>CM035840.1:113455561-114870965 GCA_020510985.1 Pholidichthys leucotaenia
GTGTGATGCGACTTGTGCCCTCTGCGTAGCCAAATTATCTGAGATAGCACATTAGCACATTTTGCTCACTTTTCTTTGCATTTTCAGATGAAACAAAGAGTCCATCACCACAAAGGTATTGTGGTTTGTTAATCGAGATAATAAATCAAACTCTAGCACTGCCTATTTTTTTAAACAGACGTGAAATCGCTTAATGATCCTAAAATGACTGAGCAGACAGAAGTAGATCTTTGCGGGGGGAGGGGGGGAACTTCCGGGTCATGGAAGTATAATTTCTTGTCAAATAGCACTTCGCTGTGAAAATTAAGGTATCCAAAACATTACTGCAATTGTCAGAGAGTTGATAGAAAAATAATGCTAGCAATTAACATTACTAGAACACCCTTGAAGCAGAGTGGTACAAATCCAGCGAAATTGGAGTGCAATTATCATGGATTGTAGTAACTCCTGGAATTCCTGTTGTCCAATCAAATTGCTCGGTCGTTGCTGTATAATCACATTTATCACTTCTTAATAGCATCTTTGACAAAACGTGACAACACAGCACTAAAGGGTCCATACTAGCAGTGTACCATAACATATTGTTCACGGTAATTCCGGTTTAAATTTTGTTGCAGGTTTAAAAATGAGTGTTACTGCATGTCTCACTGCACTGCATACCTATTCACAATACTAAGCTACAGCGACATCGTCTCTAATACAGCACAAAGTCACAAGTTATAGACATACCAAAAAGAGACATTTTAGATCAGTCATGACATTCATCAGCCACAGGAACAGCAAGTTTTAACAGCTGTAGTTACTGCACTGTGGACACACAGCAGTCTATACATCAATAAGTAAACTGCACACAACATAATACCAGTGGATCAGTTTAGAGGTGAGAAAGAGATTCAATAGACTCAAAAGTGACTACTGCAGAATGTTTTGTTTAAGAAAATTATGTGCATATGTCAGCGTATCCCATATTTCCATGCATCGCTACCTTAATAAAATAGACTTAATGTTGCTTGGAATGGAAAGAAAAAACTACCTTTATCAAACTTCAGCTTCCCATCTGCCCATTCAGATTGATGCATAAACAGACACAGACAAATTTTGATTAAAGTCTTCTTTTCCATTACTGTTGACAGGCGAGACTGATATGCCAACAAGATTTAGTGTTCACGTCAGTTACTAGTGAAATATGAACACCCGAAAGACAGTCATGACCATGTAGAGCAGACACACTTATACACACAAATAAGCATTTATACATACTCACCAGCCACTTGAATCAGTACACTTTGCTATTACTGAATTGGACCCAGTTTGACCCTATAGCCTTGTCTTAATTCTTCTTTCCATGGGTCAACAAAGTGCTGGAAACATTCCTCAGAGATACTGATCAATATTGATATGCTAACATCAAACAGTTGCTGTAGATTTGTTGGCTGCACATCCATGATGCCCCATGCATGCATCCATTCTTTCATGCTGTTTACGCCAAATTCTAACCTTACCATCTCAATGTTACAGCAAAAATTGAGGCTCAGATGAAGCAACATTTTTAAAACCTTCTATTGTCCAAATCTGATGAGCCTGTGTGAATTGCAGCCTCAGTTTCCTGCTCTCAGCAGACAACACTATCTCCAGAGTAGGGCTTCTGCTGCTGTAGCCCATTTGCTTCAAGGGTAATGTGTTGTGTTTTTATGAAGTATTTTGTATACTTTGATTATAATGAATGGTTATTTGAGTTACTGTTGCCTTTTTGTCAACTCAAGTTAGCCTGGGTATTCTCCTCTGACCTCTAGCAACAACATGTTGCTCTGAGTGTTGCTATCCCTGTGCTGTTGCAATCCTGGAATTTCCCCATTGTGGGACTAATAAAGGCTTATCTTATCTTATCTTATCTTATCTTAACATGTCATTTGGACCCAAAAGCTTACTAGATATTTTCTCTTTTTCAGACCATTCTCTGTAAACCCTAGAGATGGTTGTGTGTAAAAATCCCAGCAGATCAACCTTTACTAAAATACTCAGACCAGTCCAGCTGGCACCAACAACCTCGCCACATTTAAAGTCCCTTTTACATTATCTTTCTTCTCCATTCTGATGCTCAGTTTGAACTTCAGCAGCTCATCTTGACCATGTCTAGAAGTGTAAATGCATTTTGTTACTGTGATGCAACAAACTCAGAGCTTTCCTTTAAATACAATATTTACATTTAGGGCCTGATTTACTAAAACGTTGTGGGTACTAAAACACTTGCAAAGTTGATTTGATCATTTGAATTTTCCAAATTAGTAAAACCAAAAATCTATTAATCATGTCTGTGTTGTTGAATTGGAGACTGATTTTTTTGTTACAAAATTAAATAATTGCTCTTTATTTTAATTTTTAATTGCTGTTTAGTGCTTATCCATATAGTGGAAGAATATTTTAGTGCAGCTTATTGGAATGAGGGGAAAGGAAACCTTTTCTCATTGGCAGCAAAAAAGAGAGAGAATACTGCATTGCATTTGGTACCGTACTGTATGTAGAAAACCTTATTCCCTCTTAATGCATATTTTTGCAGCTAAAGTCTATTTAATACCACAGACAAGCTATGAAATGCTGAAATAAAGAAAGAAATCACATATTAAAATCTACTATCCTCTCCTTTTCTGTGTTTGATATAATATTGAAATGTAGAAAGGGATCCTTCTTTCATGAACAGAATAAATATCTGCACCAGTACCTGTGACAAAAGGTCAGTCTGACTGGGTTAATAGGTATTTTTTTTTCTCTTAGACTAAAATAGCAAGACAGAAAAATCACCAAGAAGAAAAAAATCTATATGATGGAGTTATTAACTCAAGTGTGAGGAAAGTCAGGTGGAAAAGTCAGGATCAGTTTATTTCTGAACTGCACTCATGTCAATGTGTTCCTGTAGTAAAATGATGCTAAAAGGAAAGTGGCTTTAATGTCAAATATGTAGTTATTCTAAATGAACCATAAATCACAAGAAACACTCTCATGCCGAACAACCCTATCTGTAATAAAACTTGATCTTGAAATATCCAGACAAGTCCTGCCTACAAAAGCTCAGCTTGATTAAAGAAAAAAATGATCCCTGACAACAACAATGATCCTGTGTCCGATCCAGTCAACTCTATGAAGAAACACTGTGTGATAATGTGAGCTGAAACTTGTTTAAACCCCTTAACATTCCGATGTCCTGCCCGCAGGACATTTTAATATTTCTGCTGCAACACAATGAAGTGTGGTAAACATGTTTAGAGTGGATAGCCATGCCTTACATCATTTGGACATTAAAACAGGTGTGAGATACAATCATAACACTGGAAATAAATTGAGCATCAAACGAGCTAGCACAGCATAGCAAGATAGCATTTACTCACCAATGAAGCTTTCTTGAAGCCCTATAATTAACGATAGTCCAACAAATATGGTCCAGTTTAATTGCAAAAGGTCCAATAGATCCATTGGAGTAAGATTTATTGTCCATCTAGATGATTACAGGGGACAATGCTTTAAAATCGCAGCATTGTATGAAATCCAGTCGGCTAACTTCCTGCTTTTTTTTGTTGACACACTATAAAAACTAGATTTCCAGTAGTGATAGTAACGTAAATAGAAACCCAAAAGACTAATGTGACAGTCTTGATTTGATTGATACCTCATTTGACCCAGTAAGCCTTTCCCTTGTGTTTCCACAGCCTTCAATACTCAGTGAGTACCTAGTTTGATTTTTTTTTTAATTTTAATTTTAATTTATTTGGCAATAAACACACAGCAAAAACAACAACAAACATGTAACACATGAGGGGAAAAAACAACCAAATGGGTGTAGGCCGAAGCTAATGCTTATATAGCGCCTACCCCATTACAATTTAAAAATCCATAACATAAAAATTTAAGTCATGTCAAAAATCAACAAAGAAAATCAAATAGGTTAGACAAATAAATAAATCTCAATAAAGTTCAGTTCACTGTCCGGCACAAGACGACTCCTATCTGATTTCATACATAACATTTTGGCAACGAGGAGAAACTATGGAGGCATATGGGCCACCTCCACCACTGTTTCAACAGTATCTGGGAGAGCCAGCGATCCAGTGGCCTAACTGGTTAGCCATGTTTGAGGGATACATCGTGGCTTTGGGCCTGAGTAGACTCGACGGAATACAGAGACGAGCACTTCTGGTCCACCATCTCGGCATAGAAGGTCAGAAAATTTTCCACACGTTGGGAGAGAATGAGTCTTATACAGATGCTGTTGAACGGATGGCTGAATACTTTGCCAAACACACAAGGAGCACAAAGCTGTGGGTGGAAAGGCTGTTGGCGCCAAAAGTAGCTAAGCTAACTAGCTCAGAGAAGCTAACAGCTCAGCCAGTGGCAACGGCGAAGTTAGCCATGGAGCTAGGTGGGTGTCAAACACTAGCTAAAAGCTATAAGCTAGTTTTCACGGTGGAGTCGGAGCCACAGGAGAGGGAGCCCGCGTCCACCAAAGACAACAAGACACTCAAAAAGCACAGCATGGTGAGTAACCGCAGCACTGGAGGTGAACAAAGCACGGTGAGCGAAGATGGCACGGGGAGGGAGCAGCAACCAGACTCGGCTCAGTTTTCCCCGCAGCTAGGGTTGGAGCAGCCGGGGGGGGGGGGGGAGCGAGCATGCTGAGAACCCCGAGAAACAGCAGCGACAGCCAGGCACAGAGACAGCCAGGCACAGAGACAGCGCAGTGGAGCACCTTGGACGACAGAGAGGAGGCATCGGACACTGGGAGCGAGCAGTACAAAGATTTACCAGGCACCACAGAGGTCGAGCAGGACCGGCCTCGCTCAGGGTCAGCACAGGAAGACCTCAGTGCCGAAGCTCAAGACGCCTTAGACAAGGGTACTGGACGTAACGGCAAGGCGCCTGCATCATCGGGCGACACCAACAAGCTAGCTCCAGTTTCCCCCAGAACTCAGCCACAGGGGGCCGGTGAATCTGGGGCTACAACGGCGACAGCTGCAGTGGTTTTGAAAATGGTCGGGGCAGACCGACAGGCACGGAGAAACCGCGTGCCAAGCACCAACACTGTAAGCTGAGCAAAGAGCTGCGGACTGGGTCCGGGTTCGTGAGGAGGGACAACCACGGTGAATACGGACCAAACGACAGCCTGAGGATCACCAGGGGCAGCTGCGCATCATGGTTAAATGAGGTGCAACCTATTTTCGACTGTCGAATAGTTTGGCGAGGCATGCCGGCAAGCTGCAGTGTGTCCGGGAAGAGGCTTCTAGTGGTGAGGCTGGACAGGGGTTGGTGATGGCTGTGTGGGATCCGGGCCCCACCATCCAGAGGTTCGGCCATCGCTCCGGGGGTCTGCGGTCTGCAGGGGCGCACCTGCTAAGGGGCTGCCCTGGACCCCCATGCAAGTTACAGTGTTTTTCACCAGAATGACTGTGTTTATTAATAGTTCTGAGGTTCTTGTGTGTGGCTATGTTATGTAATGGGATTATTTTGTGCATTTTCTTTAGTTTAGGAGCACGGCGTGTAATTTTAGTTCATGTATGGACTCTCTTTTAGTTTAGGGGTGGCAAAATAATCCACCCCACTCTGCAGGCTGCACGGTAGTCCACCCGTCAGCCCTATTTTAGTTGTTTTGTGTGAATGTGTTACGTCAATTTTAGTACATTAGTTCCATTATTTTAGTACATTAGTTCCATTATGTTTTGGACTTTTCTAAAGGGGGGGAGAATGTTGTGTGTGGGATTGACCTTTGGGGCTTGCCATAGCCGTCTGGGGGGGGGGGGGGGTGACATCAGGTGGGCTGCGGCTGCTATATAGTTCTGTGTTCTCAATAAAGGTCAGTTCACTGTTCAGCACAAGACAACTCCTGTCTGATTTCATACATAACAATACCATCTTCAATATGAGCTATAACAATAATACCATCTTCAGTATAGTATTTACTTATATTGTTACTTACTTGTTTTTCCAGCCTTATTCCTTTTTCTTTTTTTTTTTATATTGCACACACCACTGAAGAGAGAGAGAAACACCATTTCAATTCTCCTCTATGTCCTTTACGTATAGTAGTACTGACATAAAACAGTATATAAGATTCATTTTATGAATCTTATATACTGTACTTCTACTTATGCAATATAACATCTGGATTAGTACAACCCAAGATATTGGTCTTCAGATACACATTCATTACTGTCCTGGTTAAAACTGCTGTTCTTCATCCTCGTATTTGTTAAAGATTTGTATTTTATATTGTTTTTTTTAAACTGGTTTATATTTTTACTTTGCTTCAATTGATCCCTTAGGCTGTTCCATAATTTGACCCCTGTTATTGTAATACCCATTCTTTTCAGTGTTGTTCTGGCATACTGCATTTTAAGATTTAGTTTCCCTCTCAAATTGTATTCCACCTCTCTCTCCGAAAACATCCTCGGTATCCCTTTTGGAAGCAAATTGTTTCTTGTTTTATATACTATTTGAGTGGTTTTGAAGTGACTCAAGTCAGGGACTTTTAAGGCTTGTGATTTTAAGAAGAGTCCATTAGTATGATCTCTGAGTCCCGCGTTATTTATTAGTCTAATGGCCCTTTTTTGCAATATAATTAACAGTTGGATATTGCTTCGGTATGTGTTACCCCAGACCTCTACACAGTAACTCAAGTATGGTAGCAACAGTGTACAGTATAGGGTATATAGTGCTTTTTGGTTGAGGATGTGCCTCGTTTTCCCCTGGACAGCAATGTTCCGTGCCAACTTCCCTTCAACGTACTTGATATGTGGAATCCAGCGGATCCTGGGGTCCAAGATCACACCAAGGAATTTCATTTCGTTTATTCTTTCTGTGTTCACATTATCAATACTTACTTTTATCACTGCATTTTTCTTTTGATTTCCAAATAACATAAAATTTGTTTTGTTCAAGTTTAATGATAATTTGTTCATATCAAACCATTTTTTAAATTCATACATTTCCTTTAAGACTACCCTCAAGAGCTGCTGCAATTCCACATCAGTACACATGACATTTGTGTCATCTGCAAATAACACAAATTTTAATTTGTCGGTTAATCTACACATATCACATATACTGTATATGAACAATTTCAATCCCAACACTGACCCTTGTGGTAGCTCACATGTAATATTCATAAGACTAGATTTATTCTGGTTTATTTGTACAAACTGTTTTCGGTTCTGAAGGTAGCTCTTTAACCAGTCCATCACAGTATCTCTGAAGCCATACTTTTCCATTTTTCTTATCAGTATGTCATGATCGACTGTGTCAAAGGCTTTCTTTGGATCTAAGAACATCCATCCATCCATCCATCTTCTTCCGCTTAATCATTTTTGGGTCGCAGGGGGGCTGGAGCCTATCCCAGCATCTTTGGGCGAGAGGCAGGGTACACCCTGGACAGATAGCCATTCCATCACAGGGCCAACACAGAGAGACGGACAACCATTCACTCTCATAGTCATACCTAAGGACAATTTAGAATCCCCAGTTTGATGCCAATTAACCTAACTTGCATGTTTTTGGCATGTGGGAGGAAACCAGAGAAATCCCGGAGTAAGTCCACGCAGACACGGGGAGAACATGCAAACTCCACACAGATCACTGTTGGTCGGGGGCTGGGATCGAACCTGGGATCCCCCGGCCAAGGGTGAGAACATTCCCATTGTATATTTCTTCTTATTAATACTGTCAGTTATTTCTTCTATCGGGTCAGGTCAGCTAGGGCTGCTGATCTGTTATTCCTAAAACCATACTGGCTGTCCGTTAACAAGTCATGTTTATCTACAAAATTGTCAAATCTGTTTATGAATAGTTTTTTCCAATATTTTCGAGAATTGCGATAATATTGAGATCGGCCTGTAGTTAGTAAAGTGGTGTCTGTCTCCTGTTTTGTGAATAGGAACAACTTTTGTGACTTTCATCAGTTGTGGAAACACTCCATTTTGTAAGAACAAGTTAAATAAATAAACTAATGGTTTTATAATTCTGCCAATCACATTCTTTACTGTTTATATGTCAATATCATTGAAGTCTATACTGGTTTTGTTCTTAAAGCCTTTGATTAAGTCGTAGATTTCTCTCTCTTCTACTGACCTTAAATACATTGAGTTGTGGTTTCTCTCATCATAATCTGCCGCATCTTTTTCAGTCCCATCCACCTTTATCCCCTCTGCCAGTTTTGGTCCAGTATTTCCAAAAATGTATTAAATCTATTTACAATTTCATCCTTATCATTAATCTTGTTCTTGTTGTCTATAAAGTACTATGGATATCCTTTGTTACTATTTGTATTTTTAATTATACTACTTAATATGTTCCATGTACCTCTTGCAATATTCCTTTTATATTTATTCTTTTGTACAGTCTTACTCTCTTCCCCAGTCTCATTATAGTTGCAATTGTATGCCACAAAAAACAGGTAGATGATCATTTATATCATTAATTAAAATTCCACTTACATTATCATCCATTATATTTGTAAATATGTTAGCTATTGAAGTGGTACTATATGATGTTATTCTGGTTGGTTTAGATATCAAGGGACTTATGCTCATACTATACATGGTATCTATAAATTCAGCTGTACTTTTATTACTTCTTGCATTTAATAGATCCATGTTAAAGTCTCCACAAATAAACACCTCTTTTTGGTTTAAATTAGAGAATAGTTCTTCCGTGATGTTAGTAAAACTATCTTGGATCCTAGAGTTCTACAGTATATACACAACTAAAGATTTTTTTTTCTTTCCCTGACAATTTCTACCATTATGCATTCCATCACTTCATCAATCATAATTGTCATCTTTTTTACTCTTTTGAAAATCAGGTTTTTGTCTATATATAGTGCCACCCCACCTCCTTTTTTTATTTGTCCTGTCTAAATGCAAAAATTCATATCCATTTAGCGCAAAGTTTTCCCTCTTTTCCAACATTATCCAGGTTTCTAATATAGCTATTATATTAAAGGATTTCTCAAATTGGCTTAAGTATTCTTTTATGTGTTGAAAGTTTGCATATAGACTCCTACTATTGAAATGAATCATCGTTATGCTGCTTCTTGACTGTATATTCTTTCTGCATTGATCATCTGTGTAGTAGCTACAATTTATTACTAGACCATTAAAAAAATTCTTTCAGGGTCGATGTGTCATGTACGCTGTGTAATGGTGCAGCGCACAAGTGAATAGGTATGAGCCCAACGTGCAAGTGAAGTAAAACGTGTTTATTAGCAAATAGAAAATACATACAAAGTGTTCATGAAATGGTCCAAAAATGAGTAGCGAAGGAAATGAGGAGATGGCCAGCTACGAACTCAGGTGGCAAGCCCCACGCTCTCCCAGGACGGAACTGGCCAGTGGAGAAAAAGGGCTGAACAAATAATACAAGAGAAGACTTACAAAATGTCAGAGCAGGACAGGCTCTGGGAACAACATCTTCAAAGTCCAAAAGAGGAGGAACCACTCTCGAGTGAGCCAGACCTTCCTAGGTTGACTAACACCAACGCACTGAGTGTTTCCACTGCCACCCAGAAATACCCCCAGAGACTAACGAGCAGCAAGTGGAAACAGGTGCGTGGCGACAGCCGGAGAGTGAGTGAATGAGTGAGAATGTGTGTGTGTGTGTGTGTGCGTGTATGTGTGTGCGTAAGTAAGAGAGAATGAGTATAAGTGTAAGTGCATGCATGTGTATGTGTGGAAACAAGAAATGATGGCAAACGGCCGGTATGAGAGTGGATGAGTGAGAATGTGTGTGTGTGTGTGTGTGTGTGTGTGTGTGTGTGCGTGCGTGCGTGTATGTGTGTGTCGAAACCCAGGTGATGGCAATCAGCTGATACAGTAGGTGCCTGGCAGAGAGAGGTGAGAGGAGGGGCCGTGGCTGTAGACTGGCAGAGACTCCAATAATCTGCCAGCTGGAAATGATAACAACAATCAGAGGGTAAAGCCACAGATCATGAAACGGGGCAGGAAACAACAGCCCCATTCATGACACTGTGTTATTTTCATGCTCATCTTGTAACACATACTGTATACACTACTCACAAAAAGTTAGGGATATTTGACTTTGAGGTGAAATTTCAGGATGCACCTAAAATGCACTATAATCTTTCCAGGTGAAATTAATTTGACCTTCTTGAACCTTTTGAATGCATATGTCCAACTTGTTCCATATTCAGTACTTTTTGCATAACTTACTGTTCTCTAACAAGGTGCTTAACGGCAAAATTCCCAACAGGTGTTTGATCCATGAATTGACCAATACATTTTCTGGTTCAATTAGAACTGGTATTTAAACAGTCCTTTTCATCATGTTATTCAAATTTTCACATCATGAGACCAAGACGACGCCTAACAATCAACAGTACCTCGCCATTGCGAGGCTTCAAACAGGATGTTCTCAGAGGAGAGTGGCCACTGAGCTTAGAGTGTCACAGGGTGTTATCAGCAGGTTGCAACAGAGAGACTGGAAGAGTCACAAAAAAGCACAGAAGTGGACAGCCTTTGGCCACATCCCATGCTGATGACTGCTTCATTGTGAACAGTGCCCTGCGGAACCAAATGATGAATGCTACTCAACTCCAGGCACATTTAAGGGAGGTGAGAGGCACTCAAGTGTCATGTCAGATCATACAAAACCATTTATATCAGCGTGGTCTGCATGCTAGATGGCCTGCAAGGATACGTGACCACACCACCAGGCACAGGCGTCATCGTTTGCATGGGCCAGGGAGCATTTACACTGGACAAGGGACCAGTGAGCCTCAGTGCTGTTCTCTGATGAAAGTCGATTCATGTTGAGCAGAAACGATGGCCACCAGCGATGTTGGTGAGACATCAAGGAGAGTGCTATGCATCAGCCACTGTTGTCACTATGTTACAGTCTGGGCAGGTGTGTCTAGTCAATACAGAACTGCCCTACACCTTGTGAATGGTACAGTGATAAGCCAATACTACCTGAATAACATCATTAATCCAGTCATTGTGCCACTGCATGAACAACACAGGCCTAATTTTATCTTCATGGACGACAGTGCTCCAGCTCATCAAGGTCACATCATTAGGGAAAGGCTGGTGGAGGCTGGGGTACCCATAGAAAACCTATGGGATCAGCTGAGTTGCCGTGTAGAGGCTCATAACCCTGCACCCCACAACCTCAATGACCTGAAGGCCACCCTTCAAGAAGAGTGGAATGCCAAGCCTCAGCAGATAAGTTGACTTGTAAACAGCATGAGATGTCATTGTCAAGCTATAATTGATGCTCAAGGGCACATGACAAGTTATTGAGGCATTGACATTTTTGGTAGTGCTATACTCACCACTGTTGTTTGCTTTTGTTGTTTCAATAAATTGTTTGAGATGAGGAAATCACCATTTCATGCTTCTACTTAAATGCCCTACTTTCACAATATAATAACTCTGTAGTGTGAACTTTTTGCATTTTCCATAAATTTCACCCAAAAGCCAAATATCCCTAACTTTTTATGAGTAGTGTGTGTGTGTGTGTGTGTGTGTACTGTACACACACATACACAGTCATTTAAACTTTTCCAGCTCCTCCTGTTCTTTAATCATTAGAACTTTAGCTTCTTCAGGAGTGCCAGGTCATTTAATCCACACTTTGCAGTTTCTTGTCAAGTCGACTGTATTTTCTCATTTCCTGAGTGCCCTGGCTTGCTTTGCTATATCGGAGGGGGTTTTTTTGTCAGGTGTTCATTTATGTACACTGCCATTCAGTTTGTTGTACTGTTTGCTGTTTCACCACTTTGGTTATTTCTTCTGACATTAAATTTAATGAATGCTTCATCTCTTCCATTTACCTAAGCCTTTTTTACAGACATAGTGAATAGTCTGGTGACTAGTAGCTTAGCCGGTGGTTAGCCTGGCCCCCTAGACCTCGCAGTAGTAGTTAGCCTGTTTGTTAACAGTGGGGTCAGGGCTTATCTGTTGGCCAGTGTTGGAGCCCCGGGGCTAGTTTTAATGGCTAGGGTCCCGAGACTCGGTGTGTCGCTGGAGGCCGGTGTCGCCCAGAAGTCTCCCCAGAAGCCAGCAAACAGACCCCAGAAGGCAAATCTCCCAAAAGTCCCTTCAAGGTAAAAACTGCTCCACAACCTAACCAGCGAACCTCAACGTCCCCACCACTGTCCGGCGCCACTGCCCAATACAGGCAACCAGCCATGGCAATCCAGAACCACCGCTTCTCTCTGGTGACCCATACAGGTGCAGCCCTTCCAGCGCTCGACCACCAACCAAGTGTCACCACTACGCCTCTCCCACAACCCATCCAGGGAAGCAGATGCCACAGCCACATCCCTCTCCCCGTCTCTGATGGTATTGAAGCACCGCTGGCTCCTCGGCATCCCTGGCCCACGGAGTGCTCATCTCGCTGCCCAGGACACCTCCACGCCACTTCTCCAACTCAGCTTTCTTCATCTGACATTCAGTAGCAACAAGTATCTTTGGTCTGCAGTATCTGGGCCTCAGAAACCTGCTTTTTTTCCCCAGCGTCAGCTCTGAAGCCATAGATTCTCCTCTTAGGATGATGACAAAAGGATGGCCGCATACAGCAATAATAGTTAGCATGAAGGACCAGCCCCACAGCTAATGCAAACAAAATAAGCCAATTACAGCTAAGTATGCTGATTATGGATGTGTCATGTAGCCAGTTCATTTCTGAACTTAACAACACCTGATAGGGCTGGGTTCATCACACATGCTTCCTCTAAAGCCTGTGCATCTCCCATACATAATGCTCGGTTGCTTCTACAAAGCTGAGTCACTCCTACCAACCTTGTGTGTAGTGTTTATACTTTACTTATTCTGTGTCACTACTACTGACAGTGTATCTGGATATGAGCAGGATAGCCCTGAGTATCACTCTTCATTAAAGCCCAAGATGACACTTCTATGTTGAAGCATTCAGAAGTTATAAACATTTTCTAAGGTATGTGCCAACCTGTACCAAAAACGCCTGGTTGCTACCTGAGAAAAAAACTGTAACATATTCATTTTTTGTGGCATTGCTACAAAATTTTGACCTGAACTTGATAACACTTGGTTCTACATTCCTATTGTGTTTTCCAGCCAATATCTAACAGTTGTATGTTATTTTCAGGCATCTGTATCTAAAAAAAAACCCAGGCAAACTTTTTTTCTTCCAAATTTAGGGCACATTTACAGGGCCACTGTTTGGTCCAGACCAAAGGAACTCTGATCCGCTTCTGCGGATAGTTTGGTTCATTTGGTGCCGTCTGAACGCACATTCGAACTCTGGTGCGCACCAAACAAGCGAACTCTAGTCTGTCTTGGTTCACTTGCAAATGAACCCTGGTGTGCCTCGCTTGCAGTGTGAATGCACACTGGGCACATTAGGAGTGGGACGTGGCCTGCGGCTGACGTCACCACGCCACTATACGTTGGGCGGTCCGCCATCTCACTGGGAGTTGTTGGAGTGGTGATATGAGAGTGAGTTGGCAGCCAGTTACAGTGGGAGTATTGCTACACGTGCTATTACAGTATTACAGTTCTTGTAATAAAGTTGAGTTCGACTACAGCATCCTCGTCGGTCATCATTGCCAGGTTTGTGGACTTAACATTTGGTGATGAGAGACAGAACCATGGAAGCAAGCCTGAGACTGCTACGGCCCTTTCTCGAGTCCCCGGGTGAATCTACCGTTACGTGGTCATGATGGCTGGATGCGTTTGAAACCTACGTTGCAGCGTTGGACCTGGGAAAACTCGACAAAGTAAGGAAACAAGCACTTCTTGTCCACAACCTAGGCATAGAGGGTCAGAGAATTTTTCACATGTTGGGGCCAATGGAGTCATATGTGGATGCTGTTCAGCTACTTGCTAGCTATTTTACTACACCGGACAATGTGATAGCATGACGAATTTGATTTCGCAAGAGACGACAGGGAGATTGTGAGTCCATTCAACAATTTGTCGCTGACCTGAGACGTCTGGCTAGCATGTGTCGTTTTGGAATGTTGGAAGATGAGATGATGCGGGACCAGTTAGCTGAGCTCACGTGTAACCTGAGGCTGCGAGCTAAGATGCTAATGACGCCAAACAACATGACGCTAGCTAGCATGATAGCACTAGCGTTCCAGCTTGAGGCAGTGCAGAGGTTAGCAACAGAACTAAGTGGGAGAGACGAACGCCATTAACCGAAGGACCACTCCGAGAGGCCCTGTCTGTGGTAGCTGTGGGTTGCCGATGCACCAGGACAGAGCACGTTTTTGCCCAGCAAGAGGACAACGGTGAAACAAGTGTGGATGCATAAACCATTTTGCCAGACTGTACTGGTCGCCGACATTGTGGGGCCCGCCAAGTAAGCCAAGCCATCCGCCAACAATGACCATTCATGCAGCAAGCCCCGACGACAACGGTTATTCATACGGCATGGTGGAATTAGATGGGGTAACCGTACCGCTACTGCTCGACACGGCGGCGGTCAGGTCAATGTTAAACTGGGCCACGGTGAAGAAGTCTTTCCCCAACCACAAAATTAAGAAGAACCCAACGGCGCTGTATGGATACAGCGGTCACAGACTGTGCAATGTGGGAGCAGTAGAGCTGAGATTTACTACAAGTCCAAAACTGTGTACAACTTCACGGTCCAGGTAGCAGCGCACGGTGACAACATTATGGGATGTGACCTCTTCTGCAGACTGGGCTTCACTATCAGAGACAGTGCTGGGGTTGAATGGTCCAGGTGCGGCAACTGGAGCGTGATGGACCTCAACAACGATGATGTGGTGTGGGGGGAGGTAATTCAGAATGGCACCAACACCAAAGCATCCGTGCCGCGCTCTCAGGAGGAGAGCTGCACAGGAGGGGAGCGGCAGCCAGACTCGCCTCCGTCCCTCGCTCAGCCAGAACCGGAGCCACAGGAAAGGGAGCCCAAGCATGCAGAAAGCCCCAATGCACAGCAACAACAACTGGGCACAAACACAGCTCACGATGCGGCACAACAGAGCACTTCAGACGTGAGAGAGGAGGAACCGGACTGCTTCCGTACCCACGCTCAACAAGCTACGGAGGTTACAACTGAGCCGACGGGTGAAGAGTCCGCTTCAGCGAGTGACACCGGAGAGACACCGGACACCTTCCGTACCCACGACGAGTTTCAATTGACGACAGAGACAACAAACATGGTGACAGCGGAACCACCACAGCACAACGGAGGTCCCAAACCTGACGAGCACACAGAGCCACCGGGATCACAACGACGCATGAAACCAGGCAAGGCACCGCTCCAAGTTATGGACTGGGTTCAGGTTCGCACCAGCGAGAGACCGGGACAGTGACTGACTGGGCCACAGCCAACGAGATGACGTGCGCCACTGAGAACTGTGGTAAAATTGGGGTCAGCATGCTTTCGACTGACAGACGGTTTAGTTCAGCAAGCAAATCAACTACAGTGCGTCCAGGTGGCTGCTCCAAACGGCGAGGCTTCGCGGGAGTCAGCTGCTGCAGTGTGGGACCCAGGCACAAGCGTCATGAAGATTGGCCCTGGCCCCGGGGGTCTGACAGCTCCAGGGATGCGTCCACCAAAGGCCTGCTACAAAGCCCCTCAGGCAGAGCTGCTGTCCTCATGGAAGACTGTAAAAAAAAAAAAAGACTGTTCAGGTAGAGGCGTGGCTGAGACGGTGGCAGAATAGCCCACCCAGCCATGTTGGGTCTCACAGTGGTCTACCCGCGGACTCTAGTCCTTACGTTTGGTTTGGTGTTCTCTTTAAAAAAAAGAAACGAGTGTTCTTATGAAAAAAGTGTTCTTTAAATAAAAGAAGAACAGTGTTCTTTAATACACACACACACACACATAATATATACAGTATACAGGTATATATAGTATATATATACACACACACACACACACACACACACACACAGTGTTTCCTCTGGCTAAAAGACCTTGGCGCGGTGGCAACATATTTTTCCCGGGGGGGGGGGGGGAACATTTCTTTTTAAAATTTTACACAGTAACGTTGCATATGGAACTTACCATCTTAAGTATTGTAGAACCGAGGCTTGAATATTGGACCAGTTGGGGTCCCACCCAGACATCCTGTGTTTAGACTTTTTTGTGTTGTTATCCATCTCTCCTTCCTCTGCCTGAACACTTTCCTCTCCTTGGCTCTTCTCTTCTGACTCATCTTGCCCTCTCTGAGCTCTGTCTAATTCAGGTTCTCTCTCTGTCTATGGTGGTATACAAACAGGTTAGAAAATATCAAGTGTCATGTTTTGTCCTGCAGGATTTTTTTTTTGTCATGGTTTACATGAATGACAAAAATATGTGTATTTTTTGTATTTTTATCCTAGTGTTTCTTTTTTCCATTGAGAGAGTAGGGAAGGGAAAGAAACATTCATAATAGTAATGTACTCATGCATACTTAAATTATATGATCAGGTGGGTATAGTAACCAGAAATTCTATTCATGTAAAAGCAGTGCTTTGAAATTGAATCGGTGAATTCAAAAAGGGCCCAAGTCCACACTTTTTCAAAGGGGACTTGGGCCCTTTTTGAATTCACCGATTCAATTAATAATTAAAAGTAGACAACCAAAAATTTCTACTTGAGTTAAGGGTACAAAGAGCACTCACTTAAAAACTTGAGTAATGACTTTAGTCTTCAAGGTTCGAGGTTTCTCTCCAAAATTTATAACAATTTTCTTATAGTTTTCTACTTTTCTCTGTAAATCTATCTAAAGTTGAAACCATGTTCCTCAAACTTGTAACTTCCTCTTGTAAAATTGACTTTTCTTGTACATTTGAAACTTTATTATAAATTTGTGGATTATTTTATGACTAATTTTTGTCTGTTTTTTAAAATAAAATTACTGGGGTTTTTTAGATAAACTTGAAACAGACTGGTAATTTTTTTTACTTTTTTCTTATAACAATTTACATTTTTGACCATAATTTTGCAGTCAGAACAGAACAATAATTTAACTATGATTACAAAGAAAAAATATTAATAAAATTGTATTTAATGAAATAAATTAACTTAAATGACCAAGAATGCCGTTATTTCTGTTATAATATTTCTTTATATTAATAGTTTTGGGGTTTTTTTCAGAAGTCTCCTCACCACCCAGACAGCAAGAAAAACCTCCCTTATTTTGAAATCAGATGTTGGCACGTTTAGTTTGTCTGAAGGCTGCTGACGGATTAAAGTCATTGACTTCGTGAATTTCAGTCATCTTAACCTGCCAGGTACATAATAGGGAACGGTAGCGGACTCTAAAGACATAATTCACCACAATATGTGTTCATGTACAGAATGATCTGCTTCGGCAGTTATAGTTGTGCTCTCAGGCTTTCTCATCAGGCACCTCTCTAGGCAGCCGCTGAAGGACCTCAGTTTAGAGTGAAAATAGAGCTAGCGCTTTTAGCTGTTGCTTTTTTGTCACTGCCGCTGGAGAATAAAAATGGCACGCCTGCTCGTGTGAGAAAAGGCCAGTCTCTTCATTCTTGCAATTCCTACAGAACATAACTTAATATTGTAGTGGCTGGTGAAATATATCCTCAGCAATTCATCAATCCCCACCTTTCCCTTCATATGAATCCGGCTGCATATGAATTCTAACCACGTCTCTTAGCTAAGCAACTCTTCCATTATTGCTCCCGTTAACAGTGGGTTAAAACCATGACAAACGCCTCCAGTGCTTACATACATACCTCTTCTGATTTTTTTCCGTGTTTAAAGTACTTGAACAAACTCGTGTTTTTGTCGACAGTCACGCTTAGCGAGACACTGCCTGCTGAGCGAGTCGAGAACTCGTGTGGGCGGGGCGCTTCTAAACTCCGCACGGATGACGGCCACATGCGTTGTTCATGTGCGCGCTTGCAAAAAGTCATTGCTTCATATATTTTTCTTAATAAAATCGTATCGCCTTGGCGTGGCAGTACAATTTCTGGCGAGGTGGCCCGCCACAGAGAAATGTTACCAGAGGAAACCCTGTATATACATACATATATAAAAGAGGGTTCTTTGAAATAAAAAAAAACAAGTAATTGTGTATTCACCTGAGCAATAATGTTAGTTGTTTGAGATATATAAATGCTTTAAGAAATGTGTGTTGAAGTAATAGTAATAGCTGATAATGAGAAATTTGATATGCTAAATTGGGGATGGCTGATCTGCTAACTTTATATTGTATTCTGAATTTTTGCAATGGGGGTAATGTGGTGTATGAATATGGGCACATTAGGAGTGGGACGCGGTCTGCAGCTGATGTCACCACGCCACTATATATTGCGCGGTCCGCCATCTCACTGGGAGTTGTTGGAGTGGTGATATGAGAGTGAGTTGGGAGCCGGTTACAGTGGGAGTATTGCTACACGTGCTTTGTATTATTAAAGTTTTTGTAATAAAGTTGAGTTCGACTACATCGTTGCTAGGTTTGTGGACATAACGTGAAGGAAACGGATTTCCATTTTTGGTCCTGGCCAATTGATGAGCCGGATTTTTCTTCTTTGCAGTGATTTTTTCTTCCTGGTCAGTGGTGGCTTCGGCTACAGTGCCCCAAACAAGCAGTTGTTGTAACTGTGTGACATTGTCCAGGCAGTTTGGTCTGCTGCAGTGTGAATGCAAACCAAACCAAACGAAGGTGCGGAAATTCTTGGCATTCCCCACCCAATCAAACCGAGACCCCCGGACTATCCTGGTCTGAATGCAGCCTTACTATGTTTACACCACTGTTACTCAGTAGCAGAAACATTTAGAGAGATTCTGACTGTTTTGCCAAAAAAATTAGAGTGCTTTGTTTTGAATGAGACAACCCCATGAATATACTGCAAAGGGTTGAAGAACAGTTGTTGATTTACTTTGGGTATGTTACTTTTAGGCGTTTTTAGGGAAAGTGGCTGGAATTGCAAGGGTTAAAATTTATCATAAATAATTTAAATCATAAATTTCATTGGAATGTCTGTTTCCATGCATAAAACGTAACAATTCTTAAGTGATGATCATGCTGTGAGGGATGAGTGAGGGATGATGTCAGGACTCCCTGTGCGCTTTTACGCAGTGCACGGAGAGGGAGAATGAAATGACAGATCTACGTGCAGGGTTACACCACAACACTGTCACGCCGCGCCGCTCATCAACGGCGCCACCTGCTCACACACCTGTCAGTCATCAGCGGCGAGGAATATAGGCTGCCTCGCCCTGAGCTTCGGTCTGAAGCCGTAGACTTCATTTCCCTTTCATGGGCTTCTACCACATTCTCTTCAGCATCCTCGTCACCGGTAAGAAGATCACTTACCTCATCTCTCCAGTTTGCTCCCCTGTGCACAGGTGGATTCCTCGGCGGCGGACAACCCCGTCCCTCGTCTCTCCTCGCTGCTGCACCGAGCCCCGCAGGTGGCTGTCTCCCGGGCTTCCATCCTGGAAGCGCCAGTCATCTGTCCAAACAAGTAAGCTTCTCTCCCTCGCCTATTCTCCTCCTGTGTTGGTGTGCGCTCATCACCCTGTGTCTGATTTCTCCCATAGGGTTGCCGGCTGAACGGTCTCCTGCCTCTGGGTCCGAAGCAGACACCACCACCAACACATTAACATTCCGCAGACACGCACCCAAACATCCCTGCTGTTAATAAACAGTTTGAACTACTCTGAGCCTGTGTGTGTGCGTCTCCTGAGCCGAACGTTATGTCAAACACATTTATTGAAGCAAAGACAAACAGTCCAAAAGCGTGAAGACTTACAAAAACACAAAAAAACACGGTTGGCGTTTGGGGGCCAGCATTGCCCCCCAAACGCAGGAGGAGAAACGTGTAGCCACGCTGGCATCCCACAGCCAGTATCGCTGTGTGGACGCGAAAGAACCACAACGAACGCAGAGTGGCTGCACGTCATAATAGTGCTGACAACAACAACTCATTGACAACACAGCAGACAATACAGTGACCCAGCAATGCGTGACTGGCACAAGGCTGCTTAAGTACATGCATTGCTGGTGATGGTGAAATTGCGAGCACCTGGGCGAGGAGCGGGGAGATGGCAAATGGGAATGGGAACAGCTGATGGTAATGAGAGAGAGGGCATGGTTGGACCGGCAGACTGTCAGCCAGCGCTCACCCAAGAGTGAGCCAAAGGGGACTGCCTCACAGCTGCTGGCCAGACAGCAGTGGCTGTGGGTAAGGAAGCAGCATGGAAATACATAATACACACATATACAGCAGCACCTAAACCCATAGGGAGGTCAGGACCGAGCCGGGGAAACCAAGCCGGCTCGGCTCCTGACAGATGAGACTATCTCAAGGCTCCTGGGAATCAGAAATACTTTGCTGTATCTAATGGGACTCCAATAAAATAATTTGTTGATTATAGTGGTCCTCACCTTCATTCATTATGATGTAAAACTAGTGACTCGGGGTAATAAACTCATCATTTAAGTGCAGTGGCTCATAAAAGGTGAACTGCTGTTAGCGACATACTGCTGCGGCTTCTTTTGAATTGAGACATAACCATCTGCTGTCCATTAGATAAAATGCACATTGAAGGCACTTCAGCCTCAGTTTTCAGAAGCTACAGACGCTTTTTATTGTTATTCACACTGCACAACAACTTATGCATTGGAACAAAATTACTTTTCTCCAGCTTTAGTGTGTATTAAAATTAGGAACTTGAATATTTGCTGCCACAGAGGGTGCCACCATGATGCATGCGTTTTGGACTGGGGAGGAAACCAGAGCACTCAGAGTAAGCCCACACAGCACAGAGAGAAGACACAAACTCCATGCATGCATGAGCTCAAACCTAGACACTTTTGATGATTATAGCTGCAAGCTGTAATCATCAAAATTAAAAGAAATAAATGCTTGAAATATATCACTCTGTGTGTAATGAATCTAAATATGAGTTTCATTTTTTTTAACTGAATTACGGAAATAAATTAACTTTCTGATGATATTCTTATTTACTGAGATGCACCTGTATACATGCCAAGGAGGAGATAACACCTTAGTCAGCTTTAATATAATAAAATGTAACTTCTCAACTATAGCTGTAACTGTGGGAAACACTGGCTAGTGAGCACAGAGGTTAATGCAAAATCCTGCATATACTCTATGACCATTATATTAAATATTTGTCATCAAGTGTCCCACATAACACCACCTCTTTTAAGAAATACTTTAATGCATTGAAGAGTTGGTAATTTTATTTTGGTAATATGTCACAATATGTCAACTATTTTATGGCATACTTCTTGATCAAAGATGCTACTGAATTGGATTGGGCTGAGTGTATGTAGATGTCTTCAGGCAAGAAGGATATTAGAAATGTGTAATGTGTCCATACGTAATTAATCTAAGATGTCTCCGTGTGTCAGAAAAAAAAAGGACATTACAGTCACTGCAGTGATCTTTTCAATTTCTGAATGTATGCTATTAAAATTTTGCCACTCACTGATGTTTGCTAAATTGAATCATTATTATTCATCAAGGTTTAACATGCAATAAAAATTAGAATAACTGAAAGATTAGAATAATTAAATGTCTACCTTATACTGGCCACTCTATAGCAATATAATTTCATAATAGCTGATTAATTAAAATATGTCCAGATCAGACCTACTTTTCAATCTTAGAATCACCATGGGGCATTGTTAAGATGATCTCAGCTGCATTTGCGTATTTTTGATGAATTGTGTTAATAACTATTTAATAATAGCAATAATAAATTAGTTAACAAAGGGAAAATATATAACACCTTGAAATCCTAATTTCTTTCAGCCATTGAAATATCTGTTCACCCTTACATGCAACAATCCATCAATCCGACGAATAAATGGGACAAGTCCCAAAGATGAACAAAACAGTAACACCATTCTGCTTCTCTGGGCAAAAACACCTTTATCTTAGCTGAAACAATGTCTAAATGCTGTCCAGACTGACAGCAAACATAGATGGTTGTAAAACAAGAACAGATGGCTGAGACTCGAGAAATCAGATGACCAGAAGGTACTGAAATGGGGCACAGAAGAAATTAAAATTCCACAAGCACCACAGTACCTGTCAGAGGAAATACTTCATATGCAAAGACCAGGATCCAAAGCCACACTGTCAGGAGATACTCTATCTACCTTGTAAATTCAGCCAGGAAAAGATCTGTGCTGCACATATCGGAACTGAAGGATCCTTCACACTGTGTGATTTCAGCTCTCATAGGCAAGCCAAACTATGTGACATGGATCCAATAAATTTTGGTGCAATATTTAGTTTTGTCTTATAAATACTGCACAGTAAATAATACACTTGGAGGGTATTATTTGCAGTATTTGCTTCAATACATCATACACTATCACAGGTGTACTTCAACAGTTCTGACTTGGTATATTAATTTCTGCAGCTTTTTTTCCCCTCTGAAATAAAATATAACAGGTTATGATTTTCCTTGTATGCTAACACTAATGTTAACAATATAGCCAGCTGTCTGCCAGTGCAGCCTTTTGCCATTTCCCATTTTGGGGGAGAATTTCAGGAGTTTTGCGTATCTGAGTAAATGCATTCTACCCAAAAGTTTCTGCTTTGCAAAAATGTTATCAACAGCAACCAACTATCAGAGGCAACATTGACCCAGTCAGTTCAGCTCTGTCACACATGTTTATAAAAATTACAATCAGAAGCTCAGCACACCACAGTGACCCCACTGCTATCTAGTGTTTTGGTGGTGTAATTACAAAACACTGCAGACATTTGCAAGATCCTAGGTAAAGTACGACATATCGCAGCTGATCTTGAACAGGATTTTATTTGTTAAGCAAACCTCTGCTGAACACTCTGATGACATGGCTGTAGTTGAGCAGCCAAGCTAAATGACACATATTGGTCTGATTAGGCAACATTTTTTTTTAAAAAACTTGTTTAGTGAGCTTTTTAAAAAAAAAAAAATTCTGTACACTGTCATCACACTACTGTTCTATGTCTGACAGCAAAGCACCTTCAGTGAATGAATAAAGAGAGTAAATGCAAAAAGAGGAACCAAATGGGGAATATGGATTAAAAAAGGCAGAGAGCAGTGGTGCAGACTATTTATTTCTTTGCCTAGCTCTCCTCTGTTGAGAGATGAATGACACCCATTTTGCAGTATTAGGAAACTGTCTTTTTACACTGCGGTCATATACAGTAGAAAGTATTTTACTGATGCTGAATATGATGGCTTACAAATACTACCAAAGATGTTTGAAGAATGTGCAAAATACTGCCTGAACAAATGGTAGTACCCAGTACCAGTGCAAGTTCACTGTCTGCTGCTGCCAAAACGCAGTTAAAGTTGGACTGAGCAACATTTTATGTAATAATGGATTTGCTAATGGTCACTTCATTTTGTGCATGTCTTTGTACAGAACAGCTTTTTAGGTTCACTTTCCACCTCACCTCTAAGACGAATACTTTCAAGCAGGGTTGGGGGAAAAAAATGATGCATTGTAATATCACAATACTTTGTGGTGGTGATACTGTTTTGATTTAGAGACACAGTATTATGATACTTTATTTAGAATTATTGACAAATGTTGCAAATACAAACCTATACCTATTTACAGTGCATCTGGAAAGTATTCACAGCGCTTCACTTTTTTCACATTTTGTTATGTTACAGCCTTATTCCAAAATGGATTAAACTCATGTTTTCCCTCAAAATTCTACACACAATACCCCATAATGACAATGTGAAAAAAGTTTTTTGAAATTTTTGCAAATTTATTAAAAATAAAAAAACTAAGAAATCACATGTACATAAGTATTCACAGCCTTTGCTCAATACTTTGTTGATGCACCTTTGGCAGCAATTACAGCCTCAAGACTTTTTGAGTATGACACCACAAGCTTGGCACACCTATCTTTGGGCAGTTTCGCCCATTTCTCTTGGAAGCACCTCTCAAGCTCCATCAGATTGGATGGGAAGCATCGGTGCACAGCCATTTTCAGATCTCTCCAGAGATGTTCAATTGGATTCAAGTCTGGGCTCTGGCTGGGCCACTCAAGGACATTCACAGAGTTGTCCTGAAGCCACTCCTTTGATATCTTGGCTGTGTGCTTAGGGCTGTTGCCCTACTGAAAGATGAACCGTCGCCCCAGTCTGAGGTCAAGAACACTCTGGAGCAGGTTTTCATCCAGGATGTCTCTGTACATTGCTGCATTCATCTGTCCCTCTATCCTGACTAGTCTCCCAGTTCCTGCCACTGAAAAACTTCCCCACAGCATGGTGCTGCTCCCAACATTGGCATGGTTATGAATGGTGCCTGGTTTCCTCCAAACATAACGCCTGGCATTCATGCCAAAGAGTTCAATCTTTGTCTCATCAGACTAGAGAATTTTGTTTCTCATGGTCTGAGAGTCCTTCAGGTGCTCTTTGGCAAACTCCAGGCGGGCTGCCATGTGCCTTTTACTCAGGAGTGGCTTTCGTCTGGCCACTCTACCATAGAGGCCTGATTGGTGGATTGCTGCAGAGATGGTTGTCCTTCTGGAAGGTTTTCCTCTCTCCACAGAGCAACGCTGCAGCTCTGACAGAGTGGCCATTGGGTTCTTGGTCACCTCCCTGAATAAGGTCCTTCTCCCCCAGTCGCTCAGTTTAGACAGCTGGCCAGCTCTAGGAAGAGTCCTTGTGGTTCTGAACTTCTTCCATTCACAGATGACAGAGGCCATTGTGCTCATTGGGATCTTCAAAGCAGCAGAAATTTTTCTGTACCCTTCCCCAGATTTATGCCTCGAGACAATTCTGTCTCAGAGGTCTACAGACAATTCCTTTGACTTCATGCTTGGTTTGTGCTCTGACATGTACTGTCAACTGTCGAACCTTATATACACCTGAGTTCAATTTTGAGCTTCATGGCAAAGGCTATGAATACTTATGTACATGTGATTTCTTGGTTTTTTATTTTTAATAAATTTGAAAAAATCTCAAAAAATCTGTTTTCATGTTGTTATTATGGGGTGTTGTGTGTGGAATTTTGAGGGGAAAAAAAGATTTTAATCCCTTTTGGAATAAGGCTATAACATGACAAAATGTGGAAAAACTGAAGCGCTGTAAATACTTTCCGGATGCACTGTGAGTAGTTGAGTAATAAAAAACAATTGACTTTTCAGTCCACTAGATGATGCTAAATGCTCACTGTCTGGTTAGGGCAGCACAGCAAAGGAGTGACTCCTGAGATGTAGCTGGAAGTTAAACGAGGCAAAGATTGGGATGGAAATCGCAATGTATGATAATGCAATACTTGGCATATCACAAATATCATGATAATATTGCAGTCGTGCTTATAAGTTTACATACCCTGGAGGTATGTAACAATTAGTAATCAGTGGTATTCATGGAGTTCTGCTCATAAGTTTACATATCCTGGAGGTATGTAAGCTTATGAGCACAGCTGTATATCGTGCAGCCTCTGGTGATTCCCACTCTTACTTTCAACACAGTGTCATGCTTACATTTACATCCATTCATAAGTTTGCCCATTACAGTATCCACAAAGGGGCATGTGAGTACACCCCTCACATGTTTGTTAATATTTTATTATAACTTTTCATGGGACAGCAATGAAGATATGACACTTTGATTCAATGTAAAGTAGTCAGTGTACAGCTTGTATAACAGTGTAAATTTAAATTAAAAATTAAATTAAATCAACCTTTATTGTCATTCAACTGTACAACCAATCATGTACAGCAGAACGAGATTGTGCTTTACCTATCCACCATGTCAATCACACACACCCCAAGTGTAGAATCAGAGGGCCGCTGCCATGCAAGGCCCCGCCACAGATTTCCCTCCTCCATTCCATTTTTGCTGAGCACCAAGCTGGACGGCAGGAAGTTCCACTTTTATATGGTCTTCGGCATGACCCGGCCGGGATTTGAACCCCTGCCTCCCGGGTGTGGGGCGGATGCTCTACCAATTGAGCCACCACTCCGATAAATTTGCTGTCCCCTCAAAATAACTCAACACACAGCCATTAATGTCTAAACCGCTGGCAACAAAAGTGAGTACACCCCTAAGTGAAAATGTCCAAATTTTCCATTTTTCCTCCCCAGTGTCATGTGACTCGTTAGTGTTGCAAGTTCTCAGGTGTGAATGGAGAGCAGGTGTGTTAAATTTGGTGTTATCTCTCACGCTCTCTCATACTGGTCACTGGAAGTTCAACATGGCACTTCATGGCAAAGAACTCTCTGAGGATCTAAAAAAAAAAGAATTATTCCTCTACATACAGATGGCCTAGGCTATAAGAAGATTGCCAACACCCTGAAACTGAGCTGCAGCACGGTGGCCAAGACCATACAGCAGTTTAACGGGACAGGTTCCACTCAGAAAAGGCCTCGCCATGGTCGACCAAAGAAGTTGAGTGCACATGCTCAGCGTCATATCCAGAGGTTGTCTTTTGAAAATAGACGTATAAGTGCTGCCAGCGTTGCTGCAGAGGTTGAAGGGATGGGGGTGTCAGCCTGTCAGTGCTCAGACCATACGCCGCACACTGCATCAAATTGGTCTGCATGGCTGTCGTCCCAGAAGGAAGCCCCTTTTAAAGATGATGCACAAGAAAGCCCACAAACAGTTTGCTGAAGATAAGCAGACTAAGAACATGGATTACTGGAACCATGCCCTGTGGTCTGATGAGACCAAGATAAATTTCTTTGATTGAGAGGGTGTCAAACATGTGTGACGGCAACCAGATGAGGAGCACAAAGACAAGTGTGTCTTGTCTACAGTCAAGCATGGTGGTGGGAGTGTAATGGTTTGGGGCTGCATAAGTGCTGCCAGCACTGGGGAGCTACAGTTCATTGAGGGAACCATGAATGCCAACAAGTACTGTGACATACTGAAGCAGAGCATAATCCCCTCCCTTCGGAAACTGGACCGCAGGGCAGTATTCCAACATGATAACAACCCCAAACACACCTCTAAGATGACCACTGCCTTGCTAAAGAAACTGAGGGTAAAGGTGATGGGCTGACCAAGGTTGTCTCCAGACCTAAACCCTATTGAGCATCTGTGGGGCATCCTCAAACGGACGGTGGAGGAGTGCAAAGTCTCTAACATCCACCAGCTCCGTGATGTCATCATGGAGGAGTGGAAGAGGATTCCAGTGGTAACCTGTGAAGCTCTAGTGAACTCCATGCCCAAGAGAGTTAAGGTAGTACTGGAAAATAATGGTAGCCACACAAAATATTGACACTTTGGGTACAATTTGGACATTTACGCTTAGGGGTGTACTCACTTTTCTTGCCAGCGGTTTAGACATTAATGGCTGTGTGTTGAGTTATTTTGAGGGAATAGCAAATTCACACTGTTATACAAGCTGTACACTGACTACTTTACACTATATCAAAGTGTCATATCTTCAGTGTTCCATGAAAATATATAATAAAATATTTACAAAAATGTGAGGGGTGTACTTACTTTTGTGAGATACTGTAGCTTGTTTTTGACCCCAGACACTTCTGGTTTGCTGCCAGTGTCGACAAAGTATTGCATGAGTAAAGAGTTTGGGGTTAAGACTTGGATAATAGAAGCCTTTTTGTTTCTTCATCATGTCTAACAAACTGCATAAAAGACTAATATTGGTCAAACTGGCTAAGAAACAAACTGGAGGTTTAAGCTAATTACAAAAGATCTACAGACTTGGTGATGGTCGCTGAAGACTCTACATTCAGGCCCCATGTAGACCGAGGGGCTCATTGGTATAGCAGAACTCCCCTCACTCATATTTACAGCGGAGTACTGTAAGTCTTTCAAAAAAAAAAAAAAATCAAGACACCTCTTGTTGGACAAAGTCCACAGCATTACACTAAATGATGGTGATTGTGATTAAGGCAGCCTTGCACCTTAGAGCTCTCAAATACTTTGGCTTTTCAAACTCCCTAAACTCCCTAACAGCCAACAACCAAGAATGACATAAAGAACACCATCATTACTTCAAACTAACTAAGCAGTAAAAATATTGACATAACGGTTCAGGAATTATAAAAGGAAGAGCGATATTTTAAACATTTTATAATTTGGCTTTAATGGGCCTTGCTCCTCCCATTTTTGTTGCCTGTTGTGTGATCACTGCATGATATTTCTTTCAACTGATCCGGGCTTCAAACACAGCAGGAGACGTGTAATCCCACTTCAGGCAGACTATTCTAGTGTAATCTCCTGTTTACTCAGAGTACACACAAGTCACTTTTGACTGCTCCATAAAAGATTCAAACTGTCAGAATCTGGCCATCTGTCATCTGACTTCATGTTTGTCTGTCAAACTTTCGGGCACCCTCTTCTGTTTGCCTTCCTGTCTACCACTGTGTTCTACCATATGTGTTCTTGCCTTTTTCTTGCCAATACACTGAACTAAATGTGACTCCTTGAAAGTGAAACTAATGATTGGCTGAGCATCTTTACATTACATAAGCACATTAAGGAAAGTCCCTTGGCAAGGGGATTAGGACTTGCATGCGTGTGTGCATGTTTGCATGTGAGTGTGCATGAAAGAGCCAGTCAAGGTATGCGTGCGTTGATGCGTGTTTCATGATATGCGTGTGCCTGAGCTGGACTTTTGTCCATACACCTTATATTCTTCTGCAGCACCCTTGGGGAATTCTCTGCTTTCTTTTCAACTGCCTCACTTTTGTTTTCTGCTTTTATTCATGGCATGCACTGCCGGAAACTTGCAAAGATACAATGGGAAATTTCAGCAAAAAATCCAATGACAATGAGGTGATCAACAATAACTAATACAGTAACAGACTATTGCCTTTTCAATCAGCATCTTGGAAAGCGTAAAAAAGATCAAACCTCCAACAATAAGCTAGCTAACTAAGCAGCTAAGCATGAGTGTGCAATAAGTGGATATATGACTTTAATCTACATTTTGCCATACCATTAGCACAAGAGTCTCTGGTGATAATATGAGAGCAGAGGAGGAAGGGTGAGTCAATAAGGTGCACACAGAGGCACATTAGTAATAAAAAGCTTAATGTGTTATTGCATAGAAAATGCCGCATTATTGTGAAAATTGTGTGATCTAATGTAGACTAATGACGAAGAGCGAGACCAACAACATATGCAAAACACTTAATTCTGCAGCCAGTAATGTAGAAAATTGTTTTGTTTCTTTAGTTTCAGTTACAGTGGTGCTTGAAAGTTTGTGAACCCTTTACCCATGTATCTCACAGAGCCGCGAATACTGGCGAATGTAGCGATTTGGGGATTTCATCAGGGTTCCTCAGGTTTGTAAAGGTTGCCAAACAAGTTGCAAATAGTTTTTCAGGTCCCAAACAGTTTTTCTTGTTGCCAAAAAAATCTGAACATGTTCAAATCTTTTTGGCGAATGTATTTTTCTGCAAACCGTTGTAGACATTTGCAAAATAGTTGCAAAAGTTTGCAAAAAATTTGAAAGTGTTGTAACACGTTTCCAAATAGTTGTAACATATGTCGCTACAGTTCTTTTTGGTCCACCAAGTAGTGAACACGAATCACTAGACAGTCTGACTGATAGTTTGGGGTTTTATGATGTGAATAACTTTGTCTGAACAAAATCTACATGCCTCCCAGTCCTTGACTTTTCTTAAATATGTGTGTTTTATGTTTTCTGATGTCTGAAATGTATTAAAATAAAATGGATCATTTTAGAGCACTTATTCCTTGGACTGGCACCCGCTGTCATTTACAGTGGTGTGAAAAAGTGTTTGTCCCCTTCCTGATTTCTCATTTTTTGTATGTTTGTCACACTTAACTGTTTCAGATCATCAAACAAATTTAAATATTAGACAAAGATAACACAAGTAAACACAAAATGCAGTTTTTAAATGGCGTTTATTATTAAGGGAAAAAAATCCAAACCTACATGGCCCTGTGTGAAAAACTGATTGCCCCCTAAACCTAATAAGTGGTCGGGCCACCCTTAGCTGCAGCAACTGCAATCAAGTGTTTGCGATAACTGGCAATGAGTCTTTTATAGCACTGTGGAGGAATTTTGACCCACTCATCTTTGTAGAATTGTTGTAATTCTGCCACACTGGAGGGTTTTCGAGCATGAACCGCCTTTTTAAGGTCATGCCACAGCATCTCAGTCGGATTCAGGTCAGGACTTTGACTAGGCCACTTCAAAGTCTTCATTTTGTTTTTCTTAAGCAATTCAGAGGTGGACTTGCTGGTGTGTTTTGGATCATTGTCCTGCTGCAGAACCCAAGTATACTTCAGCTTGAGCTCATGAACAGATTCAGGATTTTTTGGTAGACAGCAGAATTCATGGTTCCATTTACCACAGCAAGTCTTCCAGGTCCTGAAGCAGCAAAACAGCCCCACACCATCACACTACCACCACATTTTACTGTTGGTATGTTCCTTTTCTGAAATGCTGTGTTACTTTTACGCCGGATGTAATGGGACACACACCTTCCAAAACGTTCAACTTTTGTCTCGTCAGTCCACAGAGTATTTTCCTAAAAGTCTTGGGGATCATCAAGATGTTTTCTGGCAAAACTGAGACGAGCCTTTATGTTCTTTTTGCTCAGCAGTGGTTTTCGTCTTGGAACACTGCCATGCATGCTATTTTTGCCCAGTCTCTTTTTTATTATGGAGTCATGAACACTGACCTTAACTGAGGCAAGTGAGATCTGCAGTTCTTTGGATGTTGTTGTGGGGTCTTTTGTGACCTCTTCGATGAGTCGTCGAAACACTCTTAGGGTAATTTTGGTCGGCCGGCTACTCCTGGGAAGAATCAACACTGTTCCATGTTTTCACCATTTGTGGATAATGGCTCTCACTGTGGTTCACTGGAGTCTCAAAGCTTTAAAAATGGCTTTATAACCTTTTACAGACTCTGAGAGCTCAATTTCTTTGTTTCTCATTTGTTTCTGAATTTCTTTGAGTCGCAGCATGATGTCTAGCTTTTGAGGATCTTTTGGTCTACTTCACTTTGTCAGGCAGGTCCTATTTAAGTGATTTCTTGATTGAGAACAGGTGTGGCAGTAGTTAGGCTTGGGTGTGGCTAGAGAAATTGAACTTAGCTTTCCAAAGATGTGATAAACCACAGTTAATTTATGTTTTAGCAGGGGAGCGGTCACTTTTTCCACACAGGGCCATCTAGGTTTGGATTTTTTTTTTTTTTTTGCCCTTAATAATAAACACCTTCATTTAAAAACTGTATTTTGTGTTTACTTGTGTTATCTTTGTCTAATATTTAAATTTGTTTGATGATCTGAAACATTTAAGTGTAACAAACATAGAAAAAAAATGAGAAATTGGGAAGGGGGAAAACACTTTTTCACACCACTGTAGATCTCAGCTGATCACAGCTATGATCATATTATCTCCATATAAGAAGCATTTCAGTTTCCAGGGATGTTTTTGCAGTCTGTGCTTTTTTTTTAATTTTTGTTGTTGTCTTCCTCTTAATATTACATTATATATCATGATCTGGGAGAGACCACAAGACAGAAGAGGGAGAGGAATCACCATTTTTTTCACCAGATAGAAACAAACAAATATGGATAGAGAAAAAATTCTGAACAGACTCTAAGCCTGAATGTCTGCAAAAAAAAAAAAAGCTCACTGTCCGCTGACACATCCGTTAGTAGGCGCATGTCCACTCCAGGTACGAAGTGCTACTACAGACATTATTTTGTGAATACAAATTGATTTAGTATACATGTAAACAAGTGAAATTACCCTCATCAAAAAAGAATTATAGTCTCAACAGCACAACCACCCAACGCCAGCTGCTGTCCTTCAGCACCACACCTTTGGACTGCATCATTTAGATAGATAAGTAGAATAATTGTAAGGATCAAGACTTTTATTATAATTCCAAACACAAACATAAAGTTAGCAAAGCCAAAAATAATCATATCAATACAATAATTCACAACAGAATCGAAAGCAAGAGCAGCCCTCCCGATGAACGCTCGTACACCGTCCCCAGATGAAGGTAGGGCTCCCTATATTTACATGCTGAGTTATAAAAAATATAGTGTAGCCCATGTTTAGCCTAAGTGTGTGTGGTTTATCTTTGTGTTTTTGCAGTGTGGAGCTCATGTGAGCAGGGATGAGGTGGGAAGCTTTTGGCCCAACTGTGCGCCTGTCATGGCCTGGGGGATGACCGTAGAGTCATTCCCACTCTTTCAGTGTGTTTCTGTGTTCTCTGTGTTCTGTGTATTTGGGATTTATTTTCTGTATTATTATTATTATTATTCCTGTCATCATTGGTTTCAGATTTAATTTGACAGTGTTTTCTGTTTAGGTGCAAGTTCCAATTGTGGTTGTATTTTGTATTATTTATCCCCACGTTGCCTTTGTCCTGTTGTCATGTTTGGTGTGCATTCCCTGTCTGTGTTTGTCTGTGCAGCCCCACCCATCCTGTGTTTCACACCTGCAGCCTCTTCTCTGCTTCCCTTGATTGTGCCCACCTGTTCTGTGTCATGTAATTATCCCCTGGTCTATTTGTTTGGTGTGCTGTCTCAGTCTGGTGTGGTGTCATTACTGTTTCTGCCTGTATCCATGAGTGTCATACCTATCATCCCTGTTTCCACGTGAGTTCTGCCTGCCTGGTTTTTGTTCTGTTTTCAGCCCATGTGCTGCTGTTTATTTGTTCTAGTTTTTGTTAATAAATCACCGTTTTTGCACTAATCTCCTGCCTGCGCGTAAGTCCTCTCATAAACACGTATTTGACAGCGCCAGCTTTTGGCCTGTGTTGCCACAGTAAATACCCAGTCAAACCAGGCAGACTTATACCGTGTTTTTGTTCATATATTTTGTTATTCAATATATGTTCTGTACAGCTTCTACAGGCATCTTGTCTTCCACAGTGGTCAGGAAAAAATAAATGCTAGGGAGGGTGTGCGCACCCTGTTTTATCGGGTTGGATCCAAGATTCACCTGACATTTGCCTGGTATTTTACTTGAAGTTGGAAAAGGTCTCAAACATTCTCAAACAGTGGAAAAAGAGTTGTAAATAGTTGCTAATCATTGTAAATATTGTTGCTAACATTTGTTAATAGTTCACCAGCTGCTTTCACAAACACTATTGCAAACACGTGTCAATGTTGCAAATGGTTGTTAACTGTTTAACTGTCCCAGGTGCCATTTGGCACCTGTCAGGTCATAAATCAAATCAAAGGCGGTATTGCTAAATAGAGTCAGAGAAGTACCAACCTTTTAATACCACAAGACGTCATACAGGTATAGCTTTTCGCTTACCACGAAAACCAGATATGATGCAATGCAACTTCTGGTTCAAATTTCCATTTGAAGATGGACCGCTCTCATTCTGTGATTTGTCACCGACGAGACAAGATGGCGAGAAAAACGTTCAGTGTTGAATAGGCTTTAGCTCTGCTGTGGGCCGCTCCCGGGTCAGAGGAAGAGATTAGCCAAAGTTCTTCATCTGATGAAGACTGCAGCTAAGATTATGTGCCAAGTGAGTCTGGTGACAGTGAAGAAACCAGCAGTCCTGCGAGCGAGACCGGAGTTTTTTTTTCCCTGTGTCGAGTCGAGCCCAAAATGGTACAGGAGCGTCGTCTTCAGATTGTTCTGCTTTGCCGAACCGTGGCTGCGGGGTGAAAAGGCCCAGAATAGTTCATGGGCAAAGTTTGGGTGAACCGGGTCGCTCAGCACCTGGCGTGTCCCGTCGTGTGCCATGCACGGCCCACGGCGCGCAGTGGGGATGAAAAACAACAACAAGCAGTAGAAATCCTACCGGGGGTTTGGACAATGATGCCTGGGAGCTCCGTACAGATGAAGAACCGTATCAGCCATGGCTCAGGTCGTTAAATTTTGTTAATTGTTGCTAATAACAGAGGTGAACCCTGATGTTTGTTAAGATTTCTTTAAAAAGCTGGCAAATTCAAAAACCGTCACGTTCATCTACTTTTGCTGCTGTGTGAGATACTATTAGACTTTTCAGCATTTCTGCATAAATATGACCTAAAACATCATCAGATTTTCAATTCTAAAAGTAGATAAAGAAAATCCAGTTAAATAAACGAGACAAAAAATTTTTTACATCTTCATTTACTTATTGAGGAAAATGATCCAATATTGCATATCTGTAAGTAGCAAAAGTTTATGAGTCTTTGATTTCAGTATCTTGTGTGACCCCTTTTGCTGCAATAACTGCAACTAAACATTTCCAGTTGATAAGTCCTGCACATCAGCTTGGAGGAATTTCAGCCCATTTCTCCATACAGAACAGCTTCAACTCTGGGATGTTGGTGGGTTTCCTCGCATGAATTGCTCATTTCATGTCCTTCCACAACATCTCAATTGGATTAAGATCAGGACTTTGACTTGGCCATTCCAAAACATTAACTTTCCTCTTCTCTGACCGTTCTTTGGTAGAACGACTTGTGTCCTTAGGATTGTTGTCTTGCTGCATGATCCACTCTCTCTTGAGATTCAGTTCATGGACAGATGTACTGACATTTCCCTTTAGTATTTGCTGTTATAATTCAGAATTTATTGTTCCATCATTGACCAAGTTTACATGTACACGAATAAACCGGTTATGATTGGAGTCAGGTCGAATCGGACGCTTCCTGTGGTAACGTATCGTCACTTCCTGTGTTGCTGGCTGTTGTTGTAGTTTGCTTTGTGGTTCGCTCTCCTGAGGATTATTGCCTTTAATTGTATTTTAATCACTTTTTTCTATCTACCGCCACCTCTCACTTCTGTTTAACCTCTTGCGCTCCGTTGTACCGCGGGCGGGCAAGTCTCTGCGTCCTAGGGCGCACGAGGGCGCACTCGTGTGTCCTCGTGCGCTCTCGGACGCATGGTCCTGATGGTGGTGATGTAGGTGGTGTTGGCGTCCAAGCACCACTGAAAAAAAAAGCTGCAGACACAGCCGCGAAAAGATTAGTTCATCTGATTGACCTCTCATTCGACTAATAAGAGCCTTGAATTGGGTTTCTGAAACCTTGAAGAACCAATGAATGAAAACCTAGGAAGGAGGACCCGCCTACTGTGAATGCAGGAGCCAATTGAAGCACAGAAGTTCGGGCTGGGTGAAGAGAGATTTACTGTTGCAGCAGATGAAAAAAAGGACGCTGGAAGAAGCTGCTACAGACCCAGCAGCATGGAGAACACCCACAAGTGGGACCTGCACTCATTCCAGCAGAACAGACGTTTAGGATTCTCTTCCGTCATCATAGACCGACGGAGGCCGACGACAAAGGTCGTAAATCATTCACCAAAACCGCAATAATGGAATTATGTTTTGACCGGGATCCACGAGCGGACCAGTGTAGCGTTCGTCTGACAATGGGGAAGAGAAGTTCGCCAGGACTCTGCTGCTGTGAAGAGGTAAGGTGTTATAAGCTAAGTTATTATTTATCCCTGAAAATTGAAATCAAAAAATGACTTTTGACCGATCGATAAATTACAACTGTACGGAGCACGAAGTACGAAGTGCGTGCGCCGCGATAAACGGTTCATTTGCCGTGTTCGGACAGTGAACGCCCCCCCCCCCACTGCAGAAGAGGAGCGGGGGGGCGTTCATTGTCCGAACGCCCCCCTGTCCGCGGGGGGAAGCCGCGCTGACTGCGCAGCGGTCGCCACATAGCCATATGAGTCTATTCCGTCATATAGCGATGGCCGTCCTCTGTAGCGAGTCGGGGGGACAACCCCCCCCCCACACACACACAGTAGCGAGGGGGGGGGAAGCCGCTGTGACAGCGTTGCTGTGGAAACATGCAACGAGTGTAATCTGTCATGTAGCGAGGGCCGATCTCCGTCCTTTGTAGCGGGGGGGGGGACAACCTCCCCACACACACACACACACAGACACAGCCCTGAATGTGACCTTTCATTAGAGCCCAAAATGAAGATTCTACATTGAATTATTCAAAAGTTACAGACGTTTTTCCAAACTGTGCCATTTGGCACAATTTGGCACAGTTCCAAAATGCCTGGGAACAGCCTGAGAACAAAGCTGTGTAAAATATTCATTTTTTGTGGTATTGTTACAAAATTTGGACCTCAGCTGGATAACACTTGGTTCTACATTTCTGTTGCATTTTCCAGCCTGGATCTGAAGCTGTGTGTTATTTGCAAGCATTTGTATCAAAAAAAAACACCCAGGCAAAATTTATTTTCTTCAAGTTCACTATGTTTAGATGACTGTAACTCAGTGGCCGGAGCACTTAGAGAGATCATGTTTTTTTTGCCAAAAAATTCAAAGTGTTTTCTTTTAAATGAGACCAACCCCATGAAGATGCTGCAAAGGGTTGAAGAACAGCTTTCGATTTACTTTGGGCACATTATTTTTTGGCGTTTTTAGGGAAATTGACCGGAGTGCAAGGGGTTAACAAGCCTCTTGCACCTGTGTGCGCACTCAGTGTCACCTAATCACCCTCTTTAGCCTTCTGTTCACTTTTCATCGGTGTTTGTGTTAGCTTCAGGTTAGCCACTAGCTATGGCTACTAGCTCTCCTTCCCCTTCTCCTCTGGTATGCTCTCTATGTCAGATGTTTAGCTACACCTCTGCCTCTTTTAGTGATAATGGTAAATGTAATAAATGTTGTCTTTTTGAGGCGCTCAAAGTGAGGCTGTCTGATTTGGAATCCCAGCTCTGCTGCATTGAAACACCATCTGCGCCAGTTAATAATGATGAACACCTCTTAGCTGCAGCGGAGCTCCCTAGCATAGGGCGGCCTGCTAGCAGTCCCCCGGCTCTGACCTCTCCTGAGCAGCCAGGAGAGAGCAGGTGGGTGATGGTGAAAAGGAAGCATAGCCGCAAGCCCCAGGTACACTGCCAACCTGTTCATGTTTCTAATCGCTATTCCCCGCTCAGCGACACACCTGCTGGGGGGAAAACTCTGATCATTGGCGACTCTGTAGTCAGAAATGTGAACCTAGAGACTCCAGCGGCCATAGTCAAATGCATTCCCGGGGCCAGAGCAGGTGATATCGAGTCAAATTTGAAAATGCTGGCTAAAAGTGACTGTAAATACTCCACAACTGTTATCCATGCCGGCATTGATAACATCCGACTCCGGCAGTCAGAAGTTACAAAACTTAATGTGGAATCGGTGTGTGACTTTGCAAAAACAATGTCTGCCTCTGTAGTATTCTCTGGGCCCCTCCCCAATCTGACCAGTGATGGCATGTTTATCCGCTTGTCATCCTTCAACCGCTGGTTGTCTGTGTGGTGTCCTGCAAACGATGTGGGCTACATAGACAATTGGAACTCATTTTGGGGAAAACCTGGTATTATTAGACGAGACGGTGTCCATCCCACTTTGGATGGTACGTCTCTTTTATCTAACAATCTGGCATCATTTTTATCCAAATTTCCAAAAACTTGACAACTCAGAGTTAGGACCAGGAAGCAGAGTCGCAGTCTTACATGTCTCTCTGCAGCTCCTCTTCATCTGCCACCCCTCAACTTAGCCCGTCTTCCTCTTCAGAGAATCACTGTCTGCTCCCTCCAAAGTAAATAAAAATATAATGTATAAGCATCCCAAAGTGATTAAACAAAAAATTGGTAAAACTCAAATTAAACATGAAGCCTCTAAATTTAATGATTTGGCCTCTCTTCCGCCACATAATTTAAAAATTAAATGTGGTTTGTTAAATATTAGGTCTCTAACTCCCAAGTCTCTGCAAGTCCATGAGCTGTTAATTGATCATCAGATTGATTTGATATCCCTTACAGAGACTTAGTTAGGGCAAGAAGATTATGTTGGTTTAAATGAATCACCTCCCTCTGGTTACTTAAACTGTCAAAATCTCAGAAGTTCTGGTCGTGGAGGAAGAGTAGCAGCAATTTACCATTCAAAATTACTAGTTAATGTAAAGCAAAAAACACGTTATAATTCCTTTGAGGGCCTGGTCCTCAGTATTGGGCATTTTAGCAATTTCAGGTTAAACCCAATTTTATTTGCCATAGTTTATCGTCCTCCCTCAGCCTACTCAGAGTTTTTATCAGAATTTGCCGAATTCTTAGCTGATTTAGTGCTGAAATCAGATAGAATAATTATAGTAGGGGACTTTAATATACATGTAGATGTAGATAGTGATTGCCTTAATATGGCATTTAATTCAATATTAGACTTGATGGGGTTTTCTCAGAAAGTAGGAAATTCTACCCATTCTCTCCACCACATGTTGGACCTTGTTCTGACATATGGCATAGAAATAGAAAATCTAGTAGTGTCTCCTCATAACCCTGTATTGTCAGACCATTGTCTGTAACCTTTGATTTTACTATTTCTGACTATTTGGCTCCTAAAGAAAAATATTACTACAGTAGATGCCTCTCAGATGATGTTACCAAATTTATGCAGATTGTTTCTCTCTGCCATGTGGCAACACAACGGAAATTAGCTATAGGGAGCTTGCTCCTTCTGTAATTGATAGCATGGTAGATAGTATGACAGCTTCTCTGCATCAGACTCTAGACATCTTGGCCCCTTTAAAAAAGAAAAAGTCTAATCAGACATTTTTAACTCCTTGGTTCAACACAGAAACTCGTAGCTTAAAACAGAAGACTCGTCAATTAGAAAGAAAATAGCACTCCATTAATTTAGATGAAATCTATTTAGCTTGGAGAAATCATCTTTTAATTTATAAAAAAATCTCTTAGAAAAGCTAGAACGAGTTATTATTCTGCATTAATAGAAGAGAACAAGAATAATCCCAGGTTTCTTTTCAGCACTGTAGCCAGGCTGACAAAGAGTCAGGACTCTGTCAATCCTAGCATTCCCTTAGAGCTTACTAGTCAGGACTTTATGAACTTTTTCAATAATAAAATTTCATCTATCAGAGATAAAATCAGTCAGATTCTTCCTACCGTTAACTTAAACACAGTAACTACTACAACTCCTTCAATTGTGTGTGTTTATATATTTACATATTTATTCCATCTAGCTACAATGCTCTGCACTGGGTGTGTTTATATTTATATATCTATATATTTATTCCATCTAGCTACAATGCTCCGCACTGTGTTTTTATATATCTACATATTATTCCATCTAGCTACATTGCTCCGCACTGTGTGTGTTTATATACTTGCATATTTATTCCACCTAGCTGCAATGCTCCGTACTGTGGGTGTTTATATATTTACATATTTATTCCATCTAGCTACAATGCTCTGCACTGTGTGTTCATATATTCATATATTTATTCCATCCAGCTACAATGCTCTGCACTGTGTGTCTGTGTGTGTGTGTGTGTGTGTATATATATATTTTATAGTAATATGTACATATGTATATTAGCTGCTCTTGCTTGCTTGTTTTTTTCTTGCCTTCTGATTGTTGCTCTGAGTGTTGCTATCCCTGTGCTGTTGCAATCCTGGAATTTCCCCGTTGTGGGACTAATAAAGGCTTATCTTATCTTATCTTATCTTATCTTATCTTATCTTAATTGATATCTATTTGGATGAGTTTACTCCAATTGACCTTTTAGAGTTTGATAAAATAATTTCCTCATCCAAGACTTCAACTTGTCTTTTAGACCCTATTCCTACCAGGTTATTCAAAAAAGTCTTCCCATTTATTGGTAGCTCTATTCTTCAAATAATCAATTCTTCATTAACATTAGGCCATGTACTGCAGACTTTTAAAACTGCTGTAATTAAACGCTTACTCAAAAAGCCAACGCTGGATCCAGGAGTTTTAGCTAACTATAGACCAATCTCTAATCTGCCTTCCATTTCAAAAATCTTAGAGTTGTTGCTACGCAATTATTTGACCACTTGCAGGGAAATGTTTTTTTTGAAGAGTTTCAATCTGGGTTTAGAATCCATCATAGTACTGAAACAGCCTTAGTGAAGGTCACTAATGACCTCCTTATCGCATCTGATAATGGACTTATTTCTGTACTTGTCCTTTTAGACCTTAGTGCAGCTTTTGATACTATCAATCATAATTTTCTACTTGATAGATTAGAATACTATGTTGGACTTAATTGAACTTCGTTGCAGTGGTTTAGACCTTATTTATCTGATAGGTTCCAGTTTGTTCATGTCAATAATGAGTTTTCTTCCAACTCAAAGCTCAGTGATGGAGTTCCACAGGGATCTGTGCTAGGCCTTACTCTTTTTAGTTTTTATATGCTTCCGTAAGGCAACATTATTAGAAAGCACTGTATACATTTTCATTGTTATGCGGATGACACACAATTATACCTGTCAGTGAAGCCAGATGATAGTAATCAATTAGCCAAGTTAGAAGCCTGTCTTAAGGAAATCAAAGCTTGGATGACTTGTATTTTCCTGCTATTAAATTCAGATAAGACTGAAGTCATTCTTGTTGGTCCAAAAAACCTTAGAAATACCTTTCCAAATCAAACTCTTAGTTTGGATGTCATTTCTCTCTCTTAATAGCTCTGTGAGGAACCTTGGAGTTATTTTTGATCAAGATCTACTTTTTAATTCACATATTAAATTCATTTCTAAGACTGCCTTCTATCATATGCGTAATATTGCCAAGATTAGGAGCATCTTGTCTCAGAGTGATGCTGAGAAACTGATCCACGCTTTTGTTAGCTCTAGATTAGATTATTGTAACTCTTTATTATCAGGCTGTCCTGAAACATCTTTAAAAAGTCTTCAGTTGATCCAAAATGCTACAGCAAGAGTTTTAACAGGTACTAGAAAGAGAGATCATATCTCTCCGGTTCTGGCCTCCCTTCACTGACTTCCCATAGAGTTTAGAATTAAGTTTAAAATCCTTCTTCTCACTTACAAAGCTCTAAACAATCAGGCCCCTTTTTATTTAAAAGATCTGATACTACCCTCTTATCCTCACAGAGCACTACGCTCCCAAAATGCTGGATTACTTGTAATACCTAGAATCTCCAAAAGTACAATGGGAGGCAGAGCCTTCAGTTATCAAGCTCCTCTCCTGTGGAACCAGCTGCCAGTCTGGATTCGGGAGTCAGACTCTATCTCTGTTTTTAACAATAGGGTTAAAACCTTCCTTTTTGATATAGCCTACAATTAGGGAGGGATCATGTGTCTCTGTACCTTCCCTTAGTTATGCTGCTAATAGGTTTAGACAGCTGGGGGACCTCCAATAATGCACTGGGCTTCACTCCTTTCTTCACTCTCAATGAAATATTTTTGCTGGTCATTAACATCTGTTTGTTCTCTCCCATAGATGGAGTCCCCATCGTGGTGTTTGCTCTCTACATGTCTGTTCTTTTCGTCTTCTCTATCCCCTCACCCCCCAGCCAGTCGCAGCAGATGACTGCCCCTCCCTGAGCCTGGTTCTACTGGAGGTTTCTTTGTGTTAAAAGGGAGTTTTTCCTCTCCACCATCGCCAAGTGCTTGCTCACAGGGGATTGCCTGATGCTGGGGTCTTTCTGCAATTGTGGGGGTTTCTCCTACAGTTGAAAGTGCTATGAGATGTCTATTGTTGGGGGGCAGCACGGTGGTGCAGTGGTTAGCACTGTTGTCTTACAGCTAGAAGGTTCCTGGTTCGAATCCCCAGGCTGGCAGGGGTTGGAACCTTTCTGTATGGAGTTTGCATGTTCTCCCTGTGCTGCGTGGGTTTACTCCGGGGGCTCCGGTTTCCTCCCACAATCCAAAGACATGCATGTTAGGTTAATTGGTTGTTCTAAATTGTCCCTAGATATCTGTTTCCTATAAGCCCTTAGAATAGAGGGTTAGTACTAGTGAAAGCGCTTTGAGTGGTCTTTGTGACTAGAAAAGCGCTATATAAGTGCAGGTTAGTTAGTTAGTAGTTAGTTAGTATTGTTGTGAAATGGCGCTATATAAATAAAGTTGAATTGAATTTCTGGAGTTACCTAATTATTCAAGTGGCCATGTAAACAGAATAATCCAATGAAGGCCATGTAACCAGGGTCATTAACCCAAGTGGTTTACCCTCCAAAAATCCATTTATTCTGTGCATATAAACACGACAAAACCTATTCTTGCCATTATCGGTTTATTCCCAGTAACTGATTTTTTGTGACCATGTAACCGTGGTCAATGATGGCAAGCAGTCCTGGCCCAGATGCAGTAAAACAGGCCCAAACCATAATACCACCACCACCATATTTCACAGATGTAGTAAGGTTCTTATGCTGGAATACAGTATCTTCCTTTCTCCAAACATAACGCTTCTCATTCAAACAAAAAAGTTCTATTTTGGTCTCATCCATCCACAAGACATTGTTCCAATAGCCTTCAGGCTTGTCCACATGATCTTCAGCAAACTGCAGATGGGCAGAAATGTTCTTTTTGGAGAACAACCCTGCCATGCACACCATTGTTGTTCAGTGTTCTCCTGATGGTAGGCTCATGAAAATTAACATTAGCCAATGCCAGAGAGCCCTTCAGTTGTTTAAAAGGTACCCTGGGGTCCTTTGTGACTTGCCGACTATTACACACTTTGGTCTTGGAGTAAAGTTAGTTGGCTGACCACTCCTGGGGATGGTAACAATGGTCTTAAATTTCCTCCATTTGTACACAATCTGTCTTACTGTGGATTGGTCCAAACTCTTCAGAGATAGTTTTGTAATTTTTTCAGCCTGATGAACATCTACAACCCTTTGTCTGAGGTCCTCAGAAATCTCCTTTGTTTGTGGCATGATACACTTTCACAAACATGTATTGACACTTTGATAGATCTTTAAATAAAACAGGGTGTCCACTCACACCTGATTGTCATCCCGTTGTTGGAAAACACCTGTCTCTAATTTCACCTTCAAATTAGAAGAAGCCATCTCTGTTGTAATTCAGTCCATACAGCCAATCATGTACAGTAGAACGAAATTACGTTTCTCCTATCTACAATGTTAATCACATGTAGAATCAGAGGTGTCGCTACCATGCAAGGCGCTGCCACAAACAACTTCTCCTTCCCCCATTTTATTATGCTGAGCACCAAGCTAGAAGGTGGGAAGTACCATTTTTATTTGGTCTTTGGTATGACCCAGCCGGGACTTGAACCCTCAACCTCCTGGTTGTGGGGCGGATGCTCTATCAACTAGGCCACCACTCTGGCCTCAATAAATAAATAAAAAAGTAAAATATTTTTGTCTCACTTATCTAACTAGGTTCTCTTTATCTACTTTTAGAACTTGTATGAAAATCTGATGATGTTTTAGGTCACATTTATGCAGAAATGTAGAAAATTCTAAATGGTTCACAAACTTTCAAGCACCACTGTATATACTGTAATTACTGTCCTGGGCAAATTAATGGGTAATCACATGAAGACGCAATGGCCTGTTTAATGGTGACAATTTTTTTTATTGCAGTTAACTGCCGGGGAAGAAAGCATGGTGCCAGAATGGAAAAAAAAAAGTGGAACTTTAGAAACAGGAGTACTGTTTCCAGTCGGACAGTCTATGATGCAACTCAAAATACAACATTCCTCATTTTACTTAATTCTGGGTTTTCAAATCAATTTGCTGGAGTATTGCTGTCATAATATGTGGATATATGGACCATAAGAATCATCATCATCTGTATTTATTTTGACAGGACACAATTAGTCCCACAGTTGGGATGGGTCCTCTTAAAGTTAAAGCTGAGTTTTTACGCTGGATGCCCTTGCTGATGCAACCCTGCCCATTTTATCCGGGCTTGGGATGGGCGCAGGGAGTACACTTAACTTGTGCACCCACTGTGGCTCAGTAACTAGCATTTCCCTCCTCCGTTCCATTATTGCTGAGCACCAAGCTGGATGGCAGGAAGTTTCACTTTTACATGGTCTTTGGCATGACCCGGCTGGGATTTGAACCCCGGCCTCCGGGTTGTGGGACGGATGCTCTACCTCTAGGCCACCATTCCGGTGAGAATGCGCAATCCAGCTCTTGAAGCTCAGGTACTTTCCGGTAAGGCTAAAATGATTAGATGACGTTGTTGATAATGTCAACAATAAAAATTTGTTGACAAAGATTTTTATTGTTGACAAATTGTTTAACTATAAAGTTTATATGCATGTCGCAGAAATGTTCAGTTGTAACTGCAATACAAGACCAGAACTGCTGCAGGCAGTAGTGCCTCTATTGTCCGGCATGCATGAACAATTTCCAGCAAAGAAGAAGAGAAGCACAGCATGGCGAAGCTGAAGAATTAACATGTAGAAGCGGAGCTAAAAAAAAAAAAAAAAAAAAGCAGACTCAAACTTTCTCTAGTATGGGAACATTTCACAGAAAACAAAAAAAAAAAAACAAAACAAGTAAAATGCAGACTTTGCTAGGCAGACCTTTCCTATCATGGCAGCACTACAGTGATGCATGAGCATCTGAAACGACGGCACCCGGGAGCCACGATGTTATTGGCTGCTTCTGCTTGGTATGTTTTAGCGAGTAAAGAAAGTCAGCGCTGCTTATTTTCAATGGCCAGCTGTTTCAAGCTTTAAAAAAAAATGACAATACTGTTAGTATGTGCTGTTTATGTTATCTTACCTGTTTGACAATAAGCTCTCTGGTTGCTGAGGGCCGAGCTGTCATGGCTAACGTGTTGAATGCAGTAAATGACTGAATTACAGGAGTCACTATCTCGTTTTCATCTTTGTTAATATTAGCCCTCATTCTGCATATTAGTGCATCTGGGTTAATTAGAATATCCCATTATGTAATTTAATAAATAAAAACCTACAACCATAATCATGAAAATTAAATCAAACGGCTTGAAATATCACTCTTAAGTGGAGTGAATACTGAATATGAAGGTTTACCTTTCTGAATTATATCATTAAAAAATGCACTTGTAGAAAACTTCCACCTAATGTTAGTTTGTGTGTGGGAGCAAATCAGTAATTCAGTTGTAAGATATTTAATCAATTGTTTAATTGACATTAGGCATTATGCTGTCTGTGATAAATTGATAAATAACCTTAAACTTGTGACAATTAGCAGCTTTCTTGTTTTTTGTATTTAGCTCTGGAAACTGCTTATAAAATGTTATATTAAAGCAGGGACTGACAACAAGGTGATTTTCACAGGTATGCAGGCTTAAATAGTGGGTGAGGTAAAATATGCACTAGAGCCCCAACAGGAAGCAGAGATGGTGGACATGAGAAAAATAATTGCAATTAGTCGACTAATTGAAAAAATAGTTGTTAGATTAGTCGACTACCAAAGTAATCATTAGTTGCAGCCCTGCTTTCCAGTTTCCATTTGGACAGTTTCTGGTCAGACCTCTATGGGCTGGACAGTCAAATCGTGACACAGACTCCCCATTTTGTTTATTCTGGGTGTTCAGGTCAGTTTGCTGGAGTATTGCTGTCATACTATGTGGACATAAAGACTGTATCAATGTACTGTATAGTCGCAACCTGAACAGTGGAGAGAAGAGAAGAAGCTAACGTAGCAAACGAGAAGGGCTAAAAGCTGAGCTAAAGCAAACAGGTAAGATAACAACTGGTATAATAAGTGGTCGCAAGCTGCTGGCAGTGTTTCTGCAGTACTTTGGGGGTTTTGGGGGGGGGAATATTTTGTGGAGACACCAAATAGGGAGCAGCCGAAAGTAAGTGTGTGTGTGTGTGTGTGTGTGTGTGTGTGTGTGTGTGTGTGTGTGTGTGTGTGTGTGTTCTGGATCATTGTCATTTTTCATGTGTTGAAAGCTTTAAATGGACCCACAACACATTTGTCAACTACCATGTTAATAAGTGGAAAAACTTGAAAAATAACTAGTTCATGGAACATTACATTGAAAAACAAAAGTTTTATTTTAATCATGATTACCCGTGCATTAACACAAATTTCTGGAGATTAACTGCAATCAAAATTTTTAATTGTTGCCCAGCAACCAATAATTACATGGCTGAACTACATAGATATCTCTTTGTGGTTCTACCTAACCAATTTCTCTTTACCATTATTTCAAACTGTAACTTGTCAAAGACATTCTAGCTGGTATCTGTGCTTGCTTTACAAGAAAGAATGAAGGAATTGTGTATAATTTTAAAGAAACAGTTCTCTGGCAAATCCTTATGCAAGGGGGGTTTTCATTAAAGACGCAAACATTTGCAACAATCTTAACCTAACAGGCAACCCTGATCACAGCGATCCTCCAAATAAAATGATCTGAGGAGCACAGTTCATATGTTCAACGGCTGCAAAGGCGCAGACTATGTGCACCTTCAGAGAAACTGCGGCTTTATTAAGAGGAACGTGAGAACTGGACATGCTGCTCTGTCTGGACACAGAGCAGGGGTTGGCAGGAGACAGGCTGCAGTGAAGTTTCACAGTTGAGGCATAACTATCACGAATCTCTACCACTGGATTTGCCACATAGCCCCCTTCATCCCCGATGCCCTGTCTTCACCTTGCCTCCCTCCCCCTCCGTCCCTCCCTCTGCCATTCTCACCCTAAGTGGCCGGTTGTCAAAGTCAGCTGAAGCCCAGTTAATGAAGAGGTGGATTTATTAGCGAGACACAAGTGGAATAGCTGGAGGGGGGGAGCGGAACCCCCAGAAGCCGACAAGCAAACACGGCTACTAAGTGTGCATACCAAAGACAGAGAGAAGGAACAGGAGAAAGAAAGGGATGGGATAAAGGAACGATGGGAAGAAAAGAGGAAGAAAACAAAACATTTACAGTCAAAGCAAAGCCAAAAGAAGACAGGCAGAATGCGCCCAGTCTGAGGCAGGTCCCCTCTCTTCTGTGCGCTCTCCCAGCAGAACATGCAACAGAACGGGCTCTTACCGTCTGTTGTAGGTCTGGGATTCCAATGCGGATGACCACGGTGTTGCCCGTAGGCTCCTCCATGGGTGCTCTTGCACCGTGGCTACGCGCTGCACCGGGACGGAAAGGCGTAACGCCGCGAGAGGTGGGAACGCCGCCGTCCTCTTCCCGGGAGCTGCCGCTGTCAGTGCTGGCCCCCTGGCTGCCGTTCGCCGCGTGCGTGTGAGGGTGTGTGAGTGCGTGTGAGTGTGTGTGTGCGTGCTGCCGCTGCTGCTGCTGGTCCTGCTGTGGAGGGCTCGGTGGCTCATGTTTGCCGGCTGCCGGACGCAGAGGCATGCTCCGTGTTTGGGGCTCGGTCTATGGCTCTCTCTCTCTCTCTCTCTCTCTCTCTCTCTCTCTCTCTCTCTCTCTCTCTCTCTCTCTCTCTCTCTCTCCCCGTACACACACACACACACCCTCCACACGATCGCACACATATACGATGCCCAGGCTCACACTACACGCACACACCGTTTGCAGCATGCATCACTCGCCTGGGAGAGAAAAAGAGGGAGGGAGAGAGAGAGAGAGAGAGAGAGAGAGACAGAAAAGGAGGGTGACAGAAAGCAAATGAGCAAAGAGGAGGGGGTAATGGGAGATTACAGAGGGATGAAGGGGGGGGGGACACAAAAATAAGTGTTAAGTGAAGCTGAAATTAAAACAGATTAAGAATGCTGACAAAAGAAAGCACATATCACGGCTGTGAAACGCTTGATCTCTACATGACTCCTAATGCCTTTCGCAAAAAACTGCACACATGATCTTCAACAACAAGACAAAAACATTAAACCAACACTTAAAAACATTGAGTAGAAATCATAGAGATGTAGTCTGAGAGCAGGTTTGGATGTTTGTCATAAAATGTAGGCGTGTCGTAACGACAGCTCTATTACTAGTTAATGTGAGCATTGTGAGACCTCTGCACGTACTGATGTTGCATCATTCATTATGTCAACTGTTGTGGTAACACTGTTGATCTTTTGTGCATGCGTGTGTGTGTGTGTGTGCGCGCGCGCGTGTGTGCGTGTGTGTGTGTGTGCGTGTGTTTAGAAGGGGAGAGGGTATTTGTTCAGATCAATGGGTGCCAGCATTTGGCCTTCATGCATCACTTTATCTATGGGGGGGGGGGGCGCTGATCAAAAGCCACCCTGGTAAACAGCAACTCACTCTCACAACACTGCTGTTAAAGCACATGACACTTTTTTGGTGGGATTTTTTTTTCCCTCATTGAGGGTCATTCTCACGCAGGTCGTGTGAAACACTACAGTATATGGTGACTCTGACTAAGTCCTAAACTAACACTGTTTATTACCTTGGTCAAAGAGGAAATGCTTCATGTTGGTCAGTCTGTCTGTCTTTTGTTTGTGAGAAGGATTACACAAAAAACTACTGGTTGCAATTTGATGACATTTTCACCAATAATAATAATAATAATAATAATCCACATCTATTTTCTACCAATTTTCCGGAGGTCCAGGTTGCAGCTGCAGCAGCTCAAGCAGAGAAACCCAGACTTCCCTCTCCCCGGCCACCTGCTCCAGCTCTTCAGAGCACAGATTCCCAAAGTGGGGGTTGCGGGGGGGTCCCGAGACGCTGAGGGGGCGGTCATGAGATGATTTTTCAGAATCCTTAGGTGATTACTCAGGTGACACGTCACTTTAACTGTGTCACCGTAAACATCACAAGCAGATTTCATCTGAACAGCTCAAATCAACACACTGTGGTGACACAAAGGAGGTGACACTCCACCCAGTTCTTCGGGGTGTTGGGGGTGCTAGCCAGGGGCGCCAGAGAACCGGGGGTATGTAGTAAATAAAGATGTGCCTTTTGCCCCCACAGTGCCAGGCTCACACCTGAGAACGCAGGGGTGCAAATGCGTTAATCTGTGTATGTAGATGTGTGTTCACACTTGGTAACAGGTATGTAAATGTGTTTACCCTGAGTGCCAGAGGCGGGGAGAAAATGTATAAAGCTGATCGCTTTGGCACTCAGAGTTAGTCTGTTCTGTGTTGGAGGAGAAATAAACCTCTGTGTCATCAGCTCGTGTTTCATCTGCTTTCATCCTCCACAACACTACGCTTTAAGCCCAGGATATTATTTTTATAAATGAAACGTTGGTTAATACCAACCAAACACAACACAGTGAGGCCAGCAGAGACGGCAGAAGAGGAGAGAGGAGACATGCCGCCAGAAAGGCCGACGTCTGGTGCGGGGGTGGGGGGGGAGGATGAGAGCACCGTAAGCGTGAAGGGCTCCAACAGTCAGACCAGCCTTCCTCCAAGTGTCGCAAGTATCAAGAGGAATATATTCAGTATGGATTCACATGCCAAAAACATGCAAGTTAGGTTAACTGGCATCAAACTGGGGATTCTAAATTGTCCTTAGGTATGACTGTGAGAGTGAATGGTTGTCTGTCTCTCTGTGTTGGCCCTGCGATGGACTGGCGATCTGTCCAGGGTGTACCCTGCCTCTCACCCAAAGATGCTGGGATAGGCTCCAGCCCCCCCACAACCCGAAAAGGATTAAGCGGAAGAAGATGGATGGATGGATTCACATGCATCGTTATCAATGAAGTACAACATCTCCAATGTCTAGTGTGCACAGAGGTGCTTGCACATGAGAGTTTAAAGCCCATAAAAATGCTCAGACACTTGAAAACTAAGCAACCATCTCTTGCCGCTTAACCAGCAGATTTTTTTCCGCCAAAAGGAGAGAGAATTGCAAGAGAAAGTCATAGTTAGCCAAACAACATCCACAACCAAAGCTCAAAAGGCATCATATGAGGTGGCATATTTAATTACACAGGCAAGGACATCGATGGCCTCACTCACGCCATCACGGACTATATCAGCTTCTGTATGTAAGACCATACGGTGTTGCTCAAACAACAAACCCTGGATCAACCCTGAGATAAAAACACTTCTGAGAGAGAAGAAGAGGATCTTCAGGTCGGGGAACAGGGAGATGCTGAAGTCCATACAGAGGGAGCTGAGGAGGAAGATCAGAGAAGGCAAGGACAGCTTCAGGAAGAAGATGGAGGACAAGCGGCAACAGCGCGACATCGGTGGGGTCTGGAGAAACCTTAAAACCATCTCTGGGCTCCAGAATACCTCCACCCAGGCCATGGGGGGCAGGGAGTGGGCGAACAATCTGAACCTGTTTTTTTAATAGGTTTGACCAACCGCCCTCACCCCCGACTGCACAACAACCACTGCTGCCTCTACAGTCATGGAGACCTGCTGTCCACACCCCACTCCACCAACAACCCCCCCACTCCCAACACACAGCCCCCCAACATGACCCTCACTAAGACCCAGGTGAGGACGGAGCTGAGGAGGATCAAGGCGAGGAAGGTGTAGGGACTGGACGGCATCAGCGCAAAGCTCCTCAAGTCCTGCGCAGACCAGCTGTGTGGGATTGTGGAGCTCATCTTCAACCTGAGCCTGAAGCTGGGGAGGGTACCACAGTTGTGGAAAACATCTTGTGTGGTACCTGTACCAAAGACTTCCCACCCCAAAGACCTGAACAGCTACAGACCAGTGGCCCTGACGTCCCACATGATGAAGACCCTGGAGAGACTGCTCCTTGCTCACCTCCACCCCCTGGTGGGACCAGCGATGGATCCACTCCAGTTCGCCTACCAGCATGGCATTGGGGTGGAGGATGCAGTGATCTTCCTCATTCACCGTTCTCTGTCCCACCTGGAGAAGCCCGGGAATGCGGTGAGGATCATGTTCTTTGACTTCTCCAGTGCTTTCAACACCATCCAACCGATGATCCTGAAAGACAAGCTGCTGTGCGCAGGGGTGGACCAGCACCTGTCGTCATGGATCCTGGACTACCTCACTAACCGGCCACAGTTTGTGAGAACCCGGGACTGTGTGTCCAACACGATCATCGGTAGCACAGGGGCCCCCCAGGGAACAGTTTTGGCTCCCTTCCTGTTCACCCTTTATACTGCGGACTTCTCACACAACACAACACACTACCATCTACAGAAGTTCTCTGATGACTCTGCGATCGTCGGCCTCATCTCCAACGGAGATGAAGCTGAGTACAGAGGACTTATCCAGGACTTCGTGGACTGGTGCCATCGGAACTGCCTCCAGATCAACGCGAGGAAAACTAAGGAGCTGGTGGTGGACTGCCGCAGGCAAGGACAACCCCTCACAGCACCAGTAAACATACAGGGAACAGACATTGAGATGGTGACATCCTACAAGTACCTGGGTGTTCATCTGAACAATAAACTAGTCTGGTCATATAATACCGACGCACTCTACAAGAAGGGACAGCGCAGGCTTTTCCTACTGAGGAGACTCAGGTCTTTTGGTGTACAAGGGGCGCTGCTGAAGACATTCTATGACACGGTGGTGGCATCAGCCATCACTTTTGGAGTGGTCTGCTGGGGAAGTGGCATTACAGCAGCCGATAGGAAGAGACTGAACAAACTGATCAAGAAAGCTAGCTCTGTCCTGGGGCAGCGCCTTGACCCAGTGGAGGAGATAGGAGAGAGAAGGATGGTGCCTAAACTGTCATCTCTGCTGGAGTCCGAGTCCTACCCTATGCAGGACATACTGAACGCACTGAGGAGCTCATTTAGCAGCAGACTACATCATCCTAGATGCGCAACCGAGAGGTTTCGCAGGTCCTTCCTACCTACAGCTGTCAGACTGTATAACCTAAGCAGGCTGCTCGCAGAGATAGCAAAAAAATGTGACGACCTAATAGTATTGAATGCAAAAGACGCAATAGACTTACACAATGGTCCCCTCCAGTATACAACTAGGACAATATCGGTCGCTACGGAGGGTGACAATATGTATAGGTACATATTCATACTATGTAGGATAACTAAGCAGACGGTTATGCTGTTTATTCCATCTAGCTACAATGCTCCGCACTGTGTGTTTATATATTTATATATTTATATGTACATATGTATATTCGCTGCTCTTGTTTTTCTTGTCTTCTTGATTGTTGCTCAGAGTGTTGCTATCCCTGTGCTGTTGCAATCCTGAAATTTCCCCATTGTGGGACTAATAAAGGCTTATCTTATCTTATCTTATCTTATCTTAAAAAAGCCACACACAATCGGCGAAACCCTAATAAAACCTGCTGCTATCACTATGAGTCGGACAATGCATGAGGATAAACAGGTGCGGGATCACGGTGCATCATGGACATGGCCCAGGACATAAGGTGTCAGCTGATTGACAGAGTGAAGAAAGGGAAATATGCTTTGCAGTTAGATGAATCCATAGATATATCAAACTCAGCCCAGCTGCTTGTTTTCGTCAGGTACAGTTTTGTTGGAAAACTTAACAAGGACATCCTGTTTTGCACCCCACTGGATGTAAAGTGCACAGGTGAGGACATTTTCACAAAACTTGACAACAATCTGTCATGATTTGCTGCCTCTCTGGGGCAGCAAAGACGAGAAAAACCCAAGTACAGGAGGATGTTGTGTTTATTAACATAAATGTCCAAACAATAATACCAACGAACAACCAAGTGAGCTTGAACAGTCAAAGGTTAATGCATATTGTCCCCAAATGAACTGGCAATGGATAATGTGGAGAAATGAACCCAAAGCGCTCCCAGACAAAATGATGAGTCGGGGGGAAGAGATAAATAAACCCAGAACGCTCCTGAGCAAAAGTGCAGGCTGCTGCCGGGCAACCCAGGGCTCTACAGGCTGTACCAAGGTAGCACCGGGAAAAAAAAAAACAGAGAAAACCAAACACTGCAAACAACTGACTGGTGTTGGTACTTACAGAGAAGAAAATGCCAGAGCACAGGCTGCTCTGGCGACCGGAGACAATACAATGAACCAACAAATTACAAGAGCGCAAACAGAGCTTAAATAATACAAGACATCATCAGCTGAGTGAATCCAGATGGTGAGTGTGTGTGTGTGTGTGTGTGTGTGTGTGTGTGTGTAGGTGGGGAAGGGGGGGGGGCTGACCTGAGCAGAGAGAGGAACAGGCAATTGCAAATTGGAACCAGCTGTCAAGAGCTGACAGGAGAGGGAGGCGTGGCTGACAGCAGACAGGAGGCACAGCAAGACCCAACCTCCTGACCACTGCCAGTCGCAAAATAAATGCTAACAAACCAAAAACAGGCTAAGGAAAACTTCAACAGATAATCAAATAATCCAGAAACATAAACAAACAAATAAAAGGCACCGGACATACAACAGAGCGTGGCAAAACAAGCTAGATAATGACAAGGCAGAGATGAAACACAATGGAACTCAAAAGGCATCATAAAACACAGATAACTATGAAACAGGAAAAAGCCATGAAGCCGAGCTCGGGAAAAGCCCAAGACCGGTTCATGACACAAACTAAAAGAAGAGGGACTGTCTTGGGGTGAGTGCATCGGTGCGTGTACAGACAGTGCTGCAGCAATGCTGGGGAAAAAGAAAGGATTAAAAGCAAGAGTCTTACAAGTGGCACCCCACGTAAACTTTACGCACTGTATTATTCACAGAGAAACTCTTGCAAGTAAAACGCTTGACCCAGATCTTAAGAGTGTTCTTGAGACTGCCATAAAACTTGTCAACTACATAAAATCACGCTCACTCAACACCAGGCTGTTTGCTACTCTTTGCAATGAACTGGGATTGGAGCATCAGGGCCTGCTGTTCCACACAGAGGTCAGGTGGCTTTCGCGAGGAAATGTCCTCAGCCACCTGTATGAACTGCGGGATGAGGTCCGTTTATTTCTGATGGAGAACTGGTCCCAGCTCGCTGACCACCTGACTGACCCTGACTGGTTAACGAGGCTAGTGTATTTGTCCTGCATATATGACAGACTGAGTGGACTTAACATGTCATTACAAGGTGAAAACACAAGCATCATGTTGCTGAATGATAAAATCTGCGCATTCCAAAGGAAAGTGGATCGCTGGACTGCGAGAGTTGAGATGTGCAGGATTGATGTTTCCTGAGCTGGGGGAGTTCATGGAGGAAAATAATCTGTGTTAACACTGTGAAGAAGTCCATCACTACCCACCTTCAAACCCTCCTGGAACACTAAGTTTTTCCCCGAGGAAACAACTCCGGAAAAATATAACTGGATACGATCACCATTCACTGTAACGGCCGTAAGTCATCTGCCATCCGACATGGAGGACACACTGATTGAGCTGTCAAGTGATCGCACCTTAAAGACAGCTTTTCATTCAAAAATGCTTGCTGAGTTTCGGATTTCAGTCGAGAGAGAATATCCACAGCTATCCAGGGCCACGATGGACATAATGATGCCATTTGGCTCTACATACCAGTGCGAAAAAACTTTCTTGGCACTAACATATTTTAAAAATAAATACAGATCATGTCTAAATGTGGAGGATCATCTCCTAATGGCCATCTCCAAAATTAAACCCAGAATTGACTTGTGTTCCATGCATATTGCCCATCCATCTCATTAGGTGAGATTAACGCTGAAACATAGTTTGCCAAAATATACATTTGCACCGTAACAATGTTCACATGTTTACGCAATGCTACAGTTTATGGCTATTACTTTGACTGATTGTTCTGCTAACATGGAAATGAAAGCATAGTGTCAAAATTAAGTTTGCACGACAGCAACAATGTTCACTCCTAGATTACATGGAAATTACTTTAATATATTCTGCTTTAATCGTTTAGTAAATTGTTATATGTAAAATCATATCATGGTTATCAGGCTGTTCTGTTCTTTTGTGTTGCTATGCCCGTGTTTGTTTACACTTATTAGTGCATGAGTGCTGTGTGTATGTTTTTTTATGTTTCAGTCACCTCCTGGGATAATGGGGTTTGCCAGTCTCTGTCACCATTATTTTGGGGGGCTTGGGCTGAAAAGTTTGGGAACCCCTGCTTCAGAGGACACCAAGACTTTCCCAGGCCAGTTGGGAGATGTAGTCTCTCCAGCGTGTCCTGGGTCTTGCCCAGGGTCTCCTCCCATTTGGACATTCCCGAAACACCTGAAGTGGGAGGCGTCCGGGAGACATCTGATCAAATGTCCAAACCACCTCATCTGGCTCCTTTCGTTGTGGAGGCACAGCAGTTCTACTCTGAGACTCTCCCGGATGACTGAAGTCCTCCCCATCTCTAAGGGTGAGTCCAGCAATCCTATGGAGAAAGCTCATTTCAGCTGCTTGAAGCCACAATCTCATTTTTTTGGTCATTACCCAAAGCTCATGACCATAGGTGAGGGTAGGAATGCAGATTGACCAGTAAATCGAGAGCTTTGTTTAGAGCTCAGCTCCCTCTTCACCACAACAGACCGGTACAACGTCCGCATCACCGCAGGTGCTGTTCTGATCCATCAGTCTCTTGCTTCATTCTCCCCTCACTCATGAATGAGACCCCAAGATACTTAAACACCTCTACTTGGGGCAGGAGCTTATTTCCAACCCAGAGAGAACAATCCACCCTTTTCCAGCTGAGGACCATGGACTCAGACTTGGAGGTGCTGATTCTCATCCCAGCTATTTCATACTCAGAAGCAAACCATCCCAGCAAGACCTGTAAGTCACTGCTCGATGAAGCCAACAGGACACATTATCTGCAAACAGCAGAGATGAGATCCTGTGGTCACCAAGCATGACACCCTTGTTCCTTGACTGTGCCTAGATATCCTGTCCATAAAAATTATGAACATAATTGGTTACAAAGGGCAGCCCTGGCAGAGTCCAACTCTCACTGGAAATGAGTCCAACTGAGTGTTGGCAATATGAAAGCAACTCTTGCAATGGTCATATAGGGACCGGATAGCTCGTAACAACAAGCGTGATACCCCATACTTCCGCAGCCCCCCCATCCCCCACAAGAAACCACAAGGGACGTGGTTGAATGCTTTCTCCAAGTCCCCAAAACACATGTGGACTGGTTGGCCAAACTCCCATGAACCCTCGTGGATTCTTGAGAGAGTTTATATTTAGGTCTACTGGGTCTGAGTGACGTCTGCCCTGCCATCAGATCCAACTCACCACCAGGTGATGATCAGTTGACAGCTCTGCACCTCTCTTTACCCTAGTGTCCAAGACATACAGTCGTAGGTCTGATGGCACAATAACAAAATCGATCATCGACCTACAACCTAGGCTGTCCTGGTGCCAGGTGTGCATATGGACACCCTTATGCTTGAATATGGTGTTCACTATGGACAAACTGTGATTAGCATAGAAGTCCAATAACTGAACACCATTTGGGTTCAGATCGGGCAGGCCATTCCTCCCAATCATGCCCCTCCAGGTTTCACTGTCGTTGCCCACATGTGCACTGAAGTCCCCCAGTAGGACAATGGAGTCTCCAAGAGGAGTACTTTCCAGCACTCTAGTCAGAGACTCCAAAAAGGGTGAGTACTCTGAACCATCATTTGGTACAGAGGCACAGATGATGGTTAGGACCCATTTCCCAACCCGGAGCTGTAGGGAAACTACCCTTTTGTCCACCGGGGAGAATTCCAATGTTGAGGCAGCAAGGCAGGAGAAACAAGAATATCCACCCCTGCTCCTAGCCTCTAGCTGGGGGCAACTCCAGAGTAGGCCAAGCTCCAGCCCCTCTCCAGAAAACTGGTTTCAGAACCGGAGCTGTACATTGAGGTGAGCCCAACTATATCTAGCCAGTATCTTATCCTATTATTATTAGTATTATTATTATTATTGAGTGGTTAGCACTGCTGCAGCACAGCAATTCACCCTTGGCCGGGGGATCCTGGGTTTGATCCCAGCCCCTGACCAACAGTGATCTGTGTGGAGTTTGCATGTTCTCCCCGTGTCTGCATGGGTTTACTCCGGGATTTCTCCGGTTTCCTAATACACATGCCAAAAACATGCATGTTGGGTTAATTGGCATCAAACTGGGGATTCTAAATTGTCCTTAGGTATGACTGTGAGAGTGAATGGTTGTCTGTCTCTCTGTGTTGGCCCTGAGATGGACTGGCGATCTGTCCAGGGTGGACCCTGTCTCTCGCCCAAAGATGCTGGGATAGGCCCCAGCCCCCCCATGACCCGAAAAGGATTAAGTGGAAGAAGATGGATGGATGGATTATTATCATTACTAGTGCAGTGTCTGTGTAACCCCGTGTGGACTGGTGACATCATAGAAGTGATGCTTGCACCAAAGAATAGATGGCACCTATTAAGAACACCTAAGGAGTTTTTATAAGGAGTTCTGAACAGCTCCTTATAAGGTGTTGTTCAGTTATAGAATTCTGGTCACATGACCATACCTTATCTTATAAGGAGGTCTGAACAACTCCTTATAAGGTCTTCTAAGGATGACCCAGTTCCAGAGTTCAGATCGGGCCCAAATTTTTAGCATTTTATCCCATCGGCCTCCAGAGCCTGTCCTGTGAATTTCAGCCCCCAACTCCCAGCGGTTATACCTGTTCCACCTCTGTGTTCATTTAATAGCTTCCCTATGGACGTTCAATAAAGATTTCCTCTCTTAAACTTTCACATATCCGGGGAGGCTGAAATTTACAGCTGTTATTGGGCTTAATATTATAGCCATAAATCAAAATCTTCAGCCCCCAAATCCCAGCGGTTTTACCTTTTCCACCTCTGTGTTCATTTAATAGCTCCCCTATAGATGTTCATTAAAGATTTCCACACCTAAACTTCCACATATCCGGGGAGGCTGAAATTCAGGGATGCACACCCTCGTAACCTCAGCAAAGCATGTATCAAATCTGAGGTCAGTCTGACAAACGGTTTGAGAGATATGCACGAAACAGACAGAATCTCACACACACACAGAATCCTTGCATTATAATATGATTATGATTAATAATAACAATAATAAATAATAAGATAAGATAAGATAAACCTTTATTAGTCCCACAATGGAGAAATTCCAGAGATAGATTGCAGAGAATGGACTGCATTTACATAGCACCTTTCATGATACCCAAAGTGCTTTACAGTGGTTCCCTTATTCATTCACTCCTGAGACCGACAATGGTAGTGGTAAGCTACTGCTGTAGCGACAGCTGCTCTAGGACACACTGTTGGAAACGTGGCTGCCAATCCGCACCAGTGGCCTCCCTGACCACTAACGAACATTTATGCATATTCATACCCAGTGTCATGGACACTGGAGGCAAGGTGGGTAAACCAGAGGTGGTCCTCGAGGTACGAATCAACCAATTATATTTTGGAAGTGATCCAGGTCAGGATGCCGATTCTAGATCATTTTTTCTTTAACATTGTAAGATAGGGCCATGGTGGAGGTATGCACTCTCTGAGTGCCCTCTAGTTTGACCTTGACTTTGATTCACAAACATAGTAAAGCCCTTAACTTATTGAATGATTTTCAGTTCTTATTTATAAAACTTTGTTTTTGAACAATCATATTTAAGGCAGTGATTTATTCTGTCCCTTTTCTTGCATTTATAGGGCTTCAAAAACCCCAAATTCTTCTTCTTCTTCTTTTGGCTGCTCCTTTCAGGGGTCGCCACAGCGGATCATCTGCCTCCATCCCACCCTATCCCTTGTATCTTCCTCTGTAACATCAACCCTCTCCATGTCGCCCTTTACTACATCCATGAATCTTCTCTGTGGTCTTCCTCTTTTCCTCCTGCCTGGGAGCTCCATTGTCAACATCATTTGTCCAATATATCCACTATCCCTCCTCTGTGCAAATCCAAACCATCTGAGCCTTGCCTCTCATACTTTGACTCCATACCGCTCAACCTGAGCTATCCCTCTGATATACTCATTTCCAACCCTGTCTCTCCTAGTCACTCCCAATGAGAATCGTAGCATCTTCAACTCTGCCATCCCCAGCTCCGCCTCCTGTCTTTTTCTCAGCACCACCATCTCCAAACCATACATAGCAGGCCTCACTGCGGTCTTGTAAATCTTCCCTTTCAATCTAGCTGCTATCTTTATGTCACAAATCACCCTGACACTCGTCTTCACCTACTCCACCCTGCCTGCACTCTTTTCTTCACCTGTCTTGTGAATTTTCCATTGCTTTGGATGGTTGACCCCAGGTACTTAAACTCATCTACCTTCACCACCTGTACTCCTTGCATCTTCACCGTTACACCTGCCTCCCTCTCATTCACACTCATGTATTCTGTCTTGCTTCTACTGACTTTCATTCCTCTTCTCTCCAGAGCATACCACCACCTCTCCAGGTTCTCTTCCACCTGCTCCCTACTCTCACTACAGATCACAATGTCATCTGCAAACATCATGGTCCAGGGAGACCCCTGCCCGACCTTGCCTGTCAGCCTGTTCTTCACCATGGCGAACAAGAAGGGACTCAGAGCTGATTCCTGATGTAATCCCACCCCCACCTTGAACACATCTGTCACTCCTACAGCACACCTCACCACCGTCTCGCTGTCCACATACATGTCCTGCACCACTCTCAGATACTTCTCTGCCACTCCTGACTTTGTCATACAATACCACACTTCCTCTGTTGGTATCCCATCATGTGCTTTCTCTAGATCCACAAAGACACAGTGCAACTCCTTCTGACCTTCTCTATACTTCTCCATCAACACTCTTTGAGCAAACATTGAATCTTCTCTATACTTCTCCATCAACACTCTTAAGATAAGATAAGATAAGCCTTTATTAGTCCCACAATAGGGAAATTCCAGGATTGCAACAGCACAGGGACAGCAACACTCAGAGCAATAATTTAGAAGATAAGAAAATAAGAGCAGTGAATATACATATGTACACATAAATATATAAATATATATACACAGTGCGGAGCATTGTAGCTAGATGCAATAAACAGCATAACCGTCTACTTAGTTATCCTACATAGTATGAACATGTACCCATACATATTGTCACCCTCCATAGCGACTGATATTGTCCTAGTTGTATACTGGAGGGGACCATTTGTGTAAGTCTGTTGCGTCTTTTGCATTCAATACTATTAGGTCGTCACGTTCTTTTTTTTTTTTGCTATCTCTGCGAGCAGCCCTGCTTAGGTTATAAAGTCTGACAGCCGTAGGTAGGAAGGACCTGCGAAACCTCTCGGTCGTGCACCTAGGATGATGTAGTCTACTGCTAAATGAGCTCCTCAGTGCGTTCAGTATGTCCTGCATAGGGTGGGACTCGGACTCCAGCAGAGACGACAGTTTCTTCAGCTTCTCTCTCCTAGCTCTTCCATTGGGTCAAGGCGTTGGCCCAGGACAGAGCTAGCTTTCTTGATTAGTTTGTTCAGTCTCTTCCTATTGGCTGTTGTAATGCCACTGCCCCAGCAGACCACTCCAAAAGTGATGGCTAATGCCACCACTGTGTCGTAGAATGTCTTCAGGAGCACCCCTTGTACACCAAAAGACCTGAGTCTCCTCAGTAGGAACAGCCTGCGCTGTCCCTTCTTGTAGAGTGCGTCGGTATTGTGTGACCAGTCTAGTTTATTGTTCAGATGAACACCCAGGTACTTGTAGGATGTCATCATCTCAATGTCTGTTCCCTTGATGTTTACTGGTGCTGTGAGGGGTTGTCCTTGCCTGCGGCAGGACCTGTCTTAGAGCAAACACTGCATCTGTAGCACTCTTTCTTGGCATGAAACTGTACTGCTGCTCACTGATTGTCACCTCTCCTCTTAACCTGGCTTCAACAACTCTTTCCCATATCTTCATAGTGTGGTTGATCAACTTCATGCCTCTGTAGTTACAAAAGCTGTGAGCATCACCCTTGTTCTTGAAAATACCAAGACCAAAACACTCCTTCTCCACTCCTCAGGCATCCTCTCACTCCCCAAGATTGTGTTAAACAATCTGGTTCAAAAGTCCACTGCCATCTCTCCTAAACATCTCAATACCTCCACAGGTATGTCACCTGGACCAACCACCTTTCCATTCTTCATCCTCTTCCAAGGTGCAATCACTTTGGCCTTGCTAATCTTTGGGACTTCCTTGTTCACCATCTTTCCTTCATCCATCCTCCTCTCTCTCGCTCTCTCTCTCTCATTTTCTTCATTCATCAGCTCTTCAAAGTACTCCTTCCACCTTCTCAGCACATTCTCGTCATTTGTTAATACATAACCATTTCTGTCCTTAATCAACCTAACCTGCAGTACATCCTTTCCAGCTCGATCTCTCTGTCTAGCCAATCGATACAAGTCCTTTTCTCCTTCCTTAGTGTCCAGCCTTTCATTAAACTCACTATATGCCTTTTTCTTTGCCATCGCTCTCTTTGCCATGTGCCTAGCTCCCAAATACTCCTACTTTCTTCATCTCCCTGACTATACCACTTTTTCTTTGCTAACCTCTTCCTTTGAATACTTTCCCGTACCTCATCATTTCAGTTCAGTTCAGTTCAGTTCATTCATAGAGCACCTTTAAAGCCCATGTGCAACCCAAGGTACTTTACAGGACCATAGTCAAACAGAAACGCATAAAAACACAAAAAGATAAGACATTAAAATATTCAAAAATATGTAGGCAAGAAAGGAATTGATTAAAACAACTATAAGACTGACAAGATTTCAGAAACACCCAGAAACAGACACAGGCTCAACAACAATAATGATCTTTTATTGAATGAAAGTGGAGGAGTGTGTGTGCGTATGGTGTTGTGCATGTGGTGTAATGGGAGCAGGAGCGTGGACAGCAGGACAGGTCTCGCAACCCTACAATGACAGCAGAGACAGGGGATTAGACACAGGCAGGCAGGTAATAATATTAACAGAGAATGGATAGTCTTACGGCAGCGAAGAGTTAATCTGGCTCCGAAGAAATGACAATCCAGTACCGGCCCAGTGTCTCACTGTAGTGTTGTAGTGCAGGTGCAGAGTATATACAGTGCCGATTAGGGTGAGGAAAATGTGCTGTGTACTCCAGCTCACCAGCTGCGAGAAAGGAATAGTCCACTGTCCACAGACGAGATCCGGTCCACCGCCAGGAGGAAGGAGAGGTCCGCCTGAAGGTTAGTCCACCTGTGCACAGCAAACAAGGGAAAACAGGCAGGTGCAGAGAATCAACTCTGGAATTGCTTATGTCGCGTTGGGGAGACGAAACTCCCATATAATGAGAAGCTGAAGACAAACAAGAGAGGTGAAACTCTAGAGGCGTAGAGGTGAAAGGGGAAGACTCCCACATGGAGCTCTTCCTGGGAGAAAGTGTAGACGTCTCTGTGCTGCCTTCTGGGCAGCGTTCCTTATAAAGGGTGCTTAATGAGGAGGAGCAGGTGTGCCTGCAGCTGTGGAAGATAATTAGGGCAAAGAGCACACAGCGCGGCTCACCACAGTACCCCCCCCCCCCCACACACACACACGGGTCGCCTCTCGGCAGCCGTTTTAACCTGTCCAGGTGTGTCCGGTGGAACTCCCTGATGAGCTGAGGGTTCATCACGAACGAGTAACGCACCCAGGATCTAGCATCAGGACCATACCCCTCCCAGTCCACCAGATATTGCAGACCACGCCCCTTGCGTTGGACATCCAGGATGCAGTTCACCTTGTGCACAGGACCACCACCGATCATCACAGGCGGGGGTGGAGATTTGGGTGGGGGGCACAGTGGGCTGGACTCAAATGGCTTGACCTGAGAGACATGGAATGTCGGACAGATGCGAAGAGAGGAAGGAAGAGCCAAATGAACAGTAACTGGGTTGATGATGTCAGTTTTCAGGTAAGGCCCAATAAAAAGCTGTGACAACTTCCTGGTTTCAGCCTTCAAGTTAATGTTCTTTGTGGACAGCCATACTTACTGTCCAACTCGGTAGAAGGGAGCCTGGGTCCTGTGACAGTTGGCGATCTCAGTATTGCAGGCCGCTGTGCGTCGCAGAGCAGCCTTAGTGGTTCTCCAGAGTCGCCGACAATGCCTGATGTGTGCCTGGACCGAAGGAACGGCGATCTCTTCCTCCTCCTCTGGGAACAGCAGGGGGTTGTAACCTAAAGAAACCTTGAAAGGAGAGAGACCAGTGGCAGAAGAGACAGCAGTATTATGGGCATACTCTACCCAAGGAAGGTATGTGCTCCAGGACACTGGATTGGAAACTGTGATGCACCTCAGGGCAGCCTCCAACTCCTGATTAGTGTGTTTGAACTGGCCATTACTTTGTGGGTGATATCCTGATGACAAACTCACCATAGCCCCCATAGCCTTGCAGAAGGACTGCCAAACCTTAGAGATGAATTGGAGTCCACGATCTGACACAATGTCCACCGGGATGCCATGAAGCCAGACCACGTGCATGACCAGAAGATCCTCTGTCCCCTTGGTCACCAGCAGCTTCTACAAAGGAATAAAGTGAGCTGCCTTGGAAAACCTATCCACAATAGTAAGGATAACAGTGTGATCAGCACAGGGGGAAGACCGGTCACAAAATCCAGCGCAACATGGGACCAGGGTTGGCTGGAAAAGGGTAGAGGATGCAACAGACCTGCAGGTGGAAAAGAGGATGATTTACAGGTCGCACACTGAGGGCAGGCTCAGATGAACTCACCCACATCCTTCTGCAAGGAGGGCCACCAGAACAATCTCTGTAATTGAGTCACAGTGCAAGCTACCCCAGGATGGCACATAGCCTTAGAGGAGTGCAACCAGTCAATAACCTCCCCTTGGACTGCAGAGGACAGTACATCCGTCCCACTGGCCCTCCACCTGGGTCGGGCTCCATCTCCTGCGCTCTCCTAACCCTCTCCTTAATGTCCTAAGATAGCATGCCAACGATGCAGGAAGGGGGAACAATAGGGTGAGTTGTCGTCTCGGCAGCTTCAGGGGAAAACTGTCTAGAGAGTGCGTCGGGCTTGGTTTTCTTTGAACCTGGGTGGTAGGTGATGGTGAAATTAAATCTGCCGAAGAACAGGGACCAGCATGCTTGTCTGACGTTCAAACATTTGGCAGTCTGGAGGTATTCCAGGATCTTATGATCTGTCCAAACTACGAATGGCTGTGAGGTGCCTTCTAGCCAGTGGTGCCACTCCTCCAAGGCCAGATTAACAGCTAGCAGCTCCCTGTCCCCCACGTCATAGTTCCTCTCAGCAGGTGACAGCCAGCAGGAGAAGAAGGCACAGGGGCGGACCTTGTCATCGATGGGGGAGCGCTGGGACAACACTGCTACCACACCAAAGTCCGAGGTGTCCACTTCCACCAAGCACTGCAGAGAGGGGTCAGCCTGGGCCAAGATAGGGGGAGAGGAAAACTCAGCCTTTAGTTTAGAAAATGACGCCTCCGCCTCCTCAGTCCAGCGGAACGTCACCTTTGTGGAGGTCAGACAAGTGAGGGGTAAAGCAATAATACTGTAATCTTTGACAAAGTGGCGATAAAAATTAGCAAAACCCAAAAACTGTTGAAGTTGTTTGCGAGTGGAGGGAACAGGCCACTCCACCACTGCTCCACTGCTTTTACCTGCTCCAGGTCAGCAATGATCTTCTTGTGCTAGATAACAAACCCCAGGAAAGTGGTGGATGAGATGTGGAATTCACACTTTTTGGCCTTGACATAAAGCTGATTTTCCAGGAGGCGCTGCAGGACCCGTCTGACATGTATGCGATGTTCCTCCAGAGAACGAGAGAACATGAGAATATCATCAAGATACACAAACACAAATGAATCCAGAAGATCTCTCAGAACATCATTGAATAGTCGCTAGAAAACAGCAGGAGCATTGGTTAACCCAAAAGGCATGACTAAATACTCAAAATGGCCACTAGGGGTGCGAAAACCAGTCTTCCATTCATCCCTCTCCTTGATGCGAACCAGGTGATAAGCATTACGAAGATCTAATTTGGTGAACAACCTGGCCCCCTGAAGGGAATCAAAGGCCGTGTTGATAAGGGGAAGAGTGTATTTGTCCTTTACAGTAATGTTGTTGAGTTTTCTGAAATCAATACATGGCCTGAGTGAACCGTCTTTCTTACCCACGTAGAAGAAGCCCGCCCCCACCGCCGAGGAAGATGGCTTGATGATACCGGAACTCAGGGACTCCTTGATGTATTTATCCATAGCCTCACGTTCCAGGGCAGAGAGGCTGTAGAGCCGACTCGTAGGCAGAGGAGCCCCTGGCAGGAGGTTGATGGCACAATCATACGGGCGATGGGGTGGAAGTGATAGGGCTTTCACCTTGCTTACAGACAAGATATCAGGTGGAGGCGAATCATAGGAACAAAGGGGTACAGAAGGAGAACAGGCAGCTGATTGCAGGCATGCACTCAAACAAAACGTACTCCATGATATAATTCTTCCCGTCTGGCAGTCGATAGAGGGATTGTGCAAACTTAACCAGGGGAAGCCCAAAAATGACAGGGGAAGCAGAGGAGGATAACACAAAGAACTTCATATGCTCATGATGATTACCTGAAACCAGCACAGAGACGGGAGCAGTCTGCTTGGTAAGGATGGCAAGGGGCATCTTGGAGAGGGCAATCAACTTAAGAGGTTTCTCTAGGTTGTAGCATGGGAGCCCCACCCGGGTTGCCAGACCCTCTGAAATAAAGTTTTGCTCGGCTCCAGAATCAATGAGAGCATGTGAAGATAATTCAGTGAGTGTGTGTTGAAAGCGAATAGGTAACATGAGACGTATAAGGGATTTGGTACTATCACCGTCCGTAAGTCCCCCTACTGTGACTAACGGACTCCCCCTTTTAACTGATTGGGACACAACGCAACCTCGTGCTCAGCACTGGCACAATATAGACAGAGCCCAAGGTCGCGGCGGAGTTGTCGTCCCGCCGGGGGCAATTTAGACTGGCCAGTCAGCATGGGTTTATTCCCCTCAGGGGACTCAGAGGGAGGGAGGACCTTAAGGGGAGACTGAGGGGAGCAGCGAGGTTGAGTGCCCGAGTGACGCTCACTAGCCCGTTCCCTTATCCTGTTGTCAATGGAAATAGCTAGTGTAATGAGCTCACTAAGCTTAGCAGGTCTTTTCACCCGGGCCAACTCATCCCTCAAGCTGGGGCTAAGGCTCCGAACAAAAATACAACATAAAGAGGCATCCTCCCACCCAACCTCAGTAGCTACTACCCAAAAATCCACAGAGTAGTCAGCCACAGATTTAACCCCCTGCCTCAGATTAAGGAGACGAGAGGTGAGTACATCATCCCAATCAGAGTGGTCAAAAACGTCAGAAAACTCAGCCACAAATCGGTCATATGTGTAACTGGCATATTAGGGTTGCATCATAATGGCGGTAGTCCAAGCCAAAACCCATCCCTCGGACAAATTCACCGTATAACTGATTTGGCTATGATGGGTGGGGAAATCCCCTGGCACACGCTGAAATACCAAACAGCATTGTAACAAGAAACCCCGTGCCTCCCCTAACTTACCACTAAATGAGTGGGAGTGGGGACAGGAGTTAGCCGGAAGTGAGGAGGTGGAGACTGAGAGGGATTGGTTGACCCGGCCAGATCCCTAGAAGCAGGTGGAGGAGACTGCGATGGGGAGAGCTGGTCGAGCCGTGGCTTAATGTGAGTGAGTTGTGTTAAGATCACCTGTTGTTGGTGTGTTAATTGGTCCAAACGAGCCTCTATGATGTTAAATTTGTGTGCAATGGCACTGTCTGCTGGGGTTTCTTGACGGAGATGTACTGACATGATTTCAGAAACACCCAGAAGCAGACACAGGCTCAACAACAATAATGATCTTTTATTGAATGAAAGTGGAGGAGTGTGTGTGCGTATGGTGTTGTGCATGTGGTGTAATGGGAGCAGGAGTGTGGACAGCAGGACAGGTCTGGCAACCCTACAATGACAGCAGAGACAGGGGATTAGACACAGGCAGGCAGGTAATAATATTAACAGAGAATGGATAGTCTTACGGCAGCGAAGAGTTAATCTGGCTCCGAAGAAATGACAATCCAATACCTGCCCAGCGTCTCGCTGTAGTGTTGTAGTGCAGGTGCAGAGTATATACAGTGCCGATTAGGGTGAGGAAAACGTGCTGTGTGCTCCAGCTCACCAGCTGTGAGAAAGGAATAGTCCACTGTCCACAGACGAGGTCCGGTCCACCGCCAGGAGGAAGGAGAGGTCCACCTGAAGGTTAGTCCACCTGTGCACAGGGAACAAGGGAAAACAGGCAGGTGCAGAGAATCAACTCTGGAATTGCTTATGTAGCGTTGGGCAGACAAAACCCATATGACGAGAAGCTGAAGACAAACAAGAGAGGTGAAACTCTTGAGGCATAGAGCTGAAAGGGCAAGACTCCCACATAGAGCTCTTCCTGGGAGAAAGCGTAGACATCTCCGTGCTGCCTTCTGGGCAGCGTTCCTTATAAAGGGTGCTTAATGAGGAGGAGCAGGTGTGCCCGCAGCTGTGGAAGATAATTAGGGCAAAGGGCACACAGCGCGGATCAACACAAAGACAATAAAATCACAATAAAACAGTCAAAGTGAGAGTCAAAATTCCATGAATTGGAAATCAGTGAAAGTAACAACAACAATATAACTAATAATAACAATGAAGCTAATCATAAGCTCTATCAAAAAGAAAAGTTTTTTTTGTATTTTGTATACTTTATTAATACCCAGAGGGAAATTCAGGGCATCCACCTGAATAGATGAGGCAGCCACGGTACAGCGCCAGTGCCTTCACCATTCACACCTAGGGCCACATTTTAAAGTCTCCAATTAACCTAACTTGCACAGGGTTTCCTCTGGTAATATTTCTTGGTGGTGGGCCGCCTCGCCAGAAATTTTACCACTGCGTCAAGGAGATATGAATTTATTTTAAAAAATATATGAAGCAATGACTTTCCGCAAGTGCGCATCCGTGCTGTCAGTCGCGCTGTCGCAAGTGCTGTCATCCGTGCGGAATTTAGAAGTGCCCCGCCCGCGCGAGTTTTCCAGTCAGTCAGCAGGCAGTGTCTCGCTAAGCATGACTGTCCAACAGAAACATGAATTTATTAAAGTACTTTAAACGCGGAAAAAAATTGTAAGAGGTATGTAAGCACTGGCGTTTATCATGGTTTTAACTCGCTGGAAACGGGAGCAATAATGGAAGAGTCGCTGAGCTAAGAGATGTGGTTAGAATTCATATGCAGCCAGCTTCATGTGAAGGGAAAGGCGAGGGGGACTGATGAATTGCTGAGGATATATTTCACCAGCTACTACAATATTAAGTTATGTTCTGTAGGAATTGCAGGAATGAAGAGACTGGCAAGTTCTCTCTTTTCTCGCACGAGCAGGCGTGCCATTTTTATTCTCCAGCGGCAGTGACAAAAAGCAACAGCTAAAAACGCTAGTTCTATTTTCACTCTAAACTGAAGTCCTTCAGCGGCTGTCTAGAGAGATGCCTGATGAGAAAGCCCGAGAGCACAACTATAACTGCCTAAGCAGATTATTCTGTACATGAACACATATTATGGTAAATTATGTCTTTAGAGTCCGCTACAGTTCCCTATTATGTACCTGGCAGGTTAAGATGACCGAAATTCACAAAGTCAATGACTTTAATCTGTCAGCAGCCTTCAGACAAACTAAACGTGCCAACATTTGATTTCAAAATAAGGGAGGTTTTTCCTGCTGTCTGGGTGGTGAGGAGATTTCTAAAAAAAAAAAACCCCAAAACTATAAATATAAATAAATATTATAACAGAAATAACGGCAACCTTTGCCATTTAAGTTAATTTATTTCACTAAATACAATTTTACGTATTTATATTTTTTCTTTGTAATCAGAGTTAAATTATTGTTCTATTCTGACTGCAAAATTATGGTCAAAAATATAAATTGTTATAAGAAAAAAGTAAAAAAAATTTTTACCACAGTCTGTTTCAAATTTATCTAAAAAACCCCCAGTAATTTTATTTAAAAAAACAGACAAAATCAGTCATAAATAATCCACAAATTTATAATAAAGTTTCAAATGTACAAGAAAAGTCAATTTTACAAGAGGAAATTACAAATTTGAAGAAACATGGTTTCAACTTTAGATTTACAGAGAAAAGTAGAAAACCATAAAAAAAAACTTACAAATTTTGGAGAAAAACCTCAAACCTTCAAGACTGAAGTCATTACTCAAGTTTTTAAGTGGGTGCTCTTTGTACCCTTAACTCAAGTAGAAATTTTTGGTTGTCTACTTTTAATTATTAATTTCAAAGCACTGCTTTTACTTGAGTAGAATTTCTGGTTACTATACCCACCTGATCATGTAATTTAAGTATGCATGAGTACATTACTATTACACTGGTCAACACCAAATTTAGTGTCGAAGGTTTTTTTTAGCTGAATTTTGATGTGCTGAATCCAAAAATCACATTGGTTTTACTCAATCAGGTCAACTTTTTGAACTATGGCCACATGTTTTCTTACGTTTTTGTTTACATGTACGGGTATTTTCGCTTTATATGTTACAAAATTCTTTTTTTTATTTCTTGAAATTCTCTGAATTTTGAACAATGATGATGTAACATTCAATTTACATGTACTTACCTTTATCAGTGTCTACTATTCAATTTACAGTACACCTGTACACCTGCTGTACAACTGCTTATAACGTAACATAAAAACCTGGCCTGATCGAGAGAAACAGATGTCATTTTCGGATTCAGCGGTGCAAAATTGTCTTAAATCAGCTGAAAAAACACAGACAACTTACAAAAAAATTATTTTTGTTATGTTGTGTTATGAATGTTTCTTTCCCTTCCCTACTCTCTCAATGGAAAAAAAGAAACACTAGAATAAAAACACAAAAAATACACATATTTTTGTCATTTATGTAAACAATGACAAAAAAAACTACAGAACAAAACATGCTGTTATGTGTGGGATTTGGGTGTCTGGGATGCCGTGCCCACCCACAGGGTGACGTCAGGCGAGCACAGCCCACTCTGTATATAGTTGAGTGTTCTGTCTAATAAAGTTCAGTTGGATGTCCCTCAAGAAGCTCTCCGTCTCGTGTCGTTTTACAATATAACATTTGGCGACGAAGAGACTAATGGGAGCGTGCTGGCTTAATCAGCGACTGTTGCCGTTTCTGGAGAACGATAGATTATGGTGAGCCAATAATTTCGTGGCTGCAATGGAGACGGGAATCTGAAGAGTATGTCGACTCGCTGGGTTTCCCTCGCATTGTCGGGAGACAGTGGTGGGCTCTCTTGGCCCGTAACCTTGGTGCGGAGGGCCGAAGGATTCTTGACTTGCTGGGCACAAGTGAGGGCTATGTGGAGGCTGTTGGGCACATGGAGGCGCACTTCGCGGAGTGGACAAGGGCCAGAGAGATGCAGGCGAAGAGGCTGGAGGCGTTAGACACGCCAGAGCTAGTTAGCTTGGGAGAGCTAACGGCTCAGTTGGAGCCTATGGACAGGTTAGCTGACAGTCTAGTTTCGCGCCGAAACAGGGCTAAGGGAGTGAAACTGGGCTTCGAAGCAGCACTGGGGCCACGTGTGGAGGAGCCTCTGTCCACTACTGACAGCGGACAAGGTGTCAACATCGCGCGCCCCGAAGGATGGTCTGGACCGCAACGGGTGGTGAAACTGGACGGTGTGAGGGTGCCCATGCTGTTAGCCACCGCCTCTCTGCGCTCCATTGTGAGTGAGGCTTGGGTTCGGAGACTCACACCCTGATGCCTGGATGCGGCGGTACTGCTGGACGACGAGGATCCCGGGAACAGCAGGAGTATCACGCTGGCGGTGCAGTATGGTGAGAAGACCCTTCCCGCGTTCAGGTTCCAGGTGGCATGCCGAGGCGAAAATGTGATGGGGTGGGACCTGTTTGATGAGCTGGGTTTCACTCTCAAAATTGGTGGACAGACGGTCAGTGGCCTAGGACCAGTTTACACAGGCCTTGCAGACGTGGGTGCAGCCGAGGATCTCAGTGAGAGTGAAACAGACAGCAAATGGGACTCAGGGAGTGACTACAGCTTGGATGATGAAGATGAAATGGAGGATGAGCAGAACCCAGAATTGCCCTCACCCCTCGAGCAGCCAGAACCGGAGCGAAGATGGAGAGAGCCCGAGTTAAGCGAGACCAACACCAGCAGAGAGGTGGCGCAGCAGGAGTTAGCCCCGTAGCTGGAGGCCATGCAGTGGGAGGCTGGACAACGGTTAGGCGAGACCAGAAAAGCTGGCGGCCCTGGGGAGGAGCAGCAGCCGCAGGACACGGTGGCAGCACAGCAGAGCACCGACACCAAGAGCACTAGATGCAGAGGTGAGGAGCCCAGGTTGGTGAGAGGGCCAGGTGAGGGTGATGGTGCGTGTCCCGGAGGTGAGCAGTGGCTGGATACGGAGGCTACGCGGCAAGACATGTGGAGCGAGGGGGCTGAGAGCAGTGACAACGTGCCCGGGTCGGGAGATGGTGCCAACGGGAGTGTTACAGAGGGCCCCAAGGGACAGCAGCTACAGCCAGACTTGGTTGCCGGCGCGGTTCGGGACACGAGCTGGTCTGGCGAGCTGGGTGTTAATTGTGACTGGTGTGATGATAACCCAGCGAGGGTTGACCCCGGTGCCGGTGGCCACATTACCCTCGGTGGGGGAACTGGACGGCACTGCGGGGTCCCCATGAAGAGGGCTGCCAAAGCTGGAGGACGAGAGAGTGGAGCGGGAAAAATTGGTGTGGTTATGCAGAGCACCAAACGCCATTGTCGGGGTAAGAGTTTGGACCAGGTCAGCGGGACAGCACGACGCAGGAAGGAGGTCCTGAGACAACGTGGCAGGCACGGGAGACCGGGTCAGGTTCCTCTGCGGGTCAACGGTGGGGTTTGGCCCAGAGAAGAAAAACCAGTTTTGAAGGTGAGAGACATGTTGGCCAGAGAGGGGTGTTTTGACCCTGGGGGGGCGGCAGCGGCTAGACTTAAGGATGCTGTGGGGATGCCCAGGCCCTCCGTGGCTGTCTAGAAGATGGTGGCGGCAAAAATCATGTTCGTCGGGGAGGGGGATTTCGACCCTGGTGGTGGACGGAGGCCAGGGGCGCATATGCTGTGGGGGTGCCCAGGGCCTCCGAGGCAGTTTTCTGGATGGTGGCTACCCAGAGACGTTGGGGTTGCCTGAAATTTTATTTTCCTGATGTGAATGAATGTGTGTAGTTTTACTGTTTGGTGCCCTGGTAGATTTACTTAAAAAAAGAGAGCGAGAGAGAGAGAGAGAGAGAGAGAGAGAGAGAGAGAGAGAGAGAGAGAGAGAGAGAGAGAGAGAGAGAGAGAGAGAGAAAGAGAGAGAGAGAGAGATTTTTAAAAGATCTTTAATAAACACACTTGTCCATCAGTCAATACAATTTCTATATCATGCTATGTTACACAGAAAATTAATCCCCCAAAAAACGCCCCAAAAAAAGCTGTCCATCATGAACTGAACAGAGGACATTCTCCAGGGACCAGAGGGTCCTGAAACCTTCCACATCCCCATTCCCCATAAAAAACTGAAAGTCCAGCCTGATTCTGGCTTTAAGTAGCCTCACAAATAAAATTTTGACATCAACATCATTCTCAACATTTTCAAGTTTTCTTCTCCGGCTTACATAGATAGCCAACTTTGCCTGCCCTAAAACAAAGTTCAGTAGTTGACACTTCTGCTTAAAACGACGATTGTACATAAAACCACAAATGAAAACCTGCTTAGAGAAAACTTCCTTAAAAATATGAAAAAGTTTTGTGAGAAGTTCAAAGAGGCCACTCAGGCGCTGACATTCAATAAAACAATGAAAAACAGTCTCCCTAGAGGAACAAAAAACACACTGATCACTGACACTGCTGTTAATCACAGAAACAAAAGCATTGACAGCTATAATACCATGCAGGACCCTCCACTGTAAGTCTCCATGCCTCTTAGGGAGAGGGGCTTTGTAAAGAGCCCTCCAGGCAGGCCGATGCCCTTTTCCTAGTTTAAAATAGGCTCTCCAAGGAGTGTCCACACAGGTGTTCAATCGGTCCTTGTTGAGTGCCATCACCACCAGTCTGTAGAGTGCCTTACCACTGGCTCCTCCAAAGTCCACACCAGTGGGAGCACAGAATGCCAGTAAGGAGCAAGGAGCGACGTCAAAGTCCATATAGAGCGTGAGAGAGGGAAAGGGGTCAGTGCTTTCTGGCTGCAGCGTGCCATTGCTAAAGTCCAAGAGTAGGGAGTGCTCAAGTCCATGAAGCTCCTGTTTCCAGTGTGCAAGAAGACCATCGATGAAACGATTCGACCTGACACCAAGATGAGCTGCTAAAGCTGAGGCGTTGTTGAGGCCAGGACCAGCCAGTTCCACCACTTGCTTCAGAGTGAGAATGTTCCTGGAACACAGCCTATCAAGGAAGGTCCTTCCAACTCCCGGCAGGACACCAAGGCGACCACCAAAAACCAGCGGCTCCCTCAACAACCAGTAGAGGGAATCGCATGGCCCTCTTTGTTTTTTAAAAAGAGTCCACACTGAAAAGAGACTGCGGTAAAAACTGGGTAAAGACAGTGCATTAGAGTTCTTAAAATCCATTAAAAACACAGGGAGGTCTAGCCCAAGCCCAAGGACTCTCTGTAAAATAACACAGGCCAAAGGCCTCCATACCAGGTCCTGGGGGCCCGTCAGCAGTCTCTGTATGAAAGTCAGTCTAAAAGCAGCACCTCTACTAGCTAAATGAATCACTCCTTGCCCCCCCTCCTCTTTGGGAAGAAATAACAGGGCTTGAGGAACCCAGTGGAGTCCACCCCCCCCAAAAAAGTCCACCAAAAAAGACTGAATTTTGGACAACAAACCAGCAGGGGGGTCCATGCACATGAGGCGGTGCCACAGGGATGAGGAAACAAGATTATTTAAAATGAGCACTCTTCCTCTAAAAGATATTCTTGGCATTAGCCACTTCCACTTGTTTAGTCTCCCGTTAATCTTCTCTATGACCCCATCCCAATTTTTTTGCTCAAACTGCTGATTTCCAATAAAGACACCAAGATACTTAAAACCTCCTTTTTTCCAAATCAACCCACCCGGCAGCGTAAGCTGATTTTCTAGTTTCTCCCCCACCATCAGAGCCTCGCTTTTTCCCCAGTTTATCTTTGCAGAGGAAAGTTGGCCAAAAAGATTGACACTCCTAACCAGAACGTCAATGTCACTCTGCTTGTTTAGCAGAATGACTACATCATCTGCATAGGCCGACAGCTTGAACGTGGTGTCACAGCCAGGAAAAGTAACTCCTGATAGATCCCTTCTCAGGCAGTGAAGCAAAGGCTCTATGGCGAGGGAGTACAGCATCCCTGAGAGAGGGCAGCCCTGCCGAACCCCCCTCTGGACTTTTAAAGGGGCAGACAGGCCCCCATTTATCTTCAGCACACTCTCAATGTCACTGTACAAGACCCGTATCCTGGCTATGAAGCCTGGGCTGAACCCAAAAGCTGTTAAAACTGTCCATAAATATTGGTGTTCAACCCGATCAAACGCCTTTTCCTGGTCAATTGAAATCAAACCAGTTTCTACCGCCAATGAACCAGAGACCTCCAAAATATCCCGAATTAAAGTGACGTTGTCACTAATCAGCCTGCCAGGCACACAGTAAGTCTGGTCTACATGAATGAGCTCGCTCATCACCTTTCTCAGTCTTCGGGCCAGAGCTTTTGAGAGAATCTTGTAGTCTGTGCAGAGCAGAGAGACTGGCCTCCAGTTCTTTAGGCTCTGGAGGTCCCCCTTTTTTGGCAACAGTGTGATGATGGCCCTCCTGCAGGTCGTGGGTAGGGTCCCCCTTTCCAAGCTATCTTGGAGAACCTCCAGCAGGTCTGGACCAAGCAGGGGCCAGAATTCCTTAAAAAAGTCCACAGAGAGACCATCTATGCCTGGTGATTTTCCATTCTGGAGGCTCATTAGCGCCGTATGCAGCTCAGACAGAGACAGTGGAGCATCCAAGCCGGCAACAAGGTCCTCTGAGAGCACTGGAAGACCATCAAGGAAAACCTGGCCCAGTGACGTGTCCTCCCTCCACTCTGCTCTAAACAATTCACTGTAAAAGCTAGCAGCGTGTTTCCTGATCTCTGCTGCTGTGGAGACTGTTCTCCCGTCATCGCCCAACAAGGAGTGAATGAGCTTTCTCTGTCCATTTTTCCCCTCCAGTCCAAAAAAGTACTGGGAGGGCGAGTCCATCAGAGCTACATCCATGTAGCGTGAGCGGACCAGAGCACCCTGTGCGGTGACCCCTAGCAAGCTAGCCAAGGCTGACCTTTTTGACTTGAGAGCCTCTAAGTGCTCCTGTTTTCCTGTAGAACTGAGTAACTCCTCTAGCTCTACCACCTCAGTCTCCAGAACTTTCAAGGATTGGGTCAAGCTACGAGTGACATTTTGAGTGTACTGTTGGCAGAATTGTTTTATCTGTGCCTTACCAAAATCCCACCACATTTGGAGAGAACTAAAAGAAGATTTTTGTTCCCTGTGTGACTTCCATACATCATGAAAAACTCCCTTAAAAAACACATCATTTAAAAGTGTATTATTAAAATGCCAAAAAGCACTCTTACACTTTACATTTTCAATGAAAACAGAACAAATCAGCAGGCAGTGATCAGTGAAACCAACAGGACAGATACAACTATTTTTAAAAACACTCATTTGGTGTTTAAAACCATAGAAACGGTCTAACCTAGCCATAGATAAGAGGTTATCTTTAGCATGGCTCCAGGTGTACTGCCTCTGGTCCCCATGATGTGATCTCCACACATCGGCCATTTCATGTGCCTTCACTAGTTCCCTCAGCCTATTGGCAGAAGCAGGGTGAGGTTCCTGATGGTTCCTGTCCAGTCTGTGGTTTAATGTACAGTTAAAATCACCCCCCAGAAATAAAAAACTATTTGGATTACAGGATCTAACCGTATCTGATAGCATATTAAAGACCCTGATCCTTTCTGCTCTCTGGGTTGGCACATACACGTTTATAAGAACCAAGTTTACGTTTTCAAACTGTACCTTTAGCAAGAGTACATGTCCTTTCACCACCTCTTCTACCTCATAAGAGACAGGCACACAACCCCTAGAGAAAAGTACAGCCACCCCTCCACTATTATTGGATTTGTGGCTAAAAAAAAAGCAGCCATCCCACTCTTTTCTCCACTGGCACTCAATGTCTACAGTGCTGTGAGTCTCCTGGACCATCAGCACGTCAAGTGCCTTTAAATTAAAAAGCTTGTATAAAGAGGCCCTTTTTACATCATCCCTGGCCCCGTTTATATTAAGAGTGCCAATGCTAAGGTGGGGCATTAAAAAGGATAAAAATGAGGTACAGTAAAAAAACACACACATAGCATAAAAGGGAAGAAACAAACTAAGAGTCAACATGACTGTTAGTAATTTGTGATTTCAGTTTGACAACCAGTTTCTTTAAACGAAAAATTTCCTGATCAGTAAAAGTCTCATTCCCATCATTCAGTTTCATCAGCTTGCGAGCTGATGCCACAAATAACTCCAGATCTGGAAAGTAATTTTCCACTTTCACAGCTCTGCTCCCCTTGGTCACCTGGAGAAATTGCCTAATTTTGGTAAAACAATAGGAGCTTTGCTCCTCCTGCGTCTGCATCATTTCAGACTCAGCTCCACTTTCGTCAGAGACGCTCTCATCTAGTAAATCTAACTTCCCAACCCTACTAGATTTAGCAGAGCTCTGCAAGTTTTCAGCACTTTTTCTTTTTTGTGCAGCTTTAAAAGGATCCTCTTCAGCAAAACTACATTCCTGCATTTCTTCATGAACTGCAACGTTTGTCATGCAGTGTTTGCTCTGTGTGTCCCCTACAGCCTCAAACCGCTCCTCCCCCGCCTGCAAAGTCTGTTCATTCACGTTCCTTCGTTTAACTGCACTTTTACTTACACCCTCCACCTGTTTACCCCGGGCGACAGGCTCGTCACAATGATCAGAGCTGCCGCCAGACAGAAATTCCCCACCATCACTGTTTGGGGGGGCAACTACCGCGCCCGCCGCGGCCACCCCAGCAGAGGCGGCCGCGGCCGCCCCAGCACAAGCGGACGCGGATGCGGACGCCCCCGCAGAAGTAGAAGCGGACGCGGCCGCGGTCGCGGTCGCGGCCGCGACCGCCCCAGCAGAGGCGGGCGCCACAGTGGCATCCGCCGCACCGCATGTAGCACTACCCTCCGGACCACCAGAAACAGCGGCATCACCTTTCTCACCGCCAGTGCTCTTTGTGTTCGCCTTTTCAGGACATGACCTGAAGATGGCCTTCTGCGCCACACGCAAAACACTTCATGGTTTCAGATGTTGCAAACACCAAGTAGCTAAAGCCGTCAATCCTGAAATTAAAAGACGCGTTCAGTTCAGCAGAGCTGTCTTTCAACACCATGAAACACTGCCTCCTGTGACATACAACATGCTTCAGCAGGGGTGATTTACTACCCAGAGAGACCATTCTGATAGGGGACACAACCTGGCCAAAACGGGACAACTCTCTAATCAGCTGATCATTTTTAACGAAAGGAGGAGTGTTTGAGATGGTGATCCTCTTAGACGGGTTCGCCAGCGGTAAAACGGGAGTAAAAGTGTCACCTATGACCACTCCCTGTGCCACCACCTGATCAGCTTTTTCAGTCGAATCCAGAAAGATCACAATTGCGCTGTTCATCCTCGATGCTGATTTTATGCTGCCATGCCCAACCACCTGTCCTACAGCGAGGCTGGCCTCCTCCACAGAACAGGGAACTGTCGGGAGGATTCTCACACCATGACGCCGGGTTAAGCGCTCAAACTCCACACCACCATCAATCACCGGCATGATGCCGGCCGGGAAAAACCGGCAGCAGAAGCTACCGTTCCCCAACACACTCACTCCAACACTCACACCCCAACACACCCACACTCAACCCACTATATTAAACACACACACCTCAAACACACAAGATAGAGAAAAAGTTAGAAAATACAAAGTTTAAAGTACTCACTCGACACCACTCCACACCCCTGCTCCCACAAACGCCCACGCATGCGCACGAGAGAGAGAGAGAGAGAGAGAGAGAGAGAGAGAGAGAGAGAGAGAGAGAGAGAGAGAGAGAGAGAGAGAGAGAGAGAGAGAGAGAGAGAGAGAGAGAGAGAGAACGGAAGGCATTGTGGCGGATAAAATAAGATGCACCCGTTGGAGGCATGGAATAAGTGCAGGCAGGACACGGCGAACTGAAGTTTAAAAGGGTGTTTTATTCATCCTCCATCATGAGAGTCGCCCCAGCGCTGTGGCAGCGCGCTGGAGCGAGCCCTCCGTCTCTAGTAGCAGCAAGTCATCAGAGTGGTCAAAAAGGGAGAATAAGAGAGAGAGCAAGCGATATACAGTTGACTTATATACCCAGCTAGACAATGCATGCATGGCACATTAGCATCACAGTAAACAGCAGGAAGGCATGGACATTTGCATTAGAGTCACACATATCAATAGCAGGATTACTGGCACCGGAATTAGACAAAGAGAAGCTGCCTATTGATATCAGTCCATACATCTCACTGTTCTGCTAATTGCTCCAGCTGAGCGCTCTGCTTGACCCGTAGGCTGTGAGGGTCACCCACAGCATGTTAAAAAGTTTTGTTGGGAACCTAAGCTGAGCGTTTACATGTTGAATTTTTATAACCAGGATGGTGGTGTGCCTGATTAAGTACAAACGATTTAATGTGATAAATGTTTAATTGATTGTTTATGTAGATTTGGAATGCCCAACACAATCTGTTCCTCTGTGTGTGCCTGTCATGGGGTGGGTGTTGGGGTGGGGGCTACCAATAGTATGTGTATATTGTGATTTTGTATGTAATGTCTGTGTAGTATGGTTCATGGGATTATTTTGAGTTAGAAACACGGCTTTGTTTTGTTTTATTGAACTGTTTTTTCTCTAGCGGCAGAATAACCCACTCAGCCGTGTAGGGGCTCTGGCAGTGTACCCGGCCGCCAGCCTTAGTTATGTGAATGGATAGGAGTTTATTTTTGTACATACGTTCTTCCGCTTTTAGAGCGTGAGTCGGGAGACAAATTAGGGTGGGTTGTTTGTGTGCTTGACATTTTTTTAAAGGGGGGGGGAATGTTATGTGTGGGATTTGGGTGTCTGGGATGCCGTGTGTAACCCAGTGTAAAAACGTGACTAGAATTATGAATGTCGATACCGCTTTAAGGAGAAGGGGGGACATTCATTTCACAATGGGAGTAGATAGTTTAACGTGAATTAAATTATAAATATTAACACCGCTTTTAAAAAGAAAAACACCCATTTCACAATGGGAATACATAATTTGAATATGAATATTTAAATAAATATATATTCATAAATAAGGAGTTTAAGTATCTTGGGGTCTTGTTCACGAGTGAGGGGAAAATGGAGCGAGAGATTGACAGACGGATTGGAGCAGTATCTGCAGTGATGCGGACGTTGTACCGGTCTGTTGTGGTGAAGAGGGAGCTGAGTTCTAAGGCAAAGCTGTCGATTTATCAGTCAATCTACGTTCCTACTCTCACCTATGGTCACGAGCTTTGGGTAATGACCGAAAGAACGAGATCGCGGATACAAGCGGCTGAAATGAGCTTTCTCCGTAGGATTGCTGGACTCACCCTCAGAGATAGGGTGAGGAGCTCAGTCATCCGGGAGAGGCTCAGAGTAGAACCGCTGCTCCTCCACATTGAAAAGAGTCAGTTGAGGTGGTATGGGCATCTGATTAGGATGCCTCCTGGACGCCTCCCACTTGAGGTGTTTCAGGCACGTCCCACTGGGAGGAGACCCCGGGGCAGACCCAGGACTCGGTGGAGAGACTATGTTTCCCAGCTGGTCTGGGAACGCCTTGGTGTCCCCTCTGAAGAGCTGGAGCAGGTGGCTGGGGAGAGGGAAGTCTGGGCTTCTCTGCTTGAACTGCTGCCTCCGCGACCCGGACATCCGGAAAAGCGGTAGAAGATGGATGGATGGATGGATGGATATTCATAAATAGTTAGGAACATTTTCTAGAATATTCTGATAAAGTTCCTAGTATTGTGTGTTACCAATGGCTTGTGTGTTACCAATTGTGTGTAACCAATGGCTGCACCGTTGCTGGGTCACGCCAGCAAATGGGTTAAGCGCACTCTCCCTGGGTCTGGGATGGCTTGCATTTTTGGCTCAGTCACGCCAGACGCCGAAAGACACAGACCAGAGAGAGAGACGGTCCTTGGTGATATGGCGACGCTAACGTGCTAATAGCAGCCTTTGCCTGGATAAAACCCTTGAAATTGATTGGGATCCAAAGGCTGTGAACTCACGTTGAGCGCGGGAACTCCATTGAAGCACGAGCCACTTGGCATGGTCAGGTTCTTTTTTTTTTTTTCTTCCTTTGGACTGGTTTGACCAGAGCTTGGATTCTCCAAATCTGGATGGCGAGCCGAAGCCCGAACCCTATGAACTGCTAAAGGTGACTCCACTAGCCACCTGGAAAGGACCAAAACAAGAACTGTGAATATTGTAAATATAAGTTTGAGTTTATGGATTATTTTTTTTCTTTTTTTATTGCGCTATGTATTTATTTTTGTGTCCATAACTGTAAATAATATACAAAGTTGCAAGTTCCATATACGGCTGTGTATGTGTCGTCTGTTGTTGCACCTCCCAGGCTCCTACGAACCCAGAGTCAGTCTGACCTGGCCCAATTATCCCTCTGCCCAGGTAGAAAAGTTAAGGTAACTACATTGCCATAACACAATACTACCAAAAAGGGTACTACACCTAAAGTGAGTAGGGTGAGTGGGTGTTTGTAAGGGTTACACACAAAAATCTGGCGAGCGCAGGTGTTAGTGCAGGGGTGTCCAAACTTTTTGCAAAGAGGGCCAGATTTGGTCAGGTGAAAATGTATGGTGGCCGACCATTCAGCCTGACATTCCTCGAACCATTACCATTGTAAATTACCATATTTTTTTTTTTTTTGGACTTATTTTGTACCCGTAGGTAGAGTTGTTCTGCAGTCCGGTGACAAGCCACCAGCTGCCGGTCGCTGCGTGCGCAAGTGCCCCTTAACTGCCTAACCTGCATGTTTTGGCATGTGGGAGGAAACCGGAGAAATCCCGGAGTAAACCCACGCAAACACGGGGAGAACATGCAAACTCCACACAGATCACTGTTGGCCGGGGGCAGGGATCAAACCCACGATCTCATGATCCCCGCGATCCCCCGGCTGAGAGTAAACTGTGCTGCCGCGGTGCTAACCACTGAGCCACCGTGCAGCAGTGATATATATACCGTGAAATATACAGTATATATATATATATATATATATATATATATATATATATATACAGTATACGTATATATATATATATATATATATATATATATATAATTTTCTCTAATTTTCTCCACCATTTTCATCACGCAGTCTTTAATGAATTCACCCTCAGTAAAAGGTTTGCAGTGCTTGGCAATCAGCATTGCCACTTCGTAGCTTGCCTTTGTAGAATTTTCATTTGTGTCACGGGCTCTTGTGAACAAACGCTGCTATGCTGTCAAAACAGCTTCCAGTTGCTTCAGTTTTTCGGCGCGTTCATTCGCCGTTAGCTTGTCGTAATTAGCATGTTTCGTCTGGTAGTGCCTCTTAATATTGAACTCTTTGAAAACAGCCACAGTCTCTTGGCAAATTAGGCAAACACAGTTGTTTCGTATGTCAGTGAAAAAATACTCCGATTTCCACTTGTCCTGGAAACAGCGGCCCTCGCTATCAACTTTCCTCTTTTTATTTCCAGTTGCCATTTTAGAAATGAGCTAAAAACATACCACTGGGGTAATAGTTCACACAGGGGTCACGCGACGAGAATGCAGCCACAGGTCTACTGCCACCCTCTGGTGAAATATAAAATTGCTGTTTTTGGTATGTGTGTATTGTGGGAAACTGTGCTGGCGGGCCACATATTATTGATTTTATGACAGGACGCTTCGGGCCGGTGGAAATTTGGACACGGGCTGGATTTGGCCCGGGGGCCGGACTTTGGGCATGTCTGTGTTAGTGATATTATACCCTAATTATACCCCCCCTGTATTACCCCCTGTGTAGTACAGGTATATATTGTATACAGTGATACTGTGTTACAAAATTTGGCGAGACAAGTAGGTGTCACAGGGACACGGGTTATACAAAATCTGGCGAGCACAGCCAGGAGCCTGGAGCGTTGCACAACAGATGTGAATTCTGTTTTGACCCCTGACTAAATAGTTTATATACTATCAAAATGGATTTCATGGAAAAACATGGTGTCAAAATACCTAATGCAGTCATTGTTAGTGGTGTTGTTGACAAAGAAAAAGACAAAGACGTTTTTGAGTTTGTAGAGCAACATGGCACTATCCGTAGGGTGCTTAGCATTAATGACAACTCATCTGACTTTGACAAAAGTCACATTGTAGAGTTCAAGTCTGGATTAGCTATTGAAACATTGGCACCTACGTTGCCGTGCTCCTTTCCATCCACTGACAATCCTGAGGTTAAGTACTGCATTCAAGCTGTAACTGATGTCTACACTAAAACTGTAGGGGGCAGTGTTACTGAGGCTTATCTTAGCAACCTGAGGGGTTTAGCTAAGCTAAGTGGAAAAGGTTTTGAAGAGGTGTTGTGGGAGGTTATGTCCACAATAGGGAAGTCTATTAGTAGAACCCACACAAAGTGGAGTCTCTCTTCCACTCCAAGTTGAAGTGTCTCGCATCCCTAAAACCACACAAGCACTCTTCCAAAGCCCTCTTAGACCAAACTTAACACCTCAAAGGTTGAGCCCAGCTGATTTTAACCCACCCGAGGTTCAGAAAATCGTAGTCGAGCATGTCATTAAACATGCAGAGAAGCCATCAAACGCCCATTCCTCTTGGAGAATCAGAGCTTTCTTTGGCAAAACGCCAAGACCGTATACTGAAGCTGATTATGAAACATGGCGTTCACATGTTGATCTGATGATGGAAGATACTTCTTTTTCTGACTTGGAAAAATCTCGCAAGATCCTTGAAAGTCTTCTTGCTACTGCGTCTGATGTTACTCGCTCTCCTGGGTCTGAAGCCACCTCTGCTGACTATCTTAAGCTGTTGGATTCAGCTTTTTTTTTTTTTTTTTTTTTTTTTTTTTTGTTACTTATTTGTACCCGTAGGTAGACTTGGTTTGCAGTCTGGTGACAAGCCACCGGCTGCTGGTCGCTGCGTGCGCGAGCGCCCTAAACCTACATGTTTTTGGTGTGCGGGAGGAAACCGGAGAAATCCCGGAGTAAACCCGCGCAACACGGGGAGAACATGCAAACTCCACACAGCTCACTGTTGGTCGGGGGTCAGGGGCTGGGATCGAACCCACGATCTCATGATCCCCGCGATCCCCCGGCCGAGGGTAAAACTGTGCTGCCACAGTGCTAAACCACTGCGCCACAGACGGTGAGGAACTGCTTGTGCGATTCATGAACACTTTCCAAGACTATGGAGAAAAACCCTCTGCATATCTGCATCGTTTGCAGGTGGCGCTCAATCTCACAGTGCGTAGAGGCGGTCTGGAGCCCCAGGAAGCGAACAAACAGCTTCTCAAGCAGTTTAACAGGGGCTGTTGGGATGACAATCTGCTAAAAGAGCTACAGCTGGAACTAAAAGATAAACATCCACCTGAGTATGCAGAGTTATTGCTTCACCTTCGCACTGTTGAAAACAGACACGAAGTTAAAAACACACGCATGAAAAAACACTTAGGCGCCACAAAACCAAAAGCATCTTCCTACGAACAGACAGTCACCGAAACAGGTACAAACAGTGAAGTAGAGTCTGACAGTCTGAAAGAACTGAAAAAGCAAGTCGCTGATTTAAAAAGCCAATTAGCTGCTGTCGTGAAACAAAAGAAACAAGCACCACCGAAGAAAGACCCAACTAAGAAATCTGGAAATAAAAAACCTGACCATGCCAAACCTGAAAACTTACCTTTGTCCAGCCGTCCCAATACTAGGCCCAAACCATGGTATTGCTTCCGCTGTGGCGAAGATGGGCATATTGTAGCCACTTGTGAGTCAGAGCCAAACCCTGTGCTTGTGGCTGCAAAACACAAAGAACTAAGAGTAAAAAGACAGATTTGGGACAGTCAGAACCCCCAATCTTCTTTAAAACTGAAGTCTACCCCTGTTGCAGGACAAACAGAGGTTAGTTCAGAGATGACCCATCCCAAACCGAAAACTCCATTCAAGACACGTGCTAAACTGAAGTTACATTACAAAACAGACCCCTTTAACGTTCCTAATGGTCTAATTGGTACAAAAAGTACAGCACAAGTGAAAGTGAATGGCTGTACTGTGAGCTGTTTGTTAGATACAGGCTCCCAGGTGACTACTGTCCCTGAGTCCTATTACAGACAGTACTTATCCAACCATGAGATTAAGCCACTTTTTGAGCTGTTAGAAGCGGAGGGAGCTAACGGTCAGAGTGTACCTTACTTAGGCTACATTGAAATGCATGTCACTTTGCCAAAAGACTTTCTCGGTATTGAAGCCGAAGTGCCAACACTTGCCTTAGTGGTTCCTGATGTACGTGCAGCTGATCAGTCCTTAGTGTTAATAGGGACAAACACATTAGATGTACTTTACGAGCAGTACTCTGATGCATGTTCTGAACTGCAGCCAACCATGTCACTTGGTTATAAGGCAGTGTTAAAAGTCCTTGAGTTACGGCACAGACAGTCTAAAGACGCTAGCCTTGGTTTAGTGACCATGCGCAATAAAGAGCCACAGTTAGTTCCTGCAGGCCAAACAGTTCTTCTAGATGGCGCTGTAGCTGTGTCAGCCGGCAACAGTGAAAAATATGTCTTGTTAGAACACCTGTTAATGTCAGCCTTACCTGGTGGTATCCTGGTAAAACCATGTCTCATAGACTTACCTGAAAGAGCACCTTACCTTGTTCCAGTTATACTCACCAATGAATCGGAACATGATGTGACAATCCCTCAGAAGTGTGTCATTGGAGAAATTTGTGCATATCAACGAGTCCTATCACAAGAACACTCCGTGAAAGTTACAAAGTCCAAAACTGAACCAAAGTCCACTCTGACGTTCAACTTTGACTCTTCCCCCATTAGCGCTGAATGGAAAGGGCACCTAACAGAAAGACTCAGTCAAATGCCCAAAGTATTTGCACAAAACGATCTTGACTTTGGCAAAATGGATCAAGTGAAACACACAATCAAATTATCAGATGAAACACCGTTCAAACACAGAGCACGTCCCATACATCCAAATGACCTGGAAGCGGTCCGTAAGCATCTCAAAGAACTCCAACAAGCAGGCGTGATAAGAGAGTCCACTTCTCCATTTTCTTTGTCTATTGTAGTGGTGTGAAAGAAGAATGGCGATGTCCACCTTTGTATTGATTACAGGAAGCTTAACATGCAGACTGTAAAAGATGCTTACGCTCTCCCCAACTTGGAGGAAACGTTTTCCACCTTGACCGGTTTGCAGTGGTTCTCCGTCCTCGATTTAAAGTCGGGGTACTACCAAATTGAGGTAGAAGAGCTGGACAAACCAAAGACAGCGTTCGTATGTCCCATGGGCTTTTGGGAATTCAATAGAATGCCCCAAGGCATTACAAACACCCCCAGCACGTTCCAGCGCCCCATGGAGAAATGCATGGGCGACATGAATCTGCATGAGGTGATTGTGTTCCTCGATGACATCATCGTATTCTCAAAGACGCCCGAAGAACATGAAGCTTGCTTAATGAAAGTTCTTAATCGCCTAAAAGAGTACGGGCTTAAACTCTCCCCTGAGAAATGCAGATTTTTTCAAACATCTGTCAGATACCTCGGTCACATTGTGTCCAGTAAAGGAGTTGAGACCGACCCCGAAAAAGTGAAAACCCTAAGTACCTGGCCTGTGCCCCGTGATCTCAAACAGCTCTGCTCGTTCTTAGGCTTTTCAGGGTACTATAGGCGGTTCATTAAGAACTATTCCAGCATCGTTAAGCCCCTCACTGACTTAACAGCAGGCTACCCTCCTTTGCGAAAAAGCACAAAGCCCAAAGCTAAGCCTGTCCAATACCATGACCCAAAGACACCGTTTGGCGAGCGATGGACTTCTTCCTGTGATCTTGCATTCAAAACCATCATTGAAAAGCTCAGTACTGCGTCTGTCCTGGGTTTCGCTGACCCTCAGTTGCCATATACACTCCATTCTGACGCCAGCACTACAGGGCTTGGCGCCGCCCTCTATCAAGAACAGGAGGGGCAGACTAGGGTCATAGCTTATGCAAGCCGGGGGTTGTCTAGAAGTGAGTCCCGTTACCCCGCCCATAAATTGGAATTTTTGGCTCTAAAGTGGGCAGTAACGGAGAAGTTCACAAACTATTTATATGGCAATCATTTTACTGTCATGACAGACAGTAACCCCCTGACGTACATCTTAACTACTGCTAAGATGGATGCCATGAGTTATAGGTGGCTAGCTGCTCTGTCGATGTTTAACTTTAAGCTCCAATACAGAGCAGGCAAGCTTAACTCAGATGCAGATGGCCTCTCTAGACGGCCACATGGCGAGTTACTTAATGACGCAGTGTCCCAAAAGGAGTTTGACCGCATACAGCAGTTCACTCAAACTCACTTGTCTCTTCCTGAGAACAGTTTAAGTTCCGAGGTAGTGTCTGCTATATGTGAAAAACACCTTGTCTGTAGCTCTCCAGACAACACCTTCCCTTTGGTTCACTCGTTAGCCATCTCTGTAGCCGCCATTCCAGATGGCTACGCTGATGAAGATGGCTGTGGTGGTCTTCCAGTTGTATCCCACATGACTCCTGAACAGATCAAAAACGAACAAAGAACTGACCCCTGTTTAAGAGAAGTGATTGCACAAATTGAAACTGGGCTAAAAGTTCCACCACCTGTACGAACTGAACTTCTTGACATCAACTTGTTACTCTGAGAACTCGGTCGACTTGAAATGTGCAATAACATCCTCTACCGCACTCGTCAAGACGGAGGAAATGTTACTTACCAGCTCGTCTTACCTGAACAGCTCCGCGATTCAGTCTTTCAAAGCCTCCACTGTGACATGGGCCATTTAGGCACAGAGTGTACTTTGGATCTCGCCAGAACAAGGTTCTATTGACCTCGGATGGCGGCAGATATTGAAAAGAAGATCAAGACATGTAATTGCTGCGTAAGACGTAAAACCGCTCCAGAACGAGCTGCTCCGCTTGTCAACATCAAGTCCACCCGACCGCTTGAACTCGTCTGTATGGATTTCCTGTCCATTGAGCCCTATCAAAGCAACACAAAGGATGTGCTTGTGCTAACTGATCATTTCACAAATTACGCTATAGCCATCCCTACCAGCAATCCGAAAGCTCAGACTGTTGCAAAGGCACTTTGGGACAACTTTATTGTCCACTACGGGATACCCGAACGGTTACATAGTGATCAGGGTCCCAATTTTGAGTCCCATATTATAAAAGAACTTTGCAAAATCATGGGCATTCGCAAAATCCGGACGACACCCTATCATCCCAGAGGTAACCTGGTAGAACGTTTCAATAGAACGTTATTGAGCATGCTGGGTACTCTGGAGGAAAAGAACAAAACTCATTGGCACAACTATGTAAAACCACTTGCACATGCGTACAATTGTACAAAAAATGACACTACTGGTTTTGCCCCGTATGAGTTAATGTTCGGTCGTCAGCCGAGATTGCCCATCGACCTTGCATTTGGGCTCCCGTTTCACAACAAAAGTTTCAAGTCACATTCCCAGTACAATGAAAAACTGAAGACAACTCTACAAGAAAGCTACAAACTAGCAACAGAAAATGCTAACAAGATGGCTGAAAGAAACAAAACAAGATTTGATACGCAAGTGAAACCCTCAAAACTAGAACCAGGCGACAGAGTTTTGGTACGTGCAGTCCGCCTCAGAGGCAAACACAAACTAGCAGACAGGTGGGAAGCTGAAATCCACATTGTGGTGAGCCAAGCAGGTGACTTGCCTGTTTACACTATAAGACCTGAGACAAAAGATGGTCCTGTTCACACCGTTCACCGCGACCTCTTGCTTCCCTGTGGTTTTCTTACCCCTGTTGAAGACGAACCTGTCCAACCAAAACATGTCCGCAAACCTTAGACAAGACAGTCACCTGAACAAAGTGATGAATGTGAAAATTCAGAACCAGAAAATGAAGATGTCTATTGGTACAGAGAAGAACCAATCCAAACACCCATAAAGCTCACTCAAGTTTATGAAATTCCCCATCCAAAGACATTCTTTAAAGGAGACATTCCTGCTGAAACTCACTTACCTGAGAATGACAACCAAATGGAAAATGTCACTTCACCTGGATGTGACAACTTACCGAATGATGGAAACCTGGAGGAAACTGAAACAAATGTGGAACCATCAAACAATGAGAATGGAACTGAAAGTGAAACCCACTTACCTGATAAAAGTACCTGTGATGAACCTGTGGAAGAAAAAGAACCTGAAAAAGAAGTCCCACAGACTGTGAGACTTTCCGAGAGGACAACCTCCCAGCCAGAAAGACTACAGTATAGTCAGTTGGGAAACGCTCTCCTAACTGTTGCCCAGTCCCTGTTTCAAGGATTAAACCTGGCCTTTACCAGAGTCTTAACAGAGACAGATCCTAAGATTATTCAAACCTGGCTTTTACCAGAGCCTTAACAGAGTCAGATCATAAGATTATTCCCATGAACACTAGTTCTCCTGTCAATACCATTTAGCTAATCCCATGCAAAAGGACTTGCATGATTCTAAGGGGGGATAGTGTAACCCAGTGTAAAAACGTGACTAGAATTATGAATGTCGATACCGCTTTAAGAAGAAGGGGGGGCATTCATTTCACAATGGGAGTAGATAGTTTAACATGAATTAAATTATAAATATTGACACCGCTTTTAAAAAGAAAAACACCCATTTCACAATGGGAATACATAATTTGAATATGAATATTTAAATAAATATATATTCATAAACCCCCTCATGGATCGTCACCTTATCGTGGTGGGGGGGGGGGGGGGTTGCGTGCCCCAGTGATCCCAGGAGCTATGTTGTCCGGGGCAATTTGCCTCTGATAGGGTCTCCCAAGACAAACTGGTCCTGGGTGAAGGGCCAGACTAAGAACGATCCAACAGACTCTCATGAATTGTATATCAAGGATTCAGTGTACCCCGCCCGGTATGGGGTTACCGGGGCCCCACCCTGGAGCCAGGCCTGGGGGAGGGGCTCGAAGGCTAGCGTCTGGTGGCCAGGTTTCCACCCATGGGACCCGGCCGGGCTCAGCCCGAAGGAGTTACATGGGTCCGCCCTCCAGTGGGCTCACCACCTGCAGGAGGGATCATGGGGGTCCGGTGCTATGTGGATCAGGTGGCGGTCAAAGGCGGAGACCTTGGCGGACTGATCCCAAGCTTTCTAAACTGGCTTTTGGTACGTGGAATGTCACCTCTCTGGTGGGGAAGGAGCCTGAGCTGGTGTACGAGGTTGAGAGATACCGGCTAGATATAGTCGGCCTCACCTCAACACACAGCTCCAGTTCCGGAACCAGTCTCCTGGAGAAGGGCTGGAGCTTGGCCTTTTCTGGCCTTTTCTCCATTGTCCTACTGGGGGACTTCAATGCGAACGTGGGCAACGACAGTGAAACCTGGAGGGGGGTGATTGGGAGGAACGGCCTGCCCGATCTGAACCCGAGTGGTGTTCAGTTATTGGACTTCTGTGCTAACCACAGTCTGTCCATAACGAACACCATGTTCAAGCATAAGGGTGTCCATATGTGCACCTGGCACCAGGACACCCTAGGTCGCAGGTCGATGATCGATTTTGTTATCTTGTCATCAGACCTGCAACCGTATGTCTTGGACACCCGAGTAAAGAGAGGTGCAGAGCTGTCAACTGATCACCACCTGGTGGTGAGTTGGATCTGATGGCAGGGGAGGAAGCCATTCAGACCTGGTAGACCCAAACGTATAGTGAGGGTGTGCTGGGATCGTCTGGCTGAGGCCCCTGTCCGGGAGGTCTTCAACTCCCACCTCCAGAAGAACTTCAACCACATTCCGAGGGAGTCTGGAGACATGGAGTCTGAATGGGCCATGTTCTCCACCTCTGTTGTTGAAGCGGCTGCCCAGAGCTGCGGCCGCAAGGTGATCGGTGCATCTCGTGGTGGCAACCCCCGAACCAAGTGGTGGACACCAGTGGTGAGGGGGGCCATTAAGCTGAAGAAGGAGTCCTATCAAGCTTGGTTGGCTTGTGGGACTCCCGAAGCAGCTGAGGTGTACCGGCAGGCCAAGCAGAGTGCAGTTCGGGTGGTTGCTGAAGCAAAAACCCGGGTATGGGAGGAGTTCGGTGAGGCCATGGAACAAGACTTTCGGTCAGCCTCAAAGAGATTCTGGCAAACTGTCCGGCGGCTCAGGAGGGGAAAGCAGCTCCCCGTCCACACTGTGTATGGTGCGGATGGGACACTGTTGACTTCGACTGGGGACATCGTCGGGCGGTGGAAGGAATACTTCGAGGATCTCCTCAATCCCACTTATACGCCTTCCACAGAGGAAGCAGGGTTTGGGGACGAGGGGGATGACTCGCCTATCACAGGGGCTGAGGTCGCCAAGGTGGTTAAAAATCTCCTTGGTGGCCGGGCCCCAGGGGTGGACGAGATTCGTCCCGAGTACCTCAAGGCCCTGGATGTTGTTGGGTTGTCATGGTTGACACGCCTCTGCAACATTGCGTGGAGGTCAGGGGCAGTGTCTTTGGCATGGCAAACCGGGGTGGTGGTTCCTGTCTTTAAAAAAGGGGACCGGAGGGTGTGCTCCAACTTTAGAGGGATCACGCTCCTCAGCCTCCCTGGGAAGGTCTATGCCAAGGTACTGGAGAGGAGAGTCCGGCCGTTGGTCGAACCTCGGATTCAGGAGGAGCAATGTGGTTTTCGTCCTGGCCGTGGCACATCGGACCAGCTCTTTACCCTCTCGAGAATTCTCAAGGGTTCGTGGGAGTTTGCCCAACCAGTTTACATGTGTTTTGTGGACTTGGAGAAGGCATTTGACCATGTCACTCGTGGCTTTTTGTTGTGGGGGGGGGGTGCTTCAGGAGTATGGGGTATCGGGCTTGTTGTTACGAGCTATTCGGTCTCTGTACGACCGTTGTGAGAGTTTGGTTCGTATTGCCAACACTCGGTCGGAGTCATTCCCAGTGAGAGTTGGACTCCGCCAGGGCTGCCCTTTGTCACCGATCCTGTTCATAATTTTTATGGACAGGATTTCTAGGTGCAGCCAGGGAATGGAGGGTGTCATGCTTGGTGACCACAGGATCTCATCTCTGTTGTTTGCAGATGATGTTGTCCTGTTGGCTTCATCCAGCAATGACCTACAGCTCTTGCTGGGACGGTTTGCCGCTGAGTGTGAAGCGGCTAGGATGAGAATCAGCACCGCCAAGTCCGAGTCCATGGTCCTCAGCCGGAAAAAGTTGGATTGTCCTCTCTGGGTTGGGGACAGGCTCCTGCCCCAAGTGGAGGAGTTTAAGTATCTTGGGGTCTTGTTCACGAGTGAGGGGAGAATGGAGCGAGAGATCGACAGACGGATTGGAGCAGCATCTGCAGTGATGCGGACGTTGTACCGGTCTGTTGTGGTGAAGAGGGAGCTTAGTTCTAAGGCAAAGCTGTCGATTTATCAGTCAATCTACGTTCCTACTCTCACCTATGGTCACGAGCTTTGGGTAATGACCAAAAGAACGAGATCGCGGATACAAGCGGCTGAAATGAGCTTTCGCCGTAGGATTGCTGGACTCACCCTCAGAGATAGGGTGAGGAGCTCAGTCATCCGGGAGAGGCTCAGAGTAGAACCGCTGCTCCTCCACATTGAAAGGAGTCAGTTGAGGTGGTATGGGCATCTGATTAGGATGCCTCCTGGACGCCTCCCACTTGAGGTGTTTCAGGCACGTCCCACTGGGAGGAGACCCCGGGGCAGACCCAGGACTCAGTGGAGAGACTATGTCTCCCAGCTGGTCTGGGAATGCCTTGGTGTCCCCTCTGAAGAGCTGGAGCAGGTGGCTGGGGAGAGGGAAGTCTGGGCTTCTCTGCTTGAACTGCTGCCTCCGCGACCCGGACATCCGGAAAAGCGGTAGAAGATGGATGGATGGATGGATATATTCATAAATAGTTAGGAACGTTTTCTAGAATATTCTGATAAAGTTCCTAGTATTGTGTGTTGATATTTATTGTAACCAATGGCTGCGCCGTTGCTGGGTCACGCCAGCCAATGGGTTAAGCGCTCTCTCCCTGGGTCTGGGATGACTTGCATTTTTGGCTCAGTCACCCCAGACGCCGAAAGACACAGACCAGAGAGAGAGAGACGGTCCTTGGTGATATGGCGACGCTAACGTGCTAATAGCAGCCTTTGCCTGGATAAAACCCTTGAAATTGATTGGGATCCAAAGGCTGTGAACTCACGTTGAGCGCGGGAACTCCATTGAAGCACGAGCCACTTGGCATGGTCAGGTTCTTTTTTTTTTTTTCTTCCTTTGGACTGGTTTGACCAGAGCGTGGATTCTCCAAATCTGGATGGCGAGCCGAAGCCCGAACCCTATGAACTGCTAAAGGTGACTCCACTAGTCATCTGGAAAGGACCAAAACAAGAACTGTGAATATTGTAAATATAAGTTTGAGTTTATGGATTTTTTTTTCTTTTTTTATTGCGCTATGTGTTTATTTTTGTGTCCATAATTGTAAATAATATACATAGTTGCAAGTTCCATATACGGCTGTGTATGTGTCGTCTGTTGTTGCACCTCCCAGGCTCCTACGAACCCAGAGTCGGTCTGACCTGGCCCAATTATCCCTCTGCCCAGGTAGAAAAGTTAAGGTAACTACATTGCCATAACACAATACTACCAAAAAGGGTACTACACCTAAAGTGAGTAGGGTGAGTGCGTGTTAGTAAGGGTTACACACAAAAATCTGGCGAGCGCAGGTGTTAGTGGGTGTTACCCAATCCCAGTGATATTATACCCTAATTATACCCCCCGTATTACCCCCTGTGTAGTACAGGTATATATTGTATACAGTGATATTGTGTTACAAAATTTGGCGAGACAAGTAAGTGTCACAGGGACACGTTCTTCCCCTTTTAGAGCGTGAGTCGGGAGACAAATTAGGGTGGGTTGTTTGTGTGCTTGACATTTTTTTAAAGGGGGGGAAATGTTATGTGTGGGATTTGGGTTTCTGGGATGCCGTGCCCACCCACAGGGTGATGTCAGGCGGGCACGGCCCACTCTGTATATACAGTAGTTGTGTTCTGTCTAATAAAGTTCAGTTGGATGTCCCTCAAGAAGCTCTACGTCTCATGTCATTTTACGATATAACACATGACACTTGATATTTTCTAACCTGTTTGTATACCACCATAGACGGAGAGAGAACCTGAATTAGACAGAGCTCAGAGAGGGCAAGATGAGAGAGAAGAGAGGAGCCAAGGAGAGGAAAGTGTTCAGGCAGAGGAAGAAGAGAAGGATAACACCACTAAAAAGTCTAAACACAGGATGTCTGGGTGGGACCCCAACTGGTCCAATATTCAGGCCTCGGTTGTACAATACTTCAAATGGTAAGTTCCATATGCAATGTTACTGTGTAAAATTTTTAAAAGAAATAAATAGTATAAAATTAACATATTCTGGTATGTTTACTGCCCCCCCCCCCCCGGGAAAAATATGTTGCCAGTGCGCCAAGGTCTTTTAGCCAGAGGAAACACTGTTGCATGCTTTTTTGGCCTGTGGGATATAAACTCCATACAGAAGGATCACTGATGGTCAGGGGGTGGGATCAAACCCACGATGGTCAGGGGTGGGATCGATCCTGTGACCTTACTGTGCTGCCACAGTGCTAAACACTGCAAGCTTGATCTTAAAGAAGAGAGGGTATCGGCATCCCGTACCCAAAGTCATTGTTTTTTAACAAGGAAAAGTATCCCATTTCAGTGACAACAATATGTTCTAAACTGCTACTTGCTACCATAATTCACGCAAGGCATCATGGGGCCTAGGAATAAGGTGGATACAATTTACACTTTTGACCATAATGTTGCAGAGCAAGAACAGAACAATAATTTAACTCTGTTTTCAAAGAAAAATATTTATAAAATTACATTTAATGAAATAAATTACCAAAGATTCAGTTATTTCTGTCAAAATATTTCTATATATATTTATAATTTTTTTTTTTAGAAATCTCCTCACCAACCAGACAGCAGGAAAACCTCCCTTTTTTTTTGAAATCCAATGATGGCACGTTTAGTTTGTCTGAAGGGTGCTGATTTTTTTGTTTCTCTTATCTCTTTGTCTTATGTCCTGATTGGTGGAGCCTTGAGTATTTTTATCATGTTGATAGTCAGCTACATGCGCGCCTGTGTTTGTGTTCATGTCGAATGTAATTGTGGTTTGTAAATATGGATGTCACCTGACTGCAAAACAAAGCTACCTATGGGTACAAATAAAGTAACCTGAACCTGAAACTGAACCTGATGGATTAAAGTCATTGACTTTGTGAATTTCGATCATCTTAACTTGTCAGGTACATAATAATGAACATAAATTAGTGCAATGGCTGGTGAAGTAAATCCTCAGCAATTCAGTCACTCTTGCCTCTTTCTCCGCATATGAAATCTAACCACGTTCCCATTACCAGCGGGTTAAAACCACCATAAATACCTCCAGTGCTTTTTTACCTCTTCTGATTTTTTTTCCGCGTTTAAAGTACTTTAATAAGCTCATGCTTTTCTCGGACAATGAGCAAGATACTCTGCCTGAAAGGTTTGCTCTGCCTCTGACTGGAGCGGTCACGTGGGCAGGGCGCTTCTGAGCTCTGCGTGGATGACGGTCCCATGCTTTGTTCGTGTGCGTGCTTGCAGACCGTCATGCCTTCATATTTTTTCTTAAATTTATTTTTCCTTGGAGTGGCCTGGGCCCACTCAGAGGTTGCTTCTGGGCCGCATGTGGTCCACGGGCCACTAATTGAAAAGGCCTGCCATAGAGCATTTGTAGCAGGTCTGTAAATTATTAACTGTGATCTTAAGTCAGTGCTACGCTTCACTGTGTTCTCACTACCATTGTAGTTCACGCTGACCCAAGAGCCCCAAGACAGTATTTTCTTATCAGGTGGTGTTGAAAGGAAGGACTTCAGTGAGACTGTGATAAAGCCAAGCAGTTGTTCAAGTAAAGCACATAGTACATTTAAAGCATATACTACATAGGACTGCGGATCTGATTTTCAAATATTTGAATAGTAATTTAATTGTGCAACAGTTTCTTTTCCCAGAATATATAATTTGGCTTATTTTACCAGCAACTGATGGCAAGTAACCATCTAATATGACTTCAAAGTGGCATTAATGCACCAAGGGGATGTTTGCCAGACTTCAAATAACAGATAAAACAGAAGAGGAAAACAAATGATCTGAAATTAGAAGGAAAAACCTGTCACACAGTGGGACCAAAAAGGATTGTCGTCACTGTTAATTAGTCAGAGGTGTGTTTTGGGCATACAGTAACATGCAGTAAATCACCTCACCTTTGAAAGAGAGTTGCTTGATAGTCTACTGCAGATTGACGTGCTCGTGTGATGTGAAAATGCGCCAGAATATTATTTACAGGACTGCCACTGTTTTATCTAAGCCTTCTGAGGTGGAGTAGGCATGACATGAAATAGCGGTCAGTGTGTCTTTGCGTACCCTGTGCCTGGAATGATTGATGTGCATATGTACATTTTTGAAATGCACCACTGACTTTAGACATGGTTTCTTTTTGTCATAAATGGCCCCTCGGGGCAGAGAGACAGGACCCACATGCTAATTGTGAGTTTGGGCAATTTATTACAGAGACAACAAAAAGTTCAACAAATGCTACAAAAATACAATGAGGGAGAAAAACTTAAGAAAATATATGCCAGAGCGAAGCAGGGCTCTGACAGAGAGAAGGAGTATGCCCAACAATCAAGACAGTGGCAAAAAGGAAAGAAAAGGCTACCCTTAAACAGGGACAAAACCAAATACATGAGTGATAACAGGTGTGGGTTCACATGAGCAGGCAAAAGTTAACAATGAAAGAAGATTGGGATCAGCTGGGAGAGAGGAGGGAGGAATGGTTGGAATTGACAGCTGACAGGGCAACGCCCACGCAGAGCACCAAACCGGAAACGCCGCCTAACAGCTGTCAACCCAGGGAGAGAACACCAAAGGACAAATATAACGACTAGGCATCAAAAACAGATAAATAATTACAAATAGGAATGAAACATGAGTGTAAAACTGAAGCCTAAACAGAAAAATAGAAAGCAGTAAAGAACTCGAAAGGCACAAAATACAACAAATGTATACAGTATAAATCCAAAGAAAAAGCCACGAGACTGAGTCTGGCATAACTACCAGAGCTCAGCTCGTGACACTTTTGTTCAAAAGTACAAGACCACTGTACTGCTGTGTTAGTAAAACTAACTTTGTGCACAGCCATATCTCTTTTTAAAGGCACCACTGCTACGAGCATAAAGCGCATGCAAAGTAGTGATGTACCGATACAATTTTTAAATGCCTGCACCAATCAAATATTTTTAGATTTGGGTATTGGCCGATACTGATACAAAGTCAATATGTAGCTTGTGACGTGAATAAATTCAGTGTACTTCTTGGTATTCTGCACTTGTTTATAGTTGGAGATGTTAAAGTTATAAAATTACACTCTTACAACTGAACTTTTAAGGGTTTTTTATGCAGTATATGCATTTTGTCATTTATTACCTCCGCCAAGGAGGTAATGTTTTTGCCGGGGTTTGTCTGTCTGTCTGTCTGTTTGTTTGTCTGTCTGTTGGTTAGCAAGATAACTCAAAAAGTTTTGGACGGATTTCGATGAAACTTTCAGGTGTTGTTGGAAATGGTACAAGGAAGAACTGATTAAATTTTGGTGATGATCCAGATCACCGTCCAGAAGAAAACCGCCATTACGGAAAATGCCATTTTCGTAAATAACTACTGAACCACTAATCCTATCATTGTCAATCCAATTGCTAATCATATGTTTTCATGGTCAAGGAATCTGAAAACGTACACACAAACACTGTATGGGGGGAACTGTGGCCGCCATTACCGAAAATGCCATTTTCGTGAATAACTACTGAACCACTAATCCTATCATTGTGAATCCAATTGCTAGTCATATGTTTTCATGGTCAAGGAATCTGAAAACGTACACACAAACACTGTATGGGGGGAACTGTGGCCGCCATTACGGAAAATGTCATTTTCGTGAATATCTACTGAACCACTAATCATATCATTGTCAATCCAATTGCTAGTCATATGTTTTCATGGTCAAGGAATCTGAAAACGTACACACAAACACTGTATGGGGGGAACTGTGGCGCTTGGTGGAGGTCTGCGCTCTCCGAGTGCTTTTCTAGTTAAGTATATAAATCCACATTTATCTCTAATAAAAATAATAATATAGCATGTTAAACTGTAACATTTATATGCACTACTCACAAACATTTAGGGATATTCGGCTTTCAAGTGAAATTTCAGGATGTACCTAAAATGCACTATAACCTTGACAGGTTAACTTAATTTGTCTTTCTCTAACCTTTTGAATGCACATCTCCAACTGCTCAATGTTTCAGTACTTTCTGCATAACTTGCTGTTCTCTAACAAGGTGCTTAAGGGCAAAATTCACAACAGGTGTTTGATACATGAATTGACCAATACATTTTCTGGTTCAATTAGAATTGGTATTTAAACAGTCCTCTTCATCATGCTGTTCACATTTTGACATCATGAGACCAAGGCGATACCTAACAACTGATCAACAGTACCTCGCCATTGCGAGGCTTCAAACAGGATGTTCTTAGAGGGAAGTGGCCACTGAGCTTAGAGTGTCACAGTGTCATCAGCAGGCTGCAACAGAGATACAGAGAGACTGGAAGAGTCACAGAGAGGCATAGAAGTGGACATCCTTTGGCCACATCCCATGTTGATGACTGCTTCATTGTGAACAGTGCCCTGCGGAACTGGATGATGAATACCACTCAACTCCAGGCACATTTAAGGGACGTGAGAGGCACCCAAGTGTCATATCAAACCATTTGAAACAGTTTATACCAGCGTGCTCTGTGTGCTAGATGACCTGCAAGGGTACATGGCCACACCATCAGACACAGGTGTCATCGTCTTGCATGGGCCAGGGAGCATTTACGCTGGACAACGGACCAGTGGGCCTGAGTGCTGTTCTCTGATAAAAGTCGATTCACACTGAGCAGAAATTATGGCCGCCAATGATATTGGAGACTTCAAGGAGAGCACTATGCATCGGCCGCTGTTGTCACCAGACGAGCCTTTGGTGGTGGTGTTACAGTCTGGACAGGTGTGTCTAGTCCATACAGAACTGCCCTACACCTTGTGAATGGTACAGTGACAAGCCGATACGACCTGAATAACATCATTAATCCAGCCATTGTGCCCCTGCATGAACAACACAGGCCTAATTTCATCTTCATTGACGACAATGCTCCAGCTCATCATAGTTGCATCATTAGGGAACAGCTGCTGGAGGCTGGGATACCTTAAATGGAGTGGCCTGCACTTTCTCCAGGCCTGAACCCCATAGAAAACCTATGAGATCAGCTGAGTCACTCTGTAGAGGCTCGTAACCCTGCACCCCACAGCCTCAGTGAGCTGAGGGCCGCCCTTCAATAAGCGTGGAATGCCATGCCTCAGCAGACAAATCGACTTGTGAACAGCATGAGATGTCGTTGTCAAGCTGTAATTGATGCTCAAGGGCACATGACAAGTTAATGAGACATTAGCCATGTTTACATGCACAAAATTTCTTCAATCTGATTACAGTTCAGATCAGAACTTTACTGTTTGCATGGACCGTGAAAAAGTTGATCTGATTATGATGTGCATTTACATGCATCACACGTTTGAATGGACTAAATCATTTTGACATGAGCAGAATAGTCTGACATTCCGGAAATAGTAGAAGAAGAAGCATCTTCTGATGTAAACAAATCCGCTTCGTATGTCTCTTTTTGAAATGGACCTGTGTTGTGTTATTCAGACTGTACTTTTGCTTCTGCTGGTCTCCGTAATGAAGCTACAAGCCCAGCAATACATACTTCTGCATATGAACAGAGGGAGACAGCAGGACGACACAGCTGTAAAGGCAGAAATACATTACACTGACATGTGTGGTGATGTGTAGTGAGTGTGTAGTGTGTGTGTCTTGCTGAACCCGCTCTGGGTGTGATGTCAGGAGGGTTGCGGCACCACTATAAATAGTTCTGTGTTTGTTCAATAAAGAGAGTTCGCTGCATGGCATAAGACCGACTCCGACTATTATTACAGACATAACATTTTGGTGATGAGGAGAAACTATGGGGGCGTATGGGCTGCCTCCACCATTATCACCGTTTCTGGAATAGGGAGAGCCAGCGATCCTTTGGCCAAACTGGGTAGCCATGTTTGAGGGTTACATTGTGTCGCTGGGCCTAAGTAGACTCGACGGAGTCCGAAGATGAGCTCTTCTGGCCCACCATCTTGGTGTAGAAGGTCGGAAAATTCTATGTATGTTGGGAGAAACAGAGTCTTATGCGGATGCTGTCAGGCAGCTGGCCGAATATTTTGCCAAACATGCGAGGACCACAAAACTGCGGGTAATGGAGCTGTTCGCGCCAAAAGAAGCTAAGCTAGCTAGCTCGGGGAAGCTAGCGGCTCAGTCAGTGACAATGGGGAAATTAGCCACGAAGCTAGGTGCACGCCAAAACCAAGCTACGAGCTACTAGCTAGACTTTGAGGTAGAACCGGGGCCATGAGTGTGGGAACACCCGGTCACCAAAGACGGCAAGCCAGCCGAGGAGTTCAGCATGCTGGAGTCGGAGCAGCGACAGCCAGGCGCAGAGGCAGTGCAGCGGAGTGCCTTGGACGATGGTGCTGGGCGCAGCGACAAGGCGCCTGGGTCAACGAGAGACACCGACGAGAGGGATGCTGAAAGTCCCGGTAAGCAGCAGCTACAGCTGGACACAGAGACAGCACAGTGGAGCACCTCGGACGACAGAGAGGAGGTACCGGGCGCCATGGAAGTCGGGCAGGACCTCAGTGCTGGGGCTCAAGGCTCTTTGGACGAGGGTGCTGGGCCTTACAGCGAGGTGCCCGAGTCAATGAGTGACAGTGACGAGCGAGCTTTGGTTTCCCCCGGAGCTCAGCCACAGGGCCTGGAGCATCTGGAGCTACAACGGCAGCGGCTGCAGTGGTTCCAAAGGCGGTCAGGGGTGGAACAGCAGGCACAGAGAGACTGCATGCTGGGCAGCAGCACTGTGGGTCCAGACAAGAGAAGTGGTCGAGGGTGAGGAGAAGAGACATTCTTGCCGGGGAGGTCAGCTTTGGCCCCGGGGGCAGGAGAAGAGGCATTCTCGCTGGGCTTCGACCCTGGGGGCAGACGGCTGCCAAGGGCCGTGGGGCTGCCTTGGACCCCCAAGCTGGTTTTACCCTTGGCTGCCCGTGGACATTGGCGTAACATGAATAATTTTAATGTGTATATGTAAAAACAGTGTGGGATGTGAGTGTGTTGATACGGGATTATTTTGTGTATTTTGTATGAACATGCTAATTTTAGTTGCTTTTGTGTGAATGTATTAGGCTGTTCACTGTTTCCCGTTATTTCCCTTAGTGCATGATTCGGGTCCTAAATTGGGGTGGGTCTGAATTGTGTGTATGTGTTTTACACGTTTGTAAGGGGAATGATGTGTAGTGAGTGTCTAGAGTGTGTGTCTTGCTGGACTCGCCCTGGGTGTGATGTCGGGCTCGCTGCGGCACCACTATACAGTATCTCACAAAAGTGAGTACGCCCCTCACATTTTTGTAAATATTCTATTATATCTTTTCATGGGACAACACTGAAGATATGACACTTTGATACAATGTAAAGTAGTCAGTGTACAGCTTGTATAACAGTGTAAATTTGCTGTCCCCTCAAAATAACTCATCACACAGCTATTAATGTCTAAACCGCTGGCAACAAAAGTGAGTACACTCCTAAGTGAAAATATCCAAATTGTGCCCAATTAGCCATTTTCCCTCCCCGGTGTCACGCGACTTGTTAGTGTTACAAGGTCTCAGGTATGAATGGGGAGCAAGTGTGTTAAATTTGGTGTTATCACTCTCACATTCTCTCATACTGGTCACTGGAAGTTTAACATCATCATTCTTCATGGCAAAGAACTCTCTGAGGATCTGAAAAAAAAAGAATTGTTGCTCTACATAAAGATGGCATCGACTATAAGAAGATTGCCAACACCCTGAAACTGAGCTGCAGCATGGTGGCCAAGACCATTCAGTGGTTTAACAGGACAGGTTCCATTCAGAACAGGCCTCGCCATGGTTGACCAAAGAAGTTGAGTGCACATGCACAGCGTCATATCCAGAGGTTGTCTTCTGAAAATAGACATGTGAGTGCTGCTAGCATTGCTGCAGAGGTTGAAGGGGTGGGGGGTTAGCCTGTCAGTACTCAGACCATACGCCGCACACTGCATCAAACTGGTCTGCATGGCTGTCATCCCAGAAGGAAGGACCTTTTAAACATGATGCACAAGAAAGCCTGCAAACAGTTTGCTGAAGACAAGCAGACTAAGGACATGGATTACTGGAACCATGTCCTGTGGGCTGATGAGACCAAGATAAACATATTTGGTTCAGATGGTGTCAAGTGTGTGTGGCAGCAAGCAGATAAGGAGTACAAAGACAAGTGTGTCTTGCCTATAGTCAAGCATGGTGGTGGGAGTGTCATGGTTTGGGGCTGCATGAGTGCTGTCAGCAGTGGGAAGCTACAGTTCATTGAGGGAACCATGAATGCCAACATGTACTGTGACATATTGAAGCAGAGTATGATCTCCTCCCTTCGGAAACTGGTCCGCAGGGCAGTATTCCAACATGATAAGAACCCCAAACACACCTCTAAGACGACCACTGCCTTGCTAAAGAAACTGAGGGTAAAGGTGATGGACTGGCCAAGCATGCCTCCTGACCTAAACCCTATTGAGCATCTGTGGGGCATCTTCAAACGAAAGGTGGAGGAGCGCAAGGTCTCTAACATCCACCAGCTCCATGATGTTGTCATGGAGGAGTGGAGGAGGATTCCAGTGGCAACCTGTGAAGCTCTAGTGAACTCCATGCCCAAGAGAGTTAAGGCAGTGCTGGAAAACAATGGTAGCCACACAAAATATTGACACTTTGGGCACAATTTGGACAGTTTCACTTAGGGGTGTACTCACTTTTGTTGCCAGCAGTTTAGACATTAATGGCTGTGTGCTGAGTTATTTTGAGAGGACAGCAAATTTACACTGTTATACAAGCTGAACACTGACTACTTTACATTGTATCAACGTGTCATATCTTCAGTCTTGTCCCATGAAAAGATAAAATATTTACAAAAAATACTAGGGGGTGTACTCACTTTTGTGAGATACTGTAAATAGTTCTGTGTGTGTTCAATAAAGAGAGTTCGCTGCATGGAGTAAGACGGACTCCGACTATTATTACAGACATAACGTGGCTGACGTACATACATGCACAGTAAACATATTTTCGATCCAGAGTTCAGAATAAGTGTTTATATGCACACCAATCGGACCAACAATTGGCCTAACCTACCCATTTCGATCGGAAGGAAATTTTGATCCAAAGGAGTATGATCGGGTCAAAATCTTCAGACTGGTGTGTTTACATGAAGCATTTTTATTCCGATCAGGCTTTTAATCCGGTTACTTGTGTCCATGGCTATTGACATTTTTTCTGTTGTGGTATACCCACCACTGTTGTTGGCTTTTGTTTCAATAAATTGTTTGAGATGAGGAAATCACTATTGCATGCTTCTACTGAAATGCCCTACTTTCATGATATTATATCAGCGTGAACTTTTTACATTTTCCATAAATTTCACACAAAAGCCAAATATCCCTAACTTTTTGTGAGTAGTGTATCAGCATAAGATTGTTAACAGCAGCAAGGCTAATTTGTGTTAATTTTAATACCTCCAAACAGCAGCATTAATTTGTATGGACACCAATATCAAATAACACCTAATAAACTTGACCAGTTTTTAGAATCAGTTAATAAATTGCAAAGAACAGTCTAGACTTTGTAAAAACATCACAGGAAAAACACTTTTAGCAACATGTAATTATGATGCCATGAAATATCTCGGGGGAGGGAATACCAGCTGAATTATTTCTGAACACGATATAAAAACACTTTTTTGTTAGTTAATAACGTCTTACATAATTAACAGCTCACCTCACCGCACAGCCATCAGATGGACGGGAACTTTCTTGAATCCTACTTTTGTTTGAAATTATTTCAGCACGTTCTCATGGAAGACAAGATTTCCCAGGAAACTCTAGAAAGTTCCACTCTAGAAAGATTTTATGAAGAGGTAAATAGGCTGAACAGATAAAAAAAAATCAGTTATCTATTTGTCTATGTCTTACAATTCATTTATTTATTTTTAGTAACTTTTTGTTTGCAATAATATATTTTATTTAGTTTTCATGTATTTTTTAATCATTAAAAATGGTCGTGAACATCTTGTGTCTAACATTACATGTTTGACATGCAGACTTCACAGAAAAACCCACAATGGTCACAGAAATAACTTGAATCTGACAAAAGTGGTAATAGATAAAAATTCTATGAAAATTAACCAATGAAAATCAGACAATGCTTTTGAATTGTGGTTCAACAGAATTACTTTAAAAAATAAACTCATGAAACAGGCCTGGACAAAAATGATGGTATCCCGAGAAAAGAATGAAAATAATGTGACCATAGGGACATGTTCAACCAAGATGTGTCCTCTAATTAACATCACAGGTGTCTACAAACTTGTAATCAGTCAGTCGGCCTATTTAAAGGGTGATAAGTAGTCACTGTGCTGTTTGTTGACATGGTGTGTACCACACTAAACATGGACCAGAGGAAGCAAAGGAGAGAGTTGTCTCAGGAGATTAGAAAGAAAATTATAGACAAGCATGCTAAAGGTAAAGGCTATAAGACCATCTCCAAGCAGCTTGATGTTCCTGTGACTACAGTTGCACATATTATTCAGAAATTTAAGATCCCTGGGACTGTAGCCAACCTCTCTGGACTTGGCTGCAGGAAGAGACGGATAATACGAATGGTAACAAAAGAGCCCAGAACAACCTCTAAACACATTCATGGTGAACTGCAAGGTCAAGGTACATTAGTGTCAGATCGCACCATCCGTCATTGTTTGAGCCAAAGTGGACTTCATGGGAGATGACCAAGGAGGACATCACTGTTGAAAACAAATCATAAAAAAGCCAGACTGGAATTTGCCAAACTGCATGTTGACAAGCCACAAAGCTTCTGGGAGAATGTCCTATGGACAGATGAGACAAAAGTGGAACTTTTTGGCAAGGCACATCAGCTCTATGTTCACAGACGCAGGAATGAAGCATACCAAGAAAAGATCACTGTCCCTACTGTGAAACATGGAGGAGGTTCTGTTATGTTCTGGGGCTGCTTTGCTGCATCTGGCACAGGGTGTCTTGAATCTGTGCAGGGTACAATGAAATCTCAAGACTATCAAGGTATTCTAGAGAGAAATGTGCTGCCCAGTGTCAGACAGCTTGGTCTCAGTCGCAGGTCATGGGTCTTGCAACAGGATAATGACCCAAAACACACAGCTAAAAACACCCAAGAATGGCTAAGAGCCAAACATTGGACTATTCTAAAGTGGCCTTCTGTGAGCCCTGATCTAAATCCTATTGAACATCTGTGGAAGGAGCTGAAACATGCTGTCTGGAGAAGGCACCCTTCAAACCTAAGACAACTGGAGCAGTTTGTTCATGAGGAGCGGGCCAAAATACCTGCTGAGAGGTGCAGAAGTCTCAATGACAGTTATAGAAATTGTTTGATTGCAGTGATTGCCTCAAAAGGTTGTGCAACAAAATATTAAGTTAAGGGTACCATCATTTTTGTCCAGGCCTGTTTCATGAGTTTGTTTTTTAAAATTATTCTGTTGAACCACAATTCAAAAGCATTGTCAGATTTTCATTGGTTAATTTCATAGAATTTTTATTTATTACCACTTTTATCAGATTCAAGTTATTTCTGTGACCATTGTGGGTTTTTCTTTCATTAACAGAGGGGTACCAACAATTTTGTCCATGTGTGTACCTTGACCATGCCAAAAGAGTTGAAAAGAAAAGATTTCAGTGAGAAAAAGAAGGGTTCATTTCTGGCTTTACTGGCAAAGGGATAGAGTGAGCATTAGGTTGCTTCTATCCTTAAAATTTCTAAAACAGTGGTTCATAAGAAGAAGAGCAAGCAGTAGACATTGGGGACAACAAAGCTGCAGACTCACAGATGGTGAAAATGACTCCCCACTGACAGGAATGACCGTCAACTCATTTGAATGTCATTCAGCAGCCATAAGATGACATCAAGTGACCGACTAAAAGAATGGCAAATGGCAGCTGGGGTGAAGTGCATAGCAAGAACGGTTCAAAACAGGCTCCTTTAGGGTAGGGCTCAAGTTGTATAATGCTAGAAAAAAGCCTTTTATCAATGAGAAGCAAAGAGATAGGCTGAGGTTTGCAAAAGACTAAGGATTAGACCAGAGGACTGGAGTAAGGTTTTCTTCTCTGATGAGTCCAATTTTCAGCTTTGTCCAACACCTCATTGTCTTGATGGTTAGATGGAGACCTGGGGACTCATATACAAAGACTTGCATGGATTTCCTGCTGAAAGATGACATATGTTTAAATCAAGAAAACGCCATAAGCAAAAAAAAAAAAAAAATGCAGATGTATGAAACCGTCCGTACGCAATACTCCAAGCACATTTCCTTTGTACATACCAATCTGCTTGAAACTGAACGCACGAGAGGAAATACCGGTCTCCTCCCTTGACATGCCTCTATTTGAATATGCAATTAGATGCAAATAGGTATGCAAATAGATATATACAAGCGCTGCACTTTTGATTCTCCTGTATCCACGATCAAAAATAATAGATTTAATGGAATTTCATGGACTGTGAGTTGGAGGTGCTCCTAAATGAGGTAGAGGCACGTAAAAACATTTTGTTTGGCATGCTTTCCTCCAGTATTAACGCTGGATATAGGTAGTTCAATAGCCTGCTCACAGCCCTGTAAGATTAGTTTGTTTCCTTTATTCAGACAGGGATGAAAAGGAGATGTTTATTTAACTTTGACATGCTTCGACTGACATCTGCAGTCAACTTCAGAAGTGTCAACTGATCACTGTGATTTGGAGCGTGTATAGCTCAATGGTTAAGTGCCAGAATTCAAAGCAGAAGGTTCCAGGTACGAGACCAGCTGTGATATCTTTTAGTGACCACAATGAAAATAAGTGTACGCACTTTCTTTTGTCATCCCATTGTTTTTAAATATTTATTGTACACACAATGAGAGACCAACTACAGAAATGAGGTGAGCCAACTGGTCCAGTGGTGTAAAGACAACAACCTCTTCCTGAAAGTGGGAAAAACCAAGGAGATTGTGGTCAACTTCAGGAGGGGATACACACAGCACTCCCCTCTGATCATCGATGGTGCAGCTGTGGAGAGGGTGAGCAGCACCAAGTTCCTGGGGGTGCACATCTCTGAGGACCTCTCCTGGTCCAACAACACCACATCACTGGCCAAGAAGGCCCAAACTCGCCTCCATTTCCTCCACAAACTGAGGAGAGCATGAGGCCCACTCCCCATCATGTGTTATTTCTACCAGGCACCAATGAGAGCATCCTCACCAGCTGCATCACAGTGTGGTATGGAAGCTGCACTGCCACCTGCCGGAAGACACTAAAGCGCACAGTGGAAGCAGCCAGCAAGATCATCGGTGCCCCTCTCCCCCTGCTCTCAGACATCTACCCTGCCATCCTCACCCGCAGAGCCATCAGTATCACAGGCGACAACTCCCACCCCTTACACTTCCTCTTCAGCCCCCTGCCTTCAGGGAAAAGGTACTGAAGGCTCTGGGCCTGCTCCACAAGACTGCTCAACAGCTTCGTTCATCAGGCCATCGGGACCCTGAACTCTGTTCCCCCACCACACACCCCGGACGGTAACACACAATCACCCACACAATAACTTCCTCAGCTGTTGGCACAGAAAGACTGGCACACCAACAGTAATACTGTTGTTTTGTTGTACTTTTACTGCTGTATGTCTCTGTCCATTAACCGCAACCATTTGCACAAATGCCATATCTGCTGCTGTCTGTCTGTCACTGCAATACTGATCACGTGCTGTCCTGTCTGTTATTACCTGCACCTACACTATCGCACTGAACTGCAACTACAGGTATTCATCTCTAGCTGTCTGTATATAGGATTGCTGGGTTTATCATCGTTAATCGTTTATCTCTATGGAGGTCTGGGTCTTTCTTGTTGCCATTGGCACCACAGGTTGCATTACTGTACATAGACTGCTGTTGTTGTTGTTTAGTTTTCTTTTTTCCAGCCTTATTCCTTTTCTTTTTATATTATGCACACCAATGAAGATTGAGAGAAACGCCATTTCAATTCTCCTCTCTGTCCTGCACATATAGTGGTATTGACAATAAAATCTTTGAATCCTAAATTTTATACAGTGTTATTTTAAATGAATGAATGAATGAATGAATGAATGAATGAATCAATCAATCAATCAATCAATCAATCAATTTGTGACCAGCCGGGTGGATCAGCTGGTTGAATTAATGGAAAACAGTTATGAAAAAGAAGACAATATGAACCTATTTAGTGGGTAGCCAAGGTCACCTGTCAGTTGAAAGTAGATCATATTATACTTGACAAGTACACATTTTAACACCATTTTAACACCAATTTTACCCATGTGGGGTAAAATTTCATTGTCTCTCTGACAATAATGATGGAATAGATGGAAATTCTCTCTTCTGAGAGAGAAGAAGAGAATCTTCAGGTCAGGGAACAGGGAGATGCTGAAGTCCGTACAGATGGAGCTGAGGAGGAAGATCAGAGAAGGCAAGGACAGCTTCAGGAAGAAGATGGAGGACAAGCTACAACAGAGCGACATCGGCGGGGTCTGGAGAAACCTTAAAACCATCTCTGGGCTCCAGAATACCTCCACCCAGGCCACGGGGGGCAGGGAGTGGGCAAACAATCTGAACCTGTTCTTTAATAGGTTTGACCAACCGCCCTCCCCCCCGACTGCACAACAACCACTGCTGCCTCTAAAGTCATCGAGACCTGCTGTCCACACCCCACTCCACCAACACCCCCCCACTCCCAGCACACAGCCCCCCAACCTGACCCTCACTAAGACCCAGGTGAGGACGGAGCTGAGGAAGATCAAGGCGAGGAAGGCCTCGGGATTGGACGGCATCAGCGCGAAGCTCCTCAAGTCCTGCGCAGACCAGCTGTGTGGGATTGTGGAGCACATCTTCAACCTGAGCCTGAAGCTGGGGAGGGTACCACAGTTGTGTGGTACCTGTACCAAAGACTTCCCACCCCAGAGATCCAAACAGCTACAGGCCAGTGGCCCTGACGTCTCACATGATGAAGACCCTGGAGAGACTGCTCCTTGCTCACCTCTGCCCTCTGGTGGGACCAGCGATGGATCCACTCCAGTTCGCCTACCAGCATGGCACTGGGGTGGAGGATGCAGTGATCTTCCTCCTTCACCGTTCCCTGTCCCACCTGGAGAAGCCCGGGAACGTGGTGAGGATCATGTTCTTTGACTTCTCCAGTCTCCAGTGCTTTCAACACCATCCAACCGATGATCCTGAAGGACAAGCTGCTGTGTGCAGGGGTGGACCAGCACCTGTCATCATGGATCCTGGACTACCTCACTAACCGGCCACAGTTTGTGAGAACCCAGGATTGTGTGTCCGACACGATCATCGGTAGCACGGGGGCCCCCCAGGGAACGGTTTTGGCTCCCTTCTTGTTCACCTTTTATACTGCGGAATTCTCACACAACACAACACACTGCCATCTACAGAAGTTCTCTGATGACTCTACGATCGTCAGCCTCATCTCCAACGGAGATGAAGCTGAGTACAGAGGACTTATCCAGGACTTTGTGGACTGGTGCCATCGGAACTGCATCCAGATCAACATGAGGAAAACTAAGGAGCTGGTGGTGGACTGGCAAGGACAGCCCCTCTCAGCACCAGTAAACATACAGGGAACAGACATTGAGATGGTGACATCCTACAAGTACCTGGGTGTTCATCTGAACAATAAACTAAACTGGTCACACAATACCGACGCACTCTATAAGAAGGGACAGCGCAGGCTGTTCCTACTGAGGAGGCTCAGGTCTTTTGGTGTACAAGGGGTGCTCTTGAAGACATTCTATGACACGGTGGTGGCATCAGCCATCACTTTTGGAGTGGTCTGCTGGGGCAACGGCATTACAGCAGCCGATAGGAAGAGACTGAACAAACTAATCAAGAAAGCTAGCTCTGTCCTGGGGCAACGATGCCTTGACCCAGTGGAGGAGATAGGAGAGAGAAGGATGATGGCTAAACTGTCATCTCTGCTGGAGTCCGAGTCCCACCCTATGCAGGACATACTGAACGCACTGAGGAGCTCATTTAGCAGTAGACTACATCATCCTAGGTGCGCGACCGAGAGGTTTCGCAGGTCCTTCCTACCTAGAGCTATCAGACTGTATAACCTAAGCAGGGCTGCTCGCAGAGATAGCAAAAAAACATGACGACCTAATAGTATTGAATGCAAAAGACGCAACAGACTTACACAAATGGTCCCTTCCAGCATACAACTAGGACAATATCAGTCGCTATGGAGGGTGACGATATGTATGGGTACATATTCATACCATGTAGGGTAACTAAATAGACGGTTATGCTGTTTATTCCATCTAGCTACATTGCTCCGAACTGTGTATATACTGTATATATTAATATATTTATGTGTACATATGTATATTCACTGCTCTTATTTTCTTATCTTCTAAATTATTGCTCTGAGTGTTGCTATCCCCGTGCTGTTGCAATCCTGGAATTTCCCCATTGTGGGACTAATAAAGGCTTATCTTATCTTATCTTAAATGGCCAACTTATTATTTCAAACATCATATCAGTGTTGGTACTGGCATAAAATTTTGCAATCGGTGCATCTCTGCTATTCTTTATTAACACCATAAAAACTGTACCTTCTGCCCTCTAGCCTAGCGCTCAGCACAAACAGAATGGGGAAAGCAAGGTTGGTCTCCAAGCCACAGGGGGAGGCACAGAACCCCCATTTACCCACCATGGATTGTCACCTTATCGTAGTGAGGAGTTTCTGTGCCCTAGTGATCCCAGGAGCTATGTTGTCCGAAGCAACTTGCCTCTGGTAGGGTCACCCAAGATAAACTGGTCCTGGGTGAAGGGCCAGACTAAGAATGATCCAATAGACTCTCATGATGAATGCTTAAACAAGGATTCAGTGTACCCCGCCTGGTATGGGGTTACCAGGGCCCCACCCTGGAGTCAGGCCTGGGGGAGGGGCTGGATGGCTGGCGCCTGGTGGCCGGGTTTCTGCCCATGGGATCCGGCCGGGCTCAGCCCGAAGGAGTTACATGGGTCCGCCCTCCAGTGGGCTCACCACCTGCAGGAGGGACCATGGAGGTCCGGTGCTATATGGATCAGGTGGCGGTCAAAGGCAGAGACCTTGGCAGTCTGATCCCAGGCTTCCTAAACTGGCTTTTGGGATGTGGAATGTCACCTCTCTGATGGGGAAGGAGCCTGAGCTGGTGCATAAGGTTGAGAGATACCGGCTAGATATAGTTGGACTCACCTCAACACACAGCTCTGGTTCTAGACCCACTCTCCTGGAGAGGGGCTGGAGCTTGGCCTCCTCTGGAGTTGTCCCAGGTGAGAGGCGACGAGCAGGGGTGGGTATTCTTGTATCCCCCTACCTTGCTGCCTCTATACTGAAGTTTTCCCTGGTGGATGAAAGGGTTGTTTCCCTGTACCTTTGGGTTGGGAAATGGGTCCTGACCATCATTTGTGCATATACACAAAGTAAGTGATGGTTCAGAGTACCCACCTTTTTTGGTGTCTCTGACTGGGGTGCTGGAGAGAGGTCCGCTTGGAGACTTTATTGTCCTACTGGGGGGACTTCAATACACACGTTGGCAATGACAGTGAAACCTGGAGGGGGGTGATTGGGAGGAACGGCCTGCCCTATCTGAAACTGAGTGGTGTTCAGTTATTGGACTTCTGTGCTAACCACAGTTTGTCCATAATGAACACCATGTTCAAGCATCAGGATGTCCATATGTGCACCTGGCACCAGGACATCCTAGGTCACAGGTCGATGATCGATTTTGTTATCATATCATCAGACCTGCGACTGTATGTCTTGGACACTCAGGTAAAGAGAGGTGCAGAGCTGTCAACTGATCACCACCTGGTAGTGAGTTGGAGCCAATGGCAGGGGAGGATGCCATTCAGACCTGGTAGACCCATATCTATATGTATAGTGAGGGTGTGCTGGGAACGTCTGGCTGAGGCCTCTGTCCGGGAGGTCTTCAACTTCCACCTCCGGAAGAACTTCAACCACATTCTGAGGGAGTCTTTAGACATGGAGTCTGAATGGGCCATGTTCTCCACCGCCACTGTTGAAGCGGCTGCCCAGAGCTGTGGCCGCAAAGTTGTCAGTGCATCTCATGGTGGCAATCCCCTAACCAAGTGGTGGACACCAGTGGTGAGGGAGGGCCATTAAGATGAAGAAGGAGTCCTATTGAGCTTTGCTGGCTTGTGGGACTCCCGAAGCAGTTGAAGTGTACCAGCAGGCCAAGCGGAATGCAGCTCGGGTGGTTGCTAAAGCAAAAACTCAAATCAAATCAAAATCAAAATCAAAGTCAAATCACCCTTTATTGTCATTCAACTGTACAACCAATCATGTACAGTAGAACAAGATTGTGCTTTACCTATCTAAGATAAGATAAGATAAGATAAGCCTTTATTAGTCCCACAATGGGGAAATTCCAGGATTGCAACAGCACAGGGATAGCAACACTCAGAGCAACAATCAGAAGGCAAGAAAAAAAATCAAGCAAGCAAGAGCAGCTAATATACATATGTACATATTACTATAAGATATATATATACACACACACACACAGACACACAGTGCAGAGCATTGTAGCTGGATGGAATAAATATATGAATATATGAACACACAGTGCAGAGCATTGTAGCTAGATGGAATAAATATGTAAATATATAAACACCCACAGTACGGAGCATTGCAGCTAGGTGGAATAAATATGCAAGTATATAAACACACACAGTGCGGAGCAATGTAGCTAGATGGAATAATATGTAGATATATAAAAACACAGTGCGGAGCATTGTAGCTAGATGGAATAAATATATAGATATATAAATATAAACACACCCAGTGCTGAGCATTGTAGCTAGATGGAATAAATATGTAAATATATAAACACACACAGTGCAGAGCATTGTTGCTAGATTGGATGAAACAGCATAACCGACTACTTAGTTATCCTACATGGTATGATTATGTGCCCATACATATTCTCACCCTCCATAGCGACCAGTATGTTCCTAGTTGTATGCCGGAGAGGACCATTGTGTAAGTCTATTGCATCTTTTGCATTCAAAAAACTATTAGTTTGTTACGTCTTTTTGCTATCTCTGCGAGCAGCCCTGCTTAGGTTGTACAGTCTGACAGCCGTTGGTAGGAAGGACCTACGAAACCTCTCGGTTGTGCACCTGGGATGATGTAGTCTGCTGCTAAATGAGCTCCTCAGTGCATCCAGTATGTCCTGCATAGGGTGGAACTCGGACTCCAGCAGAGATGACAGTTTAGCCACCGTCCTTCTCTCTCCTATCTCCTCCATCGGATCAAGGCGCTGCCCCAGGACAGAGCTAGCTTTCTTAATCAGTTTGTTCAGTCTCTTCCTATCGGCTGCAGTAATGCCACTGCCCCAGCAGACCACTCCAAAAGTGACGGCTGATGCCACCACCGTGTCATAGAATGTCTTCAGCAGCGCCCCTTGTACACCAAAAGACCTGAGTCTCCTCAGCAGGAACAGCCTGCGCTGTCCCTTCTTGTAGAGTGCGTCAGTATTGTGTGACCAGTCTAGTTTATTGTTCAGATGAACACCCAGGTACTTATAGGATGTCACCATCTCGATGTCTGTTCCCTGTATATTTACTGGTGCTGTGAGGGGCTGCCCATGGTGCTGTGAGGGGCTGCGGCAGTCCACCACCAGCTCCTTAGTTTTCCTCGCGTTGATCTGGAGGCAGTTCCGATGGCACCAGTCCACGAAGTCCTGGATAAGCCCTCTGTACTCAGCTTCATCTCCGTTGGAGATGAGACCAACGATCGCAGAGTCATCAGAGAACTTCTGTAGATGGCAGTGTGTTGTGTTGTGTGAGAAGTCCGCAGTATAAAGAGTGAACAGGAAGGGAGCCAGCACCGTTCCCTGGGGGGCCCTCGTGCTACTGATGATCGTGTCGGAAACACAGTCCCGGGTTCTCACAAACTGAGGCCGGTTCGTGAGGTAGTCCAGGATCCATGATGACAGGTGCTGGTCCACCCCTGCGCGCAGCAGCTTGTCCTTCAGGATCATCGGTTGGATGGTGTTGAAAGCACTGGAGAAGTCAAAGAACATGATCCTCACCATATTCCCGGGCTTCTCCAGGTGGGACAGAGAACGGTGAAGGAGGAAGATCACCGCATCCTCCACCCCAATGCCATGCTGGTAGGCGAACTGGAGTGGATCCATCGCTGGTTCCACCAGGGGGCGGAGATGAGCAAGGAGCAGTCTCTCCAGGGTCTTCATCAAGTGGGACGTCAAGGCCACTGGTCTGTAGCTGTTCAGGTCTTTGGGGTGGGAAGTTTTTGGTACAGGTACCACACAAGATGTTTTCCACAGCTGTGGTACCCTCCCCAGTTTCAGGCTCATGTTGAAGATATACGTCACAATCCCACACAGCTGGTCTGCACAGGACTTGAGGAGCTTTGCACTGATGCCGTCCGGTCCCGACGCCTTCCTCGCCTTGATCTTCCTCAGCTCCGTCCTCACCTGGGTCTTGGTCAGGGTCAGGATGGGGGGCTGTGTGTTGGGAGTGGGGGGGGGTGTCGGTGGAGTGGGGAGTGGGCAGCAGGACTTGATTTCTTAGAGGCAGCAGTGGTTGTTGTGCAGACAGGGGGGAGGGCGGTTGGTCAAATCTATTGAAAAACAGATTCAGGTTGTTCGCCCACTCCCTGCCCCCCGTGGCCTGGGGGGAGGTATTCTGGAGCCCCGAGATGGTTTTGAGGTTTCTCCAGACCCCGCTGATGTCGCTCTGTTGCAGCTTGTCCTCCATCTTCTTCCTGAAGCTGTCCTTGCCTTCTCTGATCTTTCTCCTCAGCTCCCTCTGTACGGACTTCAGCATCTCCCTGTTCCCCGACCTGAAGATCCTCTTCTTCTCTCTCAGAAGTGTTTTTATCTCAGGGTTGATCCAGGGTTTGTTGTTTGAGTGACGCCGTATGGTCTTGGTGGGAACTGATTTGTCCACACAGAAGCTGAGGTAGCCTGTGAAGGTGTGAATGAGGCCATCGATGTCCTCACCATGTGGATCGCAGAGCTGCTTCCAGGCGGTGGCTTCAAAACAGTCCTTTAGAGTGTCCATTGTCTCCTCAGACCATAACTCCACAGTGTGCATGGCCGGAGGTTGTCTGTGCACTAGGGGTTTGTACACCGGCCGGAGATGAACCAAGTTGTGATCCGATCTCCCGAGTGGGGGGAGTTGTGATGAGGTGTACGCCTCCTTAGTGTTTGCGTAGAATAAATCCAGTGTTTTATTGTCTCTAGTGTGGCATGTGACATACTGGGTGAACGTGGGTAGAATGGGAGACAGTGAAACGTGGTTGAAATCGCCTGAGATGAGGAGAAGAGCATCTGGGTGTTCTGTCTGCAGCCTGCTGGTTACTGAATGGATGACGTCACGCGCTGTCCCAGCGTTCGCCGTCGGATTTGCATAAACAACAATGCAGATCACATGTGAGTGTTCTCTCGGGAGATATGTAGGCCTCATGCTAACAGCTAGCAACTCAAAGTCTTTGCTGCAGTGTCGTTGTTTAACAGTGATATGTCCCGGTCTGCACCAGTTGTTGTTAACATACATTATCACTCCACCGCCCCTAGCTTTGCCACTGTCTGATGTTCGGTCAGCTCGTATCATGTGAAAACCCTCCAGCTCAATGTTAGCATCTGCTGCTAGTTCAGTTAGCCACGTCTCAGTAAACAAAAGGAGAGAGCACTACTATCTACTATCACTATCTACTGTGTTAATCACACACACCCCAAGTGTAGAATCAGAGGGCCGCTGCCGTGCAAGGCGCCGCCACAAATTTCCCTCCGTCATTCCATTTTTGCTGAGCACCAAGCTGGATGGCAGGAAGTTCCACTTTTATATGGTCTTCGGCATGACCCGGCAGGGATTTGAACCCCTGCCTCCCGGGTGTGGGGCTGTCATGGTTGACACACCTCTGCAACATTGCGTGGAGGTTGGGGGCAGTGCCTTTGGCATGGCAAACCGTGCTGGTGGTTCCTCTCTTCAAGAAAAGGAACTGGAGGGTGTGCTCCAACTTTAGAGGGATCACACTCCTCAGCCTCCCTGGGAAGGTTTATGCCAAGGTACTGGAGAGGAGAGTCTGGCCATTGGTCGAACCTCAGATTCAGGAGGAGCAATGTGGTTTTCGTCCTGGCCATGGCACATCAGACCAACTCTTTACCCTTTCGAGAATCCTTGAGGGTTCATGGGAGTTTGCCCAACCAGTTTTGTGGACTTGGAGAAGGCATTCAACCGTGTTCCTCGTGGTTTTTTTATGGGGGGTGCTTCGGGAGTATGGGGTATCAAGGTATCAGGGTTGTTGTTACGAGCTATCCGGTCTCTATACGACTGTTGTGAGAGTTTGGTTCGTATTGCCAACACTCGGTTGGACTCATTCCCAGTGAGAGTTGGACTCCACCAGGGCTGCCCTTTATCACCAATCCTATTCATAATTTTTATGGACAAGATTTCTAGGCACAGCCAGAGAATGGAGGTTGTCATGCTTAGTGACCACAGGACCTAATCTCTGTTGTTTGCAGATGATGTTGTCCTGTTGTCTTCATCCAGCAATGACCTACAGGTCCTACTGGGATGGTTTGCCACTGAGTGTGAAGTGGCTGGGATGAGAATCAGTACCTCCAAGTCCGAGTCCATGGTCCTCAGCCAGAAAAAGGTGGATTGTCCTCTCTGGGTTGGGGACAAGTTCCTGCCCCAAGTGGAGGAGTTTAAGTATCTTGGGGTCTTAATCACGAGTGAAGGGAGAATGGAGTGAGGGATTGACAGACAGATTGGAGCAGCATCTGCAGTGATGCAGATGTTGTACCAGTCTGTTGTGGTGAAGAGGGAGCTAAGCTCTAAGGCAGAGCTGTTGATTTATCAGTCAATCTACATTCCTACCCTCACCTATGGTCACGAGCTTTGGGTAATGACCAAAAGAATGAGATCGTGGATACAAGCGGCTGAAATGAGCTTTCTTCGTAGGATTGCTGGACTCACCCTTAGAGATAGAGTGAGGAGCTCAGTCTCTGGGAGAGGCTCAGAGTAGAACCGCTGCTCCTCCACATTGAAAGGAGCCAGTTGAGGTGGTAAGGGCATCTGATCAGGATGCCTCCTGGACACCTCCCACTTGAGGTGTTCAGGGCATGTCCCACTGGGACGAGACCCCGGGGCAGACCCAGGACTCACTGGAGAGACTACTTCTCCCAGTTGGTCTGGGAATGCCTTGGTATCCTCTCTAAAGAGCTGGAGCAGGTGGCTGGGGAGAGGGAAGTCTCGGCTTCTCTGCTTGAACTGCTGCCTCTGTGACCCAGACCTCCGGAAAAGCGGTAGAAGATGGATGGATGGAAGTGCACATTTTATGTACAAAATGCAAATCTCATCCTTTATCGTTATATACAACTTACATGGATTACACACACTGCTACTGTAAATGAATGAAGTGCGCTGGGGAAAGGGTGACACTGTTGCATTTCAAACTTTACTCATGTGTTTATTGACATAACTACTGTATACACAGAGACAATTGGGGGCTTGGTAGAATGCTGTGAAACTGTAGTTTAATCAGCAAAAAAAGTCACTTATTCGACCCATTGACTTGTAATGAAGCCTTGAAGACACGGTGATATTTGGGGGCGCATAGGCGCATTGCGCATGAGGTGGGTTATTATTATTTATTTATTTTTTATTTTGTATACCTTATTAATCCCAGAGGGAAATTGAGGGCATCCACGTGGATGGATGAGGCAGCCACGGTGCGATGCCAATCCCTTCACCATTCACACCTAGAGCCACTTTAGAGTCTCCAATTAACCTAACTTGCTTGTTTTTGGCCTGTGGGAGGAAACCAGAGTACCCGGGGTAAACCCACGCAGACACGGGTAGAACATGCAAATTCCACACAGAAGGGTCACTGATGGTCAGGGGGTGGGATCAAACCCACAACCTTCTCACTGTTCTGCCACAGTGCTCACCACTGAGCCACCGAGCTTCAGTTATTAACAATTACTTGAATTTACTCACCAAGAAGCCACCCTTCCGCACAGTGCCAGCTTGTAGTTTGTTCCGAACAATGCTGTTCATCAGAATCATTGGGAAAACTGGCTCTCACTGTAAATTGTGCTTTGACGTTGGCCTGTTCAACTGCATTGTATGGGAATATGATGTACCTGGGTGACAGCCGGATAATGCCATCCCACACAGCTGGCATAGCTTGGCTCAGGCTCGACTAGGAAATTTCCAATCACTTTTCCACCTCCCTTTGGAATACTCCTGTTTCCAGAAACCTCAGTGTCGTCAGCACCTGCACTGGGACGGGCAGCGCACAGCTTCTTGCTGTGTCACGCTCCAAGAGCGGCCGCAGCTCTGAACACAGTTCCACAAAGACTGCCCATGGAATCCTAAACCGGCTGACAAGCCAGTCATTATCCTGAGCCAGAAAATCTTCTGTCTCTATCCTCTGATAATGCTAATGCCGTTGTTGTTAGAGGCATTTTCTGCACTTCTTTGCGCTTGCTTTTATATTCACTCATCTAATTGTGCACACTTGGATGCTTGTTCATCATGTGTCTCACATCATTATCAGTCTCCCAACATCACCTCTAAGCGTCACTAACAGACCAATAACAGTAGAAACGTACGTACACCAGCCATGAAGTTGGTATGGGGCTGCACATATTTCCACGGTCATTTCATTCTTGACACAGCTGAAATTTTCCGTTGAAAAGGACGTATGCCATATTTTTGTGTGTAAGTACCCTTTGTACATGAGGCCATGGAGAGACCTACAGGCCACAGTGTCTTGCTCCCACTGTGAAATTTGGTGGAGGATCAGTGATGATCTGGGGGTGTTTCAGCAAGGCTGGAATCGGGCAGGTTCATCTTTGCGAAGGATGCGTGAATCAAGTCACATACAAAGTTATCCTTGAAGAAAACTTGTTTCCTTCTGCTCTGACAATGTTCCCAAACTCTGAGGACACTACTTAACCTTGTAGTGTAGCTTGATTCTGTACCATTGCTGTGCAGGTTAAAACTTTACTTTAATGAGGATTAGCATCTCGGGCGGTGCGGTGGTGCAGTGGTTAGCACTGCGGCAGTACAGCAACTCACCCTTGGCCATGGGATCCCTGGTTCAATCCCAGCCCCTGACCAACAGTGATCTGTGTGGAGTTTGCATGTTCTCCCCGTATCTGCGTGGGTTTACTCCGGGATTTCTCCGGTTTCCTCCCACAGGCCAAAAGCATGCAGGTTAGGTTAATTGGAGACTCTAAAGTGGCCCTAGGTGTGAATGTGTGTGAATGGTTAAGGGATAGCGCCGTACCGTGGCTGCGTCATCCATCCAGGTGGATGCCCTCAATTTCCCCTCTGGGGATCAATAAAGTATACAAAATAATAAAAAAAAAAAAAATCAAAAAAATCTCCTGCAAACACTTTGTTTTTAAATATGAAACCGCAGGAAGATGGTTATCATTTAATGTGTACATATCAATAACAAGAATGCAGCACTTCCATACTTGAGAAAAATAACTAAATGTTAAATATCAACAAATCCTACTTTAGGTTTTGGAAACATGACAAAGGGGACTAAGATGGCTTGCCAATAGTCAATGAATCCCCCAAGATTGCTGGGGAAGGGCCAAGCAGGAAATTTCATCTGACTTGCATCACACAAAGATAAAATGTGTGGGTAACTGTGCTTGCAGAGATCTACATAGTGGGAACAAATGATCTGGTTAAATAAATGGCAAGGGGACAGACAGGAAACAATTGCAGAGCATGTTTTATACCATCACTTCTATTTTTTGAGTAGTCTTGTTGAGCTTATTCAAATGTGCAAGGTTTCATCATTTCAAATATATGTCTAAAGTAGTGGACTTTATTAGTAATGTTCGCAGATACCCACATTAGTGCATGATTATCTGCATATAGTGCTGCTGATTAAAGAAGAAATTCACTGGGCCATCATTACTTAGCAGTGGTTTACCTGCTAAATGAAATCAAGCTGGACATTTAGCTGAAAGAGTAGCTCTGGAAAAATAAATTCAAAGACACTATTTGTAATTTGGGACAGTGACAAATGCATCTGTACACATGTGTTACAACTAAATCCAATAAATGTTTGAACATTTAAAGGCTAAGTTAAAAAATGTATAAGATCTTAAATGCACTCTGGGTTAACACTATAGACCAGGGGTGCACAATACGCTGATCGCAATCGACTGGTAGATCGCAAAGGCACTGCGGGTAGATCGCGTGACATTAAAAAAAAAAAAATTTAAATGTTTTTAATTCTATCGCCTATCCTCCCATCTGTCTTACTGGCATTTACCACTTGATTGATGTACAGGGCAGCCAATCAGGAGAGGTCCTATCCTCTATGTGTCATAGGCCACCCTGCATGCACAGTCAAACACGCTAGCTAGCTACTGCAAACTCCAGCGAGCTGTGGGCGTGTTAGCGCTTCCAATTTCTATCAACTAAAGAAGGGATATTAAAAATGAGTGGGGGAGCTGAACCCAGTAAGAAGACAAAAACTTACCACTTCCATGCGGAATGGGAGGAAGATTTTTTTTTTTTCACAATGTCATTTTTGAAGTGTATTTGTCTGATCTGTCAATCGTTGCCTTTCCAAAGAAGGGAAATGTGGAGAGGCACTTTCAAACCATTCATAAAAACTACGACACTAACTTCCCTCCAAAAAGTGAGCTGAGAAAAAAAAAGGTGAAGGAGCTGAAATCTCAGTTAATCGGACAGCAGTCATCTTTCACACAGCTGAATTCAAAGGCAAAGGCAGCCACTGAAGCATCGTTCTGGGTGAGTCATTGCATTATTAAGCATACTCCAGCAGCTACTGTCCGGACTATGCAACCCTGGCTGATTCCGTCCAGTGCAACTCATCAGAGTAAGGTAATGATCGTAAATGTATTGAATAGTATCGTGCCATAAGGGTTCACGCAGTTATATAATGTACGGCGTATATTGTACGCCAACATATATTGCCATATTTGGCATTTTTTAAATGTAGGTAGATCATTTTGACCTGGTCATTTTAAAAGTAGCTCACAAGCCAAAAAGTGTGGGTACCCCTGCTATAGACCAAATTCTCAGTCTAACTCTCCCTGCCTGGGACCATTAGGAGAGTGGAGCAGAATTATAAGGAGGCTAGCACCCATGCCTCAGCTAACAGCTCCTGCACCTCCTCTCCTCGGCTCAGATCTCTTTCACCCCACCCTCACACCATCTCTTGCACTCCAGTCCAGTGAAAACAAAGTGAATAATTCATGGCCATACAGAGCAGTGTGTGTATGGATCCAGCTGGATGGATGTGTGTATCTGAAACATCTATGGCTTACATGAGAATGAGCTCAAGCTAAAATGAAATCCGGTGCAAGCCATCAGCCGGTCCTACCTGTTTCCCCCAAAACCGTCCACACTCAAAAGACAGCGGAGGGAGGGATGAAGATAAGCACAGAGAAGGCAGCCGGCTGGGGCAGCACAAAGCAGAGAGGGTGAAAGAAAATGTTGCTGAAATAGTCAGTGGGCCAAGGAGGGAGGTAGAGAGATATGAAGCAGAGGAGAAAAAAGGAAGTTAGCAGGGTAACAGAACTGGGAGGTGGGAGAGTCCACAAAAGGGGGAGTAAAAGGGAAGGGGAGATTACATACACTCAGCTTTGACAAACCAGCCACATAGCATGGCCTGGAGTAAATGTGATAACTGTTCACAGACCCCATCAGTGTCTGCTTCACGCTCCTCTACACCTGGTAAAGCAAATGTCATGGCCACTCACAAACTGAAGTCACCCAGGGCCACAGTTACACACACACACACACACACACACGCGCGCGCGCACACGTACACACACTCCGTGTTCTATAACATGTTTTATTCTCACTTATTTATTCTATTCTTGCACTCTCTCCAACTCAAAGTGAATTTGAATTTAGATAATTCACATGTAAGCCTATAGAACATCAAACAAAAACACAGCCAACGTAGCACACTGGCTGTCTGTTATGATGTTCTGTGGTGTCTGTGAGAAGGAAATTACTCGTCTATCCTGGCATGTGTGACAGGCTAATTGGACTTTCATTCTTGGAGATGCACTGTCTATAGCGGAGCTTCAAAATTCACACTGAATGTGCCCATGCCAAACTGTCATGCCACACGACACTATCAAGTAAGAGAAATTTAGACAAACACATCATTCCAAGACATCACAGCCAAATCATGTGAATTTGATTGTTGCTTGCATTTAACATGGAGGTTTTTGTTCCAACAATGAAATAAAGAACCAGAAAGATAATTTTATTTTTAAATAAACATGAAATAAAAGCCCTTTAGGAACCTCCTGTTAGATTTGACTCGGTTATGTGTATTTACTTGGAAAGGAAACAACTATGGCTGGACAGCAATGAAGCAGCCTTATTTCAAAAGCCATCTCTAAGTCCTTCTTTGAGCTGAGAAGAACAGGTCATGTGAGGCCGTCTACCGTCTGTCCCACTGACAGATTATCACCCAGAATGGGTGGGCCTCTGCAGACATGACAATGAAGAAGTGCTATGTAAGCATTACAAGGGTGCAATATGTCTCCACATTTCAACAGAGAAGGTAGATTTGAATCAGGAAATACTCCAGACCATCAGCGCTACAGATGTGCTCCTTTTCAGGTGCCACTAAATAAATTGCATTGCTGTCAGTGACAAATGTGATCTAACATATGCAGGATTCATTTTTAATCAAGATACTATTTTTACATATAGCAAAACTGAAGTGAAACAAAATACTACATGAAATCAAAAGCAGCAATTGGCATGTTTGGGGAAAAATATTATTTTATTATAGATAGGCGCTATATTGGCCAGTCCACATCCTGCACTGCAACAGTCACATGTGGGGTACCACTAGCTTCAATTCTGGGTCTCCCTCCATTTTCCCTGTTATATGCTTCCTCTTGGATATATTAACATAATGTCCAGTTTCATAGCTATGCTAATGGTCAAAGACAGATATATTTGCCACTGACACATAATGCCTCACCTGTTTTACCCTCTCTCAGAAACTACCTTAAGCCTGGGTCACAACAGCCCATATGGGCTACTACGGCCTGTCTGCATGAAGATTTTGGGCTGAATGTCACCATGCAAGTGTTTCTTGCAAATTTTTAGAGCACGTAAATTCATACGGTGGATAATGGACATGCCCAACAAACTCCACAAATTCTCTGCATCCAAAGAGGTCACAAGTGTGATGTGCTTCACCTGCAAGGAGTTTGCATGTTAGACATATGATTTTTAAGACCCCTGGGAAGAAAAATCATGGTATAACACGACAAAACTATATGTGTTATAATGTATTATAATACTCTAACACATAATATTATGAGTGTACAGTATGTCATTGTACTATTTTTCTAAATTCTAAAAATGATAGTACCAAAATCATATCTCAAACAAGTTCATTTTGTCTTCTTAGTAATAAAACTGGTGTTGTTCTTCTGTTCAGACAAAGTAGAGATGTTTCATGCCTTTGACATGTTTCAACTGTCACCTGCAATCTTCTCCAGCAAATGTCATAATCAGGGAATGTAGGCTTCTATCTATAAAATATTTGAGCAATACAGTGGTGTAGTCATTGGCAATGTTGCCTCACAGCAGGAATATTTCGGGTTCAGACCTGCTAGCTGAAGGCTGTCTTTGCAGATTTGTGTGTTGCCTGCATGTGTCCTCCAGTATCCTCACACAGTCCAAAGACATGCTTATTAAGTTAACTGGTGATCCTAAATTGGCCAGGTGTAGATGTGAGAGCCAATGCTTTTATATCGCTCTGTGATGGACTACTAATCTGCCCAGGAGTCCCCAGCCTCATGCATATTCATAGCTGGAATAGATTTCAGCCCCCTAAGACCCTAAACCGAGTTATAAGCAGAAAAGAAAATAGATAAATGAATATATACCGTAGATTAGGATATATACTTGCATCAGTGAATGATGGTAGCATTTATCATAATCAAAGGTTTATCAGAGGTATATACATAGAGTATAATCTCAGTGCAATATGTTTCTGAGACACATAGACACAAATGCATAGCCAAATCTCATGGACTTGCCTCTCAATGTAAACAAAACACTGCCTGACTTAAGAGCCACAGGGCCACATGCAGTGGCTCAATATGGAAAATTAGCCATGCGCTAAAAGCTTTTAAAATCAATATTTTACAGTTGCTTCACCATATCCCAAAGCCACTGTCTCATTCTCGCTCACATCGGCCAACGCAGCAAAGCAGAAATGCGCCTCCTCTTCTTTTCTTTCTCACACAGATAACACAAGTTCTGTTGATGACAGATCGATTGATCGATCTATTTTGGCCTGATAATCAAGGTGTTTATGACATATTATATGCCATATACAATATTTGTATTTTACTGGTAATGTGAAATATGTTAAACTCATCATTGTGAACCAAAACAAGAGTAAATTAATACATTTATAATTGAAAATATGCTTTTACATATCTCTCTCTCTCTCTCTCTCTCTCTCTCTGTCTCTCTCGAAAGTGAACAACAAAGGTGAGGTATAGGTGAATCTGTAAGTTACACCTTTTTTCCCACAAAACATAATCATAGCGTATTTCCACCAGAGATATAATTTTCTAAAAGGAAGCAGAAGCAACAAAAAGGAAAAATTAAAAAATTCTTTTTTTCCCCCACAGCATCCGCAGTGATTTTTCACTTCTTTGCTGTTAAGCCTCATCTTTATCTTACACAATTCTATCCTTGCCATCTGTCAGTCTGTGTATATATTCTTTCTGTGTGGCCACAGAAAGTTGCAGATATACAGTATCTGTTGATTTCTGTTTTTTTTTGGGATGCTGCTGGAGTGGGTGCTTTGATGCAGTCTGCCCATTAATAATCAATAGGGCTCCCCAGAGTGAATTTCATAAAGCCTGCCAGCCAATTAGACCCGTTTCATACCATGCACTGCATTATCTCTCCTCACACCACCACAGCTCTTAAAAGGCAGACTGGAAAGTTGGTGAGGTCAAGGATGTCACTGTGCCAGGCTCCAATTAATGCTATCAAATGCCACACTGGAAAATCAGGCTCAGTGCAAATAATGCTGTCAAAGAATGAAGCTGATTTTTAAACTCGCCATGAAAGAAAACTGACATTTTGTGTAGTCAGTTTTTAATAACTAAAGGCAATTAACAAGTTGGCAATTAACGCATGGAAAACATGTGTACCCATGTCATAAGGTATAGACTAAACACTAGAGACTGTCAGAAAATGACCTGTAAAGTAAGGATGCACAATATATATCGGCATGCTATCGCTATTGTCCAATAAAGCACTTAAAATTATCTATTGGCCAGTGGCAAAAATCAATATTTACAGCCAACAGAATGTTACAGTAGAGTCACAAGTGACAATCTGCTGCTTTTCCCTTGTTGTGAGGGACTGATGTCATTACATCGAGCATATCTCAACTAACATGGCCGCCCCCACTTGCAGCTCCCTCAAACAGTGCTGCGTGTGGTTGTCATTTGTATTACTTTTTATGGTTAAGTGCTGTTGAAGTATATCAAACATCTTCTTCAGCATAGAGTGTTTACTTAACAACTGGGAGAATACGGCAAGTTCCCATAAAGGTGTCGGCGTTTATGCTCTCCGGAGATGGAGGCGGAGGCAACAATGTAAACAGAAGTGGCTCGGCTAAGAGGGCTTCAGACAAGCCAACACTTCCTAGCTCTTGTGTCGCACATACCCGGTCCCTTGAAAACAAGACTGACAAACTAAAACCAGATATATAACCCAAACAACCATAGGAAACAGTTCTGTGATGATGCCCATCAAGCTGGCTACACCCCAACATTATAGATGCCACGGTTGAGCTAGCATGCTGCTAACTCATTTTTTTTTAATGTAACCTTTATTTATACAGGGGAGTTCCATTGAGAGGAAACCTCTCTTTTTCAAGGATGTCCTGTTCACACTCACACCAGAAAGCTGCGCAGTAAAACCCCAGACTGACCTGTGGTCACTGAGCAGCTCTGCCGGAGCAGTTGGGGTTAAGGGCATTGCTCAGGAGGGACTACAGTGGGGTTAAGGAGGGTGGGGCAAACACTGCTATGTTATCTGCCCCACCCAGATCTGATCCTGCCAGTCCAGGGATTGAACTGGTGACCCTCCAGTCACCAGTCCAAGTCCCTAACCATTAGGCCACCATTGCCCTACACCGAACTACACTGAAACATAGGACAGAGGAATCTGGTAAGAGATGTGGAAGCAGAATTTGTATATATGTGAATAAAGGCTTATTTTATTTCCCCTGTCCTGTCTGACAGCTAGATAAACAGAACAGATATCTGCTTCCCTTACTGTGCCAAACAGATTTACTTTGCCTGAAGCTTTGCTCATATTTGATATGCACTGTATATAAATAGTATTTATAGACTCCTCTTGTATAAACTTTAATACTTTTTTAAACTGTTTTACGTATGATGGACCTGACAGGAGAGGAGTGGGGGTGAATAAATGGGAATGAGAATAAGGGCTTGTTTATAAACTCTGTGGTTATTGATAAGTAATGCTCACTGGACCTGGAGCTGCTGGAAATTTTTTGTCTACCACAGGAGTTTTCAGTTGCCGTGGTAACAGCGGTCCAGATGCTAATGCTAATTTAGCACTCGGCTATGTACTAGCAGCCACTGACAAGCAGCAGACTTTGTGTAGGTCACAGATGTGCTCAGGTTCTCAAATCGGCTCGGGTCCTGCGCCTTTTCATAACGTCCCGCATATGACTGGCTGTTAACAATAATAATAATGTTAGATTTCATATTTGTATTATAAACATTTTTATTTGTCTCTAATCATCAGATCTTTTGTTTTCATCTGTTTGTATCTTTTAATACTAAAACCAATTAAAATACTGTATATCTAAAACCCCAATTAAAACCTCCAACATACCATTTCCTACATTCACTCAGTACTATAATCAATTATTGATTCAGAGTGATATGAGCATTTTTATTGTGACTAATATGGTTAAATAATCATCAGTTTGCTAGTATTTTCAAGAGTTTCTTAAGGAAAATATATAACATTTGCAATTTCTGTGCAGTCAATATTGAATATATGAGAATTTATCTTTTTGAAATATACTGAAAAAAACTGAACTTTTTCCACAATATTCCAGCATACTGAGATTCACTATTAAACATGTAAAAAGTCCTGTTAACAAGTCTAAAACAGCATGACAACCTCAGCCCATCCTTTCCATGGAAACACCTGATGACATCTAGATATCCAGTGTGTTAATGTCGTTGCCAAAATCAGTGCAAGTCTTCACCTTGGAAGGAGATTTTAAAGAGTCATTTAGAGCTCAAAAACTGTGTTTTAAATGTGAATAAAATGTGAAAACCAAGTATAAACAGCTGCATTTTTTTAAATAGTCTACATGTGTATGCGAGGATAAAGCCATAGACAGATAATCATCTTTTATTAGTAAAAGATGAAAAACAAAAACATCACAAGTTCTGAGCATTATAGAAACAAAAAATGTTTATAACAAAAGAATGTAATTTTTTTTTTTTTTTTTTGAAAACTACAAACATGGACGCTTGGACAGACGGACAGACAATCAGAATGTGCTACATCATCAAAACAACTGCAAAGCCAATCATATTGTGTGATGTTATGAAACAGCGCAGGACCCAAGCCAATTTGAGAACCCGAACACATCTGTGACCTACACCGGTTTTGACCAACAATAAGTATGCAACACGAAGAGTTAACACACTGGACTGTGTGTATTCTAATATTATGAAGGGATACAAGCCTCTCTCCTCTCGCACATTTGTCTGAAAATACATAACGTATTTATTTTCATATTAAGGTGAGGCACATTAGATTTCTCTACTTGCATTTCTACTTTTTCCCAATTAGGTGGGCAGAAACTTACAATGAAAGCAGCTGAAACAATCAGGGCTTCCTTTACATTTATTAGCAGGTATGAGCAGCATTAAAAACTGTCATTTTTACTATTCAAAGAATCCAACAATTCTCAGCATAAAACCATTAGCTTGCATAAGAAGAACCCAGAGCTAAATCTGAGGATTCTAGTAATCACGCAACTTGATTTTGATCAACCAAAAAGATTACACTCCACCACAATAGCAACGATCCTCCCTTTTGCTGTTGGTATGACTGCAGCACAAAATGTTAAGGCCAGTCAGAAGCGGAGAATGGATGTGTTGGAATATGGAGAAAAGTGCTTTGTGTGCATGTGCTTGGGTTAAAATCAGACAGAGAGAGGATTCTAAAAATCACAGTCTCCAAAAGTATCATCATCTTGGAATTATTAAGTCATAATGGCTGATTTTACAGTGTTTTTGGTCACCTATGCTACATGCATTGACCACTTGAGATGTGTTTACTGAAAGATTTTTCAAGTACTCAAAATTAGTTTCTTAAAGTGTATTAGTTCTAGAACCATCCTTATTTTCTTTTATTCCTTTGGACACCACACTGAAACAAAAACAAATAATGGCTTGGGGTAAGAGTTTTTACTTTACCAACCCATATTTATGAGTATGAATAACAGGGAAAAAAAACAGATCATAACCGCTACATGCTACTAAAGGGCAGTTCTGCCGACAGAGTTTATATGTATGTGCTGCAAAGTCTTTAGGTGCATTCAAACCAAATGCAAAGTAAATATTTTTCGTGGCGTAAATACATGCAAAGTCAATGGAAAGAGGCGAGCACACGTGAATCTTGCGTATTTGCGTGTTCACATCTGAGGGATAGTGCTAGCTAGTAATGGCCTTGAGATTCTGCCATCACCAGAGTAAAAGGGTCAACATTGAAGAGTAAACTAGTTTGAAAATGAGACTGACACTCAACTGGAGACAGATGGACTGGGAGCTCTGTAGATGAATCACAGTGTCAGAGTTTTTTTTTTTTTTTTTTTTACCTCCGGACTCCTGCCAATGATGTGCTAACAAGGCTAGTAGGCTAGCAATGTAAACAACCCATCATCCAGGTGAAATTTTGGAGGCAGGGACAATTTTTTCAGGTGAGACCCTGTCAGATAATGTAAACCTAAGCATGATGGTATTTTGGGGATTCCCACAGCAGGTTGAACACAGCTGCAGAAATTATAAAGGCAACTTTGCCTTTCTGCAACTCACTGAGACGGTGAATTCATGTCTATTCATGCGTTTACACTGAGTTAAAATGTAATCACGGCACGCAAAGAATTTGCCCATTTGCGTTTGGTCTGAACACGCCTTTATTCTAATGTCTCCAATGACTGTAGCACATTTTAGGACATATGTGTATTGTACGGTGATTTGCATGACTGCATTCTGGTATTGTAAATATGATGATGTGGAGCGAAACACCAGAGGATTCATAAATCACCTTTGATAATCACAGGTTCAGGATAAAAGTACTAACTGATGGATTTTTTTTTTATACCTTTTCCAAATCATTTTGAGAATACATAAATTATCCCCCAATTTAGTTTTTTTACATTAATAACTGCTTTGAGTGCTCTTAAGCAAGTGTTTTTAAGTGGTAGCCACACTTGAATTTCTTTCATTTTCATTTCCTTTCTTCCTGGCTGATCCTCTCTAGTGCAATCAGATCTTTTTTAATAGGAAGTGTCTGGATTCTCTTCAGATAGGACTTAAGCCTGGACTTTGGCTGTGCCATTTAAAGACAGTCCAACTACTCAGTTTAAGCCAGCATAGTGTTTTGTAGATGACGCTTTATTGTGCTGAATGGTAACTATTTGTCTCATTCTGAAGCCATATGTACTCTGAATAATTTCCTTCAAGTACCTCAATGTTTGGCTGCATTCACCTTGTCCTCGGTTGTTGCCAGTCTATCTGATCCTGCCTGATCTTCCCCCAACATGTTTCACAGAAGGGATGTTGGTATCAGCCAGCTTACACTTCTGCCCAGAAAGCATTTCTCTTATCAGACCAGAGAATCTTTCCATTCTTGACAAACTCCAAGCAGACTATCATATGCCCTTTACTCAAGGGTCGTTTTATGTCTATCCCAAATAAGACAATTGTATTTTCCATTTGGTTAAAAAAAAGCCTGCACACTACCAAGTCACATTAAAAACAAAGGCAAGAATGTACATGGTAAGTTGCAAACCTATGCCCACCTGTCATCGTTGTAGCTCGTTAGACTAAACTTTTCACAGTCATGCAATTTTTCTCTAACCATTTGTCAAAAAAAAAAAAATCCTGTGGTATCCTTTTCCCTCAAAAACCCCACCCCCACATCTCTCTTTTCTTTTGCTCTTTCCCTCCCCACCCCAAATTCGTCTGTTGTCGATGTGTCGTGACTGTCTGCCAAGCGCAGTAATTACAGTACAGCAGTAGGAGCTGAGCAATAGGGAGAGAAGCAGCATATCAAACACGACTGCATGGGGCACTGGGTGTAAAAATTTATTCTCAGAACTACAGGCAACGCAAAGTCACAGAGCAGCAGACCACAACATTGCAGTCTTCATTTCTCCTTATACATTTTATACATTCTTGCCTTATACATTTAAGCAGCCTTCATCTCTTCTGACGAAGGCTGCAGTGCACAGTCGAAACATGTAAAGAAGGTAAAAAACATCTCCTTTCTATTTTTGTCTTTAATAAGAACAAAAGCTAAATAATTATAAGAAGACAAAATGAACCTACTTGAGCTATTTTAAGTGCATTAATACACAACCACAAAAAATGTAATGTAATGTATCACACAAGTTTAATCATTTATACATCTGAGAACCTACAGACATATTTTCATGTCTTATAAGAGTTAGATATAGCCCATTGATAAAAAAAAAAACCATCAGCGCTGTGAGACACCTATTGATTCTTGACTCCTACCTGCCGACTTTGTCTACAAACGGTGAGATCCCCTTGACACACAAGCTTACCCTCTCTCAGACATGCACACACCTTTGATGTATTGCCTATTACACTGCAATGACAGTACTGACAGTGGGCCTGGAGCATTGGATAGTTTATGATGTTGGGAATAATAAGTGCATGTGTAAAGATAACTTTATCATCAAATGCCCCTCAATGGTTGTTTTGAGGGATGCAAAGGGGGCAGACTTTTGTTGTGAGGCGGAATGTGACATGGCAGACAGTCATGCGGAAACTTAAATATCTAGCACTAGATAATTCTATGTGACAGCAGTAAAGTACTTGTAGGATTATAATAACCATAAAGCCAACACAGATATTTTTTTCCAGTCTACTGCTCCTTCAAATGGTACACCACTGCATACATTTTTTTCCTCACCATCTAGTATTGCATATTTATATGGAAAAGAACCTGGAGAGGGGGAGGTATGTACTAAAAAAAAGAGGGGAAAAAAGTCACTAAAAGCCAGACAGAATACATGTGTGTGAATGTGAGGGAGGCAGGTATAACAGTTAAGATGCAAGGAGTATATGTAGTGATAGTAGATGAGTATAAATACTTGGGGTCAACCATCCAAAGCAATGGAAAATGCACAAGAGAGGTGAAGAAGAGAGTGCAGTGAGGGTGGAGTGGGTGGAGATGAGTGTCAGGGGTGATTTGTGACAGAAGGGTAGTAGGTAGAATGAAGGGGAATATTTAAAAGACAGTAGTGAGACTTGCTATGATGTATGGTTTGGAGACGGTGGCACTGACAAAAAAACAGAAGGCGGAAGTGGCAAACTTGCAAATGCTAAAATTCTCATTGGGAGTGACTAGGAGGGACAGGATTTAAAATTAGGGACAGCACAGACTGAGCGGTTTGGAGAAAAGAGAGGCAAAGCTGAGATGGTATGGGCATGAGCAGAGGAGGGATAGTGAATATATTGGACAAAGGATGTTGAAGATGGACCTGGCAGGCAGAAGGAAGAGAGGAGGACCACAGAGAAGATTTATGGATGTTGTGAAGGAGGATATGATGAGAGTAGAGGGGACAGAAGAGGATGTAAGGAATAGAGGCTGACGATCCACTGTGGTGACCACAACACTTGGTGAGGTCATTTTGAGCTCTGGGATATTGTGATGTACAAAAATATTTTGTAGACCAAATGATTAAGCAGCTTGGTGGTGCAGTGGTTAGCACTGTGGCAGCACAGCAAGAAGGTCATGGGTTCGATCCCACCCCTGACCATCAGTGACCCTTCTGTGTGGAGTTTGTATGTTCTCCCTGAGTCTGCGTGGGTTTTCTCCGGGTACTCTGGTTTCCTCCCACAGGCCAAAGACATGCAGGCTAGATTAATTGGCATCAACTGGGGATTCTAAATTGTCCTTAGGTACGAATGTGAAAGTGAATGGTTGTCTGTCTCTCTGTGTTGGCCCTGCAATGGACTGGCGATCTGTCCAGGGTGTACCCTGCCTCTCACCCAAAGACGCTGGGATAGGCTCTAGCCCCCCTGCAACCCAGAAAGGATTACGCGGCAGACGATGAATGAATGAATGAATGAATGATTAGACTAATCAAGAAAACAACTGACAGATTAATCCGTAAAAAAAAATCATTAGTTGCAGTTCTAATGTACTTATACACCATTTACACAGCAGTGAATATCGTTGAGAGATCTAGCCAATTTTTGATCTATCAATGATCTTCAGTGATCTCCACAGTCACCATGAGCTCCTCAAAGTTCTGACTCAGTCCAAAACACACAAAGATCCCCCAAATGGTCCCAAAGATCAAGAATTGGCCCAATTACTCAGCATTCTCCGTGTTGTGTAAAGGAGCCATTACATCTTTCTCATGAGCAAAATACATTTGTTTGTTTTTTCCTCTGTCACTTGCCAGGCACATCTAAAGACGAAGATTCAAGGGACCAACTCAAATGAACAACACTGCAAATCAACAAGGTGCCCATCAATACTAGGGGTCATAACAGAGGTAATATCAAATGAATGAACCAAAGGGGAAAGAAAAGATTAATGGTACAAATAAATTAGATCCTTCCACTGCAGTGTAGGAATGTTAATAACCTTAATAGACCCTCTCATTCTTTTACTCTTTTCCCATTGTCCCATTACAATTTCTCTGTTACCTCCTTATTACATTTTTACACATAACTAACACTGAACAGGCATTGAACCAAGGAGGCACTGTATTCCATTTATATTCTCCATCACATGAACTCCGGTGAGGTCTAAATTGTGATTATACTGTATATTCCATACAGCTCATACTGAAACTCAGTTTCTCCTTTCTATGTGCCTTACTTCATCCTGTCCTTGAACATCAAGTACCTCTGTCTGAAAGCATTTTTGATGATGGCTTTTCTCGCAATTAACATTAGTCCAAATATGCATTTGCCCCAGAACTCTTAAAATTAGTGCTGGAAAAGTGTGTGTTTGCTGGCATTTCTTCACATGAACCAGACTTCTCACACTTGTGGCATAAATCACTGTCTTGATAATACTATCAATCTCTGTATAATTTCAGAAATTAGATGAGTGCCATATTCTTATTAAAAAATGCCAATGTGTAAGATTAAAGACCCTCAAGACAGTAGGGGTGCGTCCCAATTCACCCCTTTGCCCTGCCCCTTCATGTTACACATTCACAGTGAAAGCAGAGGGGTAGGACTAAGGGGTATGGTGAAGGGGTGAACTGGGACGTATCCTAAAATGTATTTTAAACCTATATACTGATCCCTATAATGGTTTTCCAACCAATTTTCACTCTCTCTAGACCCTAACTGCATATGTGCCACAAGGGTTCTCCATTTCTTCTAGTCTTTCTTTCTTGGGGCGACTGCCACGCAGGTATAGAGTGTGGTTCGATTCCTGCTCTCTCTGCAGTCTGAATGTCAAAGGGTGAGCAAGACACTGAACCCTGAGTTGCTCCTGGTGGGTCAGATAGTTTAATCTGTAATGTGCTTTGGCCATCAAGGGATGCACTATATAAGTTAATGCCATTTACCATTTCTTTTACTGCTGCTTCCCAGTCCAGTCGTACAACTTCAACTCTGCTTCCATAGATTATCACCATGTTGTTTCGGGAATTGATCATTCTGCATTGTCATATAGCATAACCACTTCCATGATCTTTTTTTAACTCCACACAAACTGACACAGATTCTAAATTGCAAGACGCAATGAGTTCTTGATTTTTGATTTTCTGTAGCCCGGATATTCTGCTGATGCACAGTAAGTACTTGATCTTGAACATGTCAAGCTTCTTGCAGAATTTTTCATCATCCTCCATCATTCACTTCCGTAAAGTAGCTCACTAAGGACAATGCTTTTGAAAATTCTCATTTTGGTGTTGGGACTGTGTGGATTTCCAAACCCAACTGAGGTTATCAAAGGCTCAGTTAGATTTGGATAGTCTTCCTTATACATTTTTACAACTATTATTATGAGTACCGAGTTTACTTCCAAGGTATGTGAACTCATCTAGCTCTTCCTGTTATGGATTGCAGGCAGCAAGGAGGGAGGACTCAAAAATGCAGCAGGATGGCTGCAGTCCTCGGTGTATGTACCATATTCAGTCTGTGTTAAACATCAGCGCTAGACAAAGAAGGAAACAGACATGTACACAGTTAGTGCATAAACAGAAGGGGTGCTGCACTGATAAATAATCCATCGAATGCTTTTAATACAGCATTAAAATATCTGATATTTCTTGATTTTGCCAGCACCCAGTACCTGAGCCATGAGCCCACAGTTTGATTCCCAGATGGAAACTCATTTCCAATCAAAAAATCCAAGCCCAACAAAATCTTCAGAAAGTTGGCACACTAGTCTACATTCAATTCATTCCTTACCATATATCTTAAGGATGCAATATTGCCCAAAACTACAAAACAACTCTGCTGGGGAAAAGCTGATCAATAGCTTCTGGAGAGAGTCTGGATATGAAGTATTCATTTCTACAATAACAGCCTACTAGCCCCACTTCTGTGTCAATAGAGCTTTGTATCCTTCTATGTGTGTTTATACGGATACACATAGCTAGGAGTACATTTACAGCCCACCAGTCTAATAGCCAGTAGAAAAAAAATATTTATTTCCATCCCAAGAGCAGTCAATTAGGCTTTTCAGCCCAATGTTTTGTTCCATTTCTTTCTGCTTCACAAAGCATACCTACCACTTGGAAAAGGGAAAAGAAATTTAAAGATAAAACTGAAGAGGCAAACTGAATACACAATAAACTGCACTGTTACTGTATATCCATGTAGTTTAATAATGGTTGTATTAAAGGAGACATGTGATAAAAATTACACGTTTGTGCTTATCCAGAGTTTGTTAGATTGTCTCAGTGGTTGTCTCAGCACTGCTCTCTAAACAAGCAGTTCCGATTTTGCTCTGCTTGTGAGCAGCCTCCCACCTTCATCTCCACACATTTTAACTATAGTGGGAGGAGCTCACACTGATATTGCTATTATGGCTGCTAGCCTGCAGAGTTAGTTAGGCATCCACAATTTATATTGCTGTTTTATTTCAATTCTAGTCACCCCACTAGACAACCCTGTTCCTATGTACCTTGTTCAATAATCCACAGTCAATAATATATCCAGCATCAATCTGTTTTATTTCATTATATTCTGGACATAATAGGCTGGCATCTTAGCTAGCCCTCCAAGGCTGGGCTGTGAACTGCCTCTGAGCTGGCCTTGGTGGGGAGAAGTTGAGGAATGACCCGCCTAATGCTAGGTTAGCTGTCAGCTTGCGGTTGGGCCCTAAGTCTATTTATTTATTCTGTCTACCCTCACTAGACATCTGTGTTCCCACGAAGTTTACTAATCCACAGTTGATAATATAGCTTGCCTCACTCTCATTTATTTTGTTATTTTGTTTGGTAATAATAAGCACATCAGGCCACTACATCAGCTTGGCTAGTCAGACAAGGTCAGTACATTAGCATGTTTTCAGGGATAGCCATTCGCTCGCTCATTGATGTTTATGTGTTTATTGTACGCCAGAGACCAGTCACATCCTTTAAGCCACACCACATATCCCTGTCCCCAGCAATGCTTTATTAGGGCGTTTACATAATCACATTCAGCCATTAATTATGTTCGATAGCTCAGTCTATATTTGTCATCTCGAGCTAACAGACAACTAGTTAACATTAGCCTCATATGGCACCAGCCCCTCCTCAACAAATACTTCTGGTGGTGACAAAAAAGGGAGTATGTGGTGAACTGGGGCTTATGAGCATTTATGAGCGTTTAAAGAAACATGCACTGCAATAAGTCATTCTGAGAAAGTCTGATAAAAACGGTTGAAAATTGTACTAAAATAATAAAGAGCTGATATATTTTGATGAAAACATGTCACAGATATTTCATTAATACCTCTAGGAATGGTGTTGACATGTGGAAAAAGTGCATCATATGTCCCTTTTTAAGATTTTGGTGGACAGTGAGCTCCACTATTGTCTGTCATGTTTGCCAAGTAATTCTTTGAAAATCTTTAGTCAGGATATAATGAGGTTAGCACTGAGTTTGTACTTACATCTGCCTTATGCCACAAATAAAATACTTGGAATTCAAAGTTTGCTTAACACCTCAATTTTCAGGTTAATTTTGATTATGTCGCTTTTTTCAGAAGGGAGAACGATAAACATACAATGAAAATGTCCTTTAATCAAAACTGGGATGACCTGAGAATAGCCAGATCAAAAGATACAAAAACAGCAACAAAAAACAATATTCATCTTCACTCTTTATCTAAACACTTATGAGACTAAACGGCTTTAAGAAGAAATTTTATACTATCCATGGATATGACAATATGGAAAAATCAAATCTGCTACAATTGATATGTCCTTCCCTTTGCAAACTAAAGGAGAACAAAGCACCATAGGGCAGATCAGACATCAGGGACATATAACATGGCAAAGATTTGTTCCAAAACAGCATGGAATTGATTAGCTGGGGTGGAAATGGGTTAAACAGATTTGCAGATCTACAACAACTCCTGTAAGAATAGATCATAGTAACTTTAATATTGTACCCTTTATTATGATATTTGGATTGACTGGATTAATTGTTTAGAAAGCTTGGGATCAGTCCGCCAAGGTCTCCGCCTTTGACCGCCACCTAATCCACATAGCACCGGGAAGTCTGGGCTTCTCTGCTTGAACTGCTGCCTCCGCGACCCGGACCTCCGGAAAAGCGGTAGAAGATGGATGGATGGATGGATGGATTAATTGTTTTACATGGAGGGATTTTAGCTCAGTTTGACTTTTGTATTCCTCGGCAAATGTTATTGTGACACTGACCCATCATCATATTTTATTTCCATAACTATATGTTGTTGTAGTTTCCTTGCATGTTTATCATTTGCATTTTAGATGCTATTATTACTGTTACTTGGTCATGCCAGTTTTCTTTTTTGCTTGAATTGCATTTAATTTGAGTATGTATTTTTTTGTTTGGGTTTTTTTAGCCACAGCCTTTAGACATGCCTGTATCTCATAATGAACAGAGACGGGGCAGGGAACTGATGAATGCAGTCACACAATATAAAAAAGAGACACAACACATGGAGACACAGCAGATGGATAGAGAGACAGACAGGGGCCAGAGTCATATTGACCCCAAGACTTACCTAGCCACCAGCCAAGCCATATGAGCTGGCTGATGGAGGTGTATCAGAAACCACGCAGTTTGGTATCAAATTCAGACTTTTTTTTAACTGAACTGTTACATCTTTCTATAGTTTATGTCACTGGTCACTCCTGGTATTAAGAACCTAAGCAAAAAGACATTGGGCATACTCACACTGGGGCCAAATGGTTTGTGACTTGCCAAAGGCAATTCTTGTCTCTCCCACATCCCTGGCCAGCAATGCACTCACTCGTTTTTTGCAGTCGTGCCATGTCCCTACCTCTTATAGGTAAGTAACATATAGATAAGTAACATACCTGTTACAATGTAAAGCCCGACCTGCCATGGCAGATGGCTGCCCTTCTCTGAGTTTTGCTCTAGTAAGGGAGTTCTTCCTCCCCACTGCTGTCTGTTGTCCCTACTTAGAGGGGATCGCTAGATTGATTGTGGTTATGGTTCTTATATAGTAGGGTCCTTAACCTGCACATTTGGTCCTATCAAAGCAGGTTTGATTTGATGTAAATTAGCATCTTTAATGCATAATCTGCATATCTTTAAATCCAACTGAATGCAGAATTAGTGTGGGCAAATAGTCAATCTAAGACATATAATTGTTTGAAAAACATATATTTTTGCAAAGGCACAAACAAAGAAAATAAACACAAGACCACCTGTTCCGCAGTGCCCTTTGAAGAACAGATTCTCATACAGGTCTCACACATGAGACCTTCATCAAGACAGTTATCAAGATATGAACCCAAATGTGACCCTTGATTGCATTTAAAATTTAAAATACAGACATTTTTAAGAACAGCAAGGTGCCGCCACAGAAGTGAGCCTCAGGGTATCCATATATCAACATGCATAATAACCAGAAGCCGTACGAAAAGGTTACCATATTTCTAGCTACATACACAAAGAAGTTCCTAGGGTGGAAAATATTCATACATCATATCAACATACACCATTCTTAAATAATGCCACTTGAGTTTCTTTTCCACATGCAGAAATGGCTCGTTTGTTCACCTAGTGTTTTCAACCTCCTTCAGTAGGCCACTAGACTACCAATGGATCCATTCTTCTGTTTGTATTCATGTCTCAGTGCATCTAGTTGTTTGTGTCACAGTTGTTTAGTACTGTATTATTTCTAATCAACATTTCAATTTCATTTTGCAACAGGCCTGTAGGTTCAGCAGGCTTATACCTGTACCAAACCTCTAATCACTGACAGAAAAGATTTATGAAGAAGCCGGCTTTAAGGGGAACCCATCAAACCTAACAAAGAGCACAGACAGGAGAGTGCTAAATTTACAGAGTACTGCTGTAATTCACTTTTCAAAGGAAGCTAAAAAAGGTTGATAGCGTAACCCTTAGTGAAATAGGTGTGACGTTAAGTTTCTAAATACTTCTGAAGATCCTTCTCTGTCCGACTGACAGTTGCAACAGCTGTCTCATTGGCAATGACTCTCACACATGAGCATGCACTAAATTCTACACTAAAACTCACACTTATATGTAAACCACATTTAACCTGTGCGCACAACTCACACAAATTTGTGGAATAATCTAATTAGTAGGACTAATTCAATGGGCTATCTCTTACAGTGGTATGCAATGTTAACTACAGTGGGAAAAATAAGTATTGAACACATCAACATTTTTCTCATTAAACATATTTCTGATGGAGCCATTGACCTGAGATTTTCACCAGATAACAGTAACAACCCAAGAAATCCATACATATAAAGAAATCAAGGCAACTGTGTTCATAAAACAAGTTATATTTAATAAAGTGAAATGACACAAGGAATAGGTATTGAACGCATGAAGAAAAAGAGGTGCAACAAGGCATAGAAAGCCAAGAAACCAGCTGAAATCCATCAGAATTTAGGAAGCCATCCCAGCCCCCATCAGTGCAAATTAATTTCAGCTGGTTAAGTCCTGCCTGATAACCTTTAAAAAGGTCTGTGAATACCAGATTGTCACACCACAAAGAACTCATGATGGGTAGAAACAAAGAGCTCTATCTAGACCTTTGCAACCTTATTAGTGCAAAACATAATGATGGCATTTGTTGCAGGTACATTTCTAAAATGCTGAATGTTCCAGTGAGCACTGTTGGAGCCATCATTTGGAAGTGGAAAGAACATCATTTTACAATAAACCGGCCATGATCAGGGCCTCCTTGCAAGATTTCTGACAGAGGAGTCAAAAGAATTATGAGAAGTTATCCAATAGCCAAAGACCACTCATAGAGAGCTCCAGAAAAACCTGGAGTTAGCAGGTACTGCTGTTTCAAAGAAAACAATAAGGAACGCACTCACCTTGCAAGACTCCATTGATGAAGAAAAAGCATGTTGAAGGTCGTTTAAAGTTTGTTGCACAACATTTGGGCAAGCCAGTAAAATACTGGGAGAATATAGTCTGGTCAGATGAGACCAAAATTGAACTTTTTGGATGCCCCAACACGCAGCATGTTTGGAGGAGAAATGGCACTGCACATCAGCCCAAAAACACCACACCAACAGTGAAGTTTTACCGGAGTGGTGGCTCAGTTGGTAGAGCATCCGCCCCACACCCAGGAGGCAGGGGTTCAAATCCCGGCCGGGTCATACCAAAGACCATATAAAAATAGTACTTTCTGCCTTCTAGCGTGGTGCTCCGCATAATGGAACGGGGAAAGTAAAGTTACGCACAGAGCTACCGGAGGACTGACCCCCTGCTGTAGCTTTCACTACTTACAGTAGCTGTGTGGCCTAGGGTCAGAGAAACGGAGATAGGCGCCGCCCCATACACCAACATGGTGTGAAGGGAATTAACTAACTAACTAACAGTGAAGTTTGGAGGTGGGAGCATCATGGTGTGGGAGTGTTTTTCAGCACATGGTATAGGAGGACTTCATATAATTGAAGGAAAGATGAATGGACAAATGTACAGAGAAATCCTTGATAAGAACTTGTTGCCATCTGCCAAGATGCTGAAGATGAAACAAGTGTGGATATTTCAGCAAGACAATGATCCCAAACACACAGCCAAGGAAACTCTCAGTTGGCTCCAGAGAAGGAAAATAAAACTGGTAGAATGGCCCAGTCAGTCACCTGACCTGAATCCAATTGAAAATCTATGGAACGAAGTGAAGATCAGATCATAGAAGACACCCACGGAACCTTCAAGATTTGAAGACAGTTTGTGTGGAAGGATGGGCTAAAATCACTCCTGAGCAGTGGCGGACTGTGTATTTTACAGCTAGGCCTTCAGTGCTGATGTACGTGATTTAAGTGCCATTCATACCAAACACCATAAAAATAGCCTATAGGGCCATTCACACAAAGCATGTTAAAGACAACTTTAGCAATAAAATTATAGTTTTAAAAATCTTTACCTTTTCATTGCAGAGCTCTGTTTCCATACGCACTCGTTCATTGAGCTGCAGATCCATTCTTGTTTCCTCAAAGGTTTAAAAGTACCGTTGCTTGTCCAGCTGGTGGCTATGCTTTGGTGTCTGGCTGCTGCCTTGGTTAAGGCCCTGTCACACGTAGACGATTTAGGCAGTGTTTGTAAAACGTATGAAAAAATTGGAGAATATACTGGGGTACGTCAATCAGTTATGGCTCAGTTTTGTCTAAGTTAAGAGCACGTTGAAGCATGCTGGTATACGGCGTTGTCCGCTGAGCTCCTCTGAAAATTAATTTTCAGCATGCTGAAAATTTTCCGATGTATCCAGCGTATGGCTGATAACGTCCCACGTTCGTGGAGAAAATGGCATATTTGCAGCGTTGATTCACAGAAAAAAACCTGTACAGAGCTCTGCCTGCAGCACACACACACACATACACACACACGGGACCTGTCAGGTTTTCTGACATTTAACTGAAGTCTTTACGATCATCTGTCCTGTGTTGTTCTGACAGATACAGTATGCCAAAATGTCAGAACACCGGAGGAGGAGGATTCAATCAGCTGATCACCTGAAGCAGAGAACGCAGCTGTTTACTGTTGGCTGCACCTCCCAGCAAAAGCACACTGTTATCTGATGTGCCTGATGTGTCACATCGGCTGTTTTAGGCAGGACTGACCTGACAGATCTGACAGCTCTGCCAGGTCAGTCACACACCCCGCTGTGGTCTTTGGAGAGGAGAATCATCGGGGTTGAACAGAGATGATCTCTTCCAAAACTAGGATTCATGGATCGGGAGGCAATGGCAATTTGGCATGACTGCGCTATGCAGAAGTTATACTGTTGTTGCGCATAAGTTGTGAATGTTGGCAACACGCTAAGCATTTGTTGTTTAAGTTACTGTTACTTAATGTGTCCAAGTTTGTTATGGATACGTGATGCCTATGGCCAAAAGTGAAAATTTCGGCATATCCCAGCGTTTTAGACTAATTTTTATACATTTGGCAAACGCTGCTTAAATCGTCATGGTGTGACAGACAACTCAAGTTTACAAACCCTGTCTACTCAATCAGTTGCAAACAGCAGGCATTCCCAGCAAGATAATTTGCAGCACTCTTCGGAGGCTGTAATCTAAGGATACCGTTCATTGTTAATATGGAAGTGACGGACAAATCCTTTCCCCGGCTGAGACGGGCCTGCTAGCTTCAGGGTTGGCTGACCTCTCTTCAATATGATTAGCTTTTCTTGAAAAGTCCATCTGGAAAATTGATTTTTTAAAATATCAGCAACCAAATTATTTTCATCTTCCCTGTCAGCCATTGTGGGTGGAAAAACAGCTTTTATATTTAAACAGATACAGTATATTGTAGCTGCTTAAGCAAGTCTTTGCACTGGCGTTTTGCTAGCTAGGATCCTCTGCATTGTGGGTGGAGGAGTCTAACCATCCAATCAAAAGATGTAAAAATGCCGACGTTCTCGGATGCCTTCTATGCGTATCCATGGATGTACAGAAGACATCTGATTGGTTAAAGCAACAGGATATGTTTAATGGTTATTTTAACCTATAGAGCCGCACTGTTAATTCCTGAAGGCCCAAGGCAGATTTGCTTGACCCTGGCAACACAGATGGCTGAAATATGATTGGACAGAAAAACTCTAACATGCATTACACTACTGGAAGGACTGCAACCAAGAGGAAAGCTACAAAATGAAGAGAATAGACTATTGGGAATAATTTAATACATCCTCATGGAACAAATATGTTGTAAAGGTTGTAAATGTAACTCTGATAGTGTTTAGCCCAGCAGAGAAGGCTTTGCTGGCCCTGAGGGTCCACCACTGCTCCTGAGCAATGCCTGCACCTAATTTCTCCATACAGGAGGTGTCTGGAAGCTGTTTTTACCAACAAAGGCTTTTCTACTAAATATTAAATGAATTTCACCAAGTGTGTTCAATACTTATTTCCTGTGTCATTCCACTTTATTAAATATAACTTGTTTTGTGAACACAGTTGCCTTGATTTCTTTGTATATATGGATGACTTGGGTTGTTACTGATATCTGGTGAAAGTCTCAGGTCAATGGCTCCATCAGAAATATGTTTAATGAGAAAAATGTTGATGTGTTCAATACTTATTTTACCCACTGTATCTACCATTCACTACAGCTTGCTGTGTTTATATATTTTTAATAAAGCAATTTAATAAAGAAAAACTTGTTCCATCTATTGAATCAAATCAGTCAGTCAATAAGCCCTGGTCTTTTGATCCAATTAATTACCACAGAAACCTAATTCTATGTTTGTTATTTTTAAACTCTCTTCTTTAAATAATCAATTCCAAAGCTCATCATATGAAAGTAAAGCAAGTAGGAAATGTTGTCAGTATTTACTAGCTTATGCTACTTATGCCCATGGCCTGTTTCATGCTGAAAATAGAAATATTACCACAACACATTACATGATATTTTTATCGGCCTAATGTTGTGTTGTCAAATAAATTCTAAGAGCCTGATTGCAAAAGAAAAGAATGAACTATTCTGCACAATGCTAATGGACATGTGCGTGCAAGAACAGTCCCAGATTGAGGTGGCAGATTTTGTGTAAAAATGTTCTTAAGTGAAATGCTTTCTCATCCTATAAAGGCTTAAAGGAAGAAAGAACCAGCTCAGAAAGAATTAGTGATGAGAAGTAAATGACAAATAAAGCTACTGAAAAATCCATCAACCCACATTTTCCAAAAACTGTACATATTCGCTCATTATAATCTGAATAAGGCCTTGGAGAAAAAATAATGCAATACTGTATGATAATACACTTCCCTTGGGTAGAAAGTACTAATGAATTACTGTAAGTCACTATTAGGTCTTCTGCCAAGAAGAGTAAAACAGAGGACTCAATCTATGGGAGAGAACAAACAGATGTTAATGACCAGCAAAAAAAAAAATAAAAAAATATTTCATTGAGAGTGAAGAAAGGAGTGAAACCCAGTGCATTATTGGAGGTCCCTTGGCTGTCTAAACCTATTAGCAGCATAACTAAGGGAGGGTTCAGAGACACATGATCCCTCCCTAATTGTAGGCTATATCAAAAAGGAAGGTTTTAACCCTATTCTTAAAAACAGAGATTGAGTCTGACTCCCGGATCCAGATTGGCAGCTGGTTCCACAGGAGAGGAGCTTGATAACTGAAGGCTCTGCCTCCCATTGTACTTTTGGAGATTCTAGGTATTACAAGTAATCCAGCATTTTGGGAGTGTAGTGCTCTGTTAGGATAATAGGGTAGTATCAGATCTTTTAAATAAAAAGTGGCCTGATTGTTTAGAGCTTTGAAAGTGAGAAGAAAGATTTTAAACTTAATTCTAAACTCTATGGGAAGCCAATGAAGGGAGGCCAGAACCGGAGATGTGGTGGTTTGGGCTGGGTCAGACCAGGCCACACTTTGTGATCTTCAGTGTTTATTATTTTGTCTTCATGATCATTTTTGGGGTTTTGTTTCCATCTTGGTCTCATTATTATTAAGACTGTTATCTTCATTATTAGTATTATTATCATCATCATCAAAGCTACATTTGTATGTTTGGTTTTTCCTGTTCATCATTTGTTTCTGGTTGGACTTTTATTTTGACAGTGCTTGTTTACTTCCGTTTGAGCACAGCTTCTCCCTATGTCAGTCATTATTGGTCAGGGCTGCTGCTCATTAGTCTCATTGTGTAAATTCCTATTTATTGGGTTTCACCCCCTCAGTCCTTTGGGTCCTCATTGTTACCTTCGTCATTATTTCCTCATCGTCACCATTGTTATTTTCCCGTCATTATCTACCTGTCATTACCGCCGGTTGTGAGTATCATTGTCTCTGCCTTGCTACAGTTTTCTTCTATTAAAATATGCTTCAACTTCACCCTGCGAATGAATCTGTGCTTCGGCCCTTGAGGGCCAACCATGACAGTAGGACCCAACCCAAAACAAGACTCAGCCGGAGAAGTGAAGCAGGACCCGGAGGAGGCAGAGGGGAGGAGAGTGACTGGCTGTCAACAGACTGTGAAGTTTCGTTTCATCGGGCTGCAGTTCCCTGGGAGCTCGCCTAAATCTGTACTCTCTTCCCTGGCCGGAGGGGCTTCCTTACCCCGCCGTGTTATCATCACCAGCCTTCTCCTCGTCACCTACCGGGCTGAGGACTACAGGGTTGGAGGAGGAATTCACATAGGACTCCGGAGGTTGTGCCGACGATGTCAGCGTCCCCTGTCTCCGTTTGTCATCGTGCCTCCTCGCCAGCCCGGGCACCTCGGAACCCTGAGCCGACAAGTCAGCGTCCCCTGGCTTCCATGTGCCTCCTCACCAGTCCCGGCACCCCGGAAGCTTGTGCCGACGACCCAGCGTCCCCTGGCTTCCACATTTCCCCTCCTCTTCACATCAGCACCTCGCTGCCGTGCAACAGCCCTCGGCTAGATGGACACCGCTGCCCCGGAAGCATTCGTCTGGTTCACCAGCGGGGGGTTCTTCTGCAGCTTCAGCGACGACGGAGCGGGGGGCAAGGCAAGTGCTTTCTTTCTCATGTCTGGGTTTATTTAATAATGAGAGGTGCTGCCTTGTCCCAGGGGAGGGTGCTCAGCAGCCATTTCCTTTGCTGCTGAACTTTCACTCTGTTTCCTGCTGTTTGAGGTGGTGTGGCCTTCCCTGCCGTATCATCTGCAGCCACCTTTTCCCTTATGCCGGGCTGAGGATTACGGGTGGATGAGGAATTTACTCGGGACTTCGGAGACTGAGCTGACGATTTCAGCGTCCCCTGTCTCCATTGATCATCGTGCTTCCTCGCCAGCCCTGGCACCTCGGAGACCTGTGCCGACGATTCAGAGTCCCCTGGCTTCCATGTGCCTCCTTGCCAGTCCCGGTACCCCTGAGGCTTGTGCCGATGATTCAGCATCCCCTGGCTTCCATGTGCCTCCTCGCCAGTCCCGGTACCCCGGAGGCTTGTGCCGACGATTCAGCATCCCCCGACTTCCACGCTTCCCCTTCCTCCTTCATCCACTCCCCGCCGCCGTGCTGGACTGTCACCACTGGTCCGGGAACATTCATCTGGTCCTCCGGCTGCGGACCTTTTTAGCAGCTTCAGCAACGACAGAGCGGGGGCAAGGCAAGTAACTAATCGGCTCGCTGCGGAAGCGCACCTTGCTCGGCTAAAGCTGTTCCTACGGCTGTTTTTGAGCAAAACGGAAGGTGTGTCTGTGAATATTTAATGTAGTGAGAGATTAATCATAATTTTAGACCCATGAGTTTTGTGTTAGAATAATCAGATATGACATTTTATCCTGTAGCAACTTTTAATGTTTTGCCTTATAAAAGTGTGCTGAAATTAACAAAATCCATGTAAAATGATGCAAAAGTCAATAAAGCTTTTCTTTTCCCTGAATACTAGTGTTTGTGCACTATTTGCGTCCTATAATTCTATATTGTAAGTAGAATCCATAAAATGTATGCTTCATCTGCCAAAAATTCATTAAGGCTCCCAATTTGGATTGAAACATTTTATCTGCCAAAATATTACTTGATTTGGTTCAAGGTTGAACTGCAAACATTATAATATAGCATGTTCTGTCCAACTTGTGAATAGTCTCTAAGGACTGTTACAGCCTATAAATATATTATTTCACCTGTCAAAAAGTAAGGGTCTTAATTTGGATTGAAACTCCAGAAAGCCAATTTAACCAGTTTATTAACACAATGTTTACATGTACACGAATAAACCGGTTATGATTGGATTTCTGGAGTAATCTGACTATTCATGTGGCCATGTAAACAGAATAATCTGATAAAGGCCATGCAACCGGGGTCATTAACTCAAGTGGTTTATCCTCCAGTAATCTATTTATTCAGTGCATGTAAACACAAGAAAACTAATTATTGGCATTATCGGTTTATTCCCAGTAATTGGTTTTGTTGTTGTTCGTCTGTCATTCTCGACGATGACCAAAGATATCACAGGGAAGAGGACTGGGTACGGTGTGTCCAGCTGTGGCTGATCAGTCCGATGCAGCGACGGAAGGCTCTGCCACAGGTCAGGCACAGGTGGTCTGCGCGGGCAGAAGACACAGGAGTGGCTCTGGACTTGTGAAGCTCATGTTTTCTCTGGGCGTTGGCAATCCTGTTCAACTCAAAGAAGGCAGCACCTTTGCTGGTACAGCTATGCCAATCTGGTCGGTCTAGTGCTAGGGTCTCCCAGGTGTCAGGACTGATGACAAAGCTCTTCAGGGAGGCTTTAAGAGTGTCTTTGTAGCACTTCTTCAGACCACCTTGTGAACACTTGCCCTCTGCTAGTTCACTGTAGAACAGTCTCTTTGGTAGGCGTGAGTCAGGCACACGAACAAGGTGGCCAGTCCACCTAATCTGGGCTCTCTTGAGCAGGGTGTGGATGCTAGGCAGCTCAGCTCGAGAGAGGACTTCTGTGTCAGGGATTTTGTCCTGTCTGGTGATCTTCAGGAGTTTTCTGAGGCAGTTCAGGTGGAAGCAGTTTAGCTTTCTGGCATGACGCTTGTAGACTATCCAGATCTCGCAGGCATACAGTAGGGAAGGCAGGACACAACTGCCTTGTATACCTTCAGTTTTGTGGTTCAGCCTGATGCCTCTCCTTTCCCACACTGTTGCACGTAGCCGTCCAAATGCTGAGCTTGCCTTGGCAATGCACGAATCAACCTCGTCATCGATGTTGACAGACCTGGAGAGTGTGCTGTGAGGTACGTGAACTTGTCGACAACCTTGAGGGTCTCCCCCTTGACAGTGACGACTGGTTCCACGTCAGTCTTCTGGGGTGTGGGCTGGTGAAGGACCTCAATTTTCTTCGTACTGATTGTAAGCCCAAAGTTGTCGCAAGCAGTGGAGAAGCAGTTCAGGCTCTGCTGCATCTGGGCCTCTGTAGCGGCATTGAGTACGCCGTTGTCTGTGAACAGAAAGTCACGCACTGAGTCCCCTTCCACCTTGGTTTTGGCTTGGAGCCTCCACAGGTTGAAGAGCCTGCCATCCATCCTGTACCTGTTCCTGGTGGCGCTTTCTTCATCGTCGCAGAAGGCAACAGACAGCATGGCTGTGAACATCATGCTGAAAAGTGTGGGCGCGAATACACAGCCCTGCTTGACTCCGTTGGTGGCTGGGAAAGCTTCGGCGGAGTCTCCATCGTCCAGTACTTGAGCAAGCATGCCATCGTGGAACTGGCACACCATGCTGATGAACTTGTCCGGGCAGCCAAACTTCGCCATGATCATCCACAGCCCCTCACGACTGACAGTATCAAAAGCCTAGGTCAGATCTACAAAGGTTGTGTAGAGATCCCTGCTCTGCTCTTGACACTTCTCCTGAAGTTGGCGTGCGGTGAAGATCATGTCAGTAGTTCCACGACCCTCTCTGAAGCCACACTGGCTCTCCGGCAGGTTACCTACCGCTTTCCATGTGCTGATTGAGGCAGTTGAGAAGGACTCTTGTGAGGATCTTGCCGGCGATGGTGAGGAGAGAGATCCCACAGTGGTTGTTGCAGGACTGCCTGTTTCCTTTTCATTTGTAGAGATGGACAATGGAGGCATCCTTGAGCCCCTGGGGGATAACTTTCTGCTGCCCCATGGTCTGAAAGAGCACAATATGTCTCTGAATGCTGCCCAGTTTTCTTCTGCTTCGTACGCCCCGAGGTCGAGCTGACTAAGCTTGCTGTCCAGGTCCTCACTGAGGTTCTGTCACACAGAGTGTTGTTCCAGCTTGCTGACATTGAGTTGCTTGTTTGCCTTTTTCCCCTGTGGACACCGTTTGGGCTGGATGTGCATGTTGAGCTTTGAGAGAATGAGTCTGTGATCCATCCAGCAGTCTGCGCCACACATCGCCTTCATCACTCTAACGTCCTGCGTGTCTCTTTGTTCTCACAATGATGTAATCAATCAGATGCCACTGCTTGCTACATGGATGCATCCAGGGGGTCTTGTTGCAATTAGGCAAGTGGTAGACGGTATTAGTGATCAGAAGGTCATGAGAGGCGCACATCTTCAACAGAAGAAGACTATTAAGATAAGATAAGATAAGATAAGCCTTTATTAGTCCCACAATGGGGAAATTCCAGGATTGCAACAGCACAGGGATAGCAACACTCAGAGCAACAATCAGAAGCCAAGAAAAAAAAGAACAGGTAGTATACATATGTACATATTACTATAAATATATATATATATATATATATATATATATATATATATATATATATATATATATATATATATATAGACACACAGTGCGGAGCATTGAGGTTGGTGAATGTGCAGCAGAAAGTCTAAGCTCTCTCTCCCTCCGCGGGTGCGGCGGGCCAGCTGGATGTCTTTGGGCATGATGGTGGTGACCCTCTTGGAGTGGATGGCGCACAGGTTGGTGTCCACGAAGAGACCCACCAGGTAGGCCTCGCTGGCCTCCTACAGAGCCATGACGGCGGAGCTCTGGAAGCGCAGGTCGGTCTTGAAGTCCTGAGCGATCTCCCTCACCAGGCGCTGGAAGGGCAGCCTACGGATGAGCAGCTCCGTGGATTTCTGGTAGCGACGGATCTCTCTCAGAGCCACGGTACCGGGTCTGTAACAGTGAGGCTTCTTCACTCCGCCGGTGTCCGGAGCGCTTTTTTCGAGCAGCCTTGGTGGCTAGCTGCTTCCTGGGGGCTTTTTCCTCCAGTTGATTTACAGGCGGTCTGCTTGGTTCTTGCCATCGCTCTTTATTATATTGCTGTTGCACTTTCCAACTCCATTTCTCCCAAGGACTCACTCCCATGTCTGGTAGTCTGTACCATCTCTGGCGTTAAAGTCTCCAAGAACAATGAGTTTGTCCTCCTTCGGTATGCCTTCAATGAGAGTCTCTAAGTCCTCGTAAAACTTATCTTTGATCTCATCTGGGTCCGTCATGGTAGGGGCATATGCACTGATGAATGTACCATGGCGTTTTCCTCAGAGGGGAAGCCGCAGGGTCATGAAGCAGTCACTGGTTCCTTTGGGGAGGCTGGTAAGCTTGCTGATCAGATTGGATCTGATCGCAAAACCCAGGCCTGCTTCACGACACTCTTCACTGCCTTGGCCGCTCCAGAAAAAGGTGTAGCCGGCTTTGACTTCTGTCAGCTGACCTTCATCTGCAAACCTGGTCTTGCTCAGAGCTGTGATGTGGCTGTTGTACCTGCTGAGTTCTCTTGCGACAAGTGCTGTCCGTCTCTCAGGTCTGTCTGCTTTGGAGCTGTCCATGAGTGTTTGTACATACCAAGTGCCAATGGTGAGTGATGTCAACTTAGTTGATTTCTTCTGAGAATTTCGACTGCTAGGGTGGGATCCCCGCCAGCCCTGGCTTGCTGGCCAGGGTGTAGCGAAGCAGGCTATGTTTAGGGCACCTTTTCTAGCCCCTTCCTCAGGTCATGGAGGTGAGCAGAGCGAATCCTAAAGAGGGCTGCTCAGACACCCAGGGGGCTGCCAAACTCCACTGCTGCTTCGGTCCAGTAGAGAGAGACCCAATGCTCTGGGCTGCCTGTGTGTGGGATTGTGGCTACAGCTTCCAGTGTATCAGCACCTGCTGCTTCGTCACTTGCCCATCGCCACAGGACTTGGAGGGGAGGAATGAGAAGGAAATTGGGGGGGGGTGATGTTTTGACTTGCGTGTGAATTTGACTTAAGTGAGGGATAGTTGTGCAGGGTCATCAGCCTCACTCTTTCGTCACAGCCTATCTGGATCCAGTGGAAAGATGTAGTCAAGACGGCTGGAGATAGGTTAAGATGCAGTGGATGGCCAGCAGTGTCCTACATGTCTCACCGTGCCTTAGTTGCGCTCCACAATGCTTTGCTGGGTCTGCCTTCCTGCCCATTGAGCCTATCTGGTGGTTTCCTCCACACAGTCCACCAGGTCCAGTTTATGCATGCATAGGTAGATAAGCGGTACCTCACTGAGGGTTTCAAACCTGATGGCTACCCTCACCTGGTTTTGCCCGCCAGTCGAAGCGGTTTACCGGGGTGTGGCTGCTGTTGCATGCAAACAGCTACTTGGAGCCACAGGTGAGAGCTGAGTGCCAAGTATGAACCAAAGTGGACCAACCACCCGGAGGTGCGACTGTTGCCCCGTCAGAGGTACTATCCCTCCCTGACACTCCATACGCACTAGTAATTGGTCTATTGTGACCATGTAACTGGGGTCACTGTTGAAAATACAAACAAGTTCCAGGACTAAGCAGCAGACTGCAGCAATACAATATCTGGTTCCTTAAATGGCATTTGTTTTTATCGTGATTAACATATTGTCCGTCGAAGTGTTCATCGAAGATATTGTTCCTCGCCGGAGGAACTAACCGAGGCAACAGTTGGACGGGAGCCGGATCGGAGTTCAAGTACAGCGGTGGTAGGAGACGGGGACCAGTGGAGGACCACTGGGCCCCCAGTCGGATAAGAGCCGGAATCAGAGCCCAGTTACAGCGGCGGGGCTCAGCGGAGGATCTACTGAGGAAGACGGCGGTAGGTGGCGGGGCTCAGCAGAGGAACTACCAGGACCCCAGCTGGACAGGAGCAGGATCGGAGCTCAACTACAGTGGCGGTGGGTGGCGGGACTCGGTGGAGGAGCGGCCGGTACCCTGGCTGGACAGGAGCTCAATTGCAGCGGGACTAGCAGCGGAGGGGGCTAGCTGAGGCCCAGCTGGATTCGAGGTCGGTCGGATCGGATACCGGCAACACCAGCAGAGATTGTTTTACTATCAACAGGTCAGTAAAAATACCACCAAAGAAGGAGGAAATGGAAGAGATCAAAAAATCTCTGAACTTCATGTCAGAAGAACTGACCAAAGTGGCTAGTCAGCAGGCTAAAATATTAGGGCTAATGGAAGAAGTCCGAGAATTAAAATTAACAATTAAGGAAAAAGACAAAAAAAATTGCAGGCTTGGAGCGACGTGTCGAGGATCTTGAACAATGTTCTCGTATGGATGATCTAATTATAGGTGGACTAGACATTAAATATCAATCATATGCTCATGCTACAGCAGGAATGAGAGGTGAGGAGGCTCCCACAAGTGAATCACTCTCCCTGGAAAACCAGGTGCTTCAGTTCTTTGAAAGTAGAAATATAAAGGTTGAAGCAAATGCAATTTCAGCCTGTCATGCTTTACCCAGAAAGGATAATAAAACAAAGAAATCAATTGTGATGCGCTTTGTGAACAGAAGGGTAAAGAATGACATACTGAGGTAGGCCAGAAAGCTACGGGGAACAGAAGTTTACCTAAATGAACATCTAACAAAGCATGGATGCTGAAAAGACAAAATAAGATACAGGCAACATGGACAAGAAATTGTAGAGTTTGGATCAAACTAAATGGAACACCTGAGGAAGCAAAGAGTATAATAATCAGAGATCTTACTGACTTAAATAAATATAGATGAACACTGATTAAGAAAATTAAGAGACTATGATAATCCATATCCGCACACACGGCAAGAATAGTTCTTTTGACATACCATGTCAATGTACTTAAAAAAAAATAAACAAAACAAACAAAAAAACTTATGACTGACTTGAGTAGACATCAATTATCCCCAGTTGGAGGAAGTCATTTGACACAGAGTGAGGAAATTTGAACTCTGAAAATTGTCACAACTCGCCGTCCCCAGTCATCTGCCTCAGCTGCGCGCACACCTGCGCCTCGTCAATTACAGACTATTTAACCCACTCGGCCCAGAACATCGGTCTGGAGCTGTCTGTTAATCAACGCTCTCAATCCCTCCGCAGGATTGTTCCTTCCCGACCTGCAGCATCTTCTACCAGTAAGTAAGCTGTATCTTCACTCACCTGTCTTCCAGTCTCTCCCCTGTGCACAGGTGGATTCCCTGGCGGCGGATTCCTTCCGTCCTTGCCACCTCCTCTCCCTCCTCATCCACTCCTCGTCGTGCGCGCAGCAAGGCGCTGTCTCCCAGGCAAGAGTTCCTTTGCCAACGCCAGCCACCACTACATCTGCAAGTAGGCAACATTCGGTACATTGACCCCGCATGGTGAAGGTGAACTCATATTCCTGTCTCTGCTCTTTCCATAGGGTTGCCTGGCTGCACGGCGTGCCATTCTGCCCCCGACGCTCCTCGTTCACCCACAGACCATACAAATTCCACATACACGCATCCATACATCTCTTGTTGTTGAATAAAGCCTTTGAATCTCACCTGAGCCTGCGTGCGTGCTCCCTGGGCCAGTAATTATGTCAGTACGGCTCCAGCAAGGCGGCCCAGTGGACATCGGGCTCGCACGCCGTCTTTCCACCCTCGAGGCTCGGGTGGACTTGATCGCTCATCAACAACAAGTTATACTCAATCAATTAACTACAATTACTCACCGGCTGGATCGCCTCGACCCCCAGCAGGCGTTCCCCCCGGCTCATCTTGGTGGGTCAGCTTCCGCCACTCCCGTGGCTAGCCAGCCTAGCTCGGGAGCACCCACCCGGCTCACTCCAATCCCCACTCCCGCACACTTTAACGGGAAACTCGGTGAAGTGCGGGGGTTCATCCTGCAGTGTGAGTCGGTGTTTCAGCGCGTTCCCGGGGATTTTCCCTCAGACCACAGCTGGATTGGGTACGTGGCTAACCTCTTGGAGGGGCGAGCGTTAGCTTGGGCTTACACCGTCATGGCGAAGCCCGGCTACGCGAACCTTTCCTATGCCCAATTCGTGCGAGATTTCTTTGAGGTTCTTGACCACTCGCATCGTGACAGCGTCCTAGCCGATCGGCTCCTTAACCTTCGCCAGGGTAGCCGGTCGGCGGCCGATTACGCTGTTGACTTCCGGGTGGCAGCGGAAGAGGTTGGCTGGGGCGAGGCATCTCTCTGCAGCATCTTCCTCCGCAGCCTCTGTTCTAGTCTGCGGGATGAGTTGGCTAGCCGGGATCTTCCGGGACGGATATCTGAATTAATCTCCCTAACTATCAGTTTAGATAACAGGCTGCAAGAGCGGGCCGCCGAGCGGAAGTCCTACAACCGCTCAAGTGGAACCCCCGCCCGGGCCTCTCAGTCTCGCCCCCTGGCGTTACCCGCTCCGGAGTCTGCCGATGAGCCTGAGGCAATGTTGGTCGGGCAAACCAAGCTCCCCCTAGCGGAGAGACAGCGCCGCCGGGAGCTGGGCCTCTGCATGTATTGCGGGAGCGACCAGCACTCCGTGGAGCATTGTCCGATCAAGCCAAACGGTGGGGGGGGGGGGGTCCGCGAGTCACTGTAGGGGACCTCGCGGACGCCAACCAGCCTAATCCCCTCTCAAATTGTTCACTGCCCATTAGGTTCTGTCACAACTCCACCGGGCACCTCACTCACGCACTGGTGGACTCGGGGGCAGAACAAAACTTTATTTCCAAGAGCCTGGCAACCCGCTTGGGCATCCCTTGTCAAGCATTACCAGCTCCCCTCAACCTCGTCACTCTCTCTCGTTCTCCCCTGGGAGTAGTGACGCATCGCACCAAGCCGGTGTCAGTCATTGTCTCTGGCAACCATCGAGAGGACCTCAGCCTGTTCATCCTGTCCACCTCGACATCCCCCGTCATCTTGGGCTACCCGTGGCTGTGCCTCCACAACCCCGTGCTTGATTGGCAGTCCGGCAGCGTCCTCTCGTGGAGCTCGTTTTGCATGGGCACCTGCCTCCAGTCTGCGGCTTGTGCCCCATCCTCTCCTCTTCCTGCTCCTGACTCATCTCCCCCGGACCTCACCCTGGTGCCTCCGGAGTTCCACGATCTGGGGCTCGTCTTTAGCAAGTCTAAGGCGATGTCTCTTCCCCCCCACCGCCCGTATGACTGTGCCATAAACCTCCGCCCAGGGGCGCCGTTACCATCCGGTCGCCTCTACAGCCTGTCTGCCCTGGAGCGGGAGGCCATGGACACATACATCAGGGAGTCGCTCAGCGTCGGCATCATCCGCCCCTCCTCATCTCCACTCGGAGCTGGGTTTTTCTTCGTCTCCAAAAAGGATGGATCCCTGCGGCCGTGCATCAACTTCCGGGCCCTGAACGACATCACGGTGAAGGACAGATACACCCTGCCGCTCATGGACTCTGCCTTCCACTCCCTCCAGGGGGCCACCTGGTTCACCAAGCTGGACCTCCGCAGCGCATACCATCTTGTTCGGATCCGGGAGGGCGATGAGTGGAAGACGGCATTTCGGACACCCAGCGGCCACTTCGAATACCTGGTCATGCCGTTTGGGCTCACCAATGCTCCTGCCGTCTTCCAACGGCTCATTAACAACGTCCTGCGAGACTTCCTGGGGGTCTTCGTATTCGTATACTTAGATGACATCCTGATCTTCTCCAGGTCTCGGGAGGAGCACCAAGCCCATGTGAGGCGGGTTCTGCAGCGGCTTTTGGAGAACAGACTGTATGTTAAGGCAGAGAAATGCGAGTTCTTTGCCAAGACGACCTCTTTCCTGGGTTTTATCATCTCCCATGATCAGATCCTTCCCGACCCCGCCAAGGTCAAAGCGGTGGTCGAGTGGCCCACCCCTTCTTCCAGGAAACAGGTACAACAGTTCATCGGTTTTGCTCATTTTTACCACTGTTTTGTGCCTAACTACAGCTCCATCGTCACCCCCCTGACCCACCTCACCTCTCCCAAGGTGCCCTTCCAGTGGACCGAGGAGGCAGCAGCAGCATTTGAGACCTTGAAGACGGAGTTCTCCTCCTCCTGGGTCCTGACCCAGATTGACCCCACGCTGCAGTTCTTGGTTGAAGTGGACGCGTCTGACACGGGGGTGGGGGCAGTTCTGTCCCAACGTTCTCCGGTGGATGAGGTGATGTGCCCCTGTGCCTTCTTCTCCCGACGCCTGTCTGCGGCTGAGCGCAATTATGACGTCGGTGACAGGGAGCTTCTGGCAGAAAAGCTCGCGCTGCAGGAATGGTGTCACTGGCTGGAGGGGGCAGCACAGCCTTTTGTGGTCTGGACGGACCACAAGAACCTGGAGTACCTGAGGTCGGCCAAGTGCCTGAATGCCTGCCAGGCGCGCTGGTCTCTGTTTTTCGCACGCTTCAGGTTCACGATCACCTACCGTCCAGGCTCCAAGAATGGGAAACCCGACGCACTGTCCAGGCAGTTTGCCCCTGAGACCCCGGAGGAGCGGGACCACACCATCCTGCCCGACTCGTGTGTTGTGGGGGCGGTTTCCTGGTCCATCAGGGACAAGATCTGGAGGGCGCAGGAGACCGAACCGGACCCTGGCGGCGGCCCGGCAGGGAGGATCTTCGTGCCATCGGCAGTTCGGGGGGATGTCATCCATTGGGCCCACACGTCCAAGCTCGCCTGTCATCCTGGCATCTCCCGGCTGGTGGACCTCCTTCAGTGCTCTTTCTGGTGGCCCGGTCTTCAGAAGGATGTCGCCAATTATGTCCCGGCCTGCCCCCAGTGCGCTACGAGCAAGACCCCGAACTCTCCTCCTGCAGGGCTGCTCCATCCCCTGCCGGTCCCGGGCAGACCCTGGTCACATATAGCCCTGGACTTCGTTACTGGCCTCCCCGTTTCTAATTCATACGACACCGTCCTGACGATTGTGGACCGATTCTCCAAGGCCGCTCACTTTGTGCCTCTCCATGGTCTCCCCACGGCACGGGAGACGGCTGATCTCCTAGTCCAACATGTGGTCAGACTGCACGGGATCCCAACGGATGTCGTATCTGATTGGGGGCCCCAGTTCGTGTCCCAAGTGTGGAGGTGTTTTTGCAACGCCCTGGGGGCCACGGTGAGCCTCTCCTCCGGTCACCACCCCCAATCCAACGGGCAGTGTGAGCGCGCTAACCAGGAGCTGGAAGCTGCCCTGCGCTGCGTCACCTCCTCCAACCCATCCTCCTGGAGCTCTTACCTGGCCTGGGTGGAATATGCCCACAATTCAACACTGTCGTCGGCTATCGGGATGTCCCCCTTCCGGGCGTCACTGGGCTACGATCTCCCTTTGTTCCCCGAGCAGGAGAGCGAGGTAGCAGTTTCATCCATCCAGGCACACCTGAGGCGCTGCCGGAGCCTGTGGACCAGGACACGCGAGGCGCTTTTACGCACGGCAGCGCGCAACAGCACTATGGCTAATCGCCACAGGAAGCCTGCTCCCAGTTACCAGGTGGGCCAACAGGTCTGGCTATCAGCCCGGGACGTCAATCTCAAGGCCGAGAAGAGGAAGCTGGCGCCACACTTCATCGGTCCCTTCACCATCTCTAAGGTAAGCAACCCGGTGGCTGTGCATTTGCCCCCCCCCCCCGTGTTTGCCCCATGTTTCACGTTTCCAAGGTCAAACCCGTGATCTCCGACCCACTCTGTCCTCCTCCTAGGGCACCGCCCCCTCCCGTGATGATCGACGGCCACCCGGCATGGGGGGTTGCCTCCATCCTGGACTCCCGACGCCGAGGTCGTGGGCTGCAGTACCTGGTGGATTGGGAGGGGTATGGCCCGGAGTGGAGATCCTGGGTGCGCTCTTCCTTTGTGCTGGATAAGGATCTTATCACGGAGTTCCACCGGGCGCACCCGGATAAACCAATGCCAGGAGGCGCTGCTCGGGGGGTGGGGAGTACTGTCACAACTCGCCGTCCCCAGTCATCTGCCTCAGCTGCGCGCACACCTGCACCTCGTCAATCACAGACTATTTAAACCACTCGGCCCAGAACATCGGTCTAGAGCCGTCTGTTAATCAACGCTCTCAATCTCTTCGCAGGATCATTCCTTCCCGACCTGCAGCATCTTCTACCAGCAAGTAAGCTGTATCTTCACTCACCTGTCTTCCAGTCTCTCCCCTGTGCACAGGTGGATTCCCTGGCGGAGGATTCCTCCCGTCCTCGCCACCTCCTCTCCCTCCTCATCCACTCCTCGTCGTGCGCGCAGCAAGGCACTGTCTCCCAGGCAAGAGTTCCTTTGCCAACGCCAGCCACCGTTACATCTGCAAGTAAGCAACATTCGGTACATTGACCCCGCATGGTGAAGGTGAACTCATATTCCTGTCTCTGCTCTTTTCATAGGGTTGCCTGGCTGCACGGCGTGCCATTCTGCCCCCGACGCTCCTCGTTCACCCACAGACCATACACATTCCGCATACACGCATCCATACATCTCTTGTTGTTGAATAAAGCCTTTGAATCTCACCTGAGCCTGTGTGCGTGTTCCCTAGGCCAGTAATTATGTCAAAAATATGCCATTATGCTGAACATTAACTACAAGAGATGGAGAATGATATTGATCCTGATAACCACTTTTTCAATAATATTCATAATCATTGTGAATGTTACACTGAAAAGCAATTCAAAAGTCAAGTGCAACTAGATGGTAAACTATCAATAATACACTTCAACAGCAGAAGTCTTAACAAAAACTTTCCACAGATTCAGGACTATTTAAAAAAGCTAGACAGAAGATTTACAGCTATCGCAGTCTCTGAAACTTGGCTTAATGAAGAGCAGGCTCCTCTGATGGCAATAGAGGGATATCAGATGTTTCATATTAACAGATCTCAAAAAAAGGGTGGTGGTGTTGCACTGTATATTGATGACCTGTATAGGTGTAAGCTTGTAAATGGAATGTCCTTTGCACTACCAGGGATTTTGGAATGTGTTACTGTTGAGATTGACCAAGATAAAACAAAAAATCTAATTATAAGTTGTATATATAGAATGCCGGGAACTTGCATTGAGAGATAAATTAGTCGAGCTGTACAATAATATTACTAGTAAGAAAATGGTAGTAATTTGTGGAGATTTCAATATTGATTTACTAAATCCATATCAACAAAATGTAATTACAGAATTCTATGTACAGTATGAGTCTATATCCCACAATAACACATCCCAGTAGAATCACAGTTCACACTGCTACACTTATTGACAACCTGTTTGTTAATACTATTAATAAGAAAATAGAAAGTGGATTATTGATAAATGATATAAGTGACCATTTGCCAACCTTTGCACTTATCCATGGCCACACGGGGGCCAATACAGAAAATTTTGTTAAAATCGTTCAGATACAAATCACAAAATGCAATCAGTTCTTTTAAAGAAGACTTGCTGAAGCAAGACTGGACAAAAGTCTATGCATCAGATGTAAATGAAGCCTATGACACATTTATAAACATTGTAACCACTCTTTATGAAAAAAAATTGTCCATTAGTAAAGAAAAAGCTTAAACATAAATTTGTCGATAAGCCATGATTAACCAAAGGATTACAAAAGGCGTGTAAAAAGAAAAATTTATTATATAAAGCTTTCCTAAAGAAAAGGACAAAAGAAGCAGAGCAGCGGTATAAAACATACATAAATAAGTTAACATATATAATAAGATGTAGTAAAAGAGACCATTACAGTAAAGAACTGGAGAAAAACAGAGACAATATTAAAAATACATGGACAATACTTAACAATATTCTTGGAAATAAAAACAGAAATACAAGCTACCCAACCAATTTTTCAAAAAATAATAAAACGACTCAGAGTGTGAATGCAGCTTCACCTGCAGATGAATTTAATAACTTTTTTGTTAACATTGGTCCTAATTTGGCTCGAGAAATACCCATTACGGCACCCACAGGTGATACAATAAGCAAAAACACTGCTATAAAAGACTCCATTTTCATAAAGAACACAGACGAGAGAGAGGTCATTGAAATTGTTAAATCGTTTAAAAGTAAAACATCTATGGACTGTGATGGTATTGACATGCTCTTAGTCAAAACTATTATTGAATGCTTAGTGAAACCACTGACGTATATCTGTAACCTGTCTCTCCAAACAGGTATATTTCCCAATGCAATGAAAATAGCTAAAGTAATTCCGATATACAAGACGGGTGACAGAGGGGAATTGTCAAACTATAGACCAATTTCACTATTGCCGCAATTTTCCAAGATACTTGAAAAAATATTCTTTGAGAGAATTGATAACTTCATACTGAAGAATAATTTATTGTGTGAGCAGCAATATGGGTTCAGACACAAGAGGACAACTGCATTTGCTCTAATGGAATTTATAGAAAAAATATCAACTGCCGTTGAAAATAAAGACTATTCAGTTGGGGTATTCCTGGATCTTAAAAAAGCATTTGATACAGTGGATCATAATTTATTATTAAAGAAACTACAAAATTGTGGTATTGGGGGTAGCACTGTCCTGGTTATGTAGTTACTTAAAGAACAGATATCAGTATGCATGTGTTGGTAACAAAAACTCACAGTTACTGAAGGTTGCTTGTGGAGTCCCACAGGGTTCAGTTTTGGGGCCATTGTTATTCAATATGTATATTGTGGAAATGTGAAAATGATGAGGCAGAGTTTATCTCACGAGTCAGGTTTATTCACATCTTCCAACATCAGCAAAGCAGAAAGAGGAAAAACACAGACATTCGTCCTTTATATATCCAGGACCTTCAAAGCTCACAGTCACATTGCATTTAATCACAAGTAACAATGCATCTTTCCTTAAATCCTATAACATCCTCCTCATAGTCTGTGGCAGACCAGGAAATCCCCCAAGGCCGTCTCTTGCATACCAAAGACTAAATTTTCGCATCTTCCTGTTATCTCCAAGGAGGCCCAGTTCTTTGTTCTACTCTGAGATGTGAAGCTTAAAGTGATACATATGTGTCCCACATGACCCCCCCCAAACATCTAAGATGGAACAACAGAATAACAGTCTGCATGTCATGATAAAATCATTACACATTAACCCACGTGCTGCTTGGGTCTCAGTCTCCACCCGTATCTGCTGTAAGCGGGCTTCACCACTTCTGTGGCGCCATCCTGCTGGGGAGCTGCTGTCTGGGGGTGAGAACTGTTTGTCACTCCCTGTGGGTGTTCTGGGGAATGTCCCCGAGGGGGTCTGCCGCGCCGAGGAGCCCTGGCCAACAACACATCCTCGTCCGCCACCACAAAGGCGGGTTTGAGCCTGTTTATGCCAATCTTTTCCTTCCTGCCCCCCAAATCTAGCAAAAAATGCTTGTCCCCTGTTTCCAGCACTCTAAATGGTCCATCATAAGGTGGTCGCAGCGGTGGGCGATGGGCATCGTGTCTGACAAAAACAAACTCCGCGTTTTTCAAAGCCTTAGGCACAAAAACGCGCGGAAAACTGTGGTGAACAGGGCCAGGCAGCGTGCCCGATTCCGTGCCACGCTGCAACCGCTGAGATGGGGAGCTATCTGGCGCAGGATTATCTGTGAAAAACTCCCCGGGCAGCCGAAGTGGCTGCGCAAAAACTAGCTCAGCCAGGGAGGCTTCTAAGTCCTCTTTAGGTGCAGAACGCAACCCCAATAAAACCCACGGTAGCCCGTCTACCCAATTTGCATCCGTCAGCGACGCTCTGAGAGCCGCTTTCAATGACCTATAAAAACGTTCGCATAACCCATTAGCCTGCGGATTGTACGCGGTTGTGCGGTGGATCGTTACCCCCCAGGCTGCGGGCCATTGCTGACCAAAGTTCGGAAACAAATTGAGGACCTCTGTCGGACGTAATGTCCGACGGGACTCTAAAGCGCGCTACCCATGCTGTTAAAAACGTGCGTGCCACCTCCTCGGCTGTGGTTGACGCCAGTGGGACCACTTCAGGCCAGCGCGTGGTGCGGTCCATCATTGTCAGAAGGTGTGTGCACCCCTGTGACGGCGGGAGGGGGCCTACGAGGTCCACGTGAACATGATCGAACCTCTTAGCCGGGATGTGAAACAGCTTCAAGGGAGCTCTCGTGTGTCTGTGTACCTTGGCTCGTTGACAAGCCATGCAGGCTGCTGCCCACTCCTTAACTTGTTTGCGCAGGCACAGCCATACAAATTTCTCTCCTACCATTTTGACTGACTCGCGCACTCCCGGGTGCGCCAGAGAATGAATCGAGTCAAAAACGCGGCGGCGCCACGCGGCCGGTACCACAGGACGCGGTCGCCCAGTGGAGACATCGCAGATTAGGGGGGGCATACCGTCTTGCACCACCCTGTTCTCCAGCCTTAACCCTGTTGGTCCAGACTGGAGCGCGCGCACTTCTGCGTCGCTAACCTGATCCGCGGCCATGGCTGCATAATCTATCCCTACGCGGACTGGGGCCACCACTGCGCGCGAGAGACAGTCTGCCACTACATTCAGTTTACCCGCCACATGCTAAATATTGGTAGTAAACTCTGAGATGGCAGCCAGCTGTCTTTGCTGCCGGCCCGACCACGGTTCTGAAACCTTGGCCATTGCAAATGTCAGTGGCTTGTGGTCAATGAACGCGTGAAACGGCGTCCCTCCAGCCAGAACTGGAAGTGGCAAATGGCCATGTGGAGAGCTAACAACTCCCTGTCGAATGCGCTGTATTTTCATTCACTATCGCGCAAAGTCCTGCTGAAAAAGGCGAGCGGCTGCCAAGCCCCGGCTACATGCTGCTCCACGACCGCCCCTATGGCCACATCTGACGCGTCAGTAGTGAGCGCTATGCGGGCCGTTGGGTCTGGATGTGCTAACAACGCAGCGTTTGCCAGGGCTGTTTTGACCTCCGAGAATGCTCGCTCTCGCTCCGGAGACCATTCGATCTTATTTGTGGGTTTTTGTTTTTTGAGTGCGGCAAACAATGGTTGCATGAGCTGCGCTGCGCGGGGGAGGAAACGGTTATAAAAATTCACCATTCCCAAAAACTCCTGTAACGCCTTGACCGTTTTTGGCTGGGGAAAATTTTCTACCGCGCGCACTTTGTCAGGCAGTGGAACCGTTCCTTCTGGAGAGACGCGATGCCCCAAAAAATCAATCTGCGTCACCCCGAACTGACAACTTTGCTGGGTTGATTATTAAATCGTGCTCTCCCAACCTCCGGAAAACTGCCGTGAGGTGGTTTTCATGTTCGTCTTCGGACGCGCTGGCTACTAAGATGTCGTCCAGGTAGACGAATACGAAGGGGAGATCGCGCAACACTGCGTCCATCATGCGTTGGAACGTCTGTGCAGCGCCTTTAAGCCCAAATGGCATGCACAAAAACTCGAATAGACCGAACGGAGTTATTACCGCTGTTTTGGGTATGTCCTCAGCGCGCACTGGGACTTGGTGGTAACCACGGACCAAGTCTATCTTAGAAAAAACGCGCGCCCCTGCCAAATGAACGGAAAAATCTTGGATATGCGGGATTGGGTAGCGGTCGTGCGCTGTGGCGTTGTTCAACCTGCGGAAATCTCCGCAAGGTCGCCATGAGCCGTCAGCTTTCGGGACCATGTAAAGCGGGGAAGCCCATGGGCTGTTTGAACGCCTGATGATGCCCAACTTTTCCAGGTTGGCGAACTCCTCGCGCGCTATGGTCAGTTTAGCTGAATCCAAGCGCCGAGCTTTTGCAAAAACGGGCGGTCCGGTGGTAGTAATAAAATGTTCCACCCCGTGTTTTACAACGGCTGCTGAAAATGTGGGAACCGTGAGTGCTGGGAACTGAGTGAGCAGTGTGTGGAACTTACCACTTGCAGCTGTGACGTTGGCTTGTGCTGTTGGCGGGGCCACTCTGGCTGTACAGGGAATAGAATAAAAAGAAAGTGTATTAACCAGGCGCCTGTTAGCAAGATCAACCAACAAACCATGTGAGCACAGAAAATCAGCCCCCAACATATTGAAATTCACTGCAGCTATGACAAAAGTCCACTCAATTGTACGGCCATGTAGGGACAGAAGCAGAGTCCTCTCACCAAAGGTCTTAATCTCCGAGCCGTTCGCTGCTGACACCCCGGGACCTCTGGAAACCGCCAGCCGGTCAGCGGAGGAAGGTGTGATGAAACTCAACTGGGAGCCTGTGTCCATGAGGAAATGCCTCCCCGAGCGCGCATCCTTCAAGTAGAGCAGCTTGTTCTCCTCCCTGAGGGCCGCAGCTGCTACCGACCCCCGGTCTTGGCGTTTCCCGAGTGCTTGAACTGGCACGGTGGTATACATTTGTGTGCCTTCTCTGCAAAGCGGCGATGGTAGAAACAGAGGGTGTCTCCTCCGCGATCCTCGGCCCCTGCCGCTGCCGTCGTCGGTGGTTCTGCTACCGCTGTCTCTGGCCCCCCGCCATCTCCGGCCGTCGCGCCGAACTCCGTCGCTGCCGCGGTGGCCGCGCGCTGTTTGCTGGCGTTGAGAATCCGGTGCGCCTCCTGGGCCAGTGCGCGGAAGTCCCGCTGGGCCAACAACGGCGAACTGGCCAGGGTCGCTCTCGTGGCCGACGGTAGGGTCCTGAGGAAAATGTGGGTGAAGATGAAGTTGTCGTCGTCTGAGCCCCTCAACCTCAGCATGTTCTCCATCAGGTCAATGGGTGTGCCATCTCCCAAGTCGTTCAGAGCCAGGAGCCTGTCCGCTCTCTCCTCGACCCAGAGAGTGAAGCGCTTGATGAGTGCAGCCTTCAACCCGCCGTATTTGTCGCTGGCCGGTGGCCGCTCCAATAGACTCTCCACATGCCGAGCCGTGCGGTTGTTGAGCTTTGCAATCACATGGTAGAACTTCGTGTCATCTACCGTTATCCCCCGGAGGGCGAACTGTGCTTCGACCAAGTGGAACCAGGAGCGCGGGTTGTCCTGCCAAAAGTCCGGTAGCTGGACCGTAGCGGCATACGCTTGGCTGGGAGCTCCTGACTCGGCTGGCCCGGGGGAATTTCTTTCATCCATGATACGTCTTAGGGTCACCAGTGTGGAAATGTGAAAATGACGAGGCAGAGTTTATCTCACAAGTCAGGTTTATTCACATCTTCCAACATCAGCAAAGCAGAAAGAGGAAAAACACAGACATTTGTCCTTTATATATCCAGGACCTTCAAAGCTCACAGTCACATTGCATTTAATCACAAGTAACAATGCATCTTTCCTTAAATCCTATAACATCCTCCTCATAGTCTCTGGCAGACCAGGAAACCCCCCAAGGCCATCTCTTGCATACCAAAGACTAAATTTTCACATCCTCCTGTTATCTCCAAGGAGGCCCAGTTCTTTGTTCTACTCTGAGATGTGAAGCTTAAAGTGATACATATGTGTCCCACAATATAAATGATATATGTAAAGTTTTGGAAAAAATGGATTTAATATTGTTTGCCGATGACACTAATTTATTATGCAGTGGAAGCAATTTGGAACAACTTTTGGATTCACTCGGAAAGTTTTTTTTTTTTTTTTTTTTTTTTTCCGGTTCCGGCTCTGCCGGACTGGCGGCGCCACACGAGTCGGCTGCCTGTTGCAACAGCCTTTTTTTTATCTTCCTTCTTCTTTCTACACCTTTCACTCTGTATATATATCACGGACGCACGGATCGCCCCGGGGGTCTCCCGGGTCGGCGGACGGAGCCACGGTTTGCAGCGGGAGACGTTACAGCGGGGAGGAGCTAGTGCTAGCTAGCACTTGGCCGCCGCCCGGTGCTAATGGGAAACTCGACATACCGGGAGCTGTAGCGAAAACGAAGCGGGTGCCGGGCTGGAGTTTAGGCGGCGTGAAAGAAATATAAGACAGAATAATAAAGAGCGATGGCAAGAACCAAGTAGACCGCCCGTAAAATCTACTGGAGGAAGAAGCCCCCCAGGAGACAGCTAGCCACCAGGGCTGCTCGGAGAGGCGCTCTGGCCACCGGCAGAGTGAAGAGGCCTCGCCGTCACAGGTCCGTGGCTCTGAGAGAGATCCGTCGCTACCAGAAATCCACGGAGCTGTTCATCCGTAAGCTGCCCGTCCAGCGCCTGGTGAGGGAGATCGCTCAGGACTTCAAGACCGTCCTGCGTTTCCTGAGTTTCGCCGTCATGGCTCTGCAGGAGACCAGCGAGACCCACCTGGTGGTCTCTTCTTCGCTAAGGGGGTCACCATCATGCCCAAAGACTTCCAGCTGGCCCGCTGCATCCGCGGAGAGAGAGCTTAGACTTTCTGCTGCACATCCACCAGCCATAATGCTCTGCACTGTGTGTCTATATATATACATTTATAGTAATATGGACATATGTTTGCTAGATGTTGTTTTTTCTTGCCTTCTGATTGTTGCTCTGAGTGTTGCTGTCCCTGTGCTGTTGCAATCCTGGAATTTCCCCATTGTGGGACTAATAAAGGCTTATCTTATCTTATCTTAAAGGAATTAGGAAAGCTTAAACTGTGGTTTGATTCAAACAAATTAACGCTCAATTTAAGTAAGACAAAATTTATAGTTTTTAACAACCATCACAACAACTTAGTATCTAAACTCAGTGTAAATGGTGTAGAGATTGAAAGGGTATCCAAAACTAAATTTCTTGGAGTAATAATTGATAATAAACTGTGTTGGAAGTCACATATTAATTATATTAAAGGTAAAATATCCAAATCAATTGCAATACTACACTGAGTGAAATATTTGCTGAATCAACCCACACTATATACCTTGTATCATTCATTAATACTCCCATACATGACATATTGTACTGAAGTATGGGGAAATACATATAAAACAAACGTATATCCAGTCTTTATGCTTCAGAAGAGCGCTATTAGAATAATAAACAAAGCTGCTTACAGGGAACCAACAAACCCACTTTTTCTTAAAAGCTCAAGTTGAAAGATCTGGTTGACTTTAAAACTGCAGTAATAATGTTTAAAGTGAAGAATCTATCACTGCCCGCAAATATCCAAAAGTTGTTCCAAATAAGGGAGAAACAATATCATTTCAGAGGAACATGTATATTTCAAAAACCTTCAGTGAAAACTACCACCAAGCAACACTGTGTTTCAGTGCAAGGAGTCAGATTGTGGAACAATTTTGGACCTGAATTAAAATCATGTACAACGCTTGGACAATTTAAACAAAAACTAAAGGAAGAAATACTCCAAACATATATACAAGATGACATGTAAAATCACATACAGTGGACTTCCGGTCTGGACGCCATGGTGATAGCAGCTTAACGCTGAAGCTCCCAGACCTAATCCAGGAAAATATCTTGAAAATCAGATTTAACGGATTTTTGGAAGACTGAAAATCAAAAGACAAAATCATCATGCCTAAAGGAAAACAGGAAAAGGAAAACTTTATTAGTCCCCGTTGTGGGACTAATAAAGGCTTATCTTATCTTATCTTATCTTATCTTAAAACAGAAGAAATCGACATTTTCCAGGCCAGGACACGCATCGGCCGAAGAATCTGAACCGGAGGATTTCCATTCAGAAGACGAGGAGCTGAATGTAGCTAACAAGAAGGTTAGCTTGAAAACGTTATTTGAAGAATTACGACGATTTCGCCGAGAGGTTTGGGCCGAATTTCGTGAATTCAGAGAAGAATTAAAAAGGACAAACAGCAGAATGGACCTGGCCGAGAACCGAATCTTAGAAGCAGAAGAAAGAATAAAAGGGCTTGAAGATTCCGTGCTGGATCTACACAAAAGACAGTCAAGACTAGAGGCTAAGCTAACCGACCAAGAAGGAAGACTGAGAAGAGACAACATAAGAATTCATGGTCTGAAAGAAGGAGCCGAGGATGGTTTCAACACAATGGCGGAATGCGTGGAATCTTTACTGAGAGAGAAGTTGGATATTCCCCAAACCACCGACTTGAAGATAGAAAGGGCCCATCGAACATTAGCCCCTAGGCCGGCGGCGGAAGCGCCCCCACGTTCGGTGGTGGTGAGATTCTCCAATTTCAAAATAAAACAAGAGGTTGTAAGACTGGCCTGGCAGAAAAAAGGATTTATGCACCAAGAGAGAAAAGTCTTCGTGGAACACGATTACTCCCTGGAGGTCCTTAAAAAGTGCTGGGAATACAACGACGCTAAAAAGGTGCTACGAGAGAAAAAAACTGCGCTTTCAGACGCCATTTCCTGCGAAGTTAAGGGTCTTCTACGATGAAGAGACATGTCTCTATAATTCGGCGGAAGAAGCAACAGCTGACATGACGAGAAGAGGGCTCCCGGTAACGGTGTTTAAACCCGCAGCAGACCCGAGCGAGAGAATCAAGGCTCAAACGTGGTCCACACAGAGACCTTCAAAATCCACGGGCCAGCAGCGGGAAACCCAGCGCCAGAGCTACAAGGATAAACTGGCTGTTTACAGGAGGGAATAGCAACCTTTTTTTTTTTTTTAGTCAATCTGCACATCCAACCCCCCTCCTACGAGGTAACAAACATTAAAGGAGATGCAGAATCAGCATGTGGTAAAACATTTCATGGAACAGTCATAATATTAGAAACAAATAAGTCTTTTTAATTAAAAAAACAAAACAAAAACAACTTGTTAAAATAGAAATGTGACAATGATCCACATGTTCTCCCCACACTAACAAATACTGTATTAGCGTGAATGTTTGCTGTGATGGGGGTGGGAGGGTGCACATAATTTCATAGGGTATAGGCATAAAAAAAAAATCATTACAAGTTCGGATTGGGATCTGAAATTCACGTTAAAAACATGGGACAACTTACAGGGGTAAGGGAGGGTCCTCGACACGTAACAGAGTTTGAGGAATTTCCCTCAGAGCCTACACTCCATCAAGGCTCTTCCAGGGTCTTTAAAAAGACCTCAGCTCAGGAAGTTCTTTTGACAGTTTTTTGTTTTAAAGTTTTATACACTATGTTCTTAATGTTTTTTATGTTCTTAATGTTCTTTCAGTTTCTGAGTAGCATAAAAGAGGGCCACCACACTGTTATATTAAATAAGACAATACAATGGAGAAACAGGGTGTAACCAAAATAATCTCATATAATGTAAAAGGGATCCTGAATCCAGTTAAAAGATCCAAGATACTAGGCAAAATGAAAAAAAGACAAAGCAGGAATAATATTTTTACAAGAAAACCACCTAACAAACGTGGAGCACACTAAACTCAATAGACAAGAGTTTAAAATGATCTCTTCATCTTCATATAAGTCAGGGAGGAGGAGGGGAGTAGCGACATTGATATCAACCAAAATTACATTTGAAAAAAAATCAGAACACAAAGATAAAGAAGGGAGATACAGTTTGGTAATTGGGCGGCTAGAGGGAGAAGATATCACCCTGCTGAATGTATATGCACCTCCAGGGGCTAACTGGAAATTTTATAAAAATGTATTTGACCTAATGATAACTAAAGCCCAAGGTTTAGTGATATGTGGTGGAGACTTCAATCTAAGACTGAATCCATACTGGGATGCATCAGGTAATTCTCCACATCAAAATAACACTCAAAGTAGGAAAACTCGGATGCTACTAAAAGAAATGGGAATCTGTGATGTGTGGAGGGAATTCAACCCCAGTGTAAAAGATTATACATTTTACTCAACGCCACATTCATCTTACTCAAGGACTGACTATTTTTTTTATGTTTAATAGAGACATTGGAAGAGTAAAAACATGTAAAATAGGACTGATGGATCTCTCTGACCACAGTCTGATCTATATGGACTTAAGTATCCAAAAATACATAAATAATACATTTTCTTGGAGGTTGAATTCAAATGTCCTGAAAGGACCACTGAAAGATGAATTGGAATCAGATATTCTCAGATATTTGGAAGAAAACGATAATGGAGAAGTATCCCCTTTAATACTGTGGGATGCATGCAAAGCTGTAATAAGGGGAAAGATTATTGCAAAACTGGCAATCCAAAAGAAACTGAGACCAGAAAAACTAATCACATTAGAGTCAGAACTTAAGAACCTAGAAAAAGAACACAAAGGCAACACTCATTCTAATGATTCACTCAAAATTAAGGAAATTAAAATCAAATAAATGAGATCTACACAATAGAAATCCAGAAGAAACTTACATTTCTGAAACAAAAATACTATGAAGCAGGCAGCAAATCGGCAAAATTACTAGCCTATAAATTGAGAAAACAACAAACAGAAAGAGCAATCTACAAAATTAGAGACCCAGTATCAAAGGAAATAAAATTCAGAATTCAGGATATTCTTAAAAGCTTCGAGAACTACTATAAGAACTTATACTCCCTCAAAAAACATAAAAACGCATCCGAAGCATTCCTAAACACATTAAACCTTCCCCAACTTACTGAGTCTCAAAATAAAACACTACTGTCAGAAATACAACCTAAAGAATTGGAAAAAGCAATTATGAAACTTAAAGCTAACAAATCCCCAGGAGCAGATGGCTATACAGCAGAGTGGTACAAAACCTTTAAACAGCAACTATCTCCTCTCCTCCTGAAAACATTTAACTATGTCCTCCACACAGGGGAAATCCCCCCCCTCCTGGAGAGAAGGGGTCATTGCAGTCATACCTAAACCTGAAAAGGATAAACTAGAATGCTCCAACTACAGACCAATCAGTGTATTAAATCAGGACTATAAGCTTTTTACCACTATCCTTGCCAAAAGGTTAGAAAATATACTGACAGACTTAATTCATTTAGACCAAACAGGTTTTATAAGACAAAGACAGACACAAGACAACATTAGACGCACTTTACACATAATTCATCATATAAAAAAAATATACCTTAAATGCAGTCATATTGGGATTAGATGATGAAAAAGCATTCGATTCGGTTGACTGGTCTTTCCTATATAGAATCTTATCCAGTTTCAATTTTCATAACAACTTCATTAGAACTATCCAGGCATTATATAAAAAACCAACAGCTAAAATAAGGATTAACGGTAATTTATCATCATCTTTTGAGCTGGAAAGAGGATGTCGTCAGGGCTGCCCCTTGTCTCCACTGCTCTTTGCAATCTTCATAGAACCTCTGAGCCAATGGATAAGACAGAATCAAAAAATTCAGGGTATCACACTTGGTCAGAAGGAACATAAAATAGCACTCTTTGCTGATGACATTTTAATATACCTGGGGCAGCCGGACACCTCTTTACCAGAACTAATCTCAGTTTTTTCAGAGTATGGAGATTTATCGGGGTACAAATTAAACATACATAAAACCCAAGTTTTAACATTCAACTATGACCCAAATCATTATTCACTAAGCAAACTCAAAACTAACTGGGAGATGGAATCTATGAAATATCTGGGGGTCAATATCCCGAAACAACTCAACAAAATTATAACACTAAACTATGATCCACTGGTGGCAAAAATAAAATCTGACCTAGCAAGATGGAATATGATACCATTCTTGGGTACTGCACAAAGAATTGAAGCAGTCAAAATGAATATACTTACACGTCTTCTATACCTTTTCCAAACAATACCGGTAGAACTTCCCAAAAAAACATGGCAAGAGCTGGACAGAAGGATCTCAAGATTCATATGGCAGGGCAAGAGACCCAGAATCAGTTATAGAACCTTACAGCTAAACAAAGACAAAGGTGGGCTTGCGCTGCCAAATATCAGGGACTATTTTAAAGCCGCACAAATTAAAACTTTAGTAGAGATATGTAACCCAGTCTACACTGCACAATGGAAGGAGATGGAATGCCAAATAACAAGTGACATCCCCCTACAGGCGATAATAGGGAACAATGCCTTACCTAAACTTTTGAATAACACTAACCCGTGGATAGAGACCCCGCTAAAAATTTGGTTTAAGATAGTCAGAGAGAATCAAACTAAAGAGCCCTATCGACTTCTGCAATGGATTGCCTATGATCAAGACTTTACTCCTAATAAAACAGACACTAGATTTAAAAAGTGGAAAGAGAACGGGCTGATAAAATATTACGATTTTTTTAAGGGGCAAATTTTAAGAAGTTTTGAAGATTTGAAAACAGGTTCTTTCAGCTTAGACACCACATAAACAATATACTTAAAAAGGAGGATTTGGAAAGGGCCCAGTCAGGTGTTCTGAAGGTCTTCTTAATGGCATATAAAGGGATCCCAGGGATCAGATACATCTCTAAAATATACCAAGGTCTTCAAGACTTAAAAGGAGACAACACATCATATATAAAAGAGAGATGGGAAAAAGAGGGGAATTTCAATTTACAACTGGAAATATGGGAAAAGCTAAATAAACAGCAATGGAAAAGTACCTCATCCCTGCAGTGGAGAGAATTTGGATGGAAAAATTTGGTAAGATTTTTCAGAACACCTGCACAAAACAAATTTACCCATAAGGGGTTGAACTGTTGGCGCTTGTGTGGTGAAGAGACTGCAAATAATTTTCATGTGTTTTGGTCATGCCCAGTTATCCACCAATATTGGACCAATGTACAGACAATATTGGGGAAAATATTGAAAATAACAGTTCCTTTTTCTTTTGTAACTTTGTATTTGGGTTTACTACCGGACTCACTGGAAAGACGAGGAGAAAAATACTTATTCACTGTTTTAATATTGGCAAGTAAAAAAGCCCTAACTAAAAAATGGATGTTGAAGGACTGTCCTACACCTGAAGATTGGATTAACGTGATTCAAGACATTTACTCGATGGAAAAGTTGACATTCGCACTGAGACAGGACATGGATGGGTTCATGAACTTTTGGCAACCCTGCTTTTGGCTGCACGGTGGCGCAGTGGTTTAGCACTGTGGCAGCACAGTTTACCCTCAGCCGGGGGATCGCGGGGATCGTGAGATCGTGGGTTCGATCCCAGCCCCCGACCGACAGTGAGCTGTGTGGAGTTTGCATGTTCTCCCCGTGTTGCGTGGGTTTACTCCGGGATTTCTCCGGTTTCCTCCCGCATACCAAAAACATGTAGGTTTAGGGCGCTCGCGCACGCAGCGACCAGCAGCCGGTGGCTTGTCACCAGACTGCAAACCAAATCTACCTACGGGTACAATTAAGTAACAAAAACAAAACAAAAAAAAAAAACCCTGGATCGCATATGTGTCTTCCATTAGATCTAATCTTTGACAAATACCATTTCAATAATGGCACCACTCTTTGTTCCAACGCTACTCAGATGCGCTTTTATTTTTAATTACTTATTTTTATTTTTCTGTTTGTTTGTTTTTTGCTCTTTTGTTTTGTTTGTTTGTTTTTTTATTCTCTTTAATTTCACTTTTTCTTTCACTTTAAAAAAAAGGGGTGTTGTAATAATTATTCTTCCAATGTTGTCAAATAGCAAAAAATAAGGGAACATGTGATGAAAATGTAAACAATGCAATGCTGTAATGACCTGTATACCCTTTACAAAAACTTAAAAAAAAAAAAAAAACACATACAGTAAGGATTGTCATATCCAGTCTGTGTTGTGTTGTTGCTTAGTTTTTCTTGTCACATTTTGTCTTAGCTATGTTCTGAATTGTAATCGCTCTTGTTTTGTTTTTCTTTTGAATTCTTGGATGGAATATGGGTGGGCAATATAAGCTGCGGCTTCAGCCATCACCCATTTCGGATAACGTATGTTGAACTGTATAATCAGAGGAGTTATTGTCTAATTTGACCTTGTTGGATTTTCTTTCCCCCTTTGTTATATTATTCTGTTTCTTTTTAATCTCTACTTTTAATCTATCTGAAATAAAGATTCATTCATTCATTCATTCATACTTGTACTTCTTTGTACTAAAACAATGAAATTTGGAGTTGCCATTAAGTTTTGCTATTATTTTACTGGTCCGGCCCACTTGACATTAAATCTGGCAGCATGTGGCCCCCGAACTAAAATGAGTTTGACACCCGTGGTGTAGATCCACTAACACGGTGTTGTTAGCATATCATAGTACTAGCTTTGTTGGAGCTTTGCTGCTGTTTTCAAGTGCTTGTGAAGATTGCAGTAGGTTTCAATCAGCACTTAGCTTGCAACCCACCAATATGCTTTTGTCCTTAACCGCGACAAAAGCAGAGTTACCAGAGGACCCCCCCCCACACACACACACACTGTAGCTTTCACTGCTTACAGTAGCTGTGTGGCCTAGGGTCAGAGGAATGGAGATAGGCACCGCCCCATACACCACATGGTGTTCCACATGCTGTGGAAGGGAAACTGCAACAAAGGAAAAATAATCTCTCTATTTCTACAAAAACAAAGTAGCTTCATCTTTTCCTCCGCTCAGTAGTGAAGACTCAGGCTCTTTGCAACAGGTCATGTCGACTGACGGCTGCGTCTGGGTCAGTTTGTATTTATTTGAGCTAAAAATATCTATCCATATTAATAAAATGAGTAATGAGTAATGCATCTGATCAAATTTCAGTAACTGTAAGGAATTACTGAATTTTTCAACAGTAATTTTGTTACACAGCACATTACTGCATAAGTAATCGCATTACAGTAATGCGTTACTCCCAATACTGGTGGTGTTACAGTTTAAGTTTGATTAAAAATGTCTAAATTCATTTCAAAAGCATTTTTTTAGTCACTTAAGTTGTAAACTGTATCATTAGTGAAGTAATGATTCCACCTACTGGCTTTAATAGGTATAGAACAGAGATGTTGCTTGAGCCTGTACAAAACTTTATTGAGGAAGTGAAGCGCATGTCATAACAAATGGCTAGCTGCTGCTTCTGTGTACATACAGTATGTGTGAACCAGCAGCGCCTGAATGTACTCACAGCCTTGTGGTTACATCGCCAATATGTATTTTATGATGTTTAAATGCTTGTTAATTTATTCTACACTGAGAAAATAACTGTGTACCATTATGCACAAAAAAGAATAGCATATTTCAGTGGCGGACCAACTAGGCCTTTACAACTCGCTGCTGCCTTGGTTAAGGCCCTGTCACACCTAGACAATTTAGGCAGCCAAAACGTACAAAAAATTTGTAAAATATGACCAACAGTGATCTGTGTGGAGTTTGCATGTTCTCCCCGTGTCTGCGTGGGTTTACTATGGGATTTCTCCGGTTTCCTCCCACATGCCAAAAACATGCAAGTTAGGTTAACTGGCATCAAAACTGGGGATTCTAAATTGTCCTTAGGTATGACTGTAAGCGTGAATGGTTGTCTGTCTCTCTGTGTTGGCCCTGCGATGGACTGGCAATCTGTCCAGGGTGTACCCTGCCTCTCGCCCAAAAGATGCTGGGATAGGCTTCAGCCCCCCCGCGACCCGAAACGGATTAAGCGGAAGAAGATGAATGAATGAATGATGTTGTACGTCGAATCAGTGATGGCTAAGTTTTGTTTAAGTGAAGAGCACACTGAAGAATGCTGAAGCACGCTATGGCATAGGTTACCAAGCTCCTCTTAAAATTAATTTTCAGCATGCTGAAAATTTTCCGACGTATCCAGCATATGGCTGATACCTCCCGCATTCACGGAGCAAATGGCATATTTGCAGCGTTGGTTCACAGGAAAAAACCATACAGAGCTCTGCCTGCAGCACACACACACACACACACACACACACACACACACACATTTGTTCGTATAATGGGACCTGTCGGGGGTTTTCCATTTGACTGATCTGTACCATCAGCTGTCTAGTGTTCTGATAAATATGCCAAAATATCAGAACACTGGAGGAGGCGGATCCAATCAGCTGATCGCCTGAAGCGCAGAGCGCAGCTGTTTACTTTGCTGTTGGCTGTGATGGTCTGGTGAGCGTGCTCCCTCTCCCCCGCTGTTCCTGGTTTCCCGCTCCGGTGATCAGCACACCTGTGTGATTATCCACCTGCTGCTCCTGATGAGCTGGTGTATTCAAGGCCCAGCGTGAGGGGAGCTCACCGCTAGATCGTCTGGGTTTGCAGCCTCAAGTTTGTCTAAAGTTTTCTCTCGTTTTCTTTTCTCCCTGTATTTACCTTCTATGTGTCTCCTTTCCTCAGGTTGCTGCCACCCGCAGGTGTGTCTCCCGGCGCTGATCACGCTCACCTGACCAGGAAGATCATCACATCCATCCAAGTCCTGCCTTCCACCTGCCCCGGTCCATGCTGGAGTTCCCTGCCGGACTCCACTGCTCTGACTGTAAGTGTTCTTTCCAACATTATTGTCCCATCTGAAAATCTGTCCCTTATTGTCTCTGTCTGCTCTCTCCCGTAGGCTACTTGTGCCCCAGGGGGCTCCTGTCTTGGCTGAAATTTAAGTTGGCATTTTTATGTTTCGCTTTTCCTTTAGTTTTGCTTTTTGTTTTTCTGTTTTTCTTCAATAAAATTGTGAAAGTTTTTATTTGAGTCTGTGTGATCATTCTGGCTGCTCTGCATTTGAGTCTGATCCCGGTCTGAATCATAACAGTTGGCTGCACCTCCCAGGAAAAGCACACTCCATGCATTATCTTGTTTTTTCACTTTATTGAAAATAAACTTTTTTTATCGCCATCAGTTCGCGTGCCTTTGAGCCAGGTTGTGACAACTGCTATCTGATGTTCCTGACGTGTCACATCAGTTGTTTTAAGTGCAACTGACCTGACAGATTTGACAGCTCTGCCAGGTCAGTCATACCCCCCCCCCCCCACCGTGGTCTCTGGAGGGAGAATCATCTCGGTTGAAGAGAGATGATCTCTCCCACACCTAGGATTCATGGATCGGGAGGCAACGGCAGTTTGGCATGACTGCACTATGCAGAAGTTTGACTATTGTTGTGCGTAAGTTGTGAATGTCAGCAACACTGTTATGTATGAGTATGGAGCCAAGGACGAGGCCAGGTGTCCAACTGAACACACGTTTATTAAAGAGGTAGGCACAGATACACCACACGCAACCGCCAGGCAGAAGGGATGGCAAAAAGACCGCCCCTCCTGCCTGCTGCCCTTTTATAGGCACGTGTGGTGGCGGGGCCGGAAGCCAGAGCCACCACACCGTGCCTCACAAATAAAAGTACAGAACAATAATAACATAAATAACTACACAACATTCTCCCCCCCTTCACAAAAGTCCAAAACACACGTACACAATTCTGACCCACCCCAATTTAGGACCCATATCACGCATTAAAATTGCGAAAACAATGTATCATAAGTGGCCTAACACATTCACACCAAAACAACTAAAACTAGGGGGGACGGGTGGACTACCGTCCTACCCCCACATGGCCAGGCGGATTATTCTGCCACAGGTACTAAATAAGAAACAGTCTATTTACAAACAAAATACTGCCATGTTTTCTGAACTAAAATAAGAAACAAAATACACAAAATAATCCCAGAACTACGTATACACATAACAAATCAATTCAAACACATGCACAATAATTAACCTATATGCATACAGCTGAAGGATAAATAAGTCCGTGGGCCCCCCGGACCGTCCTTTCATCAATCCGCCCCTGGAAGCGGCCTGCCTCCTGGGCTGCAGCAAGTTGCCTCGGCACCGGTGCGCCTCCTCTTCCTCACCATCGGATGTTTCACTCATCCAGGCCCACCACTCACAGTCTCCTCCCGGGCATGTCGCAGCTCGTTCGGGTGCCCCCACAAACCGTCTGACAGCTGGAGATAAGCGTCCTCCCATCTAGCCATGACGCACAGCCATCCCTGGTGCTCCTCCATCTGCCGTTTGGCCCGTACCCACCGTGGTCACCCCTTCTCCCGAGCCCAAATCCAGTCTGTGACTCCCAGAGGGGTTTTGCTCAGCTCGCAGTGTTTCTGCTTGGCACGTGGTCCCTCTGTGCCTAACGGTCTGGCCCCGACCTCTTGTAACTTTGCTGCAGCTGTCGCCGTTGTGGTCCCATATTCGCCGGCCCACTTTAGCCAAGCTCTGGGAACAATTGGAGCCAGCCCCTTGGCGTCACTTGTTGTTGCAGGTGTCCCGCCGTGCTGCCTAGTACCCTCGTCCAGGACAACTTGGGCTCTTCCCCAGGGCAGACCTCAATTCCACAGTGTTGGTATCTCTGGCATCGTCCTCCATGCTCCCATTACTGTCCAGGTCTGCTACTTGTGTGGTAACGTCAAACTCCAGCTGCTGACATGACAAACGCTCGCTCAGCAGGTCGTGAACCAACTCCTCCTCCAACAGTCCAAACCGATACACACTAACCAGTAGTTTCAAGTTGGCTACGAACCGCTGAATATGATCACCCACCTGTTTGCAGCGCTGTCAAAACCCACTCTTCCGGACGGTGACATCGACCAGGGTGCAAAAATTGTACACCATCTCCTCAACCACGTCCTCGAAGCTGGCCGAGCCACTAAGCGTGCTTGGTATTCGCTGGCCTCCAGTTCCCAAATTGTGCACCAACAACGTGCTTACCCTCATCCTGCCCATTCTCCCCGGGTTCAGCGCCACCATGTAAGCCAGGAAGGCAGTGCACCGTCTCGGCCAGGGAACAGGTGGCTCACCCGGGAGCAACAAAAACAGCCAAATTGAAGAAACGCACGCTTCCATACCTTTTCTCCACTTTAATCCTCCTTTCATCCTCATTGCCAAATGTTATGTATGAATATGGAGCCAAGGACAAGGCCAGGTGTCGAACTGAACACACATTTGTTAAAGAGGTTGGCACAGGTACACCACACGCAACCACCAGGCAGAAGGGATGGCAAAGATGACCGCCCCTCCTGCCTGCTGCCCTTTTATAGGCACGTGTGGTGGCAGGGCCAGAAGCCAGAGCCACCACACCGTGCCTCACAAATAAAAGTACAGAACATTAATACTGTAAATAACTACACAACAAACACGCTAAGCATTAATTTGTTTGTTACTTATAAGTTATGGAAATATTCTATATAATTTACCAATACGTTATGCATATGTCCAAGTCATTATGGATACGTGATACATATGGCCCAAAGTGAAAATGTTGGTGTATCCCAGTGTTTTAGACCAATTTTTATACATTTCGCAAACGCTGCTTAAATCATCATGGTGTGACGTACACAGCTCAAGTTTGCAAACCCTGTCTGGCTCCAAGTATCTACTCAGTCAGTTGCAAACAACAGGCATTCCCAGCAAGATAATTCGCAACACTCTTCGGAGCCTGTAGTCTAAGGATACCACTCGTTGCTAATATTGAAATGACGGACACACCCTTTCTCTGGCTGAGACGGGCCTGCTAGCTTCAGGGTTGGCTGACCTCTCTTCACAATGACCAACTTTTCTTGAAAAGTCCGTCTGGAAAATTGATTTTTTAAAATATCAGTGGCCAAATCATTTTCTTCTCCCCTGTCAGCCATTTTAGGTGGAAAAACAGCTATTATATTAAACAGATATAGTATATTGTAGCTGCTTAAGCAAGTCTTTGCACTGGCGTTTTGCTAGCTAGGATCCTCTGCATTGTGGGTGGAGGAGTCTAACCATCCAATCAAAAGATGTGAAAATGCTGACGTTCTTGGATGCCTTCTATGCGTTCTCCTGGATGTACAGAAGACATCTGATTGGTTAAAGCAACAGGATAAGTTTAACAGTTAATTTAACCTACAGAGCCACACTGTTAATTCCTGAAGGCCCCAAAACAAAAAAAACTCTAACATGCATTACACTACTGGAAGGAGTGCAACCAAGAGGGAAAAAAAACTACAAAATGAAGAGAATAGACTATTGGGAATAATTTAATGTATCTTCATGGAACAAATATAAGAATGTGGGTTGTAAATATAATTCTGATAGTGTTTAGGCCAGCAGAGAAGGCTTTGCTGGTCCTGAGGGTCCACCACTGGCATATTTACATGTGGTTGTTTGGGCTAGTGTATTAGCCATGCTACCTTTAGTTCAGGTGATTGCTACGACAGCGTGTGCTGTTAGACTTTAAGGAAAAGTCATATTGTTTGTGGACACTTAAAATTGTTATGGTCTGCATGTTTTTGATCATGTGCTTTTTTTGTTTTTTTGTTTTTTTTTAGTTTCACCCTTTCCTTTTGTCAATAAATCTGATGGCAACTGCACAGCGTCTTCAGAGTCTCGATGAGAGAAAGGTGTTTAGCTGCTTGTCAAAATATACTCAGAGTATGTATTGAGGAAAACACAAGGGTCCTTAGGGTTGAGGTATTTGTTAGTCTTGTAAACATCCTTTCCCTGCTCTCTCATTAATTCAGCCTAGAGGTTGTGGGACTCATGCATGTGTGTGTGTGTGTGTGAGAGAGAGAGAGAGCGAGAGCAAGAGAGACATTTGAAATTGAGTCAATTATCTGCTAAGTAGCTCTTTCCGTTCCTTTAAAAAATGCTAATGCAAATTAGGGCTAAGGCCTGATAGATTCTCTAGACTGGAATACAGTTAGAAAAAAATTAAAATTGTTTATTTTATTTATGAACTATCAGTACTTATAGATTTTTTATTGTAGCTAAATTGATTGCAAAATTGATTGCTATCAAAATCAGTTTCGCAGTTGACTGCTTTGGCTGTTGAATATTTATGCCAGATGCCCTTTCTGACACAACTCTCCCCATTTACCTGGGATTGGGACTGGCACTAGGAGTACACTGGCTTGTACTTCCTCTGTGGCTTGGTAACCAAATTTCCTTCCCCCTTTCTATTGTGTTGAGCACCAAGTTAGAAGGTGGAAAACACCATTTTTATGGTCTTTGGTACGAAATGGCTGGGGCTTGAACCCTTAGAGATATAATAATGATTAGACAGTCCATCACTAGTTGCCAGGCTAGTCTCAGGCCATCAGGCACAAACATATTGCTGTTCGAAAGAAACACAAATAAGTCATTGCGCTACATAGGCATGTACTGCATTTTCTTCATTTTGGCTGAAGAAGTTGAATATTTTATGAAATTAACAGCACTCATCAATCACTTTCAGTGCCTAATCATGGTAGAAAATTAAGGACAATTAAAAAATGTTCCACTTTAACAATATTATTAGTTGATTTAAACACTGATGTGACTGTTTTCTAAATGCATTACATACTTATGTGGCGGTTTGGTGTAACCCCCACAAACAGACTGGACAGACACAGCGCTCGGCTAGAGCAATTAACAGAACAGTGAAATGTGTATTAATGTCTACAGGCAGCCCCGCTTCTTCTGGCTCACTTCTGTGATGTTAATGTTGCCTTTCATGCATTGTGTTCATGCGTCCTGCCTTACTGTGACCTAGGGAACGAGATCAATATGTCTCTCAAATGCAAATGTCTCATGCCTGTTCTGTTATCTCTTTGATCATGCCAACTGCTAGGGAATGCCCTTTGATGTATTGTTGTAGTTGGGTATATATGCTGCAACTCTGTAACTCAAACCCTCTCTCGTTCTGATTCTGCAACTGCTGCTGGACACACACATTTTGTGTCCCTCTGGAGAGCCGTGGGCTTGCTCCCGGCGCGCATGCACGGCGCCGGGAGCGGAGCTCGTGACGGCGGTATGATTTAATAAAACTCAACTTAAAACTTCACAACGCTGCCTTTATTATTTCATGCCGCTGCACTTATATGATTCCAGTAAATACAATAAACCTTTATTTGGATATCCTGTTATCACAATGCTGCAGGAGCTGTCAACATGACTATTTCAGGACCAATATGGCACCTCCATTCTCTGTCAAAATGGTAGCCATAGCATCTCTAATCAATTATATACAGTGGGGCAAAAAAGTATTTAGTCAGCCACCAATTGTGCAAGTTCTCCCACTTAAAAGGTGAGAGAGGTCTCCAATTTCCATCATGGGTATACCTCAACTATGAGAGACAAAATGAGAAAAAAAAAATCCAGAAAATCACATTGAAGGATTTTTAATGAATTAATTGGTAAATTCCTTGGTAAAATAAGTATTTGGTCACCTACAAACAAGCAAGATTTCTGGCTCTCACAGACCTGTAACTTCTTCTTTAAGAGGCTCCTCTGTCCTCCACTCATTACCTGTATTAATGGCACCTGTTTGAACCATTATCAGTATAAAAGACACCTGTCCACAACCTCAAACAGTCAGACTCCAAACTCCACTATGGCCAAGACCAAAGAGCTGTCAAAGGACGCCAGAAACAAAATTGTAGACCTGCACCAGGCTGGGAAGACTGAATCTGCAATAGGTAAGCAGCTTGGTGTGAAGAAATCAACTGTGGGAGCAATTATTAGAAAATGGAAGACATACAAGACCACTGATAATCTCCCTCGATCTGAGGCTCCACGCAAGATCTCACCCCGTGAGTTCAAAATGATCATGAGAACGGTGAGCAAAAATCCAAGAACCACACGGGGGGACCTAGTGAATGACCTGCAGAGAGCTGGGACCAAAGTAACAAAGGCTACCATCAGTAACACACTACGCCGCCAGGGACTCAAATCCTGCAGTGCCAGACGTGTCCCCCTGCTTAAGCCAGTACATGTCCAGGCCCGTCTGAAGTTTGCAAGAGAGCATTTGGATGATCCAGAAGAGGATTGGGAGAATGTCATACGTATGGCCAGATGAAACCAAAATAGAACTTTTTGGTAAAAACTCAACTTGTCATGTTTGGAGGAGAAAGAATGCTGAGTTGCATCCAAAGAACACCATACCTACTGTGAAGCATGGGGGTGGAAACATCATGCTTTGGGGCTGTTTTTCTGCAAAGGGACCGGGACGACTGATCCGTGTAAAGGAAAGAATGAATGGGGCCATGTATCGTGAGATTTTGAGTGAAAACCTCCTTCCATCAGCAAGGGCACTGAAGATGAAACGTGGCTGGGTCTTTCAGCATGACAATGAACCCAAACACACCGCCCGGGCAATGAAAGAGTGGCTTCGTAAGAAGCATTTCAAGGTCCTGGAGTGGCCTAGCCAGTCTCTAGATCTCAACCCCATAGAAAATCTTTGGAGGGAGTTGAAAGTCCGTGTTGCCCAGCGACAGCCCCAAAACATCACTGCTCTAGAGGAGATCTGCATGGAGGAATGGGCCAAAATACCAGCAACAGTGTATGAAAACCTTGTGAAGACTTACAGAAAACGTTTGACCTCTGTCATTGCCAACAAAGGGTATATAACAAAGTATTGAGATGAACTTTTGTTATTGACCAAATACTTATTTTCCACCATAATTTGCAAATAAATTCTTTAAAAATCAGACAATGTGATTTTCTGGATTTTTTTTTTCTTATTTTGTCTCTCATAGTTGAGGTATACCTATGATGAAAATTGGAGACCTCTGTCATCTTTTAAGTGGGAGAACTTGCACAATTGGTGGCTGACTAAATACTTTTTTGCCCCACTGTAGATCCCTATGCTTGAACTGTCAACCTCCCAGCTATGGGACAGATTCTCTACCACTAGGGCACTCTGGTATGTATGCACTTAGCTATTATAATAACAATAGCTTGACTATCTTTGTAGTGATCCACGCTGGGTACCTCTGTTCACTAATTATCATTCACACCTGCGCTTGCTTTCACACCTGCTCTTCCCAATTAGGCACCCTTTATCAGGAGTGTATTCCTGCTCTCCGGCACGAAGACGTCTACGCTCCTTGGGTGAAGCTCTCCTCGCCTAAACTCACCTACTGCATCTACTGGGAGTCACGCCTCCCTTCCTCGCATCATTTTGACACCTGTCATCAGCTCCCCAACTAATAGTAAGACTGTTCCCTTGGGAATCCGCACCGTCATCCCCAGCTTCTCTCCTCCTCACTTCCCTGTGCACAGGTGGACTTCCCTCCTGGCGGCGGACTTACCCTTCCTCCAGGCGGCAGACTGGACCAGTGCACCATACGCACTCACCCCCTCTTCTCTCAGCTGGGGCTGCACCTGTTCCTTCTTTCTCACCTCGCACACTATACCTCCGGAGCAGGGCTCCGGCAACCTGGAGAGGACGGTTTGATCCTTCGGCACTTCAACGACTCCTGGACCCAGTAAGGTTATCTACTATTCAGCTCATTCGAGGCTCTGGGGTTGAACTGTTATTAATTCCCCTTCTCTTCTCCTCCCACAGGGTTGCCAGTTCTCTCTTGCTCTGCATTCACACCCACTCACTCATACATGCATTCACTACATTAATAAAAGATCATTGTGAGTTATATCGAGTCTGTGTCTGCTTCTGGGTTTTCGTGCAAACATGTCAAGCTTTGCACAATTTCTTTCTTGATCTCATGTGTTGGTAATACAAAATACAGTATATTACTGTAAATTAATATGTAGCAAATACTGACTGTTTAAACTCCATGGATAATCAGTATATGCTGTGGAAATACTGTAAACAACGTCTTGTCCCAATTTACACCAATTTTTGACAATTTTGCAAGTATGTACTCTATGTCTATGAATATCATTGTATAAGCCAATGAATTCCCACACAGATTTAAATCATCAGTGTATGAATGTGTGTGTGTGAATGGGTGGATAGCAGGATCTGTAAAGCCCTTTGGCCATTTAGAGATGAGTAAAAAAAAGTGCACGGAAGAAGATGGATGGATGGAAGTCTAGTATTTGCATTATTGCCTGTGTTCTATATACTAATTAAAAATAAATAATTACATCATCATTGACAAAAAAGAATGAGTTGAAAATATCCATCCATCCATCCGCTACTGCTTAGCCGGGGATCTGGGTCGGGGGGCATCAGTCCAGGCTTCCACCCAGTTCACACAGCACCATGATCCCCATGATCCTCCCTGCAGGTGGTGAGTCCACTGGAGGGTGGACCCATGTGCATCTCTTGGGTACACTGGGTCCTTGATCTAACTTTTTTCGTGGGATCTACTGGATCGCTTTTAGTCTGGCCCTTCACCCAGGACCTGTTTGCCTTGAAAGACCCTACCAGGGGCAAGTTGCCCCGACAACATAGCTCCTGGGATCATTCAGGCACTCAAATCCCTCCACCACGATAAGGTGGCAATCCACAGAGGGGAGTTGAAAACATGGCCCAACAAAATCCCAACCTCAATACTACTGAGTCAATCAGAATCTGCATTAAGTGAATAATGTGAGCTTTAAATGAGACAACATATTACATAGAAGTGTGGTGACAACATGTTAAAAGAAATGCAGCAAAATACTTGAAAAACTCAAGTACTGGAAAACTCAAACTCATTTTATGATCCCCTAAGCAAATTCACTCACTGAAACTGCAAAGAAAAAAACAGTAGGACTCTGGAACACAAGTGCATCTGCAGGCCGTGGAGATGGTTTAAATTAAAGTGGACAATGAGACATATGGCGATGTTACACCAAAGCAGCAGAAGAAATGGCTCCTTATAAGAACCATCTGTAGGCAAAAATTAAGTAATAAACATTAAAAATATCAATGAGGTGTCACCAGAGTTCAATTCAACATTTAAAGGTGAAAAACTGATTTTTCCAAAAAACATCTTTACATCAGATATTACCATTTGCAAATTTCTCAATCAGCCCAAAATATATATATTTTTTTAATTTGGCAAGATGACTTCCTAGAATCAGTGCCAGTCACATTTTGACCCCCTGCAATCCCAGATAAGAGACAGGCAAATTTCTGTGGGAGAAAACAGGGCGTGCTACAATCATGGAGACAAGTAAGAGAACAGGACCAGAGATCATTTCCATCCCACCTACAAAAAAAAAAAAAAAAGAATCTGTTGCGTAGGAGTGGCTGTAGCTTTCAAAGTACTAGCTTGTGTACTCTTAAGGTGTGTTCAGTTCACACCAAACGCGAACGGGTGGCGCAAATCCATACAAAGTGAATGGGAAGACGCGAGTATGCGCGAATTTGCGTAGTCGCGCATTCGCGTCCGCTAGCTAGCAGCTAGCTTTGAGATTCTGCTGTCACCAGAGTAAAAGTATCACCATTGCAGAGTAAACTAGTTTGAAAATGAAACTCATTCACTGGGAGACAGGAGGACCGGGAACTCTTCAGCTGAATGGGGATTTTGGAGTTATTTACCCATTTATTTATTTTATTTAGCGAATGCAAAGTCCTTAAGCCAAGCAGTTGCCTCCTGGTTTGCTGTATGGAGGGTGTGTAATCCTCCTTCCAGTCTTTGGAGCGGGCAAGCCTCTATGATGTGTTCCATAGTTTGCTCCTCTCCACATGCGCAAACCAAATGCGTTATTTACCCATGGTTTCCGGCCATGGACATCCTAGCAAACTAGCAAGTTAGCAACGTAAACACCCATCGTCTGTGAAGTTTTGGAGGCTTGAGACGCCATTTTCAGGTGAGCCCCCGGTCGGATAATGTAAACCTAAGCATGATGTTATTTTGGGAATTTCCACAACAGGTTGAACACAGCTGCAGAAGTTTTAAAGACAACTTTGCCTGTCTGCATCTCACTATTTATGTCTGTTGGCGTGTTTACATTGATTTATAATGTAATTGTGCCACACAAAAAATTCGCCTATTCACGTTTTGACTGAACGCACCTGTAATCTTGTCCTCAGCGTGACAACAAGTCCAGGAAAGGAGGGGCCAAGCCTTAGGTGTTTTGAATTTGAACTGCATTACCATTTTAAAACGCTAGTTGTCAGGATTATATCACGTTCCTTTAAAAATCAAACCTCAGCAAATTACTTTGAAACCAGCTGGCCAGACACATAAAGGAATCATGACTCCTGGGAAGCATCCACTGTAAAGCAGATGGAAAACTGCTGAACCAGGCAAAATGGAAAGCACCCTTCCATACATTATATTCTATAATAGATGCATTATAATTTAATTTTTGCAGCTTCTATAAGACAAAAAATGGTTATTATAAAACAGCTACTGTTTTTAACAGTCAGTATGCACAATAGTTAGTATATATTTAGTTTTTGTACAACAGTCATAGGAACATTTCAGCATATTTAACTAATCTGATGAGTTCACAAACCTTCTCTGAGCTGCATTTCATACTTCCAAAACTTGGGAGAGGGAGACTGTCATAAAATCTGCTTTTGGCAGGCAGATGTACTGTAGTTTTTTTTTTTTTTTTTTAAAGCAGGACCCAAGGCAGCAAGCAAAGATATGGTGCAAAAATGATTTATTAACCAAACACTGGCGCAAACAAAAGCACAGTATGAGGGCTGGAAAATAACGCAGGAGGACCAGACTAAAATAAACTCACAGGGAAACTTGAGACACAGGGACACACGGGAAGCAAGACTGGAGAAATGACAATATCCCAACACAGAGCGCAAAGGTTAACCAATTATTACAAACGCCTGGCAGGTGGGAACAATCACGGGCTACATGGTAACACATGAGGAAGTAGCTAGAGTTATGGAACACAAGAGGGCTGGGAACAATAGGTGGACAGGTATACACACAGACCCCAAATTTTTTTATTTATTTTATTTAACCTTTATTTATACAGGATAGTTCCATTGAGAGGCAACCTCTCTTTTTCAAGGACGCCCTGTTCACATTCACACCAGGAAGCTGCCCAGTACGACCACAAACTGACCTGTGGCCAGTGAGCAGCTCCACTGGAGCAGTTGGGGTTAAGGGCCTTGCTCAAGGGCACCACAGTCAGGTTAAGGAGGGTGAGCAAACATTGCTATGTTATTTGTCCTCACCCAGATCTAATTCTGCCGGTCCAGGGATCGACCCCACAACCCTCTGCTCACCAGTCCACATCCCTAACCATTAGGCCATCACTGCCCAAAAATAAGGGCAGGGGAAACACAGAGACCACAATACTGATACAAAGGACAAACGGGGGTGACACAACGGACTAAAGGCAGACACAGGATGACATCAGGAATAAACAACATAACCAAGAACTAAGGAATACCATTGCTGACCATTAAACCAAATAGCAAAAGAGTCCAAAAAATAACACAAAATGTTTACATGTTAACATGACAGAACAGAGACCTTGCTGCACCAATCATATTCCACCATTTATGGACATGTTCCTATTAATTGTTTCTACTCACAAGCCAATGCAGATGTGCCTTCAGACTGTGGGAAGGCCTTGTCAATAGCAAACATTTCTTCAATGCTTACACTACCAACCAGGCCAAAAGAAAAAGTTTAAAAAGGATTGAGAAGAAACGGGAAGACTAAGGGAGAATCTGACAATAAAAGAAAAATGTTTGTCGATATCAGGAAATCAGGCTCACAGTGGAACTTCTTCCACCAACTTGAAAGACTTAAGGTTGCTAAAGAGTACAATTTAGCTTCATAGGCATGTAGCATCAAAGCAACTTTACTTGCCCATGGGTTTGTAAAGAAAATAACAAAATTAAATGCACTGGGACCTCAACACTTCTTCCATTGCTGTATGCAGCTGTGGAGAGTGGGAGGGGGGATTTCATGGCAACAGCACTGTGCTTCCATCCAGGCAACATACGAGTTGCAAATCGGGGTGTTGTCTTGCAAGACATGAACACCTTGAGTCAGCATCCCACGCCTCTCGTTTTTGATGACCTTATGCAATTTCTGCAGCAGTGAAGCATAGGAAGTCCCAGTAATTGTGATGCCCCTTGTCAGGATATCCATCATCAATACTCCATGCTGGTCCTAAAAGACCATGAGCATGACTTGCCTGCCGAGGATTGGACACATGGCTACTTCAGAGGTGGTGGGTCACAATGCTTCCATTGCGTCGACTGCACTTTAGTCTCTGGATCATAGTGATGAACCCATTTTTCATCCTACATGATCAGTCTGTCAAAGAAGTCTTCCTGGTTTTCTTGGTGCATGGCCAAGAGCCTGGGAACAAGTCACTTGTTCCCAGGCTTGTGACCTTTCCTTTTGGAAAGGTGTGTGCAACCGGGGAATCCATCATGCAGACAGCTTCTGCATGTGTAAGTGGTCATGGATGATTTATATCCGACAGACCCCACACTGATCTTTACATCTTGGGCTAGTTGGCAAATGGTTATGCTGTGATCCTTCAAATTAGTGGCTTATACTTGCCAAAGGGTGTCTTCATCAATGGCATAGTGCGATCACCCAGGAATGGGTGTCCAACCACACTCGAACAATAGGCACCAATGCTTGACTACGTCATGCAATGGGGCATTCTGTCCATAAGTCTCTTTCATCTCATCAAACATTTCCTGTGGTGTGTGTGGCCTCTCAAGTACAGGAACCTAATGACCACTCTGCAACCAACTGGCTCCATTATCACACCTTACTCTATCTTAGCACCTTTAAAAGAGTAACTAAGAGTAAGAGTAACTCTTAGAGGTTCAGAGCTGCAAATTACCATGTGACCTATAAAGATACGTATGTATTATTATACATGTGCAATTTCAGCCTCCTACAATAACCAGAAGTGGGTCAGAGGAAATCTTTAATGAACAGCCCTCATATATTGTGTAAGCCTACTGAAAGATGAAATTGCACATACTTGAAGCATGTGACCTATAACCTTGACCTTGCACATAACCTGGGAAAAGACCCACCTGAGGATAATTGTGTGTAAGTTTGGTGAGCAGCTGAACATTTGGCCAAGAGAGTATCAATTCTTGTAAATGGTGGATGGACATATAGATGATGGACACAGTGGCCCAGTGGCAGCACATTCATTAGGGTGATTGATCAATGTACTACCAAAGGGAGAGAAAGACAGAGTGAGAGAGAAAATTATGTTTTCTCTCAAAAACAGAGCTGAAGTGTCTTTTCATCCAGTCACTGAATGAATAAGATTGAATAAAGATTAAATCCTAATCCAAGAAAATGCCACATCTTCCATATAAGCACATAGGTGAATGCAAAACAAATCTTTTCTAAGGTTTTTAGAACTAGCCCCTTATTTTTTCTACTCCCACTCTCTAAAAGAACACTTTTAACCTTCCTCAATCCAACAGCCAAAAAGACAGCAACATGAAAAAGACTTTGGAAGAAAGAAGTCACCATACATATTTAACTGAGATATGAAAAAATAAAAAGCATCCTCAAGACAATCGCTGCTATTTGATAGCCAGTCATCTAAATAACAGTTAGAATGTCAAAGCTGCATTCTGTGAGCCTCAGAGTAAGATGCTGATATACTGTCATATATGTGCAGGACTTCAAACATTACATCAAATAATAAAATTTTAAAATGTCAGAAAATGTGGGACACATTGCCGTGCCTGCTTCATGATTTTGCATTAAAACTTGCCCTCGCTCCTCATCCATTATCTTGTGTCATTTAAATACTGTATGTACGGACATATGCAGGGAAAGCCATTTAAAACAAAGAAAACCAAGCATGGGGCACTATGAAACAAGATCAATATGAGACTGCGTAAAGCAGCATCTCACAAAAGATAAACAAAATCCTTCTTCAGAGGCACATACCATGAACTGTGTTCAGTCCTGTTTTCTGAATGGATGGGCAAAGAACTCAGGGGTCTTCACAGAGTTAATGAAGAGAAAAACTAAAGCTGTCCATGTGTACAAGTGTTCACTGTGGGGAAGTGGGATCTTGAAGCAGTCCCAAAACAGTAACAGAGGTAATAGGATCATGGCTGTCCATCTGGCCTCATCCCAGGACATGCGGCAGGCTCTAAAGAACACCTCAAGCACTAACACTGTTGATTTTCTAATTCTGTTCCTACTCAGAGACAATTTAGTTTGCTCATTAAAGCAAAAGCAAGCCAAGGATTATAATTTATTTTAAATGGCTTTTAGAGACATTTGTGTGTTGTTTTTGGTATGCTGTGCTACAAGAATAATCACTGTTATTTAATTATTGTAACTTTTCAATTTCAAGGTATCCCTAATGCATCATAACAAAGACTGTCACAAAAGGCGTAAAATTAGTTTTGTGTGCAGCAAAATGCACTACAGAGATCAACTCTACAAATGTAAAAATAAGCCAGCTTTCTATTAATTTCTTCATTTGAGGGTTACAACTTAAAAACAATGAGACCAGAGTATAACAACTGTGAAATACTCTGTAGCAGTTGCAAAACTGAGGTGACTGATCTATGAAAAATTTGAGTCAATTTTTATGAGATAACACAATTCAATTAAAACTACAATATGCTTCTATATATACAGGTGTATCTCAAAAGATTAGAATATACAGTTGCAATTGAAATTATTCAACCCCACTGAAAAAACAACTATTATTACAAGTGGGTTCTCCAAATTTAACACAAAATTCCACTTTTATTAATTACTGCAGTTTCAAAATTAGTCAACCCCTTCATGACAAGCATCTTTAGTGCTTAGGAGAGCACCCTTTTGCTGTAATGACCTGCTGATAATGTAATGCATAGCCAGATACCAGCTTCTGGTAGCGTTCTGAGGAATCTTAGCCTAATCCTCATGGACAAAGGCCTCCAGTTCACTAATGGCCTATTTCACAATAAAGTGGGACAAAGTGTTACATAGAGGCCAAAAATTCAAATTGTGTTTACCTGTTAATTAGGACTGAATTTAATATCCCAAATATATGAATTTTGATAACTGACTACATTGGCCCAATTTCCCCTTGTGTTCTTTCCAGTCTGCATCTGGATGTATCAGTTCTTGAACCAAATATTTTTAAACAAAACATTTTTACGAGGCAGAACTCAATATTACTACTGATAAAGCACCTGAAACGTTCTTGAGTTTGCATGCTGCAACTGGCTTTCTCAAATCCCACCAGAGATTTTCAGTGGGGTTCGAGTCAGAAGACTGATGGCCACTCTAGTACTCTAGGACTTCTGAAACAAAACTTTGGTGGACTCTGAGGTATGCTTGGGATCATTGTCCTGTTGGAAGGTCCAACGACACCAAAGCTTCAGCTTCCTCACAGACGGAATGACATTTTCTCCCAAGATTTAATTGAATCCATCTTAACCAACACATGCTGCAGGTTTCCAGTGCCAGAGGAATCGAAGCAGCCTCAGAGCATCACTGTACCACCACCATACTTCACTTTAGGCATGGTGTTCTTTTCAACGTATAGTGCATCCGTAAAGTATTCACAGTGCTTCATTTTTTTCACATTTTGTAATGTTACAGCCTTATTCCAAAATGGATTAAAATAATTTTTTCCTCAAAATTCTACACACAATATCCCATTATGACAATGTGAAAAAAGTTTTTTTTTTTTAGATTTTTGCAAATTTATTAAAAATAAAAAACAAAGAAATCACATGTACATAAGTATACAGAGCCTTTGCCATGAAGCTCAAAATTGAGCTCAGGTGCATCCTGTTTCCACTGATCATCCTTGAGATGTTTCTACAGCTTAATTGGAGTCCACCTGTGGTAAATTCAGTTGATTGGGCATAATTTGGAAAGGTACACACCTGTCTATAAAAGGTCCCACAGTTGACAGTGCATGTCTGAGCACAAACCAAGCATGAAGTCAAAGGAATTGTCTGTAGACCTCTGAGACAGGATTGTCTCGAGGCACAACTCTGGGGAAGGGTACAGAAAAATTTCTGCTGCTTTGAAGGTCCTAATGAGCTCAGTGGCCTCCATCGTCTGCAAATGGAATAAGTTTGGAACCTCCAGGACTCTTTCTAGAGCTGGCCGGGTGTCAAAACTGAGCGAAAGGGAGAGAAGGGCCTTAGTCAGGGAGGTGACCAAGAACCCGATGGTCACTCTGTCAGAGCTCCAGTATTCCTCTATGGAGAGAGGAGAACCTTCCAGAAGGACAACCATCTCTGCAGCAATCCACCAATCAGACCTGTATGGTAGAGTGGCCAGACAGAAGCTACTCCTTAGTAAAAGGTACATGGCAGCCCCCCTGGAGTTTGCCAAAAGGCACCTGAAGGACTCTCAGACCAAGAGAAACAAAATTCTCTGGTCTGATGAGACAAAGATTGAACTCTTTGGGATGAATGCCAGGCATCATGTTTGGAGGAAACCAGGCACCGCTCATCACCAAGCCAATACCATCCCTACAGTGAAGCATGGTGGTGGCAGCATCATGCTGTGGGGGTGTTTTTCAGTGGCAGGAACTGAAAGACTAGTCAGGATAGAGGGAAAGATGAATGCAGCAATGTATAGAGACATCCTGGATGAAAACCTTCTCCAGAGTGCTCTTAACCTTAGACTGGGGCGATGGTTCATCTTTCAGCAGGACGACCCTAAGCACACAGCCAATATATCATAGGAGTGGCTCCAGGACAACTCTGTGAATGTCCTAGAGTGGCCCAGCCAGAGACCAGACTTGAATCCAATTGAACATCTCTGGAGAGATCTGAAAATGGCTGTGCACCAACACTTCCTATCCAACCTGATGGACCTTGAGAGGTGCAGCAAAGAGGAATGGGCAAAACTGCCCAAAGATAGGTGTGCCAAGCTTGTGGCATTATATTCAAAAAGACTTGAGGCTGTAATTGCTGCCAAAGGTGCATCAACAAAGTATTGAACAAAGGCTGTGAATACTTATGTACATGTAATTTCTTAGTCTTTTTTTTTTTAAATAAATTTGCAAAAATCTCAAAAAAACTTTTTTCACATTGTCATTACAGGGTATTTTGTGTAGAATTTGTGGAAAAAGTGAAGTGCTGTGAATACTTTCCGGATGGACTGTATGCTTCGTTCTTCATCTGCTAGACATACTGCTGATCCATAGGCCCAAAAAGTTCCAATTTTGTTTCATCACTCCATAGAACAGAATCTCAAATCCTCTTTGGCTTATATACAACGGGGAAATACATCAACATTTTTCTCATTAAACATATTTCTGATGCAGCCATAGACCTGAGATTTTCACCAGAGATCAGTAACAACCCAAATAATCCATACATACAAAGAAATCAAGGCAACTGTGTTCACAAAACAAGCTACATTTAATAAAGTGGAATGACACAGGGAATAAGTATTGTACACATGAAGAAAAAGAGGTGAAAAAGGCATAGAAAGCCAAGAAACCAGCTGAAATCCATCAGAATTTAGGAAGCCATCCAATCCCCCATCAGTGAAAATTAATTTCAACGGGTTAAGTCCTGACTGATAGCCTTTAAAAAGGTCTGTGAATGTCAGATTGTCACACCACAAAGAATTCATGATGGGTAGAAGCAAAGAGCTCTCTAGACCGCCGCAACCTTGTTGTTGCAAAACATAATGATGGCATTGGTTACAGGCGCATTTTTAAAGTGCTGAATGTTCCAGTGAGCACTGTTGGAGCCATCATTCAGAAGTGGAAAGAACATCATTTTACCATAACCCAGCCACAACCATGAGCTCCTTGCAAGATTTCTGATAGAAGAGTCAAAAGAATTATCAGAAGAGTTATCCAAGAGCCAAAGACCACTCGTGGAGAGCTCCAGAAAGACCTGGAGTTAGCAGGTACTGCTGTTTCAAAGAAAACAATAAGTATTGTACTCAACCGACATGGGCTCAATGCCAACTCACCTCACAGGGCTCCATTGCTGAAGAAAAAGCATGTTGAAGCTAGTTTTAAGTTTGCTGCACAAGATTTGAGCAAGCCAGTAACATACTAGGATAATATAGTGTGGTCAGATGAGACCAACATTTTACATTTTGGGTGCCACAACACAGCATGTTTGGAAGAGAAATAGCACTGCACATCAGCCCAAAAACACCATACCAGCAGTGAAGTTTAGAGGTGGGAGTATCATGGTGTGGGGGTGCTTTCAGCACATGGTACAGGCAGACTTCATATAACTGAAGGAAAGATAAATGGACACATATACAGAGACATCCTTAATAAGAACCTGTTGCCATCTGCCAAGATGCTGAAGATGAAACAAAGGTGGACATTTCAGCAAGTCAACGATCCCAAACACACAGCCAAGGAAAATCAACTTGCTCCAGAGAAGCCAAATAAAGCTGATAGAATGGCCCAGTCAGTCACCTGACCTGAACTCAATTGAAAATCTATGGAATGAAATGAAGATCAGAGTTCATAGAAGACACCCACAGAACCTTCAAGATTTGAAGGCTAAAATCAGTCCTGAGCAATGCCTGTGTCTAGTTTCTTCATAGAGGAGGCGTCTGGAAGCTGTTATTACCAACAAAGGCTTTTCTACTAAATATGAAATGAACTTCACCAAGCGTGTTCAATACTTATTTTCTGTGTCATTCCACTTTATTAAATATAACTTGTTTTGTGAACACAGTTGCCTTGATTTCTTTGTATGTATGGATCACTTGGGTTGTTACTGATATCTGGTGAAAATCTCAGGTCAATGGCTCCATCAGAAATATGGTTAATGAGAAAAATGCTGATGTTATAGAAGAAAAAAGCAGACAAGGCAGCAAGCTGGACAACACATGAACTTTATTCTTCTTCCAACATCAAGTACAGGAAATACTCAGTTTGGGTCTCTCTGTGCCTCCTTTTTTTAACCTTTATTTCTGCACAATAAGACCCAGGGAGTTACAACACAATACTTTCAGTGCACAAAGACATGCGTGGCACATTAACATAATAACCCCCTGTCTTTCTCTCTCTAATCCTGCGTCTTCCGACTCACTGTGGGGTTGATAGTCCTTTCTGATACTTCTGAAACCCCCCAGAGCAAGTTCCTCCTTCAGTCCTTTTGTTCCATCTTCCCCCGGCTTCCAACTCTGGGTGGAGAACCTCCACACAGTGCCACCACACAGCGCCCCCCTCCAAATACCCAGAAAGGGCACTAACCCCCTCGTCCTTTGGGCTTGAGCCTGCGCCCATAGCGGCTGTAGCAGGGGTTGCTGGTCCAGTCGAAACACCCTGCTGGCGAGGTGTGCAGGTAGGCACATTAGTCTGTGGAGGGAAAAAGGATGGGGGGGAATACATGTCAGCTTTGCGAGCGCAGGTCTCTACCGCGGGAACATCAACTTACGGAGCCACCAATGGTGGGCGTCCGCGCCGGACAGCTTGGGCCAACACCACCTGCTTGTCTGTTAACACAAAAGCGGCTTCAGCCTGTCGATGCAGACGGTCTCCCTACACCCCCCAAGTCTAACACAAAATGCTTTGCTCCAGTCTCCAGCACCCTGAATGGTCCGTTGTACGGTGGGCGCAATGGGGTCCGGTGTGCATCGTGCCTGACAAAAGCAAAACTGGCATTCTGTAAGCTTTTTGAGACAAAGGTGTGGGGAAAACAATGGTGGGCCGGGCCCGGCACATTAACAGCCTCCGTACTGTGCAAAAATTGCGTGGGTGGATTGACCCCAGGTGCAGGTTTTTCTGGTAAAAATTCCCCAGGGATCCGCAGTGGCTGAGAAAAAATGAGTTCTGCCGGGGAAGCTGCCAAATCCTCCTTCGGCGCAGAGCGCAACCCTAAAAGAACCCAGTGTAGGCGGTCTACCCAATTTGCACCTGTGAGTGAAGCTCTGAGTGCTGCCTTAAGAGACCTATGAATACGTGCGCATAACCCGTTAGCCTGGGGGTTGTACATGGTAGTGCGGTGGATTTTGACCCCCAGGCTCTGGGCCATCGTGGACCAGAGTTCCGAAATGAACTGTAAACCCCTGTTGGAAGTGATGTCTCATGGGGATCCAAACCGTGCAACCCAAGCCGACAGAAAAACGCGAGCCACTTTCACGGATGTGGTGGAAGCCAGTGGGACCATATCAGGCCAATGCATGGTACGGTCCACGATTGTCAAAAGGTGTGTGAAACCTTGCGACGGTGGGAGGGGTCCCACCAAATCCACGTGGACATGGTCGAACCTCCTGGCTGGGATTTGGAATGGCTCGACGGGGGCTCTGGTGTGCTTGTGCACTTTGGCCCTCTGGCACGCAACGCACGCTGCAGCCCACTCTTTCACGTCCTTGCGCAAGCGTGGCCAGACAAATTTCACCCCCACCAGTTTAACCAAGGCGCGCATGCCAAGGTGCGAAAGGGAGTGGACTGACTCAAAAATGTGGCGGCGCCAAGAGCTTGGAACCACCGGGCGTGGGTGACCGGTGGAGACATCGTAGAGCAAGGGAGGGCACCCTTCCTGCACCACCCTGCTCTCCAGTTTTAACCCAGTGGGCGTGGACCAGAGCGCGCAAATGTCTGCGTCCTCGGTTTGTAAAATGTGCACAACAGGCAATCGGCCACGACGTTGAGCTTACCAGCAATGTGTTGAATGTCAGTCGTAAACTCCGAGATCACAGCCAAATGCTGTTGCTGCCGAGCTGACTACGGTTCCAAGACCTTGGACATCACGTACGTTAGCGGTTTATGAGCCACGAACGCGGTGAACTCACGCCCTTCTAGCCAAAACTGGAAATGGTGTGTTGCCAGGTGGAGGGCCAACAATTCTTTGTCGAACATACAGTTTTTGCGTTTGCTGTCGCGCAAAGTATGACTGAAAAATGCGAGCAGCTGCCACGAGCCAGAAATGTACTGCTCCATCACTGCCCCTATGGCAATGTCAGACACGTCCGTGGTGAGCGCTATTCGCACTGAAGGGGGAGGGTGGGCTAGTAACGTGGCGTCAGCGAGCGCTGTTTTGGCGTTTGCAAAAGCCTGGACTCGTTCGGGGGACCAGTCGATGTTTTCCATGGGCTTCTTTTTCTTCAGCTCGGCGTACAACGGCTGCAGCAGCTGGGCTGCCCGGGGAAGAAATGGTTATAAAAGCTGACCATTCCCAAAAATTCCTGTAGGGCTCTCACAGTCTGCGGACGCGGAAAATCCGACATGGTGCACACCTTATCGAATAATGGAATTGCGCCATCCGGCGATATGCGGTAGCCCAAAAAAATCAATCACAGGCACACCAAACTGGCTCTTCACCAGGTTAACTATAAGCCCGTGTGCTTCCAACCTCTGGAAAACCATTTTTAGACGGGCAAGGTGCTTCTCCTCAGACACGCTAGCCACTAGAATGTTGTCCAAGTAGACAAAAATGAAAGATAGGTCACAGAGCACTGCGTCCATCATTCTCTGAAAGGTTTGCGCAGCGCCCTTTAACCCAAACGACATGCGTAAAAACTCGAAAAGGCCCAAAGAAGTTATTACCGCTGTCTTGGGATCATCCTCCGCGTGCACCGGGACCTGGTGATAACTGTGGATCAGATCCCCTTTTGAAAAAGCACACGCCCCGGCCAGGTGCACGGAAAAATCCTGGATGTGCGAGATGGGATACTAATCGTGTTTTGTGGCGTTGTTCAAGCACTGGAAATCACCGCTCGGTCGCCACGACCCGTCGGCCTTAGGCGCCATGTGTAGTGGGGATGCCCACGGGCTGTTGGAGTGCCTAATAATGCCATACTGCTTCAAGTTGGCAAACTCCTCGTGCGCGCTGGCCAGTTTAGCCACATCCAGACACCGAGGTCACGCAAACACCGGCGGGCTTTTAGTGGTTATGAAATGTTCGACCCTGTGTTTGGTTACCGAAACCGAAAAAGCTGGGACCATGTGTGCCTGGAACTGTGCAACTAATCAGAATCAGAATCAGAATCAGAATCAGGTTTATTGCCATTGTTCATGTAGTACACAAACTAGGAATTTGTCTCGGTACAATGCTGCAACATTAAACATGATAAGATAAGAGAAATAAACTATACATGTAATAAAGTGTAGGATAAGATTAAGTGATACTGGTCAACAGTTAAAATATATATATATATTAGCCAGCAGCAGATACTGTGGAGAACTATATAGTGCAGTCGGTAATGCAGGAAGAAAACAGTGATGATTGACATGAGTCTGGTTGAGCTGCTGTACATGGTGCACGAGAGTCACTTAGTGTTCAGCAGTCTAATGGCAGAGGGGAAGAAGCTGTTCATGTGACGGGAGGTTTTAGTCTGGATGGACCGAAGTCTTCTACCAGAGGGGAGGGGGGCAAACAGTACATGACCAGGGTGTGAGGGATCGGCTATGATCCGGCCAGCACGCCTCCGGGTCCTGGAGATGTACAGATCCTGGAGAGATGGGAGCTTGCAGCCGATCACCTTCTCAGCAGTGCGCACGACGCGCTGCAGCCTTAGTCTGTCCCTGGCAGTGGCTCCTGCGTACCACACGGTTATGGAGGTGGTGAGGATGGACTCGATGATGGCTGTGTAGAACTGCACTAACATCTTGGTGGGTAGCTTGAGCTTCCTCAGCTGCCGCAGGAAGAACATCCTCTGCTGGGCTTTTTTGATGAGTGAGCTGATGGTCAGCTCCCATTTGAGGTCCCTGGTGATGGTAGTGCCTAGGAAGCGGAAGGAATCAGCAGTGGTGATGGGAGAGCCTGAGAGGGTGAGGGGGGGCAGAGGAGTAGTGACTTTCCTGAAGTCTACAATCATCTCCACTGTCTTCAGAGCGTTCAGCTGCAGGTTGTTATTGCTGCACCAGGACGCCAGCTGGGCCACCTCTCTCCTGTAGGCGGACTCGTCGCCGTTGGAGATGAGCCCGATGAGGGTGGTGTCGTCCGCAAACTTGATCAACTTGACAGACTGGTGGCTGGAGGTGCAGGAGTTGGTGTAAAGGGAGAAGAGTAGGGGGGAAAGTACACAGCCCTGGGGTGATCCGGTGCTGATGCTAGTATAGTCTGAGACAGTCTTTCCCAGCCGCACATGCTGCCTCCGGTCCGTCAGGAAGTCGATGATCCACCTGCAGAGGGAGTCAGGCACGTTGAGCAGGGACAGCTTGTCCCGGAGCAGAGCGGGGCGGATGGTGTTGAATGCGGAGCTGAAGTCCACAAACAGGATCCTGGCGTAGGTTCCCGGGGAGTCCAGGTGCTGCAGGATGGAGTGGAGGGCCAGGTTGACTGCATCGTCTACAGACCTGTTGGCTCGGTAGGCAAACTGCAGCGGGTCCAGGAGAGGGGTGGTGATGGACTTGAGGTGGGACAGGACCAGGCGCTCAAAGGACTTCATGACTACAGAGGTGAGCGCTACAGGTCTGTAGTCATTAAGTCCAGTGATCCGTGGCTTCTTGGGGACAGGGATGATGGTGGAGGATTTGAGGCAGGACGGCACGTGGCATAACTTAAGGGAGGTGTTAAAAATGTCTGTGAATACAGGAGCCAGCTGTTTCGCACAGAGTCTCAGGGTGGAGGGAGACACGCCGTCTGGGCCGGGGGCCTTGCGCGGGTTCAGTCTGGAGAACTGTTTGAGCACATCCTGCTCACTGATGATAAGGGGAGGGGGGGAGGTGGGGGGGGGTGCCTTAAATGAAGTAGGGAATGTGGAGGCTGTGGAGCTGGAGGGAGGGGGGGAGTTGGACACAGATGACGAGGTGTCAAAACGGGCATAGTGTTGGGACAGTCTCTGACAAAGGGCTTTGTCATCCTGACCTTTAGGAGCCTGAGGCCGATAGTTGGTGATTTGCCTCAGTCCTCTCCACACGGAAGCCGAATCATTAGCAGTGAACTGCTGCTGGAGTCTCTCTGAGTACACAGATTTAGCCCTCTTCAGCTCTCTGTTAAACCGGTATTTAACCTCCCTGTAGCAGTCCCTGTCTCCACTTTTCAGCGCTGCTTCCTTCTCCTTCCTGATCTGTCTGAGCTTAGCTGTGAACCAGGGTTTGTCATTAGAGTAACTCACCCTGGTGCGTGATGGAAGAATGTTCTCTTCACAAAAGTGGATATATGAGTTCACAGTGTCCGTGTACTCATCCAGATCATGCGTGGCTCCTTTAAGCATGCCCCAGTCAGATATTTCCATGCACGTTTCCAGCTTCTCCTCAGCATCACTGGTCCGTATCTTCGTAGTGCTCACAACAGGTTTAGTGAGCTTCAATCTCTGTCTGTATGTGGGAATGAGGTGAACCATCACGTGATCAGATAATCCCAGCGCAGCTCGAGGGACAGCGTGATATGCGTCTTTCACTGTGGTGTAACAGTGATCCAGTGTGTTTAATCCTCTGGTGGGGCATTTAATAAACTGTTTGTAGCGGGGGAGATCGTGGCTCAGATTGCACTGATTAAAGTCGCCAGCCACAATAATCAGCGAGTCTGGAAAACTCCGCTCTGTGTGTTGAATGTGATCCGCGAGCACGCGCTGAGCTTCGCGCGTGTCCGCGTCGGGAGGGGCGTACACAGCGATCAGTATAAAAGAAGCAAACTCCCGTGGGGAATAAAAAGGCTTGCAGTTGATAACAAGAAATTCCAAGGCAGGAGAACAGTGTTTGGAAATTACCGTTACATCAGAGCACCAGATGCAGTTGATGTAGAAGCAGACTCCGCCTCCTGTGGTCTTGCCGGAAAGCTCTGTGTCACGATCAGCACGGAAGAGCTGGAAGCCGTCGAGGCGCAGCGCGCTGTCCGGTATATTTTCCCGGAGCCAGGTCTCAGTAAAGCAGAGGACAGCTGAGGAGGCGAGGTCCTTAAAACGCATCAGCAGTCTCAGTTCATCCACCTTGTTAGAGAGAGAGTTGGTATTGGACAGAAATATGCCAGGCAGCGCCGTTCGCGAGCCTCTCCTGCGAAGTCGCACGAGAGCGCCCGCTCGTCTTCCTCTCTTCCGCCGTCTCACTTTCCGAGCCAAACAACAAACCAGATCGGCGGCAGGGGCTAGAAAAACTGGGAGGAGGTCCGTGGGGGTCAAAGTCCTGATATTTAAAAGTTCTTCACGGGTATAAGTGCAAGCAGACACACAATTGACAAACAAAAACAAACAAAGAGCGCAGCGAAGCACCATGTCGACCGCTGTGGGCGCCATCTTGGATCGAAAAAAAAAAAAAAAAAAAAAAAAAAAAAAAAAAAAACTAAATGCTGGTACTTACCCCCTGGAGCAACAACATTAGCCATTGTTGTTGACTCAGCTCCCCAAGCTGTGCAGGGCAGGGAGGTGAAAAAGAACGTGTGTCCGTGACAAAACGCAGCTTGTTCCTGTCACCAGCCGTCGCAGCTGCTACTGACTGCTGGCCATGCCATTTCCTGGCTTCTTGAATTGGCATGGTGGCAGGCAGCGTTGTGCATTCGAGTTGAAACGGCAATGATAGAAACAGATCGCCCCGTTCCTGCTTCTCTTAACGTCGGTCCCGGCTACCACCAAGGGGTCCTCAATCTCGCTGGAGTCCCTCATGGATGCCGGTGCTGCTGCATTCACACTGAGAGCTCTGGTTGCTACAATGATGTGGTCCGCTTCCTGCGCCAGGGTGCAGTAGTCTTTGGTAGCCAGCAGCGGCGAGTTGGCCAGGATCGCCCTCGCTGTAGCAGGTAGGTTCTTGAGGAACAGGTGGGCGAACAGGAAAGATTCGTTGTTCTTCCCCATCCGCGCCAACATGATCTCCATAAGCTCCATGGCTGACCCATCACCTAACTCTGTCTTCACTGTCAGACAGGGTATAATGCTGGAGCAGCATCTTCTTGAGCACTTCATACTTCTCTTGGCCCGGTGGTTCCTGGTGCAGGCTTGTTACCTACTGTGTGGCACGCACATCCAGCGCAGCGACCACATAGTAATATTTCGTGTTGTCTGCTGTGATCCCGCAGAGTGCGAACTGGGCTTCTATATGCAGGAACCACATGGTCAGATTGTGAAGCCAGAAGTCTGGGAGCTTGACTGAGACAGTGCATGTGGCGCCAGTGTTCCCCCTCTGGGTAGTCTCCGGGGCGGTGCTCAACTCGTTCTCCATGGCACGTCTTGGGTCACCATTGTGGAAGAAAAAAGCAGACAAGGCAGCAAGCCTGGAGAACTATTAAATATCAGGACTCTCACTCCCATGGACCTTCTTCCAGTTTTTTTAGCTCCTGCCGCCGATCTGATCCATTGTCTGGCCAAAAAAGCAAGACGGCGGAAAAGAGGGAAGAGAGGGGGGATTCTCGCTCGCCTCCAGAAAAGAGGCACGCGAACAGCCTTGCCTGGCATATTTCTATCCAATGCCAATTCTCTCTCGAACAAGGTAGAAGAATTAAGACTGCTGATGCGATTCAAGGACCTTGTTTCCTCGTCTGTCATCTGTTTCTCTGAGACCTGGCTTAATTGGAACATTCCAGATTGCGCAATCAGCCTCGAGGGATTTCAGCTGTATCGTGCAGATCGCGTCACAGAGCTCTCCGATAAGTCTATTGGAGGAGGAGTGTGCTTCTATATTAACAACAGCTGGTGCTCTGATGTAACGGTGATTTCCAAACACTGTTCTCCCGCCCTGGAATTTCTTTTTATTAACTGCAAGCCATTTCATTCCCCGCGCGAGTTTGCCTCATTCATCCTCGCCGCTGTGTACGTCCCTCCCGACGCGGACACGCGCGAAGCACAGCGCGTGCTCGCAGATCACATCCTACTTACGGAGCGGAACTTTCCAGACTCCCTGGTTATTGTGTTGGGCGATTTTAACCAGAGCAATCTGAGACATGAGCTCCCCCGCTACAAACAGTTTATTAAATGTCCAACCAGAGGAAATAACACGTTGGATCACTGTTACACCACAGTGAAAGACGCATATCGCGCTGTTCCCCGTGCTGCGCTGGGTCTATCTGATCACGTGATGGTCCACCTCATCCCCACATACAGACAAAGACTGAAACTCACTAAACCTGTTGTGACCACTACAAAGAAATTGACCAGTGAAGCTGGAGAGAAACTGAACACATGCATGGAAATAACTGACTGGGGCATGTTTAAAAGAGCCACACATGATCTTAATGAGTACACAGACACTGTGAACTCATATATCAACTTCTGTGAGGAGGACATTCTCCCATCGTGCACCAGGGTGAGATATTCTAATGATAAGCCCTGGTTCACAGCTAAGCTCAGACGGATCAGGAAAGAGAAGGAAGCAGCGTTGAAAAGTGGAGACAGGGACTGCTACAGAGAGGTCAAATATCGGTTTAACAGAGAGCTGAGGAGAGTTAAATCTGTGTATTCTGAGAAACTCCAGCAGCAGTTCACTGCTAATGACTCGGCTTCTGTGTGGAGAGGACTGAGGCAAATCACCAACTATCGACCTCAGGCTTCTAAAGGTCAGGATGACAAAGCCCTTTGTCAAAAACTGTCCCAACATTACGCCCGTTTTGACACCTCGTCAGCTGTGTCCAACTCACCCACTCCACCCAGCTCCACTGCCTCCTCAGCCCCTAATTCATCAAAAGCGGTCCCCCCCTCCTCCTCCTCCTCCTCCCCCCCTCCCCTTGTCATCAGTGAGCAGGACGTGCACAGACAGTTCTCCAGACTGAACCCGTGCAAGGCCCCCGGGCCGGACGGTGTGTCTCCCTCCACCCTGAGACACTGTGCGAAAGAGCTGGCTCCTGTCTTCACAGACATTTTTAACACCTCCCTTAAGCAATGTCACGTGCCGACCTGCCTCAAATCCTCCACCATCATCCCTGTCCCCAAGAAGCCACGGATTGCTGGACTTAACGACTTCAGACCTGTAGCGCTCACCTCTGTAGTCATGAAGTCCTTTGAGCGCCTGGTCCTGTCTCACCTCAAGTCCATCACCACACCCCTCCTAGACCCGCTGCAGTTTGCCTACCGTGCTAACAGGTCTGTGGATGACGCAGTCAACCTGGCCCTCCACTCCATCCTGCAGCACCTGGACTCCCCGGGAACCTACACCAGGATTCTGTTTGTGGACTTCAGCTCCGCATTCAACACCATCCGCCCCGATCTGCTCCAGGACAAGCTGTCCCTGCTCAACGTGCCTGACTCCCTCTGCAGGTGGATCACCGACTTCCTGACGGACCGGAGACAGCATGTGCGGCTGGGGAAGTCTGTCTCAGACTCTGTTAGCATCAGCATTGGATCACCCCAGGGCTGTGTACTTTCCCCCCTACTCTTCTCCCTTTATACCAACTCCTGCACCTCCTCCCACCAGTCTGTTAAGCTGATTAAGTTTGCGGACGACACCACCCTCATCGGGCTCATCTCCAACAGCGACGAGTCCACCTACAGGGAAGAGGTGGCCCAGCTGGTGTCCTGGTGCAGCCACAACAACCTGCAGCTGAATGCTCTGAAGACAGCGGAGATGATTGTGGACTTCAGGAAAGTCACAACCCCCCTGCCCCCCCTCACCATCACAGGCTCTCCCATCACCATTGCAGATTCCTTCCGCTTCCTGGGCACCACCATCACCCGAGACCTCAAATGGGAGCCAACCATCAGCTCCCTCATCAAAAAGGCCCAGCAGAGGATGTTCTTTCTGTGGCAGCTGAGGAAGCTCAAGCTACCCACTAAGATGCTAGTGCAGTTCTACACGGCCATCATCGAGTCCATCCTCACCTCCTCCATAACTGTGTGGTATGCAGGAGCCACTGCCAGGGACAGACTAAGGCTGCAGCGCGTCGTGCGCACTGCTGAGAAGGTGATAGGCTGCGAGCTCCCATCTCTCCAGGACCTGTACATCTCCAGGACCCGGAGGCGTGCTGGCCGGATCATAGCCGATCCTTCACATCCTGGTCACGTACTGTTTGCTCCCCTCCCCTCAGGTAGAAGACTTCGGTCCATTCGGACTAAAACCTCCCGGCACATGAACAGCTTTTTCCCCTCTGCCATCAGACTGCTGAACATTAAGTGATTTTTTGACTCTCGTGCACTATGTACAGCAGCTCAACCAGACTCACGTCATTCATCACTGTTTTCTGTTGCATTATCGCAGTCCTTCTCAAATAGTGGGGCGCGATGCCGGGGAAGGGGGGGGGGGGCGCGTGTGACCCCGGGGAACAGGCTTTGCTTTTGCCGTGTAAAGTGTAATTGCACATCCACGGCAGCAGGTGGTGCAGTGGCGCTCTCATTGTCAAAGTCTGTGCGGGAGTTTAAAACTTTTTAAATTGCTGTCAACAAACCCCTCGAGAGACACCATGGAGAAATATTTAACAGTAACGAAAAGAAAGGCGGAGAGAGACAGAGGTAAAGAGACAAATGAAAGTCTCCCAAAAGCTAAGACGAGGAAATATGACGAAGCTTATCTCGCGCTTGGCTTCACTGTGAGACGAGGAAAGACCAGTGTGTTTACTGTGTCTGAAAGTGTTGGCAGCGGACAGCATGAAGCCAAATAAATTAAGACGTCACCTACAGACATTACATCCTCAACACGTTGATAAGCCGCTTGATTTTTTTCAGCGAAAACGTGCGGAGTACGTCCAACAATCATCCCGCTTTGTGAACGCTACATCAGTAAACCAGCGAGCACTTTCAGCATCATTTAAAGTGGCGCACCAAATTGCGAAGTGCAAAAAACCCCACACAATTGCAGAGGAGTTGATACTGCCTTTTTCTACCTTTTTCTTCAGACTAAAATGTTAAATATTGTAGCGAACTCAATATGAGCACCCTACTTGGCTTGCCAAGTGAGTTGACCCTATTGGCGACACAGGTAGAGTGTGGGACTCCGGAGCGGGAGGCGTGAGTTCGAACCTCCCGGTGGGACGTCGCCATGTCGAGCAGCACGTTATAATATATTGGTACTCCTGTGTTAATGTTCCAGATCAATTTACATTTAATATTATTTATTGATTGAATTATTTTTCTCAGCATCAAATGGTTCAGTTGGTCAAAAATGTTTCTAGTTTAAATAAGGATTGACATATTTTTTATTTCAGGCACTTTGATGCACTTTAAGTTTTTTTTTCTGTTTTAGACTATAACAGGGTTTCTGTGTGGCAAAATAAAGTTAATATTTGTTGAAAGTTGATTTATATTGCTTTTTTCTTTTGTTAATGTTAAAAATGATACAATTTTAGGTATACTTATACAATTTTTATAGATAATGATCTTATTTATAGTCACTGCGGCGAGTTGGGGGGGCGCGAAATATTTTCTCTTTCCTAGGGGGGGCTTTGCAAAAAATAATTGAGAAGCACTGCATTATCGACTGCAATATGTGGTACTTCACATTATCTGCTACTTGCTAATTTTTTAAAACTGCCTTGACTAGTACTACTCATTATTACTAGTATTGTTATTATTATTATTATCATTATTACTTATTATTACTTATTTTTCTACACTTATTGCACGTTTTCAGTCCTTTAGTTTTTTAGTTTATCTCTTTTTCTCATCATGTTTTTAATGTTGCAGCATGGCATCGAGACAAATTCCTAGTTTGTGTACTACATGAACAATGGCAATAAATCTGATTCTGATTCTGATTCTGATTCTGGATGACACAGTGAACTTTATTCTTCTTCCAACATCAAGTACAAGAAATACTCAGTCTGGGTCTCCCTGCACCTCCTTTTATAACCTTTATTTCAGCACAATGAGATCCAAGGAGTCAAAACACAATACTTTCAGTGCACAAAGACATGCGTGGCACATTAACATAATAACTCCCTCTCTTTCTCTCTCGACTCCTGCACCTCCCAACTCATCGTGGGGCAGATAGTCCTTTCTGATACTTCTGAGACCCCCCGGAGCCACTTCCTCTTTCAGTTCTTTTGTTCCATCTTCCACGACTCTGGGTGGAGAACCCCCACATAGTGCCACCACACATTGTTCAATACTTATTTTCCCAGCTGTATGTACTATTCACTACAGCTTGCTGTGTGTTTATATATTTTTAATAAGGCAATTTAATAAAGAAAATCTTACATCTATTGAATCATCATAGTCAGATGATAAGCCCTGGTCTTTTGATCCCATTAATTACCACAGAAACCTAATTCTAAGTTTGTTGTTTTTTTAACTCTCTTCTTTAAATAATCAATTCCGAAACTCATCACATGAAAGTAAAGCAAGTAGGAAATGCTGTCTGTATTTAATAGCCGTATGAAGAAAATTCAAATATAACTTAACAATTATGGTTTAAAAAAGCTTTTAATAACCAAATATTGCTAAATTTTAAAAGAATACTGTTATGTCCACAATCCTGGTGATGAACAAGGCCGACAGAGATGTAGCAATGAGTACTGCTTTATTAAAAAGAGAGAACACCGTACATGGAATGCACCCAGCAGAGTCATCTGGCATAAGAGGAAGTGCCCATGGCGGCTGTCCCATAATATAGGGCGATGTGATGATGCAAAAGGAAGTCGGCGTCATCACACCGCACTTCACAATAAACCCACCATAACATCTTCTCCTCACCCTTTACAAGGTCCAAAAACACTCACTCAAATCAAACCCACCCTAATTTAGAACCCCAATCACACTCTAATTAATGAAAAACTAAAGCCTAACACACTAACACAAAACAAACCTAAAATAGGACCGGTGGGTGGACTACCACACAGCCCGTATGACGCAGTGGGTTATTCTGCCACTGCATTAAACTAAAAGTCCATTTATTCAAATTAAAAATTAGCCTTGTCCTAAACTAACAAAGAACAACACTTAGAACTATGCCATGTCGCTCATCGGCATGGGCGCCCCGCTGTCACGCTTGGTCTCCCCAACTATGTCTTCCAGAGCGCAGGCACTGAGACTTTCCCTCACCAACACTGAGCCAAACTGGTCTGGCTCGAAAGCAAGGGTGTCCGTTAGTTTCTCATCCCACACTACGTCCTCTTCGACCACTGGAGCCCACGAGCCCCAGCGGGCACAACCAGACCATTCGTTCCCAGCACTGTCCTTGATGGTGATACCCAGTCCATAGAACAGGTCACACCCCATGATGTTATTGCCACATGCTGCCACTTGGAATGTGAAGTCAATCATTGATTCGGACTTGTAATGCACAGTCAACTCCACAGTCCCAACAGTGCACAGCCTGCTACCACCATAGCCATGGGCTCTCCGGATCAGATAAGCGGCACACCCTGGCATAGTGATTCAAGCGTCCACTTTTACTGCATTGTTTCCCTCTTGCCGGGCACTCTCTCGCTTTATGGCAGTGTGTCGCGGACCCACAACCCTTGCAACTGGGGTTCCCCGGGGCAGACCTTTGGCTGGCAGCATTGGCTTCCAAGTAATCTTCATCCAAGCTATCCTTACTATCAGGGTCCACAACATTAGCTGAGGCGGGCGCTCCGGCGGCTTGTGTGACTGGCGCCAGTTTAGCTCCAAAGCTAGCTTGTCTACAGCCTCCATTTGGAGAGCTAACTCAACAGCCCTAGCGGATGTCAAGCCATTAGGTGCCGTTAATAGCCTAGAATGCAGTCCAGCATTGCACATGTGCTCGGCCAATTGGTCACACACCATCTCGTCTTCTAGCAGCCCAAAACAACACTCATTAGCTAGCTGCCTCAAGTCAGCGACATACTGGTGGATAGGCTCACCGACACGTTGACGTCTCTGGCAGAAATAAATCCTCCGGACAGTCATACTGTCTGAGGTGGTGAAATGGTTAGCTAGCAGCTCCACGACATCCTCGAATGAGTGACGGGCCAAACATCCGTAGGACCCGCTGACCTTCAATACGCAGGTTGTGGACAATGAGCGCATGTGCCCTCACCTTATCGAGCTTCCCGAGGTTCAGCGCCGTTATGTAAGTTTGGAAGGCATTGAACCAATGCGGCCATGGTACTGGTGGCTCGCCCGGGAGCTCAAGGGAGGGACGGAGTGGTGTAACATGTAACCCAGCTGAGAAAATGACCCTTTTTTTTCTCAGATGTCAATTGTATTAATGCAATTGTGTGATTTTATTTTGAAAACCGACTATCTTGGGGAAGAGGAAGTGCGATCCTCGTCATCCAACTTTTAAATTTCCGTTTCATGGTCACGTTAAGAGCGATATTAGCCCCGCCTTCCGAGTAGAGGCAGCAAGTGCGCACTCGGGTTTCGCTCTTTCACGATATGAGAGCGGACGAGAGGGGCTGTGAGTGATCTGGTTCACACTGATACCTCTTCTTGGTGAGTTTCATTCAGAAAGACGCTATAAATGGATCTAAACACTCTCAAAACGCTAATTTGCAACCTTTATTATCTTAAGTTGACAGGAGCACGAGCTTGAGAGGCCGTGAAGTGGTGACTTTTGAGACCTCATCTTGGTGAGTGAGATACATGCTAATGTTATGCTAATGTTAGCGTTATGCTAATGCTAATCGCGAGTGGATTTTTTCCTGTTTAAAAGCAATGGAAAAGGCTGTCTTTGTGTCTGTATGGTTTTCCTAAATGTGATTTCAGTTCCCAACAGTATACTGAAGTACTTTTAGTTCATATGCACTATTTCTGTCGAATGCAATGTGTAGTTTGATGCTAAAAGCACATGGTGTTGGTCTACTATGTAAATCCATAGGTTATGCTAAACCCAGTGGCTCAGACAGGGTTTTACTGATTTTAAAAGGGAATATTGGAAGTAATAGGACAGTATATTACCTGGTTATGTGATAGATTAATTGTATTTCATTTCATGATTTACAAAGACAAGCTTAAAAGGGATTAATCATAATTTCATGGTTAAGTGATATAGAGATAAACAGAGGAATTCATTTAATTGGTTGCATGAATAAAAGGGTATTTCATGTGCTACCAGAGAGATTGTGAGAAAAAGAACACATGCATGTAAAATGTAAGATACTACTATATTGCTGGATTGTGATAATAGTAATATGAGAGAAGAATTTAAACACTAAGCTATGGTGTTATATAAGAAGGGATTGGAAGACGAATTACTCTAGCTGTAAACAATAATACCATTATTGTCATGCAGGCTAGGTTTTTTGGTTGCCGATCAAGAACCTTCTGGATCTTGGATTCTCTCCGAATGGAGATGGCGAGCCTGACCTGAGACTGAACCGAGATTGATCTGAGATCTAACCAAGATCTCGATTGAAGGGCACCCTTCCTCTCTCCAGTGCCCAGGATTCAAAGTGGTAACAACCCAAGTCGCCGCTTTAAAAGAGGAAAAGAAACCTGAGTCTGGAGATACAAGATATCTTGACTGGTCAAACGACTAACCCGAAAGGACAAACAAACACTGAGCTCAGTAGGACATCTTTGGGGTTTTATTTCATACCGGCCGTTGTATATTTGTATAGTGGTAAATTGTCTGAATATATTGCTCACTTTTTCCCCTATAAATAACAACCATTATTGCTCATTTCTTGCCTCCAGCTATTTCATTCCACACTCACTCTAATTCTCTATTGTAACCCTTACGAACCTAGCAACTGGTCTACACTTAATTATCTCCCTTACCTAATTAACATAAGGCAAGGGTTACAAACACACGCCTCCAAACATTAATCCTCAGTTGCCAAATGTTATGTCCACAAACCTGGTGATGAATGAGGCCGACAGAGATGTAGCAATGAACACAGCTTTATTGAACAGAGAGAGAACACAGCACATGAAATGCACCCAGCGGAGTCATCCTGCATAAGAGGAAGTGCCCATGGTGGCCGCCCTGTAATATAGGGCGGTGTGATGATGCAACAGGAAGTCAGTGTCATCACACCGCACTTCACAATAAACCCACCATAACAGATACACTAGAATGGATCTCAAGTATTTGTAATACTATTGCATGAGTTTACTGATTGTACACAGAAAAAAAAAAAATCAATATTACACAGGGCTCATACAGTATGTAGTCTCAGTGATTACATGTGCTATTGCCTACATGTACACCTCTTTGTGTCCCACTTTCAAAGACAGCCAACATTTGGGCATTTAAAGACAAATTGAGCTATCCGTCCTTAGACAGGTCCTTAGACAGGAATAGGCCTACTTGCTTACTTGCTTTCTGCAGGCAATGCACAAGTGAGTATTAAAAGCAGCCTGTTTTGAGGACAGGTCCTTCTTCATGTGTAAAATGCTACTGCAGTAATTAAACCCTGAGTTATTTTGACCAATGCATGTTACAGACATTTCATTAAAACTTCTAAGAACTGTGTCAACATTTAAAAAAAGGCATAATAGGGACATTTGGACTCCTAAATATTTTCATAAATTTTAACTGTTTTGACAATGAATACATTTCTCATTGGTCAAATAGGTTCATTTTGTCTTCTTTTAATTATTTAAAATAATTTTATACAAAAATAAAATAGAAAGGAGGATGTCTTGGTAAAGACATCTCCTTTCAATTTTATTTTTGTCTTTTATAAGAACAAAAGATAAATACATTTCTCATTATTCTAAATAATGTGAATACTTCCATCCATCCATCTTCTTCTGCTTAATCCTTTTTGGGTTGCGGGGGGGGGGGGGGGCTGGAGCCTATCCCAGCATCTGTGGGTGAGAGACAGGGTACACCCTGGACAGATCACCAGTCCATCGCAGGGCCAACACAGAGAGACAGACAACCATTCACTCTCACATTCATACCTAAAGACAATTTAGAATCCCCAGTTTGATGCCTATTAACCTAACTTGCATGTTTTTGGCATGTGGGAGGAAACCGGAGAAATTCCGGGGTAAACCCACGCAGACACGGGGAGAACATGCAAACTCCACACAGATCACTGTTGGTCAGGGGCTGGGATCGAACCCAGGATCCCCCGGCCAAGGGTGAGTTGCTGTGCTGCCACAGTGCTAACCACTCCGCCTCCGCGCTGCCCTAATGCAAATACTTCAAAGTTATAAATAAAGTTATAAATATACACTTGCAATTCAAAAATATCCAACTGATGCAAACGGTTATATGCGTCACTTAATTTTTAAGTGTATGTTAAAAAGATAATTAGTGCTATAAAAAAATTACAAATTCTCATTTTTAACAGCTGCTTGCATGCTTGTTTCACATTATATTCACTACCATGCACAAACACACACTTCTCAAACACAAGATGATGGGATCTAATTAAACCTAATTAAGGTTTAAGTGACAAACTTCATTCCCTAAGGTCCATCACTAGTTTGAGATCTACGATAAAGACAAAATAAGATAGACCAGGAGAGAGGCAGCTGATCTGCAGTGGTACCAGAGTTTTTGGTGTCTGCACGTCAAATGCCGGTGCACTCTATAGGAATACGATAATGAGAGCTGAGCACAGAGGGAATGCCAAATGAGATATCAAGCACAGAGGAGGGTTATGAAACGCAGAGCACAGCACTGAGCCATTTAATAAGACATAGAAAGGAAATCTGCCCACATTGTACTTCAGTGCTGTTGCTCATCTGGCTATAAGGTGACACGAGACATATAACAAGACATGAATATGGTTGCATATATATTTTGACATACAGCAAGATGGTTTCTTTTAAGTGCATTTGGCATTCAATGGTAGTGCACTGTCCAAAGATCCCATTAAAATACTAAGTCTGGGATTTAAGATCCTCTTGCTGATTCTGTTACACTGATTGATAGTGCAATTAAGTTTTCTCTATTGCAAACGCTTTGTATCTCTAAACCCAAGAGTGAACTTCCTTCCCTTTAGCAATCAATATTTAAAACTAAAATTATTTCACCTTTACAAGTGCTTTTATTTATGTCGGAATGTTATTATTCACTGACGCATCTTCCATAGTGGAAGCAGAGCCTGAAGAAGAGGGGCATGACTCGCCCATCATGGGGGCTGAGGTTGCCAAAGTGGTTAAATGGAGGTTAAAAAAACTCTTCAGTAGCAGAGCCCTAGGGGTGGATGAGATTGACCCTTAGTACCTCAAGGCCCTGGATGTTGTAGGGCTGTCATGGTTGACACGCCTCTGCAACACTGAGTGGAAGCTGGAGACAGTGCCTTCAGCATGGCAAACTGGGGTGGTGGTTCCGCTCTTCAAGAAGGGGGGCCGGAGGGTGTCTTCCAATTTTAGAGGGATCACACTCCTCAGCCTCCCCGAGAAGGTCTATGCCTAGATACTGGAGAGGAGAGTCCAGCTCAGTGTCCTTCAGTCGAATTGTCCTTCATTGAAGGATTATCTTTAGCAGTGATGAAAGATTCTCAAGGCTGTCTTGTCAGCAGTGTGTGTTGGAAGGAGGGCCCAAATGCCAGATTCAAGTTTAGACTGTTTATTTATGAGTTGGTCACCCTGACACAGCTCACGGGCTGAAAAATAATAAAACAGGACCAGGCTTCGACAGTCAAAAACAGGACAAGACTAAACTTAAAACAGACAGAGCAGAAGTGTGGACTCATGCCAATTCTAAGGAGGACAGCGTGCCCAGGTGAGGAACAGCGTCTCTTAAATAACAAAGGGACAGGTGAGATGTAATTACAATCAGGTGTGAACAATCAAGGATGGAACTAAACTCAGACAGAAAATAACTCAGGGCACTGTCACAATAAAACCAAACAAAAACTACAGATAAAGACAGGAATAATGATAAGCAAACATAAACATGACTCATATAATAATGATACTAATAACCCAGACTGAATAATAATAATAATAAAAATACTAAGAACCAAGGACTAAGAATATGGCAGGGATGAACAATCACAGGCAGGGAATACACATGGAACATAATACTAACGGATCAGGGGAGACAAGTTCAAGAAAACCAGGATAATAATAACAAATAATGACCAAATTGAAAACTGAGCAGGGAACATAACCCATGGAACACAAATGCAGACAAAATAATGAATACTAGTAAATACAGAAAACCCACAACATACAACTTAAAGCGAGGACACAGGCTGGTGTCTATGTCCTGAAAACAAGGAATACAGACTATAACTCAAGGCGAGGACACGGGGCCCAGTCCACGTCCTGACATCATCTTGACGGATTGTGATTTAACTCCTAACTGTAATACCTTGTAATTTTGGAGCTACATCTGTCTGTTGATGACTTAGATTCACTTTCACCATGAAAAACAAGACTCTTTGCTCATGCTGGTATCTTAAATAATACTGGTTTACCTTGCAAGCCAAGGTAAGCTGCAAGGGGCTGCACGGTGGCGCAGTGGTTTAGCACTGTGGCAGCACAGTTTTACCCTCGGCTGGGGGACCGCGGGGATCATGAGATCGTGGGTTCGATCCCAGCCCCCGACCAACAGTGAGCTGTGTGGAGTTTGCATGTTCTCCCCGTGTTGCGTGGGTTTACTCCGGGATTTCTCCGGTTTCCTCCCGCATACCAAAAAACATGTAGGTTTAGGGTGCTCGCGCACGCAGCGACCAGCAGCCGGTGGCTTGTCACCAGACTGCAAACCAAGTCTACCTACGGGTACAAATAAGTAACAAAAAAAAAAAAAAAAAAAAAAAAAAAAAAAAAAAAAGCCAGGATATACAAACAGGGAGGCTTGTTGAGGGCCTGTTTGTCCAGCTCCCATCACAACATGGATCAGTTCCTGTCATTCTCTTTGCTTAGCAGTGCTCAATGGACCCTGCTGACTCCTGGCGGGTACCTGTTGTTTGATCCGATTAGGGGATCCAACCCCAGTGCCCTTTCCACTGCAGACAAAAATTGCGGAACCTGCAGCTGCTAAGTGCACTCAGCCTTCTACAGCTGTTCTAACCCAGCACAAACCAGGATGAATCCGATCAAAATTGCCAGAATAAATAGATCCTTTATCCAAAAGAAATTTCTTCTCCCTTCTGGGAATTGTTTTTCTCTGCGTGACTGCAATTAATCCCTAATCCAAGTGAGTACTGTGTGTTTTCTGAACAATTTTTTTTTTAAATTATAAGTATTTCTTTTATGAAAAAAAACTCACTTTTTTGTTAGAAAAAAATCTATTAAAATGAAATTATTATTAAATAATTTTGTTTGTATCAGATATTATCATTTTATTAATTAAATAGCTGGAGGTACAGTAGTTGTAATTCAGTGCTGATATGTGCTCATGTGGAGATTTATGGCACATCTTTTAAAAATACACCCAAAGTAATTATTTAAATACAACATTCTGTTTATTTTGCTAGTTTACATCTTTGAGTATAATAAGGACATAAACACACACACACACACACACACACACATTTTTTTAATGACAAATTACAATGTGCTTAAGCATTCATCATAAGAGTCTGTTGGATCATTCTTAGTCTGGCCCTTCACCCAGGACCAGTTTATCTTGGGTGACCCCACTAGAGGTAAATTGCCCCAGACAACATAGCTCCTGGGATCACTAGGGCATGCAAACCCCCCACCACGATAAGGTGGTGCTCGAACAAGGATTCAGTGTACCCCGCCTGGTATGGGGTTACCGAGGCCCCACCCTGGAGCCAGGCCTGGGGGAGGGGCTCGATGGCTAGCACCTGGTGGCTGGGTTTCTGCCCATGGGACCTGGCCGGGCTCAGCCTGAAGGAGTTACATGGGTCTGCCCTCCAGTGGGCTCACCACCTGCAGGAGGGACCATGGGGGACTGGTGCTATGTGGATCAGGTGGGGATCGAAGGCAGAGAGACCTTGGTGGTCTGATCCCAGGCTTCCTAAACTGGCTTTTGGAATGTGGAATGTCACCTCTCTGGTGGGGAAGGAGCCTGAGCTTGTGCATGAGGTTGAGAGACACCGGCTAGATATAGTCGACCCTACCTCAACACACAGCTCTGGTTCTGGAACCACTCTCCTGGAGAGGGGCTGGAGTTTGGCCTACTCTGGAGTTGCCCTGAGTGAGTGTTACACTATTAGTTGCACATGTGTTACATGTGTAATTAGGATGCCTCCTGGACGCCTTCCACTTGAGGTGTTTTGGCATATCCCACTGGGAGAAGACCCCAGGGTACACTGGACAGACTATGGGCCGTATTACAATGATGCAGTCCATAATCAGTTCTCAGTAGCGCAGAATGCATTTATGGGCATTTCCAAGTTCATTTCCTTATCACAGCGACACAAAAATGAATATTCCACCACGTGGATGGTGTAAAGAAAAGGCTGATCTAATTCTTCAGAGGTGTGCTTTGGATAATCCAATCCAAAGTGCTCCTGCCCATCTCTTTAATGCACAGATGTGCATTATCTAAAGTGAACTCTGATCATGATGGCTTGTTTAAGATGGGTCTTGCGCTGGCCATAGGGTCTGAATGAAAATGCATGACATAGTGCCACTGCTGGATAATAAGGAAAACATCAATCACAGCTGATGCTCAGTTAGTTATTTTACAGAGAACAAATGGTTAGGAGATAATGCTGGGCTGAAAAATCAACCTGAATGGCTTCATGTAGTGTGCATGAATGCAACACACAGACATGAATGGGTTTGAAACTTCAAGAAAAAAAGGATGATGCCTGTATAAACTTTCATACAGTGTATCCGGAAAGTACTCACAGTGCTTCACTTTTTCCACATTTTGTTGTTTCAGCTGTATTGCAAGATGGATTATATTCATTTTTTCCTCAAAATTCTACACACAATACCCCTTAATGACAATGAGAACAAAGTTTTTCTTTTTGAGATTTTTGCAAATTTATTAAAAATAAAAAAACAAGAAATCACATGTACATAAGTACTGACAGCCGTTCCTCAATACTTTGCTGATGCACCACTGGCAGAAATTACAGCCTCAAGTTTTTGAATATGATGCCACATGCATGGTGCACCTATCTTTGGGCAGTTTCACCCATTTCTCTTTGCAGCACCTCTCAAGCTCCATCAGGTTGGATGGGAAGTGTCGGTGCACAGCCATTTTCAGATCTCTCCAGAGATGTTCAATTGGATTCAAGTCTGGGCTCTGGCTGGGCCACTCTAGGACATTGACAGAGTTGTCCTGAAGCCACTCCTTTGATATCTTGGCTGTGTGCTATCTTTGTCTCATCAGACCAGAGAATTTTGTTTCTCAATGGTCTGAAAGTCCTTCAGGTGCCTTTTTGGCAAACTCCAGGCGGGCTGCCACGTGGCTTTTACTAAGGAGTGACTTCCGTCTGCCCACTCTACCATACAGGCCTGACTGCTGGATTGTTGCAGAGATGGTTGTCCTTCTGGAAGGTTCTCCTCTGTCCACAGAGGAACGCTGGATCTCTGACAGAGTGACCATCGGGTTCTTGGTCACCTCCCTGACTAAGGCCCTTCTCCCCCAATCGCTCAGTTTCGGCGGCCAGCCAGCTCTAGGAAGAGTCCTGGTGGTTCCAAACTTCTTCCATTTACGGATGATAGAGGCCACTGTGCTCATTGGGACCTTCAAAGCAGCAGAAATTTTTCTGTACTCTTCCCCAGATTTGTGCTTCAAGGCAATCCTGTCTCGGAGGTCTACAGACAATTCATTTGACTTCATGCTTGGTTTGTGGTCTGATATGCACTGTCAACTGTGGGACCTTACATATATAGACAGGTGTGTGCCTTTCCAAATCATGTCCAGTTAACTGAATTTACCACAGGTGGACTCAAATTAAGCTGTAGAAACATCTCAAGAACGATCAGTGGAAACAGGATGTACATGAGCTCAATTTTGAGCTTCATGGCAAAGGCTGTGAATACTTATGTACATATGATTTCTTAGTTTTTTTTATTTTTAATACATTTGCAAAAATCTTAAAAAACGTTTTTCACGTTGTCATTATGGGGTATTGTGTGTAGAATTTTGAGGAAAAAAATGAATTTAATCCATTTCGGTATAAGGCTGTAACATAACATGTGGAAAAAGTGAAGCGCTGTGAATACTTTATGGATGCACTGTAAGCCCGAAGGATCATTAACGGTGGCACAGAAGTCACTCCTAACCCGTGGGAAGATGTTGGGCTCCCTCTCCTGTTGTTTTTGTCAACTGAGGGTCTCTCCCGTCTCGTGCGGGGGTCTGCTGAGCTTTACGGCTCTGGAGATCCAGCACAGCATCCCGTTTGCCGCTGACCCTTGCCACGAAGCGAGCCCGCTCTCGGCGGCCCCTCCCGGGGGCTGATGGGTGACAGTCAGGGTGCCCGCAGCTCAAGAGCCCTGACTCTAGGAGTGTTGGGGCCTCAACCCAGCTGGAAATGCAGGGGCACAGATGTGGACGCATCTCCAGTCTCTCTGGGGAGTTATAGTGAAAAGTAAAACCTTGTTCATTCATTCCTTCATTCATTCCCCTAAAACTAAATACATTAATGCCTAATAAGTCCATGATGAAAATGAAAATGTTGATGGAATAAAAATCTTCAGACTGACACGCCTCCCCCCTGTGCTGCATCCACACAAGAATGCACACACACTCCCTGTTCATCCATTCATTCCCCTAAAAAAAAAAAAAAAAATCATACATTAATGCCTATAGACTCCAACGGTAAATCCACAATTAAAATGAGAATGTACAGTCATGTGAAAAAATTAGGACACCCTGTATAAGCCTGTGTGTGTGTGTGTTTTTTTTTTAACATATTTGGACATATGGCTATTTCATATCAATGTTAAAAATACTGGGAGATTCATGTAATACAACTAAACAATTAAAAATGAATTAAAGACTTTTTCAAATTTTCTGTAAAATGTAATTCTAAACAAGTAGTGAGGAATAAATTAGGACACCCCTCATCTTTTTTCGGACACCCCACATTCATTCCCACTTACAATGGCTAAAATAAATTTTAAAAAAATGCAAATAAAAACAAAAACAAGGTTAGACATAGATATGTGGACATTTCTTAATAAAGTACTGAATATTTAATGGGGTATTCCAATTTTTTCACATGACTGTAGATGGAATTGAAAAATGTTTTTTAGTGTATCTTCATGACAATAAAATGATGAGCAATTATAACTGTTCCAATTTTCTCCATCAAAATAGTAGAAAATCTCAGCACATGCTGTTTCTTTATGAGCTCCAGAGCTGCACAATTTTAAAACACGCCACTAAAATAGCATTAAGCAATGCGATTCTGATGACAGACCTCCTTTTTCCAGAATAAAAGCTCATTGTCATAACATGCACCATAATACCAGTGCACATGAGATTGTGCACCACCATACCTCTTTAAAATGACTCTCCACCTCCCAGCGCAAAGTGGGCGCACTGTCTACTGCTAATTAGATGGTGTGACGCAAAGCGTAAAAAACAGACAATGCACTGACAGAAACAAACAAAAACACTGTTGTATGGTGGGCAGTCTGGTGCAAAAGTCTGCTGATGACTGTCAAAATAGAGCCCTGTTTCTCAAAGCTGGCCTGAGAACACCTTGGTGCTCCCTCTGAAGAGCTGGAGGAGGTGACTGGGGAGAGGGAAGTCCGGGCTTCTCTGCTTGGACTGCTGCCCTAACTCCTACCCCTAACCAAATAATGTTGAATACTGTAAGACAAAGCACAGACACTGCAATTGTAGGCAGTTGGCAACTGTAGGCAATTTTAAAGCATGCATTTGCTGTGAACTTCAGCTGCCCCACTGCTTGCATTGCAAATGTCATATTAAACAACTATAGAAATGCATACTTTTATCCAAAAAAATACTTGTGGCTCATTCAGTGTGTTGAAACACAACACTTCACCATGCTAATCAAAGTGATTAACACAGCTGTATAAGGCTCTAAATAAAATCTTTTAGCTACAAAAGGAGGGCCTTGCAATGAAAGTTTAGGAACCACTGGTCTACTCTACAGTTAAAAACCTAGAAAAAAAAAAGAAAGAAAAAACAGCTAACTGTCATAAATGTGATATACTCACTTTTCAGGAAGCGGGATTTCTGTGTTTTTGTGTGCTTGAGTGGTTTGGGAGCAATCAAACCCCAGAGGCTTCATGACATCTTCACAGCTGATTTGCATGCTTGTAAGCTGAACTGAACTCAAAGCAAATGAAGAAATCTTGACCCTAAACCATATGGGTGGAAGCAGATGGTTGAAACAACCTTTAAATTCAACAGAGCTTGACACATTCATACTAGAGTCAATATATGATGATGGGTAAAGTTTGAGGTTGTGGTAATGAATACAGTATATGCCATTTATACATTTGGCCTTTGGTGTAATTTGATAGTCTTGCTGATATGTCGCTCTGTTGGGACTGTTTCTAAAACAGTGATAATACAACTGTAGCCTAATTAATTATTCATCTTCATTAGCTGTTTGCTAAAAGCCAGTAAGCAGTACAGTCCTATGTTTTTCCTGTGCTTTTCTATGGCTTCTACACAAAACAATGCTGCTAAATTACAGGTTTTCACTTTAAGTTATTCATAAAGGCATAAAACACCAAGCAAAAAAGTCTAATTTTATTTTAAGTCTAGCTAATGTTGGCCTGTACTGCAAACTGAGTTCAACCTATTTTTTATTAACCTAGTTATCAGGGGAACTTGCTAAAAGCTAATTTAAACTGCTCAGAGCTATTTGAAATTGCAGAGTAAATTACCTTGGCAAAACACCTGGAGAAACACTACCTCCTTTTCTAGTACTGGTTATTCTAGAAGTTACACCATATGTCATCAAATTACCCCTGAATTCACTGGGATAAGCCATTTACCTGCTTAATACATGCCTGTGTTCTAGCAAATTGCTAGATATTATCACACAAACATATTCAGTCACATTTAAAGGCACAGTATGTAAAATTTGGGGGCAATCTGAATTCTGAAACTTAATGGAGTATAGAATTGTATCTTTGTTTTCATTGTTATACAATGACTCACAAGTATAATTTATAATTTTCTAAACTTTAAGATGAGTTTTATATACACAGAAGGAGTGTCCATCTACACGTAGGCAGCCATCTTGGACCACCATAATAGCTTTCCAAATTTTTATGTCAAAATTTAATTATGCATATGGATTCTGCAAGTTATCCTCTCTGCTTTGTAGAGTATAATGACTGATAAATGGGAAATTATAGCATTTTGAAGTCTGAGTGCTAGATTGCACTGAATATTACGCACTGCACATTTAACATTTTCAAACACGTTAACAAGAATGATTACAGAAAATAATTAGCTTTATCTGGAAAATTTTCAGAAATGAGGAATTGCAATCCAGCCAGATTGACTCATGGGAACCCTCCGACTTCCAGTAAGATATGTATGCCATGCCAGGGAAGCTCTTATTTTGAAAACCCACTGTTAAAAAGTTAATGAAGGACTCCAGACAACATGGGACTAATTTGAGATTACATTTTTCTCCACAGAAAATCATCTAATGTATGCAGTGCACACAGAGAGCTGGAGATTAATAAACAGAGTTGAGTTTGACATTTTATATAGAGAGAAAACCGATCTTTCCCTACTGTTGCTTATGCATTTCATGTTCCCTAAGGTTCAAGGTAGTTTACACTAAAATATTAATTAATCTTTTACTTTACAGAGTGAAATATACCAACAGTGAGCCCTACAGTTGGTTATTGATTTCCTCCTCCCTTGACCTCCAGTCAGATCACAGACTGGCTTGGAATAGAAAATGTACAAGCCTCAAAAGATGATCACACTGAGTCAGTTTGTGTAATATTGTGAGCCTGTGTTTTGAGATCAACAAAGTACAGCAAGAGAACACATGCTGAGCAGAGGATGCTTTTTTACATTTTAAGCTGACACCCAAAGTCAAAAAGGCCACTTGTACCTATTATACCCTTTAAATACATTACAGGTGCAAGGAAGTGGACATATCAGAGACAAGAACACCAGTAGGTTATAGTCCTAATGACACAAAATTATATATTCCCCATAAGCGCAATTTGGTGATGAGTCATAAATGTAAAATGCATGTCCTCTTTCGCTGCCATCAAAGTCTCCTTATGGCACTATTACAGTCAATAAAGGCTCCTGCAACAATTTGATTTGAGTAATAATCTGGTGGGTTGGATTCTGGATTTTTTAACCAACAGGACACAGAGAGTAGGGGTCAATGGTACATTGTCTGACCAAAAGTGCTCTTCTACTGGCTCTCCTCAGGGGTGTGTGTTGTCACCACTACTCTTCATCCTGTACACAAACATGTGTTGGAGCAGAAATGACAACAGACACATTATAAAGTATGCTGATGACTCAGTTGTTGTCTGTCTCCTCCAGGATGGTGAGAGTGGCCACGGCCCAGTAGTTGATGATTTTGTTCACTGGTGTGAGGATTCCTACCTGCAGCTGAATACGACAAAAACTAAAGATATGATTATTGACTTTAGGAGGAAAACTCCCAGGCACGAAGTCACTGTACTAAAAGGCCAGACCACTGAATGTGTACAATCCTACAAATATCTTGGGACAATTATTGATAGTAATTTAAACTTTGAAGAGAACTGTGAAAGGGTGTGCAAAAAGGGTCAGCAACATTTGCACTGTTTAAGGAAACTGGCACGCTTCCAAATTGACCGAACCATAATGACAATGTTTTATCGGGCTTTTATTGAATCTGTTTTATCCTTTTCTTTAGTGTCATGGTTTGGTCAGATAAAACTGAAACAGAGGAAATCCTTGGATCAGGTTGTTAGATGGTCCAGTCATTTGCTTGGTGAGTCACAGCTGAACCTGACACCTCTGTACACCAGACAGGTACAGAGGATTGCTACCTCCATTTTAAATGATGACTCCCACCCTTTGCACTGCAACGTTCAGCTCTTCCCTCCAGACGGAGGTTTGCTGTTCCAAAAAGTAAAACCCAGTGCTACAAAAACAGCTTTGTTCCTGCTGCTGTCAAAGAGTTGAACAAGATGTAACAATATATTGCACATAATTTAGTTATCTATTTATTAATTTTATTTTTTATTTACTTATTTTTGTAGGTTTTTTATTTGGGTTCTAAATCTTTTATTGGGTTTTAGACTTTTGAGTTTTTAACCTCTTTGGCTAGTCTTTAACTTTTTAATATGACCCTTCTCTCTTATCTCTTTGTTTTTTCTCTTATCTCTTTGTCCTATGTCCTGATTGGTGGAGCCTTGAGTACTTTTATCATGTTTATAGTCAGCTTCATGTGTGCCTGTGTTTGTGTTCATGTTGAATGTAATTGTGGTTTGTAAATATGGATGTCACCTGACTGCAAAACAAATCTACCTACGGGTACAAATAAAGTAACCTGAACCTGAACCTGAATAGAGAACCTAAAACTAGACGCTATTACACTGATATCTTCAGCACCAGCAAACAGTCAAAAAAAGACAATTTCTTTGCCCAAATTCTGCAAAGACCAAGGCCATTCCCCACATTCCCACTTACCTGAGTAGAAAAATGAGAATGACTGACCTTAACTCAGATAGGCACACAGGGTTATTCAAAGGTCACATATAGACATGATTCTGTCTGTGATTATAATATTCCTTGGGACAGAAGGTAGCTTGCACTGAAGAGAGCTAGAGGAGAATGTGATGCCATTTAAACACTACAGTGGTGTGATGCACAGTGCCCTCTAAACCACCTCATAGTCACTGAAATGATTGAAATGCACTCAGTGTCGTATATTAGCATATCCTGTCTTTAGTTCAGCTGAACTCTGGCTCCATAAAGCAGCAGAGAGGAGAGGTTGGCTGTCTGAGTGCTATCTGCTAACTAGCGGGTCAGGATATGGAGACAGATGGGTGTGAGGGCCCACTGTTACCCTTGGCAGCAGGTCCTAAACAATAGATCTGTGATGTGGCACATTGGTCCTCTGTTGCTTACTTACACATGGGACCACTAACACAAACACAGACACAAACATTCCTCTGTGCTGCCTTGGCAGAAGTGAGCCACCGGGCAGCCCCACAGTCCACCTCCACCCCACCAATTGGCTCCCTTTCCTCTCTGCTCCTCAGTCCTCTCCATGATTCACAGTCTCTACAGATCAGTGTTTACCTTCACCTCTGCATCCACTGCACATGACCTTTTTAAAGTAATAGCAAACAAACAAAAGCATGTACTTCTGTACTTGCATATGCTCTTATGAGTGCATAAAATGTCATCCAGTAGCTTAGAGTGGAATAGTAGTAGTGTGGCTAATGGTGTCGGACTAACTGTAAAAATTTAAAAAAAAAAAGCATCTGAAGTTTTGTAACTGGAAGTTACTAGGTTACAAACTGAAACTCAACACTTAAATGTTATTATGCTGCTTTAAAATATTTTTCATACCAAAGATGCCAATGTTATTGTCTTATATTACAGAGATTTTCAGGTTTGGGCTAGTCTAGGCATCCTGCAATACCACTGTTTTGCCTGCAGGGTGAGTTGTGTCGTGAGGCCTCAGCATTGGTTTCCAGTGAACTGCCCATGCCCATTTTGGCATAGTGCTTCCACCTGATGATTACAATTGGAATTACTGAAAACTTCAAGTAGCTCCTTTAACTTTTTTTCAGCACTTACATAAAATGGCTCTGAAAAAAATTAAAAGTCCAAAGAGACCACTGTAAAATTATCATTTTATCTGGTTTTACGATTCATACATATGTGTTTAAGTAAAGTGAACATCCATCCATCCATCCATCTTCTTCCGCTTAATCCTTTTTGGGTCACGGGGGGGCTGGAGCCTATCCCAGCATCTTTGGGCGAGAGGCAGGGTACACCCTGGACAGATCGCCAGTCCATCGCAGAGCCAACACAGAGAGACAGACAACCATTCACTCTCACAGTCATACCTAAGGACAATTTAGAATCCCCAGTTTGATGCCAGTCAACCTAACTTGCATGTTTTTTGGTATGTGGGAGGAAACCAGAGAAATCCCGGAGTAAACCCACACAGACACGGGGAGAACATGCAAACTCCACACAGATCACTGTTGGTTGGGGGCTGGGATCGAAACCAGGATCCCCCGGCCAAGGCTGAGTTGCTGTGCTGCCGCAGTGCTAACCACTCCACCACCGCGCTGCCCCGTAAAGTGAACAATTTTGTTTTATTTTCAAGCATACTGAAAACTCACCCAAATTCTAAGTCAAAATATTATAATTTAGAGCATTTATTCACAGGAAATGACAACTGGCCAAAACAACAAAAAAAGATTCAAAGATTCTCATTTGTTAATACTACTAACTTCCGGACGAACTTCCGGCGCCACACGAGTAGGCTGCCTTTTTGCAACAGCGGATCAATTTCTTCCTATTTCTATTTACTATCTGGCTCTCTTGCTAATCTTTCTGATTCGGCGACACCTTTATCCATCACAGACACGAAGATCGCCCAAATGTCTCCTGAGCCAGTGGATGGAGCCACTGTTTCTTGCAGGAGGCAGTACAATAGAGACGAGCTGTTAGCACTTAACAGGCCCACGATGCTAACGCAAAAACTCGACATACCGGGAGAAATAAGACGGAAACGGCGTGGATGTCGAGCTGGAGTAAGACGGCGGGCGAGGAATATAAGGTACAGACCCGTCCTCCCATCCGTTATTATGAGGAATGTACGATCGCTACTCAGTAAGACTGACGAGCTAGTGGCTATCTCCCGCTACAAGACTGTGTTCAGAGAGAGTAGCTTGATGCTGTTTACTGAGACGTGGCTAACAGAACTAGCAACAGATGCTAACATTGAACTGGAGGGTTTCCACTCAATACGGGCAGACCGAACACCAGACAGTGGGAAAGCAAGGGGCGGAGGAGTGATAATGTATGTCAATAACAGCTGGTGCAGACCGGGACATATCACGGTTAAACAACAACACTGCAACAAAGACATGGAGTTGCTAGCTGTTAGCATGCGGCCTACATATCTCCCGATGGAATACTCCCACGTGATCTGCATTGTTATTTATGCAAATCCGACGGCGAATGCTGGGACAGCGTGTGACGTCATTCACTCAGTAACTGGCAGGCTGTTGACAGAACACCCAGATGCCCTTCTCCTCATCTCAGGTGATTTCAACCATATTTCACTGTCCGCCATTCTACCCACGTTCACCCAGTATGTCACATGCCACACTAGAGACAATAAAACACTGGACTTATTCTATGCAAATACTAAGGAGGCGTACACCTCATCACCACTCCCCCCACTCGGGAGATCGGATCACAACTTGGTTCATTTCCTGCCGGTGTACAAACCCCTAGTACACAGACAACCTCCGGTCATGCGCACAGTGAAGTTATGGTCTGAGGAGGCAATGGACGCTCTAAAGGACTGTTTTGAAACCACTGCCTGGGAGCAGCTCTGCGATCCACATGGTGAGGACATCGATGGCCTCACTCACACCTCAAGCAACATCGGCGGGGTCTGGAGAAACCTTAAAACCATCTCTGGGCTCCAGAATACCTCCCCCCAGGCCACGGGGGGCAGGGAGTGGGCGAACAATCTGAACCTGTTTTTTAATAGGTTTGACCAACCGCCCTCCCCACCGACTGCACAACAACCACTGCTGCCTCTAAAGACATCGAGACCTGCTGTCCACACCCCACTCCACCAACACCCTCCCCCACTCCCAGCACACAGCCCCCCAACCTGACCCTCACTAAGACCCAGGTGAGGACGGAGCTGAGGAAGATCAAGGCGAGGAAGGCCTTGGGACCGGACGGCATCAGCGCGAAGCTCCTCAAGTCCTGTGCAGACCAGCTGTGTGGGATTGTGGAGTACATCTTCAACCTGAACCTGAAGCTGGGGAGGGTACCACAGTTGTGGAAAACATCTTGTGTGGCACCTGTACCAAAGACTTCCCACCCCAAAGACCTGAACAGCTACAGACCGGTGGCCCTGACATCTCACATGATGAAGACCCTGGAGAGACTGCTCTTTGCTCACCTCTGCCCCCTGGTGGGACCAGCGATGGATCCACTCCAGTTCGCCTACCAGCATGGCATTGGGGTGGAGGATGCAGTGATCTTCCTCCTTCACCGTTCTCTGTCCCACCTGGAGAAGCCCGGGAATGCGGTGAGGATCATGTTCTTTGACTTCTCCAGTGCTTTCAACACCATCCAACCGATGATCCTGAAGGACAAGCTGCTGTGCGCAGGGGTGGACCAGCACCTGTCATCATGGATCCTAGACTACCTCACTAACCGGCCACAGTTTGTGAGAACCCGGAACTGTGTGTCTGACACGATCATCGGTAGCACGGGGGCCCCCCAGGGAACGGTTTTGGCTCCCTTCCTGTTCACCCTTTATAATGCGGACTTCTCACACAACACAACACACTGCCATCTACAGAAGTTCTCTGACGACTCTGCGATCGTCGGCCTCATCACTAACGGAGATGAAGCTGAGTACAGAGGACTTATCCAGGACTTCGTGGACTGGTACCATCCGAACTGCCTCCAGATCAACGCGAGGAAAACTAAGGAGCTGGTGGTGGACTGCCGCAGGCAAGGACAACCCCTCACAGCACCAGTAAACATACAGGGAACAGACATTGAGATGGTGACATCCTACAAGTACCTGGGTGTTCATCTGAACAATAAACTAGACTGGTCACACAATACTGACGCACTCTACAAGAAGGGACAGCGCAGGCTGTTCCTACTGAGGAGACTCAGGTCTTTTGGTGTACAAGGGGCGCTGCTGAAGACATTCTACGACACAGTGGTGGCATCAGCCATCACTTTTGGAGTGGTCTGCTGGGGCAGTGACATTACAGCAACCGATAGGAAGAGACTGAACAAACTGATCAAGAAAGCTAGCTCTGTCCTGGGGCAACGCCTTGACCCAGTGGAGGAGATAGGAGAGAGAAGGATGGTGGCTAAACTGTCATCTCTGCTGGAGTCCGAGTCCCACCCTATGCAGGACATACAGAACGCACTGAGGAGCTCATTTAGCAGCAGACTACATCATCCTAGGTGCACAACCGAGAGGTTTCGCAGGTCCTTCCTACCTACGGCTGTCAGACTGTATAACCTAAGCAGGGCTGCTCACAGAGATAGCAAAAAAACGTGACGACCTAATAGTATTGAATGCAAAAGACACAATAGACTTACAAATGGTCCCCTCCAGTATACAACTAGGACAATATCAGTTGCTACGGAGGGTGACAATATGTATGGGTACATATTCATACTATGTAGGATAACTAAGTAGACGGTTATGCTGTTTATTCCATCTAGCTACAATGCTCCGCACTGTGTGTATATATATTTATATATTTATGTGTACATATGTATATTCGCTGCTCTTGTTTTCTTGTCTTCTTGATTGTTGCTCTGAGTGTTGCTGTCCCTGTGCTGTTGCAATCCTGGAATTTCCTCATTGTGGGACTAATAAAGGCTTATCTTATCTTATCTTACTATACGTGCAGGGCATACAGGCGAACTGAAACGGTGTTTCTCTCTCTCTTCAATAGTGTGCACAATATAAAAAAAGAAAAAAAGAATAAGGCTGGAAAAACAACAACATCAGTCTATGTACAATAATGCAACCCATACTGAAAATTGTGACAAAGATAGACCCAGACCTTCTGTACTGTTGCACCCAATGTGACTCGTGTCGTATATTGAGATTCACAGCCAGCTAAACTCTCTCTTGCATCACTTCCTCCAAGGAACAGGCAGGTGTCGTTTTGGACTAGGATTTAATGTAAAAGAGTGTGAAACTGAAAAGATACAGACACTAAGAAATATTTAGAAACTAGAAAATAAATACAATATCTACAAATGGTACATTAAAAAGTCAATACTAGCTAAACAGCGTCATCACACGGACTCGGATACGGCTTCGCTATTACAAACACATCGCCGATTAGCGCCTATAAAACTTATCAAATTTATTCTAGTAATCAATTATACTTTATCTACTCATCACAATAAACTACTAAACTTACTCATATTGCCACTCTAAGGGCTGGAAGTGAGCGGATGGCTTTAGAAGGAACAGCGACGCAGACTCGTGTTCCTACTGACATTCAGTATGCTAGGTCTCTTCTTCTTGTCACCTACTGGCAAGCTTAAAGCTACTACAGAGCCTAGCGCCCTCTAGAGGACTGGATGAACAAATATATTTAAACTGTATCAACACACTACCCGCCTGGCATTATTTTAAGAATGCCACTAAACTTATAAACTAATTTGTTCGAGATAAAAGGAGTATACAGTCTGAGATGGGTCTGGAGAAAGTCTTTGTAGTTTTGTTCTGTGTCACCTTGACCTCCACCTTCCTTACGACTCCATCCTTGCTTGCGAGAGTCTTCACGATGATGCCCATAGGCCATTCGTTCCTTTTTAGGTTCTTGTCCTGGAGAAGAATGACGTCCCCTTCTTCCAGGTTTGGTTTGTTGCGCTGCCACTTCTGACGACTCTGGAGCATGTTCAGGTACTCTTTTTGCCAGCGGGCCCAGAAGGTGTCGGCAAGGACTTGAACTCTCTTCCACTGGTGTCTGTACATGTCGGCCTTGGTGAAATCTCCAGGTGGAGTTAGGATTGCATTAGTCTTCTGTGTGAGAAGAGTCATGGGCGTCAGGATCAAAGAAGCTTCTTGATCTGAGGAGACCGGCACCAGAGGTCTCGCGTTGATAATAGCTGTGACTTCAGCCAGCAATGTTGTTAGGACCTCATGGGTTAGCTTGGGGTTTCCTGATTGTAAGAGCATCGAGTCCAGGATGCGTCGTGCTATGCCGATCATACGCTCCCATGTGCCTCCCATGTGTGATGAGTGAGGAGGGTTAAACACCCAGGAGCACCTTTGTCCGCATAGGTAGTCTTCTACACTTGTCTCATCAGGCTTTGGAGGATTCAATTTCAATTCCTTGGATGCTCCGACAAAGTTGGTCCCACAGTCAGATCTTAGCTGTTTAGCAGGGCCTCTGATGGCGAAGAATCTTCGAAGAGCATTGATAAAACTTGAAGAGCTGAGTGTTTCGATTACTTCGATGTGAATGGCTCTTGTAGACATGCACATGAACAGAACCGCCCATCTTTTGCTGTTGACTTGACCACCTCTAGTGCGTCGCATTGTAACCTCCCACGGTCCAAATACATCTAGGCCAACATAAGAAAATGGGGGATCGGTTTGCAAACGTTCATCGGGTAGATCTGCCATGATTTGCTGCTCTGTCTTGCCTCGAAGCTTTCTACAGGTCACACATTTGTGGATGACACTGCTGATGGATCTCTTGGCACCCACTAACCACACGCCGCTTGCTCTCACTGCACCCTCAGTGAAATGTCTTCCTTGATGCTTAACAGCCTCATGGTGATGTCGGATGAGCAATGTAGTGATGTGGTGCTTTGCTGGGAATAGAAGAGGATTGACTTCATGACTGGGCAGCTTTGACTCTGACAGACGTCCTCCTACTCGGAGTAAACCATTGTCGTTGATGACCAGATTGAGCTTGTAAAGGGAACTGTCCCATGCTATTTCTCGTTTTGTCTTGATGCACTTGATTTCCTCTGCATACACTTCATGTTGGACACATCTGATGATTGTGTACTCTGCTTGTGTTAAGGCTTCTTCTGTGAGACTTGTTTTACAGAGATGCCAGCTTCTACATCCGTTACCTCCTTTGGACTTGAAACCATGAGCAATGTGACGTAGGTAAGCTACTGCTTTGACAAGGGAGGTCCACTTTGAGAAACATTCAAAACGTGATGAACCCAAGGCTTTGAGGTCACGTTCTGTCGAATTTCAACATCCGACTCTGGGTCGATGAGCTCAAATGGGCCTTTTTCAGGAGCGACAGTCTGTTTGTCGAGCAGGAAGGTTGGACCATACCACCATGTAGTACTGGAGACTTTGCCTGCTGGCAGAGAGCGAGATCCATGATCAGCAGGATTGTGCTCTGTTGGGACATACCTCCACTGGCCAGGCAGAGACGATTGCTTGATTCTTTGGACACGATTGTTCACATATACATGAAATCTTCTGTGTTGATTGTGGATGTATCCTAACACCACTTTGCTGTCAGTGTAAAATGTGGTCTTGTCAATTTTCATCTTTAGTTCTTCTCTGAGAAGCTCAGACATTTCCACAGCGAGCACTGCAGCACACAGTTTTAGCCTCGGAATGGTGAGCTCTGGCACAGGAGCTAGTTTGGCCTTACCCATGACAAACCCGACCTCGTTGTGGTCGTCTTCGTGTGTGACTCTCAAGTAGGCAACTGCAGCTATAGCTTTAACTGAAGCATCTGAGAACACACAGAGTTCAGTGACCTTGGCTTGTGAGATGGAGAATGAAACATAGGTACGGGGAATGTTCAGTGTCTTGAGATGCTGCAGAGAGTCATGCCATTTTCTCCAACCGTCATACATGTCTTGAGGCAAGGGGCTGTCCCACTCAAGATTGCTGCTGGAGAGCTCTCTGAGAAGAAGTCTACCTTTGATGGTTACAGGTGCTAGCAGCCCGAGAGGGTCGAACAGAATGTTAACAGTTGACAGCACACCATGTCGAGTAAAGGGCTTTTGCTCTTGTGGAACATTAAATGTGAACGTGTCTGATGTGGTGTCCCAAATCACACCCAAACTGCGTTGGGCTGGGAGCTCGTCTGTAGACAGATCAAGGTCTTTGAGTTCTTTGGCCCTGTCTTCAGGTGGGAAAGCGTTCACTACTTCTACTTTGTTGGAGGCAATCTTGTGGAGACGTAGATTAGAAAGTGCGAGCATTTTCTGGGCTCTTTCTAGAACGTCGATAGCCTCAGCTTCTGTCGAGAAAGACTTTAATGCATCGTCCACATAGAAATCCTGTTCTATGAAGTTTCGAGCGTCAGTTCCATATTCACCTTCTGCTTCCTTTGCTGCCATCCTCAACCTGTAGATCGCCACCGCAGGGGAGGGACTATTACTGAAAACATGCACCCTCATGCGATAGTCCACCACTTCTTTGATCAGGTCGTTGTTTTCGTACCACAAGAAGCGAAGGTAATCTCTGTGATCTTTTTGGACAACAAAGCAGTAAAACATCTGCTTGATGTCAGCTGTGACAGCGACAGGTTTTTTTCTGAAGCGGAGGAGCACACCTACGAGTGTGTTGTTTAGGTCAGGCCCTGACAGCAGTACATCATTGAGTGAAACTCCATCAAACTGCGCACTGGAATCAAACACCACATGGATCTTCCCAGGCTTCTGTGGGTGGTATACGCCGAAAATGGGGAGATACCAGGCCTCTTTGTCTCTATCACGAGGTGGCGCTGGCTCCGCATGTTTGTTGTCGAGCATCTTCTGCATGAACTCAACAAAGTGTGCTTTCATGTCTGGCTTCTTGTCAAGCATATGTCGCAGAGACATGAGCCGCTTGTAGGCGTAGCACCTGTTGTCAGGGAGTAAGCGTCTGGGGTTACGAAATGGAAGGGGTGCCATCCAACTGTTTGTGTCATCTTTGAAGGACCTTTCCATCTTCTTCAGAAAGCTTGTGTCTTCAACAGAGTGTGCGAGGTGATTGTCTTCATTAGTGCGGCAGAAGACTGCTTCACCTAGATTCTCAACCGTGGGCTTTGCATGTGGGTTTGAAAGTGGCAGTAGGTTGGAGACAGCTTTCGGTTGGCTCACCGTGAAGCTCTCTTTTGCATTGAAGCGACTGTCACAGGGAGTGAGATAGCTTGGGCGTCCGTTGTCCAACACATGTGTTTTGAGAGCATTTACCTCACTTGGCTTGTGGGCGGTGCCCAGACATACATCACCAATGATAACCCAGCCCAGGTCAAGCTTCTGTGCAAATGGATCATTGTGCCTGCCACTGATTTTCTTTCTCACCTTGTGTACTCTGAGAAGGTTGCGTCCTATCAGCAGCAGTATGTCAGCATCTGGTTCGAGGGGTGGTATTTCAGCAGCTATTGCTTTCAGATGGGGGTGATGTGAGGCAGCTTCTGCAGTGGGTATTTCTTCCCTATTGTTGGGGATAGCATTGCACTCTATGAGCGTGGGGAGAGGAAAACTCATTTTTTCATCCAATGATTGAATTATGTAGTTGCAGGCTCTTCTACCATTTACTTATGTTGTGCCAGCACACGTCTTCAGTGTGTAAGGTGTGGCTGTGCCTTGAATATTGAATGTTCCAAAAAACTCTGTTTTTGCGAGTGATTGGTTACTTTGATCATCTATTATTGCATACATCTTTTTCATGTTGTGTGGCTCACCTTTCGGGTAGACTTGCACCAAACAGATCTTGGAGCAGGATTTTCCTGTGATTTGATTTCCACATACCTCGGTACATGTGGCTGTAACATCTAAGTCCTGTGTGAGCTCTTGCTCCCCGCCGTTCTCTTTAGGGGATGAGGGAGGCTTAGATGCTGTTGGAGCCGGGCCTGGGTGGAGAGCTGCCAGGTGTTTGTTGCTGTTGCATTCTCCACACTTGATTGTTATTTGACAGTCCCTGGCTTGATGGGTGGTGGAAGCAAGGCAGCGATAGCAGATGTTGTCTCTGAGTACCTTTTTTCTGTCCTCGAGCAACATAGCTCTGAAACCCCTGCATCCTTTCAGTAGGTGTGGTTTGTGATGTATGGGACATTGTCTTTTAATGTCTTCACCTCCTTGCTTTGTCTCCACTCCGACTGACACGTCTGTTTTGTGTACCGTAACTGATTGTTTCTGCATATAGTGACTTTGTGATTTTCCTTTTTTGTAACTAATTGTAGAATTGGCAGGTGAGCTATAAGTCATGTTGAAGCTTGGGTCATTCCTTGCCTTGGCTTGACCTTTTACAAATTCAACAAAGAATGAGAAAGGTGGGAAACTTACATGATGGTCTTCTTTATACTTTGACCCTACCATTGTCCACTTCTCCTGAAGGTGAAAGGGCAACTTTTCCACGATTGGACTTACACCCCTTGCTGTGTCTAAGTAACTCAAGCCTGGCAGATATCCATCCAGCTTTGCTGCTTCCAGTTCACACAGTAGATCTGATAGATCGCGAAGCTTGTGTGGCTCTTTGCTCATGAGCTTTGGGAAATTTTGGATTCTTGCAAACATGGACCTTTCTATTGCCTCTGGTGAGCCGTAGCATTCTTCCAGTCTCGCCCAGACCATGTTCAGACCAGCAGGTGGATGCCTGATATTGACTGCTTTTAATCTCTTAGCATGTTCAGAAGGCTCAGGGCCGAGCCACTTAATGAGGAGGTTTAGTTCTTCACTGGCTGTAAGACCGAGGTCTCTGATGGTACTCTGGAATGTGGCTTTCCAGCTAAGATAACTCTCTGGCTTGTCATCATATTTTGTCAGCCCTCCTGTTAATAGTTGGCTTCTGGCTAAGAACCTGGCAAGGTCACTGGTAGTGTTGTTTGCATCATTTGAACTTGATATCTGTTGTGATTGCAACACACTTTGAGAATTTTGGTGAATTGCATCTCTTTGTGGTGGTCACTTGGTGCCCTCTTGTGGCTGAATTGGGCAATGAGCTGTTTCTTGTTTGACATGGAGATGTGAATAAATCAGTGTGGAATGTCGTTCCTGATGTGTACTGTCCTGTTGAAAATTTTCTTTCTTTTGAGATGAATCAGTACAACTATGCCTGTTTATGCATTCACTCACTTTTTGTTCTGCAGTTTGTTCTAGAGGCAAGAAGCTCAATTCTTCGCGGTGTTCTAGGTTAATGAGCCGAGCTACAGCAGACTCCATCACTTCTGCTTTAACCCTGGCTGCATCTGCTTCCTTTTGTAGGTTAAGTAGATCTAGAGTTGCCTCTAACCGTGCCTTTTCCATTTTAATGCTCATCTCTCTCTCAGCATATGCTAGTCTGTCTTTTGCTGCTTGAGCTTCTGCTTGGGCATGTGCTGCTGCCATATTGGCTTGACTTGAAGCTGATGACCTCCTAGATCCTACAGCTGATCGGGGAGTCAGTTTCCCGGAATGTACAGAAGACCTGGATGAGTGGGAGGAGCGTGACTTTGAGGAGCGTGACCTTGAGGAGCGTGACCTTTTTTCGCTCCGTGTTTCTTCACTGTTATGGCTTTCAGCCTGTGTTTGCTCCATCTTGACGACTGGATAGGACCGCTGATGTTAAATGTACATTAAATTCCACCCACCTTCACTGTGGTCCCTCACCGAGTGCTATGATTTCACTGTACTGTTGCACCCAATGTGACTCGTGTCGTATATTGAGCCAGCTAAACTCTCTCTTGCATCACTTCCTCCAAGGAACAGGCAGGTGTTGTTTTGGACTAGGATTTAATGTAAAAGAGTGTGAAACTGAAAAGATACAGACACAAAGAAGTATTTAGAAACTAGAAAATAAATACAATATCTACAAACGGTACATTAAAAAGTCAATACTAGCTAAACAGCGTCATCACACGGACTCGGATACGGCTTCGCTATCACAAACACATCGCCGATTAGCGTCTATAAAACTTATCAAATTTATTCTAATAATCAATTATACTTTATCTACTCATCACAATAAACTACTAAACTTACTCATATTGCCACTCAAAGGGCTGGAAGTGAGCAGATGGCTTTAGAAGGAACAGCGACGCAGACTCGTGTTCCTATTGACATTCAGTATGCTAGTTCTCTTCTTCTCGTCACCTACTGGCAAGCTTAAAGCTACTACAGAGCCTAGCGCCCTCTAGAGGACTGGATGAACAAATATATTTAAACTGTATCAACACACCTTCCATAGTGCAAATAAAGATAAACAATTAACGATGATGAAACCCAGCAATCCTATATACAGAAAAATAGAGATGTAATATCCATAGTTGCAAGTTCAATGCGGTAGTGTAGGTGCTGACAGTACCAGATAGGACTGTGCATGATCAGCACTGTAATGAGAGACAGACAGAAGCAGATGTGGCATTTGTGCAAATGGTTGCAGTTAAAGTGCAGAGACATACAGCAACAAATGTATTACTGTTGGTGTGCCAGTCTTTCTGTGCCAACAGCTGAGGTAGTTATTGTGCAGGTGAGTGCGTTATGGTCTGATGGGGGGAGGGGGAGTGGACAGAGTTCAGGGGCCTGATGGCCTGATGAACAAAGCTGTTTAGCAGTCTTGTGGAGTGGGCCTGGAGGCTCTGGTACCTCTTCCCCGAGGGCAGGGAGCTGAAGAGGGAGTGTGAGGGGTGGGAGGTATTGCCTGTGATGTTGATGGCTCTGCGGGTGAGGTGGGTGAGGTAGATTTCATCTCTTCTGTGCAAGATGGCGCCCACAGTGGTCGCCATGGTGCTTCGTTGCGCCCTTTGTTTGTTTTTGTTTGTCAATTGTGTGTCTGCCTGCTCTTATACCCGTGAAGAGCTTCTAAATATCAGGACTTTCACTCCCACGGACCTACTCCCAGTTTTTTTTAGCTCCTGCCGCCGATCTGGTTCATTGCTTGGCTCGAAAAGTGAGACGGCGAAAGAGAGGATGACGAGCGGGCGCTCTCGTTCGGCTCCGCAGGAGAGGCACGCGCACGGCTTTGCCTGGCATATTTCTGTCCAATGCCAATTCTCTCTCTAACAAAGTAGATGAACTAAGACTGCTGATGCGTTTTAAGGACCTCTCTTCCTCGGCTGCCCTCTGTTTTACTGAGACCTGGCTCAGGGGAAATACACCGGACAGCGCGCTGCGCCTCGAGGGATTTCAGCTGTTTCGTGCTGATCGTGACACAGAGCTCTCCGGTAAGACCATAGGAGGAGGAGTCTGCTTTTACATTAACAGCAGCTGGTGCTCTGATGTAACAGTAATTTCCAAACACTGTTCTCACGCCCTGGAATTTCTTTTTATTAACTGCAAGCCATTTTATTCCCCGCGGGAGTTCGCTTCATTCATCCTCGCCACTGTGTACGTCCCTCCCGACGCAGACGCGCGCGAAGCTCAGCGCGCGCTCGCGGATCACATCCAACATACGGAGCGGACTTTCCCGGACTCTCTGGTTATTGTGGTTGGCGACTTTAACCAGAGCAATCTGAGCCACGATCTCCCCCGCTACAAACAGTTTATTAAATGCCCCACCAGAGGAAAAAACACGCTGGATCACTGTTACACCACAGTGAAGGACGCGTATCGCGCTGTTCCCCGCGCTGCGCTCGGACTATCTGATCACGTGATGGTCCATCTCATTCCCACTTACAGACAGAGACTGAAGCTCACTAAACCTGTTGTGAGCACTACGAAGAAATGGACCAATGAAGCTGAGGAGAAGCTGGAAACGTGCATGGAAATAACTGATTGGGGCATGTTTAAAGGAGCCACGCATGATTTGGATGAGTACACGGACACTGTGAACTCATATATCCACTTTTGTGAGGAGAGCATTCTTCCATCGCGCACCAGGGTGAGGTACTCAAATGACAAGCCCTGGTTCACTGCTAAGCTCAGACAGATCAGGAAGGAGAAGGAAGCAGCGCTGAAAAGTGGAGACAGGGACTGCTACAGGGAGGTTAAATATCGGTTTAACAGAGAGCTGAGGAGAGCTAAATCTGTGTATTCTGAGAAACTCCAGCAGCAGTTCACTGCTAACGACTCGGCTTCTGTGTGGAGAGGACTGAGGCAAATCACCAATTATCGGCCTCAGGCTCCTAAAGGTCAGGATGACAAAGCCCTTTATCAAAGACTGTCCCAACACTATGCCCGTTTTTTACACCTCGTCAGCTGTGTCCAATCCCCCCCTCCCTCCAACTCCACAGCCTCCACGGTCCCTACTTCATCAAAGGTGCCCCCCCCTCCCCCCCTGCCCTTGTCATCAGTGAGCAGGACGTGCACAGACAGTTCTCCAGACTGAACCCGCGCAAGGCCACCGGTCTGGACGGCGTGTCTCCCTCCACCCTGAGACACTGTGCGAAAGAGCTGGTTCCTGTCTTCACAGACATTTTTAACACCTCCCTTAAGCTATGCCACGTGCCGACCTGACCCAAATCCTCCACCATCATCCCTGTCCCCAAGAAGCCACGGATCACTGGACTTAACGACTACAGACCTGTAGCGCTCACCTCTGTAGTCATGAAGTCCTTTGAACACCTGGTCCTGCCCCACCTCAAGTCCATCACCACTCCCCTGCTGGACCCGCTGCAGTTTGCCTACCGAGCCAACAGGTCTGTAGACGACGCAGTCAACCTGGCCCTCCACTCCATCCTGCAGCACCTGGACTCCCCGGGAACCTACGCCAGGATCCTGTTTGTGGACTTCAGCTCCGCATTCAACACCATCCACCCCGCTCTGCTCCGGGACAAGCTGTCCCTGCTCAACATGCCTGACTCCCTCTGCAGGTGGATCACCGACTTCCTGACGGACCGGAGGCAGCATGTGCGGCTGGGAAAGACTGTCTCAGACTCTGTTAGCATCAGCACCGGATCACCCCAGGGCTGTGTACTTTCCCCCCTACTCTTCTCCCTTTATACCAACTCCTGAACCTCCACCCACCAGTCTGTCAAGCTGATCAAGTTTGCGGACGACACCACCCTCATCGGGCTCATCTCCAACGGCGACGAGTCCGCCTACAGGAGAGAGGTGGCCCAGCTGGCGTCCTGGTGCAACAACAACAACCTGCAGCTGAACGCTCTGAAGACAGTGGAGATGATTGTGGACTTCAGGAAAGTCACAACCCCTCTGCCCCCCCTCACCCTCACAGGCTCTCCCATCACCACTGCTGATTCCTTCCGCTTCCTAGGCACCACCATCACCAGGGACCTCAAGTGGGAGCCGACCATCAGCTCCCTCATCAAAAAGGCCCAGCAGAGGATGTTCTTCCTGCAGCAGTTGAGGAAGCTCAAGCTACCCACCAAGATGTTAGTGCAGTTCTACACAGCCATCATCGAGTCCATCCTCACCACCTCCATAACCGTGTGGTACGCAGGAGCCACTGCCAGGGACAGACTAAGGCTGCAGCGCGTCGTGCGCACTGCTGAGAAGGTGATCGGCTGCAAGCTCCCATCTCTCCAGGATCTGTACTTCTCCAGGACCCGGAGGCGTGCTGGCCGGATCATAGCTGATCCTTCACACCCTGGTCACGTACTGTTTGCCCCTCTCCCCTCAGGTAGAAGACTTCGGTCCATTCAAACTAAAACCTCCCATCACATGAACAGCTTCTTCCCCTCTGCCATCAGACTGCTGAACACTAAGTGACTTATTGACTCTCGTGCACTATGTACAGCAGCTCAACCAGACTCATGTCAATCATCACTGTTTTCTTCTTGCATTACCGACTGCACTATATGGTTCTCCACATTATCTGCTGCTCGCTAATATATTTAAACTGCTGACTAGTATTACTCATTCTTATTCTACACTTTATTACATGTATAGTTTATTTCTTTTATTTTATCATGTTTAATGTTGCAGCATTGCACCGAGACAAATTCCTAGTTTGTGTACTACATGAACAATGGTAATAAATCTGATTCTGATTCTGATTCTGAGATGTCCGAGACGGGGGCAGAGGGGCACCAGTGATCTTGCTGGCTGCTTTCACTATGTGCTGTAGTGTCTTCTGGCAGGAGGCGGTGCAGCTTCAATACCACACCGTGATGCAGCTGGTGAGAATGCTCTCAATGGCGCCCCGGTAGAAAGAGCACATGATGGGGGTGAGACTCGTGCTCTCTTCAGTTTGAGGAGGAAATGGAGGCAAGATTGAGCCTTCTTGGCCAGTGATGTGGTGTTGTTGGATCAGGAGAGGTCCACAGAGATGTGCACCCCCAGGAACTTGGTGTGCTCACCCTCTCCACAGCTGCACCATTGATGATCAGAGGGGGGTGCTGTGTGTGTCCCCTCCTGAAGTTGACCACAATCTCCTTGGTTTTTCCATGCTTAGGAAAAGGTTATTGTCTTTACACCACTGGACCAGTTGGCTCACCTCATTTCTGTAGTTTGCCTCCTTGTTGTTGGTGATTAGGCCCACCACCGTCGTGTCATCCGCAAACTTGATATGGCTGGTGTTGTAGGCCGGTACACAGTCATGGGTCAGCAGGGTGAAGAGCAACGGGCTGAGCATGTACCCTTGTGGGGCCCCTGTGCTCATTGTGATGGTCTTGGATATGTTGCTGTCAATCCGCACATTCTGTGGCCTCCCTGTGAGAAAGTCCAGCATCCAGTTACAGAGATATCAGGTGCGAGCAGGTGATTGTGTTGAATGCTGAAATGAAGTCCAAGAACAGCATTCACATGTAAGAGTTCTTTGAGTCCAGGTGGGTGAGGGCTGAATGGAGAGCAGCAGCGATGGCATCTTCTGTGGATCTGTTTGACCTGTATGCAAACTGAGATGCGTCATGGGAGGGAGGCAGGATGAACTTGATGTTCTGCATGACCAGCCGCTCGAAGCACTTCATTATGATGGGGGTCAGTGCTACAGGTCGGTCATCATTGTAGCTGGATGGGACGGGCTTCTTTGGGACTGGTATTTTGGTGGCAGTTTTGAAATGTGGGGACAACAGCTTGAGTTAGGGAGACGTTAAAGATGTCGGCCAGGACATTCTTGAGTTCCTCTGCACAGTCCTTCAGGACGTAACCCGGTATGTTGTCTGGTCCAGCTGCCTTGTGTGGGTTGATCCTGCAGAGGGTCCTCTTCACGCTCCTCCAGACTCATGGCCTGCTCGTCTGGAGGAGTGGTCTTATCTGCTGATGTGCTGTTTTGTGCTTCAAAGCAGCCGAAGAAGTCATTTAGGTTGTTGAGCAGTGTGGTGTCACTCGCACTGGTCTGAGGTGAAGATTTGTAGTTGGTGAGGGTCTGTATGCTACGCCAGCTGGAACGTGCATCTCTGGTGGTGCTGAAGTGGCTGGATATTTTCTTGCTGGACTGTCGTTTTGCCTCCTTGATGCCATTGGACAGGTTGGCCCTAGCTGTTGTTAGTCCTGCAGTGTCGCCAGCCCTGAAGACTGCATCCTGAGCACTCAGGAGCCTGTGGACCTCTGCTGTCATCAATGGCTTTTAGTTGGCACGAACAGTCATGGTTTTGCAGTGAGTGACATCATTAATGCATTTTGCTATGTACAGTGGTGTAAAAAAGTGTTTGCCCCATTTCTGATTTCTCATTTTTTTGTATGTTTATCACACTTAAATGTTTAGATCATCAAACAAATTTAAAAATTAGACAAAGATAACCCAAGTAAACACAAAATGCAGTTTTTAAATGAAGGTGTTTATGATTAAGGGGGAAAAAAAATCCAAACCTATATGGCGCTGTGTGAAAAAGTGATTGCCCCCTAAACCTAAAAACTGGTTGGGCCACCCTTAGCAGCAACAACTGCAATCAAGCATTTGCGATAACTGGCAGTGAGTCTTTAACAGCACTGTGGAGGAATTTTGGCCCACTCATCTTTGCAGAATTGTTGTAATTCAGCCACATTGGAGGGTTTTCAATCATGAACCGCCTTTTTAAGGTCATTCCACAGCATTTCAATCAGATTCAGGTCAGGACTTTGATTAGGCCACTCCAAAGTCTTCATTTTGTTTTTCTTACGCCATTCAGAGGTGGGCTTGCTGGTTTGTTTTCAATCATTGTCCTGCTGCAGAACCCAAATGTGCTTCAGCTTGAGGTCACGGACAGATGGCTGGATATTCTCTTTGAGGATTTTTTGGTAGACAGCAGAATTCATCGTTTCATTTGCTACAGTTCTCCAGGTCCTGAAGCAGCAAAAAAGCACCAGATCATCACACTACCACCACCATATTTTACTGTTGGTATGATGTTCCTTTTCTGAAATGCTGTGTTACTTTTACACAGGATGTAATGGGACACACATCTTCCAAAAAGTTCAACTTTTGTCTCAACAGTCCACAGAGTATTTTTCCAAAAGTCTTGGGGATCATCAAGATGTTTTCTGGCAAAACTGAGATGAGCCTTTATGTTCTTTTTGCTCAGCAGAGGTTTTCATCTTGGAACTCTGCCATGCAGGCCATTTTTGGCCAGTCTCTTTCTTATGGTGGAGTCATGAACACTGACCTTAACTGAAGCAAGTGAGGCCTGCAGTTCTTTGGATGTTGTAGGGTCTTTTGTGACCTCTTGGATGAGTCGTCACTGCGCTCTTGGGGTAATTTTGGTCAGTCGGCCACTCCTGGGAAGGTTCACCACTGTTCCATGTTTTCGCCATTTGTGGATAATGGCTCGCACTGTGGTTCGCTGGAGTCCCAAAGTTTTAGAAATGGCTAGAAAATTGAACTCAGCTTTGTAGCATCAAAGTCTCCTCAAACCAATCCAGAAGATCACTTTCCTCCATTCTACAGGAATTTCACCTTTCTTCATTCTACAGGAATCTCACTTTTCTTCATATTAAAGCAACCCTCACTCAAGGCCTGACCAAGAATGCTGTGTCCCCCAGAGGACCCCAAATGTAAACAACTGGCCTCTTGCAGAGATGGTAAGGATCAGAATTTGCTTTTAAAGGCTTAAATGGACCACAAAAGCTCTGGAGTCCATATCTCAAAATAAACAGTTCATGCTGATAGCATCCACCCTACACGAACTAATGCTCTTAAAAAAAAAGCCACAAACTTCTATATGGCCTCCTTTCCTCCCCTTTTGACAGATACCAGAGACTTAAAGACCCCTGTTCAGATATCAGAGACCTAAAGAAGTTACCTACAGCTCAACAGTACCTCCTAGTGGACATCTACGGAATATATTTCCTTGTGTTAAACTCTTGCACTCTGGGATACCGTGGGCGGTCACGTCTCTGCGTCCTAGGGTGCACTGAAAAAAAAAAAGCTGCATTTCCATTCTTCCACAACAGACACAGCCGCGAACAGAAAGCCAAAGGAGTGCTTTGATTGGTTTAGATTTGATTGACCTCTCATTCGACTAATAAGAGCCTTGAATTGGGTTTCTGAAACCTTGAAGAACCAATGACTGAAAACCTAGCAAGAAGGACCCGCCTACCAACGGCTGCGAATGCAGCGAGCCAATTGAAGCAGAGAAGTTCGACAATTGAAAGCGTACGTCCCGTGCGTAAAATCTGTTTTGTGTAAGCCGCTGGGTGACACACACGCGCTCGCCAGTCTTTTTTTCTTACTACTGTTCTTATTTGTTTTGAAAAATCGTTCGCCAAAACCGCAATCATGGAAGCACAAAACCGCAATAATGGAATCATGGTTTGACCGGGTCGCGTGACCAGAACCACGAGTCGTAACAAGCGGACCAGCGTCATGTTCGTCTGACAATGAGGAAGAGAAGTTCGCCAGCGACACTGTTGTTGTGGACAGGTAAGTGTTATAAGCTAAATTATTCTTTATCCCTGAAAATTGTAATCAAAATGACTTTTGACCGATCGGTAAATTACAACTGTGCGTCATGCCCCCCCCCCCGCTACTTTTCTGTAGCGGATTGCAGATATATTGCAGATATTTTAGTACAACTGTGCGTAGTAGACCGCGGCGCACCGTCACCACGGTCCATCATGTAGCGATGGGCGATGTCTGTCCTCTGTAGCGGGGGGGGGGGGGGTTGTTATCTTCTACATTACAGATGTTTTAGTATAATTTTTAGTGCACTGTAGGTTATTTTTTCTTGTAAAAAAAAGCCACACATTTTTTACGTGGCATGCTTCTTTGTGTGTGGGGGCTTGTTTGTTTATTCATTCATTCATGAATGAATAAACAACCCCCCCCCACACACACACACACACAGCCCTGAGTGTCACCTTTCATTAGAGCCCAAGATCAAGCTTCTATGTTGAATCATTCAAAAGTTACAGATGTTTTTCCAAACTGTGCCATTTGGCACAATTTGGCACAGTTCAAAAACGCCTGGGACCAACCTGAGAAAAAAGCTGTGTAATATATTCATTTTTTGTGGTATTGTTACAAAATTTAGACCTCAGCTGGATAACACTTGGTTCTACATTTCTGTTGCATTTTCCAGCCCGGATCTGACAGCTGTGTGTTATTTGCAAGCATTTGTATCCAAAAAAAACACCCAGGCCAAATTTATTTTCTTCAAGTTCAGTATGTTTAGATGACTGTTACTCAGTGGCAGGAGCACATAGAGAGATTATGTCTGTTTTGCCAAAAAATTCAAAGTGTTTTTTTTTTTAAATGAGACCAACCCCATGAAGATGCTGCAAAGGGTTGAAGAACAACTTTTGATTTACTTTGGGTACGTTATTTTTAGGCGTTTTTAGGGAAATTGACCAGAGTGCAAGGGGTTAATCTTACTAAACATTCAAGTTTTTCTAATTTCCAGCTATCATCTCCCCAGGATCCTAAGGACGATGAAAATCATCCTTTTGATCACCAACCAGGGTTTGCAGTAAATCATTAATCCTTGATCTAAATGTGAAGTGCATGTATTAGGAACATGTGTTAGGAATGTTTATTTTCATGAGTGTTATTCAAATGAATGTTAATATTATTAGCAATGGTAGAAATGCATGATCACCGAATATTAGCTGAGTCATTTAATTTAGTTATATTTTATATTGAGTACATAATTTCATAAGAACTGTATGGGTATTAATCCTTGTATGATATCAGTCCTGGTAAACCACTCATCTCTACCTTTCACAGGATAATGCCTTTTAATTTGATTGGCTGCTCCCAAACAAAGAAATGTTTTCACATTGGACAAAGGCCCGTTCAAACCCCTCTTTATGAAAGCTGATTGGTCTGTCTTGCGACCGGCCCCTGTTTTATGACCCAACGGCGCGCTCAGTTAAAAATGAGCAGGAGCCGCCCCACAGGCATGTAGAGAAGAAAAGCAGAGTGAAGAGAGATGATGAAGAATTTATGAAAGAGAAGAATAGAGGGAGAAGAAGAAGTTTAAGATTAAGATTAAAGAAGGAGAATAGAATAGAAGATCATAAGATGAAAGTTTTTGTTTCACTTCTTCAAAGTTCCTTGCAGTTTCTCCTGTCTAAATTGTTCTGCGAATATTAAGAAACCTTTTGTGTGTGAAGTTTGTCAAATCCTGTGTTAGTTTTCTCATTTTTCTGGTTACTGAGGAGAAACCATCTTTTTCTTACGAGCTCATCTTAAAGAGAGTCAAACTCTCAATCTTTTTTTTTTCTTCACCTCAGAAGCCATTCTTATCCTAGTAAATGTTTTTCTTAGATTTTCTGACTTTTCATGCTGTTAAAGCGGACCTTTAATTTTCCTAATTTAAAGTGAACAGAGATTGTGTTTTTTTGGACTTTCTTTCCGGCCTCATACCCGCCTGACTGAGAAGTTTCTCCTTCAGTTTTTTTGGTCTATTCTGTGGCCAGAGACCTCACAAATTCGGGCTTGTTGCCCAAGGACTCTTCACGCCGCTCTGGGACAGCCTTTACTGCTGCTCTTCGCTGTCCGTCTCTGAGAGAGCCCCCCCCCCCCCCCCAGCTAGTCTGCACTTCTTACAGTTGGTTGTGAACATCAAGGAACCTTGCAGCGGTCGCTCCATCTCTGGGTCCCAATGATCAAACCGCAGCCGGCACTGACCCGCTGAACACGTGGACCTACAGCTGTTTGTAAGTGAGACTCCCATTTTCCTATCTGCTGGGTTAAACGTGATGTCCTTAAGATTTAAATTACAATTGAACATAACCAGTATTTTATGGTACAATTAGTCTCTCAGCCGTAGGACAAACCTATAAACTGAAGGAAGACTCTTATTTGTTTTTAAGTAACCTCCCTTCATTTTTGTAGATTAATTCAGAAGTTCATTTTCAGATAATCAGCTTATGAATTTTCCCCATAAAATTGCGTTCTGTTTTTGTTAGACATTTCAGCCTTCATTTACCATTAAAACATGAAGTCTGGTTTCTCCTTGGTCCCGCAAAGGTTTAACGCTAGATTTTATATTCAGGAATCCACTAACAGTTGATGTGATATTAACCTGCTATCATTTGAATCTGTTTTTCCATTATTTGAATGCCAAATCATGTAACCTGAATGAGTTTAATAAAAAGTAAATGAGAGAAGTTGAAGCATTTTCCTTTTGCATATATGTTTCCTAGATCACTGCAGGAAAAGAACTCCCTTAAATTTTGAGACTGATCCATTAAGTAATTGAAGGTACAAAATTAATTAAAACTAAGTTTAATATAAGTGTCCTTTAGGACTGGTGCCCCTTTTTACGAGCGCTTATTTATTTTATTTAGTGAGTGTAGGGGTGACAGTTTAACTCTGTCCCCTCGCACACCCACTATTAACCCCTTGAACTCTGTGAATTCCGCGGGTGGTCACGTCTCTGCATCTTAGTGCATCTCAGTGTGCACTGAAAAAAAAAGCTGTATTTCCGGTCTTACAGTACAGACACAGCCTTGTTACAACCTGAGAAAAAAGCTGTGTAATATATTCATTTTTTGTGGATTTTTTACAAAATTTTGACCTGAGCTTGAAAACACTTGGTTCTACATTTCTGTTGTGTTTTCCAGTCAGTATCTGACAGCTGTATGTTATTTGCAAGCATTTGTATCTAAAAAAAAAAAAACACCCAGGCGAACTTTCTTGTTACTCAGTGGCAGGAGCACTTAGAGAGATTATGACTGTTTTGCCAAAAAATTCAGAGTGTTTTCTTTTAAATGAGACTAACCCCATGAAGATGCTGCAAAGGGTTGAAGAACAGCTTTTGATTTACTTTGGGCATGTTATTTTTAGGCGTTTTTAGGGAAGTTGAACAGAGTTCAACAGGTTAAATAAAATAAATAATTCCTGTATCTTATTACACAATATTTTATTAAATATCCCTACAGCTTTCAAAGATGTGATAAACCACAGTTAATTTATGTTTTAACAGGGGGGCAATCACTTTTTCACACAGGGCTATGTAGGTTTGGATCTTTTTTTAAACACCTTCAATTAAAAACTGCATTTTGTGTTTACCTGTTTTATGTTTGTCTAATATTTAAATTTGTTTGATGATCTGAAACATTTAAGTGTGACAAGCATACAAAAAAATGAGAAATCAGGAAGGGGGCAAACACTTTTTCACACCACCGTATGCTACAACAACCTCAGCGTACTCCTCTAGGTTTGTGTGTCCATTGTGAGTGGCTGCGTGCTTGAAAGTGTCCCAGTCTGTAGTGCTGAAGCAGTCTTTCAGAGCCTCAGAGACCCCCTCTGGCCACACATGTACCTGCTTTTTTGTTCGTCTGATTGTTTTCACTCTGGGTTTGTATGCCAGCCTTAACAAGATGGTGATGTGATCAGAGAGACCCAGGTGGGGAAGGAGGGAGGCTCTGTATGCTTTCTTGTGAGTTGTGTACACCAGGTCCAGCAAATTGTCTCCTCTTGTTGGAAAGTCTACATGTTGGTGTAGGTTTGTTAGGAGGGCCTTTAAATCTGCATGGTTGAAATCTCCTGCTGTGATGAAGGATCCATCTGGATGCGCCGTTTGTGTCTCACTGATGGGCTGATAGAGTTCTTTTAGTGCTTTGCTCCTCTCGCCAATGCCAGTGGGCGGGGCATACATGGCGATTAGTAGGACAGATGAAAATTCTCTGGGAATGTAAAAGGGTTGGCACTTGATGATCATAAACTCCACCAATGGAGAACAGTGTTTGTGCACAACAGTTCCATCTCTGCACCAGGCGTCACTGATGTAGACACAGACCCCACCCCCACCCCCACGCGGGTTTTCCCTCCTTCCGTGAACACTCTGTCATTGCGGTAGCATGTTAGCCCAGCTAACTGAATGGCAGAGTCCAGTATATTGTCATTTAACCATGTTTCCATAAAGATAAAAACACAGCAGTTACGTGCAAAACGTTGTGTAGGTCACAGGAGCTGTATGTGGTCTATTTTGTTGTCTAGTGAGTGTACGTTGGCCAGAATGAGGGAAGGAATGGGGAGTCTATGCGGGCTAGTGGTTTGCATTGTTCGGATACTGCCACGTTTGCCTCTCTTTTGTCGCCGCTCACACCGTCTACAGCGTTTCCATTTGGGATTAGACATGGCAGTCGAGTCCGGGAGTGTGGAGGTCTGGTGGAGAAGACCTAGGCCATGGAGTTCCTCTGTAACACTCTGATCCAGGACGTAATGTTTGGTCATATTCCTTATCTCCAGGAGGCTGTGGCGACTGTAGCTTGTGCACAGCATCATATACAGAGATTAAACACATGAATATACACTTAAGCATAATATAAACAACACTAAGTGGCACAAGACAGTGACAGAAGTGACAGAAGAGAGGCCACTGCTTGTTCACGTGCCACCTAGTGGAATTTACTTGCTAGATGTTGCTTTTAGATGTGCTTTTAGATTAAATAATGCAAAGAAAACAAGTTCATGTTCATTCTTAAACACTACAACACTTAAGTTTTACCTTGGTCAAAACTCAGAATCTGTATTTGTGGAATAACTCTGATTTTTAATCACAGCTTTCATGTGTTTTACCATGCTTAGATGACCACCTAATCAGTACTTCATTAATTAGATTGAGGTGTTCTTGTGTTGGAATTCAACAGATAGTCAAACTGAATTCCTGCCATACATGTAGAGATGCTAATCTAAGGAAGATTTTGCAGCGGTCTCTTATTACATCAAGAGACTTAAGTATATGGCCTAAAATTGCAATTATTATGATGTAGTTTAGTGGTCAAGAACTCTGCAATGAGAAAAAGTCATTTTGGTCAAAAAAATCTCCATAATGCTGGAAAACATATTTGAGCTTTGAAATGAAAGTAAAACAGCAGAGTTGAAAGAATAAAATGACTTCTAAACATTAGCAACAGGCAGATTTTATTTTATTAAAAATGCAACTTTTCTCTCATTTGTAACCATTTGTACATTTGTGACTGTTGTTGCAAATTTGTGACTTTTTCTTCTTTAATGTACAACTGTTTTCCTTATAAATAATCTTTGTGGGGTTTTTTTTCCTCATAAATGTGCTACTTTTTTCTTCTAATTTCTATTTTTATTGTAAATTTTTCACTTTTTCTTGTTTAATATGAGCGCTATACATGTGTGACTTTTTTTTGAAAATGTATTACTTCCCTTTTTTAAATGTGAGTTTTCTTCATGAATTTACAATTCTGACATAAATTAGCCATTTTTATTTGAAAATTTGTTTAACTGTTTCAGTTTTTGTAAATGTTCAATTTTTCCTATTCAGTTTTCTTTTAAATCTGTGACTTTCTTCTCCTACCAATCCATAAGTCCCACCAGATCTTCAGGTGGCAGACCCCAGCTCTAGACAAATTTTGGATTGAATGTGTTTAAAGGATTAACATACTGTGTCACAAATAATCTCAAACTGCAGCTGCTAGTGCAAAAAAATATGGTCACAGGTTTAAATTCCAGATTCAAGATTGTCATGAATGGCCCCTCCGGGGCAGAGAGACAGACCCACATGCTGGACTGCACTAGTGACATTTATTAACCGAGGCAAACAGAAAATCCAAAACTGTGCAGAGAACACAAAAATACAAGCGAAGATAGCTTACAGAAAAGCACTCCAGAGCCGAAATCGCTCTGGAGGTGAAGAGGAGACAACTTAGTAGAATCAAGACAGCCGCAGTGAGAGAATAAACTGGCAGTGCTTAAATAGCTGACAACGTGAAACAAATGAGCAGCAGGTGCAGGCAGATGAGCGGGCAGGTGACCTAATTACACAACTGCTCACAGCTGAGATGGCTGGGGAACAGACAGTGAGTCGATGGTGGGAGTGTCTGGAAAAGGAGGAAGGGCACTCGTGTCACAGAACCAAAATATAAACAGAAAATGACAAAATAATAATAACAGACATAAAATACTCAGAAATAAATTAAGAGTCTGAGCTCAGTGAAGACACCGCGCTCAGACTCATGCTAAAGATACCTTTATTGTCATTCACACAGCATTACAACATGAGGAGAATGAAAAATACAATTCAGGTCTTGGTGCTGGCCAACTACCATAAAAGATAAAAGATAGAATAAATATACAGTATAGTTATAATATATACTAAAATAAATACCTATATACTGTTATTTTTAAAAATTACCTGTTTATTTTATTATTGCATAATGCATTATAAAAATGCATTAAAAACAATCCACCTGAAATACAGACTGAAAGAAGAATTGGAGGCAAAATGAGAAGACAACACAGATGTTCCTGTGGGTGAGATCAGCAGATTTGTATAAAGCATCTTGGCATAGATAAAGTGTAAAAAAGAGAGAAAAAAAGAAAAGCTTCTCAGTAAATTAAGCATCCGTGTTACATTTTGTTATACAAGATACATTGAGACAAGAGAGCATCTGGTATTATTAATGGCTTGCAGTTTGGATATTATTTTTTTTTTGTCATTTAATTAAGGCTAGACAGAGAACCATCAGTTTCCCATGTTCTGCACCTGTACCAGTGCAGAAAAAGCAGTTTTACATCTATACAGCAGATAGGCTGAAAAATGAGGTAAAACTTGAAAGTTGAAAAAAGAACCACCATTCATTAAGATAAGAGCTTTAACATTAGACATTTGTGTATAACACTGCAAAGTAGTCCAGATAATTAAACACACTAAGAACAGGATAAGCTCCTCCAGGTTGCATCATGTTAAAAACCAGCCATGTAATACTCCAAACCATGTCACAATTTGTAGATGTTAACAGACCTTATAACAATGGTACTTCTCACCTTCTAGCTTGGTGCTCAGCATAATCCAGTGGTATGAAAAAGTGTTTGCCCCCTTCCTGATTTCTCATTTTTTTGTATGTTTGTCACACTTAAATATTTCAGATCATCAAACAAATTTAAATATTAGACAAAGATAACACAAGTAAACACAAAAATGCAGTTTTTAAATGAAGGTGTTTATTATTAAAGGGAAAAAAATCCAAACCTACATGGCCCTCTATGAAAAAGTGATTGCCGGGCCACCCTTAGCAGCAACAACTGCAATCAAGCGTTTGCGATAGCTGGCAATGAGGTTTTTTTTTTTACAGTGCTGTGGAGGAATTTTGGCCCACTCATCTTTGCAGAATTGTTGTAATTCAGCCACATTGGAGGGTTTTCAAGCACGAACCACCTTTTTAGGGTCATGCCACAGCATCTCAATCGGATTCAGATCAGGACTTTGACTAGGCCATTCCAAAGTCTTCATTTTGTTTTTCTTACGCCATTCAGAGGTGGACTTGCTGGTGTGTTTTAGATCATTGTCCTGCTGCAGAAGGACATTCTCCTTCAGGATTTTTTGGTAGAAAGCAGAATTCATGGTTCCATTTGCCACAGCAAGTCTTCCAAGTCCTGAAGCAGCAAAACAGCCCTAGACATTCACACAACCACCACCATATTTTACTGTTGATATGATGTTCCTTTTCTGAAATGCTGTGTTACTTTTACGCTGGATGTAATGGGACACACACCTTCCAAAAAGTTCAACTTTTGTCTTGTCAGTCCACAGAATATTTTCCCAAAAGTCTTGGGGATCATCAGGATGTTTTCTGGATGAGCCTTTATGTTCTTTTTGCTCAGCAGAGGTTTTCGTCTTGGAACTCTGCCATGCGGGCCATTTTTGCCCAGTCTCTTTCTTATGGTGGAGTCATGAACACTGACCTTAACTGAAGTAAGTGAGGCCTGCAGTTCTTTGGATGTTGTTGTGGGGTCGTTTGTGACCTCTTGGATGAGTCATCGCTGCTCTCTTGGGGTAATTTTGGTCGGCCGGCCACTCCTGGGAAGGTTCACCACTGTTCCGTGTTTTTGCCATTTGTGGATAATGGCTCTCACTGTGGTTCCCTGGAATCCTAAAGCTTTAGAAATGGCTTTATAACCTTATCCAGACTGATAGATCTCAATTACTTTGTTTCTCATTTGTTCCTGAATTTCTTTGGATCGCAGCAGGATGTCTAGCTTTTGAGGATCTTTTGGTCTACTTTACTTTGTCAGGCGGGTCCTATTTAAGTGATTTCTTGATTGAGAACAGGTGTGGCAGCTTTCCAAAGATGTGATAAAGATAAACCACAGCTAATCTATGTTTTAACGGGGGGGTGGAGGGGTCACTTTTTCACAAAGGGCCATGTAGGTTTGGATTTTTTTTAGCCTTAATAATGAACACCTTCATTTAAAAAACTCTATTTTGCATTTACTTGTGTTATTTTTGTCTAATATTTAAATTTGTTTGATCTGAAACATTTAAGTGTGACAAACATACAAAAAAATGAGGAATCAGGGAGGGGGCAAACACTTTTTCACACCACTGTATACAGGGGAAGGAAAGATGGTTACCCTGCCACATGGGAGAAGTACAAGCCGGTGTACTCCTTGTGCCAGTGACAAGTGCGGGTAAATGGGGAGGGTTGCATCAGGAAGAGCACCTGGTGTAAAACCAATGAAATCAATGGAAACTGCTATAAAATTCCACTTAAAACTATACCACCATAGCACCTAGAGTCTATTGCATTGTATAGGAGGTTTAACCCTTTTCCTTCAATTTGGATAATATTTTCATTTAAAAACTGTCAAATTATGGAAGTTCACGGGGCATGATTCCCATCTCAGGTTATGACAAACTGTTAGAGAACATTTAAACAGGATTGCAGAAGGCTTTTCTCTTTATACAAAGCCTTTTGTAAATGGGCTAGAGTGAGGTCACATTGATCTGTGAGGATACCAAGGACTAGATAGCATTAGTGGAGTGTCTCGATACTAAAAACATTGATCAGCTGCTACCACTTCAAGGGAGACAAGCATGACACCGAGACACAAACATGGGAAGCACAGTATCATGAGACATGCCTTCTCTCCCTCTTAGAAGTTTATATTCCATACACTGCCACTGGAGAGACTAATACGGAGAAAGAATTAATGAATGGGGAAAGAGACAGAGCGTAAAAAGACAGAGCAGAATGCAGATGAGAAGGGGAGTGTGGGAGATGGGGGGATGCATGGCTTGCACCTGGCAGGGAGAAACTGATGAATTAGTTGTGGCAATGGAGAAAAATTGAACAGATAATGGAAAACAAAAACAGGAATAGAAGGACAGATAAAGTGATTGCAAGAGCAATAGCACCCTGGATGGGTTGGATGTGTGCATGCAGATGAGAGTAAAAACTGACTGATATAAAAAGAATGTGTTTCTTAAAATTTGTAAAGCAGCACAAGGGTGAAAGATGGAGTGTTAGGGAAAGAGAAATGGAGCGGGAAAGGAAGTGAGGGGTTTTTAAAAGGAGGCAAAGCCGACCAAATCAGGCAGTTCATCTCTTGGCTTTAAACCAATCCAAGTGTCTTTCTTCATCTGTTAATCTATCAACAACTGTTCGCACATCCCTGCTGCCAGGCTGGAATGTGTGTAGTCCTGGGTGAATAAGCAACCTGATAAATGAAGGTCAGGCCCAGACAAAGTGCCCAGTTTCACAACTGTTATGTGGTCACTGGGGCCAAGTTAACCAGTAACTGCACTGCAGCAACATTTTTTTTCCCATCTGTAGTCTCTATAGTATGTTAGGTTAATTTATATAAAAGCTGTTTCTACTTTTTGTCCATCTTCTCTCAGACACACTGCAGTGTATATTGTGCCTCTCTCGTGAGTGGCTGTGTGGTTATGCACAAAGATACAAAACCGGTGGTGCTGTTTGGCTCAGTGTTCAGCCATGCAGAGCATAGAAAATGTAATCAAACAAAAGGCAAAGAACAAACCACCATGACTACAGGGGTTACACCACATTTGAATGGACTCCAGTCTCAGGGCCACATCAAGATTTAGCAAATATGTAAAACAACCAGAAAGAATATGGTCAGCCATTTTTGAAATACGTTAGTTGTAGGGTTAGTAAGAAAACACAGAGGTGTCCAGCTTTTAGAGATTTGTAGGAATTCAGAGCAGTAGTACAAACACAGGCAGACTGGGTGGTGTAAGGGCATGGGCCGGGTCTCATGCCCTCAGCCTAATTTATGGTGTTATCTTGTCTTCAGGGCATGGACCTCAGCCCCCACCCTCACTTTAAGTTTTCATTTTGGAATTTTCTGTATTTCACTCAGGTTATTATCTTTATCCTGGTTTACCATTGTCATTATTCTGTTTTGTATATGTATTTCTCCGTGGGTCATCCTCATTATTATTATTATTATTATTCTCCTCATGGCCTTGTCTCCCCTGGTTCATCTGTTCATATTTTGTGCATCCTGTGTCTTTGATCATCTGTGTAGCCCTGCCTGTCCTGTGTCTGTAATCCATCCCTGCCGTCTCCGTTTGCTCCTGATTGTGCTCACCTATTCTGTATTGTTTGATTACTCCTGTGTCTATTTGTGTCAAGCCCCAATGTGTTTCCTCATGTGTGTCGTTAATCATGTTTGCGTGAACAACACGCTGCTGTTCTTGTCCTGAATCCTGCCTGATCTGTCTAAAGTTTTTGTTACAGCTTCCGAGCTGTCAGTCTGTTTTTGTGTTTTTTGAGCTGCGCCCATCTGGCCAGCTCTTAGTAAATCAATCACTGCCAACTTTGAATACTGCATTTGGGTCCGGTTCACCACCAGCCATGACAGGTGGCAGCATACTTCCACTGCTTTATATAATTTTAACAAAGCTGTATTGAATTAATGCACTATTTAACATGAATTTCTGTTCCTCACTGTGAACTAATGATGAAGTAATTGTTGCTTCTTGTGATTACTTCACACTTACTTCATCATCAGTTAAGATATAATTTAAAGTTACTTAAAACATGAATAAATTTACCACCAAATTAGCTGGATTTTTTTTTTTTTAAATTGTATGTATTATTTATTTATTTGGAATTGGTCATCAGAAGCAAATATTTACATTACTGCATGAGCCACAGCTTCATCCAATAAACTGAAAAAGTGATGATTATGTGAGGTGTCCACCACTGCTGAAACATTAAAGCGACACTATGTAAGATTTTCTCCTTAACATAATGTTTCCAAAATTATTTTGATGGTACATCAACCTTTGACTAGTGAATGCCACTTTCCCCAGAGCCTTATGGTGCTTTCACATCTACAGGCTTCAGTTCATTTCAATCGAACTCGAGTTTGTTTTCTCCATTAGTGCAGTTCATTTTGTCTGGTGAGAACATGGTAATTGCACTCAGGTGTGCACCAAAACAACTGCACCCCAATCATCTGGCGGAGTCTGGTATGATCCTGCAGGTGAGAAAGTGTACCAAGCTAAAAAAGGGACCAAAAGCTAGAAAATGCATGATATGAGGGCATTATGGGCAGATGTTACTTTCAAACTTCCAAAACACGTGGCAAGATGAATCACACACAAACCTGGAGTTGTGAGGAGGTGCAGACTGGTCAGATGATCACATTAACACTCCTCTACCCAAAACACAAAAAACACAGAAAATGACTTATTAGCAAATGGAGACAAATTCAGAAATCAGCTGCTTAAAGCTGCAACAACTTTAAAAAGCTCTATGAGGAGGACAACAAAGTGTAAAATGCCCTGGATGAAGCCAGGAGCTTCAGTGTTGCACAGAAATCTGTGACCTAGTGTGATGGCTCGCTCTGTCTGCTCATTATCCTCAGCTGCGTGCACACCTGCTGTCCATCACTGCCGGGGCTATTTAGACTGCGCTGCCCTGGGATCAGCGCGGAGTCGTCTGTCTCCATGCTCAGATGAGACCTACACTCGCCTTCGTCTTCTTCATAGAACCTCCTTGCCTCAGCCTACTCTCGTCTGTGAACCTCGCCTCCTGTCATCAGGAAGGATCATCACCTCTACATCCAAGTAAGCCCTCGTTCTATTCGTCATTGTTTACGCTCTTCCCCTGTGCATAGGTGGAGATCCGTGGCGGGGGACCGAGCTGCACTGCACATTCCCCGAACTCTCCCATTATCTCCAGCTGCAACCGGGACAGCGGGCGCTGTCTTCCTGGCCGGAGCCGTCGAGCTGAACCTGAGCCCAAAGCCATCTCTACAAACAGTAAGCATTGGACTGTTCTGTACATCCCCTCAAGGGTCCAACATTAACTCTCCCTGTCTTTGTTTGTCCATAGGGTTGCCAGGTTGCACGGTGCTCTGCTCGTCCCCAGCTGCTACGCTATCACACACACACACACACACACACACACACACACACACACACACAGAACATAATAAAGATAACTGTATCTACTCTTGAGTCCGAGTCTGCTCACTGGGTTGGTAAACCATGTCAGTATGACTCCGCCAAAGTGACCCAGCAAACAGCGTGCTAGCGCATAAAGTTAACAACCTAGAGGCTCGAGTGGATCAATTAGCTTACCATCAGCAGGTCATCCTCACTCAGCTGGCCCGAATTAATAATCGGTTGGATCGCCTGGCAGGTCTGCAGGTCTTCCCTCCGGCCCCAAGTAGCGCCTCTGCTCCCGCTAGCTCCCAACCTGTTCAGGCTTCCACATTCCGGCTAACGCCAATCCCCACTCCCATTCACTTTAGCGGTAAGGTAGGGGAGTCTAGGGGGTTCCTTCTCCAGTGTGAGATAGTTTTCCAGCGGGTGCCCGGGGACTTCCCTACAGATCATGGCCGTATCGGCTACATAGCCAATCTTCTGGAAGGGCGAGCGTTAGATTGGGCCTATGCAGTGATGGCTAGGGTGCGTTATGCTAGCTTGAAATATAACCAGTTCGTCAGCGGGTTTAACGAGGTGTTCGACCACTCCGACCGAGACAGTGTGCTTACCTTCCGGCTGTGAAACCTAAGACAGGGAAGCAAGTCCGTAGCGGACTATGCCATCAATTTCTGGGTAGTGGCCACAAAGGTGGGGTGGGAGGACGCCTCGCTCTGCAGCATTTTTGTTAGGAGCCTGAGCTCTAGCCTGCGGGATGAGCTAGCCCGCTTAGAAAAGCCAAGTAGGTTAACAGAGCTAATTTCCCTAGCCATTAGCCTAGATAACAGGCTAAGGGAGTGGGCAACCAAGTGTAAAGCTTGCGGTTGCTCGGGCGCCCAGTTTCGCCACTCCCTACAGTCTCCCCTATTGGCCCTATCTCCCTCTGATTCACTGGATGCCCCGGAGCCAGTGGTAGTGGGGCAGTCCAAACTGCCGTTAGAAACAGTGTCGCTGCAAGCTGGGGTTGTACCTCTACTGTGGTAGCGAGGAGCATGAGGTAGCATCTTGTCCTATACAGCCAAAAGACAGAGTCTGTGCATCGCAGTAGGGGGAATCACGGACTCACCTCAATCAAGTCCCCTCTCAAGATTTCTCCTCCCAATCCGCTTCATTCACAACCAGACTGAGATAGCCACACATGCCTTGATTGATTCGGGGGCTCAGCAGAGCTTCATTTCGAGGGAACTGGCAACCCGGCTGGGGCTCCCCTGTCAACCGTTGAAGACCCCACTCAGACTCATTGCCCTGTCTAAGGCCCCTCTTGCCATAGTGTCCCAGCAGACTGCCCCGGTGTCAGTCATTGTGTCTGGTAATCATCGGAAGGAGCTAAGGTTATTTGTGCTGCCGGTTTCCTCATCCCCGGTTATCCTCGGCTATCCTTGGCTCCGGCTATATAACCCATCAATCGACTGGCATTCTGGGAGCATGGTTTCATGGAGCTCATTCTGCCTTAGTGCCTGCCTGCAGTCCGCTGCTTACTCGCCGTCCGTGCCCCTGGGTGCCCCCATCACCCCCCTCCCAACTTGTCCAAAGTCCCTCCGGAGTAACACGACTTGGGGACCGCCTTCAGTAAGACTCAGGCTCTATCTCTCCCCCCTCACCGCCCATACGACTGCGATCAATCTCCGTGCTGGAGCCCCGCTGCCGTCGAGTCGACTTTACAGCCTGTCAGCACCGGAGCGGAGGGTATGGAAACCTATATTAAGGAGTTGTTAAACTCGGGCATAATCCGGCCTTCATCCTCGGCGGTGGGGGCGGGGGTTTTTTGTGGGCAAGAAAGACGGCTCGCTGAAGCCGAGTATTGACTTTTGAGAATTGAATAATATCACCATCAAGGACAAATACACACTCCTTTTGATTAATACGGTGTTCGATTCCCTCCGGGGGGCCTCCTGGTTCACCAAGCTGGACCTCCACAATGCTTACCATCTGGTGTGGATCCGGGAGGGCTATGAATGGAAAATGGGCTTCCGGACCCCTAGCGGACATTTTGAGTACCTGGTGATGCCGTTTGGGCTGACCAACGCCCCCGCTGTTTTCCAGCGCCTCATTAATGATGTGCTGAGGGACTTTTTGAGCTCATTCGTCCTTGTCTATTTGGATGACATCCTGATTTTTTTCTCAGTCCTTGGATGAGCATCGAGTGCACGTGAGGCGAGTCTTGCAGCAGCTCCTGGAGAGCAAGCTCTTCGTTAAGGCTGAGAAATATGAGTTCCACACCTCCAAGACATCATTCCTTGGATTCATCATCTCCCACAATGAAATCACCCCGGACCCCGACAAGGTAAAAGCGGTGGTAGATTGGCCCACTCCTTCCTCCAGGATGCAGCTCCAGCAGTTTCTGGGGTTCGCCAATTTCTACCGCTGCTTCATCAAGAATTATAGTATTATTGCTCTTCCCCTGACCCGCCTCACATCCTCCAAGGTGCCCTTTCGGTGGATGGAGGAGGCTGAAGCGGCCTTTACCGAGCTCATATCTAAATTTTCTTCCTCTCCCATTTTGGCACAGGTGGATCCCGCCCTTCAATGCCTGGTTGAGGCGGATGCCTCAGACTCGGGAGTTGGAGCCGTGCTGTCCCAGCGCTCCCTGGTTGACGGCAAGATCCGTCCCTGTGCGTTCTTCTCCCGTCGTCTATCCCCGGTGGAGAGAAATTATGACATCGGTGACAGGGAACTCCTGGCGGTCAAGCTCGCGCTGGAGGAGTGGCACCATTGGCTGGAGAGGGTCTCCCAGCTGTTTGTCATCTGGACGGATCACAAAAATCTGGAGTACCTCAGGACGACCAAGCACCTGAACGCGCACCAGGCCTGCTGGTCCCTGTTTTTCGGATGCTTCGATTTCACCATCAACTACCGCCCCGGGTCCAAGAATACCAAGCCGGACGCCCTGTCCAGACAGTTTGCCTCGGATGCTATGGAAGCATCAGAGCATCCTATCCTTCCCCTGTCGTGCATCGTGGGCACCCTCTCGTGGGGCATCAAAGAAAAGGTCCTGAGAGTGCAGGAGGCTGAGGCGGACCCGGGCGGGGGGCCAGTGGGAGGCTGTTTGTCCCATCTGCTGTTTGGGGCGAGGTGATCCATTGGGCCCACTCTTCTAGACTCTTGTGCCACCCAGGGAGGGCTCGCATGGTGGTGCTCGTTCAGAGGACATTTTGGTGGCCTTCGTTCCAGAAGGACGTCAGAGAGTACATCCGCGCCTGCCCCCAGTGCGCCACCGGCAAGACGTCCTCCTCTCCTCCGGCCGGTCTGCTCTACCCTCTCTCCACCTCCGGCAGGCCTTGGTCCCATGTGGCTTTGGACTTCGGTACCAATCTTCCACCTTCTAACTACCACACCATCATCCTCACCCTCGTAGACAGGTTTTCAAAGGCTGCCCACTTCGTTCCCCTACAGGGACTGCCTACTGCGAGGGAGACGGCGGATCTTCTTGGTCAGCATGTGGTGAGATTGCATGGTATTCCCCTGGACATCGTCTCTGACCAGGGGCCCCAGTTTATTTTGCAGGTGTGGAGGTCGTTTTGCAACACCCTTGGGGCTACAGTGAGCCTGTCCTCAGGATACCACCCGCAGAGTAATGGACAGTGTGAGCGGGCGAACTAGGAGTTGGAGGCTGTGCTGTAGTGCGTCGCCACCACCAACCCGGCATCATGGAGCACCCACCTCCCATGGATCTAATATGCTCACAATACCACCGTCTCTTCAGCGATCGGCATGTCCCCATTCAAAGGCTCTCTGGGCTACAATCCTCTGTTGTTCCCTGAGAAGGAGGGGGACATCGCCGTCCCTTCCGTTCGAGCCCACCTGAGGCACTGTCGCCGGCTGTGGAGAGCGACATGGACCACACTGCGGTGCGCGGCGGAGCGCAACACCACGGCCACCAATCGTCGCAGGATGCCAGCCCCTCCCTACTGGGTGGGTCAGCAGGTATGGTTGTCAACCAAACACAATAACCTCAAGGCAGAGGCGAGGAAGCTGTCTCAGCGGTTTATTGGGCCTTTCACCATAATCCATATTGTCAACCCTGTGACTGTGCACCTAGCTTTCCCCCCCCTCTGCATCTGTCCAACCTTTCATGTCTCGCAGGTCAAGCCTTTCTGTTCCAGCCATCTGTGTCCCCCTCCCAGGTCTCCACCTCCACCAGCGGTGATCGACGGCGACCCAGCATGGAGGGTCAATTCCATCCTGGACGTCCGCCGCCAGGGTCGCGGCCTGCAGTAAATGGTGGACTTGGAGGGTTACAGCCCGGAATGGAGGTCCTGGGTGTGCCCCTCCTTTGTGTTGGACAATCTACTCATCAGGGACTTCCACTGGACGCACCCAGGTAGGCTGGATCGGCTGCCGAGAGGTGCCTCGTAGGGAGGGAGTACTGTGATGGCTCACTCTGTCTGCTCATTATCCTCAGCTGCACACACAGCTGCTCTCCAACACTGCCGGGGCTCTTTAGACCGTGCTGCCCTGTGATCAGCGCGGAGTCCTCTGTCTCCATGCTCAGATGAGACCTACACTCGCCTTCGTCTTCTTCATAGAACCTCCTTGCCTCAGCCTACTTTCGTCTGTGAACCTCACCTCCTGTCATCAGGAAGGATCATCACCTCTACACCAAATAAGCCCTCATTCTATTCATCATAGTTTACGCTTGTCCTCTGTGCACAGGTGGAGATCCGTGGCGGCGCACCTCTCTCTCTCCTGGCGGCGGACCAAGCTGCACTGCACATTCCCCGAACTCTCTCATCATCTCCAGCTGCAACCAGGACAGCGGGTGCTGTCTTCCTGGCCGGAGCTGCCGAGCTGAACCTGAGCCCAAAGCCATCTCTACAAACAGTAATCACTGGACTATTCTGTACATCCCCTCAGGGGTCCAACACTAACTCTCCCTGACTTTGTTTGTCCATAGGGTTGCCAGGTTGCACGTTGCTCTGCTCGTCCCCAGCTGCTACGCTATCACACAGACGCACGCACACACACACACAGAACATTCATTCATTCATCTTCTTCCGCTTAATCCTTTTCGAGTCGGGGGGGGCTGAAAGATAATTGTATCTACTCTTGAGTCAGAGTCTGCTCGCTGGGTCGGTAAACCATGTCACCTAGGGCTGTTGCAGTAGAAGAATTTCCCCTGCGGTGATGGTGGACAGCTCAATACCGCGGTATTATTGCAAATGTTTTTAGGACCCTGTGGATTCGTAATTTAAACAGGGTTTATAACTCATGTGGTAAATGAGGGAAGCTGCAAAAGTTTTGCTGCAGCTGGCTCTCATCTTTATGCACGTGTGTTACAACTGTGCGGAGCTCCGCTCTTTATACAGGCATGAACTGCTGATTCTGCTAAAAAAAAACAAAAAAAAAACAATCATTTTCATAATGCAGTAGCAGTAACTAAGGGGTGTGTGGGCTGGAGACTGCAGCGACATTCAGCTTATAAGCAGGACAGTCTCCGTACAGGACCCTGTGTGGCTCTTGTCTCCGTGATTTTTGCCGCTGTCCGAAAAATCTTGTTCAAACAAACTTCTCTCGGAGCTCATACACAGAGCATACACAGTCAGGATCATACACACTCCACTCAGAAGTAAATAACATGCTTTGTGTCCTTTCAGTGCTCACTGTTTGGCTGCATGTCCATCAAACACGTTTTTTGTTACCCGATCGCCCTGAGCATTTTTTTTTTTCAGCGTTTGTGCCTGACGCTCTGGGGGAAAAAAAGCCTAGGCCCAGCACTTCCACTTTCCTATGGTCAGACTTGTACTGAATTTTTTTAATAGCAGTCTCTAAATAACAATGGACAGAAAAAGCGTTTTAGCAGCTCTGGATGTAAAATACGATGACACTGAAAGCAGGATTGGCTGCTTAGGTCTGATCTGCTTAGGTCTGAGCTCAGCTGCAGTCTCTGAAAAGTTGAACCGTTTCCAACTCTGAGCACTGCAACAAAGAACGACCACGGCTGAGAGCGTTCCAGCGCTGTAAATGCTGGACTACATAGAGAATGAATGGAAAATAGCCGCCCAGAGTAGAAAAAACATGTTTGGTGGACACGCAGCCTAACAGCTGTATTTTAACAAGAAGTCCAAATGCTTTCACCACTAACTGCCTACTGGAGTCCGTCTGGAGAGAGTGCCTCAAAAGGCGGCAGCACCGTGTGCTGTGGAAGCTTCTAGAGTACCGGTTGCAAACATGCTGTTGGTAATAAAAAATACACTTCATTTAGCAATTTACAGTGGTACCTCTACTTACGAACGTCTCTACATACGGAATTTTCAGGTTACGAGACGCCTCAACGGGAAAATATTGCCTCTAGTTACGAACGAAATTTCAGGATACGAAAGGCAAAAAAGTACGCGCTCCTCGCAGCTTCCGTAGTTTACCGAACGTAAACATACCTGTAGCCGCTCTGCCATTGGCTATCGCCTAGCATCTTCCTGGTATCCCATTGGCCACGAAGTTTTGTTTTTTTTTCCAAAACTTTATGTGTTTGGTTGATCTCACCAAAGAATATGGCCGTAATACATCAACGATCAGCACGGTATTAAAACAAAATGAAGCACTTACAAGCCGACAAAAGCGAACGTCCTTGGATCAGAACATGAACCAAAGAAGGCAAAAGGTGACGACGTCGACGACGATAGCAGTTAAAGGGTAAATGAACATAATTTTTATTATTCTTTCTCTTTTATTATTCTCTTTTATTATTCTTTCTCTCATTTTAAACTCTCATTTTATGTTTATTGTGCAGTAATCTAATTGTAACATGTATTTGTTACATGTTTTGATGCGTTTTTACGATTTATAAAAAATTTATGCCCGAATTTTGGGGGCTTGGAACGGATTACGGCATTTACATGTAAAACGCGCCTCTACTTACGAATTTTTCACGTTACAAGAATTCTTCCGGAACGAATTAAATTCGTAAGTAGAGGTACCACTGTATTTAATAGTCAGTAGGTGCACATAAATGAACAAGGAGATATAGCCACACACATACACAAAAAAAGTGAACACTGCTGTTGTTGCGGCTGGTCGTTTTCCTCCGCGGTAGGCGTGTCCATACCGCGGTATTACATAATTGCGGTTATCGCGACAGCCCTACTGTGACCCCTCGCAATCTACCACCTTATTTCCTTTCCTTTTGCTTAACAAATAATGCAAACACTAAAATAACAATTTTCAGGAGCTCTGTCCATCTCTCACATAACACTTCTGGTCTCATGTTTCGACCACATGTATGCAGACAATGTACAACATCACTGTGTGCAGTCACACATTCTGATGGGTCACAGATTTCCGTGTAACTATGGTAAGGAAAGCCGCTTCATCTGTTTACTTTGTTGTTACCATCGCAAAAGCACCTTCTCATGTGATTCTTGTGTGATTTGACATGATGCATTTTGGTCTGCTTGAATTTTTTGCTGTGTGAAAGGGAACTGAACCAAGGAGAAAATGATACAAAGTAACAAACTCATCAACTGATTTGGACCCAAGTAAACAAATTTAGGTGTGAAAGCACCCTCGGTGTACCCATGCCTGCAACAGCTCCGTTCTTGGTAGGAACACTGAAAGAACTACCATTATAGGTGACTATGAGCTGTCACAACAGCCAATCACAGAGTGCAACTGTAGCCACTAACAACTAAGCAACCTGTGACTGGCTGTTGGGACTGAGGTCATAGTCGTCATAGTTGTATTCTTTTCAGTGTTCCTACCAGGAACAAAAAAGTAGTGCCGCTTTAACCCTCTGGTGCATAGCGGTCACTACAGTGGACAGCTACTAACAAGGCTTTCATAATTCATGCATCAGAGGGTTTTAATGTACCATTACTTATACTTAACCATTATCTAAGGATCATTTACAACACTACAGTTTTACTATCTTTTCTTTATGACACGGAAACAATCATCCTGTACATGAAACTGCTCACCAGAACATAACTGATATCTCAGATAAATTCTTAAGATCAAGTGGAGGAGGGAGCGATTAATGGGGAAGCTACCATTACTGCTAACGTTCTCAGGTGTGCACATTATTACAATAACAGAAAATTAGATCCCAAAACAAAATTTCTATAAACTGACTCAGGGTCAATGTAAGAGAACTGGAGAAAAACTGCATGATAAAGTTATCCTCAACAGGCATCTAAAGTAGCACTTAGTGATATTGATACTTGGGAAGACAAAGCAGTTCCAATAAATGTCACACCTTGAATTTATTTAATTTAATTATAGCAAGCAGTGAAGCAGAAATGCCTCCAAGAATGCAACAAAGCATATACACATTGACACAAAACACCAACTAAAGCATGTCACCATGTATAAATGCAGTCACATCTGTCACTTATGAGCAGGGCTGGTTACACGTTTGCGAACCTACAGCCAATGACCCTCAAGATCACCACTCACTTAAAACTCAGTCAGCATCAAAATCAATATAGCCAGTCTACAATGAATGGTGAGTTCAAGGAAAAGCCTTCAGTTGAAGTTGCACATAAAAGTACACATCTAATTGAGTTTATCGAGGACGAGTGCCTGCAGCTGAGACAAACTTCTTTCAGATCCACCCAAATTTAATTCTTATTTGAATTAGGATTGATAGAAAATGTTCAGTTGCAAGCGAATCAACAAACACACCACCAGTATTAACTATGGCATGACTGTCACTAAACCCTATAAACAGGCTACCATGCATGTTAACACATCCTCAAAGGCATGGTCAGATTAAATAACACACACACTGCTGATTAGCCTTATCAGCATCATCAGACTTTAATACATCACTACGGGGTAAACAGACAACCATACCCAAGATGATGATAATGGAAACGGAGGGTAGTCATCATCACCCATGAAACACTTTCTGATTACAGTCATTATTAGTTATGATGATTCAGGCGGATTCATAATTTAAATAATCAAGTTTATCGGTCTTGGTGGAAGGCAATCCTTATTAAATATATCTTCTTTGGGCCAAAATGGTTTCTTGTGTCACTATTGCCATGGGTTTACTATCTGCAAATAATATTTTTTTCAGTTTTCAATTAAATTAACCCTTTTCTAAGCTGATCATGTGGGTTCAAGTTCAACTAACAATTTTTAGTAACTATAATTCAGCAGTTTGTGTACTCCAGAAAATAATGAAAAAAGGAAAGAAAATAAACTATGTAGGAGCACATGTGGAAGGGATTTTTGTTCTTCTACTGACACATTGTTAAAGTAGCTAATAGGTGTTTCCTCATTACCCAAATTACAATGAACCCTTGTTTTGCTAATTGACATAAAAGCAAACACTTGCTTGGGAAAGGGATGCTGCCAGTAATATAGTGTCTCCACCCTCTATTTTATCCTGCTGTGTGTGTGTGTGTGTGTGTGTGTGTGTGTGTGTGCGTGCATTCAGAATCAATTCCAGATACATCAAACGCTAAATAAAAGAAGCTGATGTCACTGCACTAACTAAAGGCAGAAATGACAGAGAACCTCAAAGTGAAAATAGAGTATAGGCTTACTGTCATAAAATCCGTCTTGGTCAATATCTTATGTTTCTTTATCCACTAAAGCTAACGGCAGTCTTATTCTACCGAACATACCAGAGTGGAAGGATGCCTGCTGGTAACCATGGAGACCCCACAACCTTTCCGAGAGCGACATTAGAAAGCTTTTGCCACACAATTGCACAACAACCCTGCCCTTTGTAAGTATTTCTTACACCCACACACGGCCAAACAGACATCAGCTATCACTGCAAGATGAAATTTATTGTTGCCAGTATTGCTGTGTAAATAAATATGCAAGTGCACAGGCTAACGAATGCATATAAATTAAAGGAAGCTGAATACTACTCACTATTTTAGGCACTTAACACAAAACCAAAATTTAAAATTTTGTATTGTCGTTCACTCGGCCACAATTAAGGGTAGCTAAGCAGGATTTTGAACAGTATTAAAGCAGCACAGTCCATAATCAGTTGTCTGAGGCATGCGGTGCATTTATTGGTGTTTCTAAGTATATTTCACTATTACAGCAGTGCAAAAACGAATTTTGTGCCAGGTGCAAAGTGCAAAGAGGCTGTCTTAATGCTCTTAATTATTCAGAGGTGCATTTGGAGCATAATGTGACTGTCTTTGGTTTCACTGTCTTTGCTCTCATTCCCTTTAATAAACAGGGGCACAAGATCAAAGGCTTAATACTAATATGATAGCATTTAAATGGGAGGGCAGATCCATTTTGTACTGAGGATAATGTGGGCTCATTCACAAAGTGAAAATGTGTTTAAGGGCATGGAGCTTTTAAAGAGCTTTTTGACCTCCTCCACTGCCCTGCTTGCACTAGGGGAGACTTGATTATAATTACAAATTGAAGAGAGCTGTATGTAGCACTGTAAATGATTGCAGATAGCTAGGACCAGGCTCTAGGTTTGAGAGAGCAGTTAGCAACTAAAGGCTTAATAACAACAGAGCAGATTGTTTTTGATAGTGCTGGTATATTTGCGCTACAAAAGGCGACTTTGTTGTCCTCATCCCCAGTTTTGGGTTCACCCAATCCTACGGACTCACACAGTGCATGTTGAATTTGACCGCCTGGTTTGTGAGCTTCGGCTGGATGAGCCCATGTTCCACTGCTCTCCACGCCTCGTTCCTTTGTATGTTGTTCCCATATGACTGAAAAAAATGGTCATATAGTATCAGGTTGCCTGAAACAGCAGTTAGTAATTTCTCCTTCATGTCTTCACAACAGGTAACGTACAGATCTGCTTGTCTCTCCCCCCCGTCCTTTCCTCCAGCTGGCTGGTTCACTGGATTGGTCATGGGTCCGGCTGTAGGTGGTCTTCAGCTCTCGGCTGCTACCGGACAATATGGCGTCCTTGGTCTCCGTATCTTTAAAACAAACCGGCGAAAAATGTTTCTAACATCATTTCGTGTGAGAAATAGTAGGTTCAGTTAATGAATCCATCGTTATTTGACATCAAAAACCGCTGGTTTAAAAGTTCAGGATGAGAGTGCTTCCTCCGGTTCATGACCGTATGGAAAAAAATCTTTACTGAGGGAGATCTTTATGGAAATGAGCTGTAGGGTACCCACAGGCGACTCGGCACAACACAGTATGGTTTTTGACCACTCCGCACCCAAATGCTTTTCGCTGCGTTTCCAATACACAATGAATGGGAAGCGGAAAAACGACGGAACCAGTGAACACGTAGCTTAACACATGTCAAAGCACTTAGCATGTAGCTTAGCAATTACACAGCAGAAATAACAAAACACATGACTCAAAATCAAAAACTTGAGTTTAACTTAATATTCACATTTGGCAACACATTCAGTTAAGAAAAACAAAAAGAAATGGCACACTAATACACAAATACATGAAAAAGAAGAAAAAAATATACTTTCAACTCACCAAATCTTTGTAAATAAAACAAAAACCAAGTGCAGCTACTTGGGCAGAATCTGAACAGCAAATCCCTTAGAACAGTGTAGCGTAAAACAGTCCTTATCACCAAAGTTATCCAAGTTTCCTTTACTCCTTTCTCCCTTCTCCTGCAGCATGCATCATTACCAATCTCTAGCCGTCTTTCCTTCTATTACATTTGTTCTCATCCATGAGGGGCGTTGTTTCTACACAGAACGGCTGCTGCAGCAGTATTTTTCCCCGAAGAAATAATACATAACAAAATTATATATATAATTTTTTTACTTTCACAATCATAAATGCCATTTTAAACACACAAGGAATAAATTTGTTACCTCTTGGTTTCTGACCTGGGTTACATGTAGGCTACAATTCAGAGATTTTGCCAGTCTTTTCTTTTTGTCCATGATTTTGATAGAGTTGTAAAATTTCCTTCAGTTATATTATCATCAGTGTTGGGAGAATCGAGTTACAAAGTAACCCACACATGTTACAAAATAACGTGTTACTGTAATGCTACTATTTTTGCAGTTGTGTAATGAAATTGCTGTTTAAAAATTCAGTAATGCATTATAGTATATATGTATATTTTTTTACGCAAATGAATAAACAAAGAGGGCGGCAGCACAGCAACTCACCCTTGGCTGGGGGATCCTGGGTTCGATCCCAGCCCCCAACCAACAGTGATCCGTGTGGAGTTTGCATGTTCTCCCCGTGTCTGCGTGGGTTTACGCCGGGATTTCTCCGGTTTCCTCCCACATGCCAAAAACATGCAAGTTAGGTTAATTGGCATCAAAACTGGGGATTCTAAATTGTCCTTAGGCATGACTGTGAGAGTGAATGGTTGTCTGTCTCTCTGTGTTTGCCCTGCGATGGACTGGCGATCTGTCCAGGGTGTACCCTGGCTCTCGCCCAAAGATGCTGGGATAGGCTCCAGCCCCCCCGCAACCCGAAAAGGATTAAGCAGAAGAAGATGAATGAATGAATGAATAAACAAAGATACAAACTGACCCTACCATAGTTGAGACGCAGCTGTCACTCGAAGTGACCTGTTGCAAAGAGCCATGAATCCATCAGTCTGACCGAAGGAAGAGATTAAGCAACTTTGTTTTTGTGGAAATACATATATTTTGTTTCCTTTCTTGCTGTCAAAGAGAAAAATATATTGGTGTGTTGCAATCTAAATGCCAGTTGAGAACTATTGCAATCTTCAGAAGCGCCTGATTAAACAGCAACAAGCACCAACAAAGCTAGTGCTAAGGAAAGGCTAGCTATGCCAACAGCAAATACCGTAAAGTGGATCTACTCTATCTGAACACCCACAGCTGGATTTCCAAACACAGATATCCATCTGGACAGTTTGTGACCCAGCAAGATTTAAACCGATTGATTGCCAGATATGTCATTAAAGACTGAAGACATGATATCAATAGTGTCTTTCCATAAGACAACTGAGACTGTAATCCACTGAAGTTAAAAAGCATTTACCTGTTACCTGGATAAAGATTTTTCAAAAATGAATTTTGACCTCCAAAAGACATTTGAGCGACTGGATCGTGTCTCTTTCACAGCAGACATTTGGACTGTGGATAATGAATGTTATCTTTGGATCACTGCACATCAGATTAATCCATCATAAAGGTAAAATAAACATGGACAGTTTTATGTCCCACACACATGTGCAACACCAATATAAAAAAAAAACTGTCTGTGAAGCTGTGTCTGAAACCATCTGTTTTCAGCCTGTCATTAATAATAATGATGCAAGGTGGAAATGTGGTGCAAAAACCCACTGTTGATCGTCACAGTAGGGCCCTCCATTTGCTGGCTTGCTGGGCCATGGCATTAATATAGCATTGCCTTAGCTCACTACTCCACAACGTTAGCATTTGTCAGCCACAGCTTATTATCCATGGATAATTCTGGACTATTAAGGTAAAATTTAGCTTTTTTAATGAATGTAAAAGACACTGAGTTGACATTTTGGCTCTGTAAAAAGGATACACAGGCAGGTTAGGAGGATAAGGTGTGCATGACTTGCAAACAGATAAGAAGTTTGATCTGGTGTACCACTCATACAATCTGAGCTATCTGAGCTAGAATGGAGAACACTGGGTTCTTCTGAGGTTAAAGTGACTATTTGGTGGTTAAGTTGATTGTGGACAAAGGTTAGTGTTTTACATGTTTTTGCTCATATTATATAGTCAAGTGTTCTCTGTTATTCCTACTCTCTCTTGGTTTTTGGGGGGCGTGATACAAAAATTTTGTGCACCCTCTCAGCTGTATCATCCATGAAGTGTGTTAACAGCTCCATGCCACAATATTTTTTTCTTTTCCTGATGAATGTTCCTAACAGTGTTAGAGTCACTAAAATTCCATACCATTGCATGAGTTACAGAAAATAAAAATTAAAATACCAATTGATTTTTATTCTTCTTTTTTAACTTTTGGGGGGGGTGGGGTTAGAACTTTATACTCTAGTGCTGTCAAACAAAAGTTTGCCGTTAATGTTAATGTTCAACCCCGGGAAGGTTTTGGGTAGACTCAAAAACATTCTACAATATTCAACTTTTGAATAGGACTTCTCCAACAAGACACACACGTACAGAGACACATAAGCACAGGCTGGACTGGATCTTCTCCCTGGGATTTCTAACAGCATTGTTTGATTTGTTGCGATGGTGACAAATACGCTGGAAAAGAGCCTGGTAGAGAAAAGAGATTTTTGTGGGAATTGTTTAATCTCTTTCACATGCAGTGCCAGATGACACTACACAATAACAGACAAACACATGCATGGCACAACACTTACAGTTGCCAGGGAATACTACATTATTTCCTAGAAATATACTGCAGTGCCACATGTCACTATCCTAACCACATCTCTAAAAAGATATATTCATGTTTAATTTCAATCATTTCAATCGAGTGGACTTTTTTTTTCTCCCCTAAAAATGATTCATTTGACTCTGCAAAAGGGTTTAGGTCCTGACAAAAAGAGTATTACCTCTACTGCAAATACAAACAGAGCCATGCTCTGGAATGAGAGTGAAAAGAGGCAAGGAAAGCTTTCCAAGACATCCGGAGTAAGAAGGAGCACTTCATGCGACACAAGAAAGAGGTGAAAGATGCAAATGTAAGGAAAGTAATGTCCAAGTTAGGAGTCTCCCTGACATTTCCCAAGACTTTCCAGTGGATTTAAATAAAGTACCCTCCAGCAATGTCGACCAGCACATTCAAAGACAGACATGCAAACACGCTTACACACAATAATACAAATCCTGGGTGATAAGAAGGGTGAGAGACAGGCCAACTAACGTTTTTGTTTTTTTTTTCTGTCATCTGAGAGTGAGTCAAAGAATACTGTGAGAGAGGACAACAGTGAGCCCTATTTATTTATAACCATACAGTATACATGTAAAAATACAGTTGTATAACTATGGGAACACGGCTGTAGTAAAGCACGTTGAATTTATTGTTTAGATACTAAACCTTAATAGACAGTGTTGTAAAAACCGAATCAATACAGTAAAAACATTTTAAACAGCTATGCAGCAATTAGCTGTATTTGAATAATATTAAAACAGTAAAAGAACTGAACAAAATGATTCATACAGAAAAATTCTACATATTGAGTTGATTTGTGATATTCCTCCAGTGGTTTCACCACCTGGAGGAATGTTCATGGGGATCACGGTGCTATGTGCACTGGGCAGCCATCTAGGCTTCTCTGCTTGGACTGCTGCCCCATGAACCGAATCCCCAGATTAGCAGGGACAGATGGATGGATGGACTCATGACATATTAAGATTTTAGTGAAACTTCAAATGCTTAAAACCCAACAGAATATCAACTGCAAATTAGAAAAAACTAGAATGCAGTCAACTGAGATGCAGGTCCACACCTTACCCAGGATTTACACTGACTCTGGATGCAATCCATTACAGCTGCAATCCGGCCTCCGCAGCATATAGTTCCCCATTCTCGTCAATTTTGTAATCCCCACCTGGTCCGGACCACTGCGGCACGAATTTGGTTCATCAAATTTGGTTTGCTAATGAAATGCAAAAAGTCTATTTCTGACCGGATCCAATCCACAAGGGAATCCCGCAGTATCTCGCGGTATTTAATAGCTGTTTGTTCATTAAAAATGATTTAAGGATCATCTGTTATTTTCTGAGGTTTACTTCTCCACCTCTGTGTCAGAGAAGGTAAAAACTTGACTTAAACTCTTGCACTCCGGGATACCGCGGGCGGTCACGTCTCTGCATCCTAGGGCGCACGAGGGCGCCCTAGGACGCACAGTGTACGTCCTAGGGCGCACTGAAAAAAAAAAAAAGTTGCAGACACAGCCGTGAACAGAAAGCCAAAGGAGTGCTTTGATTGGTTTAGATTTGATTGACCTCTCATTCGACTAATAAGAGCCTTGAATTGGGTTTCTGAAACCTTGAAGAACCAATGACTGAAAACCTAGCAAGAAGGACCCGCCTACCAACGGCTGCGAATACAGCGAGCCAATTGAAGTTCCACGATTGAAAGCGTGCGTCCCGTGCGTAAAATCTGTTTTGTGTAAGCCGCTGGGTGACACACACGAGTTCGCCAGTCTTTTTTTCTTACTACTGTTCTTATTTGTTTTGAAAAATCGTTTGCCAAAACCGCAATCATGGAAGCGCAAAAGCGCAACAATCGAATCATGGTTTGACCAGGTCGTGTGACCAGAACCACGAGTCCATAACAAGCAGTCCAGCGTCATGTTCGTCTGACAATGAGGAAGAGAAGTTCGCCAGCGACACTGCTGTTGTGGACAGGTAAGTGTTATAAGCTAAATTATTCTTTATCCCTGAAAATTGTAATCAAAATGACTTTTGACCAATCGGTAAATTACAACTGTGCGTCATCGCAACATGACGGACCGCGGCGCACGGACTGGACACGGTCCGTGCGCCGTGTCCGGACCGTGAACACCCCCCCCCCCCGCTATTCTTCTGTAGCGGATTGCAGATATTATTGCAGATATTTTAGTACAACTGTGCGTAGTAGACCGCGGCGCACCGTTCCCGCGGTCTGTCATGTAGCGATGGGCGATGTCCGTCCTCTGTAGCCGGGGGGGGGGGGAGGAGTTGTTATCTTCTACATTACAGATATTTTAGTATAATTTTTAGTTAACTGTAGGTTATTTTTTCTTGTAAAAAAAAAAAAAGCCACACATTTTTTACGTGGCATGCTTCTTTGTGTGTGGGGGCTTGTTTGTTCATTCATTCATGAATGAATAAACAACCCCACACACACACACACAGCCCTGAGTGTCACCTTTCATTTGAGCCCAAGATCAAGCTTCTATATTGAATCATTCAAAAGTTACAGACGTTTTTCCAAACTGTGCCATTTGGCACAATTTGGCACAGTTCAAAAACACCTGGGAACAACCTGAGGAACAAGCTGTGTAATATATTCATTTTTTGTGGTATTGTTACAAAATTTAGACCTCAGCTGGATAACACTTGGTTCTACATTTCTGTTGCATTTTCCAGCCCGGATCTGACAGCTGTGTGTTATTTGCAAGCATTTGTATCCAAAAAAACACCTAGGCAAAATTTATTTTCTTCAAGTTCAGTATGTTTAGATGACTGTTACTCAGTGGCAGGAGCACTTAGAGAGATTATGACTGTTTTGCCCAAAAATTCAAAGTGTTTTCTTTTAAATGAGACCAACCCCATGAAGATGCTGCAAAGGGTTGAAGAACAGCTTTTGATTTACTTTGGGTACGTTATTTTTAGGCATTTTTAGGGAAATTGACCAGAGTGCAAGGGGTTAAGATACAAACGCTTCATAGAATTAAAATTAATGGGCTACTTACGTTTTAGTTAGAGCCCAAAAATCCAGGTGGGAGCCGCTACATCACACTTACTTCTTGTTATCACGTGATCGTGATCGGTTCATCTCGGTCACTCTTTAGTCTTTCTCGAGATCTCATGTTCTTTTGTATATTTCTCGTGGAGCTTGTATTTCAAACTCTGTTCTCATCCATGCCGCTGCAAAACATAAACAGAGTTGGTAGGAATGGACACAAGGGGCCATCTGCACTGCATCTGCAATGGAATGCATCCGAAGTCAGTGTAAATCCTGGGTTAGAGTTACAAAATGTATATAGCATTCAAAAGCATAACTGGAATCAGTGCCTAAAGGTGCCTTCACACGAAACATGAATGGGTGACTTTTTCGCACAGCACAATTACATTATAACTCAATGTAAATACATGAATAGACATGAATTCACCGTCTGGGTGAGATGCAGATGGGCGAAGTTGCCTTTATACCTTCTGCAGCAGTGTTCAACCTACTGTGGAAATCCCCAAAATAACATCATGCTTTAGGTTTACATTACCCAATGGGGGGGCTCACCTGAAAAAGTTGTCCCTGTCTCCAAAACTTCACAAGATGATGGATGTTTCCATTGCTAGCTTGCTAGCCTTGTTAGCACGCCCATGGCAGGAATCTGTGGGTAAATAACAACGATATCCCGATTTAACTGAAGAGCTCCAGGTCCTTCTTGTCATATGCAGGTGAGCGCTCGCCCCTCCCGTCCTGGTGTTCTTTCACCCAAGCGCCGCAGGCAATCAACTCACCTGCGGGATTGGACACACCTGCCGCTTCTTCCTTGCCTGCGCTTATAAGGACCATCTAGTGAAAGCTTCAGCACTGGCTCGTTGGGTAAACTGCCTGCTTCAACGAGTAAGTGCTTGGTTTTGTGGAGAGAGAAACTTCCACTCACGTTTCCTCTCCTCTCTTCTTTTTTCAGCTTGCTGCCATATGTGCGGTGTGCTTCTGGGGGTTGTTGTGTACTCACCTGCTCCATCATCCTCACCCCGCCTCAGCTTCCTCACGCCACCCAGTCAGACCACACTCAATCAACCCCCGACCAGCTTCATCCCGCTGGTTTGTCTATTACTGTTGGTGCTGTGTCGGGTTCCCTGTTTGGGTCATGTAAGTTTCCAATTTGATTTTCCATGTCACCATATCCCTCCTCTTATTAATCACTCTTGTCCTCCCCACAGGCCGTGTTTTCCTCTGGCTAGTGACGTTTTCTCTACAAGAGCTTCTCTTTTGAAATTAATCACTAAATCGTGTAAGCTTGCTTCTTTACGTTTTGAGTGTTTTCGCTGGTGTTGCTCCTTGCACGTGAGCTGTTCCTTCTATCAATATGACACTTCTGTCTCCAGGTGAGTGTCAGTCTCATTTTCTAACTAGTTTACTCTCCAGTGTTGATACTTTTACTCCAGTGATGGCAGAATTTCAAAGCTAGTGCTATCCCTCAGACGTGAACTTGCAAATGGGCGATTTTGTGTGTGCTCGCCTCTTTCCATCGACTTTGTATGGATTCACGCCATCCGTTTGCGTTTGGTGTGAAGGTACCTTTAGGTTGTTTTCACACCTAAAGTCCACACCAAGGTCTGGACCAAGGTTCATGTTTTTGTTACACTGTGCACATTTAGTCTAGTTTAGCTTGGTTTCACACCACTCTTTATCCAGGCAAACTAAACTTTATGTGACAGTAACTACATCTCATTGTCATGACGACATTTGGGTTGTTAGCACAGGCCGATAGTTAGCAAATATGTTACTCACCCTCCAAGGTTTTTCCCGCAGCTCTGAACACATTGGTAAAACTGGGGAAGATGTCATCATATTAGTTGGTGAACTAGTTTAGTGATGCTAGAATATTATTCAGGTCTTCATTATTAAGGATGTTTATTCTTCTCATCAGCCGTGATGATTTTCAGGTGGCACTGATTTTTTTTTTTTAAACTCTGTCGCATTTTCTCTGAAAACATCTGGTAAGTTTCTGCAATTTTATAATTTTGTTCAAATAACTATGCTGCTAAGGGCCATATTTCCTCTCTCCGAGTGCTGCCACAGCTCATTTTCCCTCTTATCAGCTGCCTTAACTTTGTGTATTTGGGCCAAAAGTTCGAACCTTTCTGAAAACTGCTTTCACACTATAAACAAACCAAACCAAGTTTTGCTTTGATCAAAAGTGAGAGTATGTCTTTTTGCTGGACCAAATTTTGACTCTGTGGTCTGGACCATGGTTGGGGTGAGGTTTCACACCTAAAATTTTGGTCCGAGTCATACTGAAAAGTCCGAAAGTCTTGATGGGTTAGGTGTGAAAGCCCCCTAAATATCCTTCTAGAACTTTCTTAGGGTAAGAAAAAAAATTCCTAATCAAAATTTTAAAGTATTTATTTTTACTTTCTAGGATTTACAATAATTGTGGTAAACAGCCATATAGGTTTTTTTTTTTTTTAAACTTGATGACCTACTGACTTAAATTCACACTCTGCCAATCTTCAAGGTCAAAGCCGAGGTCAAACTCATTTGATCTTCACCAGGTATCAACGACCCATTTCAAACTTTCATTAAAATTTCCTGCCCCTAGTTGCAACAATGATGTCACTATGGGCCAAATTGGATTTTGACCTTTTATGACCCCATCTAAGTATAGCCATAGATGCTAGTCCCAAGGTCAACCTAGGTACCAAGTTTAGTGGCTGTAGCCGCATTCCCCATTGAGTTAGCACATGAACATAGCTGGATAGCCGGCTAGCTGGAAGATGCCATCAATCGCTCTACTCACACGACTCATGTCTCCGTGGGTAAAGAACAAAAATAATAATGATACAGAAAAGTTTCATTTAAACCAGCGAATCACACGCTACAGCCATAAGACACCTTAGCATGAATGCACTAAGATAACTACAACAGCTTTTACAGAATAGCACTAAAGCCCCAGGAATAAAAATGGGCTGGCCTGCATATATACTGTACATTGTATGTATGCACGATCATTTATCCCCTTGGTTGTCTAAGGCAGAACCCCTATCTATATCTTCATGCTGGTGAATAAGCTTATTAAAGTCATCCTCCCAGCAGTGCGGCTCATCAAAGGCTCCTAATTACTCTTCACAATACAAAGCCTTTACTGGTGTAAATGGACATGTAGTTCTGCTTCAAATCCTTTCAACCAGGGATTGCCAGACTGTGGAATTATACACTGATGGGCATAACAGGGGTTTGATTTACTTGATTGGGTTTTGGTAATGAAAGCGATAAAGCAATACAGTTGGAAACTGAGTTCTCATTATGATAGAGATATTTGCAAATTCACTAGGTGTGTAGTCTTCAGAACCATTTATGCACTTGTGTCAAACACCTGTATTTATTCACAGAAGCAGGGTAAATGCCCATTCTCTGGATATTGCTATGAAAGGCCAATGCAGTGTGAGAGACAATACCTCAAGGTCTTCCTCTCCTTTTCTGCGTCTCACTCCTGTTTCTTGCTGCAGAGCTTTCACCAGGTCGCTATGGTAACTTAAGTTTCCTGCCAAGATCACTTCCAATGCACCAGATCTGACATTCCTTCCTTCTCCATTTCCTCCATTTTCTCTTCCTGTCCATCACTCTGTCTTTTCGCTCTCGTTCTCACCTCTGTGCAACTCACCTGGGTGTTGACGTGTGAGAAGCGCATCAGTAAAAGCACCGCAAACAGCAGCTGACACCAGTTGTGCTCAGATAGCTATCAACAGTCATCGTCAGACCATCCAAACAAAGTGGATTGAATATTTATTTGACTATTGAATAGCTGTTGTTTTGTGGAATGATTATAGAGAAAATACAGATTCAAATATTTCCTTTGGGGGCAAACACATTGATGTCCAAACAATATTATTAATTAATAATATTATTAATATGCATGAAAACAATTAAAAAGAGACTAACCAGTAATTAATGAACTTCATTAAGGGAAAAAAAAACATCTTTCGTCTACATTCACACGACAAGCACACACATCTTTCAATTAACCAGCACACTCATGCCCATAGATGAGATGTGTGTGTGTCTGTGTGTTGTTTAAGAGTTTAATTACCTGTCTTAATTGGTGTAATTGAGTCAGATGTTTGGGGAATAGTGAAATTATTAAAGGGGTCATTGCCTGAAAAATGGTGTGTCTGTAGGTTTTAACTGCCTGAAGTGAGTCTACTGGTCACCTATTTTTCCAAAAATGTTCAAAACAGTCAATTCTATTAAAAAAAAACAACACACAGCCTTTCTCATTTTTCTCTCTCATAAATGTTTTTTTTTTTTACTTTTTTGTGGAAATCGTATGTCACGTTTTGAAAAAGCCAACCCACCACTGTCCTTGAAACCAGCCCACTACTCTATTATTGGCCCGCCTAGCTGTCTGTCATGTATATGGAAGTGGTGCTAAAGGTAGCCTATTAGCCCCTGAGCTATTAGCCCCCAAGCTAACACTGGTAACAGGAAGCTTGAACTGAGCGTGGCTTATATTGTTTTCTTCAGATCTTAGTCACCCTAATAACCATCCCTGCTACCACCTGGTTCACCGGTCCGTGGTCCACAAAGTGCCTTGTGTCGCCCTGGCCTGTCTTCCAGTGGTTTTGTGGCGTGGTGCCACCATGCCAGTCACGGGGAGCTGAGAGCTAGCAGCCCAGGCAGCATCCCCAGGTCACAGGAACTGCCTGCCCCAGCACCCGGGGCACGGTGCAGTCAGTTACCGCGACCCGGGGATGCTGCTTGGAGCTGCTGGCTCAACTCCCTCACCATCCTCCGAGCATACTCTCACGGGTAGCGTGGGGGAGCCGCTTCGAGATGGGGCAGACCCCCTCCTCCACCTGTGGGAGAAGAGTGGAATACTGCGAAGCGAGACATTGCCCTTTGAGATCCGTTGACTCAGCCACCGGACTCGGTTTGCAGCGATCGGTGAAGCATGCAGTACTGGCGATTTAATGTGGCATCTCGGCGGGGTTGTTGGGTGGGCTGGGATGACGTGAGATGCACAACTGACTGTGGATCAGTGAACCAGCGCTACTTATCCAAGCTGAAAGGAGCCAGTGGCAGAATACCGGCTAGCTACTCAGCTAATGGCTAACTTATGTAAGAGGGAGGGTGAAGTTGAACAGCTGAAGACTGTTTCTTAAAGTGACAGGCTATAAATCAGAGCGTTTGAGGAAAGCCAAGAAAAAAAAATTGCTTGAATAATTTAAAAAATTAAGAAAATGTGAACAAAATATGTGACAAGCACTTCATTAAGACATGAGTGAGCTGTTAAAATGTGTAAAAAGTGCAGTCGATGTGCCCTTTAAAGCATTTCTGTCCACTGGTTTTTCGGGGTGAAGGCTTCTTGAGGGTCTCTGTTCCAACAGGGAAATCAAATGTATTGTGCCAAGTCTCCCTTGAAATGAAGCAAATGTCTTTTAACTGCAATGGGACGAATGATTTGTTCTTGTTGCACTGCTCAACATGAGTCAGAAATAGCACAACCATAAAAGGTTGAAAAAAAAAAGTTAGATGTGGTCAGTTTGGTTGTCTAAATGGCAGTGGTGCACAGAATAAAGCACTGATTGCGGCTAGAAAAGTGATATATAGGAGCAAGTAATTATTGCATGATGAATTCATTTGTTCATTCATACACAGAAACATGATTTTCTAGTCTTCATTTCTCAAATTACTGTATTTTGTGTTACCAGTCAAAATAATTTATTCACATACATACACATTCTCAGAAAACCCAAATGAACTCATAAACAAATAGATAAACCATTGCAATAGTGGCCGGTAGGGCTGGGCGATTAACTCTAATCAAACTAAAACTGACCGTTGGGACATAAAACCAACGTAATCTTACTTGTCTGTTTTGTTTTTTAGGTTCTAAGCTTCTTCCTGTTGTGTACATGTGTATATGACAGCTTTCATGTACTAGCCCTTCAAGGTGTCTATTGCGCATGCAGTCACGTGACTCTGCAACCTGGAAGCAGTGCAGTCGGAAGTTCGGTGTTCGGAAGCAGCAGAACACAATGGAAGAACTGAAACAGCCTGTACCGAAAAGACATAGTATGATTACTGACTCTTTGTGTCATCTGGGGGTGCCAGGAGGGGGCAAGCGGGATGCGGACACTGGGTTGGTGTTGGCCTCTGACTGCTGTCCATGTCATCGCGACCATATTGCAGGAGAGGTGGACGGCAGGGTGGAAGAGCTAAGGCTGTATTTAAGAACCCGATTAGAGATTTGTGATTTCTGTGTGGTGATGGCATGGTCGTGGCTGCATGAAGAGCTCCCACATGGCACAAGTTGTGTGACCCACAGGCCCTCAAGAGGTATGACTTCTTCACTGGACAGTGTTTAGTTTAGTTGTATGTGTGTGGGATGACAGTGGTTCTAATCTTTATTATATTTTGCTTATTTACAGCTGAATCACTGCAGTGATATATTCATCATTCATGTTGCACTCTCCTGGCTTAATTACAAGTCTTGTCAGTGAACTATAAGGGAGAAGAAAGGAGGAGAAAAAGAAAAAAGACTTGAAAGCTTCAGTTAACGTGATGCTGATTTAAGGTCAAATCACCCAGTCCTTCCTGTAACTTTATTTCAGGACTTATTTTTTTAAATTAATTTTTAACTGCTCAATCCTGTTTGGGTCTCAGGGGAACTAGAGCCTAATCAAAATTCTTTGGGTGAGAGGTGGGGCACATCCTGAACCGTTCACCAGCCTATCACTACAGACATTTAACACCATTTCATCAAACATGCATGTCTTTGGACTGTGGGGGGAAGCTGCTACTCAAGAAAGAATCCACATTAGGCACAGGGAGAATATACAAACTCAACACTGAAAGGTCCAACCTAGTCAGGTCATGTATTCAGACCCAGGACATTTTTGCTGTGAGGAAATAGTGTTAATCACTACACCAGTGTGCTGCTTAATGCATGAATGAATGACCAGCAACCAGCAATGATAAGTTGGCAGCTCATGTCACCCCTTAGCCAAGCTAATGCGAAAAGTGAACTGTATATACTGTGACTTTTAAAATACAGTATATATAGTGTTCCTCAGGTAAAAAAACAAACAATGGAGAAATTATTTTATGAGCAGATATCAAAGTTGATTAATTTTTATTGTTCTCTAAAAATGTTTATATACACTGGATATTAAAATGTACACACCAGTGTTAAAATGCTGCCTTCTTGTGATGCAAAAAACAAACAAAAACAAAAAACATTAGACCACAATGAATAATTACCATACTTTTCCCACCTTTAATGTGACCTCTAATATGTACGATAAAATTTAAAAACAAATCTATTGGAGGAGAAATATAAACCAGACCATCAATGACGGAGTCGCTCATTCCGGCCTGACGAAATCATCCCGGGAGTGCTCGGATCTCCTGGCCGCTGACCTTGACCTTAAGCACAGTCTAGATACAGACCCATGTAGGATGTGCTTAAAGGCAAGGTCAGTGGCCTAGGAGGAATATTGTTTTTTTGTGAAATCATAAATGCCCAAATCTCCTGACCTTTGACCTTGAGCTTGACCTTGAGCATAACTTGGCTGTAGACTCACCTGAGGATCATTGTGAGTTTGGTGAGCATCAGATCAGATGCTTAGGAGGAATCGTGATTCCCGTGAAATGTGGACAGATGGATGGCAGACACCACACCATCACATTAGCTCCTTTTGGCTTTGCCGGAATGAGCTAGAAATTAAAAAAAAAAAAAGTACAATAAGCTGGTTACATAAGTCTACACACCCTTACACTAATACTTTTGTTAAAACACCTTTTGTTTTAATTACAGCCATCAGTCTTTTTGAGTGCACAGCTACAATCAATTAGGGTGACTGATAAACCTCAAATAAAGTTCAGCTGTCCTAGTAGAATCTGCCAGACATTTACTTTATTGCATCCTACAGCAAACTCAGTGGCTCATAGAGAGCTTACAAAGTATCAAAGGGATCTCATTTTTGAAAAGGTGCAAGTCAAGAGAAGGGTAAAAAATTTAAATGGCATTAGATATACCATGGAGCACAGTGAAGACGACCATCAAGAAGTGGAGAAAAATATGAGACTAGAGTGATGTTACAAAGAACTGGACGTCTCTCCAAAACTGAGGAAAAGACTACAAGGAAACTCATCACTGAAGCTGTCAAGAAGCCTACAGTAACTGAAGGAGCTGCAGGAATTTCTGGCATATGCTGGTTGTGCACAACATAGGCAACAACCTCCCATATTCTCCATATGTCTGCAAGACTTTTTTTTTTTTTTTTTTTACAGAAGGCATCATGTCTTTCAAAAGTATGTGGGAAAATGTGTTAAATCATGATTGAGCTTTTTTGCTACAATTCTAAAAGGCATTTTGTTTGCACAAAAACACCACTGCACCACATCCACAGTGAAACATAGTGGTGGCAGCATCATGCTTTGGGGTTGCTTTTCTTCAGCTGGAGGTTGGGGTTTAGTCAAGGTGGAAGGAGTTATGAACAATTCCAAATACCAGTTAATTTTGGCCCTAAAGTCTCTGCTAGAAAGCTGAAGATGAAGAGAAATTTCAGCTTTCAGCACAGCAATGACCCCAAGCATACATTCAAATCAACAAAATAATGGCTTCACCAGAAGAAAACTAAAGTTTTCGAATGGCCAGCCCAATCCCAAATGTAAATACAATTGAAAATCTTTGGTGTGACCCAAAGAGGGCTGTGCACAACAGAGGCCCTCACAATCTGACAGATTTGGGGCACTTTTGCAAAGAAGAATGGGGAAGTATTTCAAAGTCAAGATGTGGCATGCTGAGGGACTCCTACCCAAAAAAGATTGAAGGCTGTAATTAAATCAAAAGTTGCTTTTAACAGAGATTATTTGAAGGGTGTGCAGACTTATGCAACCAGCTTATTGTACAGTTTTTATTTTTACCTCCGCCAGGGGAGGAGATAATATTTTTGGTGGTGTTGGTTTGTTTGTCTGTTAGCAACACTACTCCAAAAGTTATGGACTTGTAGAGGCTTGGAAATAGTTAATAGTTATGTAAAAGGTGCTAAAAAGACATTTGGATAATAATAAAAAAAAAAAACAGGCACCCCTACAATTTTTATTTTATCCTTTAATTGTTTTATTTTTCTATAATGCATTTGTAATTCATCTGGTTCCATTATAACTCATGTGAGTTGGGTGCAGTTCCATACGCTGACCAATAGATGGCGCATGTCGCACAATGATAGAGAGTAGACTCGCGCACCGGAGGACGAAGAATAAACTCCTCTGTGTGAAGTTAACGGCACAAAACGTGTGCGCTGTCTATTCTTCTATCACAGGTTGGTAAACACTAATAATTCAAGAGTGCAATATAAACTGTAAGAGTCCTAAGATGTCCGAGATTATATTGTGATAAGTGTGAGACGAAAAATGGGTTTGTAAGGGTATTTCTGTTAAAGTTGATGTGGTGTTGTATAAGCTAACCTGCTAATGCTAACGATCGAGTGTATGGGACGTGCAGCAAGGGTGAAGTCTGCCCACATGTTAGGAACCATTTGATTACTTTATTTAAAGACATTTATGAAACGGTTTTCATACAGTATGACATTTACTGGTTTTATATGTCACCAAGTGTGCATATTTCGGGTTTATTACCAAATACCAGGAATACTATTGTAAAAGTGTATTAGATACACAGTGGCCAGGTTAATGCATTGTTAAGAACAATGCCACATACTGTACATTTATGACAGTGCTTAAAACGATTAATTTAAATGTAAATTCATGGGTTATTGTTTAAAATATAAATATTTGAACAAGTTAAAAGCTATATACATGGGAAGGAGATATAAAAACAATAATTCATTTCATGTTAAGATAATTTGTTAAAAATGTTAAGTATACAGTTAATGTCACATTGAAAATTGTGATAAATGGATATGATTGTGTTTTGTTTAATGGTGATGTGATCAGATAATAAGAGAGAAACTATGGACTTTGATAGTAAATACTAGTCAGTTGATGTTGGTCATGTGAATAATTTGGACGAAGAATAAACTCCTCTGTGTGAAGTTAACGGCATGAAACGTGTGCTTTGTCTATTTTTCTATCACAGGAGAGTTGACTTCTACATACATGTTGCCTCCTCCTGGGCCGCTACCCAGGGGAGCAACAATTTTGGGGGCTCGTCCGGGATTAGCGCCACCTACTGGTCTGGCACTAATCATTGAAGAACCAAGGGATGCTGATCACCTGTTCCTGAGCCATCGACCTAAGCGACTGACTACAGGAAACCACAGCCATGTCTGCTCTACATGACCTGAGATGGGAAATCCAGCAAGAGCTTCACCAGCTGACCATTGCCCGCTGCAGAAACGTTCTTTACAAGCTGGCTGAGTCGTTCAAGGATGAGGCGGGAGAAGAATTGCCAGATGCAGAATCGACCGAAGTGGAACTCTTTGACTTCATTGTTGACTCGCTGAGAAGTCCACAACTGAAGAGCCTTGAGGACCAGGGGATGTCTCGCCTGCTTGCTTTCCGTGACCTCATCATTGAACTGCAATGGCCCACAGCAGCTGGAGAAGTGGATGCAGAGGTGTCACCCGACGATGATCCGGTCATAGTAGTTCCTGTGACCACTGGAGCTGCAGCACCATCAGAGAAGAACCATCCAACATCACCATCTGTAGTTCCTGACCCAAGGTTAGTCAGACTGACTGAACTTACGTCACTGTTGCCACGTAGAGAGTACAAGATTCATGGTGGTCAAATCTCTGATTTTGATTCTGATTTGAGTTACAATAACTTGTGCAAACAGCTTGATGAAGGGCTAAATGGAGGGTTCACAGAGGCTGAGATTATCAGAACGGTGTTTAAGATAATTAAGCCTGGTACCTTTAAAGATATGCTTGTAACCAAAGATAGCCTTACTGTAGCTGAGTTAAAACGTTTCTTAAGGACACATCTACATGAGAAAAGCAGCACTGAATTATTTCAGGAGCTGAGTAATGCTAAGCAAAATGACAAAGAAACACCACAACAGTTTATGTATAGACTAATGGGGCTAAAACAGCGTGTGTTGATTGCATCTAAAAACAGTAGTGGGTTTCATTATGACAGCAAGTTGGTACAAGGTGTGTTTATCCATTCACTGTATCAGGGTTTGAATGAAAAATACTCTTATGTCAGAAGAGACCTTAAACCTCACATCTCAAACACCAGTGTCACAGATGACTCCATCCTGGAGCTCATAACAAATTCTGTTAGTGAAGAGACAGAGAGATTAAGTAGGTTGGGACAAAGTCACAAACAGAAAGTCATCAGTGTTAATGCGGCACAGGTAGAGACAGATCAAAGCTCTATTAAAATGCACACTGAAGTCCAAGCTAATCGTGTAGCTATCCAGGAGCTGACGGCACAGGTCTCCTCCCTAACCAAGAGTTTAGAAAAGGGCCTAACTCCAATGGTAAATACAGTAAACACTAGTCCACAGCACCTGTCCCTAAACAGCCAGCACTGAAACCTGCAGTGAAAGGAAAGTGCCAAAAGTGTATCGCCCAAGAGACTGAGCACTGCACACACTGTTTTCGATGTGGAAAGGAGGGGCACAGAGCTATAGGTTGCCTTCAGAAAAGCAATGTGTCGGGAAACTGGAGGAGGCCGCTGGGGAGGGACCACCAGTGACTGAACCACCAGCAGAGTCCCACAACACTAAAAGACTGAACTCCGAACAGACTACTGCCAAGTCCCAAAAGTTACCCAACACAAAGCGTGTGGCACAGCTCATTGGCGGTAGGTGTATGATCAGTTGCCAGTTAAATGGAGTAAACCTACAGATGTTATTGGACAGTGGGGCACAAGTAAGCATTGTTGAAAAGTCATGGGTACAAGCAGCCTTACCAAATGTGAAAATACAGCCACTCGAGAGCCTACTCCCAGACCATCCACTCGAAATCACCGCAGCCAATGGAACGGATGTTCCGTTCGAGGGGTGGATAGATGGCCTCCTCGAGATCACAAGTTCACAGTATGGTTCTGTATCCTTGTATGTTCCAATGCTTGTCAGTCAGCAGCGTTTAAGCACTCCGCTGCTGGGCTTTAATGTGATCCAAGAGATAATAATGGCAAACAGTGAACAAAGTGACGATATTAGCTTAGTGGATTTACTGTCAGAGACTTTAAAGATCCAGAAAGGTAATGTTGAATCACTCATCTCTGTTGTCCACGCCAGGTCAATAGAAAATGAACCAGAAAATCCAGTGGTGAGAGTTGGGGAAAAAAAGGACTCACTGTTCACAGTAACCAAATCTGTATGGTAAAATGTCACATCAGAGCATTTCCTGGAGGAGGAGAAATATTGTTTGAGCCAGCTGTGAAATGTAACTTACCGGATGGATTGGAGTTATTCCCAGCTCTTATTGATGTACCTGCTGGTGCTTCAAAAACTGTCAAAATCTCAATCCAAAACTCAACAAAGCACAACATTTTTCTAAATCCAAAGACTGTTTTAGGACTTATTTCAGAGATCACTGAATACAAACCTGTAAATGTTTGTTCCAGTGCTGAAAATGCAACCAAAACTACAGACAAGCCATTTTGTTACTCTGCTCAAGTGACATGTGACAGTCAAGGTGAGGGTGAAGAAACATTAAGCACTGCTCCCTCACACCTGAGATGGCACCCTAATGTAGACCATCTCTCAGAGGGTGATCGGGAGGTGGTTCGGCAGATGCTCTATGAACAGTCTGATGTGTTTGCTCATGATGAAGGAGACATTGGATGTATTCCTGGACTACAGCTAAAAATCAACACCACTGACAACACACCTGTACAGAAAAGTTACAGCTCCATTCCAAGACCACTGTATAAAGAGGTGAAGGAGTATGTTCAAAACCTTTTAAGCAGGGGCTGGATCAGAAAATCAGTGTCAAACAACTCGTCGCCAGTAGTGTGTGTGCATAAAAAGGACAATACTTTGCGCTTGTGTGTTGATTTTCGTGAGCTGAACTGAAAAACCATACCTGACAGGCATCCGTTACCACGGATACAAGATCTACTGGACAGTCTTGGGGGTAACTCCTGGTTTTCCATATTGGATCAGGGAAGTGCCGACCATCAGGGTTTTGTAAGTGAGGAGTCAAGACATTTAACTGCTTTTAGCACACCCTGGGGACTATACAAGTGGGTGCGGGTTCCATTCGGGTTGTCAAACGCACCGGCCACATTCCAAAAGTGTATGGAGGGGGTGTTAGAAGGGATCAGAGACGAGTGTTGCATGCCTTACTTGGACGATGTACTGTGTTACTCCAAAACCTTTGATGAGCACGTAGAGCACCTTAAACAGGTTTTGTGCAAAATTCGACAACACGGTATAAAACTTCGGCCAGCCAAATGTGAACTGTTCAAAAACCAAATACGTTATCTGGGTAGACTAGTGTCAGGAGAAGGAGTCCAGATTGACCCAAAAGACTTGGATGCTGTTTTCGCTCTGAAAGACAAGAAACCTCGCACAGTTGGAGAACTCAGAACGTTACTGGGTTTTCTCAGTTATTACCGATCATTTATTCAAGATTTTTCACGTCTGGCGAGACCCTTGTTCGAACTCCTCCAGAGCACTAATGAAACAAGCAATGACAATAAACCAGCACCTAAAAGGAGTAAAGGACAAACAAAGAAAGGAGACAAAAACCAGCTTCCTTCTCACACACCAATAATATGGACCAGTGAACATCAGGAAGTTGTGTCAAGATTTGTGGATATTCTGACTAATCCTCCCATTCTAGCCTATCCCAATTTGGACCTTCCATTTGTATTGCATACAGATGCATCAAACAAAGGCCTGGGAGCCGTCTTATATCAAAAACAAGAAAACAAACTTAAAGTGATTGGCTATGGATCCAGAACTCTCACACCTGCCAAGAAGAATTATCACTTACATTCCGGTAAATTAGAGTTTCTAGCTCTCAAGTGGGCCATCTGCGACAAATTCCGCGACTATCTGTATTATGCACCGACTTTTACTGTCTATACAGTAAAAGTCTTCCTGTTTTGCTGTCTGTCTGTGTGGTTTGCTCTCCTCACTCTCCTGAGCTTTTGGGTTAGCTACTAGTGATAGCTACTAGCTCTCCTTCCTCTCCTCCTCTGGTGTGCTCTCTCTGTCAGATGTTTAGCTACACCTCTGCCTCTTTTAGTGATAACGGTAAATGTAATAAATGTTGTCTTTTTTTTTTTTTTTTTTTTTTGTTACTTATTTGTACCCGTAGGTAGACTTGGTTTGCAGTCTGGTGACAAGCCACCGGCTGCTGGTCGCTGCGTGCGCGAGCGCCCTAAACCTACATGTTTTTGGTATGCGGGAGGAAACCGGAGAAATCCCGGAGTAAACCCACGCAACACGGGGAGAACATGCAAACTCCACACAGCTCACTGTTGGTCGGGGGCTGGGATCGAACCCACGATCTCATGATCCCCGCGGTCCCCCGGCCGAGGGTAAAACTGTGCTGCCACAGTGCTAAACCACTGCGCCACCGTGCAGCCACGGTGGCGCAGTGAGGCACTCGAGGCACTCGAGGCACTCGAGGCGAGGTTGTCTGATTTGGAATCCCGGCTCCGCTGCATTGAAACACCGTCTGCGCCAGTTACTCTTGACGGACGCCCCTTAGCTGCGGCGGAGCTAGCTAGCATAGCTAACCCCGTTAGCGGTCCTCTGGCTCTCCTCAGCAGCGAGGAGACTGGGTGGGTGATGGTGAGAAGGAAGCCTAGTCGCAAAGCCCCGGTACACCTCCAACCTGTTCACGTTTCTAATCGTTTTTCCCCGCTCAGCGACACACCCGCTGAGGAAAAAACTCTGATCACTGGCGACTCTGTAGTCAGAAACGTGAACCTAGAGACTCCAGCGGCCATAGTCAAATGCATTCCTGGGGCCAGAGCAGGCGACATCGAGTCAAATTTGAAAATGCTGGCTAAAAGTAACTGTAAATACTCCACAATTGTTATTCACGCTGGCATTAATGACATCCGTCTCCGGCAGTCGGAAGTCACAAAACTTAATGTAGAATCGGTGTGTGACTTTGCAAAAACGATGTCTGCCACTGTAGTATTCTCTGGGCCCCTCCCCAGTCTGACCAGTGATGACATGTTTAGCCGCTCGTCATCCTTGAACCGCTGGCTGTCTGTGTGGTGTCCTGCAAATGACGTGGGCTACATTGACAATTGGAGCTCATTTTGGGGAAAACCTGGTCTTATGAGACGAGGCAGCATTCATCCCACTTTGGATGGTGCTTCTCATTTATCTAACAATCTGGCATCTTTTTTATCCAAATTTCCAAAACCTTGACTACTCAGAGTTGGGACCAGGAAGCAGAGTCGCAGTCTTACACACCTCTCTGCAGCTTCTCTTCATCCGCCACCCCTCAACTTAGCCCCTGTCTTCTCCATCAGAGAATCATTGTCTGCTCCCTCCAAAGTAAATAAAAATATAATATATAAGCATCCCAAAGTGATTAAGCAAAATATTGGTAAAACTCAAATTAAACATAAAGCCTCTAAATTGAATGATTTGGCCTCTGTTCCTCCTCATAATTTAAAAATTAAATGTGGTTTGTTAAATATTAGGTCTCTAACTCCCAAGTCTCTGTTAGTTCATGATCTGTTAATTGATCATCAGATTGATTTAATATCCCTTACAGAGACTTGGTTAGGGCAAGAGGATTATGTTGGTTTAAATGAATCAACTCCTTCTGGTTATTTAAACTGTCAAAATCCCAGCAGTTCTGGTCGTGGAGGAGGAGTAGCAACAATTTACCATTCCAAATTACTAGTTAATGTAAAGCAAAAAACATGTTATAATTCCTTTGAGGGCCTGGTCCTCAGTATTGGGCACTTTAGCAATTTTAGGTTAAACCCAATTTTATTTGCCATCGTTTATCATCCCCCATCAACCTACTCAGAATTTTTATCCAAATTTGCTGATTTCTTAGCTGATTTAGTGCTGAAATCTGATAGAATAATTATAGTAGGGGACTTTAATATACATGTGGATGTAGATAGTGACTGCCTTAATGTAGCATTTAATTCAATATTAGACTCGATTGGGTTTTCTCAGAAAGTAGGAAATTCTACTCATTACCTCCACCATACATTGGACCTTGTTCTGACATATGGCATAGAAATAGAAAATCTTGTAGTGTCTCCTCATAACCCTGTACTGTCAGACCATTGTTTGTTAACCTTTGATTTTACTATTTCTGACTATTTGGCTCCTAAAGAAAAATATTATTACAGTAGATGCCTCTCAGATGATGCCGTTACCAAATTTGTGCAGATTGTTTCCTCTATGCCATGTGTCAACACAACGGAAATAAGCTATAGACAGCTTGCTCCTTCTGTAATTGATAACATGGTGGATAGTGTTACAGCTTCTCTGCATTAGACTCTAGACTTGGTGGCCCCCTTAAAAAAGAAAAAGTCTAATCAGAGATTTCTAACTCCTTGGTTCAACACAGAAACTCGTAGCTTAAAACAGAAGACTCGTCAATTAGAAAGAAAATGGCGCTCCACTAATTTAGATGAAATCTATTTAGCTTGGAGAAATCATCTTTTAATTTATAAAAAATCTCTTAGAAAAGCTAGAACGAGTTATTATTCTGCATTAATAGAAGAGAACAAGAATAATCCCAGGTTTCTTTTCAGCACTGTAGCCAGGTTGACAAAGAGTCAGGACTCTGTCAATCCTAGCATTCCCTTAGAGCTTACTAGTCAGGACTTTATGAACTTTTTCAATAATAAAATTTCATCCATCAGAGATAAAAATCAATCAGATTCTTCCCACAGTTAACTTAAATACTGTAACTACTACAACTCCTTCAATTGATGTCTGTCTTGATGAGTTTACTCCAATCGACCTTTGTGAGTTAGACAAAATAGTTTCCTCATCCAAACCTTCAACTTGTCTTTTAGACCCTATTCCTACCAGGTTATTTAAAGAAGTCTTCCCACTTATTGGTAGCTTTATTCTTCATATAATCAATTCTTCATTAACTTTAGGCCATGTACCGCAGGCTTTTAAAACGGCTGTAATTAAACCCTTACTCAAAAAGCCAACGCTAGATTCAGGAGCTTTAGCTAACTATAGACCAATCTCTAATCTCTCTTTCATTTCAAAAATCTTAGAAAGAGTTGTTGCTACGCAATTATTTGACCACCTGCATGGAAATGGTTTACTTGAAGAGTTTCAATCTGGGTTTAGAATCCATCATAGTACTGAAACAGCCTTAGCGAAGGTCACTAACGACCTCCTCATCGCATCTGATAATGGACTGGTTTCTGTACTTGTCCTTTTAGACCTTAGTGCATCTTTTGATACTATCGATCATAATATTCTACTTGATAGATTAGAACACTATGTTGGACTTAATGGAACTTCGTTGCAGTGGTTTAGATCTTATTTATCTGATAGGTTCCAGTTTGTTCATGTAAATAATGAGTTTTCTTTCAACTCAAAGCTTAGTCATGGAGTTCCACAGGGATCTGTGCTAGGCCCTACTCTTTTTAGTTTATATATGCTTCCATTAGGCAACATTATTAGAAAGCACTGTATACATTTTCATTGTTATGCAGATGACACACAATTATACCTGTCAATGAAGCCAGATGATAGTAATCAATTAGCCAAGTTAGAAGCCTGTCTTAAGGAAATCAAAGCTTGGATGACTTGTAATTTCCTGCTATAAATTCAGATAAGACTGAAGTCATTCTTGTTGGTCCAAAAAACCTTAGAAATACCTTTCCAAATCAAACTTTCAGTTTGGATGCGGTTACTCTTTCTCTTAATAGCTCTGTGAGGAACCTTGGAATTATTTTTGATCAAGATCTGTCCTTCAATTCACATATTAAATTTGTTTCTAAGACTGCCTTCTATCATTTGCATAATATTGCCAAGATTAGGAGCATCTTGTCTCAGAGTGATGCTGAGAAACTGATCCACGCTTTTGTTAGCTCGAGATTAGATTATTGTAATTCTTTATTATCAGGCTGTCCTAAAACATCTTTAAAAAGTCTTCAGCTGATCCAAAATGCTGCAGCAAGAGTTTTGACAGGTACTAGAAAGAGAGATCATATCTATCCGGTTCTGGCCTCCCTTCATTGGTTTCCCATAGAGTTTAGAATTAAGTTTAAAATCCTTCTTCTTACTTACAAAGCTCTAAACAATCAGGCTCCTTTTTATTTAAAAGATCTGATACTACCGTATTATCCTAACAGAGCACTACGCTCCCAAAATGCAGGATTACTTGTAATACCTAGAATCTCCAAAAGTACAATGGGAGGCAGAGCCTTCAATTATCAAGCTCCTCTCCTGTGGAACCAGCTGTCAATCTGGATTCGGGAGTCAGACTCGATCTCTGTTTTTAAGAACAGGGCTAAAACCTTCCTTTTTGATATAGCCTACAATTAGGGAGGGATCATGTGTTTCTGAACCCTCCCTTAGTTATGCTGCTAATAGGTTTAGTCAGCCGGGGGACCTCCAATAATGCACTGGGCCTCACTCCTTTCTTCACTCTCAATGAAATATTTTTTTTGCTGGTCATTAACATCTGTTTGTTCTCTCCCATAGATTGAGTCCCCATTGTGCCGTTTGCTCTCTACATGTCTGTTCTTTTCATCTTCTCTGTCCCCTCACCCCCCAGCCAGTCGCAGCAGATGACTGCCCCTCCCTGAGCCTGGTTCTGCTGGAGGTTTCTTCCTGTTAAAAGGGAGTTTTTCCTCTCCACCGTCGCCAAGTGCTTGCTCACAGGGGATCGCCTGATTGCTGGGGTCTTTCTGCAACTGTGGGGGTTCCCCCTACAGTTGATAGTGCTATGAGATGACCGTTGTTGTGAAATGGCGCTATATAAATAAAGTTGAATTGAATTGAATACAGATAACAATCCTTTAACCTATGTCTTCAGTTCAGCCAGGTTGAATGCAGTGGGTCATAGGTGGGTTGGGGAGTTGGCTGACTTCCATTTTGATACCAAGTATAGGCCAGGGAAAAGGAATGCAGATGCAGATATGTTGTCCAGACACCCATTAGATCTGCAACTGCAAATGAATGAGTTCACAGAGACAGTTTTACCGGAAGTAGTGTCCGCAGTGTGGCAAGAGAGTAAGGCAGCACAAAACAGTGATGTACCATGGATAGCTGCATTACAACCGAGTTCTAATGACAACAATGTGCCAACTGACAGTGTATTAAGCATGACACCTAAAGACATCAATGCTGCTCAACAAGATAATGAGTCAATTAGAGAAGTAATCTCACTCAAACTCAAAGGATGGACACCAAACGATAAAGATAAACGGACAATGAGTAAACAAACATGGAGACTACTGTATGAGTGGAACAAGTTGGAAGTTGACAATGGATTATTGTACAGAAAAACAGAGCACAACAAACAACTTGTCCTACCTGAACAGCTAAGGCCGATGGTGTTAACGAGTTTACACAATGACATGGGTCACATAGGGTGTGATAAGGTGATAGATCTGGCTCGTGAGCGTTTCTATTGGCCATATATGCAACAAGATGTTGAAGATTATGTAACAAAGAAAATGTCTGTGCATCAAACAAAAATGCCCAAATGTTCCCCAGAGAGCTCCAATGGGATCTATCATAACCAGTGCTTCCTTTGAGTTAATCTCCATCGACTGGAAGGTGACAATCCTTGGAAACTTTGAACCTTTTCTCAGAGAAGTAGTTTGAGATGCGACTTGTTCCTGGTTTTTCCATGGCTGCTCACAAATGTTTTATTTAGCTTGGTTTTGGCCACACAAAGGCTGTTGATTTCACACACTGCCCGTCTCAGACCCAGCCGCTTACAAACTGATTGTAAGCTTCTAGACCTGTGTACTGTACAGTAATAAATTAAGGATGTCTGGATAGGTGATGCTAGTCCACTTCTCCAGTTTTTTTGTCCAGTTTTGCTTTGGAATGAGATAGGGGGCCTGCTTCTCAATTAAAACTAATTTGTCATCATACCATTGTCTGTCATTATCAAGAGTTTGATAATTAGTTCAATAAATCTTATAGAAGGAAACTTTAATTAGTATTTTTCATCAGTGTCACATGCAAAAATGTTGCATTTATAAAACTGCTGCATTTCTAACATTTGGGGGAAATGAGCTGCTTGGTGGAGGTCTGCGCTCTGAGTGCTTTTCTAGTTTAGATTTTTTTTTTTCTCCCAACAGATTTGTTTCTCAATAGAGTTGCATAAGTTATAAGTAAAGTAAAAGGTGGAAAATGTTTTGAAATGATTTATTGTGGTGTCATATTTTTAACATCATAAAACACTGGCATTTTAACAGGGGTGTGTACACATATCTACTGTAAAAAAAAAAAAAAACGGCTGTAATGTCAGTTTAATGACAAAGAATTTTGTATTTAAGAAGAAAAATTCAAAGTTTCTATGCTTCAGAAACTACATTTACAACTTTGCTTCTAACAACCAACGCTCGACAAGTGATGTGACAGGTTTGGAAAAATGTACAAGAGAATGAAATCGATGAAATATACTGCACTGGACAGCAAAACCATAATACAGATAATAAACTTTGGTACAAAAAACAAATGATTTGTAGATTCCAGACAAATCACACCACCAACTCCAATCAGTCTGATGTGAGTAGAGTCTGGAAAGTTTTCTGGGACTGTTCTGTTCTGACCTTAATGTCCAACACTGTCACTTAGCACCAAATGCTGTACAGGACATTCAAAGGACAGAATCCAACTGAGCGGCGCACTTAATAAAAGGCACAGGACAGACCCTCACACACACATGCACAAAGGCACACGCATATACACACGCCATAAATTTTAAGTAACATCTGGTATGAAAGCAAATTACATAATGAGGTCATCAAGAAGACAGACATACAGACTGCGAATCTGCACGCACTAGGATCCCATTTATATACAATGACGTATGTGCCACAGAAACGCCAACTAATTATGTTACAAACCCTTACAGGCACCCTGGTCTGAGTTCTGATTTATACCCTTTAACCAAGAGAGAACAATTCTGACTACTAACACCCTTAAATGCCATCACTTTCATAGGTTTCCTAGTGGTGATTTCATTAGGACAATCCTTTGCAGTCTCCAACACTGTGTCCCTCTCACAGTCTCTTATCTCCCATTTTTGTTCCTTTGCTTTTTTCTCTTGACACACATACACACAAAGCAGCCCCAGAAAAGTGTTGCTCTCGCCTCCAATTCCTCCTTCCATTGGCCTTCCTAGCTGTGGCTGTGTTGAGCCACCGAAACAGTTTTCTGCCTCGTCTGTGGGGACTGTCTAGACCTCAGCCTGGCTATGAGAGGAGAGGCTGTGAGACCTCTGTCTGCGTGCGTCTGTCCAGTGGCCACTTCTGGTGAGGCAGAGACAGACGATGAAAAGACAGTTCGGCCCCAGATCTGATAAAGAGAAATGCATTTGAGAGATGTGACAGAGACAGATTAATCAGGAAGGGAAGGCTGTGTTTGCCCTGCTCATATATAGAGACTTCTGGCTCCGACACACAACAGAAACGGTACACATGCTTGTTATCAGCTGCTTCACACTAAAGTGAGTCAGTCATTCCAAGGCCATGAAAAAATATGTTGAAAACTTATCGAGAACGATGTTAGGAAATCTATATTTGCAAAAAAAAAACTAAGCATCACTCAGCCATACTGTACAAGCACACAAACATGTTTTATTCATTATTTTTTCTGTTTTGAAAATAATCTTTTTTGCTGCTCACCCAAACAATAAAATCAACATGAAAGCCAGAATAAGAGTAATGAGTTCCTCTTCTTTCTTAGTTTTTGGCCAACAGCTGAATCGTGATATAAGCGAGCATGCTACCAAGGCGCGGCGTGGAGAAAGGCTACTGTGACAATAAGACACAATTTTCTAAATCAGAGGGCGGTACTCCACAAACAAACCCCCAGAACTCAGCTTCACCCCTGTTAATTAAGTGAGACCATTTTATGCCAACAATACATGATCATTTAATAAGAAAGAGATGGCAATCATTACATTCACAGTCAGCATTTTCTTCCATTTGAAACAGGTAAGCATTGCTAACACTGTTGATACTGAAAGTGGAACACTGTTTTATATACTCCCTGCGGTTTATCTAATTAGAATTATCTCACTTTGAATTTGTGTGTGTGGACACTGATGCATGACAGCTGTTTCCCAGTCTGTCCTTCTGTCTGTTTTTGGTGCCTCACCGTGTATCCTCTTCATACAAAAAAAAGTATCTGTGTATGTCAATCCACCCATCCCTATCCTACACCATTTCCACGGGTAGAAGCCTCAGGAGAGAGCCCGTCCAACATCTCTGCAGCATGTAAATTGCAGCCGCTCAATCAATGTCCAACTATGCATCACTCCCCAAAACTAAGCCCATCCTTACACAGGCCAGTGAGGGTTTTTTTTCTTTCCGTGAACAGACTGAGCTCCCTGTCCACTCTGTTATGGGTCAAGCTAGCGTTCTGACTCTCACTGATTATAATGGAGCTACTTAATTGCGTTAACTACTGCTGGGGGCCTGAGGCAGCTAATAAGGGTGTAACAGATTGATAAAAAAAAGTTAACCATCCAAAAATAACAGTAGTTAGATATTGTAGCTTTATTTCTGTGTAAAAGCCATTGTTGAATCCCAAGCCCAGGACACAGTCACTCAAGACAGTGGTGCAACAGATCAAAGGCAGCACAGCTGGTTTCAACAGTGCCATCTATTTGCCCTGCAGGTCTGAAAACCAACATTAAAACATAAGCCATTAAAGAACGAGCCCTCATATTCTTCTAGGCTATAGAACATGGGATCAAAATTGATATCCATTAACTGGAATCTGCTTAGATGAGTATGACTTTTCACTTTCATCAGCCTTAATTCTGTTAGGATTTGACAAGGAAAAACAGTCAGGACAGCATCCACTCAGCATATCAATCAGCAATTGACTATCCCACTGATGATTCATCTAAAAACCCGAAGGACTTAAACACAACAGTGGTTAACAGTATTGTTGTGTATCCCACCAAGGAAACTATTCCTGATCAAAAATGGGAAATACCATTGCATACTCCAAGAGCGACAGAGCACCAGCCCATCTATTGGCCTGAGGTGCAGCTTGCTGTATGTTATGCAAGCACTGCTGAAAAATGTTGCACTGGCACAAGAAGAGACAAAAAAAAAATCAGTGACTAGTAGCCCCATCTGATGACCCAAAGAAGCGAAACAGAGGTGTGGTCTGGATGCCTATAAGTGCAGGTAACTACTGTAAATAAGGCAAGTAATTCCAAAGCACCAAGAAGTTAAGTTGACGTGCTGTTTCTCAAACTTTAAATTGTGCTTGAAACCTTTCTACAGTAGGTCTTCTACTTTGTGATGTTAAGGGCCCTAAACACACATTTGCACAATGCTTTCCATTTTGCACTAGCAGTTTTGTAGTTTAAAAACACACTCATCCATCGTTTTTCTGTTAAATGTAGCTATTAATCTAAGGACAGTTAAATACAAACTCTCCACATACAGTATACCCTGTAATATATTCCAAATCAATGGAAGAAATAGTAGCCAGAGTTTCTCATTCCACACAAACAAACAAAAAAAAGGTGGTGTGGGTTCACAAAATTTTTCAGCAGATTCTCCTCTTTGCACCAAAGTTTCAAACCCATTCATGAGTCTACATTAGTCCTAAATTAACATAAATTCAACTTGTTCAGCCCAATTCTGATATCATCTCCCCCTCCTCCATTAAATAACTGCCTGATTATTAACTGTAATTAATGTCTGGCTTAATGCCAAGCAGCACGCCTGCAGAGTTCATGGACATTTTGTCCTCACATGCAGGTCGTTTGACCAGCACAAAACCCAGCTTCCCTCTGAGGTAAACATGCCATCATGAGCAGTTCACCTTAGATCATGTCCCCCTGTGTAAGGACAGGGGGACAGGAGAGCTCCTTGATGGGCTGTTGCATGTTACACCCACAACACACCTCTGAATATTTAGAAGAGTTCGGACAGCCCTTTGGGCTTTTTGCAGGTGGGAAGTTTGTTTTATCCACAGCTGTAATAGTAAAATGGACTTGGACACATCCACATTTATGGCATTTGCGCTTTGCACCTGAGGCAATAGACTTGAGACCAGATTGTTGTAATATGGTTCTATGTGTTGATATACAAACATCAGTACCCCCCTTTACACAGGGGTGGAGATCACTGAGAGATGAAAAAAATAGCCAGATCTCTCAATGATCTTTCAGGGTGCACCCAGTGATTGCCAAGATCAATCAATGATTTATTGATGATCATCCAGGGATCTCCACAGCTTTAAAGTTTTGACTCAGTCCAAAACAATCTCTCAATGATCACCAAAGTAAAGCAATCTCTCAACAATCTCAAGGGGCGCTCAATGAACTCATCAAGCTCTCAATGATCTCCAAATGATCTCTCATGATCTTCAGTGAACTCTATTGGTCTTTCATTAGCTACCTGTACATTTGGGGTGCAAAAATTTAGTGTTCATTAAAAAATACCTGAAAAATCATTAGGAAATTGATGAGACTGTTGAGCGGTCAACAAACTTGTAAGTTTGTAACTTGTAAGCTCTCAACGATCTTGGAGCGATCATTCAATTAAATGCACATTTTTACACCCCGAAGATACAGATGGCTGAAAGACCAGTGAAGGATCACTAAGCATTCGATGAAAGGCCAGTGGAGTTCACTAACAGACCATGGCAGAGATCGCTCTGAGATTATTGGGAGATCAATGACTCCTTGAGAGCTCCTTGCGAAATCACATCCCTTTGGTGATCATTGAGAGACTGTTTTTGACAGAGTCAAAACATTGAGGAGACCATGGCAACTGTGGAGATCATTGGAAGATCATTGAGAGATCATTGAGGCATCTCAGCAATTGCTGAGAGATCACTGAAAGCTCATTGAGAAATTGTTGAAAGATGAAAAAAATTGCCAGAATTCTCAATGATCTCCACCCTTCTATTAAAGGGACAGACGAGCACTAGAAACCTCTTAAATATACATGTACCTCCTCAATGATCTCTCATGGATCTTTCAACGATCTTCACAAATTGCCATGAAAGCTGTCCAAAACTGAATCTTTAGTTGCACAACAAGCCCCCAAACATTTACAAAGAAACAGCTTTTTTTTGAGGCTTTAAGAGTTCGGGCCAATTTTTCATCTCTTGATGGTCCAGCAGTCTTTGTACTGTGGAAAGGGGCCCTTATTCTAATCTCCCAAAGCACAGATTTGTCATAGAAACCTTCAAATGTGCACACAATACAGGCAGCATGGTGTGCAGCTTTGAGACTCATGTGCTTGTATCAAGGTAGGTACCTTGTTTTATTCAGGTTTTCCTGAGCCTACTGGAGGAGAGGCCTTCATTTAATTCTTTACCATGATGTAACCTTGTCCTGTTTACACAAATGCTAGCTCTTCCAAAAAAAGAACATGATTCACACAAGAGTTCTTTGAATGAGAATGCTGCATTTCATCTGTGGCTGCAAACTCCAACAGCACCACGTAACCAGACAGAAGATGTTTAATCACAGAGCTCATTGACCGATGATGTGGTTGCAGGAAAACTGCAGTGTGCAATAGTCAGTGCCTTTATTCAACACTTCTGTTCTATTGATTTGTGCACATGTTTACTAGATGCAAGCATTTAGAAACTGATATTTATCAAGCTCATATGTGAAATATTGAATGGGTAGCTCTGTCGCATTCCATCAACAGTAACACTGCTGTTGCATTCAGAGAGGTTTGATCAAATGAAAGAAAAAATACATCTGTGAGAAAGTCAATAATTTTCCTATATACAGTAACAGTCTTGTGTCACACACACCAGCATACATTAAAGGGGCTGTTGGTATACACTGTCTATTAAGAACAAAGTGTTTTATCTAGTCTATTTACTGTCATCTTATAGGCAATATTACATCGGAGAGAGTGTAGTGTCATGGATATAAACCTGCAGTGACGTCTTCGGCCCTTCACGTTGGGCACGGCGGTGATGTCACAAGACCTCGAGTGTAATCTTGCTTTTATACAACAGTTCCATGAGCACAGTTTATTAACTGACAGTAACACATGACAAAACATTGAGTTTTTGTTTGTTTAGTTACTTTGCTCCACATAGAGAAGTAGTTCCTTCCAAATGTACCCTGTTAACTGTTCCGAAGCACCAAAATAAGCCTGATATAGAACTAAGTAGGCTTATTTTAATTTCACATACATGTACAATGCCACTAGATATTGTGTGCAGAAGTCATTGTTTAGAAGAAAAAGAAAGCCACGTTTATACAGCCAAGCATGTACAGTAGAATGAAATGATGTCTCTGCTGTCGGAGGGTCCGCTGCCATGAAAGGTGACCCCACGACCAACTTCCCTCCCCCTGTTCTATGAAGTGAGAGTAGTACCGTTTTATGTGGTCTTTGGTATGAACCCATGACCTCCCGCCTGTGGGACGGATGATCTACCGTGATTCTGTAAAATGTATATACCTGGTAGTGGTAATGTAGATACCCTTGAACCAGTTTTGTGGGTCACATGATCACAACATGTGTCCTGGATGAAACCACAATTATGTTATCATCACATTCAGTGGTGTGAAAAAGTGTTTGCCCCATTCTGATTTCTCAATTTTTTGTACGTTTGTCACACTTAAATGTTTCAGATCATCAAACAAATTTAAATATTAGACAAAGATAACACAAATAAATGCAAAATGTAGTTTTTATTTGAAGGTGTTTGTTATTAAGGGTATAAAAAAATTCAAACCTACATGGCCCTGTGTGAAAAAGTGATTGCCTCCCCTGTTAAAACATAAATTAACTGTGGTTTATCACATCTTCGAAAGCCAAGTTCAATTTTCTAGCCATTTCTAAAGCTTTGGGACTCCAGCAAACCGCAGTGAGAGCCATTATCCACAAATGGCGAAAACATGGAACAGTGGTGAACCTTCCCAGGAGCGTCCATCCGTCCAAAACTACCCCAAGAGCACAGCGACGACTCATCCAAGAGGTCACAAAAGACCCCACAACAACATCCAAAGAACTGCAGGCCTCACTTCCTTCAGTTAAGATCAGTGTTCATGACTCCACCATAAGAAAGAGACTGGGCAAAAATGGTCTGCATGGCAGAGTTCCAAGACAAAAACCACTGCTGAGCAAAAAGAACATAAAGGCTTGTCTCAGTTTTGCCAAAAAACATCTTGATGATCCCCAAGACTTTTGGGAAAATACTCTGTGGACTGACAAGACAAAAGTTGAAATTTTTGGAAGGTGTGTGTCCCATTACATCCGGCGTAAAAGTAACAGCATTCAGAAAAGGAACATCATACCAACAGTAAAATATGGTGGTGGTAGCGTGATGGTTTGGGAATGTTTTGCTGCTTCAGGACCTGGAAGACTTGTTGTGGTAAATGGAACCATGAATTCTGCTGTCTACCAAAAAATCCTGAAGGAGAATGTCCGGCCATCTGTTTGTGACCTCAAGCTGAAGCACACTTGGGTTCTGCAGCAGGACAATGATCCAAAACACACCAGCCAGTCCACCTCTGATTGGTTTAAGAAAAGCCAAAATGAAGACTTTGGGGTGGCCTAATCAAAGTCCTGACCTAAATCTGATTGAAATGCTGTGGCATGACCTTAAAAAGGCGGTTCATGCTTGAAAACCCTCCAATGTGGCTGAATTACAACAATTCTACAAAGATGAGTGGGCCAAAATTCCTCCACAGCACTGTAAAAGACTCATTGCCAGCTATCGCAAATGCTTGATTGTAGTTGTTGCTGCTAAGGGTGGCCCAACCAGTTATTAGGTTTAGGGGCAATCACTTTTTCACACAGGTCCATGCAGGTTTGGTTTTTTCCCTTAATCATAAATACCTTCATTTAAAAACTGCATTTTGTGTTTACTTGTGTTGTCTTTGTCTAATATTTAAATTTGTTTGTTGATCTGAAACATTTAAGTGTGACATACAAAAAATGAGAAATCAGGAAGGGGGCAAACACTTTTTCACACCACTGTAGGTATTATGAATCTATGGTGAAGTTGGTAAATCCAACTTTAGTTCGTCCACAATTAGCGAATGAGCTGACGCAGATAGGAGTTAGAACTACAGCTTTGGACAATTCTATACGATGCCCACTTCTTCTTGACACCCTCAGATGAAATAAAAAGAATCTATCACCCCATAGGTATTACGGTTGGTTGCTCGGAATAATAAATCCAACATCTACTCTCCGGTTTTGTTGGAAACAGACATGAGATTTGGTAATATAAAGCCAATATGCCAAGCATTACATCCAGGCCACGGAGGGGTGGAGTTTAAGGACCGTCTCTTTTCATACAGCACCTCACTGTGGAAATTAAGGTATACAAGACAGTGTTACAATTCTCACACATTGTAAGAGGCCACAGACAGTTATTATAATTAAAATATTGCTAGAACACCATTAAAGTGGAATGACATCTGGTGACATGTCTGAGTGCTGTTATGGGGAACTATAAAACTCCTGGAATTTCTACTGCACAATCAGACTACTTGGACGGAACTACTGTTGCATAATGACTTTCATATCATGCCATGTCATCTGCACTGAATAAGGGAGCTTTAATTACGTACTGCATGTACATAATGACACTTTGTTTTATCCTACCTTTGAAAGTGAAGATCTCAGCAATTCAACCACTGCTAGAAATGAGTAAATGTTCAATGATGGATGAAAACAAATTGAAGACCCACATTACAGCCATGTGTACTGAAGTGACAGTTGCAGTAAACCACAGTGGCTTTGATCACAACGGAGTATTGAGCAATACAGTCATCCAGGCTTTATTATCGTGCACTTTTGAAACAAGTGTTTTAGTAAAGAGCTGGGCCCCATTTTCCTGTCAGAAAAGCTTAAATGGACCAATAACTTACTATTTAACTCATATAAATTTTACTGACGAGATGAGAAAAAGTTCCTTCATAGCGTTTGTCCTCAGTGGGTGTTAGGATGTGATGGAAAAGGAAGCTGTTAAATCTGTCAGCTCAAAATTTCCCAAACGTAGAGATATGGTGCGACAAAGGACTTGGCCCACCATTATTCACTTAAATCCTGAAAAAGTTCCATCCATCCATCCATCTTCTTCTGCTGAATCCTTTTTGGGTGGCGGGGGCTGAAGCCTATCCCAGCATCTTTGGGCGAGAAGCAGGGTACACCCTGGACAGATCACCAGTCCATCGCAGGGCCAACACAGAGAGACAGACAACCATTCACTCTCTCAGTCATACCTAAGGACAATTTAGAATCCCCAGTTTGATGCCAATTAACCTAACTTGCATGTTTTTGGCATGTGGGAGGAAACCGGAGAAATGCCCGAGTAAACCCACGCAGACACGGGGAGAACATGCAAACTCCACACAGATCGCTGTTGGTTGGGGGCTGGGATCAAACCCAGGATCCCCTGGCCAAGGGTGAGTTGCTGTGGTGCCGCAGTGCTAACCACTCTTCCACCGCGCTGTCCCTACCTCAAATGAAGGTAGTCACATAGGAACATTGTGTATGTGTTGTACTATACACCATGTACAGCAGGGAAAGTATTGAACATGTCAACAATTTCTCATTAAATATATTTCTGATGGATCCATTGACCTGAGATTTTCACCACATAACAGTAACAACCCAAGTAATCCATACATACTGTACAAAGAAATCAAGGCAACTGTTCACAAAACAAGTTATATTTAATAAAGTGGAATGACACAGGGATTAAGTATTCAACACGCTTGGTAAAATTCATTTAATATTTAGTAGCAAACCTTTGTTGGTAATAACAGCTTCCAGACACCTTCTGTATGGAGAAACTAGGCGTGGGCATTGCTCAGGACTGATTTTAGCCCGTTCTTCTACACAAACTGCCTTCTAATCTTGAAGGTTTTGTGGGTGTCTTCTATGAACTCTGATCGTCAGAGATTTTCAATTGGATTCAGATCAGGTGACTGACTGGGCCATTCTGGCAGCTTTATTTTTCTTCTCTGGAGCCAGTTGAAAGTTTCCTTGGCTGTTTGTTTGCTGAAATGTCCACCCTCATTTCATCTTCAGCATCTTGGAAGACGGCAACAGGTTATTATCAAGGATATCTCTGTACATTTGTCCATTCAGCTTTCCTTCAATTATATGAAGTCTGCCTGTACCATGGGCTGAAAAACACCCCCATACCACGATGCTTCCACTTCCAAACTTCACTGATGGTATGGTGTTTTTGGGCTGATATGCAGTGCCATTTTTCCTTCAAATATGCTGTGTGTTGTGGCATCCAAAAAGTTCAATATTGGTCTCATCTGACCAGACTATATTCTCCCAGTATTTTACTGGCTTGCCCAAATGTTGTGCAGCAAACTTTAAATGAGCTTCAACATGCTTTTTCTTCAGCAATGGAGTCTTGCGAGGTGAGTGGGCATACAGTCCATGTCGGTTGAGTGCATGACTTATTGTTTTTTGAAACAGCAGTACCTGCTAACTCCAGGTCTTTCTAGAGCTCTCCACGAGTGGTCTTTGGCTCTTGGATTACTCTTCTGATAATTCATTTGACTCCTCTGTCAGAAATCTTGTGAGGAGCTCCTGGTCGTGGCCACTTTACGGTAAAATGATATTCTTTCCTCTTCTGAATGATGGCTCCAACAGTGCTCACTGGAACATTCAGCAGTTTAGAAATGCACCTGTAACCAATGCCATCATTATGTTTTGCAACAATAAGGTTGTGAAGGTCTGGAGAGATCTCTTTGCTTCTACCCATCATGAGTTCTTTGTGGTGCGATTGTCTGATATTCACAGACCTTTTTAAAGGCTATCAGTCAGGACTTAACCTACTTAAATTAATTTGCAGTGATGGGGAATGGGATAGCTTCCTAAATTCTGATGGATTTCAGCTGGTTTCTTGGCTTTCTATGCCTTTTTGCACCTTTTTTCTTTGCGTGTTCAATACTTATTCTGTTATTCCACTTTATTAAATGTAACTTGTTTTGTGAACACGGTTGCCTTGATTTCTTTGTATGGATTACTTGGGTTGTTACTGATATCTGGTGAAAATCTCAGGTCAGTGGCTCCATCAGAAATATATTTAATGAGAAAAATGTTGATGTGTTCAATACTTATTTTCCCCGCTGTATGTTTTCAGTGGCACAGCAAGGGACACAGATTATACTGCTTTTTGTTAGTGTAGCTGGGTTTTTTTTTTTATGGTATGCTAAGTCATTTGGCTGCGTCTTAACCTTTTTTCATCCTTCTGTGGTTATTGTCTCGTTTTGATCACATCTCATATGGAGACTGTCTGGTGCCCTTTGCTCATCTGCGTTTGTTTTGAAACATAGTAAATAAGCACATTTTCCATATTTCAAAGGTATTAGAGAGACAGATAAATTGAAGCATTTAGAGGAGAGGCATTTTACTTGAGAGCATTTCTGAGGCCATACCAATGTTAAATGCAAGAAGAGGAAGGGGACTATGGAGCAGAGACATAAGCGATGAAGAGACAAAGACAGTGGCAATGAGAAGAGCCGTCGGCAAAGTCAACACTGTCATTACAGTGACGATTGAATCAGCAGGAGGGGAGACCAGAGAGTGGAGACACTAAACACCTCAGAACACAGCTGGGGGCCCCTGATATGACCTTTAAGAACAAACCGCTCACTGCTCACATGATCCCACATTAAAATAAAAAAGCATATGTAAAGACCAATAATAAGTATCAAGGGAATGAAAATATCCCCACATCACAAGACTGAGACAAATCCTCCAGAAGAGCAACGGTGCAAATGCATATGGTAGGACAGGAATGTCACAGGCTTTTTTCTCCTTCTTCATTTTGGGGTATTATTTTTGGTTCAAGTCTAACTTTTGGACAGATGGCCTCAAATTATCTTCAAGCTCTCTTTGATGCGATGTAGAATTTAGAGCTGAATCAATGAGCTGCAAGCTGCACCGTCCCCGAGGCAGCAAAGCACTCCTCCAGGTCGACACAAAACATGCCCACTGTGGCTGTGGCCCAACAATTCTCTTACAGTAGATTCAGCTGTGTGAAATACATTAGGACTCTTTTTTGCGAAGCTGTTGTTTTGCTCAAATGTTCTGTGGCTGGCACAGCACACATGCAAGTCAAATTTGTGACACTAATAGTTCTAAGAGAGTTCTCAGGAGATCTTATGATATGATGAGATAAGATGGGAGTTATCAGTGGCTTCTTTTTGCATCAAATGCACTCTGGCTAAATTTGCTATGACAACCTTGGTGGGAAAAAAAAAAGAAAAAACAAAATTGGCAGATGTTTAGAAATTGAAATCACATACAGTACGGTATATAGGTTTTCCATTCAGGGTTACTTAAAGCAACACTATGTAAGATTTTCACCCTAATTATACTATTTCTAAAATTATTTTAATGGTACATCAACTTCTGACCGGGCGAATGCCGCTTCCCCCATAGCCTGATTAGCCCACATTGCCTAAAACACCTCTGTTCTTGGGAACACTGAAAAGACTTCAGCCTGTAGGTGATTTAAAGAGACATGAGGGGGCATGCCATCACCCTTGGTAGCAAAATGACCATCCAGCTACAATGCTCTGCACTGTGTGTCTGTATATATATATATATATATACAGTATATATATATATATATATATATATATATATATATATATATTTATAATAATATGTACATATGTATATTAGCTGCTCTTGTTTTTTGTTTTTTTTTCTTGCCTTCTGATTGTTGCTCTGAGTGTTGCTATCCCTGTGCTGTTGCAATATGGAATTTCCCCATTGTGGGACTAATAAAGGCTTATGAGATGAGATGAGCTGAGATTCAACTTTATTGTCATTACACATGTATGAATACAAGGTAACGAAACGTGACTTGGCATTTGGGCACGCTCTGCAGAGCGCATCCAAGGCCGGGGCAGCCACTAGGCGCCAGTCATAGTGGTGATAAAGAAAGAAAAAGGGAAGGGATATGGAGGAGGGTGAAAGAGGGAGCAGAAGAAAAAGCGACCGTTCTCTCTGAAGGGCAGGAAGAAAAAGTGTATATCCCTATACACTTCAGAATTCATCCGGCTGCTTCTGTCTTTTGTCACATCATCAATAAACACAAGTGACCCAGTGCCATTGGAAGCCATGCATGCCCATGCCATCACACTGCCTCCACCACGTTTTACAGAAGATGTGGTGTGCTTTGGATCATGAGCTGTTCCAATTCTTCTCCAAACTTTCTTCTTCCCATCATTCTGGTGCAGGTTGATCTTAGTCTCATCTGTCCAAAGAATGCTGTTCCAGAACTGGGCTGGCTTCTTCAGGTGTTTTTTGGCAAAGTCAATTCTGGCCTTTCTATTTTTGAGGCTGATTTAATGGTTTGCACCTTGTGGTGAATCCTTTGTATTTACTCTCGTGAAGTCTTCTCTTTATGGTAGACTTAGATACTGATACACCTACTTCTTGGAGAGTGTTCTTCACTTGAGTGAATGTTGTGAAGGGGTTGTTCTTCACCATGGAAAGGATTCTGCAATCATGCACCACTGTCTTATCTTATCTTAAAATCATGTGGGGAGAAAGGGGAACCCCCCTCCCCCAACCTAGACAAAAGAGAGAATTGTCCCCCCATTACCATCATAAACCTTTCTACATCATGTTACAGAGCTGAATAAGATGGATTTGAAGCATTAATTCAAAGCAGAAATCCATAAAAGTTATAAATTTGCATTTTTTTATATAAATTTACATATTTTTTCCTATAAATCTGCAACTTTTTTCTCAAAAATTTGCATTTTTTTCTCATAAATGTTTAGTTTGTCATAAATTTTCAACTTTTTTCTTGTAAATCTGTAGCTTTTTGCTCAAAAATTTCCAACTTTTTTCCTATAAATTTTCATATATTTACCTGTAAATTTTCAACTTTTTTCTTGATTTGCATTTTTTTTCCTGTAAACCTGTAACTTTTTTCTCATAAATTTGAATTTTTTTCTTATAAATTTTCAACATTCTTTATGTGAATTTGAAAATATTTACCTGTAAACTTTCAATTTGTATCTCATAAATTTTAAACTTTTTTCTTGTAAATTTGCAATCTTTTCTCAAAAATGTTCAACTTTTTTCCTTTAAATTTGCAACTTTTCTCAAAATTTGCAACTTTTTCCTGTAAATTTGCAAATATTTACCTGTAAATGTTAAACTTTTTTTGTGTAAATTTGCCACACTCATCAGGATGTTGGTTAAATTTTTATTCAATGTAATTAAATTGTAATTTGTGACTTTCTGAATTTTTAAACTGGCACCTTTTATCATATTTTTGCAAATTTGCACCTAATTTAGATTTATCCATTTGTACCTTATGCTAAATTTATGAACACCAACCATTCACCTACTGACAACAGCTATGGCGAGTAATCTATTCTTGTACAGACTGAATGTGGGTTAGAATAATACGTATACCTTCTTGTTTTGGGGTTCATTTCTCTCTAAATGTCTATTAGGGCTATATCTTTCATCATTTCAATGAATTTTCTTGGTGCTGTTTTTGATTTGAGAAATGAAGATTAGGATGTAAGTGAATGTTTATGTCTCCTCCACATATCAGGATTCCTCCCGTTTGATTCATAATTAGATCTATTATTTTTTTGAAAAAACCAAGTTCACTACATGGTGAAGCGTAAATGTTAAGCAGGGTGAATTCCGTCCCATTTAGTGTTCCTTTTACCAAAATGAATCTGGCCTCCTCGTCTTTTTGTTCATATGTCTGTTCAAAAGCGATTTTATTGGAGATTAGGATGGCGACTCCCCTCTTATGTTTAGATTGGTGTGAGGAGAAATAGACTTTTGTAAAACCCATTTTTCATAGTTTTTCATGTTCGACAGATGCGTTTCTTGTAGGTATGCAATATGTGCCTTTTCATTTTAGAAAATATCTTAGATCGTTTTATTGCGCTGAGTATACCGTTTACATTGAAGGAAATTACTCAAATTTTCTCACTTGTCATCTTTTTGGTAAGAGAACTCTGCCCACTCAAATGAGTCTGCTGTGAATTGTCTCTCTGGAACACAATAGAAAGAACACAGATTGAAAACATTATAAACATTCAACCATTCAATAGAACTGTAGATTCCAAATTAAAGGTTTCTGTGAATTGACCCTTGACCTCCCTCTATGCTGCCATCACTGAAGGAGGCAGAACCGGAACCCCCAGGAACAGCAGCTTTCAATGACATTCTGACAAATGGGCAGGAATGGAGAAATGCAGAAATTTAATATATAGAATAAATGCATTATTATTTATTGTGTCTTAAAATGACTAAACGGCATTTATCTTATTTTTTTATTTTATTTTTTTTAGATGAATGCAGAATTCAAGAGAATCACAACAATCAATCTGCAGTCAAAGTTCTTCTGTGAGCTAGATGCTCATTCTGCAAACCTGATGAAGGAGTATGCCAAAAAAGGTGGAGTTCAAGGGAGAAGGATAAAGACCATCATGGCACCCATAAGCCAGATATATCATCAGAAAGATGGCAGAAACTTCACTGAAACTTGGCCATTGTAGAAATAACTTAAGCTGTGCATGCACTGTGCGATTTTTGGCCCATTTTGAGCTGTGCGACTATTTTTGGGATCGGGCCAAGTCTCGGCTAAATCGTGTGTTGTGCATCGTCTAGTATACATGGGATAACAAGAAGCGATTAACACCTCACGACCAGCTCCCGATCAGCAATCGTATGGTCGTAAGAAAAACAAACCTGTTTGAAATCCTGGTCGCCCCTTGTAAGGGTATCGCATTGTTGAAGGAAGTGCCACAACCCGTCTTACCTCAACCTCTCACACTGCACATGCGCGAACACAGAAGACTTTCTTCTTCTTCTTCCGTTGCATTTCCGGATACAAGACTCCGACGTGTCGCGTATGGACTTACAGTGTGAGCAGTCAGGTCGCATCAGAGCATCGGCCCATATTATTTATTTAGCGAATGCAAAGTCCTCAAGCCAAGCAGTTGCCTCCTGGTTTGCTGTATGGAGGGTGTGTAATCCTCCTTCCAGTCTTTGGAGCGGGCAAGCCTTTATGATGTGTTCCATTGTTTGCTCCTCTCCACATGCGCACAGTGGGCTAGGGCTACTGCCCCATCTGTGAAGGCTGGCCAAGCAGGGGCCATGTCCAGTCCTGAAGCGATTGAGTGTAGACCACTGTCTCCTTGGGAGGTTGGTGCCCGGGACCTCTTGGTTGGGGTTTGTCACCAGGTGTTTGTTTGGGACCTCCATGGTCTCCCATTCCTCTTGCCAAGCTGTCTGGATGGTGAAGTCAGCTGGGGGAGGGTTTTTCCAAATTGGCTGTCTGGATGGAAGTTGGGCAGTGGGTGGGGTGTAGATATCTGCATAGATTGGTAAGTGAGGAGAATCTTTGGCTTTTTGAAGCATCCTTTGAGTTAGTGCTGCTCGCCGGATGTGTGGGGGGGGCTATGTTTGACAGTACAGGGAGCCAGGGGAGTGGTGTTGAGCGGATTGTCCCAGTTATGGTTCTCATGGTTGTGTTGAGCTGGGTGTCTACGTGGTGTGTGTAGGATGGCCTGGACCAGACAGGGGCACAATATTCTGCTACAGAGTATGAAAGGGCCAGTGCTGAGGTGCGCAGGGTGGAGGCTGCCGCCCCCCATTTTGCACCAGCAAGCTTGCAGAGCAGGTTGTTTCGTGCCTTCACCTTAGCAGCCGTCCCCTTTAAATGTTCCTTGAAGGATAGGGTCCTGTCAAGGGTCACTCCAAGGTAGGTTGGATTCGAGGCATGCTTAAGCTTAATTCCGCTCAGGTGGATGTTTAGTTCTCTGGCAGCTTTTACATTGTGGATATGGAATACACTGGAGACGGTTTTTGCTGGGCTTGGTTTTAGGTGCCAGGTTTTGCAGAACTGGTCCAGTTTGGCAAGATCTTCCGTGAGCACCCGTTCCAGTGGCTCAAAGTCTGGTGCTTGGAGTGCCAAACAGATGTTGTCTGCATAGATGAATTTGCGGGATTTTGTAGTGGGCAGGTCATTTATGTAGAGGTTAAACAGGGTTGGAGCTAGAACTGAGCCTTGTGGGAGTCCGTTTTTCTGCGTTCTCCATGCGCTTGTGTTCTGACCGAGATGGACTCTGAACCTTCGGTTGGTCAGCAGGGTTTTTATAATTGCTGATGCCCAGGCAGGGATCGCCTTTGTAAGTTTCAGGAGGAGGCCTTTGTGCCAGACCGTATCGTAGGCAGCTGTAAGATCGAGAAACACAGCCCCTGTCTTCAGTCTGCTCTCGAAACCATTTTCGATGAAGGTGGTTAGGGCCAGTACTTGTTCTCCTGTGCTGCGGTCCTTGCGGAAACCTGCTTGATCCACACTTAGAATTTCCTCTGTTCCTGGGGAAATATGTTGCAGTATTAGGCGCTCCATGATTTTATAAGGAACACTGAGTAGGGAGATTGGGCGGTAGCTTGCTGGTAGTTTGTGGTCTTTGCCAGGTTTTGGTATAGCAATGACCTTTGCTGTCCGCCATTTCTTTGGGATCAAGTTTGTTTTTATGATCCTTGTGTAGAGTTGTGTCAACCAGGTTAGGGCTCGGGGGCCAAGATTTTTCATGAATTCTGGGAAGATGTTGTCATATCCTGCTGCCTTTCCACATTTCAGGCCCTGTAGGACTTTCTCCAGTTCAGCAGCTTCGAAGGGTTCAGGGTTCATTTCCTCTACGGGCATTTTTTGGTGTTTTTTTTAGCTCAGTTGTAACTGCTCTTCTGGTGTCTTTGTCTTGGGGTGCTTTGGCGATGGTCAGTAGGTGGGATGCAACTTGGTTGGGTGTGACAGATGCTCGGCTTTGGCTAGGGGGCTTCTGTGCAGCTCCTAGGTGACGGATGAGGCTCCAACATTTCCTGCTAGAGAGGGTAAAGCTCCGGTCAGCAACTGTCTCCTCCCATTTCTTTCACCGGGCTGTACTTAGCGATTCAATGAGATGGTCTGCTATCTCTGGGTCCCCTGATGTTTGATAGGATTGTAGGAGGGCAGCACTTTCTCTGTCCAGGCATGGGACATAGCGGGGTCGGTAGCCTCGTGGGATTGCAGTGTGAGCAGCCTTGAAGATTGCGCTGCAGAAGCGGTTGTATGCGTCATCTACAGTGATGGTGTGGAGTGGGATGGCAACAGCACTCCGATCCAGGGTTTCACTGAATTTCTTCCAGTTGGCTTTGCGGAAGTTCCAGCACATCTTCCTTGGGCTGTTTATGACTGGAAGTTGTAGGCCAATGTGTACAAGCAGGGGCCGGTGTTGGCTGTGTGGAAAATCGTCAAGAATGAGAATCTGTGTAGGATATGGCATCCCATTCAAAGAGCTGACCCAGCACAGGTCAGGAGAATAGTCCTTCTTCCACCTAGCAGAGTGGAAGGTTCCTCTTTGTTTGGGGTCGTGTATCAGAGCGAGATCATTTCTAGATGCCCATTCTGAAAGTACCTCCCCATCACTATCCACTGCTGGGTACCCCCAGTCAGGGTGATGGCTGTTAAAGTCCCCCACATAGATGGCAGGGTGGGGTAGGGTGGATAAGACCTGCAGATCCCAGTTGGCACTAGGGGGCTTGTACACATTGACAATATGGAAGCCACCAATGGTTATGGTGTCTGAGAAATGTGTTGTTGTCAGGTGGTTTACTTCAACTATGTCAGAACGCACATAGGTGGCATGTCCATGTTTGGCATGTGGAACATAGCACAGGAGGTCAAAGCCATTGATGGTGTAGCGGCCAGCTTCCTCTGTGCCAATATGAGTCTCTTGGAGGCAGATTACATCAATCGAGTGTTGGAAGGCGAGGACTTCGATAAGGCTTTGCTTGGCTGCAGATAGGCCTTCAACGTTTAGTTGTAGTATGCGAAGGGCAGGTCCTACTGCAAGGTGCTCTCGGGGCTGTTTGCTTTCGGCTTTGGGACTGTGACTAGGATTCTTCTTTGACTGAGGCATTGTCTCTTCGAATTTAGTCTGCTGGTAGGATCATTAGCTTCCCCGGGCAAGCCCGGGTACTGGCGGGGGGCGCGACGAGAACGCTGATCCTTTGTCCACATCGGCCCGTATAGTGTGAGAACATGAATCGTGAGATGCGAACTTTCGAACTAGTGGCACAATTTGAGTTGGAGCTGAGTACAACAATTGAAAATATCGCACAGTGTCTGCCCACCTTTAGAGCACCATAATCCTAGGAGTCAATTGACCACAGTGGGTGGCAACATCTGAACAAAGCTGTCCCTGGCAGGTGTCTTTCACGAAGATGACAGGTGTTGTGACTACATTGGCCACAATGTTTACAGTGATCCTTTAAGCATGTGAAGTCTTTTGGAATGGTCTGTTTTTTTTAAAATTTCTGATATAAATATTTATTTTGCATTTTCAGGCAAATAGCATAGATGATGCAGGTTACATCTTTATCTAAAATATTAATATGAAGGCTGACATGATGAATTGAAAATGTGACGTGTTAAATAGTGAGTTAACAAAGATACGTGTCTGACAGTTTTTAAAAAACAGACTACCTCACAGCTATAAACACACTGAAGAATCACTGTTTACAGCGATAGCCTCTGCTGGTTTGTTTAGATGATGGTCCTAATGTTTTTTTCTCTTCTCTGATCTTCATATTGAGACTGACTCTATCGACATCAAAAGAGAATACGTCCTCAAAGCTCTCTGCATGTACCTGAATGAAGATCCAGAGAAGCTGGTGAAGGAATACCTGGTAGGTTAATTTACTACTATGATGTCAGTTGGCTGTGACATCTCTCCATTCTGGAGAATAGCACAGATCATATTTTAACTTTTAACCTCCTTTTTTTCCTCTTAATGAGAATGTAGACCTTATTCCAATAGAATAATAAATACTGAGCACATGATTACAACAGACAGATCATGGGCATGGGTGGGGCCTAATCATGAAGCACTTTACAATGATTAAGTGAGACAAATGGATATTGCATATTCATGTTTGTTCTATCACATGTATATTTAATGTTAAAAATATATGAATGCAGTTGGAGATATCATTTTTACAGTAAGCTCTAAAAATGAGATGCAATTCACATCAACGAAAAATCGTTGTCCTTGTTTATTACTTGCCACAGGATGTTACTGAGAGCACTCAAAAGGACCTGGCAGAGACAGTGTTTGGCATCTTTGTCATTCGCCATGAAGGTGCAGGGCTCATTGACCAGCCTGAGGAAGTCAGAGTGTGAAATGTTTAAGGATATGTGTAGTTTGTACCTTGGCGTGAGTAACATCCATCCATCCAGTGGCTTCACAGAGCTGACTTGTTAAGGCATCTTTGCACTTTAGAAATTTGATGTTCACAATTTAAGGAGTCACAGATTCGTATTGCCTGTATTCCTTTAGGTTAGTATTTCTGTCTATCCTAAAACTGTTAGGAAACCTAAGTTCAGTGGTGTTCACCAGCACCTCAAACTGCATGTGTTAACATGAAACTTTAAGAGGAACGCGAGTTCAACTCATCCGTTTATTTTTTTGATGCTGCTTTTCGTTTGGCTGTACAACTAATGTCCAGTCAAGATGGTTTATTACTGATGTGAGATAATCACACTAAACCAGGTGTAACTAAAGTACAAACTACACACATCCTTAAACATTTCACACTACTAACTTTTGGAGTGAGTAACATCCATCCATCTAGTGGCTTCACAGAGCTGACTTGTTCACAGTATTACCTGTATTCGTTTAGGTTATTATTTCTGTCTATCCTAAAACAGTTAGGAAACCTAAGTTCAGTGGTGTTCACCAGCACCTCAAACTGCATGTGTTAACATGAAACTTTAAGAGGAATGTGAGTTCAACTCATCTGTTTATTTTTTTGATGCTGTTTTTTGTTTGGATGTACAATTAATGTCCAGTCAAGACGTTTAAGTATTGATGTGAGTTGATCACACTAAACTAGGTGCAGTTACTAAAGCTAGGAGTGTGAAATGTTGAAGGATGTACATCCTTCAACACAGTAGGAAACAGTGTTACTTAAAAGTACAAAATATATTTTGTACTTCTGAGTGAGTAACACTGTTTCCAGCAACACTGCTAAAAATGTATTCTATTTTTGGAGATACACTATTGCACCTTTTCCGTTTGCTTTGTGTCATATTTCCACCATTAACCTTGAGACTAAACTTTGTAGAAAGTTTCAAATATTAACTGCTAAGTATTACAGCAATGCTAACAGTTTAGTAACACTCAGAAGTCTTTCCTTGAATCTGCGTAAATAAATCATGGAAAGGATTTCCACGTGATTAAATGGCTTTGGTTTAACGTTTTGCAATTTTGTTCTTCAAACTAAATGTACTTATGTTGAGTCAACTTAATTGATTGAGGTTGCGTCAACGTTTTGAAAATGGTTTGGTTTAGCATTATTAAATAGTGTTTAGCTAATGTAATTTACATGTGTTGAACCAACTAATGTACTAATTGGATCACCTCTACTAAAATAAGTCAGCTGGAAATGTAGTAAATAAGTTGGACTAAAACCATGCAAATGAGTTTACCTAACACTATTTAATAATGCAGCACTCAACCATTTGAACAAGTTAAATCAACCTTTATCAGTTAAGTTGACCCAACATAAGTACATTTTGCTTGAAAAACAGAATTGCAAAATGATAAACCAAAGCCATTTAATCACGTGGAAATCCTTTCCATTATTTTTTTATGTTCATTCAATTTCATTTTTAGGTAATTATAATGGTTGACAGCACCTGCAGCATTGTGATAACAGGACACACAAACAATGCTCGTTGCATTTATTATAATCATACTGTAAGTAAGCCATGTATATGGAATGTTAAGAACTCAAATACAGACTTTTTTGCATTTTTAAAATTTTCTACCATTATCACGCATTGAAAGTGACAATGACTGCTGTTTAGTTCATATATTATTCAACTGTATGTGGCACAATGACTTGTTTGTGTAGTGTTCTGGCTCTGCTGCTCTGCTCTCACCTGCAGTGATTGCAGGCTGCCTATTTAAGAGGAAGCCAATCTCTCCTCTGCATGGAGATGTCAAACTTCACAGCCAGCATTCTGGGGAAGCTCCTCCAGTTTGTGTGCAGTAGTGATGTTAAAACCGAGGCCTCATGAAACAATGAGCAACTTTGAAACAATTGCTTCATGAGCAGTACAATGCTATGAAAGATCTAATAAAGACTGCCATCTGGTGACTGACTGTTAGAACTGCATTTGAGTTGAAAATCTGAAAAAAAGGCAATGCTCTATATGACAGGTTGCACTACTGTTTTTGTTAAGTCATTTTCTTAGACAGGCTTGTAAAAATTCTGTCAATAATTTTAATTGACTTTAATTAGATCACCCTCCATATAAGCTGTCAAATGATAGACTTTCAGAATATGTAGTTATTGCTGGAAAAATTCTGTGGAAGGACAATTTTCAGTAAACGAACCTCTGAGATTTTATATATACTGTATACGTATACACATACATATATATACAGAGAGAGAGAGAGAGAGAGAGAGAGAGAGAGAGAGAGAGAGAGAGAGAGAGAGAGAGAGAGAGAGAGAGCAAGGCTTGACATTAACACTGGCCAATGGCTGGTGAATTTCAGCAGCGGCCGGTAAGACAGCTACACTCTATAGAAACTTTGGTCATGTGCTGCCATGAAGGGGTGTCCCGTAGGGGTAGTGATGTTACGCTGGACACCGCCCACTCAACACTGATTCGCACAGTATAAAGCGGAAGTGCCAGGAGCAGGTTTTTTTTTTTTAAATTTAATAGAACCAAATACAACATACAAACTCTCAATGAGGATAAAGGTTACAAAAGAGTTACAAAATCAGAATTTTCACAAAAAAGATACAATCAGTCAAACTTCACATTCCAATTAACAAGAAAAAAAGGGGTATATTAAAAGAGAGAGAGTAAAGAGCACGACAATTCTCTGATAAAGTCTTTTTTTTTATTATTATAGTAATAGGAGCTGTCCAATGTCTCTGGCAATTGTTTTTTTGCATCATGAGCAGTGCATCAAGTGCTGTTTCAGCATGCCCAGTCACGTGATCGTAGCAAGCGAGGCCTTGTTATGTCGGTCACATCACGTGACTTGAGGGCTCATGGGAAATTTGAGAGGGTTCTATTAGAATTAGTTTTTTTTGTTTGTTTGTTTGCTTTGGATTGTTTGTTCCTGCCATCCACTTTTGAAAAGATCTCAGATAGGCAAATGCTCAAAAAAAGCATTGAGATTTTTTTCAGGTTTTTTACCCAGATGCAGTTCCAACACTCAGTCAGCAGATGGCACTCTTTATTAAATGTTTCATAACACTGTGTCGCTCATGAAGCAATTGTCTCAAAGTTGTTCATTGTTTTATAAGGCCTCAGTTTCACCATCACTAATGTATTTATGAGTAATACCAGGTTGGTGGCTCAGTTGGTAGAACATCCACCCCACACCCAGGAGGCTGGGCTTCAAATCCCGGCCAGGTCATGCTGAAGACCATATAAAAAGCAGAACTTCCTGCCGTCCAGCTTGGTGCTCAGCAATAATGGAACGGAGGAGGGAAATTTGTGGCGGCGCCTTGCATGGAAGCAATCCCTCTGATTCTATATATGTGTGTGATTAACACTGTAGAGAAGAGAAACATAATTTCCTTCGACTGTACATGATTGGCTGTATAGATTTGAATGACAATAAAGATGGCTTATCCTTATTTAGTACATGTAATGTGTTTAATGTTACTAAACCTAAACCTAATTCTAACTTGTGTAATACTGTCCCTGACTTCTACTCAAATAGCGAATGCAATGATGATAACAAATCCCCCTCTCAAAAAACCCTCAGTTTGAGTGGTGAATCAGACCCCTTTAAAATCCTTCACTATTGACTATGCAATGCCGAGCCCTCTCAAATTTCTCGCCAGGTCTCAAATCACGTGATGTGACAACGAGACCGCGATTGCTACGCTCACGTGACTGTGGCCATGTTGACGCAGTGCTCGACACTCTGCTTGTGACAATTCCGTGTTATGTTGCTCGAATCGGTGTCGAGTGGACGATGTCGAGCATAACATCACTAGTGTGTAGCCAGAAAGTCTTTGTGCGCTCTTCTTCCTCCAACGCAGGACCGTCTAAACATTAACTAATCTCCATTGCCCATAAATTCTGCTCAGTCTCTTCCAGGACATCCAACCTGTGCACAGGCAGATGTTTTCCTCCTGGCAGATTCAGGACCTCTATCATCTCCACTCACTGGCCGCAAGTTCCATCTCCATCACCAACTGTAATATAAACTGTATTTACCCTTGAGCCCCGGGCTCCATCGTCTCGCCCCTCAGCTGTGTGAACTCCAACTGGGAGAATACCTACCAGGATGGCAGCAGCTGATACTCACGCAGCTGGAATCTGCAACTACCTGCAGGTGCTCGCCATAACCTGCTGTGACAGAATCAGTAAGAAATAATTATTTCACTAACTCACTAAATCCATTAAGCTGCATACTTGCCATTTTCTCTTTTCTTCTCCCTACAGGGTTGCCAGATTTTCACTGCACACAATATCACCACTAGTAAATATTGTAAATAAACACTTTAAAACTGCCTCTTGTCTCATCGTTGTGACTGTAACCAAAAATGTCAGTTTGCGTTTCTTTACCTGGTCAAAGACCTGTTGAATCAAGAAATCACTTCAATAGAATCTGTCTGACAAAGTGGAGTAGAGTAAAAGATCTCAAAAGAGATATGCCAAGATCTAAAGAAATTCAAGAACAGATGAGAAACAAACCCACAACATCTAAAGAACTGCAGGCTTCAGTTGCCTCAGATTGGACACTGGTCCATAATTCAACAGTAAGAAAGACTGGGCAAAAATGGCACCCATGGGAGAGTTCCAAGGTAAAAACCACTGCTGAAAAAAAAGAACACAAAGGCTTGTCTCACATTAGTAAAAATCATCCTGATGATCCAAAGACTTTGGGGAAAATATTCTGTGGACTGAGAAGACAAAAGTTGAACTTTTTCGAAGGTGTGCGCCCTGTTGCATCTGGCATAAAACTAACAGCTGTTCATAAAAAGAACAGCAACAGCAGTCAAACATGGCATTGGTAGTGTGATGGTCTGGGGCTGCTTCAGTACCTGGATGACTTGCTGTAATTGATGGAACCATGAATAGGAGTAGTGATTCCCATGAAATATGGACGGACAGACAGATGGATGAATGACGGATGCCACGTCATCGCATTAGTTTCTTCCAGTTTTGCCAGCATTAAAAACACTGAAGAATAAAATTGTGAAGTGCTAACACAGAACTGCTTATTGCTTACTCTTGAAAAGAAAATTATTATAAAACTTATTTTATACAACCATACTGAAAGTGCACTCCATATCACTTTTTGGCTAAAATTTCCTAATATGAGATCAAAAAAGTACATCCATCCATCCATCCATCCATCTATCAAACAAAGCAACATGCTTTTATCGAGGTAAACTTAGATTACTGTGTAATAGTAAAGAAACTCAACCGCTGCACAACTCATGTCTCCTAAGACCTCAGATTGTTGCTGCTTGACTAATTTTAGTTTTGCTTTTGAAGCACAAAGCAACATAAACAAAAGCCTAGAGTTGGTTTCAAAATGTGCATGTGAAAACACACACACACACACACACACACACACACACACACACACACACACACACACACACAGCGTGCTGTCCTACTACGATGAGTGACCATAAGTTCATTGACCCCTGCCCCAGTGATTTTATTGCTCCCCCCCACCCCCCCACCCCCGACGTCTGTAACAGAGCAGCAGAGGGGAGAGAGATCCAGGCAGCCTGAAAGTGACAGATGAGTTCAACTCCTGCCCCAAAGTGCTCATCTCATCCTAGATGGAGGGTTAGAGACGAGGTGTCAATCATTCATCGCTGCCCTATAGGCATCACTCTGTCAGTGAGGTATGAAGCAATAGCAGCTTCCGAATTCACCCCAAGCTTCATGTATGGATGGAGAGATGCCATGTTTGGTGGAGGGAGATATTCTTCTTTGTTAAGTTTGACTGCTTATTGTTGCGATGAGAAGAAATTATATCAAATAAAGCTTGTATTTACACAAGGTGCACAAATAGAGAGGATAGATTGTCACATTGCTCATCCATCTAATAAGATTTCAACAATGTATTAGCCTTGTTTACTGATTGTGTAATTGCTTTGCTACTGGATGAAATAAGGCTGTTCCAACTACACATAGTAACAAGGATGTGGATGGAAGTAAAATGCAGGTCAATCTGATGGTTGTACACCTTTGAAAATCCACTTTAAAACTTGCAGAAGCTTCAGGATTAATTAGTTGCTCTCTGTAACCTCTGATGGCCGTGGGTGCAGTGTTACTGTTACTGTATGTGAGCATAAGCTTGTGTGGACCTGTGTATGCCTATCTGTATCACACACTGGGGTGTGATCATTACCTTAATCATGGAAGGATTCTCCAAGGAGGTGACTGTAATATGACCAATTACTCTGGCTCCCATCATTAATGATGACAGATATTGTGTTGGGTGGGGGTGGGGGGTTGGGGTGCAAAAGCTGTAATGACTTATGCTCACTACAGTATGTAAATTAAACTATAGAACCACTGAACATCAGTTACCAGTTTCTTCATGTATAACACTTATCAACTAAATACATGCTGGTTTATTATTATTAGCCCTGTTTAAAGTTTTGGTATCATTATCACAAAGATTTTAATTTGACATATACTGTACTTTTAACATGCAGACATCTATACAGATGCCTACAAACATTCAAAAAAAATATATGTTGCTCTGCCATAAGATTTAACAAGCTGTCTTCAGGATTGCAACTGACCATTGAGACAGAGAGTCATTAGGTTTTCTCTGTCTGTGTCCACACAGTTCTTCAGGGAAAATGTCATTAGCATTTCTCTGTGTCTGACGGGGAGTCAAAAGAGCATCTGCCTATTTTCTGCTGGCATCATATCCTCTATCACTCACTGCTCAAGGCCCTCCATATTACTGAGCCACTGGTTGACCTGACTACCATTTATTAGACTTATCAAAAACATAGGGGTCCTTTGCTTTATTTCAGCGGTGGAGCATGTTGGTCAAAGCCAGCCCTTAGGAGCCTGTAATGCTTGCAGCATTTGTAGGGTAGCAGATGTACAGATGACAAGGATTTTTGATCATCGTCATGACTGCAAACACACCCCAAGGGTCTCTTTTTTTTTCTTTTTTTAACAAAGAAAGGAGACATGGATTCAGCCCTAAAATGATGCAGTCACTTGTTTTTCTTCTGGAACAAGAACACAGACTGGCAGACATCTATAGTACAAAAGTATGATTAAAGCTGCCCAGACCTTAAATATGGCTATATTTTTTTATTCGATAACTAGTCCACCACCACCACCAAAAACAAACAAAAAGAAAACAAAAAAAAAGCTGTTTGTCACTGCTTCCTGTGTTAAATTTTAGTGATAACCTTCCTTTAGTCATTAAATATACATTTTTAGGTGGTTACATTTACGGTCAGAGGTGGTGTTCCGTTGTAAAAAATATGTTGTTAAAAATAAGGACATGGTTAGGGCTAGGGTAAAGAAAAGGTGAGGATCTAGTTTGCAAACATTACAAATGTAGCTCTCCAGAATGTCACCTCACTAGATGTCCCTAACTTTAAAAAGTATACATACAGTAAGTTACAGTACACTACCTGCTTGTAAAAAAATCTAATAGGGTGTTTCCTCATTTGTAACATTAAATTGGTTTGTTTAAATTTTTATTAATGTGTCACAGCCAAAATAATCTTGGTAGCCATGGCTACACTACACACCGGTCAGCATAACAATATGACCACCTCCCTAAATCAGGTGCCAAGTCCTGTCATTCGGAAATCAAGGTCCCAGAGTCTGGAGGAAGAGTGGAGAGGCACAGAATCCAACTTGCTTGAGGTCTAGTGTGAAGTTTCCACAGCCAGTGATGATTTGGGGAGCCATGTCATCTGCTGGTCTTGGACAACTGTGTTTTATCAAGTATAAAGTCAGTGCAGCCATCTACCAGGAAATTTTCGAGCACCTCATGCTTCCCTCTGCTGACAAGCTTTATGGAGATGCTGATTTCGTTTTCTAGCAGGATTTGACACCTGCCCACACTGCCAAACGTATCAAAATCTGATTTAATGACTATGGTATCACTGTGCTTGACTGGCCAGAAAACTCTCCTGACTTAAACCCTATAGAGAATCTATGGAGAATTGTCAAGAGAAAGATGAGAGACACCAGACCCAACAATGCAGACGAGCGGAAGGCAGCTATCAAAGCAACCTGGGCTTCCATTACACCTCAGCAGTACCACAGGCTGATTGCCTTCATGCCACGCTGCACTGATGCAGTAATTCATGCAAAAGGAGCCCCGACCAAGTATTGAGTGTTTACATGGACATACTTTTCAGTAGGCTATCTACCTCCTCCCGGTTGCGCGGTTGCCATCCAGTCGGCTCTACAGCCTTTCCGGGCCAGAGAGAGAGAGACGATGGAAAGTTACGTCAAGGACTCTTTGAACGCTGGCCTCATTCGGCCTTCTTCGGCTCCTCTTGGGGCAGGATTCTTCTTTGTCAGAAAGAAGGACAGATCTCTGCACCCGTGCATAGATTTTTGTGCGTTAAATACCATTACTGTCAAGGATAAATACCCTCTACCCTTGATCAACTCTGCGTTTGAGCTCCTTCAGCGCGCGCGGGTATTTACCAAACTGGATTTGTGCAACGTGTATCATCTAGTCTGCATTCATGAGGGGGACAAATGGAAGACGGCTTTTAAAACACACCTGGGGCAATTTGAATATCTTGTGATGCCTTTTGGGCTCACCAACACCCCCGTCGTCTTCCAGCGAATGATTAATGATGTCCTCCGCGATATGGTTAATCAATTCTTTTTTGTTTACCTTGACGACATTTTGATTTTTTCTTGCACGCCAGAGGAGCACTCAGTCCATGTCAGGGTCGTGTTACAGTGGCTCCAGGAAAACCAGCTCTTTTTGAAGGCCGAAAAGTGTGAGTTTTCCACCTGCTCCACTTCCTTCCTGGGGTTTATTGTTGCTGAGGGGGAGTTGAGGGCCAATCCGACCAAGGTGAAGGCTGTGCTTGATTGGCCTATACCCCAGTCCTGCAAGGAGCTTCAACGCTTCTTGGGATTTACAAATTTTTATCGCCGATTCATTAGAAATTACAGTGGGGTAGCACAGCCGCTTACTCAGCTGACCTCAGTCAAGGTGCCTTTCACCTGGTCCGAGGCAGCCGAGCGGGCCTTCTCTAAACTGAAGAACATATTTTCCAACACACCCATCTTGGACCAGGTCGACCCTCAGCTCCAGTAGACGTGGACCCTTCCGATTCAGGGATGGGCGCTGTCCTCTTGCAGTGCTCGACCTCTGATCAGAAGCTCCACCCATGCGTGTATTTCTCTCGGCGGCTCACGCCAGCCAAGAGGAGCTACAATGTAGGAGACCGAGAGCTTCTGGCCATTAAATTGGCTCTGGAGGAGTGGAGGCACTGGCTGGAGGGAGCGGTACATCCCATCGTTGTGTGGAACGACCATAAAAATTTAGAGTGTCTTCGGTTGTGTCATGAACTGAGTTTGGACTTTCTCCCAAACTCAGTTTCATGCCTTTTCTCTGTATTTATATTTATCTGTTGTATTTTTGGTGCCCTTTTTGAGTTGTTCCTGCCTTCTATTTGTCTGTTTATGTTTCAGGTTGTTTTGATTATCTGTTGCTTCATTTGTAGTTATTCTCTAGTCTGCATTTGGTTTTGTTTATTTTTATTATGTGGGCTGGCAGTGGTCAGGTGCATTTCCGGGATTGTGTGTGCTGCCTGTTAGCTGCCAGCCGCTCCTCCCTCTCATTACATCCAAGCTGATTCCAAAGATTAATTGTTATTCCCTTCTTCTGCTCAGGTGATCCCACACCTGTTATCACTTATGATGTTACTTCACTCACTACTTAAGCTCTGTCTGTTCACTGGCTCCTCACCGTTACATTACATCGTCACCCTACATCTCCACCAGAGCTCCATCTGCTCTGGTGCGTCATTCTGTAAGTAATTTTTGTCTTGCTCGCCAGTCAGTTTGTTGGAGCGCTCTATGGTTATTCGTTATTTTCCTTTAGTCGCTCACCAGTTAGTTTGTTGGAGCGCCTTGTGTTAATTCTTTTGTCAATTAAATGCACAACACCGGAACCGGCAGTACGCGGACCGCAGACAGGTTCCATCGCCCAGATACACTGTCAGGCAGAGGGTGCGGCTGTCGGCGGACAAGGTGCCTCTAAAAACGGAGTCTCAAAAGTTGTCACCTCGCTTCCTGGGGCCATTTAGAATCATCAATGATGTGACGGTCCGCCTGGAGCTCCCGCCGACTCTCTATATTCACCCTACTCTCCACGTGTCCAAAATTAAGCCCCTCTCCGCCAGTCCTCTCTGTTCCCCCTTGAAGCCTCCTCCTCAGATCCTCGATGGCCAGACCACCTACACCGTTCAGAGAATTCTGGACGTTCGCCGTTGAGGTCACGGGTTGCAGTACTTGGTCCACTGGAAGGGCTACAGACCTGAAGAAAGGTCATGGATCCCGGCTCTCACTTCCATGACAGGGGGATGGTCTGGGTCTTTCCCCGAGCCCATCCCAACAAGCCCAGTGGGCCTCCAGGAGGCGTCCCTTTGGGGGAGGGGGCACTGTTATGATCAGGTGAGCGTACTCCCCCTCTCTTCCTGTGGGAGGTTCCTCGTCTAGTCCCCAGCTCCGCAGGTACACCCACGTGAGTGGATGCACCTGCTGCCTCTTCCCTGCCAGCGCTTAAAAGGACCAGTTTGTGAACGCTCCAGTGCTGGCTTGTTGGGTATAGCTTCCATTTAAAAGAAGTAAGTGAAATTTAAGTTATTAAGGAACCCAGACATTAAACTCTTTTTCTCTTCCTCCTTCTGAGGTTGCTGCCATCTCCGCTGTGCATCTCCGGGGGTTGTTGTGCACTCACCTGCTCCATCATCATGGTCATCGCTCCGGACTGCCTTCTCCACCCGGTCAGACATCTCTCCCAACCCTACTCATCCGCAACTTCCTCGCTGGTTCATTTTTGTCCTGCTGGGTTCCTCTGCCAGGCTCTCTGCTCCTATTCGTAAGAATATTCCTATAATTCATTATTCCCAGTCTCCCTCCTCATAACTAACCTGCTCTCGTCTCCCTCCTTACAGGCTGGGTATTCCTCTGGCAAGTGAGGTGTTTTTCCTCTAATGCTGTGTTCACTTGTCAATAAAATTGTGTTTAAACTTTGCTTCTCCGTGTCGTGTGCATTCTCTGGTGGAGCATCCTGCACGTGAGCTGATTATTCTCGTAAACATGATAAACAGGCTACCTTTAGTACCACTAGGGTTGCCACCCATCCTGTAAAATACAGTATCATCCTGTTTTTTACACTAAAATAGTGCGTCCTGTATTGAATCAATACAGGACACGGTTTGTCCTGTATTTACTAGGTGTTTTTAAAGCAGCATCATCTCATCCTCTTTCTGCATGTTGCCTTCCTACTCAGTAGTTGTTGGTTGATTTGTTTACTTTTACGCACCACAAGCAAAGTCATCGCTCGACAGTAATTGGGTGAGAGATAGCCAGGCGGGCTCAGCAGCAGCTGCATTGCCTTGCCGGCTTCTTACAGACCAATATGTCTACAGCTGCACCGTCTCCCGATAGTCTGCCCCGTGCATCAGTCAAACGTAAACGTTTGCAAAAGTACTGACGTGAGTGAGAAAAACTCAATGACTGGCTTGACAGCATCAAAGACAACAAGTACAATGCAAACTGCAAAGTTGTACTCTACACAAATAGAAAAAAGTTGATAAACAAGTTGTACAGTCCTAATGTTAAATAAACTGTTACTTGCACACCCAGATTTTTTTGAGGGGGTTTCATTTGTGGTAAACAGGAACATTTTGACTTTCGAACTTGAAAGGTATATATATATAGACACTGCTCAAAAAAATAAAAGGAACACTTTGAAAACACATCAGATTTTAATGGGAAAAAATAAGCTAGATATCTACACTGATATGGACTGGATAATGTGTTCAGAATGAAAAGATGCGACATCTTTTGATGGAAATGAAAATTATCAACCTACAACCTACAGAGGGCTGAATTCAAAACAATCCAAAACTTACTCATTAAAAAGTGTTCCTTTTATTTTTTTGAGCAGTATATATATATACACATACAGTAGTGTGAAAAAGTGTTTGCCCCCTTCCTGATTTCTCGTTTTTTTGTATGTTTGTCACGCTTAAATGTTTCAGATCATCAAACCAATTTAAATGTTAGAGAAAGACAACACAAGTAAACACAAAATGCAGTTTTTAAATGAAGCTGTTTATTATTAAGGGTAAAAAAAAAATCCAAACCTACATGGCCCTGTGTGAAAAAATGCCCCCCCCCCCCATTAAAACATAGATTAACCGTGGGTTATCACACTTTTGGAAAGCTGAGTTCAATTTCTCTAGCCACACCTCTTCTCAATAAAGAAATCACTTAAACAGGACCTGCCTGACAAATTGAAGTAGACCAAAAGATCCTCAAAAGCTAGACATCATGCTGTGATCCAAAGAAATTCAGGAACAAATGAGAAACAAAGTCATTGAGGTCTATCAGTCTGGAAAAGGTTATAAAGCCATTTCTAAAGCTTTGGGACTCCAGCAAACCACAGTGAGAGCTATTATCCACAAATGGCAAAAACATGGAACAGTGGTGAACCTTCCCAGGAGTGGCCGGCCAACTAAAATTACCCCAAAGAGCGCAGCGATGATTCATCCAAGAGGTCACAAAAGACCCCACAACAACATCCAAAGAACTGCAGGCCTCACTTGCCTCAGTTAAGGTCAGTATTCATGACTTCACCATAAGAAAGACTCTGGGCAAAAATGGCCTGCATGGCAGAGCTCCAGGACGAAAACCACTGTTGAGTAAAAAGAACATAAAGGCTCATCACAGTTTTGCCAAAAAACATCTTGATGATCCCCAAGACTTTTGGGAAAATACTCTGTGGACTGACGAGACAAAAGTTGAACTTTTTGTAAGGTGTGTGTCCCATTATATCTGGCATAAACGTAACAGCATTTCAGAAAAGGAACACCATGCCAATATGGTGGTGGTAGTGTCTGGGGCGTCTGGGGCCGTTTTGCTGCTTCAGGACCTGAAAGACTTGCTGTGGTAAATGGAACCATGAATACTGCTGTCTACCAAAAAATCCTAAAGGAGAATGTCCAGCCATCTGCTTGTGACCTCAAGCTGAAGCACACTTGGGTTCTGCAGCAGGACAATGAATCCAAAACACACCAGCAAGTCCACCTCTGAACGGCTTAAGAAAAACAAAATGAAGTCTTTGGAGTGGCGTAGTTAGAGTCCTGACCTGAATCTGATTGAAATGCTGTGGCATGATCTTAAAAAGGCGGTTCATGCTTGAAAACCCTCCAATGTGGCTGAATTAAAACAATTCTGAAAAGATAAGTGGACCAAAATTCCTCCACAGCACTGTAAAAGACTCATTGCCAGTTATCGCAAATGCTTGATTGCAGTTGTTGCTGCTAAGGGTGGCCCAACCAGTTATTAGGTTTAGGGGGCAATCACTTTTTCACACAGGGGCATGTAGGTTTGGATTTTTCCCCTTAATAATAAACACCTTCATTCAAAAACTGCATTTTGTGTTTACTTGTGTTATCTTTGTCTAATATTTAAATTTGTTTGATGATCTGAAACATTTAAGTGTGACAAACATACAAAAAAATGAAAAATCGGGATGGGGCAAACACTTTTTCACACCACTATATATGTTCTGTCCTGAACTTAGAATTAGAAACTGTTTTCATAATTTATTTCATAAAACAGTGCCATCCGGTGGCGACAGTTTGTAAGGGTAGATAAAGAAGACGCCCTAGTCTGAGCTGTGCTTCCAGTCGTGTGTTTTGTTAACACAACAGTTATCAGCTCTTTATCCAAGCGTTCTGCTTTGTTTCTCTGCCAGATAACGCAACGTCTGTGAGTATAGTTCTCTGTGATATCTTAAGCTGCCAATTTATATCAAAATGGGGATACATTATTTTATTTAGTATGGCTGGTTTGTTAAGAAGCTAATGCTTAATATCATTGTGAGCATGCTGCTCAGTCTGTAATATTAATACCAGCTTTATCGTCTGTTGCTGCTGTTCAATAATGATAATTTCCCTACTCTGTACCATGTTTGCAGCTTCACAAAAAAAGAACCCCAGTAAACTACATGAAAGAAACCTGAAGCTTTGTGGAGTTTTTTTTCTGGGGGAATATTTGAGCTGGTTGGATAGCTAGCAGCTGCAGCTAGCAGCTAGTGAAATTATTTATATATATATAATTTCCATCCATTTTCTACCGCTTTTCTGGAGGTCTGGGTCGCGGAGGCAGCATCTCAAGCAGAGAAACCCAAACTTCCCTCTCCCCGGCCACCTACTCCAGCGCTACAGAGAGGATACGTAGGAGGAAGAGACGTAGTCTCTCCAGCATGTGCTGGGTCTGCCCCGGGGTCTCCTCCCAGAGGGATGTGCCTGAAACACCTCAAGTGGGGGGGCGTCCAGAAGGCATCCTGATCAGATGCCCAAATCACCTCAACTGGCTCCTTTCGATGTGGAGGGGCAGCGATTCTACTCTGAGCCTCTCTCGGATGACTGAGCTCCTCACTCTGTTTCTAAGAGTGAGTCCAGCAATCCTACGGAGAAAGCTCATTTCAGCCGCTTGTATCCGCGATCCCATTCTTTCGGTCATTACCCAAACCTCATGACCATAGGTGAGGGTAGGAACGTAGATTGACCGATAAATCGACAACTTTGCTTTAGAGTTCAGCTCCCTCTTCACCACAACAGACCGGTACAATGTCCGCATCACTGCAGAGGCTGCTCCGATCCATCTGCCAATCTCGCACTCCATTCTCCCCTCACTTGTGAATGGGACCCCGAGATACTTAAACTCTTCCACTTGGGGCTGGAGCTTGTCTCCAGCTAGGAGAGGACAATCCACCCTTTTCTAGCTGAGGACCATGGACTCGGCGGTGCTGATTCTCATCCCAGCTACTTCACACTCAGTAGCAAACTGTCCCAGCAAGACCTGTAGGTCACTGCTTGATGAAGCCAACAGGACAACATCATCCGCAAACAGCAGAGATGAGATCCTGTGGTCACTGAGCATGACACCCTCCAATCCTTGGCTGCGCCTAGATATCCTGTCCATAAAAATTATGAACAGGATCAGTGACAAAGGGCAGCCCTGGCGGAGTCCAACTCTCACTGGAAATGTGTTTGACTGGGTGTTGGCAATACAAACCAAACTCTTGCAACGGTTGTATAAGGACCGGATAGCTTGTAACAATGATCCCAATACTCCATACTCCCGAAGCACCCCCCACAAGAGACCATGAGGGACACGATCGAATGCTTTTTCCAAGTCCACAAAACACATGTGGACTAGTTGGGCAAACTCCCACGAACTCTCGAAGATTCTTGAGAGGGTAAAGAGCTGATCCGATGTGCCAAGGCCTGGACGAAAACCACATCTTCTCCTGAATGCAAGTTTAATAAATAAAATTGAAATTGAAATAAAACCTGTCAAAGAAGCACAAACTTTGGCCTATGAATACTATATTAATACTTTATTTAAACAGTGATTAAGTTATGATAACCCACAACTAGCGCCTCACACATCATCTTGGGGTGGGGCAGGGTAGGGGGTGTCCTTTATTTTTCTGCACTGAAGGTGGCAACCCTAAGCACCACCTCCATATACATGACAGATAGGTGGGCCAATAATAGAGCAGTGGGCTGGTCTCAAGGATGGAGGTGGGTTGACTTTTTCTAGACGTGACGTTAACAGTGTCCACAAAAAAGTCAAAAACGTTTGTAGCGTTTTTGGGAGAGAAAAAACAAGATAAAAGCCGTTTTTTTTTTTTTCCTTTAAGAGAATTGACTGTTTTTAAAATTTTGGGTTAATTAGGTGACCAGTAGACTCATTTCAGACAATTAAAACCTACAAACACACTATTTTTCAATCACCCGTTTAAAGGGTTTAGTCTGACTGGGAGACAAACAATAATACTTATATAGTGACAACAGTGCTAATAGTTTCCTCTGTCTAAAGTATGTGAAATTAAGCAATAAGTAAAGTTCAGATTCCAGAAACACAGAATAACAACTGTTCACCCTACCACAACTGTTTGCATTTGTGATGTCAATGCTTCTTTTGGCTGCTGGCAGGTCGTTTTTCTTTATCTCCTGCTTGTGTTGAGTTGCAGGTGCTCAGTGGGTGTGGTTGGCCAGTTAAGTATTGGCAACACCTGGGCCCAGTTCCCCATATAAAAGGCTCTTCCACTTGCTCTCAAGTAGATTGTGAGAGTCAGAGAAGAATGGGGTAACAGCTGAGCCATGTTCCACTGGTGATGTTGAAACTGAGGCCTTACGAAACAATGAGCAACTTTTAAGTAAATTGCTTCATGAGCGACACAGTGTTGTGAAACATCTAATAAAGACTGCCATCTGGTGACTGACTGTCAGAACTGCATCTGAGTGGAAAACCTGAAAAAATCTCATTACCTTTTTTTTGAGCATTAAGCCATCCAAGGTCTATTCAAAATTGGATGTCAGGAACAAACAATACAAAGCAAACAAAAAAACTATGCTGTGTTCGAAATGCTCACTCCTTCCCCACATAGTGTACTATATAGTGAATCAGCCGTTTTGTAGTGCTGCTTGAAATCTTAACTGAAAATTTCATTCACTATATAGTACACTCAAAATATCCCACAATGCATTTTAAAAAGTAGTGTACAATGGATGGTCACTACATTAGCCAATATATCCCATAATGCAATGTGCAGCCAACGGAGCAGTGAGAGGAGAGCTTCACATCACAACATAAACTACCTTAAGGTATTTATATTTATCAATTCGCGAAAAACGATTTGATTTAATATATATTTACGACAAATTACATGCAGGTATTCATTTTTTTTTTTTTTTTTTTACCACCGTTGCTCTCTTATGTTTTACTGTCTCACCATGATGACATCATTAACCGTGCTGCAAAAACAAGCCCAGTAGTGTCCAAAATCTTATAATTTTATTGTTATATTGAGTTTACTATATAGTCCACACCTAAATTCACTATATAGCGAGCAGGAAGGGAGGGAGGGAGTGAACATTCCGAACACAGCCTCAATTCCGTCTCAAACTTCCCATGAGCCCTCAAGTCACGTGATGTGACTGATATAACGAGGGCTCGCTTGCCACGGTCATGTGACTGTGGGCGTGCTAGAACAGCACTCGATGCACTGCTCATGACACTTCTGCTTTGTATTGCTCGAATCAGTGTCGAGTGGGTGGTGTCAAGCGTAACATCACTATGTTCCACAGCCTTGGTTAAGTTTCTTTTTCCACCAGACACTTCACACACTACACTATCACTCATGCCAACATTTCAGACACTACTAGTTTACAGATGTCCACTCACATTATTTTTCTTCATAGGTATTTTAAGTTAATCAACCTAATTGGCATTTCAATTTGATTTATTTGAATAAAGTTATGCTGTGCACTCTAACCCATGGTGTCCTCCCATTACTTGTCATGGCTTTGAGCTGGTCATGATAAATTCTATATGCTATGAAAATCTAAATATCTTCTAGCTGGTGCTCCGGATTTAGGAGACAGTGTGGTGGCACTGTGTGGGGAATTCTCCACCCAGAGTCGGGAGCCGGAGGAAAGAGGGAACAATGGACTAAAGGAGGAAGTGGTACCGGGGGGTCTCAGATGGGACAGAAAGGACTATTCGCCCCCCAGGGAGTGCAGGCGCCAGAGCCGCTGAAGGAAGAGAGGGTGTGAGAAGCGGGTCTGGCGTTATGTGATGTTAATGTGCCACGCATGTCTTTGTTCCACTGATTGCATTGTATTGGGCTTCCTGGGTGTCATGGCATGGAATTAAAGGTTATAAAAAGAAGGTGCTCAGAGACCCAGGCAGAGTTTTACTGTACTTGATGTTGGCGAAGGAATAAATTTCGTGTGTCGTCTAGCTCGTTGCCTCGTCTGCTTCCTTCCTCCACATTGGTGACCCCAAGACATGCCATGGAGAGCGAGCCGAGCACCGCCCCGGAGACTACCTGGAGGGAGAGTACCAGTGCCGCGTGCGCTGTCTCAGTCAAGCTCCCAGACTTCTGGTTTCACAACCTGACCGTGTGGTTCCTGCATATAGAAGCTGAGTTTGCAATCCGCAGGATAACAACGGACGACACGAAATATTACTATGTGGTCGCTGCGCTGGATGCACGCACCACACAACAGGTGATGAGCCTGCTCCAGGAGCCGCCAGCCCAAGGGAAATATGAAGTGCTCAAATGGATGCTACTCCAGTGCTATACCCTGTCTTACAGTGAGAGGGCAGATAGACTCCTAACACTTTCAGAGTTAGGTGACAGATCAGCCGTGGAGCTCATGGAGAGCATGTTGGCGCTGAGAGGGAAGGACGACGGATCTTTTCTGTTCGCCCACTTGTTCCTCAGGAACCTACCTGCTCATGGCCAAGTCACCGCGGCTGGTAACCAAAGACTACTGCGCCCTGGCACAGGAAGCGGACCACATCATTTTGGCAACCAGAACTCTCAGCGTGCAGGCAGTGACATCGGCATCCATGAGGGACTCCAGCAAGGTCGAGGAGCCGTTGGTGGTTGCCAGGACGGACACCAAGAGACAGAGGAACGGGGCAATCTGTTTCTATCATTGCTGTTTTGGCTCGAATGCCCAACGCTGCCTACTGCCACGCCAATTCAAGAAGCCGGGAAGACGGCACGGCTGGCAGTCTGTAGCAGCTGCAACTGCTAGCAACAGGAAAAAGCTGCTTTATGTCACGGACACACATTTTGGGAGACGGTTTTTGGTGGACTCCGCCTCCCATAAGAACCTCATCCTGCGGGTCAGTGCAAACAGGTCGGCAGGAGACAGCAGTCCCAAACTCACGGTCACCAACGGATCCACCATCAGGACGTTTGGTGAACGGACGCTGTCTCTTTCACCTCCCTGCCTTGCACAGCTCGGGGAGCTGGGTCAACAACACTGGCTAACGTTATAGCTCCAGGGGGTAAGTGCCAGGATTTACTTGCACAGTTCCCAGCACTCACGGTCCCAACTTTTTCGGCTACGGTAACAAAACACAGGGTCAAACATTTCATAACTACAAACGGCCCACCAGTTTTCGCGCAACCTTGGCGTTTGGACATGGCTAAACTGGCCAGCGCATGCGAGGAGTTTGCCAACTTAGAGCAGTTGGGCATCGTCAGGCGCTCCAGCAGCCCGTGGGCATCCCCACTACACATGGTGCCTAAGGTCGACGGGTTGTGGCGACTGTGCGGCGATTTCTGGTGCTTGAACAACACCATGGAACACGATCGGTATCCCATCCCGCACATCCAGGATTTTTCCGTGCACCTGGCCGGGATGTGTGTTTTTTCGAAAGTGGATGTCATCCGCGGTTACCACCAGGTCCCGGTGCACGAGGAAGATGTTCCTAAAACAGCGGTAACTCCTTTTGGTATTTTCGAGATTTTACAGATTAAAGGGCATGGTGCAAACCTTTCAGAGAATGATGGATGCAGTGCTCCGTGACTGGTCCTTCATTTTTTTCCTACTTAGACAACATTCTGGTGGGTAGCATGTCCGAGGAGGAGCACCTTGCCCATCTCAAGATGGTTTTCCAGAGGTTGGAAGCACACGGGCTTATAGTGAACCCGGGGAAGTGCCCGCTCGGTGTGCCAGTGATTGATTTTTTTGGGCCACTGCATTTCGCCGGAGGGCGCAATTTTGGTACTGGATAAGGTGCGCGCCGTGTTGGACTTTTCGCGTCCGCAGACCGTGAGGGCCCTACAGGAGTTTTTGGGAATGGTCAATTTTTATAACCGTTTCCTCCCCTGGGTAGCTCAGCTGATGCAGCTGTTGTATGCCGTGCTTAAGAAAAAGAAGCCAGTGGAAAACATCGACTGGACTCCTGAGCGAGTCCAGGCTTTCACAGACTCCAAAACAGTGCTTGCGGATGCCACTTTGCTAGCCCACCCAGACCCGTTGGCATGGATAGCACTCACTACGGATGCATCTGACATTGGCATAGGGGCAGTGGTGGAGCAGTACATCTCCGGTTCGTGGCAGCCGCTCGCATTTTTCAGTCAAACTGTACGCGACAACGAATGCAAATGTAGCACGTTCGACAGAGAATTGTTGGCTCTCCACGTGGCGACACGCCATTTCCAGTTTTGGCTAGAGGGGCACGAGTTCACCGCGTTCGTTGACCATAAGCCACTGACATATGCGATGTCCAAGGTCTCGGAACCATGGTTGGCCCGGCAGCAATGGCATTTGGCCGCGATCTCGGAGTTTACGACCAATATTCAACACGTTGCCAGTAAGCTCAACGTCGTGGCCGATTGCTTGTCACGCGCATTAGTTTCCCTGTCTACATGGGAATAGATTTCCCTGCCATGGCCGCGGAGCAAGCCAGGGACGCGGACATATGCGTGCTCCAGTCTACGTCTACTGGGTTAAAGCTGGAGAGAAGGGTGCCCTCCCTTGCTCTGCGACGTCTCCACTGGCTGCCCGTACCCAGTGGTTCTGAGCTCTTGGCACCACCTCATTTTTGAGTCAGTCCACTCCCTTTCGCATCCAGGCATGCGCACTTTAGTTAAACTGGTGGGGGTAAAATTTGTCTGGCTGCGCTTGCCTAAGGATATGAAAGAGGGCTGCAGTATGCGTCGCATGCCAGCGGGCCAAAGTGCACAAGCACACCAGAGCCCCCCCCTCGAGCCGTTCCAAATCCTGGCAAAGAGGTTTGACCATGTCCACGGGGATTTGGTGGACCCCTCCCGCTGTCGCAATGTTTCACGCACCTTTTGACAATTGTGGACCGCACCACGTGCTGGCCTGAAGTGGTCCCGCTGGCTTCCACCACGTCCATGGAAGTGGCTCGCGCTTTTTTGTCGGCTTGGGTTGCACAGTTTGGATCCCCGTTGGACATCACTTCAGACAGGGGTCCGCAATTCGTTTCAGAACTCTGGTCCATGATGGCCCAGAGCCTGAGGGTAAAAATTCACCACATTACCACGTACAACCCCCAAGCTAATGGGTTATGCGCACGTTTTCATAGGTCTCTTAAGACAGCTCTCAGAGCTTCGCTCATGGATGCAAATTGGGTCGACCGCCTGTGGGTTCTTTTAGGGTTGCGCTCCGCGCCTAAGGAGGACCTGGCAGCCTCCCTGCCAGAACTCATTTTTTCTCAGCCACTGCAGATCCCCAGTGAGTTTTTACCAGACAATCCCACACCCGGGGCCAATCCACCCCTGCAATTTTTGCACAGTACGGAGGCTTTGTATGTGCCGGGCCCAGCCCACCATTGTTTTCCCCACACCTTCGTCCCAAAAAGCTCACAGAATGCCAGTTTTGTTTTTGTCAGGCACGATGTGCACCGGATCTCACTGTGCCCACCATACGATGGACTGTTCAGGGTGCTGGAACCTGGGGCAAAGCATTTTGTGTTAGACTTGGGGGGGGCGTAGGGAGACTGGCTGCATTGACAGGCTGAAGCCCGCTTTTGTGTTGGCAGACGAGCAGGTGGTGTTGGCCCAAGCTCCCCGGCGCGGACACCCACCTTCGGTGGCTCTGCAAGTTGGTGTTCCCTCAGTAGAGACCTGCGCTCGCGAAGCTAACATGTTTTCCCCCCCACAGACTGACGTGCCCAGCAGGGTGTTTCGACCGGATCGGCGACCCCCCGCTACAGCCGCTATGGGCCCCGGCTCAAGCCCAGAGGATGGGGGGGGGGTGCCCTTTCTGGGTGTTCGGTGGGGGGTGGATGCACTGTGTGGGGAATTCTCCATCCAGAGTCGGGAGCCGGGGGATAGAGGGAACAATGGAGTGAAGGAGGAAGTGGTACCGGGGGGTCTCAGACGGAACAGAAAAGACTATTTGCCTCCCGGGGAGTTCGGGGGGGGGGGGGGGTGCAGAGCCACTGAAGGAAGAGAGGGTGTGAGAAGTGAGTCTGGTGTTATGTGATGTTAATGTGCCACGCATGCCTTTGTTCCACTGATTACATTGTGTTGGGCTTCCTGGGTCTCATGGCACGGAATTAAAGGTTATAAAAAGAAGGTGCTCAGAGACCCAGGCAGAGTTTTACGGTACTGTACTTGATGTTGGAGAAGGAATGAAGTTTGTGTGTCGTCTAGCTCATTGCCTCGTCTGCTTCCTTCCTCCACAACAGATTAAATATTTTTTTCACTAAAATGAAAAGAAAATGAGATCAGTTAACACTGCTCTTTTTTGCATAAAAAGTAATGGAACCGGGCTATACATACTGAAATAGTTGATAACCTTTGATATTTGATATAGCAAAGATTCTGACAGTAATACTAATAACATGTCCATCAAGCTGTAAAAACTCCAGCCATCAAGCCATGTAGAGTTCACAATATTCCTGAGCCATAAGCAAAAAAGGGCTTCTTAAATTGAACATTTGACAAGTATGACAAAATAGGCCTGAAGAGCGGGTATCCACAGACACTTTCTTCAGGAAAATTATAACACTTTAACACAACCTGGAGCACAACAAGACACAGGGACTGTTGAGAAAAGAAAAAGTTGACTCACCAGTTATTCTCAGCTGGTTACACTTTAATCAGTGATACCAGAACACACGCAGAGCAGACAAACTGAGGCAAGAGGGAAGTGCAGTCTGCGTGAGAGGGGCTTGGATCATGGTGGAAGAGATTAAAAGAAGATGGTGAAGACAGGGTGGGTAAATGGAGTCTATTTATCTGGCCCTAACATCCCCAGAAGCCTCTTTGTGTCACTCATTTACAGCAACAACATCTTTGTGCATTTACCTGAGGCAGTTCACCCCTTAACAGTCAAAAGGGACTGGACAGTAAATCCACCTGCAGGACTAAGCCTTTGTGGACATCCTCTTTGCGCCTCTCTGCACCCTGGCTACTTAAAACAGCTGAAGCAGTTGAGAATGTAAAGGAGACCTCCAATAAAAGTAGCAGTGAAAGACATGCAACTTTCTTTTTCAGTGTATAAGCATATGTATGTGTCATAGATCTGGGAGGGTGCTGCAGTATGTTGTCATGTTCGACTCTCTGCTTGTTATGTAACTCTCTCATCAGAAGTCAGGGAGGTTAATTGATGGCAGCAGGTGTACTTCTGCACTAAGTGATTGCAGCACCGCCCCTTCTAATGACTCACTCAGTGGATAGACACCGACAGTTGGTAAACCTACTCCTTGTGATCTTCAGGTTCTGTAAGCAACTCAGTCCATTTCCAGCCTCACCTAAAAATTTCATCAAAACCTGTCATTAACTTATTTGAGTTTTGCTGTTAACGCTTGCACACAAGCACAGAAATAAACTAGAAAAGCACTCGGAGAGCGCAGACCTCCGCCAAGCACCGCAGTTCCCCCCATACAGTCTTCAGATTCCTTGATCATGAAAACATACGACAAGCAGTGGTTCAGTAGTTATTCATGAAAATGGCATTTTCCGTAATGGCGGCCACAGTTCCTCCCATACAGTGTTTGTGTGTACGTTTTCAGATTCCTTGACCATGAAAACATATGACTAGCAATTGGATTGACAATGATAGGATTAGTGGTTCAGTAGTTATTCACGAAAATGGCATTTTCCATAATGGCGGCCACAGTTCCCCCCCATACAGTGTTTGTGTGTACGTTTTCAGATTCCTTGACCATGTAAACATATGACTAGCAATTGGATTCACAACAATTGGATTGACAATGATAGGATTAGTGGTTTAGTAGTTATTGACGAAAATGGCATTTTGCGTAATGGCGGTTTTCTTGTGGACGGTGATCTGGATCACCACAAAAATGTAATCATCTGTAGGATACCCCATTTCTGACAATCTGTGAAAATTTCATGAAAATCCGTCCATAACTTTTTGAGTTATCTTGCTAACAGACAAACAAACAAACAAACAGACAAACAAACAGACAGACAAACCAACGCCGATGATCACATAACCTCCCCCTTTGGCGGAGGTAACAAAGGCATGGAGGCAAAAAATATATGTATACCTCCATAGCTGTGATTCTTTTTTTAAAAAAAGCAGTAATTATCTCATGTGATTTAGCAATGAAATGGCCTAACACAGAAATAAACTGTACAATAAAAACTGCTATTGTTTTATACCAATATGCAGCTTTATATTTCATTTACATCACTATAGCATGACTAGCCAAGAAAATATTTTAGTTTCATCACTTCTGTTCAACTGTGATGATCTGGAGTGATGATCTGTAGTAATACGTACTACACACAGACATTTTAAGTATACAACTAATCAAACTGACAAAGTAAAACTATCAATTATGACACAAACCCTTGAATCCCAAACAGTAGAATGCAGTATATCGTGCTGCATATTTTGGAGGTCCTCCTTTGAGAGCAGCTTAGGAAAAGTCGTGAACAGCTTCAAGTGTTTTCCAACAAACTTAACATGCAGGCAATTGCTGATTTTCATTCTGATCTTTGTGTACTCGGTTTAACAGTGATGCTTGGATATTGCAGTGTTTGTGAGGAAATTATGTTTCTGGGGCCGTTATTATTGCCATCACCCTGCCTTTATTAAAGTTACCTGAATATTTCAGGCTTGTAGAATCAGACCTTGTTGTGGTATTATTGTCCTTTTTTCTATGACGTTTTTATGTTGCTTTAAAATGAGCATGAGAATGAGATTGTTATTCCCTAAAAAAGTGCATTTAAAAAAGGTAAATGTTTAATTAATTTTCAATACCAGTGCCCCAATGTCCAATCCAACATGAGCAACATTTGAAGCTTTTTAAACAGAAAACGCTAAAACAGCAGAGAAAAAGAACAGCAGGATGACAAAAGTACAAAAGGAAAAAATAAACAAATTCATTAATTTGTTGTAAGACTCCAAAACACAAAAGCAGGATTAGAAACCAGCAACTGGATTATACTGTAATATGTCTGATGTTATTCTCATGCAGTTAAGTGAATTAAATGTAACCAATTTAATGCAGCATTTAAACATTGCTAAATACAGTATATATATATAGACTTGACAGAGAAAGACTACAGTGAAACAACTTAAAGGGGACATAAGCTGAAAATTTTTGTCAGTGCTTCTATTTGGGTACTGGAGTGGATACAGTGTAAAAAGTCTGAAAAAATACAGCTGTCACTTTGTTAGGATCTGCCTTGGTCTCAGTACCACTAACTGAACAAGCAGTTTGGATTTGGTTCTGGTTATGATGCAAAAACCTAGGTCACTGGAAAAATACCCCCCTCCCAGCTTGATCTCCATGCATTTCAGTGGCAGTGGGAGTATCAAGTTTGCTTCACAAGCGTAGTTTTTATTGTTATTTTCTTTAAATTCTAATCAACCTACCAGACATCCTAGCTCCCACCTGGTTCACTAATCCACAGCCGACAATAATGTCAGTGTCGACAATTGTGTCACTCTGGCTTGTTATATTTTGGCTGTTATAGCCATGTTAAGTAAGCTGTTAGCTTTAGCTTGGCCACAGTGGGTCTGTCTAACGAAATCAGAATTGCAAATTTTTCAGAAAAGCTTGCAGTGCGATTTAGAGGAAAGTGTGCATGGAAGAGACTGGGAGGTAGGGGTGGAATGAGCCTAGGGATGCCAACTTTCTCACAGCCAAATAAGGGATAGAGGATTTTAACTATTGCTCGATGCCACAATGTTGTGGACATTAGTATTGTCATAATACTGGGATTTTTTTTTTTTACCTTGATAATACCTTCAAAAATTTAGATATTCAATGTCATATTTAATACTACAAGGAAAAAAATACCACGCTGTATACCTAGAAATTTCAGATTTTACAGAATACAGAATCTCAGTTTAAAAATGTGGAACAGCTATGTTTTTAATAATGGATTCCATTTATATGGGCAGCACGGTGGCGGAGTGGTTAGCACTGCGGCAGCACAGCAACTCACCCTTGGCCGGGGGATCCTGGGTTCAATCCCAGTCCCCTACCAACAGTGATCTGTGTGGAGTTTGCATGTTCTCCCAGTGTCTGCGTGGGTTTACCCCGGGATTTCTCCGGTTTCCTCCCACATGCCAAAAAATATGCAAGTTAGGTTAATTGGCATCAAACTGGGGATTCTAAATTGTCCTTAGGTATGACTGTGAGAGTGAATGGTTGTCTGTCTCTCTGTGTTGGGCCTGCGATGGACTGGCGATCTGTCCAGGGTGTACCCTGCCTCTCGCCCAAAGATGCTGGGATAGGCTCCAGCCCCCCGCGACCCGACAAAGGATTAAGCGGAAGAAGATGGATGGATGGATTCCATTTATATAGCACTTTTCATGACACCCAGTCACTTTACAATGAGTCCACTATTCATTCACTCCACAGACAATGATAGTGGTAAACTACCTCTGTAGCCACAGCTGCTCTGGGGCAGACTGACGGAAACATTGCTGCCAATCCATGCCAACGGCCTCTCCATCCACCACTGTACATTTATTCAAATTCATATATCAGTGTCATGAACCATAAACACACTGGAGGCAAGGTGGGTAACATATCTTGCCCAAGGACACAACAGCAATGTGGGGGGAATGGGATTCGAACCACCAATCCTCCAATTATTGGGTGACCTGCCCTACCGCCTGAGCCACTACAGCCTCATTTTTGTTTCTCTTTGAGAAATAATACACCTGTGAGCTAGAAAACACAACTACACTGCAAAAAGTCAAATATAAGTAAAATGAAATAAATTAAGTCTGTTTATGTTTGTTTTTTTGTCTGACAAGATATTTATTCTTGCAGTGCAGTTTATGTGTAAGAAAATGTAACATGCTTTCCAATAGTTTTAACTTGTTTTACACAATTTGATAAGTCAAATTTTCTTGCTATTTTGGCAGATAATTTTACTTAACAAAAAAAATTCTGGCAATAGATAATTCTATTTAAAATTAGAAAAAATATCTGCCTACAAAGTAAGATTAAATAGCTTAAAACAAGTAAAAACTTTCATAAAGCAAGTAAAATCTTACAGAAAACTGCACAACAGAAAGAAATTCTTGTCTTGTCAAAATTATCTTGAGAGAAAAACAAGCATAAAGCCTTGATTTAGGATATTTTATCTTACTGAGATTTCCCTTTTTACAGTGTGACAGACACTAGTGCCTTTGGCAAAAAATTACTACATAAGTGAAGTATTCCTGATTCAAACAAGCACAAGAGCAGCAATAGAAAACCTGCACAGGTGGCTGGAAACACCGCAATTAGCATGTCTTACCTTTTAAAAGTGCTTTCTTCTGTCCTTTAAAGAAAAATCCTTCATTATGTCCTTTAAGTTCAGCTCACAAATATCGTCATACTCTATGGATGCATGCTTGATCCAGTCTACTTTTTATCAAGTTCAGAGTCCACTGTCCCACACACAGCTGTCTGATGTAAGTAATCATGGCCTTTCTGCTCCCTTCTCCTCCAGGTGAGTGCTTTAACAGCCCACCTCTCTCCTCCATGCATCATTAGCAGCCTCCTCCACTCAATTAGAAAAATCTTTCAGGTTTTTTTTTGAACAATTTGTTTTCCCTAAGCTCTTTTCCTCTCAATTATTTTATGAGTGCTACTTTCAAACTTTTTTCCGGACATTTTGACCAAGCTAATTATTTCTTACCTCTCACTGGCGTTTGCATAGCAACATGTCAGAACAATTCCTCGGATAGGCTATTGTTACTGGTACCCATGTGGAGCACTTATAAATTAGACCAATGAGCAGCCACACACGAATATCAAGTGATGGACATAGAATTTGGCCAGTTAACAACATTATGATCTTTTTCACAGGCTCATGATTGTTATGACCCGAGCGCCAGCCTTGTCCATGCTCGGGCTACGTATAGCTCTCTGCCGGCTTTGACAGCTGTCGGTTATATTCTGGCTTCACCGGGCTCTTATTGTGAAGGTCCTCGGTGGGGCTTCTGTCTGTCAAAGTCGGTCAGCTGTCTGTCATTACGGCTCGTTAGCGTTCGGCTTTATTAGGCGGGCGCTGACGGCAGTTAGATTGCAGGAGTATCGTCAGACATCGTCTAAACCTTGTCAGACATTCATCGTTCTGGTCACGCCAGGTTCGTGTGTATATTCTCGTGCTTTTGCTCGTTCATGTCATGTCATGTTTTAGACCGTAAGTGGCTGGGGTTAGCCTTACGGTCCCAAGCTCTATGTTCAGTGTATCTTCGCCACAGTCATAGTCTTATATGTGTGTCTTGTGTCTTGTAAATAAATCACCATCATTGCAAAACTCATCGGTGGACTCTTGGCGTCTTATGGTGATCCGCAAGGGTCACCGCATGACAATGATAGGCCCTGATCTTTGTAGGCCTCTGGACTTCAGCCCAGCCTAGCCTATTCATTCAGGTGGCCTTAAATATATGGGACAACGCATGTCCCACTCGGGACAAACATATTTAGCCCAATAAATGGGACGTTCCAGCTAAACCGGGACAGTTGGCAACCCTAAGTGGGTATGCATAAAAAGCATGGAAATCAGCCTTGACCATGCCTTGACAGTCCACCACTACTTTGACAGCTCTTATTTTTGTGAAAATCTGAAGAACGTAAATATGATATTGCCAGTATTTTCCTCATTTTGTAGTGAGAAATAAGGTTTGCGGTGTGAGAAAGAAGGCATAGGAGTGAGACTCGCTCCAAAAGAGTGAGAGTTGGCAACACTGCCAAAATAGAGCTTGCCTTGATAGGAGATATGGATAGGTCAGACTGTCTAGCACTAGCTTTGCTATCTGATCACCATTAGGTATTATCATTATTCTCTGCATCCTCACTAAGACTACGCTTGTTCATCTACTACCACTTGACCAGATATGGTTTTCTTTAAAGCAGACGGACAGACGAAAATTCAATATCGCTAATTCTTATCTCAAATTGTTGTCTGAGACGAGCTAAGTCGAACCGCACATGTTTTGGTGTCAACAAATGTCACATAAAGTGACAGTGCGCTCTTGAAGTACACTGTTGTGGAGAGCTGTCTGACCCAGCCAAGCGATCAGCGGCTAAGATGGCCACTGACTGTGTGACGTCACCACCGGCAAACACACGCACATGGTCGAGGGCCAGTGCTGTGTTTTGCTTCATGCAACACTTGTTTACGTCTTAAAATCGGCGATTACGGATATTTCTCGGAATACTTGTGGATTACAAATAGATTATTTATGAAGATTAGGATTTCAGGAATCGAATTAATATGGTTTGGCGTTGTGTTGTCTATGGGTGCGATGGGATACCTGCTGTGTTTTGCTTCATGAAACACTTGATGTTTACGTTTTAAAATCGGCGATTACGGATATTTCTCGGAATTACCAAATATTTTCATGATCATAAGAACGGTTAGGGGGAAAAAACATGCTGAAGAACGACAGTTTAACTCACCGGTTACTTATATTGGAAGTCCATCCTCCTGTGTTTTTTAAAAGCAAAGTTCTCAATTACAGAGACATAGTGTTCCCTATTGCTTCTGTATTAAAGCAGACTGCAGTGAAATAGTACCCAGGTTTGTCACTCTTTCTTGTCCACATATATTTTGTAGGTGTCACGGCTCGCCGTTCTCAGGCATCTGCCTCAGCTGCGCGCACACCTGTACCTCCTTAGCGCCCTACATGTGCAGTAGACATTTCGTTGACAGCGATTTAGAGAATAAGATGCAATTTGCAAAAAGATTGGTGATAAAGAAAACGGCTATTCCAACTATATATCCCGCGATTCCCCAGTCTGACTCTGAGACAAGTGTCAGTGACAGTGGCGTGAAAAGCCAGGGTGATTTACCGAGGCGATCAGCTGTCAGAAAACGAGAAGTAAACAGGGTAAGTTTTGTATTTTTAATATTCACTGCAAATGTTTACTAAACATTTTAAATGAATTCCAAGCAATGGATGATTTTCAAAATCAAATTATTTCTGGGAAATAATGCAGCGGCGGACAGGTGCCCGTGTCAGGTTTTGCAGCGTCGCGCAAACAGAGGCGCGCTGGCGGGCCCAGGCCACCAGTGTTTTGCGCGTGCTTTTGTGCCTAAAACGTTGAAGAACGCGGAGTTGACAAACAGACAAACAAACCCCGGCAAAAACATAACCTCCTCCTGGCCTTTTCGGCCTGGCGGAGGTAATTACCAATGACAGTTCAGCTTTCAATTTTTAGGGAAGCAACATATTTGCTAAGAAAAATAAATATAAGCCTAAGATTGTAAGAGAAATGTGCTTTTAAAAATGGAACCCCAATTTTCTACCATAAAATGGTGCCCATTATAACTGTGAAATGTTATTTATTGGAATATAATAATTGCTATATCTGGAAACTAGTTATTTTCTTAATCTGTAGTGATACTCCATTGATTTTTGTATTTCTTTGTATATTTCTGCTGTGTTTTCAAACGTTCATACAAAGGTGGTATAGTATGTAATATTTCTTTTCAAATTGAGAAGAATTTAGTGTGTTCAAATTATTCAAATGTATATGACATGCGACTTTGAATGCTGAACTATGAGAATTATAACATTGACATGAACATTAATAAACTCAATTTATGATTTTACAAAACTTTATTTACATATCATTGTTCACAAATCTAATCTTGGTAGGCAAAATCCCTTGTAGTGATCAGATGGGAATGTTTCTCTGATGAGGCTCACTGCACAGACAGGCAACATAACCCTCACTTCTTTCCCACAAATAAGGCTGAATACCCCCTCAGCACCACCCAAAACTACTTCATCATCCGATTCTTCATTTTCAATGTCATCATTTATATTGAGGTCGTCAAACTCGAGAAAATAATCGCTGTCCGAATCACTTTGCTCTCGTTCTGCCATTTACTATGTATTGCTGTTGTGACGTCACCAATGCCCGCACCTATCGAGAGATGGCGGTACTGCAGCCTCACTAACTGAAGGCTGAGCTATGAGCAAATAAGGTCATTTATGGAAGCTGGTGACACATATTAAATCGCGGGAATAGACAGAATATTTTCATACAATCTGTTGATTGGTTCAATAAAAAAATGTCACTGTCCGTCTGCTTTAACATTACATGTATGGGGGGGGGGGGCTGAAGAGTTCATAGTGGTCAAATTTGACTAAATGTGATTTATTTTTCAACATAGTCTCCCCTTTGGTCCACACACCTCTTCCATCAGTGTTGCAGCGCTTGGATCCCTACGGTTGAAAAATAAACCACATTTGGTCAAATTTGACCACTATGAACTTTTCAGCCCCCCCTCGTATTTTAGCTTTTTTATATACTACCCGGAACCAAAGGTGGTTAGCGGCCAATAGCAGTCAACCATTCATGGCTGTGTGCTTATTGTACTCCAGGGACCCTTTACAGAATATCCCATCAGTCACTGAAACCGCACACCCCTGTCCACCAGTGATACGTTCTTTCATTAACTCTTTCAGATGATTTTATGTTAGTTAGCTCAACCTGTGTTTGTGACTGGAGAATATGGCGTCAACAATTGACCTCAGAAGTGACGAAATAGGGAGGGTGGGCTGAACTGGGGCTCATGAGCATTTAAAAGAACATGCATTGAAATGAGCTGTTCTGAGGAAGGCTGCAAAGGATGGGTCAAAATGGTGCTGCAATAAATAACAATGAGGGATTTTGACCAAAGCAGGTCACAGACATTTCTTTAAGACCTGTGGGAACTGTGTTAACATGTGGGAAAAAGTACATCAGATGTCCCCTTTCAATATTAATCTAAGTTGCTTACCTGAAGAGTTAGATCGCCCAATTGACAGTTCGAGGAAACGCCACCCACTTCACTTAAGATATACAGGTGAACAAAAAGCACAAAATGATTTTGCAGACAGTAAAAAACAACAAACTCCAACCACTGTGACAAAAGACACTTCACGCTTCTGAAATACTGGACGTGGAATGGAATTTTCCTTGCAGTTTTCTAGCCAGACGGCTGGGAAAAATATGACTGCTGCCCTCAGATGGTCGAGTGAGCTTCTCTGCCTGTTTGACAGTGCATGTGTGTCTGCGTGTGCGAGTGTGCCATAAGGGTGGCATGACGGCCTCCCTTTGTTGTCCACAGTAAGACGATCCTGGTTAATGAAACAATACCTGGGCATTCAGACGGAGATGAACTGACTTAACTGAGTCACGAGGATCCTGACTAGGACAGACCAATCAGAGCCAGGGGGGTCTGAATACCTCCTCAGTAAGAACAGGAAGAAGAAAAGCCTTTCAGCAACTGGGCAGTCATTAACTATCTTTTCCGGTTTGTATGTGTGCACAGACATTGTGAAGCACATTCAGAGATCCTTTTGTGGAGTCAGAACGAGGTGATATGGCTGAGGGGGTCTGTTGAAGATGAAAATGGGAATTGGAAATAGGGGAGATAGGGTGAAATGGTCTCCGCTTTACCTGTATCTAAACTCTCCCTCTCTGCAGAGGTAATCCACACCTGCATTAATAATTGAGGAACACTCTGTGTGTATGTCTGTGTGAGTGTGTGTGCGTGTGCGCGCGCGCGTGTGTGTGTGTGCGTGCGCCTGAGAGAAATCAGCTATTGTTTATCTCTGCTGTGCTCTGAATATCTGCAGCCTGTTTCCTTTGCTCCACAAGCCAGAGAATTTCTGTTGCAATTTGTCAGATATAAATTAGGAGGATTCATGATAATAATCACTACCTTCAACCTGCACCATGACATCTTCAATACGGTTATATTTCTCTCACTCACACACACACACATGCACACACACACACACTTAGGTATACTTTCTCGAACAGCCAAATATTCCTTTCTCTGGGTTGCTTGAGAAGGGCAGCAGCTGTCGCTCATTTCAATGAGATTCCTTGGTATTTAACAGTCTACATGTCAATCCACTTTAGCTTTGAATTGATCTCATCACAAACGAAGCCAAAAAAAGTCCATTTACATATTCATGGTGAAAAAGGACAATGCTAACATCTGATGAGGGTCACCTTCAAGGAAAGCTTTGCTGATTACAGCTGATCAATGTCAAATACTGTCTATATAGCAAGAGAACGGCAAAAAGAAAAGTCAATAGGATGTCTAGCACACAAGTACCATAAAAGAAATGGTTTTTTTTGTTAAGTCACAGCTATGTTACTTCACCTCTTGTCTACAAAATATTTTAAGCAAACTAATTCAAACAGGACTATAGAATATAAAACGGTTCATTTATTACTAATCTATACAACTTGCAGTTTGTCTTTAATCTGTTTCATAATAATGCAACTTGGCTCACTACTGTCAATTCAAAAATATGAATTTTCATTTTCTGAGATTTTACACTGGTTTTAATCAATGAGTTTAAATCAACTGGTTTTAACCAATAAATTACTGCAATTCATTGTCTATCTCCTTTATTCGTTTACAATGTACTTTTGTTTTTATTTTACCCTTTTTACATGTTTCAACCAACCAGTCAGTCAGTCAGTCAGTCAGTCAGTCAGTCAGTCAGTCAATCAAGCCATAACATTTACTGGAAAATCATAAAAAAGCTTGTATAATAAATTAACATTCCTTCTTAATGCAATAAATCCTGAAGGCTTTACAGATCAACAAAAGAACTGCCCAGTTTAATTCATTCATTCCAGCCAAACTGAAGTGAGCTAATGCCATGGCACCCCATCTGTCTGTCCATCTGTCAGTCCACAAATCCCAAGAATCACAACTTATCCTGGGCAACTGCCTGGATGCTCACCAAGCTCACACACAGTGAATCTCAGGTCGGTCTGTATCCAGATTGTGTTCAAGATATGTGCCCCTTCAAGTATGAGGAGGCCTAGGTTATATACATGTGTATATGCTACTCTATTATTAACGGTTTCTATTTCTCTTGGGGATTTCCACCTCAGTGTGAACAACTGAACTCTACAAAAGTAGCTTTGCATGATTCTTGGTTATAAATAATCCTTAGCACTCTTCTGTTGGGCCTTGGTACAGTTTATCATTTGATCCTATGACAAAGTTTTCTACTGAATGGCTGTCTCAACAAATGAACGCATGCACAGAATACTGGGTAATATTAGGAATATATGCTCTCACTGACATGCATCATAAGCTAGTCATCTAGAGCAGTATTTTTCAACCTTTTGTGAGCCACAGCAACCTTTTTACACTGAAAACAATCTTGCAGCAGCCCACAACTCAAAAATGTTATAAAAGACACATGGTAGCCTATGACAGCTTATATAATGGCAATTTAATCTTGTAAATAGTTTATACTCAGTGTTAAACTTGGGCCTGTTTAGATGAACACAAAGCTGATATCCTGGGAGGAAAGACATACATGAATAAAGTTTCCTATTTCTCCATGCGCTCACAGAGGCAAGTAAACTGCTCATGTTCTTGTTCTTGTTCGCGTCTCCACTTCCGGTTCGATGCTGGCATGTGTTTTGCTGCTTCACATTCTGAGCCAAAACCTGTGTTTTCAATGTTTTCCCTGTGTTTTTACTCTATATTCACCACATCACAACTGGATCATCGCTGGATGATACTCAGTGTTGGGTGTTACTGTAACACCACTACTTTTGTAGTAACATGCTGTGTAATGAAATTACTGTTTAAAAATTCAGTAATGTGTTACAGTTACTGAAATTTGATCAGATACGTTACTCGCATTACTCGTTTTATTAATATGGATAGATATTTTTAGCGCAAATAAACTGAGCCTACCATAGCTGGCGCAGCTGTCAGTCTCCTCCGCGGGTCAGTTTCCTGTCCTGCCCCAGTTCATGCCACAGCCCAGTAAGAAGAAATGCCGTGGCGGTGGCAACTTCTCATATCAAGGCCTGATTGCCTGTTGTCCAATGGGTGAGTAGCCCCCAACAGCTCCTACCTCTGTGGTTAAACATGAGTATTTTTTTGAGTCCGCATTAAATGCATTTAAAGTTTTCTTACACACAGAGAAAAAGTGACTGTGATTTGTTTAAGAACAGCTTCTTCTAAGCGGTGAACTTTCATTTATCTTTGCTTTCTGTTTTATTTTATCTTATTTATTTACATGCTGTTGTGATATGCAACTATTTCATGGAAGTAAATCCTCTAAATATACGCTTTTAATGAACTGGTCCAGGGGTGTCAAACATATGGCTTATGGGCCAAAAACAGCCCACAAGGGGGTCCAAAATTTTCTCTGTGAATTTATAGCTTTATTTCTAGTAAATTTCTGACTTTTGTACTGATTACAATAGTTTATGTAAATCTGAGACATTTTTTTCTCTGTAAGCTGAGACTTTTTTCCTCATCAGTTTTCTTTTTCTTCTTTTTTCTGATGAGAACAAGGGGCCCTTGATCTTGCTATGTGTGCAAGATGATTTAAGTATGCATTTAAAAGTAACATGAAAGTTACTTTTCAACTTAACTAGTTACTTTAATCATTCAGTTACTTTTGAAAAGAAGTATCTAGTAACTGTAACTAGTTACTATTTTTTAGTAACTTGCCCAACACTGATGATACTATAAAATGAGGTTTGTACACTTTCTGTACTCACTGGCTTTGTCGATCTGCTACTGTTGTTGCCATTCCCTGTTCAGCTGTGCCACTGGCGGCTTGGCAAGCGATCCACAGTCAGAATGGCACTCTGCAGCTCCTTGGCTGCGGTGTGCTCCTCTGGGCTCTGGTTCTTCGTGATTCCCAGACTGCCGAGGTGTCTTCCACTCAGTGGTGGCAGTAGCCGCTGGCTGGGCGGGTCACTGTTGTTCCATCCAGCAGTAGCTTTAGCCGCTAGCCACTGCAACCGTGGAGATGTTAAAAGATTCCTATGGAGCTATGGAACCTCCTCAGTTTCTCCAGCCCAAACTGTCTGGCTGTCATTAAATTTCTTGGACTCTTGTATTGCCTCAAATACATCCGTGGGGATCTTGGCACAAGTTTATTTATGCCAACTCACCCATTCCCTCCATACTCTCTCAGCTGCTCTGGAGCATTACAATGACATCATCAAAACAAACTCCACGTGTACACATGCACTCTGCCATCATTCATACTGCCACCCACTGGCATGTAAGAGCCAGGCACTGACACACAGCAGCAAATTATTTGCCATTTTTTGGGACCAATTAAGTGAAAGATAATTTCCCACTGCGCCCTGAACAGTCTCTCACAGCATCCTAGGCCCCGCAGCACCCCTGTTTAAAAACACTGATCTAGAGTATCATTAAGTCTGAGCTTTTGACTAAACGTGACTTCTTGGTCATTTATTGGCCTCATGTGAAACTTACCGTATATAATACAAGCTGCAACATTTACAGCAGTACACAGACAGTAGTATGAAAGAAAACATGAAAAAGGGCCGCTTGAGCGGTTTAAGTTTAGCTGAGTAAGTTACAAGTGTTGTGATGTTTGTTTTAGTTATTCCATGCCCACACTGAGCTGTTGTGGATGCATGACTTTGTTTCCATCATTTGTGTGGCAGAGAACATATTTAGAGTTTAGCTAACTGCCAACTGTCATGCGGTGATCCTCGCGGATCACCATAAGACGCCAAGAGTCCACCAGTGAGTTTTGCGATGATGGTTTATTAACGCAAGACGAGACAGGACAAGACTGTGAGCCGTTCTCGGCACAAACACACATAAATCAATACTTGGGCTCACAGGGCTGCCCCCAGCCACTACGAGCTAAACTGTGACATGACAAGGGATAACGAACCTGACATGAAGGTCAAACGACGCACTGGCAAGGAACGTTGACAATACTTAACGAGGTTTAGACAAAGTCTGACGATCTGACAAGATGTTGACAAAGTCCGACAAGTTGTAGACAATACTCCTGCCACATTACTGTCGCTAGTGCCCGCTTTATGAAGGCGAACACTAACAAGCAGTAATGACACACAGCTGACCAGCCTTGACAGGCGGAAGCCCCACCGAGCACCTTCACAATAAATGCCGGTGAGGCCAGAATACAGCCCACAGCTGTCAAGGCCGGCAGCGAGTTGAGCTTAGCCCGAGCGCGAACAGAACCCAACGCTCGGGTCGTAACAGTACCCTCCCTCCACGGGCGGGCTCAGAACGCCCCAAGGACCACCCTGCCCCCCTGGGTGGGTGGCCGGGGATAGGAGCGGAGGGAGAGAGACCAAACCCAAAGACAAAACAGAGACAAGAAAAAACGACATACAGGACAATGACAAGAGTAACTACTCAGACAAAATCAAAAAATGCACATGGAGGAAACAAAAAACCAGAACTACTGGGTCAGAAATATTAAACACAAGACTATGACAAAAAACCAAATACTCAAAAACCAGACAAAATACACGGAGAAAAAAAACAAGGCAACAATAGAACAAAACACATACTAGGGCAACTGCAAGACATAACCAAAACACAAAATACACAGAACAGCAAGGACAAGAAAAAAAAAAAAAGACAGGACAATCACCGTGATGGATTAACCCAGAAAAACCACTACCCCCTCGACAGTTTATGCTGACCGGCGGAGACCAAGTGCCACAGGAACAGTTCAGGTGGTCTCCCCGCGTCCAACAGCCGGCGGGTGGTCACAAGAGGCGGAACATGACCAGGCGGCTCACCAGAGTCCAACGCCCAGCACGTCCGCTCCTCCAGTGGTCGAACCAGGTCGCCCGAAGACACACAACACGTCGGGTGGCCGACCCGAGGCGCCGAACCGGCGAAACAGTTCCTCTGGCGGCCGACCCGTGTCCCTCAGCCACCAGTCCTGGGGAAAAACAGCCCGTGGTGGCCTCCCTGACGAGGACAAAACTCGGGAGAGCCGGGGCGAGCGAACAGGAGCCCCCACGGCTCCCGGCGATGATGCACAGGGGCGGTGACTCAGGGGGAACAGATGACCAGGATGAGCCTGTAATCCGTTCGGCGGTGACAGGTCTGCAGCTCCTCCCCCGTCTGTGGACCACGCTGGCGCTGCACCTCCGCTGGACCCCGATTGGGTCCCAGCTGCACCCACGTCGGGCCCCGATTGGGCCTCCGGTGCACCCGCGGTGGACCCCGATTGGGCCTCCGGTGCACCCACGTTGGACCCCGATTGGGCCAGAACCGCCCCCGCGGTGAACCCCGATTGGGCCTCTGGTGCACCCACGTCGGACCCCGATTGGGCCAGAACCACACCCACGGCAGACCCCGATTGGGCCTCCGACGCACCCATGTCGGACCCCGATTGGGCCACAGCAGCCTCCACGACAGACCCCGACTGGGTCGGTGCAGCTCCGCTGACGATCTCCACCCCCGAACCTAGGACCTCCAACCCAGTGACTCCGACTCATTCCACGCCGGCGACACTGCAACAAGGCTCAGAAACAAGAAAACCGGGATCAGAATCACCGGTAGCAACAGAACCCAGCGAGACGAGCTCGGGCGCAGCAGGCGGCTGCTCCTCACTCGCCTCCCCGAGAGGCAGGCAAAAATGCTCCAACACAGGGGACAGAGACACCAGAGGGAGCACTTGCCTGCACTCGGGTTCTGTTGCCACCCAGGACTCCGACGATCCAGGTTCAGGGCGGCGACTCTCATCAGCAAGCTCGAACTCAGCTACGTCGGGCTCCGCAGCTGGCAGGATGGCATCTGCAGCCTGAGGTTCCTCCTGCGCTGCTGTCCACGCCGATGACCCGTATGGCGTGGGGGCAGGGGACCCTCGACCCACTGGCTCGGACCACTCCAGCGAGGAGACCCGGGGACGCTTCTTCATCGGCTCAGGCTCCGGGCCGCAGTCCGCTTTTCTCCTCAGTCCACGACGTGGCTGCAGGGCCGGATCCAGGCTTTCCAGCACTGCGGGCCCCCTCTTCATCCGACGACGTTGGCCTGGCATCGCGGACCGCTCGACAGGGGGGAACACAGAGGCAGCAGGTTTAGTTACATTCTCTACAGCAGGTGGAGGAAGCTCGGAGGGCTGCGAACCCCGAACTCCGCCCCCAGGAGTCAGACAAGGCAGATTATAATCAAGATGTAATAAATTATCATGCACTTGCCTTTCTTCCAGGGCAGAGATGATTCCTGCTGTAGGGGACGTTGTTCCTCCTTCTCCCCGCTGGATGGTGACAGAGGGCCCCCTGGATGGATGAGGTGGGGCCGCTCTCGGCGGTTCGCTGATGGACTTCGCCGGCAGCAGGTCCAGCCGGGGATTCTGCTGAGGGTGACCTGGGCCGTTGCGCCGACGTCGTCGTCGGACCCCAGACGGCGCGCACTCCTGGACCAGCTCCGGGATGGGAACGGGACTCCAACGCGGGGAGCGAGGATGCCTCCTCCTCTGCTTCCTGCTCTCTTCCTCCTCCAGCCCACGAAGTATCTCGCGCTGCGTAGCGAGTTCTTCCCTCCTCATAATCACCTCCGGGTGATCGTCATAATCGAGGGGAAGATTTTCCAGGAGATCCTCAGCGCAGTCCAGGTGCCAGCGTATGTCGCTGGGAGTGTCGTACAGCGTAGCGGTGAATAGAGTACCGTCCACATACTCCAGAGCCTCCGCTAGCTTTCTGCCCAGGTGCCGACCACGGCCCCTGGATGACGGCATTCTCCCAGCAATAGACACCCAGACAGGGAAGAACAACAGTCTAATTAAGGCACAAACTCACGGTGAAAAGGCGTCTCGGAGTGGTGTCTCCGTTCAGACGTCCTGGCAGGAGTATACTGTCATGCGGTGATCCTTGTGGATCACCATAAGATGCCAAGACTCCACCAGTGAGTTTTGCGATGATGGTTTATTAACACAAGATGAGACAGGACAAGACTGTGAGCCGTTCTCGGCACAAACACACATAAATCAATACTGCCCCCAGCCACTACGAGCTAAACTGTGACATGACAAGGGATAACGAACCTGACATGAAGGTCAAACGACGCACTGGCAAGGAACGTTGACAATACTTAACGAGGTTTAGACAAAGTCTGACGATCTGACAAGATGTTGACAAAGTCCGACAAGTTGTAGACAATACTCCTGCCACATTACTGTCGCTAGTGCCCGCTTTATGAAGGCGAACACTAACGAGCAGTAATGACACACAGCTGACCAGTCTTGACAGGCGGAAGCCCCACCGAGCACCTTCACAATAAGAGCCCGGTGAGGCCAGAATACAGCCCACAGCTGTCAAGGCCGGCAGCGAGTTGAGCTTAGCCCGAGCGCGAACAGAACCCAGCGCTCGGGTCGTAACACCAACAAGATGATCCAGACTTGTGGAGCGATAAATTACACCTAGGTCTGGTATTTGTTAAAAACCTGAATACATCAGACTTTGATAAAGATCAGAAAATTACTTTTTTCTTGTAATAAGACAAGAAAAATTCAGTGCAATGTTAAAATGAAATGACTGTTTCATGATAACTAAATATCTGACAGCATTTAAGTGTAAAGCTTATTATATATCATATACTATAGACTATATGCATATTTCTATACTTTTTAGAACAAAGAAACTCTTTTTTTCCCCATTAAGAAATTCTTCTAGGGCATACAGGGACATTTTTTAAAAACTGCTCATAAGAGATGTACTCTGTTGACAGGGAATATACATGCCCATCTGTTCCACTGAGACCAATTTAGGACATTGTTGTCAGCAAAGGAAATGCTAAAATCTACATCAGGAAAAAGTGGAATGAGACTCTTTGTGTGTGTGTGTGTGTGGGGGGGGGGGGGGGTAGGTGCACTGCCAATGACAGCTACACATCATTCCTGTCTCAGTGTGGCACATCACCATGCTTAAACTTAGAAAAGTCCTTGTAAATAAATGAAAGACACGTTAGTTAAATGTAGACAAGCATCAGACAAGCAAACATTTGAGGCAATGTTGCAATGAAACCATTGGATGATCGGAATCATCATAAAATTGTGAGAATTTTAATTCTGACAGCTCATGTCATGTGTGAAAGTTGAGAAAAGTGTCTAATAAATGAAAGATGTGGTCAGTGTGGGAACCTAGTGGCGATAAAGTCAAAATCTGATGAACTATGACATCAACACCTGCTGGGGTTGTCTCACCCCTGTCAAAAATCTGACTCAGTTCACAGAATATGGAATGGATAACACTTTAAAGAGCTATGAAGCAACTTCAAGACTGAGAAACCGACAATGTAGAAAGACTGGGAATAGTTTTTATCGAGCGTGACACAGAGAAATGGGATCTGGGTTTGTGGGCATTGAATTGGTAATTGATTCATGGGCCCAGATCTGCTTGGAGACCATTCCCAGGTATCTAGGAGCTGATATGCAGCATGATAGCCTGAATACCTGTTTGACAGTGAATGTGATTCAAGTCTGTAAGGAGCCAGTCTTCAAAGTGGCATGGCTATAATAGCTCGCAATGCAAAGTGAGAGTCAAAACTACAACTAAACACATTCTATTGCTTATTAAGTCATTTACTTCATTTTCTGATTCCTTTACAATGAATCCCATGTGATCGCAACACTGAATAAGGAAGTAAGGTTCATGAGCATTATATACTGTACATGTGTTACTGTACTCACTGACTACATTTTGGCAACACCTAAAAGTAAATTCACTGAAGCAGCTAAACAACCCTTTAAGCAGAGCTACTTGTCATATCTGGCCAGGATCCTAGGATCATGCCTTGTGTTTATTCCACAGTGTTTCCTCTGGCTTAAAGACCTTGGCGCGGTGGCAACATATTTTTCCGGGGGGAGGGGCAGAAAACACATGACACGATTGTAACCAGAATATGTTAATTTTATACTACTTTTTTTTTTTTTTTAATTTTTCACAGTAACTTTGCATATGGAAGTTACCATTTGAAGTATTGTACAACTGAGGCTTGAATGGTGGAATACTGGGCCAGTTGGGGTGCTACCCAGACGTCCTGTGTTTGGACTTTTTACTGGTGTCATCCTTCTCTCCCCCCTTTGCGCTCACCTCTCCTGGATCCTCTGCCTGGACACTTTTCCTTGGCTTCTCTCTTCTGTCTCATCTTGCCATCTCTGAGCCCTGTCTAATTCAGATTGCTTCAGTTTGATGGTTTGAGGTTTTTCTCCAAAATTTAAAACAATTTTCTTATAGTTTTCTACTTTTCTCTGTAAACTGAACTAAATTTGAAACCTTTTTCCTCAAATTTGTAATTTCCTCTTGTAAAATTTACTTTTCTTGTACAATTGAGACTTTATTATAAATTTGTGGATTATTTCATGGCTAATTTTTGTCTAGTTTTTTTAATAAAATTACTGTTTTATTTTTTAATAAATTTGAAACAGACTAGTATTTTTTTTTACTTTTTCCTTATAACAGTTTACATTTTTGACCATAATTTTGCAGAGCCAAAACAGAACAATAATTTAACTCTGATTTCAAAGAAAAAAAATATTAATAAAATTGTATTTAATGAAATAAATTAACTTAAATCACCAAACATGCAGTTATTTCTGTTATAATATTTCTATATATGTATAGTTTTTTATAACTCTCCTCACCACCCAGACAGCGGGAAAAACCTCCCTTATTTTGAAATCCAAATGTTGGCACGTTTAGTTTGAAGGCTGCTGAAGGATTAAAGTTATTGACTTTGTGAATTTCGGTCATCTTAACTTGCCAGGTATATAATAATGAACATAAATTATTAGTTAATTAACATTAATTGAGGTAAAGGTAAAAAAAAATCTCCTTTTTATTCTTGTCTGAAATAAGAAAAACAAAAATCTTATAATTAAAAAGAAAACAAAATGAACCAACTCGATCTCCTAACCACACCTGTTAGCTAAGCAACTCTTCCATTATTGCTCCTAGTGAAATTTATATTTCCTCATAGAGTGGTGGCATAAATTCAAGCGTGGCGGGCCGCCACCCAGAAATGTTACCAGAGGAAACCCTGTTCCTTATTTTCTCTGTGATTATGGTTATGTTTAGTCATGTTTTTTCACTGCCCTCTCTGTATGTTGTCCTGCATGTTCATTGTCATGTCTCCTGTGCATCCCCTGTCTGACTGTTAGTGTAGCCCCACCCATCCTGTTTTCCTCACCTGCTGCCCTTGATTGTCTGCCGAGCTGTCTGACATTAAATTAATTATCTATTCCCCTATTTATGTTAGTTTGTACTTGTGCTCTGTCTGCTCTCATTGTCTGTATTCCCTGATGGTACCCTCGTGTCTCGAGTGAAGTATATCCAGTTTTTCATGCCTCCTGTTTTGTTGTCAGCCCCCGTGCTGCACGTTGAGTTTCAGTGTTTTTGTTAATAAATTATTGTTTGCACCATTCTCCTGCCTGCGCCCATGGGTCCTACTTCTAAACCCTCATCTGCCTAGAGGGCAGAACATGGCACTACTCTGTTAATTTAATCTATCACCTCAGTAGTGTTGCATGATTAGACAGAAATAATCATTATTTTTTAGATGCTTTGTGAAACTCCTCAGCCATCACATCTCCTTTTAAAGGTTTCACATTAGCCAAAGTTGCATGGGCAAAATTTCTTCTATCTGATTACAATTCAGATCAGAACTTTACTGTTTACATGGATCCTGAAAAAGCTGATCTGATTAGGATGTGCGTTTCCATGTGTCACACGTTTGAATGGAATAAATCATTTTGACATGCGCACGTCGACATTTTGACATTCCAAAAATAGTAGAAGAAGCAACTTCCGGTGTTAGCAAGCCCCACTTCATGTCTTTCTCTTTTTGAAATGGACCTGTATTGTGTTATTCAGACTGTACTTTTGCTTCTGCTGGTCTCTGTAATGAAGCTACAAGTACAGACTTCTGCATATGACGAACAGATGGAGACAGCAGGATGATACAGACCAGCTTTGTTTTACTCCCGCTATGTCTTCCGCTAGCTGCTGTAAAGGCGGAAATACGTCACGTCGACGTGTGGCTGACGTACAGACATGTGCAGTAAACATATTTTCTGCCCAGCCTTCGGAATAAGTGTTTTCTTGCGCACCATTTGGATTAACAATTGGCATAACCCACCCGTCTCAATCAGAATGAAAGTTTGATCCGAATGAGTGTGATCGGGTCAAAATATTCAGATTGGCATGTTTACATGATGCATTTTTTATTCCCATCAGGCTTTTAATAGGATTTTTTGAGTGTGCTAATCCCCAGTAAGAATGCAGCCAAGGTGCGTTTGTTTTTATTAACATAAGCCACATGGCTTATGTTAATAAAATGGCTTATGCAGAGTTGTGAGCATTCATGTACATTCACCTGCTGCCACGCTCACTCCTGCAGGCCCCAAAGGAACACTGCCCCAGACAGAACTAACACCTGGCTGGTCTCTCAAACAGGTTCATTTTGTCTTCTTACTGATAAAGCTGATATTGCTCTTCTATTAAGACAAAACAAAGAGATGTCTCTTACCTTTGACATGTTTCGACTATCATCTGCAGTCTTCTTGAGAAAGTGTCGTCTGATGTCTGTCAGATGATGGACATCATTATTTATTAGATAAATAATAAAAAATATCAGACTTCAGAAAGTGTCGTCTGACTGTCAGACTGCAGATGACAGTCGAAACATGTCAAAGGTATGAGACAGCTCTGCTTTGTCTTAATAGAAGAACAATATCAGTTTTACTTGGCTGGTCTTCTCAGACTACCAACATTTTTACAGGGTTATTTGGTGAGTTTGAAAGATTCTTTAGACAGCTGGAGGTAGTAATTGTTGGTATGTGATGCCATAAATCCCAAGAAGAGCAAACTGCTTGTTTCTTTTAAAAGTTAACTAAAAAAAGGTAATGTGTATTTTTTTTTCAAGCCGATATTATGACTAAAGGTGTAATTGACCCCTTAGTCCACTACAAGACTATACATGGTTTTCAGATGTGTGTGCAACTGCCCCAATTGCATCACCTTTTACCATTTCAAAAGCACTGAAATCCTCATATGGAGGTTGGTGGAGGATTGTTGGTGATATTAAAACTGCTCTCTCACTCAACAAGCCAGCGTTTGTATCCACTTCCATCTGTGTTCACCTTTACCTCTGCCTTTGCATTTCATTTTCTTTTGGAATTCATTACACATTTGTACATGATTAAGGTTAGGGACATGGTTAGGGTGAGGTACTCCTTACATGGTGAGGGTTAAGTCTATGATAAAGTGAGAGGCTCACTTTAATGGGGTCCAGTGTTGTCAGATATACAATAATTATCATATTTATATGATAGTTTTAGGGCCTATATAGCGGTACTCAAATGCTTTGCAAGCAGTTTCATGAAATGATCAGTCAGAGAGCAACTCATACCGGCTCAGACGTCGCCCGGGTTAACAAGGTCAAGAGTTCCTGGCAGCGGAAGGCGAATTACAGAGCTGCGTGGAGGAATCTGATCAGACCTAAATGAAATAGTCATTGTCGCCCCTGACAGACTGCTATGATGATGGTGATGATGATGACAATACACAATCGATAGTTTTGAAAAAGGCCAAATATACGATAGTTTTGGCATTTCTGTTTGCCCTCCAAAAAACATCATTTTTATTTTTGTGAACACCCACACATCACCAGAAACTGATGCTCATAGCTGATCAGCTCACACCTGGCTGGCTCCTCCTCACCGCCAAATGTGCCAATCAAACACTCATGTTTGTCTGGGCAGTTACGTTGATACCACAGCAAATTTAAAAAAAAATCAGTGAACATGAGTTGGGACTGTTGTGTTGGAGTCTGGGCTCTTATTTGTGTGGAATGGGTGGCGGCTCCATCTTCCGGTTCCGCCACCACCCGTGGCTATAAGAGTGCAGTGGGCAGGAGGGACGGTCTCTTTGCCACCTCTTCTGCCTGACAGTGGTGCCTGTACTGTATAGTGCCTCTCTAATAAATGTGTGTTCAGTTTGACACTTGGCCTCGTCTTTGGCTCCATATACAGACATAAAATTTGGCAACGAGGATAAAAGTGGATTAAAACAACGTATGGAAGCGTGTGGGTTTGAAATTCGGCCGTTTTTGGAGCTCTCCAGTGAGCCACTGGTCCCCTGGCCGAGGTGGTGAGCCGTTTTCCAGATGTACATGGTAGCACTGGACCTTGGGAGGCTGGAGAAGTTGTCGGCACGTGAGTTGTTGGTCCACAATCCTGGAATGGAGGAACAGCATGTTCTGAGCACACTGAGCGTCTGTGATAGCTTTGTTGAAGTGGTTGAGCTAATGGCGAGCTATTTTCGTGCCTTGGAAAACGTCATGGTTTGCAAGATTTGGTTTCAACAGTGCCGCCACCGGGTAGGTGAGTCTATTCGTGACAGACTTGGAGCTGTTGGCCAGCGGATGCCAGCTTGGACTATTGGAGAAGGGGATGATTTGCAACCAGATGGCGGAGTATACCAATGGCACTGCGATAGGGTTGAAGCTGCTTACATTTTCGAGTGAACTGACGCTGCCCAAACCCATCGAGTTAGCTCAACAGCTGGAAGCTGCAGATAAACTGCCATGGGAGCTGAGTGAGTGCTTATCACACTGATATCTGGGATCACCACCAACCACGCATGCAGTGGACCTGGTCAGCGTGGAAAGCATGGAGGATGACACTAGCGCTGTGAATGTGAGGTCCACCCCGGGAAAGCCCAAAGGTGAGGGCTGTGGGTCAACAAAGCACCGTTTCAGAGCCAAAGACTGTTGCAAGAGCAGAGCGCTGCGGCAAGTGTGGCCACTTGCTTTATGTCAGGGTATGCCACATATCAGAGCGAGGAGGAGATCCGAGCGAGCACAAAGAGAGCACAAAGAGGACTCTCACGCCCTCACGATTGTTCATGCTTTGTCTCTGAGCACCAACGGACATGTGTACTGTATGATGGAGTTGAATGGAGTGGAAGTGGTTTTGTGGATTGACGCGGGAGTGGTGTTCTCCGTGCTGGACTGGACGACTGTGAGATGTTTTTCGCTCAGGGTCATCACAGGAGGGTACCTGTGCCAGAGCTCAAGTCGCCCTGGACAAGGGTACTGGGCGGCACAGCAGGATGCCTGTCACAACGAGTGACGTCAAGAGGCTGGTCTCACCTGTTCCCAGATCTCGGCTGAAGTGGGCCCATGAGCAGGGGGCCACGGCAGCAGCGGAGTAAAAAGAGGTCGGGGCCAGACCGTCTGGCACGGTAGAACAACATGCCAAGCAGAGACCCTGCAAGCCGGACAAAACATCTCTGGGAGCTGCGGACTGGATTTGGGCTCGGGAGGTGGTGAGATCGTGGCGGGTACGGGCCAAACGGTAGGTGGAGGAGCACCAGGGACGGCTGCGCGTCGTGGCCAGATGGAGGGATGCTTATCTCCAGCTGTCAGACGGCTCGTGGAGGCACCCGAACGAGCTCTGGCGTGCCCGGGAGGAGACTGCGGGATGTGGGCCTGGACAAGCAGAACATCCCGATGGTGAGGAAGAGGAGGCGTACCGGGGCTGGGTCAACTAGTTGCGGCCCGGGAGGCTGGCCGCCTCCAGGGGCGGCCTGAGGAAAGGACAGTCCAGGGGGGGCTCACGGGGTTGTTTTCTCCAGCCTTATGTATATAGGTTAATTATTGTGCATGTGTTTGGAATTGATATGTGTGTATCATAGGGCGATTTTTTGCATGTGTTCAGAGTAGCTTGTTGTTTGTATATATTTTTGGGGATTGTTTTGTGTATTGTGTTTTAGTTTGAGGAACACAGCAGTAATTTTAGTTATAAATGGACTTTCATTTAGTTCAAGCGGCAGAATAATCCGCTTTTCCGTGTAGGGTGGGACAGCAGTCCACCTATTCCCCCTAGTTTTAGTTGTTTTGGAGTGACTGAGTTAGGCCATTTGTACTGTGATATTCAGTTAATCTTAGTGCGTGATTCGGGTTCCAAATTGGGGTGGGTCTGCACTGGGTGTGTGTTTTGATTTTTTGTGAAGGGGGGAGAATGTTGTGTTGGAGTTTGGGCTCTTATTTGTGTGTGTGTGTGTGTGTGTGTGTATTACTATCTTCTAAGGGTGGGCAAACATGCTATTTCAGCATGCTCGTGAGACGGGACTGTTTTTTTTGGGGTTTTTTTTTTTTCTTAAATGAGTACTTTAATATTCTAATGATATGTGACCCATGGGTGTGTTTCATAAGGTTAAAATCCATGAAAACACTAATTTGCACAATATGAGAGTCAGCTTTCCACTGGTTGGCTGCCTCTAGCAAACAAAATTTTTAAAACAGATGTAAAGAAGAAGAAATTAGATAGTATGCAATCATGTTAACTGGCCAGCTTAAAAGATATAATTTGAAAACAAAAACAATTTAGCGGAAGTATTTTAAACTCTTCCATTTTCCCTCCCCACCTGACATATGGCTGAAGTCTTTTACCTTCACCAGTTAATTTGCATGTTATCTGCTCTTTACTTTTATCAGATTCTCCATGTACTTAGGATAAGGTGCGATGGAAGCCACAGAGCTGATCAAGATAAACTCTCCAGTGAGAGAATAATCATTAAGTCAGCTCTTGCATTTTGTATCCATTACAGTTTGTGGCTGCACAGTCATTAGGAATGATCCGGTCACATGTTGTAACCCAGCACAAGCACCGAAGCTGCTAATGAAGGGCCTCTAACAATCTTGTCTACATCATCCGCTGAGAGATATATTCTGTTTGCATTTATCAGAGTCTAACATCAGTTTGTTATGAGTGATGTATAATGTAGGAATACATCTGAATATGATCTTCCTTTTATGTGCTGCAGGAAAAGTATTTTAAGCCAGATACAGTATAAAACTACAAACAGTGCTCAATCACAAGAGGCTGTGCAAGGAGTGTGTTGCAACTTAAAGGCCTGGACATGTTGGTCCCGATTACAAGTCACGACAATGCAAAATTCAAATTGGAAAATGAAGAAAATTACCATTTACTTTCAACAGGAGCTTTTGCATGAATATGGAAATATAAGATGTGAGGAGCTGGTCTTTGTGATTATACACTCTTGGCAGACGATGATAAATTCAGACAGGGTTGTTTACAATCAGAGTGCAGAGTTTTCAGTCCCTGAGGACAAGCTGAGCAGAGGCACATCTCAAGGTGAACAGGAACTGGATGCTAAGCATCCATATACACTTGTGGCATTTTTCTCATGTAACAGTCAGATTTCTTGAGTGTGGCACTGAATGTATCAGGTGTTCACTATCTGAACAAATGAAGCAGAGACTCAGTTTTAAGTAAATTAGTTTTTTTTTTTTTTTAATGCCACGAAGACCCATTTCTCTTGTGTCATCTCTGTGTATCTCTCTAGTCTGTCTGACTGCATGACAGAACAGGGGTGATGCAGGAGTCAGAGTGAAAAAAGAATAAATCACTCCTGGTAACAGCTTTTCAGTGTGGCAGCAGATGACAGCCAGAGGAAAGCTTGGGGAAGATATTGGGCATGAGGGCCAATCAGACTGCAATTCTTTATCAAATTACTTGGCAATTGTTGAGGAAATTGTTGGGAGGGCAGGTCATGATTACCACCAGGAGTGTCTCTTAAGAAGGTGAGGACCACAAAGGCACTGGTAGGTGTTACAGGTGCCCTTTATGTCCAACAGCCTGTTGTGTATGTGTGACAGCTATCAAAGCAAAGATAAAGTGACAGCAATATTCACTTTGATCGCGACGCTTCTGTAGGATTTTGCGCACAGATGAAATGAGGAAAGCATCACCTCTCTTCTCAGTACAATGAGAACTTCAGCATGTGAGTCAAGTGAGATGAGAACATCCGACAAAAGCGCATATTACCCCAGCAGGTCCTCAAACATTTATGAGTTCTTCAGCTCATGTTGCTCCATGGAGGCCTGTTAGATTTCATTGCATAATTCCGTGCACTGCTCCTGCATCTATTGTGCCAATGAACCTCTGTTTATTTGCCAGGATGTTTTCTATCACTGCTCCCCCTGCTCACAAACAGGAATAACAATGACTTTTTTCCCCCTTTTTTTGTAAATCATTGAAAGCACAGTTTGATCCAAACACTCACAGCAGATTGTTAAAAAAAAAATGGGCTCGTGCAACTGTTTCGGCTGATAGTCTGTTGAATGCTGTTGTGGTTACTGAAGCTAAAATAAACTTTTTGGATTTTGTGATGACAAACTGACACTGCAGTGACGCACTTTGTGTATAAACTCTGTCATGAAGCCTTCATGATGCTAAGTGATTTGGGATTATCCCCAAAGGTGCTTTGTTGTGTGCTAAATACATTTGAAGCCATTTTGGTGTCGACCCAAACTATTAGGAGCTGTCCGTGGTCCTGCAAAATGTAGCATTTCAGCCTCATTGCCTCTATTTCACATTTTTGTCCATCCATCTTAAAGTAAGGCGAGCATGCAGTCGCATGAAAAGCCAGTAGGAGCCTTTTCTGAGAAAATGAAAATGCACAAGAGTTGCTTTAATGTGCAAACGCAAGACTGCACTTCAGCATGCGCCACACATACAATCTGTCTCCCACAGGCCTCTTACTGCTCAGTAAACTGCAGCACAGCCGCATCTAACAGACCTTGTTCTTGAAACTCATAATGAGAGTCTCTGAAACCTTTTTTTCTCTTCATGGACACTGCTGGGAGCAACACGTTTAAAGGAAATGATAGGAAAAGTGATCTGATGGCGCCCACTGGTGTTAAAGCAGTCTGTCTGCACCTAGTGGGGTTGATTTGAACAGACAAATTCCTGAAGCCTTCAGTTTTAACCACAGATACAGACTGCTAACATTGTGTGAAACTAAGAACTGTGGGAACAATGGTCAAGCACCAGCAAGACTTTTTTTTTTTTTAAACAATGACTTGTCTTATTTGGCTCAGATCTATTCAGTAAAATAAAAACATAACATGCAGAAAACTCAGAGCATGCCTTACTGATGTGAGAAAAATTGAAGATAAAGGGGAGGAAGAAGTGGGTGAGAGAAGCTCCCCGCAGGTGTGAAGCTAGTTTCCCTTTCTGCTTGTTATTTTTTTGTCCTGAGGGATGACAGCGGATGGCGGGATTCATTTTCCCCATCAGCTCTGCAGGGTTGTGTTGTACCACACCTCGATCTGCCCGAAGCACATATATGCATGTACACAGACACACACACACACCCTATTCCCACAGGCTCGTAGAGGTTTAGCAGAGTATTACAGCAAAAAATCTGCCCTATATCCACCCATATAAGGGCCATTTCACAGCAACCTAGGCCGCCTGTGTCTCACCAGGTCAAAATTTCAAGTATACTTTGTACCAAAGAACCCACTTTGTATCAAAACTTTAGACCTTCTGTTTCTTGGGGAAAAAAAATGAGAACTAAAGGCTACAGATAGTGCTGTTGTTGCAGGGTAACACAATTAAGTTCAGTCAGTATGAAATATAGAAGAACTGTTGTGTTGGAGTGGTCATGTTTGGACAGAAGGTTTCTGGGGATTCACCCAGCTAGGCTGAATGTGATATACAAAAATAGAGTTTTCCTGTGTAGGCCTTTATTATATCTCAGATATCAAAGCAAAACAATGTGACTTGCACATTTTCTTGGTGAAATATTGCCCAGTGTGTCGGAGTGGACATTTTGGATGGAAAATGTATAGCAGTGAAACCAATGAAACCAGTGAAACCAAACATGAACACATAACAGTTATTGTTGATTGCTAAAACTTTATGAGACATAATATGCAATCCATACGTAATTCCTGGCCCCACATTACTGTAGTAGTGATTGGTAATTCATGTGTTAGTATTGAATGACACACCGATTTCCATCCAATATTTGCACATTTTAGAGTGTAGTGACAAAAATTCCTGACAGAGGTCCCTGAAACGTTGTTTGATTTTAGTCCAGTGTTTTTCAAAATACAGATAAAAGTACCCAGCCATATACAGTGTAAAATAAGGGTAATGGCTAATATATAAGTGAAAACTGGTTGCCTAGGTAACTGTGAAATGACCCATATATTGTACGTTCCGTTATGGGACATTAATTCTGATTAGTTTTTTTGTCCCAGTAACAACACATTTTATTAAAAAAAAAAAACAGCTTTCAATTTCCAAACAATGCAGCATCATAAATAAACTTCCACAGAATTTCCAGCAAACTCTTGTTTGTAAGCAGATGCAGGAATGCAGGCACACATAAATTTTACAAACACACAAATACAGAAGCAGGGGTGAAGACCTTTTTGCAGCCTCAGCTTATTTAAGCTACTTGTTCTGCCCTATGTTTGTCACAGAACGAGCCTTCATTTACCAGCAGTAAAAGGTCAAGGCAGTCATCTCTTACAAAACCAGGGTGCAGGCAGGCCTGTGACACACACACTGTCATTTATTCACTGTGGCTCTCCTCCTCCCCCTCCGCCTCCTCCCCCTCCTCCTCCTCCTCCATGACACATGCTGTATGGAACACCCTCACCTGTCATTAGTGGTTGCAAAACCTTTACAGCTATTACTGATCTTTCTGCTACTATGCTGCAAGGCGATGAGCTAATGATTATTGCTCTGGGCATAAGATTTGTGATCTTAAATATTAAATATCCTCCTTCCACCTAAAGGCAGGGATATCAATGCTTCCACTCACTCCAGGTTTTTTTTTTTTTCTCTGCATGGATGCTTCAGTTTCTCTGTGCTTCAGAAGATTCGATGAAGGGAGCCCCTGGAGCGAGGTACTTCTTCAAAATCTCTCAGTGACTGCGTTGTTTTCTCCATATTTCCTCACAAAGCAGCCCCTCTCTTCCTAATCCCCTGTGTGTGCATACAGTATCTGCATTTGTATGTGCTTGGGTGTTTGCTCTCTTCTGCTCAGCCCAGCTGGTCAAGTATTGCGTGCACATACACAAAAGCAAATGCACAGACTGTTGAGAACTAATGCAGTAGATAAGTGTGTGAGTGTGGCACAGCTTATAAATGAAGAAAACAGCTGATAACACATGAATATGAGTTGAGTATCTCACATGCTTCAATTTTCCTGTTTTTTTAAGCTTATAAACACAACTCTCTCTCTCTCTCACTCACTCACTCACTCACTCACTCACTCACTCACACACACACACACACACACACACACACACACACACACACACACACACAGAGCAAGAGACTGCTGAATTTAGGTCAGTACTGCAGAGAAATGTGTAAGTGAATGGTAAATCAAAAGTATTTATTTCCCTAAGGCTAAACAGCAGAGCAGGCCAGCACGCAACCCATATGTACGCACACAGCTGTGTATCATGACTTCAAAGGACATTACATTGAATTGCTCAGAGAATAACTGCTTACCCTAACAATAACATTCAGCCTATAACCTGAAAGCATTCCTCTGTCTTTCGATAATGAACACTGTTGTGTTTTCACCTCATAAAGCCATATACATCACTGCAAACACGCTCCAGTTTGTGGTGAAAATCTGGTAATGCATTGAATGTATTTGTGTTATTGCTCACAGAATGTCAGCTTGATTAAATGTTGCTGCTGCCATCCTCACAAATTCACCTCGCGGAAGCATGGCTCTGAGAGTACATGGATGAAAAGGCCCAAGCCTTTCTCTGCATCACAAAATCAACTGTGACGTCTGCTTCTACTCATGCTGGTGGAGTCTGCAGCACTGCACCAGTGATTTGTTTCTTCTCTTGTTTGTGTAAGTGACCATGTCAGGTCACATCATTGGCAGAAACCAAGGTTGCCATAAAGGACAAAACAATCAGCCACAGGCCCTCAGATGAACAGCTTTCTAGAGGAGGCAGATAAAACATGGAATGTGCAGGATGGGGAGAAAAAAACTAAGGTCATTCTGCAAAGGTTAAGTATATTTACTGTATTTCCGGCACCACATGAGTCGGCTGCCTTTTTGCAGCAGCGGCTCAATTTTGAGTTTCTTTCTCGTTTTTTATTTACTATACATTTTTTTTTTTCTTGCCACAACTTTCTGATCCTGTTACCCCGTATCCATCACGGACGCCAAGGACACATACATCGCCGCACTGGCTTTGATATTAGCCATCTTTCTGCTCATATTGCCAATGACTTCTGACCCAGTGAGTGGAGGAGCTATTGTTTACAGTAGGAGCCAGCTGTTAGCACTGGGCTGCCCCACGGTGCTAACACAAAGACCCGATATCCCACAAGAAATCAGACGAAAACAATGGGGATGTCAAGCTGGAGTGAAGTGACGCATGAGGAGAATAAGGTACAGATCCGTCCTATTATCCGTTACTATGGGAAATGTGAGATCGCTGCTTAACAAGACGGATGAACTGACGGCTATGTCGTGGTATGAGAGCGTCTTCAGATGCATTAGCATTATGTTGTTTACTGAAATGTGGCTAAGAGAACTAGCAACAGATGCTAACATCGGACTGGAGGGTTTCCACTTAATACAGGCAGATTGGACACCGGATAGTGGGAAGAGCAGAGGCGGGGGGGCTGATAATGTTTGTGAACAACAGATGGTGTAATCCTGGGCACATCACGATTAAAGAATAACACTGCAGCAAGGACACTGACTTGCAAGCTGTTAGCATGTGACCGGCATACCTCCCCAGAGAGTTCTCACATGTCGTTGGTGTTGTGTGAATGTTGTGTGTGTGTGTTTAGCCCTCGGGGCTTGCCATAGCCACCCTGGGTGGTGACGTCAGGTGGGCTGTGGCCGCTGTATATATTTCTGTGTTTCCCTAATAAAGGGATGTGCACTGTTCAGCATAAGACGACTCCAGTCTCTGATTACAGACATAACATTTTGGTGACGAGAATAAACTATGGAGGCGTATGGGCTATCTCCACCTCTACCACCATTTCTGCAGTGTCCGGGAGAGCCAGCGATCCTGTGGCCTAACTGGCTGGCCATGTTTGAAGGGTACATTGCGGCATTGGGCCTGGGTAGACTCGACAGAACACGGAGATGAGCACTTCTGGTCTACCATCTTGGCATAGAAGGTAGGAAAATTCTTTACACGTTGGGGGAGATGGAGTCTTATAGGGATGCTGTCGGGCGGCTGGCTGAATATTTTGCCAAACATACAAGGAGTATGAAGTGGTAATGCTGTTGGTGCCAAAAGAAGCTAGGCTGGCTAGCTCAGGGAAGCTAACAAGCCAGTTAGTGGCAACAGTGGAGTTAGCCACGTGGCTAGGTGGGCGCCAAACACAAGCTACAAGCTACCAGCTGGATATTGCAGTGGAACCAGAGCCACAAGTGAGGGAGCCCGCAGCCACCGAGGACAGCAAGCCAGCCGAAGAGCTCAGCGCAGTGGGTGACCGCAGCGCTGGTGGTGAAGACAGTGCGGTGAGCAAAGACAGCGCGGGGGGAGAGCAGCAACCAGAATCGGCTCAGTTTTCCCCGCAGCTAGAGTTGGAGCAGCGGGAGGAGGGGTGTGAGCATGTTGAGAGCCCCGGGAAAAAGCAGCGACAGCCGGGAGCAGAGGCAGCACAGTGGAGCACCTCGAACGACGGAGAGGTTTGCCGGACTGTCCTTGTGCTCGAGATGAGACGCAGTCGAAGAAGGGCATTGAGAGCGAGCAGACCGGAGATTTGCCAGGTACTATGGAGGTCGAGCCGGACCAACCTTGCTCAGGGTCTGTGCGGGAGGACCTCAGTGCCGGAGCTCAAGGGGCCTTGGATGAGGGTGCTGGGCATAACGGCGAGGCATCCAGGTCGACAAGTGACGCCGTCGAACGAACTTCAGTTTTCCCCGGAGCTCGGCCACAGGGGGCCGGAGAATCTGGGGCTACAACGGTGACAGCTGCAGCGGTTTTGAAAACGGTCGGAGTGAACCGACAGGCACGGAGAAAATGCATGCCAAGCAGCAACACTGCAAGTCGAGCAAGAACCCCCTAAGAGTTGCAGACTGGGTTCGGGTTCGTGAGGAGGGACAATCACGGCGAATACGGGTGAAACGAGGTACAGCTTGTTTTCAGCTGTTGGACGGCTTGGGGAGGCACGCCAGCGGGCTGCGGTGTGCCCGGGAGCAGGTGTCAGATGGTGAATCCGGACGAGAGAAGCAGTCAATGGTAAGGAGAAGAGACACTCTCGCCGGTGAAGTCAGCTTTGACCCCGGGGGCAGGCTGTTTCCAAGGGCGCGCCTACTGAGGGGCTGCCCTGGGCCCCCGAGCCGGTTTTACACATTGCTGCACGTGGACAGTGGTATAACAAGAATAAAAAAACTGTAGATAGGAAAGAAATATATTAAATAATTATAATCATACTGTATGTGCATGTGTTTTGAAAAAAATGTTTGATGTGAGTTTGATGAGCATATGAATATGTGTTGTTTGGTGGTTATTTTATGTATTGTTGTTTAGTTAGGAAACAAGGCAGTTATTTTAGTTTGTAAATGGATTTCATTTTATTTAGTACTGGTGGCAGAATAATCCACCTGGCCGTGTGGGGGTAGGATGGCAGTTCATCTGTCCTCCCTAGTTTTAGTTGTTTTGTATGGATGCGATAGGCCCTGTTAGTGATTTCAGTTTAGTTTCCTTAGTGCGTGATTTGGGTTCTAAATTGGGGAGGGTCTTAATTGTGTGTTTTGGACTTTTCTAAAGGGGGGGAATGTTGTGTGTGTGTTTAGCCCTCGGGGCTTGCCGTAGCCACCCTGGATGGTGACGTCAGGCGGGCTGCAGCCACTGTATATATTTCTGTGTTTCCCTAATAAAGGGCTGTTCACTGTTCGGCATAAGACGACTCCAGTCTCTGATTACAGACATAACAGTCAGAATTGTAATTTATGTATCCCCCTCTGTGAGCGCTGATGCAGCGTGTGACATCATCCACTCAGTCACCAGCAAGCTGCAGATGCAGCACCCAAATGCTCTCCTGCTCATCTCTGGTAATTTCAAACATACTTCCCTGTCCTCCATTCTGCCCACTTTCACCCAGTATGTCACATGCCACACTAGAGACAGTAAAACACTGGACTTATTTTATGCAAACACCAAGAAGGCTTACACCTCATTGCCATTCCCCCCCTCGCAAGATCGGACCACAACTTGGATCACCTCCTGCCTGTGTACAAACCCCTGGTACACAGACAGTGAACTGTTACCCGCACAGTGAAAATATGGTCTGAGGAGATGGAGGACACTCTGAAGGACTGTTTTGAATCTACTGTATGGGAGCAGCTTTGTGATCCATATGGTGAGGACATCGATGACCTCACACACACCATCACAGACTACATCAATTTCTGTGTGGACAACATCGTACCCACCAAGACCATACGGTGTTTCTCAAACAACAAACCCTGGATCAACCTTGAGATAAAGTCACTGCTGAAGAAGAAGAAAAGGATCTTCAGGTCGGGAAACAAGGAGGACCTGAAGTCCATACAGACAGCGCTAAGGAGGAAGATCAGAGAGGGGAAGAACAGCTACAGGAAGAAGATGGAGGACAAGCTGGACCAGAGTGACGTCAGCGGTGTCTGGAGAAGCCTCAAAACCATCTTTGGGCACCAGAATACCTCCTCCCAGGCCACAAGGTGTAGGAGTGGGTAAACAACCTGAACCTGTTTTTTAACAGGTTTGATCAACCGCCCTCTTCTACGCCTGCCCACCAACCACTGCTGCCTCCACCTTCATTTAGTCCCGCTGTCCACAGCCTCCCCCCACCTCCCCACATAAATCCCCCGCTGTTTTTCCCCCCACAGACCCAACACCCCCCCCCCTTCCAGCACATAGCCCCCCTGCCCCAACCTGACCCTCACTAAGACACAGGTGAGAGCTGAGCAGAGGAAGATCAAGGCGAGGAAGGCTGCAGGTCCGGACAGCATCAGCTCAAGGCTCCTCAAGTCCTGTGCAGACCAGCTGTGTGGGATCGTGGCGCACATCTTCAGCCTGAGCCTGAAGCTGGGAAGGGTACCACAGCTGTGGAAAACATCCTGTGTGGTACCCGTACCGAAGACCCCTTACCCCAAGGACCTGAACAGCTACAGACCAGTGGACCTCACATCACACCTAATGAAGAACCTGGAGAGGCTGCTCCTCGCCCACCTCCACCCCCTGGTGGGACCAGCGATGGATCCACTTCACTTTGCCTTCCAGCATGCCATCGGGGTGGAGGATGCAGTGATCTTCCTCCTGCATCGTTCCCTGTCCCACCTGGAGAAGCCTGGGAGCACCGTGAGGATCATGTTGGCTGGCCGGAGTAGTGGCTCATTTGGTAGAGCATCTGCCCCACACCCGGGAGGCAGGGGTTCAAATCCAGGCCGGGTCATGCCAAAGACCATATAAAAGCAGAACTTCCTGCCATCCAGCTTGGTGCTCAGCAATAATGGAATGGAGGAGGGAAATTTGTGGCGGCACCTTGCATGGCAGCAACCCCTCTGATTCTATATACGTGTGTGATTAACACTGTAGATAAGAGAAACATAATTTCGTTCTACTGTACATGATTGGCTGTATGGATTGAATGACAATAAAGATGGCTTATGTTCTTTGATTTCTCCAGTGCTTTCAACACCATACAACCAGTTATCCTGAGGGACAAGCTACTGTGCAAAGGGGTGGACCAGCACCTGTAATCGTAGATCCTGGACTACCTCACAAACCAACCACAGTTTGTGAGAATCCAGGACTGTGTGTCTGACACCATCATCTGCAGTACGGGGGCCCCACAGGGAACAGTTCTGCCTCCCTTCCTGTTCAACCCTCTACACTGCAGACTTTTCACACAACACACCACACTGCCATCTACAGAAGTTCTCTGATGGCTCTGCAATTGTCGGTCTCATCTCTGATGGGGATGATGCAGAGTTCAGAGGACTTATCCAGGACTTCGTGGACTGGTGCCTATGGAACTCCCTCCAGATCAATGTGAGGAAAACTAAGGAACTGATGGTGGACTGTTGCAGGCGAGGACAACCCCCCACAGCACCAGTAAACATCCAGGGAACAGACATTGAGATGGTGACATCTTACAAGTACCTGGGTGTTCACCTGAACAATAAACTGGACTTTTCACACAACACCAATGTGCTCTACAAGAAGGGGCAGCGCAGGCTGTTCCTCCTGAGGAGACTCGGGTCTTTTGGAGTGCAAGGGGCACTACTGAAGGCCTTCTACAATTTGGTGGTGGCATCAACCATCACATTTGGAGTGGTCTGCTGGGGCAGCGGCATCATGGCAGCCGAGAGAGACTGAACAGGCTGATCAAAAAAGCCAGCTCTATTCTGGGGTGACGCCTCGATCCAGTGGAAGAGATAGGAGAGAGAAGGATGGTGGCTAAGCTGTCATCTCTGCTGGAATCCGAGTCCCACCCCATGCAGGACATGCTGAACGCACTGAGGAGCTCATTTAGCAGTAGGCTGTGCCATCCTAGGTGCACGACAGAGCGGTTCCGCAGGTCCTTCCTACCTGCAGCTGTCAGACTTTATAACCTAACCAGGGCTGCTCGTAGAGGTCGTATTAAATGTACTAAATGCAGCAACTTTGCACAACAGAAATTGTTCCCTCCAATACATAACTAAGACAATTACAATTATTATTGAGGGTGGCAACAACACTGTTGATTCAAATGTGAAATATACTGTCTGGGTACATATTCATATTCTGCAGGGTAACTTAACAAACTGTAATGCTGTTTATTTCATCTAGCTGCAATGCTCCTGCACTATGTATATATCTGTGTACATATGTATATTTATCTACTGCTTTGGCTAACCAGCTCTTATTACACAGGGTTACAAAAATTTTTTTTTTGTAAGTTGTCTGTATTTTTTCAACTGATTTAAGACAATTTTGCACCGCTGAATCCGAAAATGACATCCGTTTCTCTCGATCAGGTGCTAAGTAAAAACCTGTACTTACTCAGTACTTACTTAGTACTGTGCATGTACTTACCTTTATATAAAGCTAAGTACATGTAAATTGAATGTTACATCATCATTGTTCAAAATTCAGAGAATTTCAAGACAAAAAAGAATTTTGCATCATATAAAGTGAAAATACCCATGCATGTAAACAAAAATGTATAAAACAACATGTAGCCATAATTCAAAAGGTTGACCTGATTGAGCAAAACCAATGTGATTTTTGGATTCAGCACATCAAAATTGTCCTAAATCAGCTAAAAAAAAAACTTAGACAATAAATTTAGTGTTGACCAGTGTTATCTTATTAACTATTGCTCTGAGTGCTGATATCCCTTTGCTGCTGTTATCCTGGAATTTCCCCTTTGTGGGACTAATAAAGGCTTATCTTACCTTATCTTATCTTATATGTAATGTGTGACTGAGGGGTAATTCAAACCATAACTGCAAGGTTCTTTAAAACTAGGTGAAGAGTCACAGGTAGCAGTCAAAGGGGAAACTTTAAAACAAGGATGTTTAACAAGGAATTTATTTATATAAAATTATGTACAAATAAAAGCCCACTTAAATAAAAACCTAACTAAACCCTGAGTATTAAAATGATCTAAGAAGCTAAAATAGGATAAAATACTGCCTAAAAAACTCCAAGCTAAAAAAAACAAAAAGTGGGCTAAAAAACAAAGTCCATAAAAGCTGAGGAGGACCCACTCTTCCAGGCCAGGCTCCATCTGCCACCATGACACAGACACCCTCAGGAAACCTGTACCGGGGAAGACACTTGCCAGCAGTATATCCAGATTGCTCATTGTCATTATCATCAACGTCATCATCATCATGGGGTGCTGCTATCTGAGAACCAGATACTTACAGCAAAGGCAGAGCTCCTCACTGTGCCTCATGCTGTCTCTCACCTGCAGCACCCCATCTGCTTCACACAGAAATGTCCTTCCCCCAAATGCCGGCGTCATGGAGGTGCTGGGCTGTTACTGCTCCTCCTCCTCAGTCATGCCCTCCTCCAGCCATTTTCTCTGGGACCAGCAGCCTCCTCTCGTCCAGCAGGGCTCTCATCTGGCCGCCTATCCTGGCAGGGCTCTCCTCCTCCAAGCAGGCCCTCATCCGGTCGGGCTTCCCTCAGGCAGGGTCTCCTCTGTCCAGCGTCCCATTCAAGCAGGCTCTCTCATTTGGCAGGGCCCTCTCCTCTGGACTGCTAAAGCACCTTTTACATCGTGTGCAGCCAGAGGTGCTGCACATCCCCAATCAACACAGGGGTTTCTGCTCAGTGATTAGGGGAAGCATAGGGTGGAAGTAGACAACACTCCAATTAAAAGCACACAGTTAAAATACAAAACATGCAAAGTTATAAAACATGCAACATAAACTTAAAAACTATATAAACCCCCGAAAAACACAATAAATACTTCCGCCCCATGACATATACTATTTCTGTTTATATCCATGGATGGATGGATGGATGTCTTTGTAATAATGGGGGAGCCTTTACATCCCCTTTAACATTACTATGTTGCGTTTATGTTATTGAATTGTTTCTACAATTTTTGAATTTGAATCAAAATACATTAACATATAAATTGTGTGAGTTACAGCAATGATAAAAGTATTCAACCCCATTATAAATATCTCAGCAGTTGAACTATTTATAGGTTTAGTGGCCTCATGCAGATCACAACTGTAAACATGTAAAATCTTAAGTCTTCATATTAGCAATTGAAATGTAAAGATAAACAAGAGTGAAAAAGATTTCAATCAGACAGAACGGATGTCAGTCATATGTGCTTAACAATCCCTAAAATTAATTAAGGTGCTGCATACAGAGTAAAGGGCCCTTCACATTTTCTCAAGTTATTCTGTTGCTTTCATGTACTGTGTGGTGTTCTGAAACCACAGGCTTGGTCAGAGTTGGCGTGATGACGCAGCCGTTTGGTGACGTTGTCACGCCAAACATATAAATGTAAGAGACAGCCATTTTACAGCCTCTTTTATGGCTCTCTTTGTTTCGGCCTTCCAACTGGCATACTCTATACCACCATACTTGGGAGTTCTGTAATAAAGTTCGTGTTCTCAGCAGACTCCACTCTCTGTTGGTCCTTCCATGTTTTCCAGACATGAGACGCTGGTCCTACTTCATTAAAAAAACAATATAAAATCAGAAACATATATGAACTCAGCTCACCTACATTTAGATCAGGGATGGACAACTTTGGTGGTAGTGAGGGCGGCAAATTTTTTTCCTCACTTCCTGAGCCAGATTTACATGTAAACCTTCCGGGTTGTGTGTGTGTGTGTGTGTGTGTGTGTGTGTGGGAGTGGGGGGGGGGGGAATTATTTCCTGCAAAGTCAAAAGTTTCACAATTAAAACTAAAAATGCAAATGAAAATAAAAGCTACTCAGTGTTTTAACATATTAGAATTAAAATTACTGATAAAATTATATCTGCCCTGCAATGGACTGGCGATCTGTCCAGCGTGTACTCTGCTTCTCGCCCAAAGATGCTGGGATAGGCTCCAGTCCTCCCCCCCACCCGAAAAGGATTAAGCAGCAGAAGATGGATGGATAAAATTATATCATGACCTAATTTTTAAAACTCTCTCTGTCAAAATGATGACCAAAGAGAAATTTTGGACGATAATTAACAACAAAAAAAAAAAGTCAAGAAGAAAAGGAAATATTGTGGGTGTGGAGGGGGCAGATAAATAGCTGTGGGTATGTGGGCTTTTTAATGGATCCCCAAAATGGGGAATAAAAAAAGTTTAAGAGCCACTGGTATAAAAAAAAAAAAAAAATCAGCAGATTACAACGACCACAGTTTGAACTTTTACTGCTGACATGGATTTGAAACTATCAGTGCTTCAGTCCACTCTTTAGAGAGAAACCTGAAAGCTTTGAATATTTTTTCTGGACAATTAAAAGAAAAGCCTCTGAGCTCCATGAGGCTTCACCTGCCAAACAAGAATAAATGCTACAGCTCCTCAGCAGTATTTATTCTTGTTTAAAAGCAGCCTGCTTTGTACATTCACTGCTGTTTACAGCCTATTAATGCAGTCTTAGCAGGCAACATACCTTAAATACACATTGTCCAGTGGTGCACTTTTCCCTCTGGCTGTCTCCTTGACTGACCACTTGCACACAGAGCGGCACCTAGGTTTCAATTAGTGCTCCCTCTGCTGACGGGCTCTATAATTGCAATTAAGAATGTGGTTGCAAATACGGCAAACTTGACATAAATAAATAACTGATTTTGGGGAATGGACTTGCAGGTTGCAGTGGATGAGGGGGCGGGCCGCTAGTTGCCCGTCCCTAATTTAGAACATTTAACCAAAGGCAGGGTCTGCAGCTTGCTGGTCCCAGAGTGCTCCCTGTGTGTGTGTGTGTGTGTGTGTGTGTGTGTGTGTGTGTGTGTGTGTGTGTGTGTGTGTGTGTGCGAGTGAGTGAGTGAGTGAGTGAGAGAGAGAGAGAGAGAGAGAGAGAGAGAGAGAGAGAGAGAGAGACAGAGATTTGATTTTTAAAGCCAACTTTATTTACAATCATTCATAATCACAGACAGGCCGGTGTGAACAAGTAACCAAAAACAAAAAAAAAACAAACCAAAACTGTTAAATCAGAGGCTTACCCAAAAAAAGGACTAAAGATGATCTCATTTTCTGACACAGAACAGATTATATTCCTATAACACCACTTGGAGTTGAAATCCTCTAAATTGTCCATAGCTTTGCAAAATTTAAACTCCATCTGAATTTGGGCTCTAACCATGGAAGTGAACAACATTGTAACCTCTTGACCCTGCTCCCTTTTCCTGCTCATGTAAATGGCAAACTTTGTTTGACCAGATAAAAAATTTAAGAGCTGCCATTCCATTGCATTGATTCGTTTGTATCCAGCACCAAATACAAAAATCATACCGGACCACATTACATCAAAACTCATAAAAATGTTGCTCAAAAGCAAGAACAGTGGTTTCAGTCTAGGGCACACAACAAAACAATGAAAAATAGTTTCAGTTAACCCACAGAAAGAGCAGTCTTTAATGTTCTAGGACTGATGCGGGAAATAAAAGAGTTGATGGCCACAGCTCCATGCAGAATCCTCCACTGGAGATCACCTGCTCTTTTATGTAGAGGGGATTTGTAAAGGACCCTCCACACGGGCCTGACATTATCTGTGACCTTCAGTCTCTTCCTCCACACCGTGTCCACTCTGCCATTTAACTGCCTTCTATTAAACACCTTCACACAATAGTAATAAAACAGTTTAGTCTTTGCTGAGTAGAGTCTTGTGCATTTATTATGCAACATGGGTCCCTCTGCACCCTCCGATGTCACAGCAAAGCCCAACTCAGGGAATGGGTCACCTTAATCAGGCTCTTCTCTCTTGTAGCAATGGTCCCTCACCATCTTCCTCTCCTCAGCTGTCAATCTGAGCCACCACAACTCCAAAACTTTGCTCACAAGGCATGCAGACTTAATGCCAAGAACTTAAGAAGTTGCCGGAACATTGTCCAGCAATGGTCCTGCTACATCTATTGTCCTACGCAGTGTAATACTGCCAGAGGAAACCAAGATGTGTGTCAGGGCAGGTAGGGACCTGACCTGGAGTTCCAATCTAGCTCTGAAGATCAGGGGTTCCTCCAATAGCCAGTGCAGTGAGAGAGTAGGTTCCAGTCTCTTCCATGAAAACAAACACCATGTTTTAAAAATGTTCTGATAGAACGTAGGCAGAGTGGACAGGTTAAAACAGCCAAGATGCATTAAAAAGAGTGACGAATCAAGACCTAGTCCATTGACCTGTCTTAAAATACAGGTACATCTCAAAAAATTAGAATATCATGAAAAAGTTCAATATTTTTTGTTTCTCATTTCAGAAAGTGAAACCCATATATTGTATAAATTCATTCCACACAGAGTGATATAGAAAGATTGGCATCCACCTCATGTGGACGCCTCCCACTTGAGGTGTTTTGGGCACGTCCCACTGGGAGGAGACCCCGGGGCAGACCCAGGACTCGGTGGAGAGACTATGTCTTCCAGCTTGTATGGGAACACCTTGGTATCCTCTCTGAGGAGCTAGAGCAGGTGGCTGGGGAGAGGGAAGTCTGGGCTTCTCTGCTTGAACTGCTGCCTCCGCGACCCGGACCTCTGGAAAAGCGGTAGAAGATGGATGGAAGATGGACGGACAGAGTGATATAGTTCAAGTCTTTATTTATTTTAATTTTGATGATTATGGCTTACAGCCCATGAAAACCCCAAATTCAGTTTCTCAAAAAAATTGAATATTACATAAAATTAATTTTAAAAAATAGTTTTTTAAATAGAAATGTTGGCCGACTGAAAAGTATGTCCATGTACATACTCAGTACTTGGTCAGGGCTCCTTTTGGATTAATTACTGTATCAATGTGGTGTGGCATGGAGGTGATCAGCCTGTGGCACTGCTGAGGTGTTATGAAGGTCCAGGTTGCTTTGATAGTGACCTTCAGCTCATCTGCATTGTTGGGTCTGGTGTCTCTCATCTTCCTCGTGACAATACTCCATAGATTTTCTATGGGGTTTAGGTCAGGAGAGTTTGCTGGCCAATCAAACACAGTGATGCCATGGTCATTAAACCAGGTTTTGATAATTTTGGCAGTGTGGGGGGTGCCAAGTCCTGCTGGAAAATTAAATCAGCTTCTCCATAAAGCCTGTCAGCAGAGGGAAGCATGAAGTGCTCTAAAATTTCCTGGTAGACAACTGCGCTGACTTTGGTCTTGATAAAAAAAAACACAGTGGACCAACACCAGCAGATGACATGGTTCCTCAAATCATCACTGACTGTGGAAACTTCACACTAAACTTCAAGCAACTTAGATTCTGTGCCTCTCCACCCTTCCTCCAGACTATGGGACTTTGATTTACAAATGAAACGCAAAATTTACTTTTATCTGAACAGAGGTCATCAGCTGGTGTTGGTCCACTGGTCATCAGCTGGTGTTGGTTATCAAGACCAAAGTCACCACAGTCGTCTACCAGGAAATTTTAGAGCACTTCATGCTTCCCTCTGCTGACAAGCTTTATGAAGAAGCTGATTTTCCGGTCCCGGCGCCACACGAGTTGGCTGCCTTTTGCAACAGCGGCTCAATTCTGAGTCTTTTTATCTTCCTTCTTCTTTCTGATCCGGTGATAACTTTCTGATCCGGCACACCTTTCACTCTATATATATCACGGACACACAGATCGCCCCAAAGGTCTCCCGAGTCGGCGGACGGAGCCTCTGTTTACAGCAGGAGACGATACAGCAGGGAAGAGCTAGCTAGCACTCAACCGCCACCCGGTGCTAATGGAGAAACTCGACATACCGGGGAACTGAAGCGAAAACGACGCGGGTGCCGGGCTGGAGTTTAGGCGGCGTGCAAGAAATATAAGACAGAATAATAAAGAGCGATGGCAAGAACCAAGCAGAGCGCCCGTAAATCTACTGGAGGAAAAGCCCCCCCAGGAAGCAGCTGGCCACCAAGCTGCTCGGAAAAGCGCTCCGGCCACCAGCGGAGTGAAGAAGCCTCACCGTTACAGGCCCGGTACCTTGGCTCTGAGAGAGATCCGTAGCTACCAGAAATCCACGGAGCTGCTCATCCGTAAGGTGCCCTTCCAGCGCCTGGTGAGAGAGATCGCTCAGGACTTCAAGACCGACCTGCGCTTCCAGAGCTCTGCCGTCATGGCTCTGCAAGAGGCCAGCGAGGCCTACCTGGTGGGTCTCTTCGAGGACACCAACCTGTGCGCCATCCACGCCAAGAGGGTCACCATCATGCCCAAAGACATCCAGCTGGCCCGCCGCATCCGCGGAGAGAGAGCTTAAACTTTCTGCTGCACATCCACCAACCACAATGCTCCGCAGTATGTGTCTATATATATATATATATATATATATATATATATATAGTAATATGTACATATGTATATTAGCTGCTCTTGTTTTTATTTGCCTTCTGATTGTTGCTCTGAGTGTTGCTATCCCTGCGCTGTTGCAATCCTGGAATTTCCCCATTGTGGGACTAATAAAGGCTTATCTTATCTTATTTCATTTTCCAGCAGGACTTGGTACCCCCCCCCCCCCAACACTGCCAAAAGTATCAAAACCTGGTTTAATGGCCATGGCATCACTGTGTTTGATTGGCCAGCAAACTCTCCTGACCTAAACCCCATAGAGAATCTATGGAGTATTGTCACGAGGAAGATGAGAGACACCAGACCCAACAATGCAGACAAGCTGAAGGTCACTATCAAAGCAACCTGGACCTTCATAACACCTCAGCAGTAACACAGGCTGATCACCTCCATGCCACGCCACATTGATACAGTAATTAATCCAAAAGGAGCCCCGACCAAGTATTGAGTGTGTACATGGACCTACTTTTCAGTCAGCCAACATTTCTATTTAAAAAACTATTTTTTAAAATTAATTTTATGTAATATTCTAATTTTTTGAGAAACTAAATTTGGGGTTTTCATGGGCTGTAAGCCATCATCATCAAAATTAAAATAAATAAACACTTGAACTATATCACTCTGTGTGGAATGAATCTATATAATATATGGCTTTCACTTTCTGAAATGAGTGACAAAAAATATTTAACTTTTTCATGATATTCTAATTTTTTGAAATGTACCTGTACTGCTGGCGACAGGTCTCCAAACCGCATCTTGAGAGCCAGTGAGAAACTTTTGAATAAATTCTGTAGGATGCCAATCAGCTGACCAGGTGAGTCAGTCCTTGCCTCCTCTTTTGGCAGAAACAAAACACACTGTGGAACCCAGTGCAGCCTGTACCAGAAAAAGTCAATCATGCAGTTCTGTATCTGCTTCAGTAGGTTGTGGGGGGGGGGGGGGGGCCACACAGGGAAATTTATGCCACAGTCCACTGGAAACCATGTTATTAATTATTAACACCCTTCCCCTATAAGACATCTGTGGCAACAGCCATTTCCATTTTTCCAACTTCCCTTTCACTTTTTCTATCAGTCCCTCCCAGTTTTTATTTACAGCAGCCTTGACAACTAAAAACACCCCAAGATATTTAAGACCATCTTTTTTTTTTCCAGTATAGGTCTGCTGGCAGTGTAGGCAGCTGCTTTGATTTAAAATGGACTGCAAGGGCTTCACTCTTGGACCAATTCACTTTCGCTGAAGATGCTGTACCAAAATTATCGACTACTTTTTGTAAACAGTTTACTTCTGTCTGGTTCTTTACCATCACAATGATATCATCTGCATATGCTGAAAGTTCCATTTTTTTTTTTACAGAGTTGGATAAAGTCAGCCCCTCCATGGTGAACCGCATCTTACACAGCATGGGTTCAATGGAAATGGCATACAACATGCCTGACAGAGCACAGCCTTGCCTTATTCCCCTTGTTACTTTAAAAGGGACAATCAGTCCTCCATTAATTTTCAACATACTCTCAATGTCCTGGTACAAAACCTTGATCATAGCAATAAGACCAGGGTTGAGGCCAAACCGCTCCAAAATTTTCCAGAGGTAAGGGAGCTCAACCCGGTCAAACGCTTTTTCTTGGTCCAGTTAACTCAAACCAAGGTCCATGTCCAATGAGCTAGAGATGGCCTAAATATCCTGAATTAGAGACACATTGTCAAGAATGGACCTACTGGGCACACAGTAGGTCTGGTCCTGGTGAATGATCTGGTCCATAATGTCTCTCAGCCTGTTGGACAGGGTTTTGGAGAAAATTTTATAATCTGTACAGAACAGGGAAACAGGCCACCAGTTCTTAATCTCCATTAGATCACCTTTTTTGGGGGAATAAAGTGATTACAGCCCTCCTGCAACTGATAAGTAGGAATCCTCTAGTCAGACTTTCATACAAAACTTCCAGCAGGTCTCCACCCATATCGTGTCAGAAGGCCTTGAAGAAATCAACAGGAAGTCCGTCAATCCCAGGAGCTTTCCCATTCTCCATACTCTGCAAAGCGGTGGACAACTCTTCAAGGTGTAGGGGCTTCCTCAGTAGAAGACTGAAGTCTTCAGAAACCTGGGGAAGTCCATCACAAAAGGAAGCTAACAATTGTTCATTTTCAACATACTCAGACATACAGGTCTGAATAAAACTCCACAGCAGGTTTCCTGATGTCACCAGGCTTCCTCAGCTCCTGTTCTTATGCTGAACATAGAGCATGAATGCACCTGCTCTGCCCATTTTTCTTCTCCAGTCCAAAAAAAAAAACTTTGAGGGGGCATCCATCTGGGTTACACTCTGGAACCTGGATCTGACAAGGGCTCCCTGAGCCCTGGTGCCCAGCAAATCTGTAAGAACTTTCTTTTTTGCTTTGAGGACTTCAAAGTATGGTGGCGCAGTGGTTTAGCACTGTGGCAGCACAGTTTACCCTCGGCCGGGGGATCGCGGGGATCATAAGATCGTGGGCTCGATCCCAGCCCCCGACCAACAGTGAGCTGTGTGGAGTTTGCATGTTCTCCCTGTGTTGCGTGGGTTTACTCCGGGATTTCTCCGGTTTCCTCCCGCATCCCAAAAAAACCCCAAAAACATGTAGGTTTAGGGCGCTCGTGCACGCAGCGACCGGCAGCCGGTGGCTTGTCACCAGACTGCAAACCAAATCTACCTACGGGTACAAATAAGTAACAAACAAAAAAAAAAGTATCCCCGATTTCCTGTAGAGTCTAACAAAGACTGAAGCTCTACGATATCACTCTCTAGGTCTTTTATTAATCTGGTTATGTCCCAAGTGACATTGAGACTGTATTGTTGACAAAATTTTCTTACAGTATTTCCACCTTCCCACAGTCCCACCATTGCTGTAAAGAGTCAAACTCAAGACGCCGCTCTCTAAAATTCCTCCATAAGAACCTAACACTTTTTAAGGCACTTCGATACTTAAAATTACTAATAAAAACTTGGCATAATGCCAAAGAATGATCAGTAAAACCAGCAGGTTCAATAGAACAGTTCGTAAAAATATTCCTTTGATGTTTAAAACAATAAAAACGATCCAATCTTGCAAGAGAAATGAGACCATCTCTAATGTGGGACCATGTGCACTGTCTATCCATATTATGGAAAGACCTCCAAACAGCTACCGGGTCATGAGTCTTAATAACTTCCATTAAAAGGCGTTTAGAGGCTGGATGAGGTTATATATGGTTCCTGTCTATTGAATCATCTGCAGTGCAGTTAAAATCACCAGCTAAGAACACAAAGTCATCTGGGTTGCAGTTGTTTAAAAAGGTGTTTATGTCACTAAGAAAACCCAACCTGTCTGACCCTAATGTTGGGGCATATACACTGATGAGAGTAAGTGTACACCGACCAAAAACAGCTTGAATCACCAGTAGTCTCCCGTGTGCAACTTCAGTGACAAAATATGAAACGGGAGAATCTTGGGGAGAAAAAGACAGCCACTCCCCCACTACTACTGCTACTGTGGCTCAGTACAGCCTGCCCTCCCCGCTCCCTCTGCCAGTCTATCTCATTAGATTTATCACTGTGTGTTTCTTGTACAAGCATAATATCAACATTATCCAGGATCATGGAATCAAACAACATAGCTCTTTTTCTTGCCTCTCTTGCTCATTCAGATTCAAAGTCCCTACTTTAAAATTGCTCATGGAGGGAGAGGCAAAAAAGTTAACAGAGAATTTACAAAGCCCCGTCATCATCATCATCATCATCATTGTTAAACAATTCTTGCTTAAGTCTAAAAACTACTTTTTTGAGACGATAATATTCTTGGTGAGTAAAGCTCCCTTCTTTCATCAAGACCCTCACTGAATCAAGGAAGCCCTTTTTATCTGGGAAGTAATTTTCAATTTTTACTTCTCTCATGTTCTTAGTTTTTTGTAAGATCATTTTTATATTTTCTGCACTGTACTCCTTCTGGACTTGGTGATTTTGGGAGGACCTACAGTCAGACAGCTCACTGTCAGTCATCAGAGGGGGTGAGTCTTCACCTTCGCTAACCTCTGAAGCTAAGGCTGCTCCCTCATGTTCATCTGCCACTTTGTATTTTACCCTTTTAGAAGATCTTGCCTTCTCCTGTAAAACCTGCCTACCATTTTTAGTTTTTCTCTTAAGCTGAGAAGCATTAAGAGGAGTCTCCTCTGCAGCTCCAGCACCGATCACAGCAGAGTCAGAGTCCACATCACCACACACCTTTGTCTCCACTTCCCCCTGCTCACCTGTTTGACCACCAGCTCCACTATGTCCTGCATCTGTCTGGCCATCAGCCCCACCCTCCTGTACGCCCCCCTGGCCGTTTGCCCTGTTTTTCTGAATACTTGTCAGATCATCAGTACAACCACTTTTCCTTTCACCTACATTTTTCTCCTTTGTGCCCACTTGTCTACTCACTTCCTCCCCCTGCATACCTGTCTGCCCATTAACTCCACCCCCCCATGCATCAGCACCTGCCTGCTCACCTTCTCGTCTGTCCCACTCACCCTGCTTGTCAGACTGTTCACCCCCCCCCCCCCCCCCACTTTGTGCTTGTCTCCCTGCGGCTGAAGTTGAGGCACTGTGTGGACAGGCCCTGATGAGGTGTCCTGTTTCCCCACATGCAAAACATTTCATGTTCTCTGATGTAACAAAAAAAAGGATCATAAAAAGGATCATAAAAAGCTGTCTTCGGTGAGACATGATATGACTGAGCTCAGGAGACTTGTAACCGGAAGGCAACTTTTTAATAGGAGATACTATCTTGCCATGTCTCAGCAATTCCTTCTGCAAAACCTCATCACTAATAAATGGTGGGACATTTGATAACCTGATCTTTTTAGATGGAAGAGCGAGGGGAGACACACTAACAAAAGTATCGCTAATGACAACGCCATTTTCAACATTGGAGTTCACTTTTTCCACGGAGTCTAGAAACAATACGGCTGCCCCAGTCATCTGGGTCCGACCACTTCAGCAACAGCCAGAGCGCACTCATTCACAGCGTACCGCGCTGCACCGGCACTCTTAATGCCATGTTTTCTGGTTAACTTGGTGAAATCCATAGGAAACAAACGTTACTTCCCACCCCGTGCACGCTGCACACACCGAGCCGACCAGCAAACGCTGGCCGGCAAGAGAAACCAAACAAAAAAGAAAACATATCAAAGGATAAAAAAGTCAGAAAAACGTCACTCACTCAGAGGTCCACTCACTTGGACGCCAACTCTCGCTCGCCAGCCACACCCACTCAGAGAGAGGGAGAAAACTCACACATGAATGAAAGAAGTTGAAACAGTCATGTGAAAAAATTTGGACACCCCTTTAAATATTCAGTTCTTAATTAAGAAATGTTCACATATCTATGTCTAACCTTGATTTTGTTTTTATTTGCATTTTTTTAAACATTTATTTTAGCCATTGTAAGTGGGAATGACTGTGGGGGTGTCCTAAAAAAGATGGGGGTGTCCTAATTTATTCCTCACTACTTGTTTAAAATTACATTTTACAGAAAATTTGAAAAAAAAGTCTTCAATTAATTTTTAATTGTTTAGTTGTATTACATAAATCTCCTAATATTTTTAACATTGATATTAAATATCCATATGTCCAAATAAAAAAACACAGGTTTATACAGGGTGCCCTATTTTTTCACGACTGTATATATAAGTAAAAATAGTATATTAATGAGAACATGTTGCAAATTTACCAGAATAACCTTGTGCCTTAATTTTTTTTTTCATAAAGAAAAATGTCAGGTTTACAAGAAAGGAGTTGCAAAATTGTCAGGGAAAAATCAGGACAAGAAGGAAGGTCCCACTGTAGAAAAGTTGTAACCTATACTCTTCTCTGGCCATAGTTACTGGCAAAACTATTCTTATAAATAGAATTTTTGCCTGCTATAGTTATTTAAATTATAGTGGTTCCCTGAAGATTTTTTAAACAAAGTTTGTTTAAAATTGCCCGCTGCTGCGTTAAAGCGCAAATAAAACTACATTTCCCAGCCATTGGTGACACCAGTTCCGTGTTAAATCATGTGACTTTTGTTTTCCTTTTCATCGCAGACTACCAGCAATGGACAGCAGCTGCCTCACCTTCTTTTCCTTCCTTCTTTTCAGTGTCTCTTCCACGTCTCCGCCGAACTTCGTCCTCCTCTTCACGGATGATTTGGGTTTCGGGGATCTGGGCTGTTACGGACACCCCAGCTCCCTGACCCCCAACCTGGACCGCCTGGCTGCTGAAGGACTCCGCTTCACTGACTTTTACTGCACTAGCCCCGTCTGCAGCCCGTCCAGGTATGTGTCTGTTATCTAATAAATAATGATGATTATTATTTTTTTATTTATTTATAATGGCTTACCTACGGGTACAAATAAAGTAACCTGAACCTGAACCTGACCTTAACGATTGGGGGTGGGGGGGGGGGACACTGTCAGGTGGCTTGTCGATCGCGATGCGCGTCTATTGCAGACATTACGGTACAGGCAAAAAATGAATGCTAGATAACGGAAACTATGTAAGCAGTTCGTCTATCAGTTTGTTTAATTTCCTCTTGTTTAAACCTTAATAAAATCATTTCCTTAGTGGGTCGCTACATAATCTCAGTGGGTTGTTGTTCAGAGTGATAAGTACTCTGAGTCTGATGCATTTTCAAAAAAATTTACTGTCAAAATTATTAAGTGAAAGCCAAAATCCTTGAAATGATCTATAGCGATTGGCACATTTCTTAAACTTTGAACCCTGATAAAATCATTTCTTTAGGAGGTCACAGAATAATTTCAATGTATTGTAGTTCAGACTGGATTTTTTTCAAAAATGCATCAGACTCATAGTACTCATCACTCTGAACATTAACACACTGAAATTATTCTGAGACCTTTAAAGGAAATGATTTTATCAGGGTTCAAAGTTTAAGAAATGAGCCAATCAGTATAGATCATTTCATGGAATGTGGCTTTCATTTATTAACCCACCTGAGCCTGAAGCTGGGGAGGGTACCACAGTTGTGGAAAACATCTTGTGTGGTACCTGTACCAAAGACTTCCCACCCCAAAGATCTGAACAGCTACAGACCAGTGGCCCTGACGTCCCACATGATGAAGACCCTGGAGAGACTGCTCCTTGCTCACCTCCGCCCCCTGGTGGGACCAGCGATGGATCCACTCCAATTCGCCTACCAGCATGGCATTGGGGTGGAGGATGCAGTGATCTTCCTCCTTCACCGTTCCCTGTTCCACCTGGAGAAGCCCGGGAATGCGGTGAGGATCATGTTCTTTGACTTCTCCAGTGCTTTCAACACCATCCAACCGATGATCCTGAAGGACAAGCTGCTGTGCGCAGGGGTGGACCAGCACCTGTCATCATGGACCCTGGACTACCTCACTAACCGGCCACAGTTTGTGAGAACCCGGGACTGTGTGTCCGACACGATCATCGGCAGCACGGGGGCCCCCCAGGGAACGGTTTTGGCTCCCTTCCTGTTCACCCTTTATACTGCAGACTTCTCACACAAGACAACACACTGCCATCTACAGAAGTTCTCTGACGACTCTGCGAGCGTTGGCCTCATCTCCAAAGGAGATGAAGCTGAGTACAGAGGACTTATCCTGGACTTCGTGGACTGGTGCCATCGGAACTGCCTCCAGATCAACGCGAGGAAAACTAAGGAGCTGGTGGTGGACTGCCGCAGGCAAGGACAACCCCTCACAGCACCAGTAAATATACAGGGAACAGACATCGAGATGGTGACATCCTACAAGTACCTGGGTGTTCATCTGAACAATAAACTAGACTGGTCACACAATACTGATGCACTCTACAAGAAGGGACAGCGCAGGCTGTTCCTACTGAGGAGACTCGGGTCTTTTGGTGTACAAGGGGCGCTGCTGAAGACATTCTACGATACGGTGGTGGCATCAGCCATCACTTTTGGAGTGGTCTGCTGGGGCAGTGGCATTACAGCAGCCGATAGGAAGAGACTGAACAAACTGATCAAGAAAGCTAGCTCTGTCCAGGGGCAACGCCTTGACCCAGTGGAGGAGATGGGAGAGAGAAGGATGGTGGCTAAACTGTCATCTCTGCTGGAGTCCGAGTCCCACCCTATGCAGGACATACTGAATGCACTGAGGAGCTCATTTAGCAGCAGACTACATTATCCTAGGTGCACAACCGAGAGGTTTCGCAGGTCCTTCCTACCTACGGCTGTCAGACTGTATAACCTAAGCAGGGCTGCTCGTGGAGATAGCAAAAAAAAAACCAAAACGCAACAACCTAATAGTATTGAATGCAAAAGACGCAATAGACTTACACAATTGGTCCCCTCCGGTATACAACTAGGAAAATACCGGTCGCTATGGAGGGTGAGAATATGTATGGGTACATAATCATACCATGTGGGATAACTAGGTAGACGGTTATGCTGTTCATTCCATCTAGCTACAATGCGCCGCACTGTGTGTGTTTATATATTTATACATTTATTCCATCTAGCTACAATGCTCCGCACTGTGTGTTTATATATTTATATGTACATATGTATACTCGCTGCTCTTGTTTTTTTCTTGTCTTCTGATTGTTGCTCTGAGTGTTGCTATCCCTGTGCTGTTGCAATCCTGGAATTTCCCCATTGTGGGACTAATAAAGGCTTATCTTATCTTATCTTATCTTATCTTATTAATAATTTTGACAATAATTTTAAAGCATGCATCAGACTGATAGTACTCATCACTCTGAACAATAATACATTGGAATTATGGGGTGACTGTTATGTCTTAATAACGAGAGACCTGAGCCATGTTGAACTGAGCAACAAACTGAACTTCGAGAAACAGGCTCAATATACATACTGGCCGTAGCCCGCCTGACGCCACCACATCGACTGCCTGGCGTCGGCTACAGCAAACTCCAAGGGCCAAATCCCCACACAACATCTCCCCCTTTACAAAACTGTAAGAACACAATCCAACCCCCCCTTTTAAATTTAGCACTAAACCCCCCGTATCAACATAGAACACACATTTTATTAATACTCTTAAACATCCCCCCCTTTTTTTTTGAAACACACAAACTAATAAGTCTAATGAGTTAAATGGGCACCTGGGTAGACTGCCAGGGTACCCTCCGTGTTGAAGCAGATTATTCTGCCGCCCATGACAACGCACTTCAGCTAAAACTAGGCCTACCACAAAGTCGTTGAGGTGTCTGGGCCTCTGACACGTCCTAGCCGAGCGCCTCACAGGCGGAGGACCTGCTCCAGGCTCCATCGGCCACACCTGAGTGTCCCCAACACCCCATCAGACAAGTCCCAACCCTCATCAGTCACATCCACTGCAGCTCCCGGGCCCTGAGCCGGCAACGACTTCCTGAGGCAGCTGGAATGCCACTGTGACCCATCCGATAGCCTGAACGTGTCCGGGCCCAGCCGCTTCATGATCTGCAGTGGTCCTGTCTAGAAAGGTTGCAGCTTATGTGCATCCGACGTCACCAAATGTTATGTCTTAATAACGAGAGACCTGAGCCATGTTGAACCGAGCAACGAACTGGTTTATTGAGAAACAAGCTCAATATACATACTGGCCCTGTCATGATCCCGAGTGCGGTTCTGTACCGTGCTCGGGTCTCTTGATTATTATTCCTTTTTTCTGTGTATGTATCTAGTCATGGTTATCTGGCCGTTTTGTTCATGCTTTTATTTTGACAGCACCGCAGCAAGACTTTCACCTGTCAGTCTGTTCGCGGCCTGTCACAGCTGTTTGTGCTTTATTGATTTCATTCTCTCCACACCTGTTTGGAATTTGTGTTTTCGGTGTACTATTTAAGGTCGCTAGCAAGGTTCATTCCTCACTGCAACCTCGCCCTTCTCAGGCGTGGAGCCTAAGAAGGGCTCAGGGTTAGACCGGGGTGGCTACTGCCGGTTTCCGGTGGTGACGCCACCCCTGGTATAAAGGTGTGGGTGGAAGAGGCTCTGCCTCTTTCGTCGTGGAGCCACCTGGTCAGCAGGGCGTGTGCCGTAAGCCTCTTTATATACACTGACAATACGGTATATGTAATAAAGCTCCATTAAACTGCAAACAACAGTGTACTCATTTAACACCAGTTATGGACATAACGGTGCCCAGTGACATTCGTGTCAAGGTCCCTTTCAGTGGCTGAACAGAAATATGCCGTGGGTGAGAGGGAGGCGCTCGCTTGTGTGTGGGCATGTGAACGGTGGCACATTTACCTCTACGGATGCCATTTCACACTGCGAATGGATCACCGGGCGCTGACGACACTGCTGGAGATGACAGGCTTGGGACATAGGCCCCTACGGATCCACAGGTGGACTGAGCGGCTGAAGGCCTACAACTTTACTACCCAGTTCACCTCTGGGAAAGAGAACGTAGGGGCGGATCTCCTGTCCCGTGCCATGGCCAACACCACACAACCGGACAATGACGATATTTTGGTTGTTGGTTATGGGTTTTGAGTTGTTTTACTGTGGGGTGTCTGGGATTCCACCCCTTAAGGGGGGGGCACTGTCGTGATCCTGAGTGCGGTTCTGTACCATGCTTGGGTCTCCTGATTATTATTCCTTTTTTCTGTGTACAGTATGTATCTAGTCATGGTTATCTGTCCTTTTTGTTTGTGCTTTTATTTTGACAGTGCCGCGGCAGGACTTCCACCTGTCAGTCTGTTCGCAGCCTGTCACAGCTGTTTGTGCTTTATTGATTTCATTCTCTTCACACCTGCTTGGAATTTGTGTTTTCGGTGTACTATTTAAGGTCGCTAACAAGGTTCATTCCTCGCTGCAACCTCGCCCTTCTCAGGCTGGAATCCCCTACCCCTGATTCCAGTCTTCTTTCTACTTTTGGACTGTGGACTCTCTCGCTATTTGTAAGTTACCTTTTTATTATTTAATAAATAAGCAAACTAACTACTGGCGAGTGGTGCCTCATTTATGCCCTGCAAGGGGCAGACATAACAGGCCCGCCTGACGTCACCACGTCGACCGCCTGGCGTCGGCTACGGCAAACCCCAAGGGCCAAATCCTCACACAACAGTGACCTCTAAAGAAAATAATTTTGTGAGGATCCAAATGTGAGGAAATTAACCATTCAGTGCAAATTTTATGGACTTTGCCTGTAATTTATTAATAATTTGACAATTTTTTTTTCAAAATGCACCATACTTACAGTACTCATCACTCTGAACAACAATACACTGAGATTATGTAGTGATCCACTAAGGAAATGATTTTATCAAGGTTTAAACAAGAGGAAATTAAACAAACTGATAGACAAACTGCTTACATACAGTTTCCATTATCAAGTGTTCATTTTAAGTTGCCCTGAGACAATAGCTGAGATGTGGCGTGATCATTATTCTGAACTCTTCAACTGTGTCAGGGGTAATGTATTATCTATGGACAGTGTAGACTGCCCTGAGGGCACGGTGGTTCAGCCCATGGAGGTGTATGATGCAGTCATGATGCTTGAGGACAGGAAGGCTTGCAGACTGGACCTTGTTGTAGCAGAACACCTCAAAAATGCAAGCAATGATCTCTGTCCACTGCTCTCCATGTGTTTTACTGGCTTTTTAGTTCATGGAGTCCTCCCAGACTCTCTTGTGTCTGTGGTACTAGTTCCTGTTATCAAGGACAAAGCTGCAAAGATAAACAGCGTTGAGAATTATAGGCCAATTGCTCTAGCTAGTATTCTGTCTAAAGTGTTGGAAAGAATTTTGCTCACACGGGTGGAGATATTCGTTTTTTCTTCTGACAATCAATTTGGTTTTAAAAGAAAGCATGGCACCGATATGTGTGTATTTGCTCTAAAGGAACTAGTGACGAAGTGTAGAAGCCTTAATACTTCTGTCTTTGTTGATGCAGCCAAAGCATTCGATAGAATTAATAATGAAAAACTATTTATGAAATTACTCATGAGAGGTGTTCCCAAGTATTTAATTAGAATTCTGGTTTTCTGGTATGCCAATCAGGCCATGTGTGTAAAATGGGGGGAAAATTCTATCAACTCCCTTTCATGTGAGCAACGGTGTACGCCAAGGAGGAATTTTGTCCCCTATTCTGTTTAATGTATATACGGATGATCTGTCGAGACAATTGAATGGATGTAACACAGGCTGTGTTGTGGGTGGCTCTGTCATCAATCATCTCATGTATGCAGTAATAATGAGTCCTTATAGTGCCGGGTTGCAACAACTATTAAGAGTTTGCTCACAATATGGCAAAAATCACAACATCAAATTAACGTTAAGAAGAGTAATGTCATGATTGTGAGATAAGAGAGGACAGGGAACTAGTTTTTCCTACCTTTAAATTGTGTGATACTTTGCTTGCGACATGCAAGGAAATAAAATATTTGGATCACATCATCACTGATGATTTGAGAGATGACAGAGATATCTACAGGCAGTGCCGTAAGTTGTATGCCCAAGCCAATATGTTACTGAGAAAGTTTAGTATGTGCTCTGTAAATGTTAAATCCTCCCTGTTTAGAGCTTACTGTACTCCTCTGTACACTGCACATTTGTGGAGCAGCTACAGGACTGATAGTATGAGAAGGTTGACTGTGGCCTGCAACGATGCACTGAGGCTGCTGCTTCAGGTGCCCAGATGGCATAGCGCCAGTCAGCTGTTTGTGACTTGTGGTATTCCTACGTGTAAGGCACTACTGAGGAAACTTATGTATAATTTTATGTGTCGTCTGGATGACTTGGAAAACAGCATCATACAGACCCTGATTAGCCTGAGGAAGAGCAGTCTCAGATACACCTCTGCTCTCAGAAGACACTGGCACAAAAGCCTCTACAAGAACTCTTTTTAAAGACTGCTATGATGTTTTTATTACTGTTGTGTTGTTTATTGTTTCCCTGATACCCCTACCCCTCCTTATTTTATATGGACCTGCTTGTGTGTCTCAAGTAAAGATTAATTATTATTACTATATTGTGGTGGTACGGGTGGGGGATTCTCCACCCAGAGACAGCAGCTGGGGGAAAGAGGGAACAATGTGCTGAAGGAGGAAGTGTCATGGGGGGGGGGGGGGGGTGTCTCAGACAGGACAGTAAGGACTATTCGCCCCCCAGGGAGAGGAGGCAGCGCCAGAGCCGCTGGAGGAGGAAAGGGTGTGAGAATGCGGTACTAGCATTATGTTATGTTAATGTACCACTCATGTCTTTGTTCCACACAGTGATTATGGTCGGGATTCCTGGGTCTTCATGCATGGAATTAAAGATTATAAAAAGAGGATGCACAGAGACCCAGTAGATTAGTAAAATCTACTGGGTCTCTGTGCATGTACTGAATGTTGGAGAAGGAATAAAGTTTGTGTGTTGTCTAGCTCGTTGCCTCGCCTGCTTCCTTTCTCCACAATATTATATATCGCAGCTGCTTTCCAAGTATTTCTCCTCTACCGTCATGTCTAAAATAGACGGGCATGATACTTAAAGCCGCGACTGGCTTGATCGGCTCTTCGTGATCGACAGGTCACTTGACTGCAGTAAAAAAGAAAAACCTGGATGGAAGAATCGGTGTAGATAAACTTCCAATATGCTTATTATAAGAGATCCATTAACATGAATGATTTAAAATGGTTAATTGCCCAGTAATCAATAATACATAACAATGGATTCATAAATTAAATGTACCACTTCAAAACGGGCATTATAAAGAAATAGCTTTGACTTTTATGGATTTTTTTTTCAAAAGAAAGAATTCTTTTACAAGGTCAAATTAATACTATTCCAAAAACTGTAGACTTCCTAAAACACGGTTTACAACTCTCAGTGACAGGTGGCCTGCTTTACAGTTGACTCTCTGACATGTATGATGCACTACAACAATTAAGATTCTGTTCATAAATCAAACAGAGCATTCATTAATATCATTGGTAACAACCGTTTTTGTCTCTGCTAATTTATGTCAGAATGGCTGCTGTCAATCTGGCTGACTCTGACCACCATAGAAAGGGAAGTTCACAGCTGCTTTCAACTAGCAGAGTCAATAATTTAAAAAAAACAAAAAAACAAAACAAAACGAATTCACTAACCCTCTTACAATTGTCCAACAGTCTGCTAAGATGGTTTCAGTGAGTGAAATATTAATCAACAGCTATCCAAAATGGTTACATCCACATTTTATATTCAGAATAAATAATAAAAACATGTGGATTTCACATGTAATAAACATGCAGACATGAATGTGTTTCCACTGTGTTTTCATTCCTCGTAGATTTAATGTCCCACAGTGTGGAGATTATGTTTATAGTAGTGAAAAGATCCCAAACTGGTTGAATTGTTACATGAGTAGTTTAGCTTATTTTTTTACTTTACAAGATGAGACACTGGTGTAATTGCATTATGGGCTTAAACTATGATCTCTTGAGTACCTGTGCTCACTGAGTGCTTTCTTGTTTAACAGCCTCATTCTTGTTTTCCAGGGCGTCATTGTTGACAGGCCGTTATCAAACTCGCTCAGGTATTTATCCAGGAGTGTTGTACCCCGGCTCTCGGGGCGGCCTCCCTCTGAATGAGACCACCATTGCAGAAGTGTTGAAACCTCTGGGCTATGCCACTGCCATCATAGGGAAGTGGCATTTGGGCTTTGGGCCCAATGGGACATTTCTTCCAACCAGACAGGGCTTTGATCAGTATCTGGGGATCCCATACTCACATGATATGGTCAGTGCGAATGTAATTTCTCATGGCACTTTGGTACTGACTTTTCCTTAATCACTAGCTGTCCATCCGTCTCCTTGTTTCTTCCCCAGGGCCCCTGTAGGAATTTGACTTGTTTCCCCCCAGATATTAAGTGTTTTGGAACATGTGACATTGCCACCGTAACTGTCCCTCTGATGTACAACGAGGTCATCAAGCAGCAACCAGTCAACTTCCTTGATTTAGAGAGGGCTTACAGCGACTTTGCAACCAATTTCATTTCCACATCAGTCAAGAAAAAGCAACCTTTCTTCCTCTACTACCCATCCCATGTAAGAAACAAGAACAATTTGTGATAGAATGATGAAAATGAGATGTGCTAAATCCAGCCTCTGTAGATAAATGGCATCATGGCGAAGTGCAGCAGTGAATAAGACCACTACCTGGAATTTCCCCATTGTCTGGCATTTCCCCATTGTGAGACTAATAAAGGCTTATTCATCTTATCCTCTCTGACTTCCCCCAGCACACCCATTATCCCCAGTATGCAGGTCCCAAAGCAGCTGGGCATTCTTTACGGGGTCCATTTGGGGATTCTCTTTTGGAGTTTGACAACACTGTAGGAAGCCTGCTGACAACCCTGGATGAGATGGGCGTGATCAATAACACTCTGGTCTTCTTTACATCAGACAATGGGTTGGTTCTTAACTTTACTGTATAAACTGTATTCAAGTTTGGTCATTTAAGCTATTATGATTAATAATTTATGAGAGAATTAGAAAAAATATGAGTTGTATTTTCTTTATGCCAGAATCTGATCCTCCACTGTAGTGAATCTTTTGAGATTGTGGTTGTTGAGTTCTGTCACGGTTGTTTGTGTCCATATAGGCCTGAACTGATGCGGAGGTCCCGTGGAGGCAACTCAGGCCCCCTGAAATGTGGCAAGGGCACCACATATGAGGGCGGCATGAGAGAGCCAGCTATCGCCTATTGGCCAGGGACCATCAGACCAGGTCAGAGCATTTTAATGGTCTGTAATAAACCCCAGATGATGCATCCAAAGATTGTCAATACAAACATACAGACAATACAAACATACAAAACAGACATACCGAAGTACGTCTGTTGTCTCAGTCAAACACAGTACTTAACAGCTGGTCATTTTTTAGAAGCACATTATCAATGTTTCATGCAGAATCTCAAAGGTGGGTAGATTATCCTGAAATTGTAATTAAATATACTAGAAGTTGTTAAGGTTATGCCTCACTGTGGCACAAAAATAGAGATGCAGGAACCAAATGCGGGACTGTAGTAGCTATGTTTTATTTAAGGCAAAAATAAAACCAGTGTCAGGTAAACTCAAACACTAGATTATCAAGACGTGGCAAAACGTGGCAAGGCAAAGCACGGCAAGAGACATAGTAAGTCACAGTAGTCTATAAGTAGCATGCTCAAGGACACTCGTGCTGCATGAGGACCAGCTCCGGGTCCTGTGTGGATGCGGTCTGGAGCTCCTGTGGCGGCTCCGGTTCTACGGGGTTCCACTCAGTGTGCGGTGTAAAGCAGGGAGTGGCTACGTCCACATCTGAGTGCAGTGGACTCAGGCCATCGTGAAGAGGCGTGGAGCCGTCATGAGGAGATGTGGGGTTGAAGGGCTGAGCAGCCGGGCTGATGGTTTGTACGGGTTGGGGTCCGCTAGCCACAGTGTTTCCTGGGCTGTTACCCCTAGCTGGGATGCTATTTCCACCGTGTGTGCCAATGGCAAGTCATCTGGCGCCTCCAGCAGCACCCTCCGTATCTCCAAATTCAAGGTGTATGCCTTCAACTGTCCTTGCACCTACTCGTCTTGCAAGTGTCCAAACTCGCACATGCTAGCCAAACAGTGGAGGGCGGCTACGTAAAGTAAAACCAACTTGTCCAGTCACTGTCGGTGCTGATAAAACATAAATCTTTGGCCTGTTATGCTTTGTGGAGCAATGAAATGTCCGGTCAACAAAGCTACACACTCGTTGTAGGTGTCCACGGGTCCGGGCAACCAAAAAAATGTGCTGTCCCTCGAAGCCAAGGCCATGAATTAGAAAGGCCCTTCACCTAGCCATGCTAACATTAGCTAGGTTGGAGGCAGACATGGAGGTTTCAAAAGATTCATACCAGCGGGCCCAGGGAATAGGTGGCTCACCAGGCTGATTGAGGAACTTTGGCAGTGATGGTGGCAGTGGAGCTAAGCTGCTATGGCCGGAGCTGATGACTTAATTTGTTGGACCATCAGAGATAGGTACCGCCCCTATACACCATATGGTGTCCCACATGTTGTGGAAGAAAATTAACTTAATTAGTAAGAGGAGTCACCAAAGAAATTACCTGAGTAAGAAAGTATCTAATTTGTGAGACTTTTCTCATACATTTACTACTTTTAAAAAATAGCATTTTTGTTCTTTTAAATTTTTGACTTTTGTGTGATAAATTTGCTACTTTTTCTGTTAAATTAAAGACTTTTTCCTCATACTTTTGCAATTTCTTACTGATTTGTACATTTTTTTAATTGCTGTTGTCCGTTTGTGATGTTTTTCTCTTTAATGTTTGTCTGAGGAAAGTAATGCACAAATTATCCCCTCTATTACTCTGTTGTAATCCAGAGCAAACAGTAATCAATTATTTCCTGAACCACAATTGAAGAATAATCATTTAAAATCTGATGAGAGAAAAACTTGACTTGTACTCAGTTCAAATCACTGAAATTCAAAGTAACTGTGAGCACCACCAAAAGTACTTGAGTGAAAAACAGCTATTTCTTCAAAATTGTGCTCTATTAAAAGTATCTTGCAATGAAACTGCTTAGTAACATACTATTGCATGAAAATGGCTTCTTGAGTCCATGTACTTGAGTAAATTTGATATCTCGACTGTGATGTATATTACTTAGGTTGTACTGAACTATCCTGCCATTTTAACTTTTATTGAAAAGAAAGAGGGCAGCACAGTGGCGGACTGGTTAGCACTGCAGCAGCACAGCAACTCACCCTTGGCTGGGGGATCCTGGGTTCGATCCCAGCCCCCGACCAACAGTGATCTGTGTGGAGTTTGCATGTTCTCCCCGTGTCTGTGTGGGTTTACGCCGGGACTTCTCCGGTTTCCTCCCACATGCCAAAAACATGCAAGTTGAGTTAATTGGCATCAAAACTGAGGATTCTCAATTGTCCTTAGATATGACTGTGAGAGTGAATGGTTGTCTGTCTCTCTGTGTTGGCCCTGCGATGGACTGGCGATCTGTCCAGGGTGTACCCTGCCTCTCGCCCAAAGATGCTGGGATAGGCTCCAGCCCCCCTGCGACCCGAAAAGGATTAAGTGGAAGAAGATGAATGAAAGATGAATGAAAAGAAAGATGACGGCCATAGTTTTCAATTTTCATTTCATTTCATAAACTTACAAAAGTGGTAAAATTATTTTGAATATGTTCTAATTTGGCCAGCTCAATGGAGCAGTGGTTAGCTCTGTCATATCACAACAAGATGGTTGTGGGTTTGAACCCATCCTTGGCCAGTAGCGAGTTTTCTGTGTGGAGTTTGCATGATCTCATGTCTGCATGGGTTTTCATCAGATACTCTGGTTCCTCCCACAGTTCCAAGACATGCAAGTTAGGTTAATTGGCATCAACTGAGGATAAACTGTCCTGCGGTATGATTGAGAGAGTGAATGGTTTTCTGTCTCTCTGTGTTGGCTCCTCTCTATGCAATGTACTGGTGATCTGTCCAGGTTGTACCCCGCCTCTTGTCCAGAGATACTGGCATAGGCTTCAGCCCCCACCCCAAACTGAAAAGGATGAAGCTGTAGCGGATGTATGGGTTTATAGGTATTTTAATGTTGGTACAAGTATTAATGTAAATATGAATGCCAGATAATGGACAGTTGTATTAACCGTTCTTCCTTTGTACCAAGTATGGAGCAGTCTCAAAAAACCCTGGTGAGTTCTTGTCTCCTGATAATCAAGAAGATGGACATGAAATCAAACAATAACTCCCATATGTCTTTCAACAGTTTAATAAGAAATGTCAAAATAGGTTAACACATTTAGATAACTTTAAAACCGAGAATTCAACATGTATTATGGGCATTATAGACTGTTACTGAGTTAACTATGAATCAATCATTTGTGGAACCAAATAAAGCGTAGTTTAATTTGTCAGTATACTGGAAATTGGACAACCATAAAATAGCATTGGTTAAGAAAAGTGGATGCAATGTTATGAAGAAAGTGATGATTAACTATTTATAAAAATGGAAAATTGTTGTTACTCTGAAAAAGAACGTAAATTAATGAAAGGACAAAAATGCATTTTGAAATTCTGATGGGGGTTTGCATGAAATTAAGTTTAAAGAACTTATACCTGGAATATTCTTAAGAATTAAGTTTAAATTAAATAACAGACCATCAGCCACAGTCAGATCACGTCCCTTGGTTGCAGCAGGGCCCCCATGTGCCAACCTTGATTCAGCTGGATGTCTGTGGATTCTGTTGATGAAGAGGCTGATGGACAGATTCTCCCACAAGGCCGTGCTCCTGAGATTGCAATTGGGCTGTTCTCCAGCAAGCTGGGCAAGGTTTCCTCTTATGCACTGAAGAAGGAATTGGTTTATTGTGCAAAGTTCCATTAGAAATTCAAAACAGAGGCAAAACACGTTACAAATTCATTTCTTCTGACTTTGGTGGTTTAAATGAGTTGATTTAAGCTTAGAAAAAATCAAACAAACTCATCTTGCATGGTGATATAAAGGAAAGGATTAAAATAAGTTAAAAAAAAAAGTGAACTTTACAGAAAAGAAAAAGAATTTTCACAGAGCATGACAGGCTCTGGGCCTTACTTGGAAGAGAGAAAAAAAAATGGAAGAGAAGAAGAGGCTCCTTACAGCTTGACTAATGCCCGAAAACTGAACAAAGGAAAGTTTTTCTTAGGGGTGGCAGAATCTCACTGAATTTCATTAAATCTGAGCTGGCCCAATTACATTGCTTCTTTTTCCTGCAAAAGTCATAAACTCGACCTAAAAAGAGAAATACAGTAAAGCCTGGAGTTCTGTTGGTCAGTTAAAGTTTCTGAGGCGGGGGTCTCCCCCAGAGCAGAGATAGAGACATTTGATATGAAGAGTGAAATCCTCCTTAAGACACATGTTGCTGAATAAAGCTTAAATTCCTTCAGCTTTAGTGACTAAGATATTCTACTCAATAATAAGGGAACATACAATGCCTCTACATTGTAACTGTAATTAATTTGTAATAGTAAGCATGCAATAATTAATTTCTTTCTGAAAATAAAGCGACACATATCAAATCATATCAATAAAAGCATTTGAAACCACATTGTTCATCCCCAGAGTTCAACCAGGTCTTCAGTAGCGGATACTGTCTTGAGAGAAAAAATATGAATTAGTTTATTTGTCCATATTGCATAAATTCCACTGCAAAGAGAAAAATATTAAATATTCCTGATTCGTCCACTAGATGGCACTGTGAAACTGCCTGGTTGTTTACTGGAGAATCTTGACTCCCACTAGTCTGGATGTCAACCATAAATCTGCCAATCTGAAACATTCCTTTGCCAAAGAGCAGAAAAGGGAGAATGACTAAGTCTTGGAGAAGGGATTAACTTCCACTTTATGGCCAATTGATAGTGTTACAGCTCAAGTCCTGGAATGAGAGAAGCAGTTCATGACCAGACTTTTGAGTTGAAACAATTTTCTTCAGCAAAGAAGGATTTTATAAATTGGAACTAGAAAAGGGTTAACGCTACAAAGCAGTTAAGAAGATGAAATGAATGAACATCTTGAATTACTACAAGAATCATTTTATCTGTTTTAGTTTGAAAAAAACAGTTTATATTCACACATCCAGTAGTAACAGAGTCGTTAAGAGTTGTTACTTCAATCAAAATGAACTAGAAAAACATTCAGACATGCATACTTTGAAATTAATGTTTTTTCTCTCCTTTAGGTGTCACTCATGAGTTGGCCAGCACTTTAGATATCCTCCCCACCTTTGCACATCTGGCAGGAGCTAAATTACCCAAAGTGATGTTGGATGGGGTTGATATGACTGAAATCCTTGTCAACCAAGGAGCGGTGAGAGCAGTTTGCATATAACATTGTACAGCCCCAGTTATGGTTGGGACATTGTGTAAAACATGAATAAAAACAAAATACAATGATTTAAAAATCATTTTCAACCTATATTCAATTGAATACACTACAAAGACAAGATAATTAATGTTCAGACTAATAAGCTTTATTGTTTTTTGCAAATATTCACTCATTTTGAATTTTATGCCTGCAACACATTCCAAAAAAGCTGGGACAGGTGCATGTTTACCACTATGTTACATCACCTTTCCTTTTAACAGCACTCAATAAGTGTTTAGGAACTAAGGACACTAATTGTTGAAGCTTTGTAGGTGAAATTGGTTCCCATTCTTGCTTGATCTCAGATCTCAAATGAGCTTGGGCCCAGAGCAACTGGCGGAATTTCTGGGAGTTGCTGATATACTGTATGGCTTTCCCTTGCACTTCTAGAAGCAACAACAAACTGACAATAGTCAGAATTTGGGTTGTAGCTCTGAATAATGTGGAAACAAGACATGAGTATTTTTTTTTTTAACTCCAGTCCTTGTTTTGCAGAGTAAAAGGATGGCAATGATGTTCTACCCCACTGATCCCAGTGAAGCATATGGTCTGTTTGCTCTCAGGATGCTCAAGTACAAAGCCCACTTTTACACAAAAGGTAGTATGCTTCATATACCACATATGAGAGGTCTCTAATTTGGTTTTGACTCCCTAATATTTTCACATCAGGTGCCACCCACAGCGCCACTACTCGAGACCCTGACTGCCCAGCATCTGCTATCCTTAAAGCCCATGACCCTCCTCTGATTTTTGACCTGGAGGTCGATCCCTCTGAAAACTACCCCTTGTCCCTTGACAGCACACCCAAACTCCATGATATACTGGAGCAGATCAAAAAAGTGAAGGAGGACTTTGAGGCTTCCATGGTGTTTGGAGAGAGTCAGATCTCAAAGGGAACAGACCCAGATTTGGCACCTTGCTGCAGCCCTCAGTGTGTCCCCAAACCCAGATGCTGCCACTGCTGACTGGGCCTCAATTACTAACCATTTGTTGTATGCATATTTTACACACAAATCCAGGATTCATCAATATTTTCCATCTTTTGAGGTTATTACCTCCGCCAAGGGAGGAGGTAATGTTTTTAGTGGCATTGGTTGGTTTGTCTGTTGGTCTGTCTGTTAGCAACATTACTCAAAAAGTTATGAACAGATTTTGATGAAATTTTCAGAAAAGGTGTGTAGTGGCATGGGAAACAGATGATTAGATTTTGGTAATGATCTGAGAGTGCATACCTCCACCAAGAGCTTTGTTTGTATTTGTGCAGCAGGATTACACAAAAACTACTGCATGGATTTGGATGAAATTTTCACCAGAGGTGGTTCTTGGGCTACAGAGGAACCCATTATATTTTGGTGATTATCTGAGAATGTATACCTCCACCAAGGCGCTTATCTTCTCACATTGTGTTAGCAACAATACTCAAAACCTAATGGACAGACTTTGATGCAATTTTCACCAAAAGTGGCTATAGGCCTACACACAAATCCGTTACATTTTGGAGGTGATCCACGAGGGACGGAAGGAGCCTTGGCTGAGGTATGCGCTCTCTGAGTGCTTTTTTAGTTTATCTTCTGATTTGTAAATGCCTGGCCAATTTTTAGCTCACTGTGGTGAAGATGAAATGAGCCCATGCCATGGGCCATCTGTTTGTCCATCCGTCTGTTCATATTTCACAAGCACCGATATGTCATCTGTGCATTTAATCAAACTCACAGAAAATAATCCTCAGGTGGGTCTGCATTAAGGCTGCATTCAAGGTCAAACTATCAGTCAAAGGCCACAAGTTAGGAGTACGTATCAAATCTACTTCTAGTAGGTCTAGGCCGACTGAATGACCTCGGGGTCTGTTCTTCAGGCCAGAATGAGCTACTGTGTTATTCACAGTTTCACTTGTGATTATTTGGGATGTACTGTACTTCTTTACAATGACATAAATGTAGACTTTCATGCACTAGTTAAAGGGCCAGTCTTTTTCAGATCAAATTTGATTGTTAAAAGATAATTACCCCCCCCCCCCAAAAAAAAGAAAGAAGTCTTCGCAGTTTTATATCCTGGTATGATTCTGCTTTCAGTAAGAGCTTCTCGTCATTCTTTCTTTTTTCTTTGGTCTGTAGCTGCTGTCCATCCATGAAGGGACACATTTAAAGTCTTGGAAATTGCACCTTAAACTTCACTTCTTCCCCTTAAACACTCATTTCAGTTTATTTTCCTTTTTTCTTTCCAACTTCAACCGAGCTTCACACTTGCTCACGTCAGAAGTGCTTCCTGATTGAAATGTTGACAGTGACATACATGCAGTTTGCAGGAACGGGCCTCTAAATTTCAAATTATTCTGATTCACTAAGGGGTTGTGCACAGGACATTTTCATTGAAACTGGGAAAAAAAAATCTGTGTGCACACGGCAACATCACAGAGACAACGGTGTGTGTGTACACGGATCCATTGAAGGCTGCTGTATAACTGCTGATATAACTGTGCTGGGCTAGTAGGTGGCACTGTGACGTTTTTACAGCACACCACATATAATTGTATAAACGATTACCTGTCAACCGTGCGTGACCAAAATGGAAAAAGACGCTTATCTTCGCTTGTCACAGAGAGGACGCAGTAACTCTAGTGTAATTGTCGGAAGTGTCCACAACAAAACCATAGCTTTGCTGTCTGCCATTGTTGTTGTTTCTTCTTCTTGTGCTTCTTTTTCCACATGTGCATTCAAGTAAAACTGTAGCACATGTGCATGAACTGTGATGCTGACGTCACCATTACTATTTTCCTCTGTGCACACAGAGGAGGAACAGATGTGCCAGCAAAACCATTCCATTCTGGAGACTGGTTTCAAACTTTCACACCTCCAAAATCCCAGGGTCATATGTATGGACAGCCAAACTGTAAAGGAAGCTTGCCAGTTTGGGGTAAAAAAAAATGTTGTGTGCACGGCCCCTAAGATATGCATGTGTGAGGTACAAATATGTCTTCACAAATATCAGTCAATGAAACCTGATGTTGCATACTTTCGCTGTCGGGTGAATAAGTTGCATCTCCGTATTTGGTCTTTTTTGTTTTTTTGTTTGAACCCATTTTATTGGTCACCCTTTGTCTTTGTATGTTTTTTTTTTTTTTTAACTTATATCAAACCAATGAAAAACAGAAATGTCATAGGAATAAATTTTGTAACTGATAAAGCATTCAAAAAGTTTTGAGTTTTTCTCATTTCCTGAAACATGTCGATCTTGGAGACATGAGGTTTGCGCCCAGCAGCTGCGATACATTAACAAAGATAATTAAGCAAAGACTAGACTGCTTTCTGTACAGTTAAGCTTGCTCTATTGTTTATTCTGGAAAATGCTAGACGATCTGTCTCCTCAAGGAGGAAGTCCATCCAGTCATCTTTCTACCGCTTATCCTGGGGTCTGGGTTGTGGGAGCAGCAGACCAAACACAGTAGCACAGACTGCTGCCTGGTTCACATACCACCATGATTCCCATGATGCCTCCTGCAAGTGGTGAGCCCACTGGAGGGTGGACCCATGTGGCTCCTTTGGGTGGACTGGGTCCTTGATGTAACTTTTTTTTTTGTAACTTCTACTGGACCGCTCTTACTCTGGTCCTTCACCCAGGACCAATTTGCCTTGGGAGACCCTACCAGGGGCAAGATGCGCTGACAACACAGCTCCGGGGATCATTTCACACATAAATTTAATACCTAAAACTCTCAGAAGTGAAAACAAATTGCACGTTTTGTATTAACACGGTGGTATCTTTTATGTTCATAACTTACGCTATCAGGAATCAGACCGGAGGTGCAGTTGAACGTAACTTTATTAAGAGAACCACTATAACACAGGTGCTCCGTATAGGCAGATGGTTGACGGCGAAAGAGACCGTGTCCCTTCTGCCTATGCCTTTTATGCACCAGGGTGATGGCGGAACCCAAAGGATGGCGCCGTCACCCCCCAGTATACTCCAGGTACACCCAGTACCATATCTGATACACTACATTACACCCTACACACTACACCCCCCCGTAGAAAATCCAAATCACATCAATTAGGCCCTCCCCAAATTTAAACCCGACTCACACACTAATAACAATAACATATGCATATATATATACAGTATATATACAGTATATATATATAGGCCTATCCATTCACACAACATAACTAAAGAGGGGACGGGTAGACTGCTGACCCACCTCTACATGGCTAGATGGGTTATTCTGCCGTCTGTGACCCTACAAAGTCCATAAAATAAAACAGCTGTGTTCCTAATAATTAAAACAATCCCAGAACATTATTAAATACTCAGACAAACTCTTCCATTATACACAACAGCAACAGTCAACATGTACATTCGCATCCTGTTGTCAGCCCTCCACCCCAACACATCCATCCCATAACTTGGGCATTACCCAGAATCACATTCCCTTAAATGTGGTCAAACGAACAGTGTTGAGGGCTTTTTTTTTTTTTAAACAGGGCAACAAAACAATGAGTACATGTAAAACTTATTGACTATGTGACTTTGGGCAATAAGACGTATTAACATATTAACCATAACATGTCAATAAGATAAGATAAGATAAGATAAGCCTTTATTAGTCCCACAATGGGGAAATTCCAGGATTGCAACAGCACAGGGATAGCAACACTCAGAGCAATAATCAGAAGGCAAGAAAAAAAACAAGCAAGCAAGAGCAGCTAATATACATATGTACACATTACTATAAAATATATACGTATATACACACACAATAGCCACCCCCACAGTCACCGTACAGTCCCGATGGAAGGACCACCCCCTGGATTTCTGTCAGGCGGATCCCACCCAGAGCGTCTTCGCTTCTTTGCCTCTGGGGATGAGCCATGCCGGTGTTTCCTCTCATCAGCGTGCCGCAGCTTGTTGGCGTGTCTCCACGAGTCATCGGACAGCCTGAGGTAGCCATCCTCCCGAGCAGCCACCAACCGCAGCCGCCCCTGGTCATCACGTCGTTTTCTTTTTCCGTGAAGCCCTGTCAGCCAAGCCTCCTCCCTGGGCCAAACCTGGTCATCGACCCATAGAGGAGCTCGTCTCGGCTTCAAATGCCCACCGTGTTTCAACCGGGCTTCTTTTCTGGGTCAAACTGTTCCACCAACCCGGTTTGTAGCCCACCCCATCCTCCAGTGTTGCTGGTTGGCGCATCGTTTTACCGCGCCAGCCGGTCCTGCCCCGCTCTCTTTCATTTTAAATGTGGGAAAAGCCACTGCAGCTCCTTGCTTCACGGTAACGTCAGGCTGAACTCCGGAAGTAGAGGGGGCTGTCATTCTGGCTCCATCCGCCATCACGGGTGTTCCACCGTGCAGTCCAGTTCCCTCATCCAGGGTAACTTGGACACTGGCACCAGAACCCTCCCGCAATGGCACTGGTCCTGGTCATCTCCCAGAATACTAGGCCAGTCACTGTCCCAAACTGCATCGTCGTCCACGTACGGAACCGGTTGGTCCCACAAGCCACAGCCCGACCATTCTTCTCCGACGCCGCTGGTGATCGTCAATCCCAGGCCGTAGAACATATCACATCCCATTATATTCAAGCCACTGGCGGTCACCACGAATTGGACGTTGGACATCATTGCTGACTTGTACTTCGCCGTCAGCTCCAGCGAACCCAGAATGGCTAACTTGTTTCCTCCATAGCCAAAGTATGACGTCGACAGTCCCCTCATGCGGTAATACGGGAACAGACTCCTCACAGTGGGCCAGGTCAACACAGAAGCTGCTGCTCCCGTGTCCACCAACAACGACACTTCCATGCCGTCCAGCAAAACGTTGCATAAATCCGCCCATCTGTGCTCGGGGAGACGTTATGAACAACCATAGGAGTTGAGGTGGTGGCATCCGCTCCACGTCGTTGGTCCCCTCACTCAAAATTTTTGCAGGCCCTGGCGAAATGATGCAGGAGTCCACACTTGCCACAGCGTTTGCATTTTGCCAGACACTCTCTTGCCTTATGCCGGTGCCTGGTGGATCCACAGCCATAACACCTTGGTGTACCCGGGGCGGACCTAATTTTTATAGCACCAGCATATTCCTCTTCATCCACGCTGTCTTCGCTATCCGGGTCCACAGCCAGCTCTTTCAATCATGGTTGCCCCAATGTGGTCCTCTCACCAAGGTTCTCCAACAGTTTTTCAGCCGCTTCAAATTGCTGTGCTATCTCAACTGCCGTGGCTAATGTCATTTCGCCTGAGTAAGTCAGGAGCCTCGACCATGCTGCAGAACAGTGTGTGCCGCCAATTGATCACGGCCCATCTCTTCTTCAAAAGCTCCAAATTGGCACTCCCCTGCCAGCTGACGCAGGTCTGCAATGTAACTCTGCACCGACTCTTCAGTCCGCTGGCGGTGCTGTTGAAACCTGATCCTCCGGACTATGACGTTTTCCAGAGCGTGAAAATAGCACACCATTAGCCCGACCACATCGTCAAAGCTATCACACTCTCCCAATGTGCTGAGGATTCGTTGACCCTCCATGCCAAGATTATGGACCAAAATAGCTCTAGTACAAAGTTTCTCTAGCTCTCCGAGGTTTAGGGCCACCAAGTAATTTTGAAAAGCTGCATACCATCTCATCCAGGGGACAGGCAGCTCGTCCCGAACCTTCAAAAAAGGCCGAATACCAGAAACAGCTCTCTCCATACCTTTATCCTCATTGCCAAATGTTATGTCCATAACTTATGCTATCAAAAATCAGGCCGGAGGTGCAGTTGAACGTAACTTTATTAACAGAACAGCTATAACGCATGTGCTCCGTATAGGCAGATGGTTGACGGCCAAAGAGACCGCATCCCTTCCGCCTATGCCTTTTATACCCCAGGGTGACAGCGGAACTGGAAGGGTGGAGCTGTCACCCCCAGTACACCCCAGGTACACCCAGTACCATATTTGATACACTACAGTATCGTGATATTTTATAAAGTATCGACCACCTGGTATTGAAGTATCGACTTGCGTATCGATACACCCATCCCTACTTTAGACTGGTCCCGGTCAGCCAGATGAGCAGGAGGAGAGAAAACAGTCATGTCTTTCCTCAAGAAATTTAAATGAGGATATCAACGAAAGAAAAGTTAAGAAGAGAAAATCAAGGGAAAATCATCATTTTCTTTGAGAAGAGAGGTGAGCAGCACACCTGAATTAACACACGGTTTAAGCTAATATGAGCAGCAGCTCTCTCAGAGTGAAGCAGCACGTTAGTGCTTTATTTTGACAACTGAGATTGATAATTACTATCATAAAGTGATCAGCATCAAAGTCATTACAGTACACCATCATTTGACAATGAGATGTGTCAGACCCCGTGGTAAAAACAGTTCAACTTTGTATCCACCTTATTCCTGGGGGTGCCGCGGTAGGAACAATTATGGGCGGAGCTTCTGCTTTCGGCTGAAGAAGTGTTAAATAAGTCAGTAAGAGTGGCATAGCAGGGGCATTTAAAAGAGTGGTTTTAAAAGTTTTTCAAATTTATTTTAATGTATAGTCCACATGCGTGTTTTCCACTCAAGTGGTAGCTAATTTCAGCTCTTCTAGTTTATGTATTTTTTGAATGTTTTTGCGTAGTTCTGGTACTTGCTGGTGTTCGTGGTTGTGCCAGACTGGATAAATGGAGGCTTCTCACCACACGGTGACAGACGACATCCAAGCACGGTGTTGTGGTGTACGTCTGCTCTAAGGTAAATTTGATTATGTCCAACATATTTTAACAAAATGCAGCCGACTTTATTGTGGTGGAGACATTGATATTGTGATCCGTGCTGGCAAAAAGAGTCAGAATGTGAATCGCGTCATTACGAGCTACAGGCAGAGAAATCATAAATCATGACTCTTTGTTTGCTAGCGGCAAGTCCTGGGAAAACACGAGAAAACCCGAGTGCCTGGTATCATTGGAAAGCTTAGAAATTGTACTTTCTAAAAATACCAATGTTTTTGCGGAAGACATAACTCCCAACCGATCGAACGCAAGTTTTCAACCTAGCTAAAATATAAACAAATCGTCTTTTTCTGAGTCAGTTTTTGCACACTACCTACAAATTAAATATAATTTTGGTCTTTCAATACAGAATATGGAAATAACATTACATCAGTTTTGAAAATATCCTCAAAGTGACTAATTTTGCCAGCACGGCTCATTTGTTTACAGCGTTAGCATCTTAGCAGCGGCGCTAACTAACGGAGCTACTGTGTACGAGGCCACTTTTTAAGGTCATTTTTCCATCCCTCGATAGTCGTGGTAAGTGGTATGATTATGTTACTGTTTTGAGGTGCAAGAGGCCATGTTCCCGCATTTCTGATGCCGAAGTCATTGTTTTTTAACAAGGAAAAGTGTCCCGTTTCAGTGACAACCATATGTTCTAAACTAGTACCGGAAGTTGCTACCATAATTCACGCAAGGCATCATGGGGCCTAGGAGTAAGGTGGATTGATATTTTAGCACTTCCTCTGTGATTGATCCTGACAGATTTAGTATCAGTCAGAATTGGTCAAATGAAGCAGAGGCAAATAGCCCAACTTTAAGGCCATAATGAATAAGGTAGAGTCTAATTATTATATGACCTACTATTGGTGCATTTGAGTCGGATTTAATGCTTTATAAAAACCATTTGATCTTGAAAAAGGGCTGTCTTATAATTATTACTTAATTTAATGCATTAACTAGAAAAAAAATTCTCAGGGACTGCCATGCCATCAGAAGGATATTTACACATTTTACTGGTTTTGAGTTGTTCATGTACTTGTTTATTTGTTTGTTTACTCCAGGTGATGGGTGTGATCTAGTGATTCGGGGTCCTGTTTTGGATTTTGAGGGAATTAAGCAGGGGATTATGAAATGTGATTTTCATTAGTTATTTTCTACCACTAGGCTGTGCTGTTGCACAGGAAAAAAGGAGCAAGCCTTTTGTCAGCATAGAATAAGACTGGTTGCTATAGAAACAAAAACCCGGGGACGCTGATAGTTTTTTGCCGTCTTGTGAAAATTTTTCTTGGTCCGTAGAATAGAGGGTATGCACATGATGTCACAGAACAGAACTCATGGCAGTTACAAAACACTGAGTGGCAGCGTTATGCATTAAAACAAAAAATACACACAGTATTCAATCACAGAAGTACACAGAGTACCTACTTGCATTGTGGAGAACTAATCTTGAATGATATTCCATCTTGTATTAATTGGAAAAAAAATAAATTAAAGGCTCTGAATCACTTCTTGACTTGTGTGCTCTTACCCACACATCACTACAGTCAAGTGAACAGTGTAATATTAACATCTATCTGAAAAGGTACTCTGCATACTGCTGTGACCAAATATTTTGTGTGATTTTTATGTTTTGCGGCATACAAACTAAAGCTGCCACATGCGTGTGCCACTTAGTGCTGGGTAACTCAGGTAATTCCCTGTAACTGCCAAGAATTCTATTCCAGTGCATCCTTTCTATTAAGTTGTTTTTGTGGAATTTTCAGTCAGTCTGTCTACTCTCTCAAATAATAATAAAAACAAGTGAAGTCTGACCATTTGACTTTTATTATATTGGCAATTAGGCATTTTCTCAATATAGAGGTTAAACTATGATTGTGTTTATAACTTTGTCTTATACTGTTTTATACTGTGGGGAAAAATATGCGTGAGAGATATCGATCAAGTGAGCATGGGAGCCCACCACGATGGTCTGTACATGGGGCCCAGAATTTTGTGCTACGCCCCTGATCATGAGGGCACACGAACTCCTCCGCCATGATGAGGTGACAATCCACAGAGGGGGTCAAGGAGGAAGTATTTTTTTAATTAAATGCTAATGACTCTAGTTACAGTGTATTGTGTACTGTGATGACTGCTGTGTGAGGTCAAAAAATACTTTATTTTTCTATCTCATATATTTCCTATAAGGTGGCTTATAATGAAAAATATACCATCTAATCAAACAAACAATAAAGACAAGAATGAAGGTTCAGACATCAAGCATATATTTTATTTCATAAGACCAAATTCATGACAAGGCAGAATGATTTTTTTTGTGTGTTTTCTTTTTTTGTTTTCCCTTGAACTTTACAAGTCCTTTTTAAAGATACAAGATAGGATATGTTTGTCTGTCACATACTGATTTGTTCTAGGTATACTGTGAGGAACCTCTTTAAAGTAATAAAGTCAAAAGTTGGCTTTATTGGCATGTTTATCAGCGGCTACTGTGCTGTATATTGTCAGAGATTGTTTCTGTGTAGCTGTGTAAAACGGATTTAACTAGGCGGTAACAAGAGAGAAAAAACAATCTGAATTTGAGTAGATACAGATCAGAGATGGGTCACGCTGTTGGAGTTCAGAGGTGATTGCAACCATTGGTAAGATGCAATAATAGTTTTCCAGTGGCAGCTGACTCAGTTGCTATTCAGCTCTAACAGCAGATTGGTCATAGTGGCGTGTCACACACACATCAGTGATGTCACATCTCATATGTGGCATAAATGTGCTGCTAAAGGCTCTCTGTAAAGAGTAATGGAGTTGGCAGGAGCTCGATGCCACCTGCGTGACAGACTGAGATTCAACACATTGTGGTCAAACAAAAGACACTGAAATACAAGTATTGCAAATCACAATTATTTAGGCATTTTCTTTCAGGGGATGTTGTCTGGTGATCCTTTTAGTTGAATTTTCTTTTTAGTTAATGTACATATTCATTTCAATAACATACGCAACATAAAGGACACAGCACTATTTTAGATTTGCTATAGTATATACATGATCTAACTGACAGTGAATACATATGAAGATGATACCCTTCCCCTGCCAAGGTATCTTTCAGTGAAACATCAAAATCTCACAGCTCTGATGCCTTTGTTTTGGAGAACTGTGACTGAAAGCAGCAGAACGTAATGCCAAACAGAGTAAGAATGAAAAGATGGGGGTGGTAAACCTTAAAGCCAGAAGATTTTGACAACCCCTTCTATGTAAGGTGCAAGCTATCCTATGATACTACAACCCCCAAGTAGGTATTTGTGTATTCTGAACAAAGCTTTGATTGGTTTAAAAAGGCATACGTAAATATGGGAACCCTGCATTTCCACCGTACCTAAATATAAGAGCAAAGTCTAACCATTGACATTTACAAAACCACGGTGCTTTATTTAAAGTTTGAGTCTGCTGTGATGCCAGGATCAAGAATTAGCAGGACACTTTGCTAACATGCAGGTTCTCTCACAGTCAATCTAGCCTTTCCTCTTCCCTTCTTGAAACTGTCAAGTAAAAGGAAAATGGAGACTGGTACATCATTAAAATCCAGAGTCAAACAGTCAGGTATGTGAGGATATGGCTTTTCAGAGGGTCTTAGCTTTCTTTGACTCACAGCAAAGCATTTGGTGATTTGTGATATTTGTAAGTTTAACAGTTGATTTAATATGAAAGCTCAACAAGCAGTGCAACTATAAAGACTGGACAGTAGTAAAATGATTCAGTCATGTCTTTCAAACTTGTTTCTGCCCCTAATTTGAGCTGAATACACAGTATTGTCAGTGATCTATTTTTCCAATGTCCCCTATGCCTTAAGCATTAAAAGTTAAGAGCATTGGGTCTCCGCTGTCAGCATTTCTTAAGTAGTCTGAATGAGGCGCCTGCATGTCTACTCTCTATACACGTATTTACAACACACTACGTTTTGTACACGACACAGGGGTAAGCTTGAACCAAGGACTGCTCGCTGTACTCTCCCTACTCTGCTCCAACGCCACTATCAGCAGAAATCAAATAAGCTGCTTTTCACTTTTGAACGAAAATGTATGTACAGGTAATTCAAACGCCAACCTCTACACCATACCCTTACTGACTGTTGAGCTGCTTGCCATTCACGCAGGTATCTCATCATGTGTCGGTGTGCAGTAACCCTACTAGTCATGCATTGGAAAAGTGATACAGCAGTAGTAGGTATATTGTTCTCATTTCAAAAGAAGAACCTTTTTTTTTAAATAAATAAGTGCTCAGCGTCTTTTATATCATAGAAAAAGATTAAAGAAACAGGCAATAAATCCATTAAGATCATGGAAATAAACAGAGAGAGAAGGATGGGTGAAATCAGTCATATACCTAGTATACTGTAGAAATGAGGTTCTCAAAAGACTATTTTACAATGGAATGAAAAAAAAAAATCATTAACGGCGCCCTCTGGTGGAAAACTTCATGAACATACACAGACTGCAGGAGAGTATGAAGGTTGTCATGGCAACTCTTCTCATTCCAGGTAAATGTCCTCAGTGGGGCAGGCATACTCTAAATGCTCTTGGTAGTACTCCTGGAAGGCTCGCCTGCAGGAAAAAGAGACGTGTGAGCGCTAAAGACACTAAATTCAATCCACAGGAATGTAAACAAAAACAACAAGGAGCACCAGGTGAGTCAATCACCTCAATCTGCACTCAGCTTCTTCTCCTTCATAGTCTATCCACACTAATCAGACTGCACTTTTAATTATTCAAATCCAAAAGTGCTAATTCAGCACAGGCAGTTTAGGACTTGTCAGAGATCAGAATTTACAAGTCACTGACAGGAAGTTTCAAATGGAATGCAACACAAAGACTTTCAACTTTAAAGGGGTCATTGACTGAAAAACGGTGTTTCTGTAGGTTTTAACTTTCTGAAATGTGTTTATTGGTCACATGATTATTGAAAAAATATCAAAAACACTCATTTCTCTTAAAAAAAAACCACAGCCTTTATCTTATTTTTCTCTCCAAAGAGTCATTTTGACTCTTCCGGGTTTGACACGGGACATCATAAACATGGAAATCCAGCTCAGCGCCGTCCTTGATACTCACCCACTGCTGTATCACTGGCCAGCCTAGCTGTCTGTCATATAGAAAACAGTGAGCTAACAGTGTTACTTGGGGTTTGCTTAAGCACAGTGTATATTGTTATTTTCCTTAGATTGCAGTCACCCTAATAGATATCACTGTTTCCACCTGCTTCACTAATCCACAGTAAATAATATCTCTCGCATCATTCTGGCCTTATTTTATTATGTTTTCACTGTGATGCTACATGAGCCGTTAGCGTTAGCTTGGCTCGGCGAACGGATACTTGAGACGTCGATGGTCTTACAGGCCATCTGGCGTTAGCTTAACTGCCAACCTGGCCAGTTTTGATCGTGATTTTCTATAAATTCTTTTCACTGGAATCCTTGTTCATCTACCAACATTTGCCCATACACGTCACTCTTAGACGTTATTTTTGCTAGACGTTATATTTGCTAAGCAGCTGCGCAGCATCAGCTAGGCCAGTGTTTTTCATCCAGGGCGCCCTGGTATGTTCAGGTTTCTGTGGGAAATTAGCAAATTTCATTTCTTAATTAGTCCCAGAAATGCAAATAATTTGCCATTGTTGTGCATGGGTTCTGTAGGCACCCATGCACAACAGATGCAAAATGATGTGCTTTTTTCTGGGCCAAGTGAAATTAGAAAATTTCCCACAAAAACCTGAAGGTACCAGGGCACCCTAGAAAAACACTGAACTAGATGCTTTGGGCCTCAGTCGCAAATGTTTCTGCCCTTATTGTACTCCAAGGAGCGGTCATATCCCATCGACCCCTGAAACCACACACCCCTGCCCACCAGTGACGCTTTATTTCATTCACTGTTAGCTGGCTCAGGCTAGCTAGCCAGCTAAGATTTGCAGTAGTGATGTAAGAGGGAGGGCAGAGTCAACAGCGGTTCTCAGGCATTTAAAGAGACATGCACTGAAATGCTGCAAAAGAGGATTCAAAAATATGTTGCAATAAGTAAAGAAAATTTGGGCAAAATATGTCACAAAAATGCCATTTAGACCTGTGGGAGGTGTCAACGTGTGGGAAAAGGGCAATCAGTGACAATGACCTCTTTAATGTCAGGCAGCTCTCACCATACCTGAGTTGGCAACTCTGGTACGGCTGTGTCCATGTGCTGTGCATGTACACATGATGTGTAAATATACTATTTATTTGCACTTCTATTTATACATCTCTTGTAGTGCTTCATACACATGGTACTGCCTAAATTCTATGTCTAAAGGCATTGCTATGCTGTTTTATGTGTAAATTATCATGATCTGCATTGTTTTGGGTTGGTATTGCCAACAACTTGCTAACATGACAGTCAGCATTTTCTGACTTGTTGTGCTGAAATGTGGTGAATGTGGCAGTCATGACACATGTACTTTTATGTACTTGCCTTATTAGCAAAATAAATCCATATTGGTGCTAAAATATTATGTTCTAGGACTGCAACAACAAATAACTTTGGCCAATGTTGCCAATTCTCACTCTTTGACAGTGAGATTCCTTTGACCTCTTTCACGCTTTCATTCCACACACCTTATTTCTCAGTCTAATATGAGGGAAAAGAAGCTTTCACATACTGTAAATAGGGCAAGTTGAGTTACCTGTATTATTATGCAGACTTCCTTCAGAATTTTACTAAATAAGAGCGCTCAAGACAACTCTAGACTGTCAAGGTATAGTCAAGGCTGACTGCCGTGGCTTTTAATGTGAATGCAAATCAAAAAATTTTGTGTGTATACTATAGTGCTGCTCCACCAGAGCACAAAAATGTTATGTGTTATATGTGTATGTTTGTTATGATGTAAAAGTGTAGAAATTGGCCAATTTGAACTTACCCGACACACTCTGCTACAGGTCGCATTGACTCCTGGGAAACAAATACATGGCAAGCAAATCTGTTCAGCATTGGGTGCTTGGTGATGAAGCCGAAGTAGCTGCAAAGAGACAAAAGAAAATTAAGAGGTGTGAATTACAGTGTGCACTAGAAACACCAGGGCTGAAGATGAGTGCACTTCTTTACCAGTTGTTCCTCGGATGGCATCCACAGAATGAAATGTTCTTCATCTGGAAGAAGTGACTACATCTGTCATACTGAAAAAGACATTTAGAGGTAAGAAAAAGGAAGGAGGAAAAAATCAGAGATGACGCATCATTCAGTGTTCTGTAATACTAAAACTTTAATTACCAGATGAACAAGAGATGTAAAGACTAATCTGTTTATACCTCATCAAGAGTGTCGTATTCGTCCTCCAGGCTCATGATAAGTTTGACTCCCTGCAAACTTATCTCCAACTCACACAGGGAGGGAGGTCGCACGTGTACTGTTCGTTTCCTTGATATCGCAATCTAACAGATGGAAAATGTGTTTCAAAGTGTCAAAACAGACACACTTTAATGATGATGACTGTATAATATTGTCTGTCTTTGCCTCCAGTTTTCGTACCTTCTGCATGGCGGCGCAAAGAATGCCATTGCCTTGGTGATAAGGTACCTCGACAGACCCCAAAAACTGAACATTGAAAGTCTCGATCCATGCCGGATTCCTTTTCATTCCTGATAACGTCATTCATTGAAATTCAGTTAAAGGTATGGAACTAAAGAGTGACATTTAGGTAAAGAGAATACATAATAACAGGTGTTAAGATGCTTATTAGTATGTTTATTTGTAGTCTTAAAGGACCACTGTGTAACTTTTCTGTTTTTAGTAGGAACACTGACAGACTACAACTGGCAAGCTTTATGGGCTCAGTCCCAACAGCCAATCACAATGTGCTTCATTACTGGATGGATAAAGTTATGTCCTGTGAGTGGCTAATGGGACTCGGGCTGTAAAAGGTGCCAGTTGTAGTCTGTTAGTGTTCCAACCAGGAAGAGCACACACGATGCAGGTCCATTGACGGTATGGTGAAAGCAGTCACCTGGTCAAAAGTTGATGTACCATTATGCCCACACTCACCCAGTAACTCCTTGGATTGGCCTATGACCTCCTGAGCATAGAAGGCAGGGAAGATCCCCCTCTCTCCTGTCCGCATATTATAGCCTCTGTACCAGTAATCATCCTCTTCTTCCTCTACATATAAGGGATCATCCACATCCAGCTCCAGCTCATCTGCATGTCTGGGAATGAACCTGCAGAAGGAAACAGAGAAGCGGGAGAGGGAGAGAGGGAGAGAGAGAGAGAGAGAGAGAGAGAGAGAGAGAGAGAGAGAGAGAGAGAGAGAGACTTTGAAAAAAGCTTTTATTGCACACTTCAAAAAAATGTAAGCACACCAACATCATTCCTCCAAGTGTGTCACACTGGAAAAAGTGCAAACTGAAATGTTCCCCCCCCCCAACACAGAGCAGTCCCTGCAGTCCACCTATTCAAAGATCCAGTTCTGTGACAGTCAATTACAGTCAATTAAATGTCATATACAAGTCTGTTCAAACAAAAAACAGGCAGAGGAACGACCGCCATTCATTCCTCCTGTCGGGCGCGCTTGACCGGCGTTCCCCCTGCTGCTTTACGCAGGGCTGTCACGTGTTTCTTGAGGCGATAACGCTTCCTTTCATCCAGGAGGTCAAGACCAACCTGCCTTCTTAGCACATCCACAGACTTAATGAATTTATCAGTGTCACTGAAGTAGTCAGTGACCCTAATGGCTTTGTTATAGGTTGCGTCCAGAAAAGCATTTATTTCTTCCAGTGAATACAAACTTGTGTTTGTACTGCATTTTGCCTCAATAGACTCAGCATTAGACACAGTGTCGTTCTCAGATTCCATTTCCTCGTCAGCACCACTCAGCTGACTGCTTGGTTCTCCCGGGCCAGTGGATTCATCATGGGCCACATTTTCCTGGACGCCACCCTCAGCAGCTGACTGTCGCTGTTCCATCCCCCGCTGTGTAACGGTAGCAGCCTCCGGAAGCACAGCCGCTGATGTCACACAGCGAGATTCTGACGCACCATCAGGTCGGTGCTCCGTCCCCTCCTCCGAAGCGGCAGCAGCTGGCGGAGGCACAGCGGCTGACGTCACACAGCGAGATGATTGTGACGCACCATCAGGTCGGTGCTCTGTCCCCTCCTCCAAAGCGGTAGCAGCTGCCGGTGGCACAGCTGTTGACGTCACACAGCGAGATGATTGTGACGCACCATCAGTGACCTTTTTGGCGACATCGCCATCCACGCTTCTGACCGCAAGCTGGGCCGCGCAGCCGGGCCGTCCACAGACACAGCGGCAGGCTCCGGAGCTGGGGCAGCGTGAGCGGAGGCCGCGCCGCCGTCCGCAGCTGCGGCGTGAGCGGAGGGCTCGCCGCACGCTGCCTGTGCGGACGAGCGAACTGTTTATGGCCCACGTCTCCACATTCAAAACACTTCATCTGTCCCGAGCTCGCATACACCATGTAAGATCCGTCCCCGTGCTTGACCCTGAAGGAGACTTCCAGAGTCTGAGTGGGCGAGTCGAGAAACATGAACACCTGTCGCCTGAGCGATTTCACATGTTTGAACTTGGCGGCCTTGCATCCCAAAGGCAGAGTCGTAAACGGGCCCGCAAACTTCCCAAATCTGCGGAGCTCCGTCACCAGCTGCTCGTCAGTGATGAAAGGTGGAACACCTGAGACGGTGATTCTCGTTGATGGGACAGATAAGGGGGACACCTGTACATACGTTTCCCCGATAACCACACCGCTTACAATCAGGGTGTGAACATCGTCTTCAGCCGCCAGAAACACAACCACAGCTCTATTCATTCGGGAAGCAAAGCAGACCGCGTCAGGGCCCACCTGCCCGGCCACAGCCTCCAGGACCTCCTCCACAGTAACAGCGCTGTCCAGGGGAACGATCCTCACCCCCTAGTGGATAGATGGAGGTGGCTTTCCCAAGGCCGCCATCCTCCACCCAAAAAGAGAGAGAGAGAGAGAGAGAGAAAGAACAGACACTTTAATGCAGGGGTCCTCAAATGTTTTTGCCAGGGGTCTGCATTTGTTTTTTCCAGTGGGCTGGAGGTCAGGAGCAGCGCTAACAAGCTGCATGGGTGCATATTTCATTTGCATGTTGGGAGGGACAGATCATTTTCTCCAGAGTAAATACTGAGGGGACCCTATAAGTATTATTGTAGTTGGTCACAAATTCATGAGAAATAATGTACAAATGTACACTTATGTTAAAAAGCTGCAAATTTACAAGAAAAAAGTAATACATTTATGAGAAAGAAAATTGCAAACTTGCAAGAAACAGTTGCAAATTTACAAAAAGTCAAGTTGACTAGAAAAAAAGCTGCATATTCCTGTGATAAAATATGTAAATTTACAAGAAAAAAACTCACAAATCTATTTGAAAAAGGTTACAAATTTACAAGAAAAAATTGCAGATTTAAGATGCAAAAACATTGGATTTATGAGGAAAAAGTGAACAATTTACAAGAAAAAGTTTTACATTTACAAATAAATGTAGTAAATTAATGAGAAAAGTTACAAGTTTATGAGAAAAGCTTCAATTTTTAAAGGAAAAATCCCCCCTCCCCCCGGGATCCCCTTGATTTAAGCTTATGTCACCAGGCTGTCCTGCTGTAGGCGCAGCTGGGAGAATACAGCCACTTTCAGTGGCAGTTAGCAGAACATTAGTGCACATAATTGCACCAGTGATGGGTGCACGCACACACAGGCAACAAATGTGCTCTTCAAGTTTCCATGCAGAAGGTCAAGTTGGTAATAGCGGTCAGGCGGCTTTGTTTGGAACGGAGTGATCATGAGCACAGGTGTCGCTCAATGCACATGCACACCACTGATTCAGTCACACACAGGCAGTGCAGCAAGGTTGGTAAGGACAGAGAAGCTCCTATATAAAAATGAAATAAAATAAACAGGTGATGTAGTCCTTCAGTCAAAAATACACAGAATTTCTCACATATGATATCAGACTTCCGATAAAAACTGGAAACAACCCTACCGCTGTCTGACGGTGGCCTCCTGGCTTTCGTTCTGCATCATGTTTAAATTGGTGGTCAGTGAAGTGTGGTGGTGCGGTGTGCTGTGGCTTGGAGCGGGTGGGGGCCCTGATTATCAAAGGTAGAATGCAGGCGCCCTTTCCATGTTGTGGTCCTCCAGCCACCAGCAGTGGTCGTAACAGTTTTCTTTCTGTCCTTGGGGTGGGATACGCGCTGCGATTTCTCGTGCTTGCCTGCCTTCCTTGAGCATTTTGCCCCAGTTTGACGGGGCTTTGTCAAAAACCTCACTCCATCCATGGCTGTCCTTACACCATAAACTGTCCAGCTAGCAGCCATTACAATGTTTGATCCATCCATCCATCCATCTTCTTCCGCTTAATCCTTTTCGGGTCGGGGGGGGGGGGGGGGGCTGGAGCCTATCCCAGCATCTTTGGGCGAGAGGCAGGGTACACCCTGGACAGATCACCAGTCCATCGCAGGGCCATCACACAGAGACAGACAACCATTCACTCTCACAGTCTTTTTTATTTCCTCAAAATGAAACAGACTGGTTTTTTTCCCCCCAAATGGTATCAAAAGGTTTTAGGTTTAATGGATGTGTTTGCTTCTATGAATATCATGGATTTGAAAGCAGCTTTTTGGGTGTCATGTAACTCCCAGTGAGTCAGAAGGAAAGAAAGGAGGGTTAAAAGACCAGGCAACGATATATAGGCTATAAAGGATTTACCGAACAAGGCAGTAAAAGAAATGTGGATTTGTCTAAACAAAATCTGTGCAGTAGTTTTGTAGGAGGTACATTTTTTTCTCCACACAGGTGGTGGCTGCCCTCCCTTCCTTTCCTAACATAATTTGTGACATGTTGTTACTGCACGATCCCTACAGCTGTGGAAAAGGCTGAGAACCAAAGAAACATCGGTTTGCTTTTCCACTGGTCTTGCATTCTTCCAAGCTTAACATAGAAATGAAAAATCAGTTCATTTAGTCCATCTAACTATTACAAGAAGCAGTGAGAGCAACTGTTGTGCGTTTGCATCCTTTATTAATTTCCACTGCTGTCATTTATTTAGAAATTACAGTGTTGGTTAACTTGCCTGTAGACTGCCCTGTGCGTCTGATCCCTCTCCTCTCCGTTGATGGTACAGGAGAAAAGTCCAAATGATTCTGTGCCTACAAGTGAGAAAGACACAAGATAGACCCTTAGAATTCTTAAAAAGTACTTAACATACAAATAATACATCAATAAATATCCTAAACATCATCAACAAGAGCACTCTGAGGCAAGTGCAATATCCCTTGCCTCCATATGGTGACCCTAGAGAGCTTTACATGTTGTAGAGTAAAGCTGGATTCATGCTGCACCTCTTCTGTCTGCGTACGTGTAACCAGAAACCTTGTGTGATGAAATTTACTTCTTCATCTCCACTCCGCTAGTGTCCGCAGTGCTCGACCGCGGACGACTGCGTGCAGCCCAAATTTTGTGACCGCGCCGCCTGCCCATGACCTGAATGCGTTGAAAAGTGCATACGCAAGACTGAACGTCCCATTCATGAGGTGGCGATATCAGCACAGCATACTAAGACAAAGTAGATTAAGAAGACAATGAGGAAGCGGAAGACGAGAATAAACATACTGTACATGAATCATACATAAATACGTCAGCAGCAGCATCTTTGTGGAAAAGGAATGAAAACCGGTAAGTCAAGCAGCAGAAAGGAAGCAGCGTTTCTTCGTTGGTGAAAATCCTGGCACGTCAGCACCTTGGCGCTACCTATCGGGTGGGAGTGAAACTACAAATGATGGTTGTGCGCATGCGTCAACCGCTTGACCTGGGTAGATGAAAAAAGTGAGCATGAACAGCGACATGTGCGTGCCAGGCTCGTCCAAAGCGCACGCGGACCAAAGCGGACTAGAGGGGAAATGTAGCATGAATAAGGCTTTAGAGATCATAGGGTGTGCCAACCTTGATCTTTGACCTGTTGACTCCAAACTTGTAGTCAGAGGTTGTGGTCTCAGAGTGAACCTGTGTACCAGGTTTGGTAACCCTAGTTTTCCTTACCCAAAACCACAGTCACACTTAAGGGTCACAGGGTAAACCTGTGTACCAAGTTTGGTGGCCGTAGCTTTACTTGTTGCACAGTAATAAGGCATAAGGAATGTTAACCTTGACCTCTGACCTTTTGACCACAAACCCATAGCCAGCAGTCAGGATCCCAAGGTGAACCTGTGTACCAAGTTTGGTGACCCTAACTTTTCTTGTTGTACAGTAATAAGGCATAAGGAATGTTAACCAGGGCTGCTCGCAGAGGTCGTATTAAATGTTCTAAACTTAACAACCTTGCACAATAGAGATCGTCCCCACAACTAAGACAATAGCAATTATTATTGAGGGTGGCAACAACACTGTTGATTCAAATACAAAATATACTGTCTGGGTCCATATTTATATTCTTCCAGGTAATTTAACAAACTGTAATGCTGTTGATACCATCTAGCTGCAATGCTCCTGCACTGTGTATATATCTATGTACATATGTATATTTATTTACTGCTTTGGCTAACCACTTCTTATCTTATTATCTTATTTACTATTGCTCTGAGTGCTGCAATCCTGGAATTTCTCCATTGTGGGACTAATAAAGGCTCATCTTATCTTATCATTGATCCCTGACCTTTTGACTCCAAACCCATAGTCGGAGGTCAGAATCCCAAGGTGAACCTGTGTACCAGGTTAGGTGGCCCTAGCTTTACTTGTTGTACAGTGAAAAGGCATAAGAAATGCAAACCTTGACATTTGACCTTTTGACCCCAAACCCATAGTCAAAGGTCAGGATCCCAAGGTGAACCTGTGTAGCAAGTTTGGTGACCCTAGCTTTCTTTGTTGTTGAGATATACAGTTGTTTATAAGCCAGTTTGATGTTGACCTTTAACCTTGCGATCCCAAAACCATAATCACACTTAAGGGTCACAGTGTCAACCTGTGTACCAAGTTTGATGACCCTAACTTTATTTGTTGTACAGTAATAAGGTACAGGGAATGCTAGCCTTGCCCTTTGACCTTTTGACCCCAAACCCATAGTCTGAGGTCAGGATCCCAAGGTGACTCTGTGGATCAGGTTTGGTGGCCCTAGCTTTACTTGTTTTATAATAATATTCCAAATGGAATGCTAACCTTGACCTTTCACCTTTTGACCCCAAACCCATAGTCAGAGGTCAGGATTCCAAGGTGAACCTGTCTACCAGGTTTGGTGGCCCTAGCTTTACTCATTTTATAGTAATAGTAAATGTAGCATTTACCATTACCATAGTGCAACTGCAATGTTAACTCTGACCTTTAACCCCTTGACCCCAAACCCATAGTTAGGTGAGGGTGTAAGTCGTCCAAGATGTGTATTAGATACAACTCCTGTATCGATTTGAAAAGCCTACATCATTTCTTGCAGTAGTTATTATGCTTAGAAGATTTAGGGAAAAATCTGACCTTTGACCTCAAGGTCAGCCGATGAGAGTGAAATTGCAATATGCACATCATCAGAGTAGCTCAAACCTTGGTACCAAGTTTGAAAACAACTGGAACAAAACTGTAGGAGGAGCTGATTTCACAAGACCGTTACTGTCTATGAAGTGAGGTGAAACAGGAGGTCATAGGTCAGGAGATACAATTCCCGCAAAAATCATTTGATCAGAACCAAATTGCAATATGTGCATCCCCAGTATATATCAAACCATGGCACCAAGTTTCAAAACAATCTGACCAAAACCGTAGGAGGAGTTGATTTCACAAGACAGTTACTGGGCCCTATTTTGACGGTCATCCGTGCACTTTTCTGCCAGACTTTCCGCCGTACGCCAGTGTTTTTGTTAGTTTCTGTCAGCGCATTGTCTGTTTATTACGATTTGCATCATGCCATCAAATTACCAGTAGACAGTGCGCCCGCTCTGCGCTGGGAGGAGGTGAGTCATTTCAAAGGGGTGTGGCGGCATGCAATCTAATGTGCATTACTGTTATAGTGCATTCCATGAAAATCCACTTTTGATCAGGAAAAAGGAGGTATATCATCAGAAGTGCATTGTTTAATGATATTTTAGTGGAGTGTTCTGAAATCACGCAGCTCTGGAGCTCACAAGGAGCATGCACTGATCTTATTTTAATAGAGAGAATTGTAACAGTCATCATGTAATCGTCCGTCATTTTAATTAAATGGTAAATGCCGTTCACTTATATAGCACCTTTTCTCATCTCTAGATGACCAAAGCGCTTTACAGATCCTGCTATCTATCCATTCACACACTGATGGCGGTGGAGCTGCCATACGCAGGCGCTGGCCAGACCCACCAGGAGCAATTGGGGGTTCAGTGTCTTACTCAAGGACACTTCCACATGCAGACTGCAGACAGAGTGGGAATCGAACCCCTGACCCTCCAATCAGTAGCCGGCCACACTATACCTGCGCCCTCATTTTAACTGTGGACTTACCATTGGAGTCTATAGATTAGGCATTAATGTAGGATTGTTTCAGGGAAATGAATAAATGAACAGGTAGTGTGATGTGTGGCGTGGGGGGTGGGGTGTCAGTCTGATGATTTGTATTACATTCACATTTTTGTTTTCATCACGGACTAATTAGGCGTTAATGTGTTTATTTTTAAGGGAATAAATGAATGAACAAGGAGTGTGCGGCATTTTACTTTTCACTGTAACTCCCCAAAGAGACAGGAGATGAGTCCACACACCTGCCTTGGCTGCGTACCCCAGGTTTCCAGCTGGCGCCCGCACCGCGCCAATGGTTGTGGTTTTCCACCACCAAGCTCTCCAACTGCCACCCATCAGGAGCCGGCAGAAGCCGCCGAAAGCGGGCTCGCTTCATGGCTCGGGTCACTGTAGATAGGAAGCTGCGCCTCCTCCTTTCCTCCATCTCCCCTGGGAAGATGGAGGAAAGCACAGGAAGAAACAATGGCACGGAACGACTTCTGTGCCATCGTTAATGAATGTTCATGAAAGTTAATGAAAGTTTATTAAAGTTTGCACAGCCATCATCCTCTTTTCCTGAAGTTTCAAATCCATTCATACCTGTGTGCTGCATCTGTGCGTAATACATTAAACTATTCAGCTGATTTTTCAGTCCATCCTTCCCCGTTTGTTCGTTCTAACATAACTAACTGGGCATCAACTATGACTGATGTCTTCCTTATTACCAAGCAGCATTACTATCGCGTGCATTTTGGCTCACACACATGGGCAGTGCAAAACCCATCTTAAACAGTCATGATCACAATTCACTTTAGATAATGCGCCTCCTTGCATTAAAGAGATGGGAAGGAGCGCATTGGATTATCCAAGACACCCCTCTGAATGGTTAGACTGGCCTCTTTGCTTCATGTACCGGCAGAAAGTTAATTTTTACGCCGTTGTGATAATGAAATGAACTTGGAAATGCCCATAAACGCGTTCTGCATCAGTGACAACTGATCAACTGACCCCATCGTTGTAATACGGTCCACTGTCTTTGAAGTGAGGTGAAACAGGAGGTCATAGGTCAGGGGCAAAAATAATCCTATCAGAACCAAACTGAAATATGCACATCATCAGTGTACATCAAACCATGGTACCAAGTTTCAAAACAACTGGACCAAAACTATAGGAGGAGTTGATTTCACAGAAGTGGGACAGATGGACGGACGAACTGACCCATAACATAATCCCCCTTCGATCTTCGCTCAAAGGGCTCTTCGACCCTTTGAACTTTGACTGGTGGGGATAAAAATATCTTGAGTGAAATGTATCTTCTCAAAACTTGTGAGGTAAGTCTAAATAAAAGCTAACCAAAGAAATGGAAATGTAGGCTTTATAATGACTGTTTTATTATGCAAATCACACTTCATTAGAGAGATCAATCTGACGCAAAAGTAAAGATTGATGGCATTCTTGCAGAGCCCTCATATAGACTGAATGGGAACCCTGCCATAATTAGATCACATGCTAATGTATCACGCTGACAGTGATGGGTTGAACATGAATGCAGAATTCATCTGGAGGATAATTTTAGCAATAAATGCTGCAAGACTTCTCAAGTTACTGTATTCCCACATCTCTGTCACTTTGTAGTTCAAAAGTAGATTCAGAAGACGTCTCAAAAATATAGTCATCAACACATCCAATAAACATCAGACAGAGCAGCCTCACAGGTATCTTACTGGAGGAGCGGGAGGTGCTGTTCACAAACACATTGAGGAACTTCTTGGAGAATGGGAGGTCAGCCTCGGGAGAGGAGTCCTCAGAAGAGCTAAGAAGCTCTGGCCTCGCCTCCTCATCATCGTGAGTGTAGCCCTCTTCACCTGTTCCCAGAGGTTCCTCATCACACAGAGTTGAAAGCTCACTGTCGTCACTCAGAACAGAGGTGCACCTGAACGTTGGAGACAAATGAAAGTAATCAATCACTACAAGGGATGCAATAATAGCCAAAAGTTATCTATTGTTTACATCAGAGGTCACCAACTGGCAGACTCCGGTCCGGATCCGGACCTCGAGAGTCCTCCGTCCAGACGGCGAAGCTTTTTAATATAATTTGGGGAAAAATTATACTATTTTGTTTTAACCGAACGAAAAAGTGGAACTCAAGTGCCGTATCAGCGGCGGCCATCCGGACATTTTATGGCGTGGGACCTTGGACATTCTTTGTGGGATACAGTGGGTGGACAGCCACGCTTCCTTCTGGGTGTAACCCGCGGAATGAAACGCTGCTGTGAAATTGCGTCCACAATCATCTGGCTGCCAGCGATGGTATGGGCCCACCCGGGGGTCTGCTGACGGAAGGTCCCTGCGGCTCCTCCACACCGTCCTGGTACAGCATCCCCGTTGGGCTGCACGACGTTGTTTATGGAGATAATTTCCGTGACCCTCTGATATCATGTCAAAATAATAATTTGTTCTGTGTGTTACTGAACATGAAAAGTTTCACACAGATCCACCTCCTCTCTCCCTGTGACAGAGTGTTACCCAAACAGACACAGACGAGGTTAAAAAGATAAAAACATTGACATGAAAAAACCTCCAAAGGAATTCTGTACTGTGGAATTAATTATATTTTCTGTCCCTTTTTTAGGCTTACAGTTTGAAATGTTTTTTTTTTTTTTTTTTTTTAAATACTGAAAATATACTGCAGTATAGAGGCGGACTTTTGTGGGATTTTGTTTTGTAAATCTTAATCTTTTTAAATGTATGCAATTTAGTTTGTGTTCTTCTGTAAAACTTTCCATTTTTAGGATTAAAGTTGTAGATTTTAGCATTTTAGAGCTATTTATTTGGAGTCAAAAACACATTTAGTGTTCCCCTGTATTATTATGGTTACATTATTACATTTTATTTGAAATTAAGCAATTTATTTGATTTTTTTGTTTAAAAAATACAGAACTAAAAGCAGCTAAAACATCTGCTTAATAAAATAATGTGTAAAAGCAACTGACATTGGCCTGATGGAGACAGATGTGGTCTTCTTAAAGAATATCCATGAAAAGATGACAGTTCTTAAAAGCACATTTTCAGATAAATTTGTCCATGTGATTGTCACATTTCTCTTCCATTTCTTTTATTTAAAGATGTTTGAAGTAAATTCATAGTTCATTGCAAACACTTGGCTTTAAAATTACCAAGCTGTCACACAGTGAGAGGAAAGAAATCATAAAAAAAACAAACAAAAAAATATGCATCGAGAATTGTTTAAGAATCACATCGGAGACCCTGAATTATAACTGTATTGTAAGGTGCCAAATGATCCCCAACCCTAATTCGGACCTCAGCTGGGGAGGAGGACTGATTTATCATACCCCTTGCACTTCTAGTTGGTGACCCCTGGTTTACATTATGTAATCCATTTTCATAGCATGTGCCAGGAGTTTTCCGATGAGGGATTTTCCCAGTTCGAGGCTAAACACTAAGGAAGGAGAAAAGGACTTAAATCGATTGATTAGACAGAGAGATCGAGCTGGAAAGGATGTACAACAGGTTAGGTTGACTAAGGACAGAAATGGTAATGTACTAACAAATGATGAGAGTGTGTTGAGAAGGTGGAAGGAGTACTTTGAAGTGCTGACGAATAAAGAAAATGAGAGAGTGAGAGGAGGATGGATGAAGAAAAGATTGTGAACAAGGAAGTCCCGAGGATTAGCAAGGCAGAAGTGAGGACAGCTTTGAAGAGGATGAAGAATGGAAAGGCAGTTGGTCCAGATGACATACCTGTGGAGGTATGGAGATGTTTAGGAGAGATAGCAGTGGATTTTTTAACCAGATTGTTTAACATAATCTTGAAGAGTGAAAGGATGGCTTAGGAATGGAGAAGAAGTGTTTTGGTACCAATTTCAAGAACAAGGGTGATGCTCAGAGCTGTAGTAACTACAGAGGCATAAAGTTGTTCAGCCACACTATGAAGATATGGGAAAGAGTTGTTGAAGCCAGGTTAAGAGGAGAAGTGACAATCAGTGAGCAGCAGTATGGCTTCGTGCCAAGAAAGAGTACTAAAGATGCAATATTTGCTCTAAGAGTGTTGATGGAGAAGTATAGAGACGGTCAGAAGGAGTTGCACAGTGTCTTTGTGGTTCTAGAGAAAGCGTATAATAGGGTGCCAAGACAGGAAGTGTGATACTGTATGAGGAAGTCAGGAGTGCCAGAGAAGTATGTGAGGGTGGTCCAGGACATGTATGAGGACAGCAAGACGGTGGTGAGGTGTGCTGTAGGACTGGCGGATGGGTTCAAGGTGGGGGTGGGGTTACATTGGGGATCGGCTCTGAGCCCCTTCTTGTTTGCCATGGTGATGGACAGGCTGACAGATGAGGTCAGGCAGGATTTTCTGTGGACCATGATGTTTGCAGACAACATTGTGAGCTGTAGTGAGAGTAGGCAGCAGGTGGAAGAGAACCTGGAGAGGTGGCGGTATGCTCTGGAGAGAAGAGGAATGAAAGTCAGTAAAAGCAAGACAGAATACACGAGGGTGAATGAGAGGGAGGCAGGTGTAACAGTGAAGATGGAAGGAGTAGAGGTCGTGAAAGTAGATGAGTTTAAATACCTGGGCTCAACCATCCAAAGCAATGGAAAATGCACAAGAGAGGTGAAGAAGAGAATGCAGGCAGGGTGGAGCGGGTGGAGATGAGTGTCAGGGGTGATTTGTGACAGAAGGGTAGCAGCAAAAGTGAAAGGGAAGATTTACAAGACGGTAGTGAGACCTGCTATGATGTATGGCTTGGAGATGGTGGCACTGACAAAAGGACAGGAAATTGAGCTGGAGGTGGCAGAGTTGAAAATGTTAAGAGTCTCATTGGGAGTGACTAGGAGGGACAAGATTAGAAATGAGGATATCAGCGGGACAGCTCAGGTTGAGTGGTTTGGAGACAAAGTAAGAGAGGCAAGGTTGAGATGGTTTGGACATGTGCAGATGAGGGATAGTGGCTATAATGGACAAAGGATGTTGAAGATGGAGCTGGCAGGCAGGAGGAAAAGAGGAATATCACAGAGGAGATTAATTTATGTAGTGAAGGACGACATGGTGAGGTTTGGTGTTACAGAGGAAGACAAAAGGGATAGGGCGAGATGGAGGCAGATGATCCACTGTGGCGACCCCTAAAGGGAGCATCCGAAAGAAGAAGAAGGAGAAGTTGCCAGTAGTTGTTACAGTTTTTCTCAGTCGCTTTGATGCATTTCTCAGAACAGAAGTGAAATTTGTACAACACTAAGTGCATTTCTCAAAACAAAGTGTACAGCCTGCAAAACACAGTGTAATTTGCTCAAAATGTATAGCCTATGTGTCAAAAGCACACAGTGGTATAATATAGATACCCTTAAGCCAGTTTTGTGGGTCACATGATCGCAACGTCTTAACAGCTGCTGGTTAGTTTAATAGGGAGTCCTGGATGAAACCACAATTGTTATCATCACATAGGTATTATGAATCTGTGATAAAGTTGGTAAATCCAACTTTAGTTCATCCACAGTTAGCGAATGAGCTAACACTGATTACTTTACATTGTGCCAAAGTGTCATATATTTAGTGTTGTCCCATGAAAAGATATAATGAAATATTTACAAAAATGTGAGGAGTGTACTCACTTTTGTGAGATACTGTACGTATGCTGCCAATTGAAGGTTCATAGGATTCACCTCTGAGCTGTTCTAGAGAACTGTAAGGTCATTGGTTGACCTTATTCTGAACACATTTCCATTCATAAGTGAAAGTAAAGACTCACCTAAAAACAAATGATCAATTTAATACATATTTACAAAAAAATATAACAGAAATGTTTAAAATCTGCTTGGCATAATGATAACTAGTTCAACACTTGTGTATAATGACTCAAACAGTCAATGAATGCCTAAGTGTTTAGGGGTGAAGGACTACCGGCGTAAGATGGCGGCGGTGGCACATTCACATGCAGTGGCTAGCTGCTCCCGACTACTACGCTTGTTTTTTGGTTTTCTGCCTTTTTCTGTGCTCCTTCTGTGACAGACTAATTACTTACAGTCGCCAAGAACTTGTAGGCATTGGTCACCAACTTACCTCCGACATCTCCAGTGCTCATTCCAGTAATCAACACCACATCCCTGGGGACAGTGGCAGACCTTTGGGCACTCCGTGGTTCGTTATGCCCCGCAAACGGCATAGACAACGGGAGAGGAAGCAGAAACGAGGCTGCGGGGCTGGCCTCCATGTCCAGCTGCGCAAACTACGCACCAAACCACCGTTACCTTCAATTTTTCTCACCAACCAGATCCCTTGCCAACAAAGTGGATGAGCTGCGATCAGAGATCACCTACAATCGCTACGTCTGGGACTGCTGTATTCTGATTGTGACCGAATCATGGCTGACCCCACTCATTCCTGTCGCTGCTGTGGAATTACCTGGCCGAACCACACACCTTTTCAACTGCATCACTGATTCTGGTAAGGGAAGCGGTGGTGGTGTCTGTGTTTATGTGCTTCAGACTTGATGTGATAACAGTAGAATAATTCATAGCCACTGTTCACCGGACTTAGAGGCCATGTGCTTTCTGTGTAGGATATGGCCCCACCTTGGACAATTAGACCATCTCTCTCTGCTTCTAATACCTGCCTACACCCCCCTTAGGAAGAGTCCCCCCCACCCCAACCAACCAAACAATTAAAACCTGGCCTGAAAATGCTCTCCTCCAGCTACAAGACTGCTTTTCCTGCACTGATTGGTGCATCTTTGAACAGCAGGACCCGGACTCCTACACCGAGTCTGTTCTTTTCTCCATCAAATGCTGTGTAGAAAATGTGACAGTCACCAAACACATCTGGGTCTTTCCAAACTGCAAACCCTGGATGACCAGTGAAGTCCAGACTCTGATCAGAGCCTGCAACTCAGCCTTCAGACAGAGGGACAGCTCTCTGTACAGCACAGCTAGAGCCAACCTGAGGAGAGGAATAAAACTCACTAAGAACACCTACAGGAGGAAGGTGGAGGGCTTTCTCACAGATGTTACAATCTGTCCCTTGGACAAGGCCAGAACTACCTTTCTCTCAGCCTGGGAACACCAAGTCCACCTCAACCCCATGTCAAGGTGGCCCAATTCCCTAACACCCCTGCCCCAAGGGAAATTGACACATACATGGTCTCTTTTGCACACCTACATCCCAGGCTGGGATTCAAACCCATGACACCGTGATCTCAAAACTTCTCATTCTACCACTAAGTCAAAGAGGAATTCCTCACTAGCTTTCAGTGAGTAACGGAGGTGTACTCTGACGGTGTCATGAACTGCACCACTGACTAATTCCCCATGGAGGGGTGCATAACACAAACAACAACCCCTGACAGATGTGGAGAGGCATCCAGGCCCTCACCAACTACAGGGGCCAAGGCCCCCCAACATCAGACAGCACCCTCACTCTGGCAGAGGAGCTGAACAGCTTCTTTGCCCGGTTTGAGCACACCTCCCCCCAAACTCTCCCTTGTCCCCCTCCCCTCCCCTCTGTCTCTATAGGTGTACGCGGTGCGGAGGCAACTGAGAGCAGTGAACCCCCGCAGAGCTGCTGGTCCAGACGGCATCCCAGGAGCGGTGGTCAAAGCATGTGCAGACCAGCTGGCAGGGATCCTCACCACACCGCTCCCTGACGCACGCCATCATCCCCTCCTGCCTCAAGGCCTCCACCATCATCCCCATCCCCAAAATGTCCGCAATTGACAGCCTGAATGACTACAGACCCATAGCACTCAAGTCTGTAGTCATGAAGTGTTTTGAGCGACTGGTGTCCTGGCACATCAGGGACTGTCTTTCCCCCTTCTTTGACCCCCACCAGTTCGCCGACAGTGAGAACCGGTCTACGGAAGATGGCACCGCCACCGCTCTTCACAAAGTGCTACACCACCTGGAGTACCCAAGGCGCTATGTAAGGATGCTCTCTGCGGACTACAGCTCAGCTTTCAAGATCATCATCCCGGACATTCTGATCAACAAATTGCACCTCCTCCAGATCCCCCCCTCCAACCTGCTCCTGGACAAAAAACTTTTTCACCAACCGCCCACAAACAGTTAGATTTGGCACCCACTACTCCTCCACACTGTCTCTTAGCACTGGCTCCCCCCAGGGCTGCATGCTAAGCCCTCTACTGTATTCCTTGTACACCTTTGACTGTATTTCAACCCACCCAATCACCATCATCGTGAAATACGCGGATGACACCACCTTGGTTGGGCTCATCACCGATGACGATGAGAAGGCATACAGGGCGGAAGGTAGAGAATTTGCTGCTGTGGTGCCAAACAAACAACCTGAAACTGAATGTCCAAAAAACCCAAAGAACTCATACTGGACTTCAGGAAGAACAGACAGGAACCCCCACCCCCCTTACAAATGGCGACCATGTGGAAAATGTCCCCGCCTTCAGGATCCTGGGCACCCACATGTCCTCTGACCTCTCCTGGACGGTCAATACCAAGGCCCTGGTGAAGAAAGCCCAGCAGCGGCTGCACTTCCTCCGTGTCGTGAGGAAGAGCAACCTGGACCAAAAGCTGCTGCTGGCCTTCTATCGCTGCTCAGTGGAGAGTGTGCTCACCTACTGTCTGGGTGTGTGGTATGCCGGCTCCACAGCTGAGAACAGGAAGGCTGTGTAGAGGGTCATCAACAGCACTCAAAAAATTATTGGCAGCCCTCTGCCCTCCCTGGAAGACATCTCCAGATCCTCTTGTCTCAAAACGATCAAGGCCATCACAGGAGACCCCTCACATCCCACACACCACCTGTTTGACCTGCTTCCCTCTGGATGACGGTTCAATCAGGTCCCACACCTCCAGACTGACAAACAGTTTCTTCCCCTGGGCCATCCAAACTGCAAACAGTCAGAGGCTCTACCCCCCCTCCCTCTGAACACTCACATGCACAGAACTGAAGACATTTTAATTATCACAATAACTCACCCTTTTTTTTTTTTTTTTGGACTTATTTTGTACCCGTAGGTAGATTTGTTCTGCAGTCTGGTGACAAGCCACCAGCTGCCGGTCGCTGCGTGCGCAAGCGCCCCTTAACTCCCTAACCTGCATGTTTTTGGCATGTGGGAGGAAACCGGAGAAATCCCGGAGTAAACCCACGCAAACACGGGGAGAACATGCAAACTCCACACAGATCACTGTTGGCCGGGGGCAGGGATCGAACCCACGATCTCATGATCCCCGCGATCCCCCGGCCGAGGGTAAAACTGTGCTGCCGCGGTGCTAACCACTGCGCCACCATGCAGCCCACCTTTTAATGCACTCCGCACTTTCATGTACCCATCTGTGAAATCACTACTGTGCATATTTCCCATAATCCTTGGGCCATTTTACTCATTGTGGGTTCAATTGTGTGTCTGCACTCTGCATTCTTATATACATACAGTATCTCACAAAAGTTAGTACACCCCTCACATTTTTGTAAATATTTTCTTATATCTTTTCATGGGACAACACTGAAGATATGGCACTTTGATAAAATGTAGTCAGTGTACAGCTTGTATAACAGTGTAAATTTGCTGTCCCCTCAAAATAACTCAACACACAGACATTAATGTCTAAACTGCTGGCAACCAAAGTGAGCACACCCCAAAGTGAAAATGTCCAAATTGTGCCCAATTAGCCATTTTTCCTCCCCGGTGTCATATGACATGTTAGTGTTACAAGGTCTCAAGTGTGAATGGAGAGCAGTTGTGTTAAATTTGGTGTTGTTGCTCTCACACTCTCTCATACTGGTCACTGGAAGTTCAACATGGCACCTCATGGCAAAGAACTCCCTGAGGATCTGAAAAAAAGAATTGTTGCTCTACATAAAGATGGCCTAGGCTATAAGAAGATTGCCAACACCCTGAAACTGAGCTGCAGCATGATGGCTAAGACCATACAGCGGTTTAACAAGACAGGTTCCACTCAGAACAGGCCTCGCCATGGTCGACCAAAGAAGTCGAGTGCATGTGCTCAGCATCATATCCAGAGGTTGTCTTTTGAAAATATATGTATGAGTGCTGCCAACATCGCTGCAGAGGTTGAAGGGGTGGGGAGGATCAGCCTGTCAGTGCTCAGACCATATGCCACACACTGCATTAAATTGGTCTGCATGGCTGTCATCCCAGAAGGAAGCCCCTTTTAAAGATGATGCACAAGAAAGCCCGCAAACAGTTTGCTGAAGACAAGGTGACTAAGGACATGGATTACTGGAACCATGTCCTGTGGTCTGATGAGACCAAGATAAACTTATTTGATTCAGATGGTGTCAAGCGTGTGTGGCAGCAACCAGGTGAGGAGTACAAAGACAAGTGTGTCTTGCCTACAGTCCAGCATGGTAGTGGGAGTGTCACGGTTTGGGGCTGCATGAGTGCTGCCGGCACTGGGGGGCTACAGTTCATTGAGGGAAGCATGAATTCCAGCATGTACTGTGACATACTGAAGCAGAGCATGATCCATTCCCTTCGGAAACTGGGCTGCAGGGCAGTATTCCAACATGATAACAACCCCAAACACACCTCCAAGACGACCACTGCCTTGCTAAAGAAACTGAGGGTAAAGGTGATGGACTGGCCAAGCATGACTCCAGACCTAAACCCTATTGAGCATCTGTGGGGCATCCTCAAACGGAAGGTGGAGGAGCGCAAGGTCTTTAATATCCACCAGCTCCATGATGTCATCATAGAGGAGTGGAAGAGGATGCCCCACAGATGGATTCCAGTGGCAACCTGTGAAGCTCTAGTGAACTCCATGCCCAAGAGCGTTAAAGCAGTGCTGGAAAGTAATGGCGGCCACACAAAATATTGACACTTTGGGCACAATTTGGACATTTTCACTTAGGGTGTACTCACTTTTGTTGCCAGTGGTTTAGACATTAATGGCTGTGTGTCAAGTTATTTTGAGGGGACAGCAAATTTACAGTGTTATACAAGCTGTACACTGACTACTTTACATTTTATCAAAGTGCCATATCTTCAGTGTTGTCCCATGAAAAAATATAATAAAATATTTACAAAAATGTGAAAAAAATCTTAAAATCTTAAAATGACATCTTAAAATGTGAGAGGTGTACTCACTTTTGTGAGATACTGTAGTTCCACCCGCGTAGCCACTACCATGCCTGTGTCTATATTTCCATAATCCTGGGCCATTTTTATTCTGTTTTTATTTCAGTCATGTGTTTAATCGTGTGTTCTGTAACCATGTTTTTTTTCTCATCCTTCTCTCTTTATTGCACAGTAGCCTGGTGGAGCACCCACAATTTTGTTGTGCTGTACTACTGTACAATGACAATAAAGCCTACTCAATTCTATTCAGCAGAAAACCTGTTAAATATATTTTGACTGACATGACAAGAGCAAATGATAATGTAAAAAGACCTGAACAGCTACAGACCAGTGGCCCTGACGTCTCACATGATGAAGACCCTGGAGAGACTGCTCCTTGCTCACCGTTGCCCCCTGGTGGGGCCAGCAATGGATCCACTCCAGTTCGCCTACCAGCATGGCATTGGGGTGGAGGATGCAGTGATCTTCCTCCTTCACCGTTCCCTATCCCACCTGGAGAAGCCTGGGAATGCAGTGAGGATCATGTTCTTTGATTTCTCCAGTGCTTTCAACACCATCCAACCAATGATCCTGAAGGACAAGCTGCTGTGTGCAGGGGTGGACCAGCACCTGTCATCATGGATCCTGGACTACCTTTCTAACCGGCCACAGTTTGTGAGAACCCGGGATTGTGTGTCGGACACGATCATCGGCAGCACGGGGGCCCTCCAGGGAACAGTTTTGGCTTCCTTCCTGTTCACCCTTTATACTGCGGACTTCTCACACAACACAACACACTGCCATCTACAGAAGTTCTCTGATGACTCTGTGATCGTCGGCCTTATCTCCAACGGAGATGAAGCTGAGTACAGAGGACTTATCCAGGACTTTGTGGACTGGTGCCATCAGAACTGTCTCCAGATCAATGCGAGGAAAACTAAGGAGCTGGTGGTGGACTGCTGCAGGCAAGGACAACCCCTCACAGCACCAGTGAACATCCAGGGAACAGACATTGAGATGGTGACATCCTACAAGTACCTGGGTGTTCATCTGAACAATAAACTAGACTGGTCACACAATACCGACGCACCCTACAAGAAGGGACAGTGCAGGCTGGTCCTACTGAGGAGGCTCAGGTCTTTTGGTGTACAAGGGGTGCTCTTGAAGACATTCTAGAACACGGTGGTGGCATCAGCCATCACTTTTGGAGTGGTCTGCTGGGGCAACGGCATTACAGCAGCCGATAGGAAGAGACTGAACAAACTGATCAAGAAAGCTAGCTCTGTCCTGGGGCAACGCCTTGACCCAGTGGAGGAGATAGGAGAGAGAAGGATGGTGGCTAAACTGTCATCTCTGCTGGAGTCCGAGTCCCACCCTATGCAGGACATACTGAATGCACTGAGGAGCTCATTTAGCAGTAGACTACATCATCCTAGATGCGCGACTGAGAGGTTTCGCAGGTCTTTCCTACCTACGGCTGTCAGACTGTATAACCTAAGCAGGGCTGCTCGCAGAGATAGCAAAAAAACGTGACAACCTAATAGTATTGAATGCAAAAGACACAACAGACTTACACAAATGGTCCCCTCCAGTAGACAACTAGGACAATATCAGTCGCTATGGAGGGTGACAATATGTATGGGTACATATTCATACCATGTAGGGTAACTAAATAGACAGTTATGCTGTTTAGTCCATCTAGCTACAATGCTCCGCACTGTGTATATATATATATACACTACCGTTCAAAAGTTTGGGGTCACCCAGACAATTATTTTGTGTTTTCCATGAAAAGTCACACTTATTTACCACCGTGAGTTGTAAAATGAATAGAAAATATAGTCAAGACACTGACAAGGTTAGAAATAATGATTTGTATTTGAAATAATAATTTTTTCCTTCAAACTTTGCTTTCGTCAAAGAATCCTCCATTTGCAGCAATTACAGCATTGCAGACCTAACATGATTGCACAAGGGTTTTCTAATCATCCATTAGCCTTCTGACGCAATGAGCAAACACACTGTACCATTAGAACACTGGAGTGATAGATGCTGGAAATGGGCCTCTATACACCTATGTAGATATTGCACCAAAAAACAGACATTTGCAGCTAGAACAGTCATTTACCACATTAGCAATGTATAGAGTGTATTTCTGATTAGTTTAAAGTTATCTTCATTGAAAAAAAATGCTTTTCTTTCAAAAATAAGGACATTTCTAAGTGACCCCAAACTTTTGAACGGTAGTGTATATATATTTATGTGTACATATGTATATTCACTGCTCTTGTTTTCTTATCTTCTAGATCATTGCTCTCAGTGTTGCTGTCCCTGTGTTGTTGCAATCCTGGAATTTCCCCATTGTGGGACTAATAAAGGCTTATCTTATCTTATCTTATCTTAAAAATAGCAGACAATTGTATGTAAGCAGCTGCAGAATATACAAAAACATTTGCTGTTTGTTCAAAAATGATGAGAAATTGCTTTTCTGATAAGCCCAAGTGAGTAGTTGATGTGGAGGTGGAACTAATAGTTTTGAGAACTTCAATTCTGTTCTTTCAATTCTGAGAAATCCACCAACGCAACTGAGAAAAACTAAAGTGCACGTCCCTTGAAGATGGCACCATACCCAAGGCGAGGAGGAGTGAAGGATTTTAAAATGATTGCACCCAGTATTCATGGAGGCATCAGTTTTGGTTTATAGCCAGAAATCTGACTTCAAGGGATATGGCAGTTAACAACTTTAGCTTAAATATGACTTTTCATCAATCTGGCCATTTTTTTCTGCAATCACGAACAATAATGGTGGCAAGTTGGTTCAGTACAGAGGTCGGGTGTTTCCACTTGTGTAACGACAAATATACAGAGCCAATTGGATAAAATCCCCAAGAATTTGGATAGGTATTTGGAAAAATTTGTGGTCACGCTTCAGCAGTGGTATGGGGAGGAGGAGTGTGAGTGGAGGCCAGCAGGAGACACAAGGGAGGGACATTTACTTTTGGAATGGCACATTCTAACTGGAAACAGTAAGAGTGCATCCTAATTGGCAAAATCCCACCTGGGAAAACTCTTGGAACAAGATATCAAATATACTGTCAGACTATACCTTCTGAGGCTGACCAACTCCAGAGTAGTATTCTCATCCACAACTAATGTATACTTCATGGAGTCGTAGGCAAGCCCATCATCTTCATTTGACTGCCTCAGAGCCAAGTCTTTCTCACACAGTGGGAGGTCATGATCAGGTAAGGGGTGATTTTGCACACTGGAATCAATAGGCGGTGAACTGTCGAGCTCTAAGTCACTACCCCTATGTGACTGCTTGCTCAAGCCACTCAGAAATGGGTAAGAGTTGCCGTCCTCCTCCTCCTCGTCTTCGTCATTGTCCGTTGAGTATGTGAGGCTGAAGCAGCGGTTGGTCTGAGCCGTAGGTATATCCAGCGTCAGGCTGTTTTTCACCTCGGTGATGCGCTCAAGGGAAGCTGAGGAGCGATTTGTTGGCTTGGCCTCAGTTTCTCTTCCTTCATCCTTGTCACTGACGACGCTCTCGCTAAGACTGGGTGAGTCGAGATCCTTCCGTCCATCCAGCATCATCAAGTCATTATCGGGCTCCTCGTCTTCATCCTGTCTCCTTGTGTTCTTTGATGGATCTGATTTGTCTGTGAAGTTCTTGTCACAGTCTTTAGTGGTATTAGCGGTATATAAAGAGCTGAAATCAGTGTTTCCTCTCCCACTGTTTGCACATCGTTCTAAAATCAATGGGGTTATAGTGTCACCCGTGGGGTTACTCATATAGAGGTGGGAACTTGCCACAGCCTCTTCTTTTGATGTCATACCTCCCACTCCTTCACTTTCCGTTTCCACTTTCCCTGACATCTCTATCTTTGAGTTCTTTTCTTGGTCCTCATCATTAAAACCGTCCCCATCTCCAATATCTGAGGATGGGGAGATGGTATCAGACACAGACACCTTCCTCTTGAAACACTCCTCGGGACAGCTGATTGGGTACGAGCCCTCTGAGATCATCCTGTTGACCAAATTGCTGAGCAGCCACGGTGAGTCAGAGTTCTCGCTCAGGTCATCTTCACTCTCTGATTCAGAGTCTCCCTCACTTGTTTCGTCATAGTCATCTGCACTTGGCATTAGCCGGGGTCCGACAGGCAGGTAGAAGGAGCGTTTGAAGCTCTCCAGGCTGTGGTCTGGTTCTATCTGGAGCACCATCTGCCTGGACAGACTGTCCTCACTGCATTGTGCTGGAGGCAAAGTCTCATCTGGGTCAGCCTGGTGTTCACAAGACAGATCATCATCTACATTCTGCAGCCCCATCAGAGCTTGACCATCATCATAATACTCATGACCATGGATAGGCGAAGGTGTGGCAAGAGTGGGTGATGGTAGAGGGGAAGGAGAGGGTAGTGCAGAGCCTGGTTTGATTGGATCAGGCTGACCGAGAAGTAGAGTCGCTTTCAGCCCGACAATTCCACTGTCCTGTTCTAACTCAGTGTCTGGGTCCAGCTCTTGATCCGATGTGGGTGAGCTGGCCTCCTCGATGGAGTTGGTGAGGTGAGATGAGCGCCCACTGCTGCTCTCATCGCTAGTCAGATCGAGTTCTGTCTCTGAAATCGAAGAGATCATGTTGGAGGCCACGGGGCCACCACAAGCAAATGCTGCCTCGAGTTCTCCTTCAATGTCAGAGTCAGAGCCTGGAGAGCTGAGGTCCTTGTCCTGATCTGAAGTGACATAACCCCGCTGGTTCATATCAGCTATCCCTGGGTCTGAGGAGGGAGAGGTGGAGTCGTTGGCTGCAATCTCCACTGAAGAGGCTGCTGGAACTTCTGAAGTGTTAGACTGGTCTAGGGTTTCTGAGCGGCTGGATGACACACAGCTGGAGCAGGACACTGTCTCAGAGGGTTCAATGGAAGGGAATTCCACATATGAAGACTGATTCTCCTTACACACCATGTCATAGGTCTCCTTACACATGCACTCCACTTCAAAGTCTTTCTCCAGCTCCTCATCAGACAAGGGGGTATCGGCGCCATCAGTGGCACCCATGGGTGCTGTGGATGACAAGCAGCGACTGGTTCCATCAGGGTCCAAGTCATTCTCTGGCTCCATGCCTGACTCGCTGGTGATTGTGTAGGTGTCGGTGGCACGCCGGTTTGAGTGTTTGTGGTTGTGGTCGGTGTTCAGGTCATGGTCCACCTCTGTGTCCGAGCACTGGGAGTGCTCGTCCATGGATGGCACTCTGGTTTTCTGGATCAAAGGGTCTGCCTTTGGCTCGGTGAGTTCAGGATGTGACTTATGCTGACCGAATGAGCCTGAAAAGACAAGAGGTGTGAAGAAACAAGAATGAGAGACAAACACCACAGTGATTCTCAAAAGTTTGATAAATAAGAGACAATTTGAGGAGCAAATTGTGGACCTGAAAAAAAAAAATCAAACAGGCACAGGGGACCATTGGTTATGGGAAAAAGAGCCACATGTTTGATGGTATATGATTGTCCTCTTGCAGGAAGTTAGCTAAATTAGTTCTGTGTCTTTCTTTGTAATTAAGTATTTGTAGGTCATATCATCTGGTTACATATTGCTTCTCTTTTAAACTGTCTGAGTTGGGGCCTAGTGACCTATATTTTCCAGTGTTAATGCAGGTTTGGGGTAGGAGATAAGAGTTGAAATTGAACAGAAATGCTCCCATGGCCTTATTTTGCTATGCTTTGTTAAAGCGTGAATGAAATGTACATTAATGACCACATAAAAATGACACTGTAGGCCACAGCTGCTCATTAGGTTGGACTTTGACAGCCTGGAGTACAGATTATTATAAAGCAAATGGTGATGAGAAAAAAATAATGATAAAAAGATGGGAACAATTCAGAAGATTTAAGGATATAAGCAAAATCTACAAATTGTATGTATATGGTGAAAACGATACAAATTTAACACCACAGGATGTGGACAAAAACTATTAGGAACAAAAGAATCAACATGACTGCGTTTTGCTGAACTAAAGGCAAATTCACACCATTTCATGCCATACATAACACTGATGTCAATGGAATGAGCTCTAAGCTTGCTGGGCTGGCCTTCTTGTTACCGTATTCTGGCCTCTCCCGCCTGTTGCCCTCCATGTCGCAGAGGAGGGGCCTATGAGGAGACTGGGGGTTCCCGCCCTCCCCTGCCTGTTTTGGAGGAATACCTTTGCTCTGGGAACCTGGGGCCTGGGAAACTGGAGAGGCTGGGCACTGGCCTGTCACATGGCTACCATCCTCCAGACATGAGTGGGTTGGAGACAGACGGCCTGGAGGTACAATAGATAGCAGGTATTATCATCATCATCATCATTATTATCATTATCATTATTATTATTTAGGGGTGGAAATCACCAGAGGTTACATGATACAATATTATCATGATCTTATGATACACTATTGCAATATCATATATTGCAATTTACTGTCCAGATCTTTGTCTTGTTCAACTCCTGGCTAGATCTCAGGAGTCTATCCTTTGCTGTGCTGACCTAACCACACAGACGGCATTTAGCAGCATGTACTGAATGGATAACCATAACTAATGTAGAGACACTGTTCCTCCAAGACTGCATTGCTAACAGTAAGGCATGAATATGAAGGGTGTTTTTAACTTATTTTTACTGATATGACTGCAGCAGCAGCTCTTGCTTCCTCCATTTCAGCAAACAAAGGGTTCTGCTCTACTCACAACAGGTATCCTATTATGTCTTCTTAAATTCTGACACATCATATTTTATGCTAAAAGCTGGCTCACTGTGAGAGAAAGTTAAAAGGTAAAAGCAACGTTTGCAAATGCCAATTCTGAATGCTGATGTAATTATCTATGTGTCAAACAGGTTTTAAAAAAAAACTGATTTAAACTCCTTAGACACTGCAAACACTCTTTTGGAGGTACCTCTTTAAAAACACTAAATTGAGCACATGTGAGCGCATTTGAAAAAAAATGAAAATGTTCCAAAACCAGGTTTCCATATGCAAATAATATGGGAAACGTGTATCACGTGTTTCACAAGTGTTTTTGCACATGTAAAACATGTTTTTTTTCCCCCATAAGGATACCTCAGCCTCGCTGAGGTTACTTTCTAGCAAAATAGAGTGTGTGTTAAGTTATAGTATACTTTCTAAATATTACACCATCCAGTCAATGTATTTTGTTTCTGCTCAAAGTTGAAATGTGATCTTGACTTTAACCTTGGCCTTGAGTGCAACCTGGATGCAGACCCACTTGAGGATCATTGTGTTTGAGACGGGTAGCATCTGGACATTTTCTTAGGAGGGGTAGAGATTCTTGTGAAATGTTGACAGATTGGCTCATTTTTGCTGGAATGAGCTAATAAATCACTGTTCAATGTTGCTATTTAGCAAAGCTAATCACATTCTTACCCTGTGAGACTGGGTTGCGCAAAGAGTCCTGCCAGCTTCCCTTCTTTGGAGAGAGGCTGCTGTTGTTATTCAGCGAATCCTAACGAGAACAGAGAAGGACGATGTGTCCAGATTTTTTGGTGACTATTACAAAGACTGCTGAACCATACATAATTTGTGACTCCACGCTCTTTACCTGTGACACAGCAGTGGTGAGATTCAACGTGGTGGGTCTGCTCTTTAGAGTACCAAGAGTAGGAGAGGGAGGGGGGGAGGCCGAGGGAGATGGAGGTGCATCAGGGTCAACCTCTTCGTCCTCCTCTTCCTCATCATCATCTTCGTCCTCATCGTCGATCATCTCAAACTCTTGAAAGTCATCCTGGAAGGAGCAGACTGGGTGGTGCATGTCATTCTTCTCCAGAATGAGGGAGTCCTAAGACCAAAACAGACAGGAAGATAAAGGGGAGAGAGTAATTAATATGCACACACTGAGCATAACTGAGATCATAGCCACGCTATTGAAAGGTCTTCTGTTGTGGGAACATAGCAGGAAAAAGCAAGAGAACAAGTCTGTTTACGATATAATTAAAAAGCACATAAAAGAATGAAACAAAAGAATGACATTAAAGCAGTGTAGCTGTAATCTTTGCAACAAAACTTAAATCAGCAGTGAATTTATCTGATATGTCCATCATGTGCGGGTATACAGCCCTTTTCAGACTTGTAACCTAGGGCAGAACTTCTAGGATTAACCCAGCCTGGCTGCATTTGAGAAATTAAAAGTCTAATGCAGGCTGATTTGACATTAGCCCATCTTTAACCTGCCAGCTCTTTAATACAAAGTATGTAATGTCAGACTACGCCAATATGTGAATAGTACACCATATTATCTGCCGTCACGTGTGCTGCCATCTGCACAATCTGCTGTAGCAGCTCCTATTTCTAGTGGTGGAAATGCAGCTGCCGTACAACAACATGTGGTGCATGTGTGCATGTGTGAGAAATGACAGCATTATCCCAGATGTGATTTTCTCAAATTTGTACTAAGTTCATCTGTGAACAAGGCTAAGTTTCTGGAGATAGGATTGCTGGGTTTCATCATCGTTAATCGTTTATCTCTATTTGCACTGTGGGAGGTCTGGGTCTATCTTTTGTTGCCATTTGCACCACGAGTTGCATTACTGTACATAGACTGCTGTTGTTTTGTTTTTTTCCAGCCTTATTCCTTTTTTTTACATATTGAGCACATCACTGAAGAGAGAGAGAAATGCCATTTCAATTCTTCTGTATGTCCTGTACGTACTGTATAGTAGCATTGACAAATAAAATCTTTGAATCTTTAATCTTGAATCTTGATGCAGAGAAGCAAGCTTAGCCTTCATTAAATTGTAGAGTTACTGTCAGTTAACAAAAGAACAATTAAGATTTTTTTTAAGAATCACACTGCATAATATGATGGAATATTATTAAAAACGTAGCACAAGATTGCTTGATTCAAAGAGGAGATCGTGGAAAAATGTTGAATAAAAAGTACAGATCTCAAAATTAATCAGAGTCAATCCTCTCTCTCCCTGTAAGGGCCCCTCCAGCTGTGTAAGACATCGTTGTTGACACATTATGCATCGGAAGTTTCCCTTTAACAAACCCTTGTTTTCCACTGATAGTTCTAAATATACCATTTGAATAATACAAGTAATAATATATTTTGCTTCCAACAATTTGTGAGCAAAAACTAATGCAAAAATGTGGAAACAAGTCAAAAACTACATATGTAATTTTTTTTGAAGGAGATATTTTTTTTGAATGGCACATGGATGTACTGTCTAACAGGGCTGTTTCCTGGTTTCTGTGGACCCTCTGCAAGATTTTGTTTGGGATATTTGTAACTTTTATCTTTGCCACTACCAGTGTGACTGGTATGGCTGGTTGTATACGTTGCTCTTTTTTGAGATGAACATCATCCCTTGTGAAAGGTGAATAATAGTCTATGGGGCAGATTTACTAATGTGTTGCGCCATCGCAAAACCCTGTTTTGGTGTTATAAAACTACTGTTGAGATTTACTAAAGGGCGCAGGGCAAAATTAGTAGTGGAAAGGCATGGATTATGTTAATTTTGTGCCTGGCCTCACTGCATATGTATTTGTGGGAGTTGTCATGTCAAAGAGCAAATTTGAGGGAGACGAGTATTTAAATGACTGGTGCAAGGTGATTTACTAAGGTTTGCGGTTGTCAGTCTCCTGCTAAATGAGCCAGGATTTAATGCCCCCAAAAAGCTTGTCTTAATTCATCTGTGCCTGATATGCTAGCAATCGTTGGTGTCAGGAGGAGGCACTGGCGAGAACCGAGGGTGCGTGGCCGAAGAGACAGAAGAACAGATTATATTATGCTGAACTGGACATCAGCTTTTTTAAATTTCATTTGTTTATACTGTATATAGCCTACTACCTGAATTTGCATCTATAAAATAGGATATAGGAGGCCTTCCTACCTGCAGTGGACATACAGATGGTGTCAGCCAATGGTGACTTTTTTTTTTTCTCTTTTCTGCGGTTAGACTCGGACTCCGGAGTTTTCCTCTCCTATCAGTTCCCCCTTGCTCTTGAAGCAAAATCTTCCACACTGTCAATTGTCTTCATTTTTTTCTCTATCCATATTTCTATATTTACAGTATTTATTTTTGCTGTGCATAAAACAGTAATTCAGTTCCCTCTTCTCTCTATTTCTCTCTCCCAGTTCAGGATACACAATATAGGAGGAAAACAACAATGAGATTATTAAAAAAAGAGCGCACAGATCCATAGAAATGTCCCCCAAAATTGCAACACCATAACTCAATGGCATTTATACAAAGTTGTGAACTGGGAAACCTGTAGATTTTGTTAAAACAAAGTTATTCACAAAATAAAACCCCTGTCTCCATCAGACCATGATAGTTGTAGTGTGAGTAGAATAAACACGTTGGTCAAATAATCAATTTATTCATGAGTAGTCCTTTATTTTAAAATTCTATACAAATACATCATTTATACACATTAAACAAAAAAGTCTGCCATGTTAAATGAAAATCTAAATTTTGAAATATGACAAACAAAAAATAAACTACTTTAGTGGGGTTTGCGCTTAAACATATGCTTAAAAAAAGCTTTATATATTATGGTCCTCCAAACTGGCTGCACCTGTGTTGATGACCCGCTTCCTCATCAGCTGTGCCTGCGCACAATTTTGCAGTGTTCTTTGTGGATGAGAGGGCATTATTGAAATGAAGTGTCTGCGTCTGTGTTCATAATTTTGCGTGTTGTTAGTAGATCACTGGCAAAAATTGGCTACTCCCTTTGGTGCTCTGTCTAAATTGTGCACTCGGTAATTTGTGCTGCCTTAGTAAATCTGTCCCTAAGTTTAGACATATTACTAAGTCAGTGACTGCTTATGCCGCCATCAGTGTGTGAATGTGTGTGTGAATGGGTGGATAGCAGGATTTGTAAAGCGCTTTGGTCATCTAGAGATGAGAATAAAAGCGCTGTATAAGAGAATGCCATTTACCATTTAATGGGGGCCACCTCAGCTTCTGGGGCCCCATAGCATTTGCAGACATTGCCATATGGATTAAATAGCACTGCTGTTTAGTGAAGAAAGGAGTGAGGGAAGGAGGGATGTGTAATAAAAAAGGATGAGAGTGGATCAATCAGATGTCTCTCAGATTTCAGCTGGTTTACCGGAAAGATGTGCACTAACTGATTTTGCAATCTAGTAGACCACACCTCCATGAGCGTGTGTGTTGTGTACTAGTCTTGCCTAACAGTTGCCTGCACAGGCTGCAGTTCACAAACCAGGTTGGGCTTCAGGTTATATTTCCTTGCACAGTGTAGGGTCCACATCATGCTCGGGCTCAGACTTGCTTTCTTTCCCCTCTTGACCCCGCTCAGCACACCACATGCTTCACTTATGTGGTGATACACATTTTCCCACTGCAGCAAACACTATCAGCAATAACATTTTAATAATACAAGACAGGTGTGTGAGATTAGTATAATTATCTCTAAAAGGATGAAAAGTTATTTACTGTTATAACTGAAGTGTGGGTCATGTTGACATGCTTAAAATTTCTATTTACTTGCTTTTGTTATCTCTTCCCAACTTTGAACTGGACCACGCATTTCCAAGAATTGATTTGTTTGTTTTTCATTTTGAACAGCACAGCAGTTTCTCTGCCACTCTGTTAAGTCGGTTTAATGGAGGAATCAAAGCGCACCCTCTCACCCACCCACTACACAATTCTGCTGACATCGCGTGCATTCACTTAATGCCAGACTGGCAAAAATCAACATTTAGTCTACACCCAGAGTGTACAAGACAAGAATACTTTTATTATATAATAATTTGATTGATTTAGCTGTGATGACGCTTTTGGAAGAACATACAAAAAAGAAGAGAACCTTTGAGTTACAGTATACAAAGCTGCTCCCTTACACCAAGCCATTAGTTTCCATCACTAGGGATTTGTGACCTATAGCTCTGTGAGTGTAAAAACCCACAGATACATCAGCTGGCTGTGAAAATGCCACAGCTGCCAGAGAGGATATTCTGCACTGTCAGGAGATATCTCTGAGCAAGGCCACCTGACAGATAGACAAGCATAAAGGAAAAAAAAAAGGAAAACTATAAATAAGAGTTGTGTGTCGGCAAGAATTGATCCCCGTGGTCTCTGGTTCCCAAGGACACCCCATTCAGCCATGCAGCTTTCCCTCCTCTCTCATCTTGCTTCAGCACACTGTGCAGTCATGCCCTCCTGCTGGTAAGGGAGGTGGTCTATTTATCCATATACAGGTGCATCTCAATAAATTAGAATGTCATTGAAAAGTTGATTTATTTCAGTAATTCAATTCAAAAATAAAACTTGTATATTATATATATTCATTACACACAGTGATATATTTCAAGTGTTTATTTCTTTTAATTTTGATGGTGATCAATCAAAGCTTTATTTATACAGCACTTTTCATATAAAAAGATGTAACACAAAGTGCTTCACACATTGAAATAAAAGACAATACCCCCCCCCCACACACACACACACACACAAACAAATAAACTTTTGTCTGTGTAAGACTTGTGGCTTATGACTTATGGGCTTAGAGCTTACAGCCCATGAAAACCCCAAATTCAGTTTCTCAAAAAATTAGAATATTACATAAAATTAATTAAAAAATTGATTTTTAATAGAAAAGTTGGTCCACTGAAAAATATGTCCATGTACACACTCAATACTTGGTTGAGGATCCTTTTGCATGAATTACTGACTGCATCAGTGCAGCGTAGCATGGAAGCGGTCAGCCTGTGGTACTGCTGAGGTGTTATGGAGGCCCAGGTTGCTTTGATAGCGGCCTTTAGCTTGTCTGCATTGTTGTGTCTGGTGTTGCACATCTTTCTTTTGACAATACCTCATATGGGGTTTAGGTCAGGAGAGTTTGCTGGTCAATCAAGCACAGTGATACCATGGCAATTAAACCAGGTTTTGGGACTTTTGGCAGTGTGGGCAGGTGCCAAGTCCTGCTGGAAAATGAAATCAGCATTTCCATAAAGCTTGTCAGCAGAGGGATGCATGAAGTGCTCTAAAATTTCCTGGTAGACTGCTACACTGACTTTGGACTTGATAAAACACAGTGGACCAACACCAGCAGATGACATGGCTCCCCAAATCATCAGTGACTGTGGAAACTTCAAACTGGACCTCAAGCATCTTGGATTTTGTACCTTTCCACTCTTCCTCCAGACTATGGGATCTTAATTTCCAAATGACGTGCAAAATTTACTGTAATATGAAAAAAGGACATTGGACCTCTGAGCAACAGTACAGTCTGTTTTCTTCTCAGCCCAGGAAAGATGCTTGTGATGCTGTCTCTGGTTCAGGAATGGCTTGACACAAGAAATGTGACGGTTGTAGCCCATGTCCTGGATGGACAAAGAGTGTGGTGGGTATGGTGGCTCTTGAAGTACTGACTCCAGTCGCAGTCCATTTCTTGTGAATCTCCCCCAAATTCTTGAATGGGCTTTGCTTCACAATCCTCTCAAGACTGTGGTTATCCCTGTTGCTTGTGCACCTTTTTCTGCCACACTTTTTTCTTCCACTCAACTTTCCATTAATATTCTTGGATACAGCATCCTGTGAACAGCCAGCTTCTTTCGCAATGACCTTTTGTGGGGTGGACAACTGTCAGCTCAGCAGTCTTCCCCATGATTGTGTAGACTACTGAACCAGACTGAGAGACCATTTAAAGGCTCAGGAAACTTTTTTAGGTGTTTTGGAGTTAATTAGCTGATTAGAATGTGACATCATGAGTCAAAAATGCTGAACTTCTTCACAATATTCAATTTCTTTGAGAAACTGGGGTTTTCATGAGCTGTATGCCATAACCATCAAAATTAAAAGAAATAAAAAGTTGAAATATATCGCTCTGTGTGTAATGAATTTGCAGTGGGGAAAATAAGTATTGAACACATCAACATTTTTCTCCTTAAACATATTTCTCATGGAGCTATTGACCTGAGATTTTTACCAGATATCAGTAACAACCCAAGTAATCCATACATATAAAGAAATCCAGATGGCATTGGTTACAGGCACATTTCTAAACTGCTGAATGTTCCAGTGAGCACTGTTGGAGCCATCATTCGGAAGTGGAAAGAACATCATTTTACCATAAACCAGCCACAACCAGGAGCTCCTCACAAGATTTCTGACAGAGGAGTCAAAAGAATTATCAGAAGAGTTATCCAAGAGCCAAAGACCACTCGTGGAGAGTTCCAGAAAGGCCTAGAGTTAGCAGGTAATGCTGTTTCAAAGAAAACAATAAGTAATGCACTCAACCGACATGGACTCTATGCCCGCTCACCTTGTAAGACTCCACTGCTGAAGAAAAAGCTTGCTGAAGCTTGTTTAAAGTTTGCTGAAAAACATCTGGGCAAGCCAGTAAAATACTGGGAGAATATAGTCTGGTCAGATGAGACCAAAATTGAACTTTTTGGATGCCACAACACATAGCATGTTTGGAGGAGAAATGACACTGCACATCCCACCATGGTGTGGGGGTGTTTTTCAGCACATGGTGCAGGCAGACTTCATATAATTGAACGTAAGATGAATGGACAAATGTACAGAGTTATCCTTGATAAAAACCTGTTGCCATCTGCCAAGATGCCGAAACAAGGGTGGACATTTCAGCAAGACAATGTTCCCAAACCCACAGCCAAGGAAACTCTCAACTGGCTCCAGAGAAGGAAAATAAAGCTGCTAGAATGGCCCATCAGTCACCTGTATAATAATGTAGGAGTTTCAGTTTTTGAATTGAACGACTGAAATAAATCAACTTTTTGATTACATTCTAATTTATTGAGATATTTATTGAGCTACACCTGTACATGTGTCAACAAAAGACTGGGAAAGTTGAGGAATGCTCAAAAAACACATTTTTGGAACATTCCAGAGGTGAACTGGTTAATTGGAAACATGTGGGTGTCATGATTGGGTATAAAATATTGGGGAGGCTGTGGTGCAGGTGTAGTGTGGCTGACTACTGATTGGAGGGTCAGGGGTTTGATTCCCACTCTGTCTGCAGTCTGCATGTCGAAGTGTCCTTGAGCAAGACACTGAACCCCCAGTTGCTCCTGGTGGGTCAGGCCAGTGCCTGTGTATGGCAGCTCCGCCACCATCAGTGTGTGAATGGGTGGCTAGCAGGATCCGTAAAGCACTTTGATCATCTAGAGATGAGAAAAAGCGCTATATAAGTGAATACCATGAATGCCATAAAAGAAGCATCCCTGAAATGCTCAGTCGTTCACAAGCAAGGATGGGATGAGGTTCACCACTTTGTGAACAATTGCATTGGCAAATAGTCCAGCAGTTTAAGAACAACATTTCTCAACGTACAATTGCAAGAAATTTAGGGATTTCATCATCTACAGTCCATAATATCAAAAGATTCAGAGAATCTGGAGAAATTTCTGCACGTAAGCATTAAGACCGAAAACCAACATTGAATGCCCGCGACCTTCGATCCCTCAGGCGGCATTGCATTAAAAACCGGCATAAAGGATATTACTACCTGGGCTCATGAACACTTAAGAAACCACCATCAGTTAACAGAGTTTGTCGCTACATCTACAAGTACAACTTAAAACTCTGCCATACAAAGCAAAATCAATGTATTAACAACACGCAGAAACGTCACAATTGCTCTGGGCCCAAACTCATCTGAGATGGACTAACGCAAGGTGGAAAAGTGTGCTGTGGTCTGACTAGTACATATTTCAAATTGTTTTTGGAAATCATGGACATCATGTCCTCCAGGCTAAAGAGAAAAATGACCATCCAGATTGTTATCAGCGTTAAGTTCAAAAGCCATCATCTGTGATGGTATGAGGGTATGTTAGTGCCCATGGCATGGGTAACTTGCACATCTGTGAAGGCACTATTAAGGCTGAATTAGGGCTGTCGCGGTAGAGGAATTTCCCCTGAGGTGACGGTGGACAGCTCAATACTGCGGTATGCAGTATTATTGCAGATGTTTTTAGGACCCTGTGGATTCGTAATTTAAACAGGGTTTATAAAAGGTGGCAAATGAGGGAAGCTGTGAGAGTCTCGCTGCAGCTCGCTCTCAACTTTATGCGTGTGTGTTACAACTGTGCGGAGCTCCGCTCTTTATGCAGGCATGAACTGCCTGGATCTTCAGCTGATCCAAAATGCTGCAGCAAGAGTTTTAACAGGTACTAGAAAGAGAGATCATATCTCTCCGGTTCTGGCCTCCCTTCATTGGCTTCCCATAGAGTTTAGAATTAAGTTTAAAATCCTTCTTCTTACTTACAAAGCTCTAAACAATCAGGCTCCTTTTTATTTAAAAGATCTGATACTACCGTATTATCCTAACAGAGCACTACGCTCCCAAAATGCAGGATTACTTGTAATACCTAGAATCTCCAAAAGTACAATGGGAGGCAGAGCCTTCAGTTATCAAGCTCCTCTCCTGTGGAATCAGCTGCCAATCTGGATTCGGGAGTCAGACTCGATCTCTGTTTTTAAGAATAGGGCTAAAACCTACCTTTTTGATATAGCCTACAATTAGGGAGGGATCATGTGTTTCTGAACCCTCCCTTAGTTATGCTGCTAATAGGTTTAGTCAGCCGGGGGACCTCCAGTAATGCACTGGGCCTCACTCCTTTCCTCACTCTCTATGAAATATTTTTTTTGCTGGTCATTAACATTTGTTTGTTCTCTCCCATAGATTGAGTCCCCATCGTGCTGTTTGCTCTCTACATGTCTGTTCTTTTCTTCTTCTCTATCCCTTCACCCCCCAGCCAGTCGCAGCAGATGACTGCCCCTCCCTGAGCCTGGTTCTGCTGGAGGTTTCTTCCTGTTAAAAGGGAGTTTTTCCTCTCCACCGTCGCCAAGTGCTTGCTCACAGGGGATCGCCTGATTGCTGGGGTCTTTCTGCAACTTTCTGCAACTGTGGGGGTTCCCCCCTACAGTTGATAGTGCTATGAGATGACTGTTGTTGTGAAATGGCGCTATATAAATAAAGTTGAATTGAATTGAATTGAATTGAATGAACTGCTGATTCTGTTAAAAAAAAAGATCATTTTCATAAAGCAGTGGCTGTAACTAAAGGTGCGTTCACACCAAACATAAACGGACAAATTTTTTGCGCAGCACGATTGCATTATAGCGCAATGTAAACAAACATACACACATGACTTCCCCTTCTGAGTGAGATGCAGACAGGCGAAGCTGCCTTTATAACTTCTACAGCTGTGTTGAACCTGCTGTGGAAATTCCCAAAATAACCTCATGCTTAGGTTTACATTATCCGACCGGGGGCTCACCTGAAAATGTCGTCTGTCTCCAAAACTTCACAGAACATGGGTGTTTTAGTTGCTAGCTTGCTAGGACGTCCGTGGCCGGAAACCGTGGGAAACCGGAAACTCCAAAATTCCGATTCAGCTGAAGCGTTCCTGGTCCTCCTGTCTCCCAGTGAGTGAGTTTCATTTTCTAACTAGTTTGCTCTGCAATGGTGATAATTTTACTCCGTCCGCTAGCTAGTTAGCTAGCTACTAGTGTAACTCGCTAGCAGACACGAATGCGCAACGGGGTGTGTGGACATTCTGCAGCGACATTCAGCTTATAAGCAGGACAGTCTCCGTGATTTTTGCCGCTGTGATTTTTGCCACTGTCCGAAAAATCTCATTTAAACAAGCTGCTCTCGGAGCTCATACACGGTGCATACGCAGTCAGGATCATACACACCCCACTCAGAAGGAAATAACACGCTTTGTGCCCTTTCAGTACTCACTGTTACGGCTGTATTTAACATGGAGTCCAAACACTTTCACCACTAACTGCCTGCCTTAGCAATTTATTTAATAATCGATAGGGACACACAAGTGAACAATGAGATATAGCCACTCACACACAAAAAAACGTGAACACCGCGGTTGTTGCAGTTGGTCGTTTTTCTCCGCGGTAGGCGTGTCCATACTGCGGTATTATATAATTGCGGTTATCGCGACAGCCCTAGGCTGAATAATGCATACAAGTTTCGGAGCTACATATGCTGCCATCTGAAGCCTGCTTTATGCTACATTTCCCCTCTAGACAGCTTTGGTCCGCGTACAGTTTGGACGAGCCCAGCACGCATGTGGTGCTGTTCATGCTCACTTTTTTCATCTACTCAGGCCAAGTGGTTGACGCATGCGCACAACCATCATTTGTAGTTTCACTCCCACCCGATAGGTAGCGCCAATGCGCTAACGCGCCAGGATTTTCACCAACGAAGAAACGTGAGAGCAACGCACATCAACAACAATTTCTCTTCAAATATAGAGTCCATTTCTGCTGTTTGACTTCCCGGTTTTCACTCCTTTTCCATGAAGATGCTGCTGCTGTTGTAAAAGAAAGTATGTATGTAGGAATGATTCATGTATGGTTTTTTTTTCTCGTTTTCCACCTCCTCATTGTCTTCTTCAACCCCAAACCAAGAACAATACCCCCCAAACCCAGGAGTCCAAAAGTTCAGTTGGCCGACCAGAGTTCCAGGCCCAGCAGGCAATCCGGCGAACAGAGTCTGGTGGCCTGCCGGAAAACACGAGCCATCTGACCCAAAGACTCAATCCCTCTGGCAGTCAGCCTGCGCTGTTGAGCCACCAGGACCGGGAAGGGGGGGGGGGGGGTGAAGCAGGAGGCGGCCTGCCCACTGGGAGGCTTACTGGTGGGCAACCGGACCGTAGGAAGGGAACCCCCATGGCGTCAGACAGGGAGGATGAAGAGGCTATGACGGCATCTGGCTGAGGGGGTGGAGGCTCCGGCGTCCTCAGTCTGACCAGCAGCACCCTCGGTGAACCCGGCTCGGGACACAGCTGCACCCACGGTGGACCCCGACCGGGTCAATGCTGCACCCGCGGTGGTCCTGGCTTGGGACAACGTTGCACCAGCGGTGGCCCCTTCCTGGGACCTCATTGATCCCGCGGTAAGCCTCGACTGGGCCTGCGTTGCACCTGCGGTGAAGTCTGGCTGGATCCCTGCTGCACCCGTGGTGGAGTCCAGCTGGACCCCTGCTGCACCCGCGGTGGACTCCGGCTGAACCCCTGCTGCACCCGTGATAGACTCCGGCTGGACCCCTGCTGCACCCACGGTGGATTTTGGCTGGAGCTCTACTACACCCGCGGAAGAGCAGCCCTCGGCGGGAGCGGCTGGAACCTCCAGCGGCCGACCTAGATCCTTGGAGGCCTCTGGCAGTGCCGACTCCTCTCTGACGACCCTGGGAGTAAGGTCAGAGAAAACAGAAAAGGGAGAGGGGTCAAGTTCACCAGCAGTGGCGGAGCCCAGTGAGATAAGCTCAGGTATGGCAGGAGGTTGCACCTGGCTCCCCTCGCCAAAAGCCCGGCAAGAATGCTCATAAACAGGGGGGAGAGAAATAAGCGAGAGCACTTGCCTAGGTTCAGGCTCCACCGCCATCCAGGACTCTGACGATCCAGATGGCGGCAGTTCATCTGGCTGCGAGGTTGTAGCACCCATGGAGATCCCGAATTGAGGTGGACCTCCCGTGACGACCTCCACCGGGACAGCCGGACCCCTGACGTCTAAAGATGATGCGCCCGGATCCCCGGAGACGTCAGGCTGGACTGGGACGGATCTTCCCCAACAACCCTGGGATGTGGCTCAGAAACAATAGGGGAAGAGACATAATCAGGGTCACTGGCAGCGGTGGAGCCTGGCTGGGTGAGATCAGGTGCAGCTACAGGCAGCACCCGACTTGCCTGGGCTCGAGCTCTACCGCCGTCCAGGACTCCATCGATTCAGATGATGGCGTCCTGGGCCCGGCCTCGAGGAGATTCAGCACCGGTGTTCACTCTGCTGTGGCAGCCCCCGCAGCAGGCATGATGGTCTCGGCAGTCGTGGTCTCTTCCAGTGGGGCCTCCGATGCAGTTACCTCTCCCGGCGTGGAGTCTGGAGGTGGAGTTCAAAGTGGTGCTGGGTCCAAGGAGACTGAAGCCAGGGGATGCTCCTTCATCGGCACAAGCTTCAGGTCAGCCACAGCGCTCTCCCTCTGGTCATAGAGACTCTGCGGGGCTGGGGCGGAGTCCTCCAGCACCGCGCACTCCTCCCTCCCCTGACGATCGAGCTCCAGGGCTGGTAGACATTCAGAAGCAGGGGTTGGAGACACAGAGGGAATAGAAAAGTTCATAGTAGAAGCAGCAGGGGGAGAGCACTCAGGCGACTGCCTAGCCTGGGGCTCTCTCCCGGGGGACAGACAAGGTTTGTCATTATTAACTAAAGTAGAATGAGAACACACTTGCCTGGCCTCCTGGGTCTGGGTGTTAGCTGCTGCTGACGGTGTGCTGTCATCCCTTTCTGTGCCTATGGTTCTTCTGGACTCCTCAGGGGTTGATGGAGGAGCCGGTCCAAACGACATGGGAGTGAGCGAGTCAGAGGAAGCACTCACAATCCCTCCGGCGGCTGGGGAAGACAACCCAACGATGGACGCTGTGGCTGAAGCAGAAGAGACGCCAGCTGGCACGACAGCTGGCACAGAGGGGGGCTTCACCGCAGCAGTGGTCGAGCTTGACGTCCGGGACTTGGCCGTTGAAGAGGAGATGGGCTTCTTCCGACACTTAGACTTTGGATTACCCTCACACCGTGTGGTTGGCTCCTCTGAAACCTCTGACTCCTCCTGCGTCCAATAATTCTCTCCCGGGGCCAGCGGAGAATTAAGAAAGACAGAGCAGAGATTGGGGAGCCGTGACAGCAGCAGTTTGGGGAGCTCCAGCGGATTGCAATATCTGGAGCTCCTCCACAGGAATCTGGCTAATCACCTCAGGAGACATAGCAAGAGAACAAAGAAGTACTTGCCTGAGCTCCTGACTGGTGATGACGTTCGCTGCTGCCTCAGTGTCCTGCCGGGAGTAAGACGAGACGTCTGGCGGGAGGAGGAGGACTCCGGCTCGGGAGGTGAACGGCGGGCTCTGGTCTTCCGGGAGCACTTCGTGAAAAGCTGTAATTGCGCTCCGAAGGTCTCTCTCGTCACCTCCTCCAATCGCTGTCGGGACTCGTAGATCAGGGTGAGGAATGGAGTCAGCCCCGGGTATTTCCAAAGACTGGGTCATGTCTGGAGCACCCTGACAGCGATGTCCAATAGGCAAAAATTGACATCTGGAGAGTTGGTGGCTTGAGCCTGGGAAACAAACTCTACAGCTCGATCGGCCACTACACCCTCCCCGGGGCTCAGTCCATAAACAGAAAAGTCCATGGTCAGGGCAGGGGAAAGAACACAAAAGAGGCTAAAAGAAAAACACACGCGCACAACCGCTCCGCTGGGCTTTACACTGGTCGGATCATTCTGTTATGATTCTCCCCGTGCACTATAACACAGCACATGGAGGAAAAGAGGAAGCCCACTCGCTGGAGTAAGTTGTACGTAGTTTGATGATTAATACCAAAATAACAGTCCAAAACAACAAATGAAGAGCACAGGAAATACTGGGGAAACTACAAAGACGCTCTACAGAACACGGGTGAGAATTCATACAGCCAAAATGCCCTTCAATATCAACAGGCAGCACTGAATGGAGAGGGTGAAGCAGAAATTAGTCACAAGGCTGGAGCAGTCCGAATCCGTCTGAATATGAATCCAGGCAAACAAAAACCAAACTGAAGAAGGTGATGACGCCACGCAGGACGATGCGGTACCAAGACACTGGCAGGGCATAAAGTCATGGGTGACAGGAAATAAACACTGGGAGCACAACCGCAGTGTAGGAAAATGATCCGACAATCTCTTTCCGCAGAAACCAGGCTTAAATAATACCAAACCTAACAAGGAAAGAGATTGCCGGTGTGTGTGAAGAGAAACCCAATAATCACACACAGCTGATCACTTTGACAGGAGAGGGAGGCGCAGCTGAGCTGTCAAAGGGCTGAGAGGACACCAGGGTTCCCAGAGAGCGCCTGATGAAAAAATAAACAGCAAAAAATGGACAAAGCGAGTAGACAGCCACTGCGTCACAGAACTGGGCCAGCATATCAAGCCCAGTTTGTGACAAAGTAGTTGTAACGATAAAAATAATGGAAAGCAGATTAGCCTATTAATCTTTAATATAGAAACAAAAAGCAATAGTATAGAATTTTTACTTTTCAGTGGGTCCAGTCATTTTTAGTTTTGATCTTTTTTAATATCCTGTCAGATTACCATCTCAATAATTTTCCGCCTTTTATTCATCTGTTTATTGTCTTTTAAAGTCAAGATTCTTGCTTTAGTGGCTCCATTTGGATCTACTTTTGTATGAGCTAAACCTATTTATTTACTTTGTCTTTTGGCTGCTCTTCAAACAGTTTGATTACCTGTTTGACTTCGCTCACATATGCCCCCAACTTTAACTAATACATCTGGATTTTGGATTTCACTTTCTCCTACTAATGTCCAGTGCATGTTGTTGTCTTTCTCTAAGAATTGCAATGCCAAAGACTTGTTTGGCTTGGTTAATCAGTACAATATTAGCTCAATAGAGAACCTTCACAAGTGGAGAAGGCTTCTTGGGCCCAGTTAAACTAGGCTCTTTTGCACTGGCTATTGACAAAAGAAAACCACAAAGAAACTAAAGACAAGAGCCTCAAACAAACCCTGGATGGAGGACATCACTGTCTGCTTTATCTCAGAAAAGAGATCCTGAGGATTAATCCTTAGATCTCTAACAGGAAACAATAAATGCTTAAGGGATCGTTTAATTCTTTTGAAGTGAGGTATGTGAAATACGTACGTCTGAGTAGTAGTGTAATTACCTTAAATAGATGATGGTCTGACTTCTGTCCTTTCAGACAATGAGGGAGGGGTGCAGAGCACAGAGTCAGAGCTGCAGTGGAGTGTGATGGACTCATGATTAGAGGCAATTTTCACTATCTAAAAATACTGAAATGTCTGACAACTTCACAGCAATTCAAGACGGCACTCTCTCAAAATTATTCATACCGCTTCACATCTGCATCAGAGAGTGCTTTGCTTACTTGCTGCCATTACGTGCTAGACAAGCCTCTTTATTGCCTGTTTTTGTCTTTCTTGACAACATACCTTTTTTCTGTAGCTTTTAATACATAGTGAGATGTGTTTTATTCTTGTTTTATAGTGTTCTGTTATATATGGTTCTCATTTGATTTTATGTGTCTTTTCTATTTTCTTTTTTTTATTGTAGGATCTGTTACATTTTATATGTTCCTGTTCAGCATTTTGGCTAGCAATGGCTGTTTCTCTTAAAGCACTTTATAAACAAACTTGGTATGGTATGGTATTTTAGCACCATATTCAGCATTTTTAGACAGTTAAAATTTAGTTTAAGCATGAGTCCATTACACTCCACTGCAGCCCTGACTCTGTGCTCTGCTCCCCTACCTCATTCTCTAAGTCAGACCACCGACAACTTAAAGGCCAAATGTCACGTAATTTTTTTTTCTAAATGACAACGAATTTAGATAAAATACACATAGCTTAAACCAAATATTCATACCGGAGACCATATCACCCACCTGTATTTACATAATTGCACAAAATACACCAGGTGAAGGCCCCACCTTGCTTGCTGGCTTGTGACAGCCAGTCCAGACCACGCCCATGTTTTTGACATCACCAGTTGTACCCTGGCTGCCCTGCCTATCCACATTCACACTTATCAACATTGGACAATCATGACGGAAAGTGACAGCGATTGTGAACAAATTAGTTTAGTTTTGTCTTTTTTTTTGTCAGTGGTTCAGACAGTGACAGAGGCATAGAATCTTACAGGTTCGAGCCGTCCGAGACGGAATCAGATGCTTTATCTGATGACAACAGTTCCACCGATGACCAGAGAGCAGAACCAGTGGAAAATGTCATTGAACTGGACATTAATCGCCTCCAGAATTGCGAAGCCGAAGGGGGTCTGTCGAGGGCGCCCCATAAATATTGATTTTTCGGAAGCCATTATTATTACAGTGGAGGAGAGCCGCTGCTGTCAAGAAATTGACCAGATCAATATGAAAATGGAGGCGCATACCTCTCAAGGGAGACGTTTTCGCCGTATTTTGGTGGGCGGAGTGGTGGTGGACACTTTTCTGGGAAATGTTTTAAATGTAGTTCGTGTTGTTATTGTCAAATATTTTAAGGAAAATACGGGGAAAATGCAATTTTAGCAAAAACGGGCGTATTGCCATTTCTGTACGCCCAAAAGGAAAAATATACTGGAAAAAAAATTGAGTGTTTTGCGGAGCACTCCTGTGTGTGATCAGCCACAGCTGGTGCTGGCAGATCGCTCAGCGTCAGCTATTCGCACCACCATGAAAAGTGTGGAGTCACTCATTAGTTTAATTGTCTGGGCGGGCTGATCGCTCAGCGTGAGCTATTTGCACTACCATGAGAAGTGTGGAGTCACTCATTAGTTTAATTGTCTGGGCGGGCTGATCGCTCAGCTTGAGCTGTTCTCACTACAATGAGAAGTCATTCGGACAATGGTTTAACACGTTGAGCTGTGCAGCGGTTGCGGAACAGACAGAGATCCCAGAGAGGTGTCCCTTGTTGCTCCGCCGTTCCTTATAGCCGCTTTTTACGGTGTTGAAGTACGGCGAAAACGTCTCACTTGACAGGTATGAAAACATTTCCCAGAGAAGTGTCCCTTATTACCCAGCTGTCCCTGATAGTCCCGTTTTAAGGTATGGGTGAAATATCCAATTTTTTCTTTCTTGTTGCTCACTTCAACCTTCCAGTCTCCATATAAACAATCAATTAAAATACCCCAAGCATCAAACTAGGGTACAATCGATTTCGTCACTTCCGCCTTCTTCCCCAGGCGATTCCAGGGGCCGTGTCAGGCCAAGCGCGGCAGTTTTAAATTAACGAATATTCCGTTGTTACTGAAGCATATGCACCAAGACCCGAACGGATCGGTTCCCTTTTATATCTAGTTTCAAGATATTTAAAGTACCCTGTTACGTGACATTTGGCCTTTAAAGCAATTACATCACTACTTAGAAGTACTTCACATAAACCCACTTGAAAAGAATTCAACTATTCCTTTAACACTTTACAGTTACTACAAATTTCTAGCGCTTACCTGCAACCTTTTTCATCATCTGTGGTTAAAGGCCTCTCTCTTTAATCTTGTAAAGAGCAATATCTTGATCTTATGTATACAAACTCATTTTGTATTTTTCTTAGGTGCAAATAAACCACATCTCTTTTATCTACAGTATTTTGTTTGTATAGCTGCAGCATAATAATTTATGTGATTTCATGGCTGCTGTGATAATGTCAAAAATACATCTTATTTAGCAGATACACTTCATAGTCAGGCACATTTTTATGCTGGTATGTAAGACAGATGTTTTTGAGCAGCCTATTAATATATACCCCCCCCCCCCCACCCTTCCCAGAGTAATGGCCTCCATCAATCAGTGTGTCTGTACATATCCACGTTTTTAAACTCTGGGTAGCACCACAGCTGAGATTCGACACCACTGCACTATGACACACTTACTGTATGTATGTGCTCATCACATACCCTGAATCCCTAAATCAGGTGCCAAGTCCTTTTATTTGGAAATCAAGGTCCCAGAGTCTGGAGGAAGAGTGGAGAGGCACAGAATCCAAGTTGTTTGAGGTCCAATGTGAAGTTTCCACAGTCACTGATGATTTGAGGAGCAATGCCATCTGCCAGTGTTGGTCCACTGTTTTTTATTAAGTCCAGCATCAGTGCAGCTGCCTACCAGGGAATTTTTAGAGCACTTCATGCTTCCCTCTGCTGACAAGATTTATGGCGATGCTAGTTTCATTTTCCAACAGGACTTGGCACCTGTCCACACTGCCAAAAGTACCAAAACCTGGTGTAATGACCATGGTATCACTGTACTTGACTAGCCAGCAAACTCTCCTGACCTAAACCCCATCAAGAATATATGGCATATTGGCAAGAGGAAGATGACAGACACCAGACCCAACAATGTAGATGAGCTGAAGTCTGCTATCAAAGCAACCTGGGCTTTCATAACACCTCAGCAGTGTCAAGTGTGTGTTGCGGGAAAACTGACCTAAATGTCAGACTATGGTTTGTGATGTTTATTTGGCTGAACACCCCCTTCAGCTCAAATAACTAAACAATAAAGGCAAAAACAGGATGGACAAAACAAGCAAACACTACAGGAATAAACTAATAATTCAGACAGGGCTGACAGGAACAGACAGATGCGTGTTACTCATGCTGGGAGTGATGAGGATGCCATGTCCTTTAAGTAAACTGGGACTGATGATTACAAACAGGTGTGAACAATGAACAGAACGGGGCAAAATCAGGCTGAGCAGCAAAAGAAACTGAAGATGCTGTCAAAATAAGGCCAAACCAAAACAGGAGATCATGACGGGAATAACCACAAGCTAACATAAAACATGACTCAGATAATAATGATACTAATAAACCAGACTGAATAATAATAATAATGATAATAATACAACCAGGGACAACGAATATGGCAGGGATGAACAGATGGATCAGGAGAGACAAGACAAAGAATGCCAGGATAATAATAGTAATAAATAACAAACACCAAATTGAGAACCGAGCAGGTAATGAATCCTATGGAACACAAATGCAGACAAAATAATGAATAATAATAAATACAGAAAAACTCAAAATACAAACTCAAGGTGAGGACGTGGGCTGCAGCTATGTTCTGGAAACAAGAAATAAAGCAATAACTCAGGGTGAGGACATGGGGTCCAGTCCACGTCCTAACAGTACCCCCTTCTTAAGGGGCGACTTCCAGACGACCCCTAAGGGTAACACCAACAAAAGAAAACCCCTTCCAGTGGTCACTTGATAAAGCTCTGATAACTTTGATCTTAACTCTTTAGCTGTCCCAGTCGCCGTATGGCGACTGGAATGGTTAAAGAGTGGTCAAGAGTGGTAAAAAATTTCTGTCAATAAAATAGTTCAGATTTCCAAGGCTATAACTTGAAAGCTGCAAGAGATAATGGCTTACTGTCAATTAGAAAGATGTAGAATATGATCCAAAGTTTCAGATAGGAATAAATTTACACATCTAATTTACATAATGTCGGAGCAGCTATATAAATTACAAAACTCAGTCAAAAGCAGACTTTGGACACATTTACACAAATAATGGTTCCGTTTTTTTTGTTTGTTTTTTTTACACCGTTTTGTCTACAGGGGTATGTTTTTATCTAATCTTCAAAGTATATGAACCAGAAAATCAATAAAATGTAAAAAAAAACAAAACATATATTCGTCTTACCTGTTGCGGGGGGGGGGGGGGGGGGGGGGCTTGCTCGCTCACATGACCAGTCTGTTTTCATCCATCGTGGTCGATGTTTTGCGTTTGCTCGGTCATTTACACTCTCTACCACATCTACAAACTCTTATGATTATCCCACGTGAATTTCGTTTGTATTACGCAGCTATTTTTCCTGTTTAATGCATTTTTCCTGTGAGAATCCATGACGATTGTGGGCGCCGCCATTTTGGTGCTGTGAGCTCAGTTTTTCACCCATCGTGGTCGTTGTTTCGCGTTTGGTCGGTCATTTACACCCTCTACCACATCTGCAAACTCTTATGATTATCCCACGTGGATTTCATTTGTATTACGTGGCTATTTTTCCCGTTTCATGCAGTTTCAGTCAGAATCGCTGCCGCCATGACTGATCATGACCTTTTTCAAAGCGGAAAAAGGAAGAATAATAATGAGGATTTCTTCTTCTTTGCTGTATTCCATGTCAGCCATGATTCCTCCGGCGCTTGTCTGCCACCTTCTGAACTGTCAGATCAATACAGATCAGTACAAATTCTCAGTATAGCTGGGGGACGTCAATAAGTTGACAGGTGCAGTTGCTGTGCTGTGCCACTGGGGGCGCGTGACCCGTCCATGCAATGTGGACAGTTAGAGGGTTAAAGAAAGATAAGGACCCCACTGATTGCAAAAATTATAGGCCTATATCACTAATGGGACAGGATCGTAAAATATTGGCCAAAGTATTAGCAAATAGATTAGACAAGATTATTACATACCTTATTCACCCTGACCAAGTTGGCTTTATACATTCACACAGTTTTGCAGGTAATACAAGATGATTTATGAACATCATGTGGGCTGCTGAAGATGAAAATTATCCTATGGCAGCCATCTCGTTGGATGCAGAAAAGGCATTTGACAGAGTGGTGGCCATTTTTGTTTAGCATTCTAAAGGCCTTTGGTTTCAGAGAAGGGTTTATTTCATGGGTAAGGTTACTGTATACTAATTCACAGGCTGCAGTATTGACATATGGTTTGATCTCAGCTCAATTCAGCTTGAACAGAGGCACAAGACAGGGATGCCCCCTGTCCCCTCTTCTTTTTGCATTAGCTTTAGAACCTTTGCACAAGCTATACACCAGAACCCTTTATTTCCTGGTATAAAGATCGGCCAAGTGTCACATAAACTGATGCTATATGATATCTGTTTCCTATAGGCCCTTAGAATAGAGGGTTAGTATTAGTGAAAGCGCTTTGAGTGGTCTTTGTGACTAGAAAAGCGCTATATAAGTACAGGTTAGTTAGTTAGTTAGTTAGTATATGCTGACAATATTTTGCTGTTTGTATCACACCCAGAGTATTCCATACCTATACTTTTAAATCAAGCTGAAATATTTTCTAAGGTACCTGGGTATAAAGTCAATTGGAAGAAATCAGAGGATCTCCCCCTCACATCCTACTGTCCCCCCAAATTTTTTCACCCTGATCATATTCAGTGGCCTGCAGAAGGCAATACTTATTTGGGTGTTACATTCCCTTCTAACCTTAACTCTTTAATTAAAGTAAATATTTAACCTTGTCTTGATAGATTTAAAATTGATTTGGAAAGATGGACACCTCTCCACCTTTCATTATGGGGGAAGACAAACCTTATTAAAATGATTAGTGTTCCTAAATTTCAATACTTATTACAAGTGCTCCCCCTTAATATTCTTCAGAGATATTTTAGACAATTTCACGATCTTAGTAGAAAATTTTTGTGAGGGAACCGCCGTCCCAGACTTAACGTAAAAAACTAAAGAGACCGATTGATAAAGGAGGGTTGGGCTTTCCGGATCTTCTATTATACTATTATGCTTTTAGTCTAAGACATTTAGCCCACTGGCCCCTTCCATCTGAGAGAACACCACCTGGGTTCTCAATTGAGACTTCCTTCCTAGATGATTTACCTCCTCTCAATTTAATTTTTGCTAAACTATCAGGAAAAGCTAAAACTCACCCTATTATTACGTGTGCAACAGGATGTGGGAGCTTTTCTACCAGGCCATTGCCGCCAGTGCCATCTTCTTTGCTGCTGTCTGTTGGGGTAACAATATCAGAGCCAGCAACACCAACAGACTTGACAAGATTATCAAGAGGGCTGGCTCTGTAATTGGTCTCAGGCCGGAGACTTCTGAAACTGTGGTGGAGAGAAGGACACTAAAACTGTGATCCATCATGGACAATCCTGATCACCCCCTCCACCACACACTGGACAGACAACGGAGCATTTTCTCCAGCAGACTGCTCCAGCTTCGCTGCTCAATGGTTAGGTACAGGAAATCTTTCCTGCCACATGCCATTTCACTGTACAATAACTCATTCTGATGTATTCTGGTCATAACTTTGCTGTCATACTGCACCTTATAGTCTAATTGGTACCTCACATTTCACCCTGCACCTGATAGTTCTGCATTGTACAGCGGGTATGATTCATGTACCTATACGGGTCACCACCTATTCATCTATGATGTATATAAGTTATTTAGCAGTTTTACTTTCCATGGGTAATCCCTTTGTCTATTATGCTGTGTGTGTTTCTGTCATTTTGGTCATCTACTGTCATGCTACTGTTACACTGTAATTTCCCAGTTTGGGATCAATAAAGTCTGTCCGTCCGTCCATCTATCTATCTATCTATCTATCATCCTTCACATGCAGGAGATATGGAAAAAAGTGTCAGCAGTATATAAGATCAACACATACTTATTTCCCTCAACATGGCTCTGGCTGAATCCAAAGTTTACTATTAACAAAAAAACGATATACTGGAAAGTATGGATCAGAAAAGGTATTAATACTCTTAGACACCTATACGATGGGTTAGTTTTGACATCTTTTAGTACATTAAAAAAACAATATGGGATACCTCAAAATAACTTTTGGAAATATCTCCAGATCAGACACCTGCTTCGTAAAACTATCAAATCCCCAAGAGATATTCTCTAATCCAGATACATTAAATGAATTACTAGCTGTTTTTGGGAAAGGCAGGGGGGCCTCAAGATATTACTATGCCTTACTGGACCATCTAGGAGAACAAACAGATGCTCTCAAGAAGATATGGGAAGTAGACCACAATTACTCATTTACTGATGAAGAATGGAACACTATTCTAAATAACTTGAAAAAAATCTTCGAGAGATTAAAACTAGGCTTATACAATTTAATATTTTAAACAGAATATATTGGACTCCTACAAAAATGTATAAAGCAGGATTGGCAAATGCTGCCACATGTTGGAGATGTGGAGAGAACCTCGGCACTTTGGTTCATATGCTATGGTCCTGTCCTAAAACTCAGAAATTATTATTATTATTAGTTGGTCGCCCATGAGGCGAGAGACCAGATCTCAGTCACTTTACAAAGCTAATACAGGACAGAGTTCGCCACTCCTCACTGCCCGCCTTTCCCCATTCTATTATGCTGAGCATCAAGCTAGAGGGCGGAAAGTACCATTTTTACCTGGTCTTTGGTATGACCCGACCGGGATTTGAACCCCAGCCTCCCGGTTGTGGGGTGGATGCTCTACCAACTAGGCCACCACTCCGAAACTCAGAAATGGTGGATAGCAATTCATGAAAACATTAAGATGACTGTGGGCCAGCATATTCCATTTTCACCAAATTTATATATACTTGGGGATTCCACTAATCTAAAAGAAATTTCTGAAAACTATATTAATTGGATCCTCACAGCTATAACGCTAGGACGTAAGATTCTTGTTAGGGAAGGGAAATTGCAGAACTTGCCCCCATCCTGCATATGGTTCACCCAGTTGAGTGCAGAGGTGACCTATGAAGAATTGACATACAGGATAAGTTGGCCAGATCTTTATTATTCTAAATGGGGGAAATTTATTACACATATCAGTGGGACACAATGTTTGTACAACTGTATTTGAGCTGTCATTAATAACTTTTATTTCAATGATGCAAATTACATTACTATATAGATGTACAGTGGGGCAAAAAAGTATTTAGTCAGCCACCAATTGTGCAATTTCTCCCACTTAAAAGATGAGAGAGGTCTCCAATTTTCATCATAGGTATACCTCAACTATGAGAGACAAATGAGAAAAAAAATCCAGAAAATCACATTGTCTGATTTTTAAAGAATTTATTTGCAAATTATGGTGGAAAATAAGTATTTGGTCACCTACAAACAAGCAAGATTTCTGGCTCTCACAGACCTGTAACTTCTTCTTTAAGAGGCTCCTCTGTCCTCCACTCGTTACCTATATTAATGGCACCTGTTTGAACTCGTTATCAGTATAAAAGACACCTGTCCACAACCTCAAACAGTCAGACTCCAAACTCCACTATGGCCAAGAAAAAAGAGCTGTAAAAAGACACCAGAAACAAAATTGTAGACCTGCACCAGGCTGGGAAGACTGAATCTGCAATAGGTAAGCAGCTTGGTGTGAAAAAAATCAACTGTGGGAGCAATTATTAGAAAATGGAAGACATACAAGGCCACTGATAATCTCCCTCGATCTGGGGCTCCATGCAAGATCTCACCCCGTGGGGTCAAAATGATCACGAGAACGGTGAGCAAAAATCCCAGAACCACACGGGGGGACCTAGTGAATGACCTGCAGAGAGCTGGGACCAAAGTAACAAAGGCTACCATCAGTAACACTCTACACCGCGAGGGACTCAAATCCTGCAGTGCCAGACGTGTTCCCCGCTTAAGCCAGTACATGTCCAGGCCCGTCTGAAGTTTGCTAGAGAGCATTTGGATGATCCAGAAGAGGACTGGGAGAATGTCATATGGTCAGATGAAACCAAAATAGAACTTTTTGGTAAAAACTCAACTTGTCGTGTTTGGAGGAGAAAGAACACCATACCTACTGTGAAGCATGGGGGTGGAAACATCATGCTTTGGGGCTGTTTTTCTGCAAAGGGACCAGGACGACTGATCCGTGTAAAGGAAAGAATGAATGGGGACATGTATCGTGAGATTTTGAGTGAAAACCTCCTTCCATCAACAAGGGCATTGAAGATGAAACGTGGCTGGGTCTTTCAGCATGACAATGATCCCAAACACACCACCCGGGCAACGAAGGAGTGGCTTTGTAAGAAGCATTTCAAGGTCCTGGAGTGGCCTAGCCAGTCTCCAGATCTCAACCCCATAGAAAATCTTTGGAGGGAGTTGAAAGTCTGTGTTGCTCAGCGACAGCCCCAAAACATCACTGCTCTAGAGGAGATCTGCATGGAGGAATGGGCCAAAATACCAGCAACAGTGTGTGAAAACCTTGTGAAGACTTACAGAAAACGTTTGACCTCTGTCATTGCCAACAAAGGGTATATAACAAAGTATTGAGATGAACTTTTGTTATTGACCAAATACTTATTTTTCACCATAATTTGAAAATAAATTCTTTAAAAATCCTTCAATGTGATTTTCTGGATTTTTTTTTTCTCATTTTGTCTCTCATAGTTGAGGTATACCTATGATGAAAATTGGAGACCTCTCTCATCTTTTAAGTGGGAGAACGTACACAATTGGTGGCTGACTAAATACTTTTTTACCCCACTGTATGATGATGATGGAGGCTTTAACCCATAATATATCTAGAAACTGTATGTTGTAAATAAGATGTTGCTGTTGTCGCTGCTATTACATATACATAAATCACATACGAGTATTGTTAAACGCTCATGCATATGTGTGCTAATTTCAGTTAAGATTCCTTTTTCTTTTTTCTCCTTTCTCCCACTTTTTATTACCCTACCTTTTAGATGTGATTTATATACTTTATTACACTGGTGAAATTGTAATATGTTGTGGCATCCTATATGTTTTTGTTTAATAAAAAATATTGAAATAGTAATAATAAAAAGTATAGTCACAAAAAAGCCCTTCAATGGTGGGTGGTGGGGGTACAAGGCCAGGTAGGCCAAAACAAATCCACCCCCTACCCCCCGAGTCCAAAACCAAACCACAGTTCAAGGATAAAGCAAAGTCCAAGGGCCCAAAACCCAAAATAACCCTGTTCAGGTGGTCTACCTAAGTCCATGGACCACGGGACCGCAGAAAACAATGTGTCAGGGGGCCTACCCAAGTCCATGGGCCCTCAGTCCGGAGAACAGAAAGGGTCGGGGGGCCTTCCCCAGTCCATGGCCCTCCAGACAGAAATGCAGGATTGTTCAGGTGGTCTACCACTGTCTTTGGGCCACCGGACAACAGAGCCTGGTGGAACAATGGCCACAGGGGCACAGAGCTCACCAAACACAACCAAAGGAGCTCTATGTTCTGCGACCGGTAACTGCAGCCTGCTGATCCCCGGTGCCGATGGTGGAGACACACCGACCTCTGAAACAAAAGGTGGGGGCCCACCAACCTCTGGGATGACAGGTGGAGGTCCCTCAACCTCTGGGACGACGGGTGGAGGTCCCCGCTCAACTTCTGGAATGACGGGTGGAGTGGACTGCTCGACCTCTGGAAGAGCGACGGGTGGAGCGGACTGCTCAACCTCTGGAACAGTGACTAGTGGAGCAGACTGCTCGATCTATGGAATAGTGACAGTGGAGCGGACTGCTCGACCTCTGGAACAGTGACTGGTGGAGCAGACTGCTCGATCTCTGGAACAGCGACAGGTGGAGCGGACTGCTCGATCTCTGGAACAGCGACAGGTGGAGCGGACTGCTCAACCTCTGGAACAGTGACTGGAGGAGCAGACTGCTCGATCTCTGGAACAGCGACGAGTGGAGCGGACTGCTCGACCTCTGGAACAATGATGGGTGGAGCCGACTTTGTGACCTCTGGAATAATGATGGGTGGAGTGGACTGCTCGACCTCTGGAACAGTGATGGGTGGACCAGACTGCTAGACCTCTGGAACAACAAGTGGCCGAGGTGGAGCGTGGTCCTCCTGCGGCTCCATCCTCAACATGACCACCTCGGATGAGGAAGGAGAACAGGCCGTCAATGAGATGACACCAAAGTCGTTAGCAGCAAAAAATGGTGGGAGGACCCAAGAGCTGGTGGACTCTGCACTTAGGTCCCCCCACCAGTAGTAAGACAAGTCATTTCTAAAATAGTTGTAGAAATTAATAGAAAAAAGTACTTGCATTAGCTCCTGGTCTCCTGCTGCCACGGTGACAACCTCAGGATCAACGGCAGGGGCGGTGACCCCTGGGAGAGCTGCAGGAACAGCGACCTCAGCCGTTGGAGCAGACGATGGTTGGGTGCGTTGACTTCAAGTGCTGATGGTTGGAGTGCACGAGCCTCAGGTGCTAATGGTTGGAGGGCACTGACCTCGGGAGCTGATGACTGAGGCGCGCCGAACTCAGGAACAGGTGACAGGGGTGCACCAACCTCGGGAACAGCTGATGGAGGCTCACCTGCCTCGGGAACAGATGATAATGGCTCCTCCTCCTCTGGTGTGAAGGAATACTCATCGGATAGCAGGAACTCATTGAGGAGAGCAGGAACATCCTCCCTCAGTTGAGGCTTTGCTGCTACTACCCAATGGGCCTGCCTCCACGCCGCATCCCTCCAAGCCATGTTGTCCCATCCATCCAGGTGCAGGCAGAGGGTATAACAATCTCCTAAATTCTTGATGAGGTCCCGCAGCTCCTGGCGGCGAGTGATGTCCTCAGGCATTCCTTGAGGAAGAGGAGAGAGGAAAGGCAGGGAAGGGTTAGGATATGGGAGCGGCAGCCAAGAATACAACAGGGACAGGTGGGGTGAATTCAGCAGTGGTTGATGGCTGCTGCCATGCCCCCCCCAATAGGGAACAATGGTCCATTACATCATTAATGGATGTAGAAAAATGAGAATACGGTACTTGCTTTGGCTCCCGGAGGCTCTGCTGCCGCTGATGCGCCAGATGACTCCCTCCGGGTGGCCGCAGAGATTGTCTGGCAGAAGGTTATGACCATCTGAGCTGGAGCTGCACTGGAGTGCCAGGAGGAGCGGCGCCAACATCCTCTCCGCCTATCCATGGCGGTCCCAGATGGAGTGACGGACCGCGGGGCACAGTAGATGGGCAGGTCCTGTACCCATGGAAACACTCACAGACGCGGAGTGCGCTCCAGCTCCCGTGGTGCTACTGTCCATAATCGGTTCTCCTTCTCTGGGTCGCAGGAGCTGTGGGCCACGGCCGCAAGATCCCACAGGCTGATCGTGAAGTCAAATTGTTTGTCGGTCAGCAGCACACAATCAGCCATAACGAGCAACCCAAAAGAGTCCGCTGGGTCCTCACTGACAGCCTCCTACTGTCAGGTGTGTGTTGTGGGGAAACGGACCCAAACGCCAGTCTCTGATTTGTGATGTTTATTTGACTGAACACCACTTTCAGCTCAAATAACTAAAATAATAAAGGTAAAAACAATACGGGAAAAAACAGGCAGACATTACAGGAATAAACTAATAATTCAGACAGGGCTGACAGGAACAGACAGCCACGTGTTACTCATGCTGGGAGTGATGAGAACGCTGTGCCCCAATGAGGGGCAGCATCCCTTAAGTAAACTGGGTACAAACAGGTGTGAACAATGAACAGAACGGGGCAAAATCAGGCTGAGCAGCAAAGGAAACCAAAGACACTGTCAAAACAAGACCAAACCAAAACAGGGGATCATGACAGGAATAACCACAAGCAAACATGACTCAGATAATAATGATACTAATAAACCAGACTGAATAAAAATAATGATAATAATACAACCAAGGACTAAGAATACGGCAGGGATGAACAGCGAATCACTGATGGGATACACATGACACATAATGACAACAGGAGAGATAAGACCAAGAATACCAGTATAATAATACTAGTAATAAATAATAAAGACCAAACTGAGAACCGAGCAGGGACTGAATCCTACGGAACACAAATACAGACAAAATAGTAAATAATAATAAATACAGAAAAATACAAAATACAAACTCAAGGTGAGAACATGGGCTGGAGATATGTCCTGGAAACAAGAAATAAAGCAATAACTCAGAGTGAGGACATGAGGCCTAGTCCATGTCCTAACAAGCAGTGCCACAGGCTGATCACCTTCATGCCACGTCACACTGATGCAGTAGTTCATGCAAAAGGAGCCCCAACTAAGTATTGAGTGTGTACATGGACATACTTTTCAGTCAGCCAGCATTTCTATTAAAAATCCACTTTTTTTGTTATTGGTATTATGCAATATTCTAAATTTTTGAGAAACTGTATTTTGGGTTTTCATTAGCTGTCAGCCATAATCATCAAAGTAAAAAGAAATACACACTTGAAATATGTCACTCTGTGTGTAATGGATCTACTATGTTTCACTTCTTGAATTGAATTACTGAAATAAATTAACTTTTTGATGATATTCTAATTTACTGAGATGTACCTGTAGTTGTACAGCTGGAGAATAAATAGAAGCTTCTGGTTGTAAAAAATAATTAGGCAATATTACGCAAGATGGAGTTACGGTATCGTGACCATAGTAACTGTGGCTGTGATGCGGCTTAAGGGCCTTAGGAGTAGCTGTAGTTAGTTTAATCATGATACTGTAATGATGTCGAGTGTAATATTGCTTTTATACAACAGTTTGGGCAAGCAAAATTTACTAAATGACACTAACACTAGACAAAACATTACGATTTGTTTGTTTAACCAGTTATTTTGTGCAGCTGAGAAAAAAATAGTTCCTAAATCTAGCCAGTAACTTGCTAAACACCTCAATCAGCATGAAGACGTCTATTGTCATTTCACACACATGCAACCACGTGTGTGAAAATGTAACAAGTGTTTATAAAACATAACTATGAAGTCGATACTTCAGAAAATCCCAGATCAAAACATATCCACTACTGGTCGCCAACTACTAGCTAGCATGCTAGCGATATAGCACATGCTAGTGATTTAGCACATTTTGCCCGCTTTTCTTCACATTTTCAGATGAAAAAAAGAGTCCACCACCACAAAGGTATTGCGGTTTGTTAATTGAGACAATATCAAATTCTAGCACTGCCTGTTTGTTTTTTTTTACACAGACGTGAAATCGCTTAATGTAAAATGACTGGCTAGACGGAAGTAGACCTTTGTAAAAGGATGGGACTTCCGGGTCACAGATATTTCATTTTTTGTCAAATAGCACTTCACTGTGGAAATTAAAGTATCCAAAACAGTACTGCAATTGTAAGAGTTGATTGAAAAATACTGATATATATCCAGTGAAATTGGAGTGCAGTTATCGTGGATTATAGTAACTCCTGGAATCCCTATTGTCCAATCAAATTGCTCAGCTGGAACTAACTGTTGTATAATCACATTTAACTAGGACTGCCCATTGGCTCCCTCCTGAAGAGTTTTTACATGCAATTAGTGATTTATTTTTTTAATGGGGGGGTGTTGATTTAAAAGTAATTTCAGTATAAATTTTCAAGTATAAAAGTGCAAAAACATGATAAACGATGCTAGTGTCCAATTTAAAAAGTTCAACATTTACTATAAGCAAATCTCAAATTTATGAGAAAAAAGATACACTTTAGTGAGAAAATACACAACTTCCAAATGCTAACCCCTCCCCACACACACACATTTCCGAGAAAAGAAGTCACACTTTTACAATAATAAAGTCACACATTTGCAAGAAAAAATGCCAATTTTTAAGAACACTTTGGTTTTTTTTTTACTTTTTTCTCTCATAAATGTCCAATTTTCTCACCAATTAGTAAGGCTTTTCTTGTAAACTTGAAGATTTTTTTTGTAGTTATAACTTTTTTGATAAATGTGCAACTTTTTCCTGGCAAATTTATTATTTTGTAGTAAATTTAGTACTTTTTTCCTGTAAATTTGTCATGTTTTGTGATAAAGTTGTTACCTTTTTTCCACACAAATTTACAACAATTTACATGTACAAAAGAGATTCTGCAGTGTGGGTATGTAAGTATGTATGTGGCAAACTTTGTCCCCCTGCTAACTCAGAAGCCACTTGACCACGGGCTCTCATCTTTTGCATGGTGATGCTAGAACACCTGAAGAGTTACCCTGACATGTTTTTACTGACTGCTTGACCATAAAAGAGGCGTGAGGGGGGGCTGATGCTGTGATCATGAGACGTTCCGAGACTGTTGCACAATAACCCAAAATGGCGGCGCCCACCAACTGAGCATAAACAAACTTTTCCATGAGCAGTTTTTTTCTGCTTTTTGCAATTAATCCATTAACTGACTGTCTGTTTCTAGGTTTCTTTTTTCGTATGGAGCTGGAGGAACTAGAGAACTATATTGACGAGTTTTATTTCCGTTGCTGTGTCATGGAGCAGTCTCTTATCACTGCTTCCCAGTCAAAACGACTGGGACCGGCAGACTCGCCGAAAATAACACCCGAGAAACCACAAGACGGCTCTGAGGTTAGTGACATCATTTTTTCTATAGAAAATAAATTTACCAGCATGGATGGCAGACTAGTGTTAGTAGAGCTGCTCCATAAAGAATTCCAGAGCGTGCATGAGAGTCTGGAATACAGTCAGGCGCAGTTTCCGTTGCTGTGTCATGGAGCAGTCTCTTATCACTGCTTCCCAGTCAAAACGACTGGGACCGGCAGACTCGCCGAAAATAACACCCGAGAAACCACAAGACGGCTCTGAGGTTAGTGACATCATTTTTTCTATAGAAAAGAAATTTACCAGCATGGATGGCAGACTAGTGTTAGTAGAGCTGCTCCATAAAGAATTCCAGAGCGTGCATGAGAGTCTGGAATACAGTCAGGCGCAGCTCGTCTTGCTCTTAGAGGAAAACAATAGTTTGAAAAAGTCAGTAAACACGCTAACCGCGCGACTTGGCGTTGCTGAAAGACAGAACAGGAAGATGAAAGAAGCAGTTCTCAATTTGTAGTCACACAGCATGAATTGCTGAAAAAAATAATGAAAATCCAGAACAGCTGGTCTGGGAATTTATGTCCACGCAACTGAAATCGTCCGCCAAAGTCACAAAATCAATTACCTTCCACTAAGTCCACTGAATTGGGCAAAAAAAAAATCCTCAAAATAAATGTCCCAGACCTATTGTTGCCAAATTTGAGCATTTCAAGCAAAAAAATTTGGTACAGAGGCAGGGCAGGCAGCTTATAAACACCAGTTATGGTCTAAATCAATGTTTCTCAAAGTGCGGCCCCCGTGCCAATGGCGGCCCGCGAAAACATTTCTGGCGGCCCGCGGCCAATCTGTTAACGTCTTAAAGGCCTCGGCCGGACGAAATTACAATATCGCTAAATCATATCTTAAATTTGTGTGCGAGACGAGCTAATTTGAACCGCACATGTTTTGGTGTCAACAAATGTCGCATAAGGTGACAATGCGCTATTGAAGTATGATTTCCTTGAGAGCTGTCTGTCTGCCAAGCGATCAGCGGCTAAAATGGCCACTGACTGTGTGACGTCAGGTCAGGAGCGACCTGAGTAGGAGGAGGAGCACGCTGAGGAGCACGCGGTGAGTGTTTAGGAACTTCCCCTGCCTGGGAAAATCAGAACCCCATGGGTGAATTTCGTTCAGAAAACGCTAAAAAATTGGAATTATGTCACAAAATCACCCAACATGTGCATTAGACATTTTGTTGACAGCGATTTTGAGAATAAGATGCAATTTGAAATGAAATTAGCAAAAAGATTGCTGATAAAAAAAAATCGGCTGTTCCAACTATATATCCGTTCACTTCAAAGTCCCACTCTCAGACAGTGTCAGTGAAGTGGCGTGAAAAGCAAGGGTGATCTACCGATGCGATCTTTCTGACACTTTCTGACACCTCCTGCTTAAAACCCAAAAAATCAGAAGGATCGTGAGGCCCCGCTTTCACGGTCTGTATTCATACTGAAAATCAAGATCAAGCGAGCTTTTGCCCTTCTGCTCCACGGGAGGTTTCTGTCCTCCCTGAGCTCGCCTTAGGACACCTGCGTTACAGTTTGACAGGTGTACCGCCCCAGTCAAACTCCCCACCTGCCACTGTCCCCGGAGCGGGCCACGCCCGGCATCAGGTCGTTTACGAGTTATTTAGCACCGGGTTCTCCACGAACACGCGTCCGTGAGCGGGGAGGGGCGGCCGCCTTCCGGCCGTCCCCCGGCCCGGTCGCGAGAGCCCTTCCAGCAGCGGCCGGGGCCGGCTATCCTAGGCCAACCTGGGATATCCTTATCTTTCTGATCAACCTTATCTTTCTGACAGCAATCTGCTGTCAGAAAGATAAGTAAACAGGGTAATTTTTCTTTTTTAAATATTCACTGCCAATATTTACTAAAATTATTTACAAGCAATGAATTTCATTGCCTTAACAACTTATCAAATATTAGAATTTTAGGGTATTCATACTAATCAAATATGAAATATTCAGTGCTGTATAGGGAGGTGGTTGTGCCTGTTTGCTCAAGTTATATTTCTATATATGTAATCCAATTTGACACCTCTGGAATGAAATTATGTTGATCTACTGTTTTTGCAGATGTTATCCACTGTCACTCAACCTTCAAATACTGTGGATTTTTTTTTTTGAATTTGATTATTCAGCAATTGTCCTCATTGCAGTCATCCATGTGAGGTAACAAGTCACACTAAAGGCTCTCTGTTGGTGATCAAACAACATTGTCCACATTGTGTTGAGGATCGATCCTGGCACAGCCAGCAGATGATCAGGGACATGCCAGCTGGTAACATACAGCTTTCATCCGCCATTCTCTTCACTGGGGCGTCATATGTCAAGGTCCTCAGAGTTCTAAATGCAGCCGGTATCGTTGGAATTTCCACGACCACTTACAAGGAGCTTTCGATTTCTAATTTTTATTAAATTAATTTTATTTCAGAATATGTGGATGATCTGATGAATACTCTTTTCGACAAAACCTTGGTTGATCCAACCCACTTATTGGAGCAGTGGCACTCTGTACAAGCCAGAGTTCCCGCAACACTGAGTGCCAAATTTCAGCGTCCCATCAAAGCTGATGCTGTTGAGCAACATGTATCTAGATTTTCAAAATCAAACATGTAAAAGTAGAATAAATTTCCAATTAGCAATGAAAGTTCAGCTTTCAATTGTTAGGGAAGCAACATATTTTGCTAAGACAAAAAAATATAAGCCTAAGATTTTTAGAGAAATGTGCTTTTAAAAATTGCACACGAATTTTACACCATAAAATGGTAGAAAAATTACTCTAATGTATATGAGATCCGACTTTGATGAATGCTGAAATATTAGAATTATAAAATTGACATGCACATTAATAAACTCAATATATGATTTTAAAAAACTTTATTTAAATAACATTGATCACAAATCTAATCTTGGTAGGCAAAATCCCTTGTTGTGATCAGATGGGAATGTTTCTCGGATGAGGCTCACAGCACAGGCAGGTATCACCCTCACTTCTTCACCTTCAGTACCTCCTGGCAGCACCGAGATTCAGTTGATGTTGGCATAATGTTGCATTTCTCACAAGTGCACCTGTTAAAAAAAATGGTATAATCAGATGCTTATAATAAACTAATGGCTCGTGGGAGTGCTATATAAATTGGTCTATGAAGTTTGATTAGAAAATATTTAAAACATGTAAAAAATTTTGAGCAGAAAGAGAATGTTTATAAGTCGCCAAGTAAGGCAGCGAGGGAAAAATTGGCAGTTTTATTTTGATAATTAAGTGTGTGACCATGCATATCGCCTAAAAAAAAAAATTTCAAAGCATATTTTACCAATATAAATCGGCGAGCCTCTCGTTCTGCTCCGGTCGCTGTTTCGTCCGCGTCTTCCTCCGCACCCTCGGGCTCGAACAAATACGGCTGAATAACCCCATCAGCACCACCCAAAACTACTTCATCATCAGATTCGTCAGTTTCAATATCATCACTTATATTGCGGTCGTCATACGCGATAAAATCGCTGTCCGAATCACTCTGTTGTCGTTCAGCCATTTCTGCAGGCCAGTGATCATCCATTTCCTGCAGCCATTTCCTGTTTCTCCCTGACCTGACGTCACTGCTGTACGCCCCTATCGAGAGGTGGCGGTACTGCAGCATCACTAAGTGAAATATGGACTATTAACAAATAAAGTCATTTATGGAGGCTGGTGACACATTTTAAATCACGGGAATGGCCAGAATGGAATATTTTCATACAATCAGTTTATTGGTTCAATAAAAAAATGTCACCGTCCGAGGCCTTTAACCAATATATGATCTGAACTAATTGCTTTGGAAAAATTCCGATACACATCTACGTTTAGTGGTCTTTGGCGCCATCTGTAGGCACAAGCCGTAATTACATGTGTTGTCGACCTTGCGATCACTTAATTGCAGCAGCTAGTCCAATTGTATTATGGGAGATGGAACGTTCAGCGCACAGTGCAGAAGTGTTGGTTGGCAACGGTTTCGGAGCACCATTTTGAGTCAGAAGAAGAATAAGAAATAAATATTAGTGCTTGTGGAAGTCGAAGTGTGGAAATAAAGATGGATCAGCGAGAGAAAGAGGCAGAGATGGAGACCGCTCACTCGAGGAAACCGAGAACTGTCAGCGAGGAAAAAAGGCAGTTTCAGGGAAAATGGACTTTGGACTACTTCGTTGAACCTCACGGGTCAGATAAAGTTGTATGCCTCATCTGCAGACAGGTAATCGCAGTGCGAAAAGACTTTAACATCAGGCGCCATTACGAAACAAAACACAAAAATTATGAAAAATTCAGTGGCAAGGATCGCACCACAAAGATGGAACAACTTAAAAGGGGCTACACAGCACAACAGTCAGTCTTCACGCAATTTTCAAAAACCAGCGAAGCAGTAACAGAGGCTAGCTATGTGGTAGCTCATGAAATAGCTAAACGGGGCAAGCCGTTTAGTGACGGAGAATTTGTTCGAGACTGTATGCTAAAAGTGGCAGAGCGTGTATGCCCAGACCAAAAAACAAAGTTCCGTGACGTAAGTTTGTCGAATGACACAGTCACAAGACGAATCGAAGATCTGGCAAATGATTTGAAGGACCAACTGGCGATACGTGTGGAGGGGCTAGAAAAGGGAGCGTTTTCCATCGCACTGGATGAAAGCACGGATATTTCCGACACTGCCCAACTGTTGATTTTCATCCGAACTGTCACTGAGAATTTAGACGTCGGCGAGGAGCTACTGAGTATGGAGAGTATGAAAGACACAACGAAGGGAGTGGATATTTGCGAAGCAGTGTATCGCAGTCTGGACACACACAATGTTAACCTGGCATCCTTGGTCGGTGTCACGACAGACGGAGCACCAGCAATGATTGGGAGTAGGACAGGTGCAGTGTCGCTGCTGGCTGAGAAAGTGGTGAACAGCGGTGGTAAGAAACCAGTCAGCTACCACTGCATAATTCACCAAGAAGCCCTCGCTGCTCAGACGCTAGAAATGAAACACGTCATGGCCGTAGTTGTGAAGACAGTTAATTACCTGAAGTCCAGAGGTCTGAACCATCGCCAATTTAAAACCTTTTTGGCGCAGTCAGAGGCAGATTTTGGAGACGTCATTTACTTCACTGCCGTTCGGTGGCTGAGCAGAGGTGCCACACTGAAACGTTTTTTTAACCTGAGAAAAGAAATTTGCGAGTTCATGCAGGCAAAAGGACAAGACGTGACTGAGTTAACGGACAGCAAATGGCTCTGTGACCTAGCCTTCCTCGCCGACCTGAATAATTGTCTGAGCGATCTCAATCTGAAGCTGCAAGGCCATGGAAAACTCATTTCCACACTTTTTGACAACGTGAAAGCTTTCCAGCGAAAACTCCAACTGCTCCAGGGACAGCTCAGAGAAGGCGATCTCGCTCATTTCCCTGCCTGCAGGGCGCTGGTAGATGACCCAGACACGGACGGGAGTGAAGTTTTGCGTCACCTGCGTTCAGAGAAGAACCATGGCCTCATCGAAAAGCTTCGAGACGAGTTCGACCACCGATTCTCTGACTTCAGGGACCACGAGGGTGATTTCAACCTTTTCCAAAATCCCTTCTCATGTGTGCCCGAGGCAGTGCCTGCAGACATGCAGTTTGAGCTCATCGACCTACAGGAAAGCTCCGAGGCCAGAGCTGCATATCGTGACAAGAGTCTGATCGAGTTCTACAAAGGACTTTCCCCATCCACATTCCCTGCTCTTCGTCAACATGCTGTCAGAATGGCGTCTTTATTCGGAAGCACCTACATCTGTGAAAAGACCTTCTCCACCATGGCCATCAACAAATCTAAGCTGAGATCCAGGATGACAGATGCCCACCTACATGCAGTCCTTCGCATCGCGACGACGGAGATGGAGCCAGACTTCAGAGGACTCGTGGCCAACCGAAAACAGCACCACAAATCACACTGCAGTTAAAAGGTATCTTGACACTAAAATTGTATTTTCATCAGTCCCAATTTCTTACTGTTAATATGACTTTACCCAAACTAATTAAATCTGATAATTAAAAGGATTACAAATGGAATTGAATTTTCAGTCTTTTTTTTTTTTTTTTGCCTCCGTCCCTTTGGTGGTCCTCGGTTCAACTTTGGATTCCCAAATTGGCCCTCACCCATCAAAACTTTGAGAACCCCTGGTCTAAATGATCAATTTCCACAGGAAATCTCAGAAAGGAGAAGGAAGCTTTTTCCCATAAGAAAACAAAAAATCCAAGAAGGGAAACGAGCTATTGTCTCTGTGGATAGATTGTATATAGATGGCAAGTTGTTTATGGATGAATCCATAACCCCCTGGTTATTCTAGAACTTCCTTTTTTTCTTAGCTACAGGTGGAAAAGAGTGTGATTGTGGGCAGGTCTCTTAATCTGTTTCGGTTTAATTTGTCAACATTTGTCTAATGTTTTTTTCTTTTCTGCTGAGGTTCTTGTTTGCTTGTTTGTCTGTTGTAACTAATTTTGTTGAAGCTGTTAGGTCGTTGTTGTATGTTATCTGCATTTTTTCACCATTTACTAACCTTTTTGTCTGTTTTCTCTCATACTTCTGGTTTATAGGAAATAACTAAGTACATGCACCCAAGTCCATACACCCCGTTTGCTTGCAATTGCAGGCCCGGGAAGGGGGGGGGGGCTGCGGGGTGGGCCGGGCTGTGGCCCCCGGCCAGCTGGCCTTGCCAACCAGGAGGGGCTGGGTCTGGCCCTGGGCCCCTGGTGCTGGGGGGGCGTTCCCCCCTGGGCCGGAGTCGGATGTGCACCGGTGGTGCGGGCCGGCCCCGGTGCATCCTTGCGCGGTGGGGTCGTGTCCTGCCTGGGGTCCTGGTGGTGCCCTGGGGCAGATGCCTGCGTCCTGGGGGATCGCCCTCCCCGTCTTCTGGGGCCTGGGGGTGTGCGTGTGTGTGTACATGTGTGAAAGTAGGCGTGAGTGGGGGCGTGTGTGTGAGCGAGTCCAGAAGTGGGTGCGTAGGTGTGTGTGTTGTGTATGGGCATGTGGGGCTGTGTGTGGGTGTAAGTAGGCTTGTGTGATGGTGAGTGTGTGTATGTATGCACATGAGGGTGGGCGGGTGTGTGTGTGTGTACGGGTGCTGTTACCTGTGGGTGGATGTGTGGGGGTGGAGGATGTGTGTATGGGTAGGAGAACTTCGTTGGATGGCGGGGGTGGGACGGTCAATCTAGTGGCATGGGGGTTGGCGATTCGGTGCCTGCTTGTCCTGGCCGCCCTGCTGTTGTGTCGCGGGGTGGGGCGCTTGGCTCATTTCCCCCTTCATACACTTTCTTTCCCTATTCCCCATCCTGTCGGGTCCTCCATTGGTGAAATAATTTAAATAAAGTATTAAAAGTTATTACAGGAGGAGTTTACAACAATATGCAGTACATAGTTAGGTACTGTATAAAGCTCCTTTTGGCAAAGTAAATCTGTTTTGGCACAATAAGGGAAACAGATCTCTGTTCTGCTTACCTAGCTGCCTGACAGGACAAGGGGGAAAAAAAAGGTCAAAGGTGACTTTTTTACTCAACCTTTACCGGTGGAGGTGTATGCCGGGGGAAGAATTACGCGTACAGTCTGCAGAGTTTAGAATCTGTGGGTCTCTCTCCACAATACAAGCATTGTGGACTGATGGGGAGACACAGGTACAGGATAATGCTGGTGCTGGGACACCAAAACTATATTTACATTTAACTATATTCACATTTATTTCTTCAATCTGCTCATATAACCCATATTGAGGTGTACACTGGTGACAGAATTGAGTGAACCCTGACCGTTCCTGTTGGCTGTGACTGGAAGCTGGAAGCAGAAACACTGAACCTACATGTAATCCGCTCATTTCTATTTGTGCGCTGCTTTGAATGTGTTCGTGCATTACCAAAATGGCTTTCTGCTCTGGCCAGTAACTTCTGTTCAAATCGTGTCAAGAGCGGATAACGGATAAGAGTGGAGAACAACTTCTAATGCAATCGCTGCAACAGAGGAAAAAAGAAAAGACATGACACAAATCGGTATGTACACCTGCTGCCGTCATCTAATTTAACAGTGTATATAATTATTAGGGTTAGGATGAGTCATACAAATGTTCTGTGTCTGCTAACTTCCTCAATATTCTTTTGAATTCGGACTGTCGTTTATCCAACTTGCTTTACAAGTGCAGCAAATTTGAAGGACACAATTGTCTCCTATTAAAAGTAATGTGTTTAAACAACACAGGTGCATCTCAATATATTAGAATGTCATTGAAAAGTTCATTTATTTCAGTAATTCAATTCAAAAAATGAAACTCCTATATTATATAGATTCATTACACACAGAGTGTTATATTTCAAGTATTTGTTTCTTTTAATTTTGATGACTATGGCTTATAACTCATGAAAACCCCAAATTCAGTTTTTCAAAGAATTAGAATATTAAGGATAAGGGATAAGGACCTGTACTTATATAGCGCTTTTCTAGTCTCAAAGACCACTCAAAGCACTTCACTAGCACTAACCCTCTACTCTAAGGGCCTATATATATGAGACAGATATCTAGGGACAATTTAGAACAACCATTAACCTAACATGCATGTCTTTGGATTGTGGGAGGAAACCGGAGCCCCTGGAGTAAACCCACACAGCACAGGGAGAACGTGCAAACTCCACACAGAAAGGTTCCTACCCCTGCCAGTCTGGGGATTTGAACCTGGACCCTTCTAGCTGTAAGGCAACAGTGCTAACCACTGCACCACCGTGCTGCATAAAATTAACTTTAAAAAAATGATTTTTAACAGAAATGTTGGCCAACTTAAAAGTATGTCCATGTACCCACTCAATACTTGGTTGGGGCTCCTTTTGCATGAATTACTGCATCAATACAGCGTGGCATAAAGGCGATCAGCCTGTGGTACTGCTGAGGTGTTGTGAAGGCCCAGGTTGCTTTGATAGCGATCTTCATCTTGTTTGACTTTGTTGAGTCTGGTGTCTCATTTTCCTCTTGACAATACTCCATAAATTCTCTGTGGGGTTTTGGTCTGGAGAGTTTGCAGGCCAATCAAGCACAGTGATAACATGGCCATTAAACCAGGTTTTGGTACCTTTGGTAGTGTGGGCAGGCGCCAAGTCCTGCTGGACAATGAAATCAGCATCTCCATAAGGTTTGTCAGCAGAGGGGAGCATGAAGTGCTCTAAAATTTCCTGGAAGATGACTGTGCTGACTTTGGACTTGATAAAACACAGTGGACAAACACCAGCAGATGACGCTGACTTCCTGTTGGGTCATCAAACCGCCCTATATTAGGGGGCAGCTGCCATGAGGAATTCCTCTTGGGCCAGATGACTTCACTAGGTGCAGTCTATGTACAGTGTTCCTAAAGCCCTATTAAACATGCATTCAGTGATACGTCTCTGTCAGCCTCATTCTTCACCAGATTTGTGGACATAACACAATGCATTGATCCATAAACACACAGATTGATTTTTTTTTTTTTTAAAAATGCGAACACATATACTTTTGGGTTATCAGTGAATCAATGGCATTTTCAGTCCACTAGATGGTGAAAATCAAACACACAGTCAAGTGAAGTCATAGCTTGTCTCGGTAATTTGCAGCCAGCTTTGAAAGTTAGAAACCAGTTAGCTCAAAGTTAGCTCAAATGTTGGGCCTTTTCTGGATTTTATAACAAAGATGGAAGGAAAGACCTTGACACGACACACAACCTGCAAGAAGTGCTGCACGGAAAAAAGAAAAAACACTCTGAATATGGCGGGCCAGCACACATCTTGAAGCAGCATTAGCAACGGCTAAGCTAAAGAGACACCAGCATGGAGCTTTTTCTCCAAGCGTCAAGTAAGTATTTATTTATGAAGCACTTTTCACAGACATATAGTCACAGAACGCTGCACAATAAAATGGAATAAAAGGAAGTTGATAGATAAAAACAATTTCAAAAATACAAAAACAAGTTAAAACACAAGATTAAAATAATTTTAAAATATCAGACTTACCATTAAAAAGTTTAAACTCAAAGGAAAGCTTCCTTAAACAAAAAGGTTTTCAGCTGCTTTTTAAAAGAGTCCACAGAGTCAGCTAAATATATCTAGAGTGGGAGTCAGTTCCATACACATCCACCACCGTCCATGTGTGCAAAGACGTGTCTCCATGGAAAATGAAGTCCCGAGAATACTTTATTATATGAAAAGAGATGTCAACAGTTTTACTTTGGGACATGATTTGAGGTTCAATCAAGTGAAAAAATTTCAAATATATGGGATTGTGATACTTGATTATCGCAATATTGTGATTATCGTTGAATCGTGATAGGATCGAATCGTCACCCAAGAATTGCGATCCGAATCAAATCGCAAGGTCCCTTGCGATTCCCACCCCTTGTAGTTTTGGAGGATTCTTGCTAACACACTGTGAGAAGATAAGAGCCTTGGCGGAGGTATATGTTGTTGGATCATCACCAAAATGTTATGGGTTCCTCTCTAGTCCAAGGACAACCTCTGGTGAGAATTTCATCCAAATCCATCCAGTAGTTCTTCTGTAATCCTGCTGCACAAATACAAACAAGGTCTTTGGTGGAGGTATACACTCTCAGATCATCACCAAAATTTAATGGGTTCATCCTTGGCCCAAGGGCTACTGTGATGTTGTATTTCATGTTTTATTGTGAAGTGTGGTGTAGTGGCGGCCACCTCTTCTTCCGCCACTGCACCACCCCATAAATACCAGGGGGCATCCATGTTACGGGCTCTTTGCCGATGCCCCTGCCTGGTGGCTGTGTTGTGTGTAACCACCCCTTTAATAAAGTGAAGTTCAACTGTGCACCTGGCCTCATCATTACAAAGGTAATTCTGACATAACATTTTGGTGATGAGGATGGGATGGAGGCATGTGTTTCACTGCTTCGGCCCTTCCTGGAGCTCCCAGGCGAGCCACCTGTGCCCTGGCCAAGATGGTTTGCCGCCTTTCAAAACTACATCGTGGCGCTCGACCTGGGTAAGCTAGATAAACTGAGGGCATGTACATTTCTGGTGCATAATTTGGGGTTTGAGGACCAGCGTATCCTGCGTACACTAGGGGCTTCTGACAGGCAGTGACACCTTATGACTGGCAGTGACACCAAAGGGTGGGTGAGCCTGTCTACCACTTCGTCACCGATCTTAGGCAGCTGGCTAGTGAGTGTCGTTTTGGGCCACTGGAGGAAGAGATGGTGCGTGACCAGCTGGCGGAGCACACAACCAACAATGCTTTATGAGCTAGGCTATTCTCGGCGCCAAGTGACCTAACGTTATCCGAGGCTGTCGAGCTAGCTCTGCAAGTGGAGACCGCAGACAAGCTAGCTTTGGAGCTAAAGTGGTGCCAATCACAATGGCAGCTGGGGCCTGCCACTGCAGCATTAGTAGTGGACCCAGAGAGCGAGGATTGTGCGACCAACAACAACGCGGAAACCAACACCATCAGTTGAAGGTCTGCCCTGAGAAAACCCTTGTGTATGGGTTGTGGGTCCGCGAAGCACCGATACAAGGCTAGGGAATGCCCGACTAAAGGGAAGCGCTGTAGTAAGTGTGGACGCTTGAACCATTATGACAGGGTGTGTTGTATGTCCAAGCCGAAGAACCCATGGAGAAAAACAACTTCACCCGCCCCGACAACTGTCCATGCGGTGTCCCCATGTACCAACGGGTTCACGTTCTGCAAGGTGACGCTGGATGGTGAGGAGGTGCCGCTGCTGGTTGTCACGGAGGCGGAGGGATCATTATTGAATTGGGCCACAGTGAGGAAATTTTTTCCCCACTACAAAATAAAAGGCAACCCAGCGCCGCTCTACGGTTATGGAGGTGGAAGGCTGCGCACGGTTGGAACACTGGAGTTAACGGCTCGGTACAAGTCGGCAGTGATGGCTGACTTCACGTTCCACGTGACGGCCCGAGGTGACAACATCATGTGCTGTTACCTGTTTTATGGACTGGGGTTCGCCATTAAAGACAATGCTGGGGAAGAGTAGACTGGTTGTGGCCAGCAGAACCATCCAGTTCTGGTCATGGAGGACAACGCTGTGTGGGACAAAGATTTACAGGGCACCACAGTGGTCAACTGGACCAGCCTCACTCAGGTTTGAAGCAGGAAAGTCTCGGTGCTGGTGCTCGAGGTACCGTGAAAGAGGGTACTGAGCATGACGGCGAGGTACCTGTGTCGGCAAGTGACGCCAATGAGCTAGCCTCAGTTTCTTCCGGAGTTCAGCCACAGTGGGCTGGAGGATCTGGAGCTACAATAGCGACTGCTGCAGCAGTTTTACAAGGAGTCGGGGCCAGACCAACAGGCACGGAGGGACCGTGTGCCAATCAGCAACACTGCAGGCTGAGCAGAGCTCCTCTGAGAGTTGTGGACCTGGTCCGGGCTCGAGGGGAGGGACGTCCATGGCGGATGTGGGCCAAATGACAGCCAGAGGAACACCAAGAGTGGCTGCGCATCGTGGCTGAGTGGGGCGCAGCCTACTTCCAGCTGTTGGACGGTTCATGGAGGCATGCCAATGAGCTGCAATGTGCCCGGGAGGAGGCTTCAGATGGCGGGTCCGGATGACAGAGGTGGTCGATGGCAAAGAGAAGAGGCACTCTCGTCTATGGGGTCAGCTGCAATCCTGGTGGCGTGCCGCTTCCAGGGGCAAGCCTACTGAGGGGCTGCCCTGGGCCCCCCACAAGCCAGTTCTACCCCTTTCTGCCAGAAGGACAGTAGGGTAGTTTTGAAAAAAATAATACAATAAGTTCTAATGTTCATATGTTTGTGTATGTTAAAAAAAATAAACTAAAAGGTTATTGTTCTGGGTGTATTTATATTTTAAGAACACGGCAATGTTTTAAGTTGTTAATGGACTTCATTTCTTTATTTATTTTACAGGTGGCAGAATAATCCACCTTCCCCTGTGGGGTAGGACGGTAGTCCACCCGTCCTCCCTAGTTTTAGGTTTTGTTGTGTGACTGTGATAGGCCATTTAGTGATATCAGTTTTCGTTTTCTTAGTGCGTGTTTCGGGTCCTAAATTGGAGAAGGTCTTGATTGTGTGTGTGTTTTTGGACTTTCTACGGGGGAGGAAAATGTGATGTTGTATTTCATGTGTTGTTGTGAAGTGTGGTGTAGTGGCGGCCACCTCTTCTTCCACCACCGCACCGCCCCATAAATACCAGGGGGCATCCATGTTACAGGGTTTTTGCTGATGCCCCTGCCTGGTGGCTATGCGGTGTGTGACCACCCCTTTAATAAAGTGAAGTTCAACTGTGCACCTGGCCTCGTCGTCCATCCTTCCATCCTCTTCCGCTTAATCCTTTTCGTGCCGTGGGGGGGGGGGGGCGCTTGAGCCTATCCCAGCATCTTTTGGCAAGAGGCAGGGTACACCCTGGACAGATCGCCAGTCCATCGCAGGGCCAACACAGAGAGACAGACAACCATTTACTCTCACATTCATAATTAAGGACAATTTAGAATACCCAGTTTGATGCCAACTGACCTAACTTGCATGTTTTTGGCACATGGCCTCGTCATTACAAAGGTAATTCCGACATAACAGCAACCTCTGACGAAAATTTAATCAAAATCCGTACAGTAGTTTTTGTGTAATCCTGCTAACAAACAGACAGACAAACCACCCTGAAAACATAACTTCCTTGGCAGAGGTAAAAATGAAAGGGCATACAAGAGTAAAACACCACATCATGACTGAAGAGTAAAGTGATACATTAAGTAAATGAGGTCGTCATGAGCTCTCCACGCGCTTCACCAAAGCGCAAGGAGGAGGAGAAAGATAAAAGGATTTAAGCGCAGGATTTCACCATACACACATTTATTGACATATACTGTTCACTAATAAAGACGAACAAGTAAATTACAATACAATATGAATGTGCTTGGGAGAGCAGGGAAGACTACGGGAAGCTCAACTGACTCGGGGGAACGCAAACTGGGCACAGCCTAAGCGTAGTGGTTACGCTGCAAGAAGAAACGCCACCTGAAGTGTAGAAGACTCACTGCAAGAGGAAATGCTTCAGGTAGGGCGTAGCAGCGACCGCACAGAGAAACGCAACAGTTTACTCATGAGCAGGAACAGTCCAGAAAGTCCATTTCTCTCGGTAAGCATAATCCAGTTGTCTTTCCCGACGTGACGGTCACACCATGGAAAACAGGAGTGACTCATACAATGACCCAGCAGTGTTTGTCTAGTGAAGAAAATACAAACGCCACTGGCCACACAAATTGGGCACACCTGAGCGAGGCGCGGGAAAGATAATTACCGGGGCTGGGAACAGCTGGTGGAATTAAGGAGAGCAAGGGGGCGTGGTTGGATCGACAGACTGTCAGCAACGTGGGAAAAGGTAGGTCACCGAGGCTGACTAACAGCTGCCGGTCAGGCAGTGGCTATGGTAATAGAATAAGTACAGGAATACACAAAATGCACATAAACAATGAAACCAAAACCCACAGAGAGATTGAGGCCGAGCCGGGGAAAGCCAAGCCAGCTCGGCTCGTGACATGAGGTAAATAAATGTAAATTATGCCTACGTGCTATTATTATCCTATGGTGCATTTTACTTTGTGCAATAAAAAAACAATGAAAAAAATTAATGCATATTTAATGCTTTATATACCCTTGAGAATGTAGGAATGCTGGCACAATAAATCTCCCTGAATACTACACAAAAACAATGCATTACCAACATTTGGAAACATTAGCTTTTTAAATCATGCTCACACACAACATTATGTAATGCCAACATTGTCACATGTAGGGTGCTGTCTGGGAAAGGGACCAATTGTATGGAAGGCTATCCCATTCAAAACGTTGCCATGATGTGTAGTTACATTTCTGGAGAGAAACGTCAGGTCAACATCAGCTATATATTCATTGCAGCTCAGCTGAACTCTGGGAGGAGCAGAGGTTGGTCAGCAGGTCCTTGATATCACTGTTGTAGTATCATCAGGACTAAAGACTGCATGTTTTATTCACTGGGTATTGCTGCTGGTATACTCATAAATTTGCAACTTTTTTCTATAAAGTTTGCAATCTTTTTCAAAAGAATTTGCTATTTTTTTCTCATATTTTCATGATTTTTCTTGTAAATTTGCTGCTATCATCTCACTGCTATACTAAGTTGTCCTCTATAAACTATCTTTACAGTCTATATGAGGATGGAGGGTGGCAGGTTAACAGAGGGAAGGATTTTGGATCATTTTCTGACAAAGGTAACAGCCTTCTTAATTTTTTTTTTGCAAATTTTAATTTTTTGCAATTTTTTTGGGTCATTGCCCTTTTGTCCTGTAAATATATAATCAATGACAAAGACCATGGTGAGGTGATAATATTGTAAAAATGATCCCCCACACTTTTGAAAAGCTTGCTATGCCCCTGCACACATCAGTGTTGTAAAATGCCTAAACATTTAAAACTTAATACTGCCGTGATTGTGGAGGTTCTGACCAGTGATTAGGCATATGTGGCCACACAATGTGTGTATCCGGTGAGCTTGACAGGCACATGGGCAAAGCACAGGAAAGTCAGCTGACACTGTCAGCCAGCTGGGAGTGTCCAGTCTCTTTTCTCACGTGCTCTCCTGACGGTTGCGCTGCATGGCTACATATGTCGAATTACAGTTCAGACCCTCCACAATCATAGTAACATTAGATCTTCATTATGCTCTTTATCTAGTCACATCTGGCACTTCTCATTTCCGTGTTTTGTGCATGGACCACTCTGGTGTAGGTTACGCCCACTCACTTGTGATTGGCTTTGCCACACATGTGAAATGCAAAGCTTTCACCCTTTCAGAGCAGGTGGTCATAAATAACACTGAGGCGCCCTGAAACACAGCATTTTCTGGGAGAGCACAGAGAGTGGCTTTCTTGATCTCAAGTAAAATGACACAGAAACTATTTTTAATCAAAATACAGATATATGTTCATGATGATGAAGTCTGAAATTGATCCACAGAAAAGGCAGTCACTGAACCCATTTATAACGATGGGTGACCCACCCTTATTGTCTTATTTGTTGCAGGGAGGTGAACTAGCACCAAGGACCGGTATACCGTATGATTATTTTCAGCTTTGAATCATGCACAGCTACTTTAGTATATCCTATGAATTAAACAGGGGGGCTGAAAATAAATATAGTCAAAAACAATTATCCCAAATAAAACTTGAAAATATACCCAGAAAAGTGAAGACAGAAGTGCCACGGCATTACGTCACTGTGTCGTCCATTACACCTTCTAAATCAGATATTGTGTGTCTGCTCTGTTCACAGTTAAATGTGTTTCCCTATCACAAAGGCAAAGTACAAAACTAATGGGTTCTCCAGATTAAGACGTGCACACCATAACAAATTACAATGAATCAGAGTGAGGGATTGGGGTCAGAGGATAATCTCACTGTTTAGTTTGACTGTTCATCCAGGACATCAAAGACATGCGGCCCAGTACGACAGAATAATGCTGACATCAAATCCAAAAGCCTCTTTCTTCATCAGCAGGCTGTGGTGCACGAGGAAGGGACTGCTGCTGCTGCTGTTGATGATGAGCTGTCATGCACCCTACTGATGAAGGCAAAATCAAACTCCACGTGAAGCACTCTATACAGAAAATTATCCGTATCACCCTTTTTTCTCTGCACACACACCGATAGGGAAACATTGTGTGTGTCCTATTCCTCCCATGTCAGCAACATCACTTTCTGTGGGCAATGATGTAACATAATAAGGACTGACACTGTCTCTGTCCTGCACATCTTTATTTATGAAGTGAACAGTCAGGGATTCTGTTGATTTGTGTCTGATGTGCTTTTAAACACATGTATGGAGAGGAGATAGAGGGGCCTGACGTTTCTGACATCAAAAAAAACACATCCGCCCCCTGACGTCTCTCTTTATCTGGGGGTCTCCTTGCATGTTCTGCAAAAATAAGCTGTTATAGAGTGGCTTTGCCAACATTCCACAATGTGTTGTGTTGGTGGATTAAAGGGGAGATGGCAACATATCCAGCACAGATTTACACCAGGAGCTTAACCCTCAGAACTAACCATCCCCACTCCCAGACACCTCAGTAGGAAGGTGAGAGAGGAAGAAAAGAAGGGAAATCTTTAAGGGGGAAAGAAGCGGCGGGATGGCAGCGACTGCGAAGAGAAGATGAGCTCCGTCTCCAAGCAACACTCTGCATAGGGAGGGAGGGAGGAAAAGACACTTGAGAGGGAAGGAGGAAAAAGACAGAGAGCGGAAAGGAGGTTGTCTCTGCATAGCAGCAAACTGCACTGGGTCACCCACCCTCTGCTGCAGCCATGGCTCAATGCCACCACTATAAAACATTTGCATCCCACAGGATGGACAGTGAGAAACAAGAAGCAGGCCATATAAGATGATAACGACACTCCTAGATCTAAGCTGGGTGGGCATATTGGAGGATACAGTTCATGACTCAATAATTAACATGTACTTCATAACAGAGTCATTTGAATAAATAATCCTTATTTAAAGTGCTAATAAAAGTTTCTGTGATTTGTCGGCTAGATGGTTTCAGATCCAGTTGTAATGACGCATAGTGATGAATTGTATGATGATCAGAATACACAAAGAGTGACTCACACTTCCTGGTGGGCATCACTTTCTCATTCTTTTGGTGTTATAATATCTTAGAGCCATGTTTTTGAACCAGGTTTCCCCAGATCATTCAGGGTTCCGTGGGAAATTGTCTAATTTCATTTCTTAATTGGTCTCCTCCATGGATTGCCACCTTATTGCGGTGGAGGAGTTTGGGTGTCCTAATGATCCCAGGAGCCATGTTGTCAGGGGCAAATTGTCCTGGGTGAAGGGCCAGACCAAGAGCGGTCCAATAGATCCCTAGATGAAAAAAGTTACAAGGACCCAGTGTACCCACAGGAGTCACATGGGTAAAGCCCTCCAGTGGGCTCACCACCTGCAGGAGGGACTATGGCGATCATGGTGCTATGTGAACTGGGTAGCCGTCTGAGCTACTCTGTTTGGAGTGCTGTTTGGACCCCCAGATAAGTAGTAGAAGATGGATGGAACTGGTCCAAAAAATTGCAAAAAATGTGCCGCTGTTGTGCATGGGTGTCTACAGGCTACAGACTTAGGGTGCTTTAACACCTACAGGCTTTAGTTCATTTCAATCAAACTTGAGTTTGTTTTCTCTGTTAGTGCGGTTCGTTTTGTCTGGTGAGAACATGGTAATCGTACTCAGGTGTGCACCAAAGCAACCATGCCGAGAGGTCTCAGTTCAAATCAACTGGGGAACTCTGGTATGGTGAGAAAGGGACTGTACGAAAACAGGACCAGTGGCAAACGGTAGAACATTTTATGTCACTGTATATACCTGATAGACCTTCAACAATATCTGTGGCTGAGCATGTCACGGTTCTGGAGGATTAATGAACATTAAACATGTTATTTTCCATCTGTAGCTGCCTTCATTTTTAAAATGTACGATTTGCCAAAAGTGGTATATGTACATAATATAATAAACGATAACCAGGGCGAAGACCCCCCCCTCCCCCGGTAGATTACGCTACGATTTGTATTATTTTCTCTACAAAAATGCATAAATGCACAGTAGTCATCCTACTTTCTGTATTTACATTTCCTGTTCTCGTAGCAAAAAAAATCTGACCAATAAGAACAGAGAACGTTCTGACGTAAGTCTTGGGGGATTTAACGTGACACAGTTTGGTCCGCTTGAATTTTTGCCTGCGTGAAAGGGAACCTAACCAAGAAGAAAATGATACAAAGTAACAAACTTATCAACTGATTGTGATATCCTACCGTGTAGCAATGATCACACTTGAGTTATTTGTTTGGCTAACTCTGCCGTTTATTCTGCAACACACATAATATGACTGAACATGGATTCTGCGCGGGGTTTTTACACTCTTGTTCTAATGTGTCCCCTTAATAGTAGTGCTGAACAATACAGGTAGTTCCCCCTAGAGGCATGTGCCAGTAATGTTTTAAATTAGACTTGCAGTCTACCACATCCCTCCCCTCTAGATTAAACTACTTTTAATTACACTAGCCAATTATGCTGGACATCCTGGAACTCCCATTTAACCCTAAACAATCACAGTTACTTTTAACTTCTTAAACACATGTGCCATGCACATAATTTCTTTCTCTTTTTTTTTTTTTTTTTTTTTTTTTTTTACATGTATAACACACATAACAGTCTAACTGGGGATTTGGTTTGACTACCGCATCCCAGTGAGGTTCCAGGACGCATTCTTGTCCTGTGGCTGGGGAACTCACTACTGACTAAGTATAGTCCTTCAAGTAGTCTGGAGCTTTCCTAGCTCGCTGAGATCTTCTCACGGCGGGTGAGCCAACTGCAGGTGAAGACTCAGACTGCTCCACTGTTTCGGCTGCTGCAGTGCTGCCCGTAGAATCTGCAGAGACGGTTACCTCAGGTTTCACCTGAAGTGGTGGTTCGTTGATGCTCTCCTCAGAATGGGTGTCAGGCAACACCTCTGGTGCCATCGGCAGGGGAATGGAGCTCCTACCACGAACTTGGTCGATGTGTCGCCTCACCACTTGTCCATGACCTAATGTCACCTTGAATGACACAGGGCCTGTCTTTTCTGTTATTTCTCCTGGTACCCAGGCTGGTCCTGAGCCAAAGTTGCGGGTGTAGACCACGTCTCCTTCTCTCAGTATTCTCTCTCTAGCATGCATGTCATGATAACCTTTTTGTTTCTCTTGTTTGTCATGCACTTTGTTTCTGAAGTCTGGATGTATTAAGTCAAATGTTGACCTCAACTTCCTTCCACACAACAGCTCAGCTGGTGACTTGCCAGTTGTAGATTGGGGTGTTATTCGATAGCTGAACAGAGCTCTCGACATTCGGGTTTCAATAGAGTCTCCTGTCATCTTTTTCATGAGTGACTTGAATGTCTGCACGGCCCTCTCGGCTAAGCCGTTAGAAGAAGGATGGTATGGCGCAGTCATGATGTGACGTATGCCATTCTTTTCAGAAAACTCTTGGAACTGTTCACTCGTAAAACATGTACCGTTATCTGATACTATGATTTCAGGTAGCCCATGTTGGCTGAAACTCTTTCTAAGACATTCAATGGTAACAGTAGAAGTAGAGCTACTCACAGAATATGCATCGATCCACTTTGAGTATGCGTCAACTATGATCAGGAACATTCTTCCCATCCATGGACCTGCGTAGTCAATGTGAATTCTTCTCCATGGTTTATCTGGAACTTCCCAGGGATGTAGTGGGGCTGCTGGAGGACTGTTCCTGTTCTCCTGGCATGCCGCACATGACTTCACAAGCGCCTCCACCTCTGCATCCATGTTGGGCCACCACATGTAACTCCTCGCCAACGCTTTCATGCGAGTGATGCCAGGGTGTGCTTGGTGTAGTTGTTGCAGTAAGGCATTCCTACCAGGTGGTGGAACAACCACGCGTCCTCCCCACAGGATACAACCTTCCTGGGTGCTGAGCTCATCCTGTCGTCGGGCATAGGGAATGAACTCAGGACTGTTCATCTTCGGCCATCCTCGCAAGATGTATTCTCGCACTCTTGCTAGAACAGGGTCTTTGTCTGTCCACTTCTTTATTTGTTGTGCGTTCACCAGGGGCACGCCGATATCTTCAAACAATAGCACTCTCTCCTCCTCCTCAGGCGTGCTGTCTCTTCCTCCATCCAAGGGTAGCCTACTCATCGCGTCAGCATTCGTATGGTCCCGTCCGGCTTTGTAAACGATGGTGTACTCATACGCTGCTAATGTAACGGCCCATCTCTGAATTCTCTGAGATGTCATCTGGGGTATGGCTCTCATTTCACTGAACAGTGAAATTAGTGGCTTGTGGTCAGTCACTATAGCGAACTGTCTCCCGTACAGGTATTTGTGGAATTTTTTTACACCAAATACTACTGCAAGGCCCTCCTTGTCTAGCTGGGAGTAGTTTTTCTCAGCTGCACTAAGAGTTCTTGAGACGAACCCTATGGGTCTCTCTGAGCCATCCTCCATACGATGAGAGAGTACAGCACCCACACCGTAGGGTGATGCGTCACACGCCAGGATGAGTGGTTTGTTTGAATCATAGTGCACTAACACACTACAGGACTGAAGTAGCGCTTTGGACTCTTCAAACGCCTTCTGCTGCTTGACCCCCCATGACCATTTTTCTTCCTTCTTAAGTAAGGTATGTAGTGGTGCCAGCAGCGTGGAGAGCTTTGGGAGGAACCTATGGTAATAGTTCAACAAGCCCAGGTAGGCTTTTAACTCAGTAACATTTTGTGGCTCAGGTGCCTCCGCAATGGCTTCCACTTTGTCTGTTAGAGGGTGTAGACCACTGGCGTTGATCTTGTGGCCTAGGAACACCACCTCTTTTCCCATGAACTCACACTTGCTTCTTTTCAACCTCAGACCGCTTTTCTCCAACCGTTGAAGCACTTCCTTCAGCGTTTTCAGATGTTCTTGTTCATTTGGTCCTGTACAAAGGATGTCATCCAAATAAACGGCAACATTCGGAATTCCACCTAGGATGCCCTCCATAGTTCTCTGGAATATAGCAGGACTGGAAGCTACTCCAAATGGTAAGCGTGTGTAGGTATATAAGCCTTTGTGTGTATTGATGGTTACATACTTTCTTGATTCTTCTTCCAGGACTACTTGTTGGTAGGCGTGACTCATGTCTAATTTCGTGAAGTGTCGGCCGCCATTCAGCTGTGCGAAGAGGTCCTCCACTTTAGGAATGGGATACTGATCCACCCGTGATGCTCGATTGACAGTGAGTTTGTAATCTCCACATATTCTAATGGAGCCATCCGGCTTTCTCACTGGGACTATGGGCGCCGCCCATTCTGCAACCTGCACTGGCTCAATGATCTTGTCATCCAGCAGCCTCTGTAGCTCGCTTTCGACCAGTGGCTTGACTGCATAGGGCACCGGTCGGGGTTTGCAGAATCGTGGTTGGGCCTCCTTGTCCACATTAATCTTTGCAGTGACACCTTTTAGCTGTCCTAAGCCTTCTTTGAACACCTCAGCGTGTCTTTCGAGGATCTCCTCCAGCTGCAATTTGGGCTGAGATTCCACTTTATTCACCAACTGATCAATCATGGCCAGTTCTTGTAGCCAACTTCGCCCTAGTAGATTTGGTCCTTCGCTCCCAACTACTACTACAGGTAAGTCCTTTTCTTTGTTTTCGTGCTGCACCTTCACTTGTGCCATGCCTAGCACGTCTAGCTTCTCTCCTGTGTATGTTTTTAATTTTAATGAACAGGGATTTAATTCTGCTGTGTCTGTTTTCTTCCACAGTTGTGTATATTGCTGTTTACTTAATATGGTTACTCCACAGCCTGTATCAACTTCAAATGTTACTTTCATTCCATTAACATTCATGGTACGCGTGATGGGCGCTACCTTGGTCAGCTCCTCTGACGTGTTGTAAATTGTGTGAAAACCCATGTCTTCTGTATCACTTTCTCCCTCCCCTCTCAGTTGATTCGCTCGCTGTTCCTTTCCTGGGCCCTTGTTTTCATACTTTTGCCCATTAACTGTCGCTTTCAGCACCTGTGCGCTGTCCACCTTTATTCTACATGCTTTCTTAATGTGCCCTCGCTTGCCACAATTATGACACAGCTCAGTGGCAAATTTGCACTCGGCGGCATTGTGCTGGCCTTTGCAGCGATAACAACTGGGGAATTTGTGCTGAGTTTTGTCAGTCGACACTTTGTGGACACCTACTTGGGTCTTAGGCACACGAACATGCGTTGCTGTGTCCTCTGTTAGCTTCCCTTGCATCTCTCTCACATCTTTAGATGCTGTTTCCATCGCTTGGCATAATTCCAAAGCCTTCACAAAAGTGAGTTTTGTTTCAAATAAAAGTCGCCGTTGCATACGGTCATCATTCACTCCACACACAAGTCTGTCTCTTAACATTTCTTCCAATGAGTCTTTGTAATCACAGTGCAGTGTTAATTTCCTCAATTCTGCCACATACTCTGCTATGGACTCAGTGTTCCTCCTTATGCGTGAATTAAATTTGAATCGTTGCACGATTTCACTCGGTTTGGGGCTGAAGTGCTTCTGAAGCTCAGCAGTAAGCTGGTCGTACGTTTTATCTTTCGGTAATGCAGGGCTTATTAAATTTCTCAACAAGCTGTAAGTAGTTGCACCAACTCCACTCAACAGTACAGCCTTCCTTTTGTCTGGCTCCTCAATGTCATTAGCTTCGAAGAAAAAGTCCAACATTTCACTATATTCTTCCCATGACTGAGTCGAGTTATCAAAAGGGGTTACCGTTCCGATTACAGCCGCCATTGCTCGTCGTGGTGGGGAAACCTCGTTTTTCCTCCTCTGAACTTGCACTCGAACTACTGGAGTCACTTGAGTTCGCCACACTTGCAATGTTCTCTGTTTGTCGCCGCTGATTTTTTTCTTTTAATCCTCGTCGCCAATTGTGTGATATCCTACCGTGTAGCAATGATCACACTTGAGTTATTTCTTTGGCTAACTCTGCCGTTTATTCTGCAACACACATAATATGACTGAACATGGATTCTGCGCGGGGTTTTTACACTCTTGTTCTAATGTGTCCCCTTAATAGTAGTGCTGAACAATACAGGTAGTTCCCCCTAGAGGCATGTGCCAGTAATGTTTTAAATTAGACTTGCAGTCTACCACACTGATTCATACAAAAGTAAACAAATTTAGGTGTGAAAGCACCCTTAGAGCATTCGGCTTGATTGTTACTGCTATGTACTGTACATTGTCCTCTCTCTTCTCCAGGTCCACTTTTACATTAATAACCATTCTGTGCCTGAGAGCACTTGCTTTTGTACACACTCCAAAATACACCATGTGGCATTATGCACATAACTGGTTTGCAATCTGCCAAGAATGAAGAAAAAGGAACAACTCTTACCAAATGGGCAGCATTTGTAAATGTTCCATTTCATGTGTGTTAAGTGTTTTTGTTTAGAGTTCCTTTTCTAACAGTAACAGTTAAAATTGCAGAGTTGAATATTTATAACATACGGCGTCCTACTTCCTTGTTTGAAAATGGTTGCGTTCACATCTCCCATGGACCATACTTGAATATGCATCAATCATGCCTGAGACCACCCTCTCAAGTGGGTAAAGCATGTTTTGTGTTCTCAATTTCAGAGGCAAGTGTGTGGATTCGGGCCCAGGTCCACCGTCGGAAAGGCCTGCTATCTTCTTCTTTCAGCTGCTCCCTTTAGATGTCGTCACGGTGGATCATCTGCCTCCATCTCACCTTATCCCCTGCATCTTCCTCAGTAACACCAAACCTCTCCTTGTCCTCCTTCACTACATCAATGAATCTTCTCTGCGGTCTTCCTCTTTTCCTCCTGCCTGCCAGCTCCATCTTCAACATCCTTTGTCCAATATATCCACTATCTCTCCTCTGCACATGTCCAAACCATCTCAGTCTTGCCTCCTACTTTGTCTCCAAACCGCTCAACCTGAGCTGTCCCTCTGATATACTCATTTCTAATTCTGTCCCTCCTAGTCAGTCCCAATGAAAATCTTAGCATCTTCAACTCTGCCACCTCCAGCTCAATCTCCTGTCTTTCTGTCAGCGCCACCATCTCCAAACCATACATCATAGCAGGTCTCACTACCATCTTGTAAATCTTCCCTTTTACTCTTGCTGCTACCCTTCTGTCACAAATCACCCCTGACACTCATCTCCCCCACGCCACCCTGCCTGCACTCTCTTCTTCACCTCTCTTGTAAATTTTCCATTGCATTGGATGGTTGACCCCAGGTATTTAAACTCATCTACTTTCACTACCTCTACTCCTTCCATCCTCACCGTTGCACCTGCCTCCCTCTCAGTCACACTCATGTATTCTGTCTTGCTTCTACTGACTTTCATTCCTCTGCCCTCCAGAGCATGCCGCCACCTCTCCCAGTTCTCTTCCACCTGCTCCCTACTCTCACTACAGATCACAATGTCGTCTGCAAACATCATGGTCCATGGAGACTCCTGCCTGACCTCGTCTGTCAGCCTGTCCATCACCATGGCAAACAAGAAGGGACTTAGAGCCAATGCCTGATGTAACCCCATCCCCACCTTGAACCCATCTGTCACTCCTACAGCACACCTCACCACCGTCTCGCTGTCCTCATACATGTCCTGCACCACCCTCACATACAGTGGGGCAAAAAAGTATTTAGTCAGCCACCAATTGTGCAAGTTCTCCCACTTAAAAAGATGAGAGAGGTCTCCAATTTTCATCATAGGTATACTTCAACTATGAGAGACAAAATGAGAAAAAAAAATCCAGAAAATCACATTGTCTGATTTTTAAAGAATTTATTTGCAAATTATGGTGGAAAATAAGTATTTGGTCACCTACAAACAAGCAACATTTCTGGCTCTCACAGACCTGGAACAACTTCTTTAAGAGGCTCCTCTGTCCTCCACTCGTTACCTGTATTAATGGCACCTGTTTGAACTCGTTATCAGTATAAAAGACACCTGTCCACAACCTCAAACAGTCATATTCCAAACTCCACTATGGCCAAGACCAAAGAGCTGTCAAAGGACACCAGAAATAAAATTGTAGACCTGCACCAGGCTGGGAAGACTGAATCTGCAATAGGTAAGCAGCTTGGTGTGAAGAAATCAACTGTGGGAGCAATTATTAGAAAATGGAAGACATACAAGACCACTGATAATCTCCCTTGATCTGGGGCTCCATGCAAGATGTCACCCTGTGGGGTCAAAATGATCACGAGAACGGTGAGCAAAAATCCCAGAACCACACGGGGGGACCTAGTGAATGACCTGCAGAGAACTGGGACCAAAGTAACAAACGCTACCATCAGTAACACACTACGCCGCCAGGGACTCAAATCCTGCAGTGCCAGACGTGTCCCCCTGCTTAAGCCAGTACATGCCCAGGCCCGTCTGAAGTTTGCTAGAGAGCATTTGGATGATGATCCAGAAGAGGACTGGGAGAATGTCATATGGTCAGATGAAACCAAAATAGAACTTTTTGGTAAAAACTCAACTTGTCGTGTTTGGAGTAGAAAGAACACCATACCTACTGTGAAGCATGGGGGTGGAAACATCATGCTTTGGGGCTATTTTTCTGCAAAGGGACCAGGATGACTGATCCGTGTAAAGGAAAGAATGAATGGGGCCATGTATCGTGAGATTTTGAGTGAAAACCTCCTTCTATCAGCAAGGGCATTGAAGATGAAACGTGGTTGGGTCTTTCAGCATGACAATGATCCCAAACACGCTGCCCGGGCAACGAAGAAGTGGCTTCGTAAGAAGCATTTCAAGGTCCTGGAGTAGCCTAGCCAGTCTCCAGAGCTCAACCCCATAGAAAATCTTTGGAGGGAGTTGAAAGTCTGTGTTGCCCAGCGACAGCCCCAAAACATCACTGCTCTAGAGGAGATCTGCATGGAGGAATGGACCAAAATACCAGCATCAGTGTGTGAAAACCTTGTGAAGACTTACAGAAAATGTTTGACCTCTGTCATTGCCAACAAAGGGTATATAACAAAGTATTGAGATGAACTTTTGTTATTGACCAAATACTTATTTTCCACCATAATTTGCAAATAAATTCTTTAAAAATCAGACAATGTGATTTCTGTGATTCTGGATTTTTTTTTTCTCATTTTGTCTCTCATAGTTGAGGTATACCTATGATGAAAATTGGAGACCTCTCTCATCTTTTAAGTGGGAGAACTTGCACAATTGGTGGCTGACTAAATACTTTTTTGCCCCTCTGTACTTCTCTTGGCACCCTATCATATGCTTTCTCTAGATCCACAAAGACACTGTGCAACTCCTTCTGACCTTTTCTATACTTCTCCATCAACACTCTTAGAGCAAACATTGCATCTGTAGTACTCTTTCTTGGCATGAACCGTATTGCTGCTCATTGATTGTCACCTCTCCTCTTAACCTGGCTTCAACAACTCTTTCCCATATCTTCATAGTGTGGCTGATCAACCTTATGCCTCTAGTTACTGCAGCTCTGAGCATCACTTTTGTTCTTGGAAACTGGTACCGAAACACTTCCTCTGCACTCCTGAGGCATCCTCTCACTCCCCAAGATTGTGTTAAACAATCTGGTTAAAAAGTCCACTGCCATCTCTCCTAAACATCTCCATACCTCGAGAGGTATGTTGTCTGGACCAACCGCCTTTCCATTCTTCATCCTCTTCAAAGCTGCCCTCACTTCTGCCTTGCTAATCCTCGGGACATCCTTGTTCACCATCTTTCCTTCATCCATCCTGCTCTCGCTCTCATTTTCAAGAGGAAAGACCTCCTATCTGTTTTCCACATTTATATACATTTGGTATACAAACCAGATTAGGCTTCATTTTTGTCCTAAAACATTTTTAATTTTGCTTTCCATGCTCACGCTTGATATTTTCCGCTGGTATCACATGCAAATGGTTATTAATCAATGATGATGAATAATAGAAGTCACAGGGAACAATAACAGTAAACAGACAGCAACTTTGTCTACTGTGTAATAAATAATAATTTCACACAATACACATACTGTATAGTGTGTTTGGGCACAAAGTAACAGTATTAAAGTAACAATAAAAAGCAGGTTTTTACCTTCTCATATGGATCTGAGTCATAGTTAAGTCCAATTCCACAGTCATCTGTGATTTCAGAGAGATCTTCATCGTCAAACTCCTCCAGGCTGATGTCGTGGGCTTGCCTGGAAATACATAAGAGAGAATATATTCACTACATGTTATTAAAAAAACCACTGACAGGTGAGATATGCCTCTATCATATATGGATACTCCTGAAGGGAATTTCCTTCTGACTTTTGCCAACACTCTGAAACCTCTTGTAGGAGGTATCTGCTCTAACTCATGTTGTCAGGCTCTGTCTGCATCTGAGCCCATCTACTGGACAAAGGCAGCCACACAAACACACCTACTAACCTCTGTTATGCCCCTTCCAACAACAGACACATCTCTAGATCAAAAGAATAATAGAAGCAATAAATATAATACTGTTTCATTCAGTTAGCTAATTCCTATTGTGTATATGTAGCTGTGGATGATAGAGAAGTGACTCATCAGCAGATGCCTTTCACACCAGAGTTTCTGAAGTTTCATTTACAGCCCCAGCTATCCACAGCAGGGAAGTAAATATAGTGCATCTCTGTAATGAGCCACAGCATTGCAAGTTTGCCTGAAGAGACTTTATGTTGTCTTTGCTCCATTTGTTTCAGCAGGCTCCCAGTCCAATGGCAGTTGGCTTGCAAAGTGTTGAAGGAAATACTGCACTGCAGCTTTTCTGCATAGATAAGGACACCCTACATACAGTATTACGTATGGATCCAAGATTACATCACTGCAATTCAGAGGTTTCATCTATACAATATCAGACGGTCCCATTAAGAAAATGGTGTATTGATCAATCTGTAAGTAAACTAGAGGGCACTCAGAGAGTGCTTACCTCCGCCAAGGCTCCATCCCTCCCTCCCTTTGTCCTCCCCTCTGTCCCTTTGTCCATCCATATCGGCATCCATCTGTACATTGCGAGATAGGGCCTTGGCGGAGGTATGCACTCAAAGATCACCTCCAACATCTAATGAGTTCATCTTTGGACCAAGAACCACCTCTGGTGAAAAGTTCCTCCAAATTCATCCAGTAGTTCTGGAGAATTGTTGCTAACACGCTGTGAGAAGATAAGAGCCTTGGTGGAGGTATGCATTTTGGGATCATCACCAAAATCTAGTCATGTGTTCAGTGTGCCATTACATACCTTTCCTGAAAATTTGAATGAAAGGCACTATATAAATGCAATCCATTATTATTATTATTATTATTATTATTATTCACAGAAAGAGAAATGGTCCTAATTTGGCTTGAGAAATACCCATTATGGCACCTACAGGTGATACAATAAGCAAAAACATTGCTATAAAAGACTCCATTTTCATAAAGAACACAGACGAGAGAGAGGTCATTGAAATTGTTAAATCTTTTAAAAGTAAAACATCTACGGATTGTGATGGTATTGACATGCTCTTAGTCAAAACTATCATTGAATGCTTAGTGAAACCACTGACGTATATCTGTAACCTGTCTCTCCAAACAGGTATATTTCCCAATGCAATGAAAATAGCTAAACTAATTCCGATATACAAGACGGGTGACAGAGGGGAATTTTCAAACTATAGACCAATTTCACTATTGCCGCAATTTTCCAAGATACTTGAAAAAATATTCTGTGAGAGAAGTGACAACTTCATAATGAAGAATAATTTATTGTGTGCGCAGCAATATGGGTTCAGACACAAGAGGACAACCGCATTTGCTCTAATGCAATTTATAGAAAAAATATCAACTGCCGTTGAAAATAAAGAGTATTCAGTTGGGGTATTCCTGGATCTTAAAAAAGCATTTGATACAGTGGATCATAATTTATTATTAAAGAAACTACAAAATTGTGGTATTGGGGGGTAGCACTGTCCTGGTTATGTAGTTACTTAAAGAATAGATATCAGTATGTATGTGTTGGTAACAAAAACTCACAGTTACTGAAGGTTACTTGTGGAGTCCCACAGGGTTCAGTTTTGGAGCCACTGTTATTCAATATGTATATAAATGATATATGTAAAGTTTCGGGAAAAAGTGGATTTAATATTGTTTGCTGATGACACTAATTTATTATGCAGTGGAAGCAATTTGGAACGACTTTTGGATACACTCAGAAAGGAATTAGGAAAGCTTAAACTGTGGTTTGATTCAAACAAATTAACGCTCAATTTAAGTAAGACAAAATTTATAGTTTTTAACAACCATCACAACAACTTAGTATCTAAACTCAGTGTAAATGGTGTAGAGATCGAAAGGGTATTCAAAACTAAATTTCTTGGAGTAATAACTGATAATAAACTGTGTTGGAAGTCACATATTAATTATATTAAAGGTAAAATATCTAAATCAATTGCAATACTACACAGAGTGAAATATTTGCTGAATCAACCCCCATTATATACACTACCGTTCAAAAGTTTGGGGTCACTTAGAAATTTCCTTGTTTTTGAAAGAAAAGCACTTTTTTTCCAATGACGATAACTTTAAACTAATCAGAAATACACTCTATATATTGCTAATGTGGTAAATGACTATTCTAGCTGCAAATGTCTGGTTTTTGGTGCAATATCTAGATAGGTGTATAGAGGCCCATTTCCAGCAACTATCACTCCAGTGTTCTAATGGTACAATGTGTTTGCTCATTGCATCAGAAGGCTAATGAATGATTAGAAAACCCTTGTGCAATCATGTTAGGTCTGCAATGCTGTAATTGTTGCAAATGGAGGATTCTTTGACGAAAGCAAAGTCTGAAGGAAAAAATTATTATTTCAAATACAAATCATTATTTCTAACCTTGTCAGTGTCTTGACTATATTTTCTATTCATTTTACAACTCATGGTGGTACATAAGTGTGACTTTTCATGGAAAACACAAAATAATTGTCTGGGTGACCCCAAACTTTTGAACGGTAGTGTACTTTGTATCATTCATTAATACTCCCATACATGACATACAGTATTGTACTGAAGTATGGGGAAATACATATAAAACAAACATATATCCAATCTTTATGCTTCAGAAGAGAGCTATTAGAATAATAAACCAAGCTGCTTACAGGGAACCAACAAACCCATTTTTTCTTAAATTAAAAGCTCTCAAGTTGAAAGATCTGGTTGACTTTAAAACTGCAGTAATAATGTTTAAAGTGAAGAATCTATCACTGCCCGCAAATATCCAAAAGTTGTTCCAAATAAGGGAGAAACAATATCATTTCAGAGGAACATGTATATTTCAAAAACCTTCAGTGAGAACTACCACCAAGCAACACTGTGTCTCAGTGCAAAGAGTCAGATTGTCGAACGCTTTTGGGCCTGAATTAAAATCACGTACAACGCTTGGACAATTTAAACAAAAACTAAAGGAAGAAATACTCCAAACATATATACAAGATGACATGTAAAATCACATAAGGATTGTCATATCCAGTCTGTGTTGCGTTGTTGCCTAGTTTTTTGGTCACATATGACCTCTCCAGGTTATACCGCTGCTCATTTTCCCTCTTATTAGCTGCCTTAACTTCCTGTGTTTGGTCCGAAAGTCTGAACCTTTCTGAAAATTGCTTTAACACCCTAAACGAACTGGACCAAGCTTCAATTTGATATGGACCAAGACCACCTCTTTTTGCCAAACCAAATTTTGGCTCTTTGGTCCAGACTGTGATTCGGGGGAGGTTTCACACCTAAATATTTGGTCTGAACCAAGCTGAAAAGTCCAAAAGCCTGGACCAAACAGGTTAGCTGTAAAAGCCCCCCTTAGATACAACTATTGTATGGATTTGAAAAGCCTGCAACATTTCTTTCAGTAGTTATCACATTTACAAGATTTAGGGAAAAACTGGCCTCTGACCTTCACCTCAAAATCTTTAATTACTCCAAAAAGTCATGAGTCAAATAGCAATATGTGCATCACTGGCGTATATCAAACCCTGGTACCACATTTCAAGACATTTGGAGCAAAACTGTAGGAGCAGTTAATTTCACATGGTACTGTTTATCAACTGACATGAAATAGGACATCACAAGTTGGGGGCTACAATTCCTCCAAAAATCACCTGAGCAGAGTAAAACTGTAATATGCATATCATCAGTGTATATCAAACCCTGGTACAAAGTTTCAAAACAATCAGAACAAAACTGTTGGAGGATTTCACAAAAGTGCGACAGATGGATGGACAGACCGCCCCATATCATAGTCACCCACCAGTCGAAAACCAAAGGAGGCAAAGACCACAGGGGGCTAATAAAAATGTCTATTTACATGTCCTAAAATGGACATGTGAATGTAATGCTTTATTTATGGAATTACATTCACATAAGCTAAGGAAGATGCATCATAAAAACCCAAATACAAGCAAGAACCCTGTTTCAGGTCTATTGTTTCAGACAATATTTAATTTGTCCAGTGCAAATTAAATATTGACAATGAATAATGTCATTTCACCATGTGTGAAATGACAATATTCCATGTCTTTATTATATTATGCTCATTTACTACCAAATCAATGCAGTGATGTATTCATTGATACCACACTCTAATATTGCTTAATTACAAGCCTTGTCGGTGAACTATAAAGGAGAAGAAGGAGGGAGAAAAAACAACATGAAACATGAACATGAAATACTGATTTAATGTCAAATTGCCCAGCCCAAACCTGCACCTTCACATTTTCCACATAGACTCCAATGGTGACACCAGGGTGAATCCATAGACTTGCCTTTGAAACTGCCAACCCAGATGAGCAAAAAATGGCATATCTTACAGTGATTAAACAAGACCATCAATGACAGAGTAGCTCATTCCAGCTTGATGAAATAACCCTGGGAGTGACCTCAGGGACCTTGACATCTACCTGAGGATCATTGTGAGAAAGTTTGGTGATCATCAAAACAATTGCTCGGAGAAGTAGCAATTTTTCTGAAATTACATAACTTCCCAGTTCTCCTGACCTTTAACATTGAGCACAACTTGGATGCACACCCACCAGAGGATCACTGTGTGTGAGTTTGGTGAGCATCGGGGCAGTTGTTTAGGAAAAGCAGTGTTTCCCGTGAAATGTAGACGGACAGACAGACGTACACTGTGCCATTGCACTAGCTCCTTTCGGCTTCACTGGAATGTGCTAAAAAGTGAACAAAAAAACCCTGGAGTCGCTGCTTGTTTCAGATCATCTACGTGAAAAAAAAGGAGTAAAGGAAGTTTAAGAAAATCCTAGATATTCTCCTTGATTTTGATCCACACCCTTAGGAGAGTTTGCATAATCCTGATAACAGACACAAACTGAAAAACTGCACTGAAACTTTTTTTTTGTAGAACAACCAATCTCAAACTAAATAATATTTTTGGTATAAAACTGTCTTTGCTAAAATGATTGAAAGTGGAAGTCATGAATAGCAAAAAAAAAAAAAGTGCTTCTTGGGGGCTCTTCCTCAAGCACCAAGACAGAAACACATTTTGCTTCACCTACTAAGATTTGGCAAAAACGATTTTATCTCCTTCCAACATACACTATATAAACTACTTCGATGCAGTAAATTAATTCTCATAAACTGGCTTCAACATAATGACTGACACCATAAAACTGCCTTTTTACTGCTAAACTTTGTGTTGCTCAAACCCAACAACTGTCAACATGCTCTTTTGTTGCATACACTTTTGGACAGTCGCTCTGCTCAACTGTGAGTGAATGTTATTCACAGTGAGTAAAAGCTTTTCTCTAAAATCCTTCATTTGTTGCTTTTTGCATGTGGGAACTTCTATGGGGGGACTTAACGCTGATATAGGATATGTGTGCAAGGAGTGTAGTTTGTCATTTGGGTCCAAGCGATTACAGTGTCCATGCATGGGGATTTAGATTTGTTGCGTAATCATAAGCATAAAATATGCTGCTGCATTAGTTAAAAATAAGCCTCTATAAACAAGGAGAATTCCAAATGATCTGCTAAGCATGAAGGCATTGGGAACTGGCTCCAAATCAAGTGCAAATCAATGTCATATATAAATACACAAAGTTCAATCCACAGCAAACCTCAAAATACACTCAAAAGGTTAATTCCAGCCAGCCCCATGAAGCTGGAAGTCATGGGATATTACTGTTTTAACATGAGTCAAACTGAACAAACCAAGAACAGCTATTAAACCAAGCATCCACATCCTCTTTATTCCCTTTTAAAGTGGACTGAACACAATCCTGTAGACAGGACATTCTTCACACAAAAATATCCATGTAGATGATTTTGCTAATATGAATATATCTATTGAGTGATAATTAGTCAATGAAAAAATTGAATTAAAACAATTTAATGATTTTGTGCTGTAAAACCATGCACCCTTACTTTTCTGTCTGCTTGTTTTTGTACAAGTTTTGCTGTTGCTCTCTTTTATTTTGGTGATTACTTCTTGTGTACTAATTCTGGCCCCTGATTCCCTTTACTCTCTGGTTTTCACCTGGATATCATTAATCCTAGCTCCCATTTACCCATGTCGTGTTCTTTCCTTCATCCGTTTGTTTTCAGCCAAATTGTTTCCACCCCCTTGCTTGCTCATCCTTCCAGTGTTCAGGACTGATCCTAGCATGTTTCACTCTGCCTTTTTAATTATTCAATACTTTTTAAGATTTTCAATCTTTAGTAAAGCTTGATTTAGAGTAGCATTTACTTTTTTGAGTATACATTTGGGTCATCATCCTGCAAAAATGATCGTTTTATGCTACTTATAGATGTTACAGCAGTAGAGGAAGCAGGGCTTGTGGACGAGGGGGACGACTTGCCCATCACAGGGGCTGAGGTCGGCGAAGTGGTTAAAAAACTCTTTGGTGGCCGGGCCCCGGGGGTGAATGAGATTTGCCCTGAGTATGTCAAGGAAATGGATATTTTAGGGCTGTCATGGTTGACACACCTCTGCAACATTGCATGGAGGTTGGGGACAGTGCCTTTGGCATGGAAAACCGAGGTGGTGGTTCCTCTCTTCAAGAAGGGGGACTCAGCCTCCCTAGGAAGGTCTATGCCAAGGTACTGGAGAGGAGAGTCTGGCCGATGGTCGAACCTCGGATTCAGGAGGAGCAATGTGGTTTTTTGGCCTGGCCGTGGCACATTGGACCAACCCTTTACCCTCTGGAGAATCCTTGAGGGTTTGTGGGAGTTTGCCCAACCAGTTTACATGTGTTTTGTGGACTTGGAGAAGGCATTTGACCGCGTCCCTCGTGGTTTGTTGTGAGGGTGCTTTGCGAGTATGTGGTATCGGGCTTGTTGTTATGAGCTATCCAGTCTCTATATGATTGTTGTGAGAGTTTGGTTCGTATTGCCAACACTCAGTCAGACTCATTCTCAGTGAGCGTTGGATTCTGCCAGGGCTGCCCTTTGTCACGATCCTGTTCATAATTTTTATGGACAGGATTTCTAGGCATAGCCAGGGAACGGAGGGTGTCATGTTCGGTGACCACAGAATCTCATCTCTGCTGTTTGCAGTTGATGTTGTCCTGTTGGCTTCATCCAGCAATGACCTACAGGTGTTACTGGGACAGTTTGCTACTGAGTGTGAAGTGGCTGGGATGAGAATCAGCACCTCCAAGTCCTAGTACATGGTCCTCAGCCGGAAAAAAGTGGATTGTCCTCTCTGGGTTGGGGACAAGCTCCTGCCCCAAGAGGAGGAGTTTAAGTATCTCGGGGTCTTATTCAGGAGTGAGGGGAGAATGGAGCGAGAGACTGGCAGATGGATTGGAGCAGCATCTGCAGTGATGCGGACATTGCACCGGTCTGTCGTTGTGAAGAGGGAGCTGAGCTCTAAGGCAAAGCTGTCAATTTACCAGACAATCTACGTTCCTACCCTCACCTATGGTCATGAGCTTTGGGGAATGACCGAAAAAATGAAATTGCGGATACAAGCGGCTGAAATGAGCTTTCTCTGTAGGATGGCTGGACTCACTCTTAGAGATAGGGTGAGGAGCTCAGTCATCTGAGAGAGGCTTGGAGTAGAACTGCTGCTCCTCCACATCGAAAGGAGCCAGTTGAGGTGGTTTGGACATCTGATCAGGATACCTCCCACTTGAGGTGTTTCGGGCACATCCTATAGGGAGGAGACCCCGGAGCAGACCCAGGACTCACTGGAGAGACTATGTCTCCCAGCTGGTCTGGGAACACCTTGGTATCCTCTCTGAAGAGCTGGAGCAGGTGGCTGGGGAGAGGGAAGTCTGGGCTTCTCTGCTTGAACTGCTGCCTCCACAACCTGGACCTCTGGAAAAAAGGTAGAAGATGGATGGATAGTAGTAGATCCCCATATTAATTGCTGCCAAAGTTTCAACAAGGAACAATGGGATTCCCAGTGCATGCTCTGCAAGGTGAGTTATTGTATAAGGGTATGCAAAATATCAACAAGTTAGGGCAATTTTATTACCTCCGCCAGGCCGAAAAGGCCAGGAGGAGGTTATGTTTTTGCCGGGGTTTGTTTGTCTGTTTGTCTGTCTGTCTGTCTGTCTGTTGGTTAGCAAGATAACTCAAAAAGTCTTGGACGGATTTCCATGAAACTTTCAGGCGTTGTTGGAAATGCTACAAGGAAGAACTGATTAAATTTTGGGGGTGATCCGGTTCACCGTCTGGATACAGCAATTTTTTAAAGCATTTTTCAACACTGTGACATAGGGCCATTTTCAACATGTGCGCAGGCGCAATGGAGGGCGCTGGTTGTCGTGTCTGCAACACAAACTCTGCGTTCTTCAACGTTTTAGGCACAAAAGCACGCGGAAAACACTGCTGGCCTGGGCCCGCCAGCGTGCCTGTGTTTGCGCGCAACTGCAAAACCTCACACGGGCAGCTGTCCGCCGACGGATTCTTTTGCAGAAATTCCCCGGCCAGCCATAGGAGCTGCGCATTTGGCAGAAATTCACCGCCCAGCCATAGGCGCTGCGCAAAAACGAGCTCTCTGCCGGCGAAGCTTCTAAATTCTCGTTTGCCGTGGAGCGCAACCCCAAAATAATATAATATAAAACCCACGGCAACCTGTCTACCCAATTTGCATCTGTCAGTGGAGGAGATGGACACAACAGCAACACTTCAGTTTATTACCTCCGCCAAGGAGGCAATGCTTTTACTACTGAACCACTAATCCTATCACTATCAGATTGATTGTCATTGATTAATTGTGTGTTTATTGCACTGTCCCTATCAAATAAACAAATAATCATTGTGAATCCAATTGCTAGTCATATGTTTACATGCTCAAGGAATCTGAAAACGTACACACAAACACTGTATGGGGGGAATTGTGGCGCTTGGCGGAGGTCTGCGCTCTCCGAGTGCTTTTCTAGTTTATTTATTTAGCTAGCCTAATCTGAAACTCAAGTTTGTTCTAGGTTGTCGCTTTTTTCTATTTCTGGTTTGTTCCATCCATACCAGGTTGAACAAGATCACACACAATATCTAAGTGCATTTGATAAAACTTTGATCATTTCAACAATATGACATATATGATATTGTACTAGAGCCACTGCAAGCTACTGGACCCCAGTCTTCTTTAAGAATGAACAGCTAAAACGTTTTCAAGAAGACATTAACATTTTACAGTATATTGTCATACTTTCTTATTTATTGAATTTTTATTTTTGTAATGCATGCATAAATAAAATAAACAACTAAATAAACTTTTGGAAGGTAACAAAGTTGAAGAAACCATGTCTGTATAATAGTCATGGTCAAATATGGTCATTTTAAAATGCTACAATGATGTCAAGGCCAAAAAGCATATTTAATGAAACATTGTAAGAACCTGAGTACAAAGTGCTTTTGCTTTTATTGTTGTCAAATACCATTTGTCTTTGCAATAATCAAATGTAAATTATGTACTACAATCAGGTCAATAACCTGTGACACATCTTCAGATGAACAATCCAATGTCTGGTCTCCACAGCCCACATCAGAATCGATAATGGCCAATTCCAGACCCCGTGGGTCTTTGGAGACAGCACTATTCAGTCCACAAGTTGGCTTTAAAGCAGCTGTCTGGATGACATCAGTGCAATATAAATGCTCCATAAATCTGATCAGATAATAAGACCATCATTTCAAGCACTCCTGGGAGCATGTGGTTCTTCTTAGCATCTTCTTTGGGTTATTGTAAACTACCATATAGCACTTTTAAATGTGGTTTTGAAACATATTTCACAAAATACCAAAGGACATCTGTCACATCTTTTTTTTTGTAAACTGGAATTATTTGATAACAGTATTGGAAAATGTGAAATGTTGCCTAAAAAAATCTCTTTATCCTTTATAATATATCTTAGCCAAGTGTTGTTTAGTTGCACAGATATTATATTAGGGTTGGGTCTTTATGGTTTGGGGTTTGTGTGTAGGCCTAGAGCCACTTCTGGTGAAAATTGCATCAAAGTCTGTCCATTAGTTTTGGAGTATTGTTGCAAACACTCTGTGAAAAATAAGCGCCTTGGCTGAGGTATGCATTCTCAGATCATCACCAAAATGTAATGGATTCATCTGTAGCCCAAGAACCACCTCTGGTGAAAATTTCATCCAAATCCATCCAGTAGTTTTGAAGAATTTTTGCTAACACTCTGTGAGAAGATAAGAGCCTTGGCGGAGGTATGCATTTTTAGATCATCACCAAAATCTAATCATCTCTTCAGTGCGCCACTACACATCTTTTCAGAAAATTTGAATGAAAGGTGCTATATAAATGCAATCCATTATCGTTACCATTATTATTATTAACAGAGAGAAATGACAGCAAAAGCAATATGACTATATTCTATGACTACATTATAATAATAACAACAACAACAATAATAATAACAATAATAATAACAAGACTGTCCTAGTTGTATTGACCATACATTGAGGCTGGGCAATTCCACCTAAATCAACATCATGATTTATTGAATCTTTCAGGTCGGTTTTCTTTCTTTTTTTTTCCTCCTCTCTTCTCCCTTACAGTTGTCATGGTCTGGACGGGGTTAGACCCTGTCCACGGTTTATGTTCTCTTTTTGGACTCATTATTATTAGCAGTATCATTATTGCCATTCATTATTATCGTTTCTGTATGGACTCTTATTTTGATGGGACTCTTTGTTTACTTCCTGTTAGCATTATGCATCTTCCGTTTGGCCTCATCCTTATGCTGTTAATCATTCAAAGCTGCCCCTTGTGTTGCCAGGCACTGTTTCCCTATATATGCTGGCCGCAGACATTAATCCCCGCAGCGTTCTTATGTTATCACCATGTTTTCTACACCTCATTGGAATTATTATTTGCTTCACTCCCTGGATTACTACAGTTTTTGTTACCTGCCGTCAGCAGCTTACCTTTTGTGTTTCCCACCCCCGACCAGAGTCTTATTTTCTTGATTAATAAATCAGCCCACTAGTACCACAGCATTTGGGTCTTCCCTTCTGCCCAGCCCGGGCACAATCCATGACAGCAATTTACTGATAAGGTTCATAATTATTAAGCAATATTACACAACAGTGCAGTATCATACCTTTTTTTTTTTTGCAGTTATCAACTACAAATTCACATAGTGTCCATATTATCTACTGTAACAAGCTTGTAAGAAATATAACCATGACAAAGGCACAAACGCTCACCTGGCACACCGACAGATGTGGACATGCTCCTCCAAGCATTTGTTTTCAAATTTTGATCATGACATCCTTTTAGTGTCATTTAAAGAGTACTGGGTTGTTTGATGCAGCAAAGTTCAGCCTTCCGTCACCTACCGTTCTTGTCTTCCAGTACCAGCATCTTAATGTCCCGCCCTTCCTTAATTCTGATTGGCTGCTTAGAAAGGTCTGACACTGATGAGCGCAGCTGTACAGTAGTCTGACAAGTTGAACTTTTTTCAGCCCTGAGTGCTGCAACAAAAAGCGTTCACCGCTCAAAGCATTTAAACGCTGGAATACATAGAGAATGAATAGCTGCCCAAAATAGTCGCCCACAGCAGAATGAAAATAGTCACCCACAGCAGAAAAAACGAGTTTGGTGGACACGTCCCCAATACTTTTTCTGCAGTGTTTCACTTCTGGGTTGCCGAGGCGCATGGCCCTATGGCAGAGATGCCAACCCTCAGACTTGGGAAAGTGGAGTAATGCCTGGCTGAAAGCCAGGCCCGAGCACCGTAGCTGCGAGGCGGGGGTAAGCGCGAGAGGGGGTATCCCCCTCTTGCTGGTGGGGGTCTGGGGGGCCTCCCCCAGAAAAATTTTTAAAATTACCATTAAAATAAGCCATTTCCTGCACTTTCTGGGCACATCTAACAAGATAAGATACAACACAAAATTAACATTTTTGTTGGAATATTTACTATAATTTGGTTTAACATTCTAATTCATTAAGTCTTTGGTCACAACATTTATAAGAGACATGCACAAATAGTAATTAGGTTCATCTTAGCAATATAAAACAAAATATAAACTAAGAACCCAAAATAAAGAGAGCATCTACAGCTCTCACTAATCATAACTACATCAGTCAGTCAATGTCACTAGCATAGATATTTCTGCTTGAAGTTAGTGTGTTCATGTGAAGAATGATCACAAGAAGTTCCATGACATCCACAAATTCTTGTTACTCTTGTTACTACTTACAGGAGAAACTAGAACGTCTGTTCTACACACTTGACAAAAAGCATAAGTTTCACCGATTTTCGATGCAGTAAAACACGGATATGTCTTCCGATATTCCTCTTTGAACCTTTGGTTGTGTGCATTTACTCTTTGTTTCTTCTTCGGCAGCGTGATAGCCTCTGCCATTTTGCTTCGTTTACATACAGGTTCTCTCATGCATTCGGAAAACATCGATAAACCTCGGCACACTGATGCGCAGTTTATACCCTCAAAGCCCTATCATACATGGACATTCAAAATGCTCTTAGCACGTCGATGTCGGCTTATTTTATCCACCGTCAAAATTTATTTATTTTTGACAAAATAAAAGTGGAGTTTTTCACAGGTAAAGCGGAGGGCGGATTTTATGTCTGGAAATCGGAGTAACTCCGCCAAAATCGGAGTGATTGGCATCTCTGCTATGGCGTGGCCATGCACGTAACTCAGTGGGCACATCTTAAAGGGGCAGTACATGAAAAGCGCCATATTAATATCCATCCATCCATCCATCTTCTTCCGCTTAATCCTTTTCGGGTGCGGGGGGGCCGGAGCCTATCCCAGCATCTTTTTGGGCGAGAGGCAGGGTACACCCTGGACAGATCGCCAGTCCATCACAGGGCCAACACAGAGAGACAGACAACCATTCACTCTCACAGTCATACCTAAGGACAATTTAGAATCCCCAGTTTCGATGCCAATTAACCTAACTTGCATGTTTTTGGCATGTGGGAGGAAACCGGAGAAATCCCGGAGTAAACCCACGCAGACATGGGGAGAACATGCAAACTCCACACAGATCACTGTTGGTCGGGGGCTGGGATCGAACCCAGGATCCCCCGGCCAAGGGTGTGTTGCTGTGCTGCCACAGTGCTAACCACTCCGCCACCGCGCTGCCCCGCTATATTAATATATAAAATAATATTCAAAAAATTCCTGCATCCAGATCGTGAGCCGAATCACCACCAAAATCTAATCATCTGTTTCCCATGCCATTACACACCTTTCCTGAAAAGTCCATCAAAATCCATTCATAACTTTTTGAGTTATGTTGCTAACAGTCAGACAAGCCAACCAACAGACAAACCAACCAACATGAAACTGCCACAATCTCAAAAAATACTGTGATACAAATTTTAGGTCATATCGCCAAGCACTAATAATATGAAAAAAGCTGCTGTGTATTTGATGTAATCATGCCTTTAAGTAAAACATGATATGGCACAAAATTACACTCCAATTAGAGCATGGAGATTATTACCATTCTGCATAAATGACCTCAGATGCACCTCATAATGACTAAAATTTGTCTGACCAAAAAATGTGAAAGGGAGTCATTAATGACCACTGGAAGCCACTGTGTTTGTAAGTTCTAGTGTGTGTTGGTTTGTGAGTCACAGAGGGATAAACACTATAATAGAGCAAACATATCTATGGCAATTGTCAATGCCACTCATGAGGAAAGTCCCATGTTTAATTTTAGATGACATTTTCATGAAACTGCAGCAGACACATCAGATAGTAAATAATAAAAGTTAAAGAGTTAAAGCAGAGAGGAAGGAAAGAAGATGTGGATTGTAGCTTTGGAGAGAAGTTGGTGGTGCATTTATATCCATGTTTTGTTGCTTCTGGCTCAGTGTGATTTATGTTACTTTAAAGTGCAGTAATTATGATGAAACAGGAGATAGTGTTTCTGGAAAAATTCAGATATTCCTTTTTCCTACCTTTTGCGTGAGCAAAAAAAAAACCCTGGGCATTTATAAAAATATAAAAGCAGCTAAAAGATTTTGTCATACAAGACTGAAATATTAAAGATATTCAAGACAGAATTTCCCAGTGTTAGTGTTAATCCACTAATGTGATGAAGTCCACACATCTGTTTACCTCATGGCCTAGCAACTACTGTATGTATAATACATATGGAGATGTTCCTCCAAGGACTGCAGCGTTGCCATTAACGCTTCCTTTTGCTGTCTCTGTGGTGTGAACTGACTAAAATCTAGTGCATCCACCATCCTAATATACTCGTGCTCTTTGCAGGCTCCATTTTGTTGATGTATTTATCAGACTGCATTCGAGAGTGACCCATTTTTTAACTGTGTAGAGTCTGCAGACCCAGAGTAAGATATCTCCCCAAACAAGAAAAAAATGGTGCCTACATTTTCTTACTTTTTCTGAGTTTTCAGTATTTTGTAAATTGCTGATTTCATAAGCCATGCCAAGAAGAAACATTCAGCCCAACCTCAGCAGTGAAAGCATCCAATGGAATGAGTTGTACCTGTCAGCTTATGAGGTTTACCAGTCAGTGATTACCCAACACTGCATAGTGAAATCAATTGCATTTAATTCATCTTTGCTTGGTTAATCATGGTTGCTTGATTAAAGGTCCCATTCACTGAAAAATTGCATTTCTGTAGGTTTTAATTATTCACATGATTACATAAAAAAACCAAACAAACATCAAAACACTTCTCTTCTAAAAAAAACCACACACACACAGCCTTTATATTGATTCTGGCTTTGAGCAGCCAATGTAACCCTTCTGGGTTTTTTCCTGTATGTCAGGAAATTGGAAAGCCAGCCTTGTTCCCACCTGCTGCTCTCTTATTGGCTAGCCTAGCTGTCTCCCTGTAAACAAAAGGTGTTAGATTCAGAGCAGAGGTTGTGTTAACTGAACACTGTCCTTCTGTCACTGACAGATTTTTTTTTCCAGCAGTGACAGAAAAATCTGAAAGCTGTCTCTTATTTTGACAGATTACACTGAGGGTGATCCAATTCAAATCAATTAAAACAACAGATAATAATGGATTATGACAGAATTTAATACAACCTTGTCTGTCAAAAAGTCTAGAGCAACCTGATAAACACCCCTGATCCCAGCGGGTTCACCAACCCACAGTCGATAATATCAGTGTTTCCTCTGGCTTAAAGACCTCGGCATGGTGGCAACATATTTCCAAACATACGGGAATATGTTAATTTTATACTATTTATTTCTTTTTCAAATTTTACACAGTAACGTTGCATATGGAACTTACCATTTGAAGTACTGTACAACCGAGGCTTGAACATTGGGCCAGTTGGGGTCCCACCCAGACAATCCTGTGTTTAGACTTTTTAGTGGTGTTATCCTTCTCTCCTTCCTCTGCCTGAACACTTTCCTCTCCTTGGCTCCTCTCGTCTGTCTCATCTTGCCCTCTTTGAGCTCTGTCTAATTCGGGTGCTCTCTCTGTCTATGGTGGTATACAAACAGGTTAGAAAATATCAAATGTCACGTTTTGTCCTGCAGGATTTTTTTGTCATGGTTTACATAAATGACAAAAATATGTGTATTTTTTGTATTTTTATTCTGGTATTTCTTTTTTCCATTGAGAGAGTAGGAAAGGGAAAGAAACATTCACAATAGTAATGTACTCATGCATACTTAAATTATATGATCAGGTGGGTATAGTAGCCAGAAATTCTACTCATGTAAAAGCAGTGCTTTGAAATTAATAATTCAAAGTAGACAACCAAAAATTTCTAGCTAAGGGTACAAAGAGCACCCACTTAAAAACTTGAGTAATGACTTCAGTCTTGAAGGTTTGAGGTTTTTCTCAAAAATTTATAACAATTTTCTTATAGTTTTCTACTTTTCTCTGTAAATCAATCTAAAGCTGAACCATGTTCCTCAAATTTGTAATTTCCTCTTGTAAAATTGACTTTTCATTTGAAACTTTATTATAAATTTGTGGATTATTTTATGACAAATTTTTGACAAATGATTATTTTATGACAAATTTTTGTGTGTTTTTTAAAATAAAATTACTGTTTTTGTAGATAAATTTGAAACAGACTGCGGTATTTTTTTTTACTTTTTCCTTATAACAATTTACATTTTTGACCATAATTTTGCAGTCAGAACAGAACAATAATTTAACTCTCATTACAAAGAGAAAATATAAATAAAATTGCATTTAATGAAATAAATTAACTTAAATGACCAAGGATGCCGTTATTTCTGTTATAATATTTCTTTATATTTACAGGGTTTTTTTTTTTTTTTTTAGAAATCTCCTCACCACCCAGACAACAGGAAAAACCTCCCTTATTCTGAAATCAAATGTTAGCACGGTTAGTTTGTCTGAAGGCTGCTGACAGATTAAAGTCATTGACTTCATGAATTTTGGTCATCTTAACCTGCCAGATACATAATAGGGAACTGTAGCGGACTCTAAAAACATAATTCGCCACAATATGTGTTCATGTACAGAATGATCTGCTTAGGCAGTTATAGTTGTGTGCTCAGGCTTTCTCATCAGGCACCTCTCTAGGCAGCCGCTGAAGGACCTCAGTTTAGAGTGAAAAGAGAGCTAGCATTTTTAGCTGTTGCTTTTTGTCACTGCCGCTGGAGAATAAAAATGGCACGCCTGCTCGTGCGAGAAAAGAGAGAACTTGCCAGTCTCTTCATTCCTGCATTCCTACAGAACATAACTTAATATTGTAGTAGCTGGTGAAATATATCCTCAGCAATTCATCAGTCCCCCTCGCCTTTCCCTTCATATGAAGCCGGCTGCATATGAATTCTAACCACGTCTCTTAGCTAAGCGACTTTTCCATTATTGCTCCCGTTTCCAGCGGGTTAAAACCATGATAAATGCCAGTGCTTACATACCTCTTCTGATTTTTTTCCACGTTTAAAGTACTTTAATAAACTCATGTTTCTGTTGGACAGTCACGCTTAGCGAGACACTGCCTGCTGACTGACTGGAAAACTCGCGTGGGCGGGGTGCTTCTAAACTCTGCGTGGATGACAGCCACGTGCGTTGTTCGTGTGCGTGCTTGCAAAAAGTCATTGCTTCATATATTTTTCTTAATAAATTCCTATCTCCTTGGCGCGGCGGTAAAATTTCTGGCGAGGGCGGCCCGCCACCAAGAAATGTTACCAGAGGAAACCCTAAATATACAGTATGTACCTCATGCCATTATTCTGGCTTATCTGTCATGCTCTGCCCTCCTGGCAGATGAGGATTTAGAGGCAGGACCCATGAGCGCAGGCAGGAGTATGGTGCAAAACAATAATTTATTTACAAAAACAACTAAAAACTAACGTGCAGCACGGGAAGGTACTGGCAGGGAGTACAGACGACGAGACTAGACAGAGCACAAGCACAAACTAACATAAATAGGGTAACTAATAATTACAAACGTGAGACAGCTGGGGCAGCAATCAAGGGCAGAACATGAGCACACATGAGGGGGTGGCTGTGGATACGGAAACAACTGGAGCCGATCCTCAAGCAGCACGAGTGTCCTCTAGCTGCCGCCTCACAACAGGAGCTTCAGACCACAATTCCAGCAGGGCGCCCTCTAGAATTGCCCAAGCTGGCCAAACCAGGGCCACGCCCAGCATGGGCCCAACAGAGGCCCCTCTGAGTTCAAGAAAAGCTGTGTTAATGACTTTACAGTTCAGAGGTAGTTAGGGCATGGTCTGGTCTGTGGCAGAGAACCCCACGTGGCTATGCGGGTACACCAGCAGTCTACCCGGTTGCCCAGTTAGAAATGCTGTGGTTGACATACTAAAAAAAAAAAGGTTCTTTATACTAGCCTGTTTGGCCCAGTCACGTGTGTGTTCTTATACCAGCCCGTTTCTGCTAAGCTAGTCACGTGTGAAATGTTCTGAGCTTTTTCGAGGGGGGGGGGGGGGCGTAAATGTGGTGTATGTGAAATGGCACAATGCACTACGCTGCAGGAGCGCGCACGCACCGGTAACGTCAGTGCATCTCAGGGCATATTAGGCGACTGCCCAGGGCCAGTCGGTCTCTCTTTCCTGTACTGCAACCTACACGATGCTCTGTATTATACTGGTCCGTATTACAATGATGGGGTCAGTTGATCAGTTGTCACTGACACAGAACGCGTTTATGGGCGTGTCCAAGTTCATTTCCTTATCACAACGGCGTAAAAATAAACTTTCCTCCGGCGCATGACACAAAGAGGCCGGTCTAATCATTCTGAGGTGTGTTTTGGATAATCCAATCCAAAGTGCTCCTTTAGGTAATTTTAGGTAATGCGCCTCTTTAATGCAAAGAGGTGCAATACCTAAATTGAATTGTGATCATGGCAGTTTAAGATGGGTTTTGCGCTGACCAAAGTCCGTGTGTGTGAGCCTAAATTCACCTCGTAGTAATGCTGCTTGGTAATAAGGAAGATATCGGTCACAGTTGATGCCCAGTGAGTTATGTTAAAAAGAACAAACGGATAGAAATGGGCTGAAAAAATCAGCTAAATGCGCATGAACGGTAATCCGTGCACTTTTCAGACAGACTTTCCGCCGTGCGCCAGTGTTTTTCCTCATTTCTGTCAGTGAAATGTCTGTTGTTTACACCTTGCATCACGCCATCAATTTACCAGTAGACAGTGTGTCCGCTATGCGCTCGGAGGAGATGCCTTATTTCAAAGAGGTGTGGAAGCACACAATCTAATGCGCATTACTATTATAGTTCATTCCATGACAATCCGCTTTTGGTCAGGAAAAAGGAGGTCTATCATCGGAAGTGCATTGTTAAATGATATTTCAGTGGCGTGTTTTGACATCGCGCAGCTCCGGAGCTCAGGAAATGGCATGCGCTGGGATCTTGTAACAGTCATAACTGCCGTCATTTTAATTATATGAGGATCACACACTAGTTTTTTTTTATTCCATCCTGGTCTATAGACTAGGCATTAATGTATGATTTTTTTTTAGGGAAATGAATGAGTGAATGAACATGGAGCATGTGTGCCAGTGTGTTCAAATGTGATGCGCGACGCACGGGGGGGGGGGGGGGGGGAATGGGGGATTCTCGTTTTCATCACGGATTTATTAGGCATAAACATGTTTATTTCAAAGATTGTATTTGTCAATACTACTGTGCGTACAGGACATACAGGAGAACTGAAATGCAGTTTCTCTCTCTTCAGTGGTGTGCACTAGGGGTGTGCCATATCGTATTGTTCACAATAATACCGGTATAAATTTTGATACCGCTGTAAAAATGAATATCGTCATATTTGGGGTCTGCTGTGTGACGACGTCACACCCCACAGAAGTGGCAAAACAAACATAGCAGTGGGAAACTGCAGCTCCGAAGTCAGACCATCATTGTCTACTGCTGATACCCTAACTACATTTCGTGATAATTAGTCTAATTTTCTGGTCACCCTGTCTTCTGTCCAGCTACGAGTTGGTGAAGCAGTGCACCAATGTGTTCTACCTTCACTCGGAGTCTCTAGTTGAGTGGAAATATTTAAGTTTCACTTTCTGTTTCAGACTGCCGTCATGTTTAAAAAAAAAGGTGCAGCAGTTCTGCCTGCATTTTTTTCGTATGTCAATACCGCTGAAGTGGTATTAACGTTGGACAATGTGCCACTTGAAGTGGCTATATTTTACTTCCATCTTTATTAAACCATCCGAAGAGAAAGAGCGAAACAAAAAAACATCCATTCAGTGCAAGGAAAGCCAAAAGCCCCAGGACATGTCCATGTAACAGGAGCAGGTAAAGTGATTCAGCATAAAACCCGACCTCTGTGTGCAGTTAAGATGTAACAGTTTATATTATTTTCTTGTAATATTTGATAGAGAACTAAAAAGAAAAATGTAAACTAAATCTGAGCTGCTGTTTATAAAATGGAGAAATAAGAGTTTTTGTTTTGTTTTCCTGAATATGTTGAAGGTAAATAATGCTGACCTGTGAAACTCTTTTTTGCTTAAATTTAAAAGAAAAAAAAACTGTATTCTGCAATATTGTGAAAAATGTCGTTATTGTGAAAATTCACAGAAATATCGTGATATCATTTTTAGGCCATATTGCCGACCCCTAGTGTGCGCAATATAAAAAAACAAACAAACAAAAGAAAAAAAAGGAATAAGGCTGGAAAAACAACAACAGCAATCTATGTACATTAATGCTACCCGTAGTGCAAATAACGGTAAAAGATAAAACAGACACATATAGTAGCAGATATTTGGGGAATAAATGAATGAACAAGGAGTGTGCAGCATTTTACATTTCACTAACTGCCCAGAGAGACAGGAGATGTGTCCACATCTGTGTCGGCTGTGCGCCCCAGGTTTCCAGCCCAGCAAGTTACCTGACAGCCACCCATCAGCAGCTGGTAGAGGCTGCTGAGAGCAGGCTCATTTCATGGTGGGAGCCGGAGGCAGCAGATCGCTTCCTTCCCTCCTATTCAGGACGGATAAGGGGAGACCCTCGGTCGGCAAAAGCAACAGGAGAGGGAGCACTCCATCTCCTTACAGCTGGGAGTGACTTCCACACCATCGTTAATGAAAGTTTGTGAAAATTTGCACAAGCATCATCCTCTTTTCTTCATGTCTGTGTTGCATCCATGCGCACATTACACAATTCAGCTGATTTTTTCAGCCCAATCTTACCCGTTTGTTCTTTCTAACATAGTAACTAACTGGGCATCAACTGTGATTGATGTCTTCCTTATTACCAAGCAGCATTACTTTCGGGTGCATTTTGGCTCACACACACGGGTGTTGGTTAGTGCAAAACCCGTCTTAAACTGTCATGATCACAGTTCACTTTAGATAATGCACCTCTTTGCATTAAATGGGAAGGAGCGCTTTGGATTGGATTATCCAAAACACACCTCTGAATGATTAGACCGGCCTCTTTGCATCATGGGCCGGTGGAAAGTTTGTTTTTACGCTGTTGTGGTAAGGAAATGAACTTAGAAATGCCCATAAATGCGTTCTGCGTCAGACAAAGGATCAACTGACCCCATCATTGTAATACGGCCCCATGACCATTACAAGATCCCAGTGCATTCCGTTTCCTGAGCTCTGGAGCTGCACAATGTCAAAACATGCCACTGAAATATCATTATACAATGTGCTTCTGAGGAAAGACTTCCTTTTTCCTGATCAAAAGTGGATTCTTATGAACTGCACTATTTACATTAGATTGTGCGCCGACACACCTCTTTAAAATGAGGCACCTCCTCCAAGTGCATAGCGGGCTTACTGTCTACTGGTAATTTGATGGTGTGACACAAGGCGTAAAAAAAGGACAATGAGCTGACAGAAAATAAAAACACTGGTGCACGGTGGAAAGTCTGTCTGAAAAGTGTATGGATGATCATCTAAATAGGGCCCATTATGTTATTAGCCCAATAAACCTAACCTCAGCACATGGTCGTGTCCGGCCATTCTCAAGAAAACAAGTCAGTACAAAACTGCATTGCCGATTGATCATGCTGCTGCAATGGCACACCCAAATTCACAGCCACAAGTGAGGCCTTCCTATCATCACTGGCTTGAGCTTTTCAAATAATCTCTCCTGCCCACATTTGTTCTAACATCTTTTCTACACCATCTCTGAAACTGTCAAGACCAGAACAGAATTCATCCACCCTGCGCACTCTCAGCTTTGTGTTCACTGTCTGTTTGCATGCTCACACATTCAGATACTGATTTTATGAAACTGTCACAGTAACTTTTATTTTTAATACTTTTATTTTTTTTTATAAAAAATATCTACGGATCCAAATTAAAATAGGGCTGGCAATTATAGAACAGTGGGTGAATAATATAACACAGCAATATATTTAATGTGTATTTCTCTTAAACGCCCATAAGAGACAAATCACACGAATTATACATTTATACTCTGTTCTTTGATGTCTGTGTTTGCTTGAATGTGTCAAGGTTTGTGCCCGGGCTGGGCAGCAAAGAGGACCCAAACACTGTGATACCAGTTTGGGGATTTATTAACAAAAAATGAGACTCAGCTCAAGGCCTGGGAACACAAAAGAAAGCCAGTGACGGCAGGTAACAAAAGCAGTGATAATCCAAGGGAGAGAAGCAAATAATAATTCCAACAAAGACATGCAGGTAACGTGGTGTTAACATAAGGAAGCCGTGGAGATTAATGCCCGTGGCCAACATGCATAGGGAAACTGATTAATAAAACAAGGGGCAGCTGTGAATGATTAACAACGTAAGAATGAGGCTAAATGGAAGATGCATTATGCTAACAGGAAGTAAACAAAGCAAACCATCAAAATAAGAGTCCATACAGAAACGATAATAAAGAATGGCTTCTCTTCATTGATTTCAGCTCTGCATTTAACATTATCATCCCCATTATTTTGGTAAATAAATTAAATAACCTCAGCCTCTTACATTCCATGTGCCTTTGGATAAAAGACTTTCTCAGTAACCGAACACAGAGAGTTAAAGTAGGGTTGCACCTTTCCCCAGCACTGAGCCTTAACACCGGCTCCCCTCAGGGATGTGTGTTGAGTCCTCTACTTTATACTCTATATACTCATGACTGCATCTCCACCCACCCAAGTAATTCCATCCTGAAATTTGCAGATGACACAACAGTGGTCAGGCTCATTACAGGGGAAGATGAGACTGCATACAGGGTTGAGGTGAAAAAAATTAACATCATGGTGCAGAAATAATAATTTGATTCTCAATACCACAAAAACAAAGGAAATAATAGTGGACTTCAGGAAAAATTGAGCCAGCCCTCAGCCCTTATACTGTACATCAACAGAGACCTGGTGGAAAGGGTCTCTGACTTTAAGTTCTTAGGACTGTACATAGATGACGACTTAACCTGGAAAACCAACACCATGGCGCTAATTAAGAAGGCACAACAGTGACTCTACTTCCCAAGGGTCTTAAAAAAACAATGCCCTAGCCAAGAAGTTGCTGGTGTCCTTCTATAGATGCTCCGTCGAAAGTGTACTGACTTACTGCATTTCAGTATGGTTTGCTAGCTGCACTGTCCAGGAAGAGACAGCTTTCCAGAGAATCATCAACACAGCACAAAAGATCATTGGCTGCGCTCTCCTCTCCTTAGAGGAGCTGTACAAGTCCCGCTGCCACAGAAAAACTCGAGTATCCTGAAGGACACATCCCATCCAGCACATCACCTGTTCCAGCTGTTACCCTCAGGCAGGCGGTACAGGGCAATAAAAGCAAAGACAAACAGACTGAAAAATAACACATACCCTAGGGCCATTGCACTATTAAACAACAGGAGAATATGCAACTAATCTATATATACAGAGATATATACATAAAATTGCATATATCTTCATATATAGTTTTTATGCTAGTATTTATTTATACTCACCTATTGCAAAATTTTAACCTTGTACAGTGGTGTGAAAAAGTGTTTGCCCCCTTCCTGATTTCTCATTCTTTTGTATGTTTGTGACACTTACCGTATTTTTGGGACTATAAGGCGCACCGGATTATAAGGCGCACTATCAATGAACGGTCTATTTGATGGTCTATTTTCATACATAAGGCGCACCGGATTATAAGGCGCATTAAAGCGAGGTAGTCGGAGCCGGGAAAATTTTTTTTTTGGCGTGTATGGAAAGAAAATCCTATCTATAATCATTATAGACACATACAGTATAGCGCGATTGTCTGCGAGTGTGAATGACCTGTTCCACGAGCAGGCGGAACGTTTTTAGTCCGTGGCTGTTCATCGCCATATTGGCCAGGATACTCGCTGGGTACTCGCTCGGTACTCGATACAGCTCGCTCTCCGGCAGCGGCCCTGATAAGTAAACATAGGCCGGGATGCTTGAATTCTTTCGTCCCAAAAATATCATTTTGGGATATTTAATTACAGCTAAACGGGAGCAGTTTCGATGCCGAAATTTCACATACAAATCCTAATATACGTGTTCTATACACCATTGGCTTTTGGGTATCGACTACCTCGCGAGGTAGTCGGATCTGTTAATTTTTTTTTTGCGTGCATGGAAAGAAAATCCTATCTATAGTCATTATAGACACATATAGCACGATTGTCTGCGAGTGTTAATGACCTGTTCCACGAGCAAATGTACGCTTTTTGGTCCGTGGCTGTTTACATCACCATAGTGGACAGGATACTCGCTCGGTACTCGATACGGCTCGCTCTCCAGCGGCAGCCCTGAGAAGTAAACAATGCAAACAAATGCCGGGACGCTTGAATTCTTTCGTCCCGAAAATATCATTTTTGAATATTAATTACAGCTAAACAGGAGCAGTTTCGATCCACGATCCATTGGCAGATAGTGGCGTAACTCGCTAGCAATTTAACTTTGAACGGCCTGTTGACACCAATATAGCGGTTGGAGTTCTTTGGTTAATCCACCCGGAATGATGGCAAGCTCCGAATTAGTTTGCTTCACTTGGGTTTTGACAGTATTGGTGAGATGGGCGCGCATGGAGTGGCAGATCAATAGGGATGGAGATTTGTGGAAAAAGCCATCCGGCCATTATGTTGAAGCACATATTACTCCGCGAGGCTCCTGACTACCGTAATGCTCCGACAATCCATCAAGCGGTTCGACTTCGTAGCTTACCAAAGTCGTACTAAAACATTTTTGACAGATTTTTGAGCGCCGTGTACCACATAAAATCGGTTCGAGGTCAGTAATCACAACCAGAATTAATACATAAGGTGCACCGGATTATAAAGCGCACTGTCGATTTTTGAGAAAATTAAAGGATTTTAAGTGCGCCTTATAGTCCAAAAAATACGGTAAATGTTTCAGCTCATCATACAAATTTAAATATTCGACAAAGATAACACAAGTAAACACAAAATGCAGTTTTTAAATGAAGGTGCTTATTATTAAGGGTAAAAAAAAAAAATACAAACCTACATGGCCCCCATGTGAAAAAGTGATTGCCCCTCCCCCCCTTTAAAACATAAATTAACTGTGGTTTATCACATCTTTGGAAATCTGAGTTCAATTTCTCTAGCCACACCCAGGCCTGATTACTGCCACACCTGTTCTCAATCAAGAAATCACTTAAATAGGACCTGCCTGACAAAGTGAAGTAGACCAAAAGATACTCAAAAGCTAGACATCATGCTGTGATCCAAAGAAATTCAGGAACAAATGAAAAACAAAGTAATTGACAGCTATCAGTCTGGAAAAGGTTATAAAGCCATTTTTAAAGCCTGGGACTCCAGCAAACCACAGTGAGAGCCATTATCCACAAATGGCGAAAACATGGAACAGTGGTGAACCTTCCCAGGAATGGCCGGCCAACCAAAATTACCCCAAGAGTGCAGCAATGACTCATCCAAGATGTCACAAAAAAACACACAACAACATCCAAAGAACTGCAGGCCTCACTTGCCTCTGTTAAGGTTAGTGTTCATGACGCCACCATAAGAAAGAGACTGGGCAAAAATGGCCTGTATGGCAGAGTTCCAAGATGAAAACCACTGCAAAAAGAACACAAAGGCTCGTCTCAGTTTTGCCAGAAAACATCTTGATGATCCCCAAGACTTTTGGGAAAATACTCTGTGGACTGACGAGACAAAAGTTGAACTTTTTGGAAGGTGTGTGTCCCATTACATCTGGTGTAAAAGTAACACAGCACTTCAGAAAAGGAACATTATACCAACAGTAACATATGGTGGTGGCAGTGTGATGGTCTGGGGCTGTTTTGCTGCTTCAGGACCTGGAAGACTTGCTGTGGTAAATGGAACCATGAATTCTGTTGTCTACCAAAAAATCCTGAAGGAGAATGTCTGAACATTTGTTCGTAACCTCAAGCTGAAGCGCACTTGGGTTCTGCAGCAGGACAATGATCCAAAACACACCAGCAAGTCCACCTCTGAATGGTTTAAGAAAAAAATTATGAACGAGATGGTGATGGTGGGTCGGTTTTGTGTGGCGCTTTGCGTGTCGGGTGGCATCTCAGGGCACCTGTGGTGATCTGCTGATCAGTTACTCATGTGGGCGCTGGGGGTGGAGGTCTGGGGGGGGGGGGCACTGGCCTGCGCTTGCGGTCTCCCCAGCTGCTGCCGGGCGCTGGTGCACGTTCAGGTTTGCTGTGTCTGCATCGCAGTTGCCCTAAGAAATAAGGGTGAATGAGGGTGGGTGAATGTGAGGGGGAGAGCACAAATGGATGTGAGTAGGTCGGAGTGTAAATGAGAGTGCATGCATTGGGTGAACGTGAGTGGGTGTGGGTGATCCTGAGGGCAAGTGGAAGTGAGAGTAAATGGGTACAGGAGTGAGAGAGAATGGGTGGGTCCGGGAGTGTGAGAGTGGGTGAGTGAGAGTGACAGTGAGGGAGTTCATGTGGGTGTGTATGAGAGCATGAGGGTGTAAAGGTGTGGGGATGGGTGTGTCTGTGAGTCAGGAGGTGCTGGATCGAGGGGGGTAGTGCCTCTCAGTTAGGTGGGCTCCCCTGGGCGGCAGGGACTTCTTTGGGCATGGGGGTCCCCGGGGTGTGCAGCGGTGGCGCTGGGGGGGACCCGCTGTGGGGGTGGCTGGGGGGGCTCATGCTGGTGGGCACGGGTCGGTCTCCGGCCTGGGGGGTGGAGGTGCTGGCCTCCTGGCGCCTGGGGCCCAGGGACTGGCATTGGCCCCACTGGATGGGTGGGTGGTTGGTGGGCCTGGGGGTGTGGGCCTGCTGCACCAGCCGCCTGGCAGTCTGGCCTCCCTTGACTGTCCCTCCGGGGGTGGATGCCTGGCTTTCCTGGGGCTTGCTGACCTTGGTCATTTGTACCCTGTGGGGGTTGGCGGCACTGCCTTGCCTGCTCGGGGTTCCTGGGCGGGGGGGAGTTGCTGTGACCGGCCCCCCTCTTTGTATGTTTCCTGACAAACCACTCACATGCACACTTATTTTGTGCACGCTCTCATATATACACACACGGATGCACACACACAATTGTCTCTCCTTTAACAGGTGCGGATACCAGATTCTTGTTGAGATCTCTTCGGTGGAAGAAGCAGTTTGTCTTCTGTTTGTTTTAGTTGTTGGTTTGTTTGTCTTTTTGTCTGTTGTCTGTTCCTCTCCCTTTTCTTTGTCCCACACACTTCCTTTCCCTATTCCCCATCCTGCCGTGTCCTCCATGGGTAAAATAATTTAAATAAAGTATTAAAACTTATTACAGGAGGAGTTTACAACAATATACAGTACATAGGTACTGTATAAAGCTCCTTTTGGCAAAGTAAATCTGTTTTGGCACAATAAGGGTAACAGACCTCTGTTCTGCTTACCTTGCTGCCTGACAGGACAAGGGGGGAAAAAAAATGGAAGACTTTGGAGTGGCCTAGTCAAAGTCCTGACCTGAATCCGATTGAGATGCTGTGGCATGACCTTAAAAAGGCGGTTCATGCTCGAAAACCCTCCAATGTGGCTGAATTACAACAATTCTACAAAGATGAGTGGGCCAAAATTCCTTCACAGCGCTGTAAAAGACTCATTGCCAGTTATCATAAATGCCTGATTGCAGCTGTTGCTGCTCAGGCTGGCCCAACCAGTTATTAGGTTCAGGGGGCAATCGCGTTTTCACACAGGGCCATGTAGGTTTGGAATTTTTTTCCCCCTTAATAATAAACACTTTCATTTAAAAACTGCATTTTGTGTTTACTTGTGTTATCTTTGTCTAATATTTAAATTTGTTTGATGGTCTGAAACATTTAAGTGTCACAAACATACAAAAAAATTAGAAATCAGGAAGAGGGCAAACACTTTTTCACACCACTGTATATATTTTATTTTATTCTTCCTTGCACTGAAGGGGACTGCACATAATTTTGTTGTACTGTGGTATAATGATAATAACGCATTCTGATTCTGATAATGATACTAATAATGATAATAAGGAGTCCAAAAGGGAAACATAAGGCATGGACAGGGATAATGATAACAGTAATGATAATAATAAGTCCAAAAAGGGACCATGACAGGATGAACATTTTTCCCCTTTAAGGAGTAACGACTTTTAACATTGATACAATTCATTAACAAAATGAGTCAGTGCTGTTACTGTTTGGTTAATAATTAGTTTGTAGAAAACTATATCTGGACCCATCAATGTCAGTAGCACTTTTCTTTAAGTCTGTTTAGGTAAGCACATGTGATTCTTATTTTTATTTTCGTTTTTTAACATTATTTGCATACAGTTTCTATTTGCTAAAAGGAAAGAGGCAGCCTTGTGGAGCAACATTTGTTTTATTGAATTACCTTTCCTATTATGGATTGTGGTCCAAACCAGTAAAGTTGTGTATAAACCTGGTCTATGACAGTAGTCCCAAATCACTGGCTCACGACCATAGACTGTATAACATCCTGGACGGAGTGAGAGTGACATCACACCTGTCAGAGTCTGGACATGGTCGGGGGACCATGCTCACACTTTAAGTTCATGTTTAGACTTTCTTTATTAATATTACCATGTTTTGGTTTTGTTTGAGTTTTATTGTCATGGTCACAGCTATGTTTGGGTTTGATGAATATTTTTCTCACAACTATGTTGTCATGTTTGTTCCTGTCATGATCTGGGTTTGGGCTTTTTGTTTTGACAGTGCCTTTTGTTTATTTCTGGTGGTGCACTGTGAGTTTTCCTTTGTTAATTATTCACGGTTGATTTAGATTTCTTTATTATTGATTGTTCACAGGTGTTCTTGATTTCTGTTGCCTTATTTATAGAGGTTGCATGCTGCTTTCGGCACGGCAATCTTCACGCTACACAGTCACACTCACATTCATGTTCCTGCATCCTGCTTTTGTTTCTAGCTCACATCTGGAAATTAGTTTTTTGTCAACAAATCATGCCTAAAAGAAAGCCTGTGCGTGGGTCCAATCCTTTGCCGCAGAGGGGTAATCATGACAGAAGATCGCCGTCAAACCTGGACTCAGCGGGCTTGAATGGTCGAGGACAGTTAGGGGAGCTTGTGTCGGATTTGGGGGAGTGGCACGGGATTTATGAAGAGGTGGAGTGGAAACCAGCAGCTTTGAAGGAGGCTTGGAGGATCGCGACAAGCAGACAAAAGGTGCTTCAGGTGGTTTCCCCAAGACTGCGGACCTTTCTGCTCACTGCCAGACGCTTCCCATGCTCTGCTCCACCTGTTTCCGTATCACCGCCGGCTCTCTCCCCAATACCACCAGTCGCCCCTTCGTCTGCCACCTCCACGCCAACGCCGAATGATCCTGCTGTTTACCGGATTGGGTTTGCGGCATTTGTGCCCTTGGATACCCCCGCCGCCGAGGAGCTGGAAGAGCGCCGGCAGGTTCTGTTATCAGAGATTGAACTCCTTTTGGAATACAAGCCTTGGCTCCTCCCAGAGTATGTAAATCCCCCCAGCTGTGTGGGGATTCATCGTCAAAGCTGGAGTCTGTGCCAATGAGGAAGCGTCCCCTGGTTCTGGCATCTCACCCACCACACCATGCTCCTACTTCCACACCTCCATGCTGCTTTTCAGCGTCTGCTCCAGCGCAGCAGAGCCCACCAGCCATGGAGCGCCCCTTATCACTAGTTCCCACAGCAGCTGCCATTTCACCTATCATCAAGCCTGAAATATTGCCTGTCATCATGCATGCAGTTTCATCTGTCATCATAGCTGCAATTTCAAGTGCTGTCATGCCTGCCGTTTCACCTGTCATCACTCCAGCAATTTTGCCTGTCATCATTCTTGCCGTTTCACCTGTCATCACGCCTGCAATTTCGCCTGTTGTCATGCCTGCCATTTCACCTGTCATCACACCTGCAGTGCCGGCTCCCACATCTTCTACACTGGTGCCATCGCCCGCTGCTGCATGTCAGAGCGCCTTGTCTGCTGCCCCTCCAGTGTTCCCAGAGGTGGGAATCGCTGTTACAGCAACAGAGTCGCCAGGGTCCTTGCCAGTGAAAGAGCAGGAGCAAAGGCAATTCCCCCTTTTTCTCATTAACATCTGAAATAGAGAGGTCTGGTCTTCCTCCCGGTGGAGAGACCCAATTGCAGCGCCCATCTCCTTCTGAGCACTCCCTGCCGAGCTCTTCTGCTGGTAGTGGTGATGTGGACATGACATCTGCTTGTGTTTCTTCTTCCCCATTTGAGGTGACTGCATCTGGGATAGAGGAGCACACTTCAATCCCTGCTGTTTCCGAGGTGCCTGCGTCAGGGATGGTGGTGCACGCCACAGCTCCTGCTGTCTCTGAGGGGCACGCCACAGCTCCTGCTGTCTCTGAGGTGCACGCTACAGCATCAGCTGTCTCCGAGGTGCACGCCACAGCTTCAGCTGTCTCCGAGGTGCACACCACAGCTTCAGCTGTCTGTCTTCAATGTGTACGCTCCACTTTCGCCATCGCCTGAGCTGCACACTCCACTGTTCGTTCCAGAGGCCGGTGTGCCTCCATTGATTGTTCCAGAGGTCTGTGTGCCTCCACCAATCATTCCCGGGGCCGGTGCACCTCCGTCATGTGTTCCAGAGGCCGGTGCACCTCCGTCATGTGTTCCCAAGGCCGGTGAACCTCCATCATGTGTTCCCAAGGCCGGTGCGTCTCTGTCATGTGTTCCCAAGGCTGGTGCACCTCTGTCATGTGTTCCTGAGGCTGGTGCACCTCCGTCATGTGTTCCCGAAGCTGGAAAACCTCTGTCATGTACTCTCGATGCCAGTGCGCCTCCATCATGCACTCCCAAGGCCAGCTCGCCTCCGTCATGTATTCCTAAGGCCAGTGCACCTTGGTCATGTGCTCCCCAGGCCAGTGCACCTCCGTCATCTGCTGCTTCACCAACTGTTATATCTGTCATTGGGGCTGCAGGTCATCCCTGAGATCATTGTGGCCGAAGCGGCAGAGCTGCCTGGGTACTTGTCAACAGTGGAGCAATGGCTAAGACCAGTCCCCTTCTTTATGTTTTTAACATCTACACTAGAGAGGTCTTGCTTTGCTCTTGACGGGGGGAGCCAGTTGCAGCAGACATCTGGTTCTGGTCCCTCTCCGCCGGGCTCCACTGCTGCTGTCTGTAGTGACCAGGCTTATGTTTCTTCCTCCCCATCCAAGGTAGCTGTGTCGCGGATGGATTCCCAAGCGCCTGGGTTCGAGGTACTCCACCCTTCACTGCCCGGGCTAGCCTGATCAGCAGTCATCATCTGGTTTTGTTGCTGGTCAGCCGTCATTGTCTGGTGTCGCCGCTGATTGGCCGTCATCGGTGGTCAATGCTCTCCAGCTGCTGTCTCACGAGCTCCACGCTTCAGCCCCTGTGGTCCACGAGGAGCGCATTTCTCAGCTGCTGTCTCCAGGGAGTACACATTCTGCTCTCCGGTCTGGTGGCCCAGGGACGCTGAGAGGCCACCAGACGCATCACGCTCTCTGGTCTGCTGGCCCAGGGACGCTGGGAAACCACCCGACGCATCACGTGCTCTGGTCTCGTGGTCCAGGGATGCTGGGAGGCCACCCGACGCAGCATGCTCCCTGGTCTGGTGGTCCAGAGACTCTGGTAGGCCACCTGACACATCACGTTCCTTGGTCTGGTGGCCCAGGGATGCTGGCGGGGCTACCCAATGCATCACGCTCCTTTGTCTGGTGGTCCAGAGACTCTGGGAGCCTGCGCGATGTACTACGCTCTTTGGATTGGTGGCCTAGAGATGCTGGGAGGCCACCCGATGCGTCACGCTCCTTGGTCTGGTGGCCCAGGGATGCTGGAAGGCTGCCTGACATATCACACTCCTTGGTCTGGTCGTCCAGGGATGCTGGGAGGTCACCCAACTGGCCTTGTTTTGTGGTTCGGAGGTTCATGAATTGGGATAGGCCCCTCAACCCACCTTGCACTCTGGTCTGGGGACCCTAGACTTGGGCAGGTCCCCGGATCCACCTCGCCTCGTGAGCCGGTGGCCTAGGGATGCTGGAAGACCACCCAACTCACCATATTTTTTTGTTTTCAGGGGTCTGTGAACGTTGGGAGGCCACTTGACCCCGTCTTATTTTTGTTTAAAGCTTTGGACTCTGGGTGGCCCCACGAGACAGTATTTTTTGTTTGGACTTTGTGGGGGAAGGGGGGGAGTAGGGTCTTGTTTTGGCCCGCCTAGCCTTGTGCCCCCCCCCTCGCCCACCCTGGGAGGGTGTTTGGGGTGTTTGTTGTTAGTGTTGTTTTGGGGTGTCTTGAATCCACCCCTTAATGCAGCATGCTCATGCTTTAAGTTCATGTTTAGACTTTCTTTATTAATATTATCATGTTTTTGTTTTGTTTTTTTAGCTTTATTATCATGGTCACAGCTATGTTTGGGTTTGATGATTATTGTTCTTAGGGTTATGTTGTCATGATCTGGGTTTGGGCTTTTTGTTTTGACAGTGCCTTTTGTTTATTTCCAGTGGTGCATTGTGAGTTTTGCTTTGTTGTTAATTATTCACAGCTGCTTTGGATTTCTTGATTATTGATTGTTTACAGGTGTTCTTGATTTCTGTTGCCTTATTTATAGAGGTTATGTACTGCCTTCAGCATGGCGATCTTCACGTTACACGCTCACACTCACGTTCATGATCTCGTATCCTGCTTTTGTTTCTAGTTCACGTTTGGAAGTTAGATTTTGTCAATAAATCATGCCTAATTCAATTCAATTCAATTCAATTCAATTCAACTTTATTTATATAGCGCCATTTCACAACAACAGTCATCTCATAGCACTATCAACTGTAGGGGGGAACCCCCACAGTTGCAGAAAGACCCCAGCAATCAGGCGATCCCCTGTGAGCAAGCACTTGGCGACGGTGGAGAGGAAAAACTCCCTTTTAACAGGAAGAAACCTCCAGCAGAACCAGGCTCAGGGAGGGGCAGTCATCTGCTGCGACTGGCTGGGGGGTGAGGGGATAGAGAAGAAGAAAAGAACAGACATGTAGAGAGCAAACAGCACGATGGGGACTCAATCTATGGGAGAGAACAAACAGATGTTAAAAGAAAAGCCAGTCTGAAAAGCCAGTCTGAGGCTTTCTTTCCTAAAAGAAAGCCTCAGACTGGCATTTTGATCAGTGCCATATTATTTCCCTGCAAAAAGCTTAAAACAGGATCCTATTTGATGGAAGAAGGGACAGGTCTGAAGAAGGAGCCAAAGAGCACTTGTCCCTCTAACACAGATGTTATGATCTGGACATTCTGTCCATGCTTTGTGTTATTTTTTAAACTATTGGCACAATTTTGTTATCATTAGTAGTTTGTGTATCCTTAGTTTCTTACTTCAGTTATCATTTTTTTAGTCTCTCCCGTCATCCTCCCATTCCTCCAGCCACTCACGTGTTTTTATTTGACCCTGATTTGTTACCCAGCTGTCCTGTGTTAGTTAATTTCTGTGTCGCTATACAGACGTGGACAAAATTGTTGGTACCCCTCTGTTAATGAAAGAAAAACTCACAATGGTCACAGAAATAACTTGAATCTGACAAAAGTGGTAATAAATAAAAATTCTATGAAAATTAACCAATGAAAATCACACAGTGCTTTTGAATTGTGGTTCAACAGAATTATTTTAAAAAACAAACTCATGAAACAGGCCTGGACAAAAATGATGGTACCCCTAGAAAATAATGTGACCATAGGGACATGTTCAACCAAGATGTGTCCTCTAATTAACATCACAGGTGTCTACAAACTTGTAATCAAGTCAGTCGGCCTATTTAAAGGGTGACAAGTAGTCACTGTGCTGTTTGGGGACATGGTCTGTACCACACTAAACATGGACCAGAGGAAGCAAAGGAGAGAGCTGTCTCAGGAGATTAGAAAGAAAATTATAGACAAGCATGTTAAAGGTAAAGGCTATAAGACCATCTCCAAGCAGCTTGATGTTCCTGTGACTACAGTTGCACATATTATTCAGAAATTTAAGATCCACGGGACTGTAGCCAACCTCCCTGGAGGAGACGGATAATACGAATGGTAACAAAAGAGCCCAGAACAACCTCTAAACACATTCATGGTGAACTCCAAGGTCAAGGTACATCAGTGTCAGATCGCACCATCCGTCGATGTTTGAGCCAAAGTGGACTTCATGGGAGACGACCAAGGAGGACACCACTGTTGAAAACAAATCATAAAAAAGCCAGACTGGAATTTGCCAAACTGCATGTTGACAAGCCACAAAGCTTCTGGGAGAATGTCCTATGGACAGACGAGACAAAACTGGAACTTTTTGGCAAGGCACATCAGCGCTACGTTCAGAGACGTAAAAATGAAGCATACCAAGAAAAGAACACTGTCCCTACTGTGAAACATGGAGGAGGTTGTGTTATGTTCTGGGGCTGCTTTGCTGCATCTGGCACAGGGTGTCTTGAATCTGTGCAGGGTACAATGAAATCTCAAGACTATCAAGGTATTCTAGAGAGAAATGTGCTGCCCAGTGTCAGACAGCTTGGTCTCAGTCGCAGGTCATGGGTCTTGCAACAGGATAATGACCCAAAACATACAGCTAAAAACGCCCAAGAATGGCTAAAAGCAAAACATTGGACTATTCTAAAGTGGCCTTCTATGAGCCCTGATCTACATCCTATTGAACATCTGTGGAAGGAGCTGAAACATGTCGTCTGGAGAAGGCACCCTTCAAACCTGAGACAACTGGAGCAGTTTGCTTATGAGGAGTGGGCCAAAATACCTGCTGAGAGGTGCAGAAGTCTCACTGACAGTTACAGAAATCGTTTGATTGCAGTGATTTCCTCAAAAGGTTGTGCAACAAAATATTAAGTTAAGGGTACCATCATTTTTGTCCAGGCCTGTTTCATGAGTTTGTTTTTTAAAATAATTCTGTTGAACCACAATTCAAAAGCACTGTCTGATTTTCATTGGTTAATTTTCATAGAATTTTTATTTATTACCACTTTTGTCAGATTCAAGTTATTTCTGTGACCATTGTGGGTTTTTCTTTCATTAACAGAGGGGTACCAACAATTTTGTCCACGTCTGTATATACAGTACCTGCTGTTTTCATTTCTCCCTGCGGCATCATTGCAGAGCATTCCGTCCGGTTCATCATCATCATCATCATCATCATCATTGTAAGTCCTTGACTTTTTGTGTTTGACAGCCACCAAGCTGCATTTATTTTCTCCTTTTAAAAAATGATGTTACACTGGAGTTTTTCCTGCGCTCTAAGTCCAATTTCTCCATCATCTGCCGGCGGTTGTATCTGACAACAGAACCCAACACAAGCTACAGTCATGTGAAAAAATTGGGACACCCTATGAAAGCCTGTGTGGTGGTGTTTTTTTTTTTACATATTTGGACATATGGATATTTAATATCAATTTTAACAATACTAGGAGATTCAAGTAATATAACTAAACAATTAAAACTGAAGAAAAGACTTTTAAAAATTTTCTGTAAAATGTAATTCTAAAAACATGCAATTTCTGGTGAGGAATAAATTAGGACACCCCCACATTTATTCCCACTTAAAAAGGCTAAAATCACACACACAGGTGTATCACATCAGGTACACATGATTAGAATGTCGTTTCCCAGCGTTTTGAAGGAGGCTTGTCCTATTTAAACCTCAGACATTTAGTTTGGTGTGCTCCTGACTGTTGAAGTGAGAGTGAACACCATGGTGAGATTGAAAGAGCTGTCTGAGGCCTTCAGAAAGAAGACTGTAGCAGCTTATGAGTCTAGTAAGGGATTTAAAAAGATCTCAGAAGAATCTGAAACGGAACTGGACCCTGCAACATGACAATGACCCAAAACATACCAGTAAATCTACCAATGACTGGCTAAAAACTAAGAAATGGAGAGTCCTTGAATGGCCGAGTCAAAGCCCAGATCTTAATCCCATTGAGATGCTGTGGGGTGACTTGAAATGGGCTATACATGTAAGAAACCCCTCAAACATCTCACAGCTGAAACAATTCTGCGTTGAGGAGTGGGGCAAACTTTCCTCAGACCCATGTCAGAGACTGGTAGATGGCTACAAGAAGCATCTCACTGAAGTTATTTCAGCCAAAGGGGGTAAACACTAGCTATTAGGCGGTAGGGTGTCCTAACTATTTCCTCAGTTAGAATATGCATTTTTGGGACTTCCGGTCTGGACGCCATGGCGACTGCAGCTTAACACTGAAGTTCTCAGACCCAATCCAGGATAACACCTTGAATATCAAACTTAACGGATTTTTGGAGGAGTGAAAATCAAAAGACAAAATCATCATGTCTAAAGGAAAACAGAAGAAACTGAAATTCTCCAGGCCAGGACACGTATCGGCCGGAGAATCCGAACTGGAAGATCTCCGTTCAGAAGACGAGGAACTGGTGATAGCTAACAAAAGGGTTAGCCTGAAATCACTATTTGAGGAGCTACGACGATTTCGCCGAGATGTTACGGCCGAATTTCGGGAATTCAGAGAAGAATTGAAAAGGACAAACAGCAGAGTGGACCAGGCCGAGAACCGAATCTTGGAAACAGAGGATCGAATAAAAGTGCTCGAAGATTCTGTGCTAGACCTACGCAAAAGACAAGCAGCTATAGAGGCTAAGCTAACCGACCAAGAAGGAAAACAGAGAAGAGACAACATAAGAATTCATGGTCTGATAGAAGGAACCGAAAATGGTTTTAACTCAATGGCAGAATGCGTGGAATCCTTACTAAGAGAGAAATTGGATATTCCACAAACCACCGACTTGAAGATAGAAAAGGCACATCGTTCATTAGCCGCTAGGCCGGCGGCGGAAGCGCCCCCACGTTCGGTGTTGGTAAGATTTTCCAATTTCAAAATAAAACAAGAGGTTGTAAGACTGGCCTGGCAGAAAAAAGGATTTATGCACCAGGAGAGAAAAGTCTACGTGGAACACGATTACGCCCCGGAGGTCCTTAAAAAGCGCAGGGAATACAATGATGCGAAAAAGGTGTTAAGAGAGAAGAAATTGCGCTTTCAGACACCATTTCCTGCGAAGTTAAGGGTCTTCTACGGCGATGAAACGTGTCTCTATAATTCGGCGGAAGAAGCAACAGCTGACATGGCGAAAAGAGGCCTCCCGGTAACGGTATTTAAACCCGCCGCAGACCCGAGTGAGAAGATCAAAGCGCAAACATGGACAACACAAAGACCTTCAAAATCCACGGACCAGCAGCGGGAAACCCAGCACCAGAGCGTCGCGGATAAACTATCCGTTTTCAGGTTGGAATAGCGATCCTTTTTTTTTTTTTTTTTTTTCTTTTCTCTTGAATCAATCCGCACATCCAACCCCCCTCATACAAGGTAACAAACATTAAAGGAGATGCATATTCAGCATGTGGTAAAACATTTCATGGAACAATCATATTATTTGAAACAAATAAGTCTTTGTAATAAAAAAAAAAAAAACTTGTTAAAATAGAAATGTGACAATAATCCACATGTTCTCCTCATACTAACAAATACTGTTTTTGCGTGAATGTTTGATGTGATGGGGGTGGGAGGGTGCACACAATTTCACAGGGATTAGGCATAAAGGGAAAAAAAAAAAAAAATCATTACAAGTTTGGATTGGGTTCTGAAACTCACGTTAAAAGCATGGGACTACTTTCAGTGGTAAGAGAGGGCCCTCAACACGTAACAGAGTTTGAGGAATTTCCCTCAGAGCCTTCACTCCATCAAGGCTCTTACAGGGTCTTTAAAAAGACCTCAGCTCAGGAAGTTCTTATGACAGCTTTTTGTTTTAAAGTTTTTTACACTATGTTCTTAATGTTTTTCTTGTTTTTAATGTTCTTTCAGTTTCTGAGTAGCACAAAAGAGGGCCACCACACAGTTATACTAAACAAAACAACACAATGGAGAAACAGGGTGTAACCAAAATAATTTCATATAATGTAAAAGGAATCCTGAATCCAGTTAAAAGATCCAAGATTCTAGGCAAAATGAAAAAAGACAAAGCAGGAATAATACTTTTACAAGAAACCCACCTAACAGACGTGGAACACAATAAACTCAGTAGACAAGGGTTTAAAATGATCTCTTCATCTTCATATAAATCAGGGAGGAGGAGGGGAGTAGCGACATTGATATCAACCAAAATTACATTTGAAAAAAAATCAGAACACAAAGATAAAGAAGGGAGATACAGTTTGGTAACTGGGCGGCTAGAGGGAGAAGATATCACCCTGCTGAATGTGTATGCTCCCCCAGGGGCTAACTGGAAATTTTATAAAAATGTATTCGACCTAATGATAACTAAAGCTCAAGGTTTAGTGATATGTGGTGGGGACTTCAATCTTAGACTGAATCCATACTGGGATGCTTCTGGTAATTCCCCACATCAAAATAACACCCAAAACAGGAAAACTCGGATGCTACTAAAAGAATTGGGAATCTGTGACGTGTGGAGGGAACTCAACCCCAGTGTAAAAGACTATACATTTTACTCAACTCCACATTCATCTTACTCAAGGATTGACTATTTTTTTATGTTTAATAGAGACATTGGAAGAGTAAAAACATGTAAAATAGGACTGATGGATCTCTCCGACCACAGTCCGATCTACATGGACTTAAATATCCAAAAATACACAAATAATACATTTTCTTGGAGGTTAAATTCAAATGTCCTGAAAGGACCATTGAAAGATGAATTGGAATCAGATATTCTCAGATATTTGGAAGAAAACGATAATGGAGAAGTATCCCCTTTAATACTGTGGGATGCATGTAAAGCTGTAATAAGAGGAAAGATTATTGCAAAACTGGCAACCCAAAAGAAACTAAGACAAGAAAAACTATCCACATTAGAGTCAGAACTTAGGAACCTAGAAAAAGAACACAAAGGCAACACTCATTCTAATGACTCGCCCAAGATTAAGGAAATTAAAAACCAAATAAATGAGATCTACACAATAGAAATCCAGAAGAAACTTACATTTCTGAAACAAAAATACTATGAAGCAGGCAGTAAATCGGCAAAATTGCTAGCCTATAAATTGAGGAAACATCAAACAGAAAGAGCAATCTACAAAATCAGAGACCCAGTATCAAAGGAAATAAAATTCAGAATTCAGGATATTCTTAAAAACTTCGAGAATTACTATAAGAACTTATACTCCCACAAAAAACATAAAAACGCATCCGAGGCATTCCTAAACACATTAAACCTTCCCCAACTTACGGAGTCACAAAATAAAACACTACTGTCAGAAATACATCCTAAAGAATTGGAAAAAGCAATTATGAAACTTAAAGCTAACAAATCCCCAGGAGCTGATGGCTATACAGCAGAGTGGTACAAAACCTTTAAACAGCAACTATCTCCTCTCCTCCTGAAAACATTTAATTATGTCCTCCACACAGGGGAAATCCCCCCCTCCTGGAGAGAAGGGGTCATTGCAGTTATACCTAAACCTGAAAAGGATAAACTAGAGTGCTCCAACTACAGACCAATCAGTGTACTAAATCAGGACTATAAGCTTTTTACCATTATCCTTGCCAAAAGGTTAGAAAATATACTGACAGACCTAATTCATTTAGACCAAACAGGTTTTATAAGACAAAGACAGACACAAGACAACATTCGACGCACTTTACACATAATTCATCATATAAAAAAATATAACTTAAATGCAGTCATATTGGGATTAGATGCTGAAAAAGCATTCGATTCGGTTGACTGGTCTTTTCTATATAGAATCTTATCCAGTTTCAATTTTCATAACAACTTCATTAGAACTATACAGGCATTATATAAAAAACCAACAGCTAAAATAAGGATTAACGGTAATTTATCATCATCTTTTGAACTGGAAAGAGGATGTCGTCAGGGCTGCCCCCTGTCTCCACTGCTCTTTGCAATCTTCATAGAACCTCTGAGCCAATGGATAAGACAAAACCAAAAAATTCAAGGTATTACACTTGGTCAGAAGGAACATAAAATAGCACTCTTTGCTGATGACATTTTAATATACCTAGGGCAGCCGGACACTTCTTTACCAGAACTAACCTCAGTTTTTTCAGAGTATGGAGATTTATCGGGGTACAAATTAAATATACATAAAACCCAAGTTTTAACATTCAACTATGACCCAAATCATTATTCACTAAGCAAGCTCAAAACTAACTGGGAGTCGGAATCTATGAAATATCTGGGGGTCAATATCCCGAAACAACTCAACAAAATTATATCACTAAACTATGATCCACTGGTGACAAAAATAAAATCTGACCTAGCAAGATGGAATATGATACCATTCTTGGGTACTGCACAAAGAATTGAAGCAGTCAAAATGAATATACTTCCACGTCTTCTATACCTTTTCCAAACAATACCGGTAGAACCTCCCAAAAAAACATGGCAGGAGCTGGACAGAAGGATCTCAAGATTCATATGGCAGGGCAAGAGACCTAGAATCAGATATAGAACCCTACAGCTAAACAAAGACAAAGGTGGGCTCGCGCTGCCAAATATCAGGGACTACTTTAAAGCCGCACAAATTAAAACTTTAGTAGAGATATGTAACCCAGTCTACACTGCACAATGGAAGGAGATCGAATGCCAAATAACAAGTGACATCCCCCTACAGGCGATAATAGGGAACAATGTCTTACCTAAGCTTTTGAATAACACTAACCCGTGGATAGAGACCCCTCTAAAAATTTGGTTTAAGATAGTCAGAGAGAATCAAACTAAAGAGCCCTATCGACTTCTGCAATGGATCGCCTATGATCAGGACTTTACTCCTAATAAAACAGACACCAGATTTAAAAAGTGGAAGGAGAAAGGGCTGATAAAATATTACGATTTTTTTAAAGGGCAAATCTTAAGAAGTTTTGAAGATTTGAAAAAACAAGGCCTAATAAATCAAGACCTTTACAGGTTCTTCCAGCTTAGACACCACATAAACAATATACTTAAAAAGGAGGTTTTGGAAAGGGCCCAGTCAGGTGTTCTGAAGGTCTTCTTAATGGCATATAAAGGGATCCCAGGGATCAGATACATTTCTAAAATATACCAAGGTCTTCAAGACTTAAAAGGAGACAACACATCTTATATAAAAGAGAGATGGGAAAAAGAGGGGAATTTCACTTTACAACTGGAAATATGGGAAAAGCTAAATAAACAGCAATGGAAAAGTACCTCATCCCTGCAGTGGAGAGAATTTGGATGGAAAAACTTGGCAAGATTTTTCAGAACACCTGCACAAAACAAATTTACCCATAAGGGATTGAACTGTTGGCGCTTGTGTGGTGAAAAGACTGCAAATCATTTTCATGTGTTTTGGTCATGCCCAGTTATCCACCAATATTGGACCAAGGTACAGACAATATTGGGGAAAATATTCAAAATTACAGTTCCCTTTTCTTTTGTAACTTTGTATTTGGGTTTACTACCGGACTCACTGGAAAGACGAGGAGAAAAATACTTATTCAATGTTTTAATATTGGCAAGCAAAAAAGCTCTAACTAAAAAATGGATGTTGAAGGACTGTCCTACACCTGAAGATTGGACTAACGTGATCCAAGACATTTACTCGATGGAAAAGTTGACATTCGCACTGAGACAGGACATGGATGTGTTCATGAACTTTTGGCAACCCTGGACCGCATATGTGTCTTTCATTAGATCTAATCTTTGACAAATACCATTTCAATAATGGTTCCGCTCTTTGTTCCAACGCTACTCAGATGCTCTTTTATCTTTATTTACTTACTTTTTCTTTTTGTTTGTTTTTTACAGGTTTGTTTGTTTGTTTGTTTTATTTTTTTTATTTTTTTTTCTCTTTAATTTCACTTTTTCTTTCACTTTAAAAAAAAAAAAAAGGGGTGTTGTAAGAATTAATCTTCCAATGTTGTCAAATATCAGAAAATAAGGGAACATGTGATGAAAATGTAAACACTGCATTGCTGTAACGACCTGTATACCCTTTACAAAAACTTAAATAAAAAAAAAAAAAAAGAATATGCATTTTTGTTATCTTTTGTTAAATGAGTAAAACAAGGTTAATTTGTGTCATTTACCGGCAATTAAATCACCTTCTTTTCCAGAGATAAATAAAAACAAGATCAGACGACAATATGTGAACAGAATATTTAATGGAGTGTCCTCATTTTTTTCACGACTGTACATGACGAGCATTTAACATTTGTAATTCAAGGTAAATATTACTGTCAGAATTTTATCATTTGTTTTTCTTTAACCTCTTAAAATTCTGGTGTCCTACCCACGAGATGTTTCACATTTTGGCTGCACGGTGGCGCATTGGTTAGCACCGCGGCAGCACAGTTTTACCCTCGGCCGGGGGATCGCGGGGATCATGAGATCGTGGGTTCGATCCCTGCCCCCGGCCAACAGTGATCTGTGTGGAGTTTGCATGTTCTCCCCGTGTTTGCGTGAGTGTACTCCGGGATTTCTCCGGTTTCCTCCCACACGCCAAAAACATGCAGGTTAGGGAGTTAAGGGGCACTTGCGCACGCAGCGACCGGCAGCTGGTGGCTTGTCACCAGACTGCAGAACAAATCTACCTACGGGTACAAAATAAGTCCCCCCCCAAAAAAATTTTTTAACTGCCATTGATTTATTTTTCATATGCTATTTTTAAGCATTTTTAGGAAAATTGGCCAGAATACCCTTTGTTTGTCAAAATTGCTTTAGATACAAAAATGCTTTGTTATAACTTCACCAAAGCTCACAGTGGCAATAGCAGTGTTTTCTGGATATTCTGGTACATCATCAGTCTATGGTCACGACCCGGTGGTGGGTTGTCAACCACTTGGTAGAAGTGAGTCCCAGAGAGCAAATAATTTATTCGGTTCATCTACATTGAAAACAGTCATCGTTAGACTGTGGGAGCGTTACTTTCCAACAACAAAAGATGTACGGACTGCAAAGGAGTCGATCCACAACCCTTTTACGAGCATGCCACGTGAGTCAACCCTGCCTGTGCAACCCTCCCTACAAGTAAATGGTAAATGGTGTTCACTTATACGGCGCTTTTATTCTCATCTCTTGATGACCAAAGCGCTTTATATGTGACCGTCTTCTTGCAGAGAAACAACCTCAGTGCTTCCACTGAAGATGAGTGTGTGATTTGCTTTTATGTTGATGCATTCCGTTTATTCTGACACACACACACGCACAATTTTCATTAAAAGTTCAAGTTGAACTGAATCTTTTTGGGGGGAATCCTTGTTAACATTTCTGTATCTCTCTCAACAATCCAAAAAAACTGAATCACTCTTGAATAACTCTAATACCAATATAGGCACAATATAAGCACATATAGCTCATGAGTGTACACATATTTCTCCTGATTTAAAACTTAACAGTAATTCAATAAACAGATATAACATGTTAGAAAATTATTCAAACTATGAAGAAAAACTGGGAAAAAAAACTGGAGATTAAACTGACGTGAATGAATCTGGCAAAAAGTCCCAAGATACTCCCCTCTCTTTTTAACAGCTTTATTATTATTATTATTATTATTCAGTGGAGTCAGCAGTCACAAAATCATATTAACCCATCACTGCATTTTATTTTTTATCCAGTAAAAGACAGTGTTTGAAACAAAGATCAAAGAAGGTGGGACATGAAAGAAGAAAAAAATGCATGACAGAAAATAGTGTGTATACACAATGAGACAGAGAAAAAGAGGTTCATACTGTTATTGGGAAAAAAAATGTATTCCGCACAGCTGCGTTTGAACATTGCCCATAGTTTTCCTCTACTGCTACAAAGACAAAGTCAAAGACAACTGTAATCAATGAGACCCACCGGTAACAAAACATTACTTAGTCTGGTATTAACAGTTATTTGTCCTTAATATGGATAAAAGCAGAGTGCATCAAGTTCTTCACTTCAGACTGTTTATCTGTGCTATATATAAAATTTGAACAAAGTGACTATGAATGTCTTCCCATGACAATATGTTGACTTAGTCCTCTTTACTGACCAAACAAGCCTTCAAAATAGTAATATGTGATACAGTATATGGAATGTGACATCAAGTATTGTAAGTTACTGAACAAAGTGTTTACTGTTGCACTGAAGATTTTCTCTAAATGTTGAGGAAAAAGTCTGTGACAAACATGTATGAATAACTAATTATGTCCTGCCACAACAGACTGGTGGAGAGGGTGATATCACAAATGCCATGTCAAGGCAACACAAGCAGTGTTTATATTTGCCTTCAGCTTTTTAATTTTTCATGACACTGGTCACTAATCTTTCATGATATGGACTGATTACCTCACAAGACCAGTGTAAGTATATGTCAGCAATTACAGACAAAACAGAAAGGGGATACCTGTTGTGAGCAGAGTAATACTACAATGAAAGCACCATAGGTGCTGATGCCTCGGTGTAGACAGACAGATAGACAGTGAGTCACCACCATGTGCCTCTTGCACATCGAGGTGTAATAAAATAAGAAAAGAATACTACATAAACTTGAAAGTAGGCCAGAAAAAAATCACAACAACATTAAGTCCAAAATAATAAAGCAACTCAAAAGGTGGGGCATGAGCATTCAATTTGATTTTATTTGTATAGCGCCTAATCACAGCAAAAGTCATCAAGGTGCTAGATACATAAGGCAAAAATCACAAGTAATTCAAACAAAAGCCCAACAAGCAAGCGCAAGGCAACAGTGGGAAGGAAAAACTCCCTTATAGGAAGAAACCTCTGGCAGAACAGGGCTCAGGGAGGGGCAGTCTTCTACCATGACTGGTTGGGGGGGGGGGGGTGAGATACTATTCATCGAGATGACAACAACAACAACATAATACACTTAGAACAACATTTGTACAGATACAGTATGTGCAATGATGCATCAAAGACGAATAATGCTTAGAGCTGGCATTTGACAGAAATTGTAACTTGAGCAAAACTTTAACTGCTTCAGGTGAAGTTAAGTCTTCACCGGAATGTGTTGAAGAATCAAACACTAACTATGGTTATGACACACACAGGGCCTACAGTTTAACAGTGCATTGGCTTTTAGTGTTAACACACAGTACAATAACACCCACGTAGTACAGTTCTAAATGAAAAAAAAATACAGTTGGGATATCAATTTGTGACATCACAAAGAGGAAGAGAGTGTCCTTGATTTATTTTTCTGTAGAGAGAAACTGAGCAGTTCAGGGCAAAAAAACAAGGGGAATTTTTTTTTTTTTTTTCTGTTCTTTTCATTCTTTCCTCTCTAAGGGTAACACAGTTCGGGGGCTAAACTGAGCTGAGGGGAAGAGTCTGGCGAGTCTGGTCAATGATCTTTGGGCTGCCGGAAGGACAGGGGATGACCTAGGCCACCGAGGAGTAGGAGGCAGTACTGAGGGCTGTGGTCTGGAGACCCCCATTCAAGTCCGCTAAAGTGGCTTGGGCAGCTCAACAACAGAAGCAGGAGTGGACAACTGAGTAGCACAATCGGGGCTGGCAGCAGCAGCAGCAGAGACCGCGAGAGCAGCAGCATTGGAGACAGGCAGAGCAGTAGCAGTGGAGCCTAGCAGCTCAGCAAGGATCATATACTGCTTCATGCCCGATATGACAATTCTCAGCTTAGCTACCTGATGATACCATGCTTTCCCTTCTTCACTGACTTTCCCCATGCTAGTCTACTGAACGTATGATCTGCCATAACTGCTACTGTACCTAATTGGCCACAATTTACAAGAGACACACAGGAATTGAGCAATATATAGCATCATGGTCACTGCAGTACACATCTCGGGCCTGCACTAACACGTCATCACGCTGTCTGTTGAAATAAGCGTGATCAATCAAAGTTGCCTTGTCTCTAGTAGCACTCTTCATGAGCTGTGTGTGCTCATGAGATGACATTAACCTCTCTACTTGAGAACCATTAGGTCACAGTATGTCATCATTTACATCACCTAGGACAACAGTTGCTAAGCTGCTTTTATTCACATATTTCATTAGTGTTGTTATCAGTTGCTCAAAGTGCTGCATGGGTACACTGGGTGACCTGTATATCACTGCTGCTTGCAAACTCTTGCCATTGATAAGCAAAGCAGTCACTATACTTTCAATGCTAGTTGACATAAATGTAACTATTGCTTGTCTAAAAACCTTTGGGCACACTGAGCATTGCTTCACCCTTATGATCATTTACTGCTCTGTCACACCTCAAGACAACATGATCAGCACTGATAACAGGTGAGGGCTGAGCTGGGGACAACCATGTCTCACAAAAACCTAACACACTTGCACTGTGTAGCTCCTGGTCAGCCTTTATGTCAGCTAGTTTGGCAACAAGTGACCTCACATTTAGCAATGCTACGGTAACATGGCTTATGGTTGGCAAACACTGCATCTGTGGAATAGTCTGCAACAGCTTTTGTCTGAGTCTGTCCATCTCTTCATCTACTTGGGCACTCTTTTTGATAACCTTTGCATTAAAATTCACAATATGCAAACCACTCAATGTTTTACTCTGCTTAGTGCTACATAAACCTACCCAGCATTAAATGTAGTACTGTACTCTTCATGTCAACAACAATTTCTTCCAGTGTCAACCCTTGCACTTTATGGATAGTGGTTGCCCATGATAGTGTCAGAGGAAATAGTAGCCTGGTAATTTCTGCACCACGTTTACCTTTTGCCAGAAATTCAATTCAGCTTTATTTATATAATGCCATTTCACAACAATAGTCATCTCATAGCACTTTCAAATGTAGGGGAAACCCCCACAATTGCAGAAAGACCCCAGCAATCAGGCGATCCCCTGTGAGCAAGCGCTTGGCGACGGTGGAGAGGAAAAACTCCTTTTTTACGAGGAAGAAACCTCTAGCAGAACCAGGCTCAGGGAGGAGCAGCCATCTGCTGTGACTGGCTGGGGGGTGAGGGGATAGAGAAGATGAAAAGAACAGACATATAGAGAGCAAACATTAAAGAAATACCAACCTCAATCTTAGTCAGAGGTACTGCATTGGGAAATGCTCCATGATACTGACTGGTTTGACAAGCTTTTACACCAACTTGCTCATTATCAAATTTCACAAGCACAGTGGTCACATCACTCTTGCTATTAGCTGCAATATGAACAATTTCACCCCTTGCTCCGTTAACCAATCCATCTGCTACATCCACTTTTGTTGTTAGCATTACTCTGGCACCACAAACTATCTTCAGAAGACCATGTAAACCACCAGTTTCTGTTCTCTTGTTGGACAAAGTGGCTAGGTCATTGCGCTTTGTTTGGCTTGTAACAGCATCACTAGCTTTGATTTCATGTATTCTAGTCTTGCCTTTTAATTTGCATAACATGTGCTCATTACGCTCATCCACATCTGTATTCAGCTTATACACATGCAATGCTTCACTGGGGTAGTCAGGGCTATCAGGTGATATCACTCTGGACTCAAGCACAGCAATGTTCTCATCAGTACAGCTATCAGTTCTCACTCTACACAGTAAAGCCCCTTTTCCAATAGTACCTATATAGCCCAACTCGCCTCAACATGGCTTTACTCGACTCAGCTCGCTTTTGTTTCCATTACAGCTGAGTACCGCTTGGGGTGGGTGGGATTTTTTCACTCCTGTGACGCAAAACACGCAACACAAGCAAAACACAACATGGTGGCTTACGAGGCGACTGCTCAGTGTCTGGCTTTTTGTCAGAGTAAAGGCAAAAAAGGACAGCCAGACAAGGGTACAGGCAGTGAGACGAAACGCTCTGGAAAAGTACTGGAGCGTTTAGGAAGCCATAGAGCCAAAGACGTGAGGATACGAACTAGATCACATATGAAAGTAAGCTAATGATTGCTAATGCTAGTTTGCTTTAAGTCCGGCGTACTACATTGTAATCTCTGCAAGTTATCGCTATTAGGTACTAAAATATGTATGTTGTCTGTGTGTTTCAGGTGGCTCTCTTGTGGCAAAATTACCGTTTCAAACCGTGGGTCTGGGCGTTCAACACAGCCTCTCACTGATGTCACCCCAGCTTTACAAACGGTCAGTGGCTACAGAACTTAAGAATGTCTGTAGAAACGTTTAGCTTCCTGTGCAACAAATTGCTCTGATCTGTGTGAAAATCATGGAGAGACTGTTGAGGCATCATGGGATGTACCTGCTCCAGCAGCACGGAGTCTGTGGTGGTGTCATGGCAAAAACTGTTCAGCTGCCAAAACTTGATCGCTAGGTTGTAGTTATGGGGTTATATTAACCATAAAATATATATTTCAACAAGTAAACAGTACTGAGTTAGGTATAATGATATATTTAACAATTATGATGCATTTTAGGCCAAAACAAACTTGATCTAGGATTAAAAAGCCAAATACCAATAAATACTAATACTAATAAATATACTGCTCAAAAAAATTAAAGGAACACTTTTTAATCTGAGTAAGCTGGACTAGCCTGTCACAATTTCTTCACTTTAAGTTTTGGAGTGTTTTCATTTCCATCAAAAGACGTGGGATCTTTTCATTCTTAACACATTATCCAGTCCATATCAGTGTAGATATCCAGCTTATTTTTTCCCATTAAAATCTGATGTGTTTTCAAAGTGTTCCTTTAATTTTTTTTTGAGCAGTATATATAACTGAAGCCAGAATACATGGTGTAGGGCTTGCTGTTAGAACCAGTCTGACAAAGTCCATTCCCTCTCTACCTGTCAGGATCAACGAGTGCCTTATGAAGCTTCGCTTCCCACTGGACAGATCGCGCCATATAACCATCACCAGTGCCTACGCCCCTACACTTACCAGCACTGATGAAGCCAAGGGACAATTCTACAAAGACCTTGACCAACCAGCTCATAAAGTCCACCTCTGCCAGTGACAAGCTGTTGATTTTGGGTGACTTCAATGGTAGAGTCGGAAAGGACAGAGACAACTGGAGAGTGGTACTAGGCCCCCATGGCGTGGGAAATAAGAATAGCAATGGCCTGCTCCTCCTTAGCAAATGCACAGAACATGCGCTGTGCATCACCAACACCCTCTTTCATCAAGCCGACAAGTTCAAGACCACTTGGATGCACCCAAGATCTAAGCAGTGGCACCTGATAGACTACATCATAGTCAGGCAGAGAGACATACAAGATGTACGGATCACACGCGCCATGAGAGGCGCTGAATGCTGGACCGACCACAGACTTGTACGAGTAATTCTGCAGCTACATATCACACCCATGCAGCGACAGCATCCCAAGACCGTTAAGGCTGTGTTTAACACTGTGAGACTGAGACATGACCTACATCGTCAGCAGTTCCAGGCAGCGCTAGATGAGAACCTCAAGGCAGGAGCACCATCTGCTGAGGACAGCACGGAGAAATGGCAAGAGTTCAAGAACATTGTCATCAAGACTGCCAAGATCATCCTCGGTCCAAAACAGTGCATGCACCAGGATTGGTTTGATGAGAACAATGAACAGATCACCCAGCTCCTGCAAGAGAAAAACAGTGCCTATGTGGACTGGCAGAATTACCCCAATTCCACCTCCAAGGCCGATAGGTACAAACATCTGAAAGGGTGGGCCCAGAAACAGCTAAGTGAAATGCAGGACAGGTGGTGGGATAAGAAAGCAGAAGGGGTTCAGAACTATGCTGATGCCCACAATTCCAAACAGTTCTTTAGTGCCCTGAAAACCATCTGTGCGCCTTCCACGTCGGTACTCACCCCCTTGCTGTCAGCAGACAGGTCCACGCTGATCAAGGACCAGGAGGGCCTGAGGAATCGATGGGCCGAGCACTTCAAAACTCTGCTAAACAGGCCATCGACAGTCAGTCCTACAGCTCTGGACCACATCCCTCAACAGCCAGTCAGGGAAGAACACGACCAACCTCTCACAATCAAGGTGCTTACCAAGGCCATCAATCAGATGAACTCCGACCGGGCACCTGGAAAGGATGGCATTCCAGCAGAGATCTATAAAGTTGCTGGTCCAGGAGCTATTGAAGTCTTCCATGATGTAATACAGCTTATCTGGGAGCAAGAGAAGATGCCAAAAGACTTCTGTGATGCCTTGATTGTATCACTGTACATGAACAAGGGCAGCAAAGCCAAATGTGGAAACTACAGGGGCATTTCACTCTTGTCAGTTGCAGGCAAGATCTTCGCTCGGATCATCCTGAACAGACTCATCACGCTGAGACCAACCTACCAGGGGCTCAGTGTGGATTCCGCCTGGGTCGCAGCACAGTTAACATGATATTTACAGTGAGGCAGGTGCAAGAGAAATGCCGAGAGCAAAATCTCAACCTCTACTCTGTCTTCATCAATCTGACCAAGGCATTTGATTCTGTCAGTAGGGAGGCCCTTTGGTCAGTGCTCGCTCACTTTGGTTGTCCACGCAAGTTCATCCAGATCATCAGGCTCTTCCATGATGGTATGACTGGGCAGGTGCTCTCCAGTGGTGAACATTCAGAACGCTTTGACATTTCCACCGGGGTGAAACAGGGCTGCGTTCTGGCACCAGTCCTGTTCAATCTGTTCTTCACCTGTGTCATCAGGAAAGCAGTGCAGGACCTAGAAGAGGGCATGTACATTCGCTACTGTTATGACGGGTCCATGTTTGACCTGCGCAGACTTACTGCTAAAACAAAGACGCTCACCAGTCTCATCCAGTAAGCTCTCTTTGCAGATGACTGTGCGCTGATGGCTCGCAAGCCAGAGGATCTGCAGACTATGCTGAATAAGTTCTCTGAGGCTTCAAAGCAGTTTGGTCTCACCATTAGCCTGAGAAAAACTGAGGTACTATTCCAGCCTGCACCAAACTCGAATGTTCCACAGCCAACTATCGTGATTGACAACACAGGGCTGAAATATGTTGACAGCTTCACATATCTCGGAAGTGTAATATCCAGTGATGGCTCTCTGGACAAAGTGATCTCAGCCAGAATCAGCAAAGCAAGCCAAGCTCTCACACGACTTCACAACAGGGTACTGAAGCATCACAATGTTACCCTGGCCACAAAACTCAAAGTGTACAACACTGTCGTCCTTACTTCACTTCTATATGGCTGTGAGACATGGACGGTTTATTGGCGACATCTAAAACAGCTGGAGAAGTTCCATCAACGTGCTTTATGCTCCATCCTTGGCATACGATGGCAGGACAGGGTCACCAACATAGAAGTTTTTGACAGAGCCAGGTCTGTCCCCATTGAGTCAATGCTTCTGAAGATACGACTCCGCTGGTCAGGCCATGTCATCAGGATGGACGACCACCGCATCCCAAAGCAGCTGCTGTCTGGTGAGCTTCTGCAAGGGCACAGAAAATGAGGTCGCCCCTGCAGATGCTACAAGGATGCCTTAAAAGATAGCCTCAAGTGGTGTGACATCTCTCCCACTGAACTTCTTTGCAAAGCACAAGACAGGCAGTGCTGGCGTGCTCTCATAAAAAGAGTGTCAGCCTCACTAGAGGAGGAGCGCTGCAACCAGACACGGGCTGCCAGAGAACGTCGCCACAGAGCAACGTCCATCCTGTAACGACAGTGGTATTATTGTGCCCCATCTGTTCCAGGCTCTGCAAGTCCAGACTATGTCTGCAGTGTGGTGATCCGAGCGCTGAGCTAATCCGCGCTCGAGTCACTCAGTATTCTCCCTTTTTTCCTTCATAACTCCTGCCCTGTTATTATTGGTTTTCCCGGGGCCTTTACTGTGACAGTGCCGCGGCCAGACTTCCGGCTGTCAAGTCGAGCTGGCACTGTCACAGCATGATTTTGGTGATTATGTTTAATCCTCTCCTGTTTGGTTCATTACCTTTGCTATTAGTATTTAAGGGAGCAGCTGAGGCTCACTCCTCACTGCGACCTCGTCAACTTGAGGCTGGAGTCCCTACGTCCAGCTCCAGTCCTGTTTCAGCGTGAGGTTTCGTCCCCACTACTTCATGTGTAAGTGTTTATCCTATAGCGTCAGGTTTCGCCCTCGCTACTCTCGCGTATTGGTGTTTGTGCTCTTTATTTTTGTTCACCGTTTAGTGTATGTGTTTTGCCCCACGTGGCTCTTTATTTTGTGTTTTCTGTAAATAAACAAGCAAGCTCTCTGTTGGCATTTGGTGCCTCATTTATGTCCTGAAAAGGGCAAACACGACATGCAGAGCCATCTACGTGTCCACAGATAGCTGCACATGCATGTCATCCTCAAGATCGAGGGACCACCATTATATTACATGTAGATGCTGTAGAAATATATATTTTCTGCATCAACAATGTACAGTGGTACCTCTACTTACGAATTTAATTCGTTCCGGAAGAATTCTCGTAACGTGAAAAATTCGTAAGTAGAGGCGCGTTTTACATGTAAATGCCGTAATCTGTTCCAAGCCCCCAAAATTCGGGCATAAATTTTTTATAAATCGTAAAAACGCATCAAAACATGTAACAAATACATGTTACAATTAGATTACTGCACAATAAACATAAAATGAGAGTTTAAAATGAGAGAAAGAATAATAAAAGAGAAAGAATAATAAAAATTATGTTCATTTACCCTTTAACTGCTATCGTCGTCGACGTCGTCGACGTCGTCACCTTTTGCCTTCTTTGGTTCATGTTCTGATCCAAGGACGTTTGCTTTTGTCGGCTTGTAAGTGCTTCGTTTTGTTTTAATACCGTGCTGATCGTTGATGTATTACGGCCATATTCTTTGGCGAGATCAACCAAACGCATCCAAACGCAAGATGCATCCCCTTTTCATACCTTTCGATTATCTCCTTTCTTTGTTTGTATGGACAAAAAAACTCTCTTCTTTTCTCCTTTTCCACTTATCTCCGTCACTTTCTTGGGGCCCATAGCGAATAAATGTTAATTCTGTACTGTACACACACGTAAAACTTTCACCTTGTTCTTAATAAAGTTTTGGAAAAAAAAAAAACTTTGTGGCCAATGGGATACCAGGAAGATGCTAGGCGATAGCCAATGGCAGAGCAGCTACAGGTATGTTTACGTTTGGTAAACTACGGAAGCTGCGAGGAGCACGTACTTTTTTGCCTTTCGTATCCTGAAATTTCGTTCGTAACTAGAGGCAATATTTTCCCATTGAGGCGTCTCGTAACCTGAAAATTCCGTATGTAGAGACGTTCGTAAGTAGAGGTACCACTGTACTATACATTCATTATATATTATATTCATTTAGTACTGCACGGGAATTTTGACAATAAACCTTTGTATTTTTTGCAGATCTGTCTCCACTTTTGTTTTATGTGTGAAGGTTGCCACCAGGTGACATAAATTAAACACTAAAAGATTGGAAAAGCTGTCTAAGAACAATCCAGCAGTTTGAGAAATCACTTTTGGTTTGGTGTAAGTCTGTCAACAGAATTATGAACCATAAAGCAGTTTGTTTTAAAATGTTAAATCCCATTAAACCCTAACCCAGGGGTGTCCAATCATGTACCATAGAGGGCCAAGACCCTGCAGGTTCTCTCTTCTACCTACCCAGTCTCGTCAGCAGGTGATTTCACTGATCAGCAGTCAGTGGAAGAAATTCGGTGGAATCTGCTGTTGAAGACACTGTTTGGAGGTAAAGCCTGTGGGGTCTTAGCCCTCCATGGCACATGATTGGACACCTCTGCCCTAACCCCTTATTAGAAAATACAGATGCTAATATGGCCTAGAATTTCTCCATATACTGGTACTATCACTAAAGTGTGCAGTGTCTTCTGCACTGGCATGTCCAGCAATACAGTCTTCAATAAATAAAATAATTGTTTTTGGTTACCTTTTCTTAGAAATGAGCCATTATTTTCAACATCACTAATAAATGGTTTGTACTGTTGACTCTTTTCACACCGGTGTCTTAACAGACAAAATAGAAAATCATGATGCAAACACAAACTTTTTTTTAATTTACTTTTTCTTAACCTCTTAGCATTACTGCCAATTTTCCAGGGTGGAAAAGTAGAATTTTGGTTAAGAAAAATCTTTCATTATTTACCATTACACACAGATAACATGGAAACATAGCATAGCTGGATTACCAAAATGTGTCTAAATATTTTTTAATGTCATGATTCACTGCATCACAAGATTTTGTTGGTCCAAAACTGCTCCCACAACCTGACCTTGATCTATAGAATTTTATAGGATGTTTAAGTAATTAGACTTCATAATATACTCCAATAAAATTGTCTAGCAACGCTTTTTTTTCTAAAACTTTGGAGAAAGTTGGTAATGTACTACAGACACATAACCTGATTTACAGGTGAATTTGGTCAGAAGAGAGGATGTGCATGTAATTATTGACTCTTTTCCCACCGGTGTCATAACAGACAAAACACAATCATGATGCAAACACAGTCACTGGTTTATTACAAGTATCAGCACAATTACAGACCGTTTTGTTTCGTATGTACACAAATTTAAAAAAACACTGGGGATAGGGAGTTGGCCACTCATCGCATTCACAAGCTTGCCCAGTTCAGCCAGAAAAGCTTGATTGAAGGCAGCAGTTTGTGTCATCTCCTCCCTTCGGAAGGCGAATTCTTGCTCCCTTGCTTCACGTGCGTCATCGGCAAGCCAGTTGATGGCCTGCATGTGCAGGGCAAGTTCTTCACTGTGCTGTTCAAGCTGCCGTTCATGGAGCCGCACCTCGTCACCATGCATCCGGGCAAACACAGTGGCAAGGTCCGTTGTGGGGTGGCTCCTTTTTCTCTTTCTTAGACAAAACACAGAAATGGATGGTGGCAAGTTCAAAACATATATTAGGGAAATACACTTGTGAAAGCCAGTGGTGGGATATGACAGAAATGCTTCGTTGTTGTATTTAAGCACAATTGTCATGTTGCTGTGCCTCAGTAGAGCAGATTTTGCAGGCACCAGGTTATGTTAAAAATAATTTGTTTTTATTGTGGACTCAAAAATCTGAATGAGTTAATACAGTCAGCTAACTTAAATCATTTCAATGAAGCACGTTGACTGCAAGTACATTCGAAAGTGAGTTCATGAGTTACAACAGCTTTTCAAAAACAAGAATTATATCAGTACTTCCTCCACCACACAGCTAAAAATGGGACCAGGTTGTGGACCCCTGACAAGTGAGCACCCCAGGATCCACTCTGTACATGTACAGTACATTTTCAATCCAGGGATTTATGGTGGAAAAGAAACAGCACGACAACACTGTTCCAACACTGTTTTTGGAAAATCCACAGAATAGGTATGTGGGTCTATTATGAGGCTTTAGGAAATTATATGAATCACTTTATAAATCACTTTATAAACCACTGGTTTGAAAATGCACTCGTATATGTTGAGATTTTGGATCCTGGGGTCCACTTGACCTGTAGCCATATAAACACAACATGCTGAGGGAGGCGGACCCCTGGCATGTGGAAACAGATTCTAGAAAGAAAATATACACAACTTAATGCACAGCACCAAAATGCAACATGTACACAAACCAGGATTTTAACCAGGATTTACATATTTCATCGTTTTGCTCTCACAAGTGAATACTTCAGACAAAGCAAGTGTGAATCAGCAGAGTTGGCTACTAGCTAGCTTGCTACTAGCTAGCTTTCTACTAGCTAGCTAGTGCTCCTCACTAACACTCGTTAGCCAGGAGAGAACGGCGTTGTTATTGCTCAAAAAAAGTGAGCTTGCCAACAATAGGATAAATAAGCGAAAAGATGCACAATATCACAAAACACTCACCATCCATGGTTCTCTCACCTTCACCTTCAGCTTCTCTCTACATTGTTTTAATGTCCGATTGTATCCTGGGCTACCATCTGTTTTGTTGCGGGTCGCTCCATCTCGCTCTGGATACTATCGTCAGCCACCAAGCACAGAAAAGTCCGCACCTCTTCATTGGACCATGGTGTAGATTTCCATGAAACCTGCAAAGCCATCTCTATTAATACCTACTCGCTGACTGTGTTTACTTGCTGAACAATATTTTGCAAATGGCGGTTGTAGATTCTGCAGAAAACGGCGCTCTTATGATGTTACGCCCTGACCAATCAGTGGCCTGCAGTCTGTTGACGTCACATTTTCAGCCCAATTCAGCACGGTTAGAACCCCAGTGGAGTAGGTACGAAAAAAGCATCGGGTACCAGGTACTAATGGAAAACCCTACAAACTGGGTAGAGTCGAGGCGAGTAGGGCTTAGTGGGTACTAGTGGAAAAGGGGCTTTACTCTGCAAAGGTCCCATCTCCTTGTTGATGCATCATTTCAGAAAGCTCAAGCATTTCAAACTCATCTTGCCATAGAGAACCAGACCTATACAACTAAGCATAGCTCTCACTGACTGTACTGAATAGCATAGGCTGGCCAACAGGTGGCAACTGATACAGATCACCAATAGCTAGAACACTAACACCACCAAACATTACATCAGGTAACACTGCTTTGATTTGCTATAATCTCATGAATCTCAAGTAACATGTTTGCCCCCACCATAGACACTTCATCAATGATCAGTAACACCAGCTTGGACAGTTTGCTATGCAATGTATTCACACTTTCATTATTCAGAGGATGAAATCCATTATACTTGCTTCTGCCTAGCAAAAATGCTGAATGTAGGGTGAAACCTTTCACATTGAATGCTGCTACACCTGTGGGCGCTGTTAACAAAATGAGCACATCATCTGGCTCTACTGTTCCAGACTGCTTTATCAACCTCAATGTGTCTGACTGAATCAACTTTACCACATGTGACTTTTCCACACCACCTGGGCTACTTAGGAGTACTCTGTATGGCTTAATTGGCTCATCATTTTTCAGAACTGCCACTGCGAGGGTACATAACATTTCAATGGTACTAGTTCACATTCAGAGGGTAGCCTTGGTAGCATGGTACATACATGGTCTATCTTTGATGGCACATTTACTGCTGGACCTTTGCTACACCTTTGTTTACCACCGGGCAATGCAATCATTTTCATACATGGTACTCTCGATGATACCGGTTTCCATTCTAAAGCATTCAAACATGACAACTCAGGAGGCTCAAGATCTAACTCCATACCAGTAGCCTTAGCTTGAATTGGTAGTACACCTCTGCTCAGAGAACCCTGACAAGTATGACATAGCCACTCTTTACCATAAGAAGAAACATAGGAATGCTTAGCAATCTTTTGCATTAGCTCAGGCGATGGTTTGCAGTACTTGGTAGGCTTGTACACACTGACTGTATGCTTATGCATTATTCTATGGCAACATGTACACGTGAATTAAAAATAAATTAAAATAAAAAATTCTCAATCGTCACATTAATGCCTTTGTTGTTTGTTTTAGAACTGATCAACATACGTCTCCTCTTTGCTCTATGCTTCTCAGAGTCTTCCTTAGTTTCTTGTGCTCTCTTTCTACACTTACTTTGTCTATCAGTACAGTAGTTCTATGTTGCACACTTTGTGGTTGCGTTTCATTTTTTCTGGCTTTAGCCATTGATAGCCTTACGCTCATCACTCTTTTCCTCAGTCTCATTCTGCCTGGCTTTAGCCATTGATAGCCTTTTCCTAGCCTTAAGTTGATCACTCTGTTCTTCAGTCTCATTCTGCCTGGCTTTGCCATTGATAGCATATTCCTAGCCTTACGTTTACCACTCTTTTTCTCAGTCTCAGCAGCTATTTTACTAGCTTTAGCAACTTCATTCTTAGCTCTTTTCACATCACGCTCATGTTCAGTCTCATTAGCTCTTCTGGTAGCTTTTGCAACTGTATCAGTAGCTCGCCTCACATCATCCTCATGTTTAGTCTCATTAGCTCTTTTGGTAACTTTATGTACCCTATCCCTTTCTCTACGTACCATAGTAGAATGTTCACTTTCTTTGCCCCTGCTATGCTTTAAAATACTTTTCTTACTTGATTTACTCCTAAACACAAAGTTACGTTTGCTGCACACTGCTCGCCTGCAGTTCTCCAGGGAGTCACACTTTGGACAGGTTTTGGTCAATGCCATAACCTGTAACAATAAAAACAGTACGAGTGCTTAGCAAGCAAAGAGGTTTTCAGCATTAACAAGTAATGAACAAACTAAGCCGAATATCACTGCTCACCATATCTTTAGAAACAGATATTTATATGTATATTTATTTACTGCTTGGGGTAACCTATTCTTATTTTATTATCTTATTTACTATTGTTCTGAGTGCTGCTATCCCTGTGCTGCTGCAATCCTGTAATTTCCCCACTGTGGGACTAATAAAGGTTATCTTATCTTACTGTTGCTCTTCGTTATCCCTCGTAGGCGGAAAAAAAAATTGCAATTGGTGGATGCGTGTCCCGGTAGGGCGCCTGGACATAAAAACTTTCTCCTATCTTCAAAAGTAAACAGCAAACATGTTTCTGAAAACAATCGAGGTGAAAAATAAATGTGTAGTAGCTGAATAAGTGCAATACTTACCACATCTGAAATATTGTCTTTCTTTGTTACTCTCTGTGAGCAGCCCCCCCCCCCCCAACAAAAAATGCAACAGACCATTTTTTTTTCTTTGTTGCCCTTTATGAGCGGAAAAATCCTGCTCAGTGTATGCGTCTCATGGTGGCATTATGGGTCCCAAAGCTGGTGGTCCCACTGTAACAAATTAATTTTGGGTTCAATGTCCGTCCCTGAAAAACACATGCAAGTCATCAGCAGGCGAGAGACATGAACCATGCTTTTCTCTTCTCAATTCTACTTTTTAATTACAAATCCCTAAAATATGTTACAGCAATTTCCCTTCTTTGTGTTTGTTTAACTTCTGTTTCAGCTCACATTTCACATGCTTTATGCCAAAAGTATCTTTTATACAGTTGTGTCGCTCAAGACTCCTTAATCCTAAAACACTTTTCCAACCAAACAAACTCCACTTTACTTTCAAATAAACCATATATGGTGAAAGCAGTTAATTCAAGTTCAAATGCTTAACAGCGCACTTTCACTATGGCAGTACAGTATAACCATTCGACTATATGCTCATTGCATCTGCTTAATGCTCCAAATCAGTAGTACTTCCTATGGAATTCATTTCACTGCATTTGACCATATGGGAAACACACAACACATTTCTCAGGGACTGCTAATCAACTCAAAATAATTCTGTATGATACAAACTCACAAAATTAATAGTTTTTCGTTTAACATTTAGAGTAACAGAGATCATTTTAGTATTAATAAACTCTTCCCTTAAACCTTATTTTCTCTTCATTAATTCAAACAACTTCTCACACAAATTCAAATTTAAAAAAACTTCAATTATTCACAAGGAGCAATTTAAAAGGCACAGTGGAACAGCACAATACCATCAAAAACAATTCAAATACCACATAAAGACATACAATTAACATACAATGAAATGTGATGATGAATAATAATGAAACGGGGCACACACAGTAATTATGTTCATAAAAGATGTAAACCAACATCCAAGTATTGTATACTAAAACCCAAAGTCATGTAAACTCTGTTAAAAGCTTGCAGTGCAGCTCCCGCGTTACTTCAAAGGGTGCTGCAGCAGAGCGTGCTTCGTTTACACACATCTTTTTAAAGTCAAAAATAACCCTTAAATCTTTTCAGAAAACTCACATCCTTAATGCTACACCACATTTAACCTTGGCAGTTAGTTATTATGTAGTTTTTCATCATGTACCAACCTGAAAAACACATGCAAGGCATCAGCAGGCAAGAGACATGAACCACGCTTTTCTCTTCCCAATTCTAATCACAGAAGAAGAGGAGGAAGCTCACAGTATACCCTGTTGCAACACCCTAAAGCACTTAGGTTCCACCCGTATTAGTTCTGTCCTTATTCTTGTTTTAAAATTAGGTTATCCCCACAGTGAAACGTGTCCCTTTACTTTTCAGTCATAAAAAACTAAACAGTGAAACATGTCCGTTAGAACAGCCGCTACTGCATTAGGGAGCAAGAGTTAACCGGAAGTCACCGGAAGTAAAACAAAAGTAGCACTGCCGCCTACTGGCCCAGCATAGGTATTACAATGATGCTTCAGCTGCACTTACATTAGTTATTTTTGTGTTAATTTCAGAAACAAAGCCTTATCTTGAAATTTTGGCAAATTAAAACTCGAGAAAATATGGTGATACAATGACACAAGCCTTTACTTCAGATTGATTTTGACCGGGCGAGCTGAAACAGACAGGCGGACAGACAGATACACACAGCCACACACAGACACATTGAGTGACTACTGTATGCCTCAGTTTTCACCAAGGCATAATGACACTGTGATATACTGCCATATCAATATTTTGTTCTACCTCATAATCCAATCTGTACCTTTCAAGCTACTTGGGAGTATTCTAAATAAACATTTAATGACTACACTGTGTAAAAAAAAGTCAGATGACTTCATACTTAAATGTTAACTCTCGACCCAATCCAGATTATCATTCATGTACTACATAGTTACTCATAAAAAAAAATCAAATCATACCACATGAATACGGCAAACACCTAGAATAAAATGAAACAATAAGAGGCGTAATGTTAATGACATCCAAATATTAATATTAATACGGATGTAGAAGCAGTGGGGGGGGGGGGGTCTATGGGTTGTTTCCTGTAATGAGGCTGCCTTTTAGTTAGGAACACCTACCTCACAGTGACATCATCTTTAAAAGCCTAGGACATCACGTGGTTGCTACTGACTCATTAGCAAGATCACTTTCCCAAGCTTTTAGCCTCCATCAGTCCCCATCTCTCTCTCTCTCTCTCTCTCTCTCTCACACACACACACACACACACACACACACACACACACACACACACACACACACACACACACACACACACAATATGAGTCACATGTTTATACTAACGAAGAACTCTCTGTTGTGCATCTCAGATCCAGATGTGACAAACGCATCATTTCTTTTGAACCAAAGGTGGTGATGATGCATATGATGACCATAGGCACATGATTTTCTCCTGGTTTTATTTAGATTTTGATAAATGAAATCATCAGATGTAAAGGGCTGCCGTCAGATGGCAGCCAATCAAAAGCAAATCTTGCAGCACAGACGTGATTCGTTATTTAATTATAGTTTAATGGAAACACATGCGTTGGCTAAGTGACTGCAAAGACTGGCAGATGAAAAAATGGCATGTGATAGCCACACAGAGAATGTGAGAGTGGGAAAGAGAGATGACACGCTGAAGTACAAAGACAGGGAGAGAAAGAGAGGATGGCCTGCTTAGGTTAAAATGAATCTGTATTTGATTTAAGCCTCTTACCCCACAGTAACCATATCCAGCCCTACCCCCACCCTCACTCCATAATCTCTAAATGCCTTCCAAGAGTTGGAAGGCAAAAGTAATGGGCTGTTTGTTTAACATTTATAAATGATAGTTACTCTCTACGTGAACCTAGAGACTCCAGCGGCCATAGTCAAATGCATTCCTGGGGCCAATATCAAGTCAAATTTGAAAATGTTGGCTACAAGTAACTGTAAATACTCCACAATTGTTATCCACACCTGCATTAACGACTTCCGACTCCAGCAGTCAAAAGTTACAAAACTTAATGTGGAATCGGTGTGTTATTTTGCAAAAACGATGTCTGCCTCTGTAATATTCTCTGGGCCCCTCCCCAATCTGACCAGTGATGACATGTTTAGCCGCATGTCATCCTTCAACCGCTGGCTGTCTGTGTGGTGTCCTGCAAACGATGTGGGCTACATAGACAATTGGAACTCATTCTGGGGAAAACCTGGTCTTATTGGATGATACGGCGTCCATCCCACTTTGGATGGTGCGTCTCTTTTATCTAACAATCTGGCATCATTTTTATCCAAATTTCCAAAATCTTGACAACTCAGAGTTGGGACCAGGAAGCAGAGTCGCAGTCTTACACGTCTCTCTGCAGCTCCTCTTCATCCGCCACCCCTCAACTTAGCCCCTGTCTACCCCATCAGAGAATCATTGTCTGCTCCCTCCAAAGTAAATAAAAATACAATGTATAAGAATCCCAAAATGATTAAACAAAAACTTGGTAAAACTCAAATTAAACATGAATGCTCTAAATTTAATGACTTGGCCTCTGTTCCTCCTCATAATTTAAAAATTAAATGTGGTTTGTTAAATATTAGGTCTCTAATGCCCAAGTCTCTGCTAATCCATGATCTGTTAATTGATCATCACACTGATTTAATATCCCTCACACAGACTTGATTAGGGTAAGAGGATTATACTGGTTTAAATGAATCAACTCCCTCTGGTTATTTAAACTGTCAAAATCCCAGAAGTTCTGGTCGTGAAGGAGGAGTAGCAACAATTTACCATTCCAAATGACTAGTTAATGTAAAGCAAAAAACACGTTATAATTCCTTTGAGGGCCTGGTCCTCAGTATTGGGCATTTTAGCGATTTTAGGTTAAACCCAATTTTATTTGCCATAGTTTAGCATCTTCCCTCAGCCTACTCAGAGTTTTTATCTGAATTTGCTGAATTCTTAGCGGATTTAGTACTGAAATCAGATAGAACAATCATAGTAGGGGACTTTAATATACGTGTAGATGTAGATAGTGATTGCTTTAATATGGCATTTAATTCAATATTAGACTCAATGGGATTTTCTCAGAAAATAGGAAATTCTGCCCATTATCTCCACCACACGTTGGACCTTGTTCTGACATATGGAATAGAAATAGAAAATCTGGTAGTGTCTCCTCATAACCCTGTACTGTCAGACCACTATCTGTTAACCTTTGATTTTACCATTTCTATCTGGCTCCTAAAGAAAAATATTACTACAGTAGATGCCTCTCAGAGGATGCTGTTACCAAATTTAAGCAGATTGTTTTCTCTATGCCATGTGTCAACACAACGGAGATTAGCTATGGAGAGCTTGATCCTTCTGTAATTGATAACATGGTAGATAGTGTGACAGCTTCTCTGCATCAGACTCTAGACGTGGTGACCCCTTTAAAAGAGAAAAAGTCTAATAAGAGATTTCTAACTCCTAATAGGAGCATCTTGTCTCAGAGTGATCCTGAGAAACTAATCCATGCTTTTGTTCACTCTAGATTAGATTATTGTAACTCTTTATTATCAGGCTGTCCTAAAACATCTTTAAAAAGTCTTCAGCTGATCCAAAATGCTGCAGAAAGAGTTTTAACACGTACTAGAAAGAGAGATCATATCTCTCCGGCTCTGGCCTCCCTTCATTGGCTTCCCATAGAGTTTAGAATTAAGTTTAAAATCCTTCTTCTCACTTACAAAGCTCTAAATAATCAGGCCCCTTTTTATTTAAAAGATCTGATTCTACCCTATTATCCTAACCGAGCACTATGCTCCCAAAATGCTGGATTACTTGTAATTCCTAGAATCTCCAAAAGTACAATGGGAGGAAAAGCCTTCAGTTATCAAGCTCCTCTCCTGTGGAACCAGCTGCCAATTTGGATTTGGAAGTCAAACTTGATCTCTGTTTTTAAGAATAGGGTTAAAACCTTCCTTTTTGATATAACCCATAATTAGAGTGGGATCATGTGCCCCTGAACCCTCCCTTAGTTATGCTGCTAATAGGTTTAGACAGCCGGGGGACCTCCAACAATGCACTGGGCTTTACTCCTTTGTCACTCTCAGTGAAATATTTTTGCTGGTCATTAACATCTGTTTGTTCTCTCCCACAGATTGAGTCCCCGTCGTGCTGTTTGCTCTCTACATGTCTGTTCTTTTCTTCTTCTCTATCCCCTCACCCCCCCCCCCACCCCCCGCCAATCGCAGCAGATGACTGCCCTTCCCTGAGCCTGGTTCTGCTGGAGATTTCTTCCTGCTAAAAGGGAGTTTTTCCTCTCCACCATCGCCAAGTGCTTGCTCACAGGGGCTCACCTGATTGCTGGGGTCTTTCTGCAATTGTGGGGGTTTCCCCTACAGTAGAAAGTGCTATGAGATGACTGTTGTTGTGAAATGGTGCTGTATAAATAAAGTTGAATTGAATTAATATGCCTAATAAGCCATCAACTTAATTAATCAGCTAGAAAATCAACTAGAAAACTATCTGGACTCGTCGATGTTAGCAGCATTCTTCTTTAAACCTGTTTAGGTGAGCACATGCAATGATAGAAGTTTGCAGTGTAAGCTTAACACAATTATTATATTGTTCATTAAGGGCTACAAAATTATTTACTCCAATTTAAAGGACTGTTTATTTAACATTTATAAATGATCATTACTCCAAAGTGCCTAATAAGCCATCAGCTTCATTAATAATCTTCGTGATTTATTGTTTTGATGAGTGAAGCCCTTTTCAGACACGAATCATCTTCGTTTATCAGACTGCAACTAAATGTGTAACCAATGCAATCCAAAATTCTCCGTTTTAAATTTTCTGCTGCTCCACGAGGCTGCCCGTTTCTAATGACCAACTAAGCATATTCCCGAAATTTGATGAAAATGGAATTTAGAGGTGACAACCAAAACGCTCTTTTATCAACATTCATTCAGCAGTCCCAAATCCAACTTTTACCCAAATATTTGCATTCAATTTTTATTTGCAAAAAGGAAATAGGCAGCCTTGTGGAGCAACTTTTTTCTTTATTAAATTACTTTTCCTATTTTGGATATTGGACCAACCCAGTAAAGTCATGTATAAACCTGGTCTATGGCAGTGGCCCCCAGTCACTGGGTCGCGACCATACTTGGACTGTATAACACACTGGATGGAGTGAGAGTGATGTCATGTTGTTGTGTTGAATGGAAGAGTAAAAGAAGCCCTCGGATTGACATTTTGATCAGCGCCATATTGTTTCTCTGCAAAAAGCTTAAGACGGGATCCCATTCATGAGAAACTTGCTACAGAATTACCATGAACATAAATTACTATATTTTTTTAAAAAAAGAACATGAACTCAAGATGAAATCTTTCATGTTGTCTGTCAAAGAGATGGAGAGACATGAAGCAGCAGGAGCAATGTGCCAATGTTCTTTGGCATGTGGAACAAATGTTCCGTGTGCCAAAAACCTCAAAGTGATAATTACTTGCAAGGAAGGAGGTATGGGGTTCCCCTCACTAAATCACATTAAAGCTTTGTCTGAAGCTGCACTGTTTTTGTATCTAATGAAAATCTATGTAGTCAAATTCATTCAGCTGTCATAAATCGCCCGTTCCACAGGCAGCACTAAACACCAAGCACCATCTGTGAGGTTGTAACATTTATTAAAGCAAACACGGACATGACATACAATATACATTTATAAATTAAAGGGGGAACACTCGTGCCGGAGGAGAGCAGAGCTTGCGATCAGGGGGAAGCAGAACAACTCGGGAAATGACAGGTAAGGCGCTCAGGGACACCAGGGAACAGAGACAATGCAGCCGGAGCACACCCAAAGAGCAGTGGGGCTCTCGGCTGAGGGAATAAACAGAAAGGACAATTTACCTGGTCGGAGCTCACACGATGTCCTCACCGGCTACAGCCAACAACACATTCAGATCATGGGCTAACATCTGAGGATGTCTCAGTAGGGTGCAACGATGAGAAAAGATTGTCGTGCCCTTAAATATCATCCCTTGATGGCGAACAGGTGTGGATACATGAGTGGAGAAATAAAAGAATGAATGACAGCTATGCAGCTCTGAACAGTTTGACAGCCGGAAGCTGCACAGCGCTGTCAAAATAAAACACAACAGGAAACCATGAAATGTAAACATACTACAAATACAAAATGACAACAACTGGACAAAATAACAGAGAAACAGAGAGAAAAAGACTGAATTTAAACTAGAGACTGAGCACGGCACCCATCCGTGCCCAGGGTCATGATATCAGTGATTCTCTGAGCAATCTTCTCTCTGGACTTGGTGGTGTTGGTCTTTCAGCATCATTGATATAGTCAAGGTAATCCATTTTCAACATGCACCATGCAACAAACAGCCTTTAATCTGAAGTTAAACCTGCCTCTGGTCAGGTTTAATTTAAATCCTCATTTGGATCCGGATTAGCCCTCGTCTTTCCTCAAGAAATTAGATTATTTAACTCAAGACTATGACAAATCTGAGACTATTATAATCAATGTCTTAGAAAGCCATTTCAATAAGACCTGGTTTAAAATGTGCTTTAGTCTAGAACTAGGGCTTAATCCCTGTATGGGAACCTAGGCCTATATGTTTAAGTGAAGCCCGGCTGTGTTACGATGCAGCATTGCACAGTGGCCCCACACTGCATCACGAATAGCTATGACTGCCGCTGGTGGAGGGGTACAGTGCCTGGCCAACATGCAATTGTGTTAAATATTGTGTTAAAATAAAGTGATTTAACACTTTTCTTTATCCATGGATAAGGTGAAGTGTTAAAGTGAATGTATGGACAGATGGATATACCGCTATCCATTTTCTTCCACTATCCAGTCCATTCGAGGGGCAACAGTCTAAGTAAAGATACCCAGACCGGTCTCTCCAGAGCCACCACCTCCAGCTCCTCCTGGGGAACACTGAGGTGTCCCAAAGTCAGCTGGAAGGTAGGGCTGTGTGATATGACGATATATATCGGATGACGATATAAAAACGTCTATCATTTCATAGAATACTCTATTGTTTATATTGTGATTTAAAATGCACATACTCCCATTTCTTGAACAAAGCTCCTCACCCACTACTTGTCAGCACCCCGCCTCTCCTCCTGCAGTACATGCAGCGGAACAGGTGTGTGGTGGGCGGCTAGGCTCTCCGGTGGTTGCTAACTCCAAACTACCAGTTTGGTCAAATAGCTGCTACTCCTCTTTGTCAGGGATGTAAGACTGTTTTCCATCGTGCTGCATCAGAGAAGATAGTCCGCTAACCTTGTTTTGATAGGAGGTAAGTAACGTTAACACCATGTCTAATTATAAAACAGCAAATGCTAAATGATGCCAAGTTGTGCTAATTGGAAACATTATAGTGTATCAGACTATTGTTTCTTTGGTTTAAATTGCTGGTGAGTTTCTTAGTTTTGTCTAAAAAAATTATTAAAGCTGCTAAAGTGCACGATGGTGGGACATATACACACAAAATAAATAAAATAAAATGGGTCAGAGGTGCAAGTTGGCTCCTAATGTAATTTATTTGATTTCTAATAATTTTAATTATTCAAGTAGCAATAATGAATAAAGTCATCAGATGTATTATGATTACATTACCTTTTGTGTATTTGATTTTCAGATCATGACCAATCTGAAATATTTTTACTAAGAAGCAAACAGGTTAAATCAGGCCAGAATGCAGGCTGCAGGCTCTTGCTTCACACTTAAATTTTCATTGATTTAAACTCACAGCTAATTTATATCTGTAGACAGAAGACATGGGTAATTTTCTCATTTTCAGACATTTTTTTAATGTTGTGTTTTTTGTTTGTTTGTTTGATTTTTGCTATTCTCCTCTGGTTTAGGAAATATTTACTTTTTTGATGTTTACTTTTTATTCGTATGTTGGGGCTGGGCAATAAAAATGATAATTATCATGAAATAACTTTTCCTCGATAGAGACATAATACATGGTGGATAGAACTTTGATAGAACTCATTTGTTCCGTGTTTTGACAGACAACACGAGAAGCCAGTGAAAATGAGACTACACCGCACCGAACCAATCATCTGGCTGGAAGTCACATTCGATTGACATATACAACAGCGTGCGTACACACGTAGGACCAGCACGCAGCCGGCACTTAGCAGTTAGCACACCTGCTAATGTTTGGGCTAGTGCAGCTGTGTAGGAGACGACAGAAAACATTAATGAAAAGTTCAGTGACAGTGTTACCAAGGAAGACACCAAAACGTTTGCTGCTCAATAGATGAGGACATTGCTGAAAAGAATGGTCTGAGGCATTCAGTAATGTGGAGAGATTTTGGCTATTTAAAGTCTAACAAGAAGCAGCTTAGTGGGCACTGTAAACTGTCAGGCACATTCCCACAAAATCAGGTAACACTACAAATCTTTTTTTTTTTACCATCTGAAGCAGTGCCATCCTGTTGAAAGTAACTGACTCTCGTTACCAACTCCCTGGTGGGTTGAACTAAACAGTGAAAGGGACCGAGCGGGACTCTCATGACCCCAACCCCCTAGAAAACATCCAAATAATAAATGAAATAATTTTTTATGGGACACCAAAAGCACACCAAACGCCCCAAAAATCAATGAAATCATTTTTATTCCATTATTTAATGACAAATGGCCATTCTTGTAGTAACTAGTGTCACACAAAATGCCCAAAATAGTGCATTAAATTATATCTAATGGGACCAAGTGACATCAAGTCAACTAACGAACACATTTACAAATATTCTAGACCCATTGTAATATATTCCTTGAAATTTAATTTAATAATTTTGGTGTTTTGTGTCCCGTTCGGACATGCTCATTGTTTAATCCAAATACTAACCGGTGTTGTTTGGCTGCAGCCATCCTTCTCCACACTTGCATTGGGGAGACTTATAATTTCACATGGATGAGAGCTGTACTGTAATGGCTGCTATGGTGTTATGTATGTAAATAGGCTGGTATGACCAAGATGGCGGCCGGGTTGGTCATGGGATAGACCGGGGTGGCTACTACCGGTTTCCGGTGGTGACGCTGCCCAAGGTATAAAAGTGTGGGCAGAAGAGGCTCCGCCTCTTTCGTCGTGGAGCCACCTGGCCAGCAGGAGAGTGCCGTAAGCCTCTGTAAATACAGTGATCCCTCGCTACTTCGCGCTTCACCTTTCGCGCCCTCAGTGCATCGCGGATTTTTCAAAAATATTCATCAAAAATTCAAAATTGAGAAAAAATGGGCGGGCGCTAGCAGAAGGCAGAAAAACTACATTAGAACATCCACCTCTCTGACTACCGCTCCACTCCTCTCCGCCCACCTCTTCACCGCTCGGGAATCTCGCAAGCTGATTGGCCGAGACGTTTTACCTCGCAAGCTGATTGGCTGAGACGTTTTACCCAGCTTCTCTCCCATACCCAGCGAAGGAAGACCGCATTCATTGTTCTTTATCGCTAGTCTCGCCGCGTGGAACTTTTCGCTGTTCTCTTGTGCCTTTTTGTGCGAAATAGTCTTCCTGTCGAGCCACTACGCCGCCTCCTGCAGCTTCTCCAGCTCTATCGGAAGCTGCCCTCTACGATGCTGCGCCTCTAGCACCTGACGATGAGGCATCACCTGAGGAGCAGTAAAGCTCTCATTAACCTGTGCAGTAAATCATCTTCATCTTGAGTTACGTATCTTGTTATAAGAATAAAAGAGTTCTAAAAACACATTTATGTACACTTTATTTACATCTACGTATGTATGTACACTTACACACACACACACATGTATCATATGAGAGAGAGAGTGAGAGATGAACGTACGTATTATTTATGGGTGACGTCATTAGGGGTGACGCTACTTCGCGGTTTTTCACTTTTCGCGGTCGGCTCTGGAACCCATTAACCGCGATAAGTGAGGGATCACTGTAGTCCCTGTTTATATCCTGAATAAAGCCTGTTAACCGAGGTGAGACTCACTCGTCATTCCTACATTATGGACACAACATTTGGTGACGAGGTAAAAGCGGTAATGGAATGCTCTGTTGCTAGCTTTCGGCCGTTCCTCAAGGCTCCGGGCGAGCCCCTCGTGCCGTGGCCTAGGTGGTTTGCTGCCTTTACCAACTATCTTGTTGTCCTGGGTTTGGGAGATATGGAGAAGCTCCGTGCGCAAGCTGTGTTGGTACATAATTTAGAAATGGAAGGGCAGAGGAGTCTGGAAAATCTTGGAGGTGCGGACAGTTTTGATGAAGTGGTGCAGCTAAACGCATGGTACTTTTAGGCACCGGAGAACGTCATTGTTAGACGCATTCAGTTTCGACAGCGCCGCCAGTGGTCGGGAGAGCCTGTGCGAAGGTTCGTGGTGGACCTCCGCGAGCTGGCGAGGGAATGCAGATTCGGGACCCTGGAGGACGAGATGATTCGGGACCAGTTGGCGGAGCACGTCTGTTGCACGGCGGCCCGGTCCAGATTGTTGATGCACCCAGGAGAGATGATGTTAGCTGAGGCTGTTGAGTTTGCCCAACAGTACGAGGCAGCAGACACCATCACGAGGAGCCTTACTGAAGGGGCTTTGTACGCAGGACCCGTGGGAGAGATCCAGGTGTGGCGCAGAAAACTCAGACGGTTGTGCATACCGTCTCCCCAGAGACGACAGGGAGAATCGGCTGCACCGTCATGTTGGATGGAGTTGAGGTCCCGCTCCTAGTGGACACGGGAGCGGTGATTTCTGTCCTGAATCTTGAAACCATGGACAGATTGTTTCCCCACCGACAGATAAGGAGGCAGCAAGTGGAGTTTTATGGCTATGGGCGGAACAGGCTGGCTATTTTGGGCTTCGTCGAGATGGAGGCCCAATATAAGGACAGTGTGGCGCCCAGTGTTTGCATTAACTTTTCTGCATCCAGTGTTAACGTTATGGGTTGCAACCTATTTTACAGCCTTGGGTTCTCCATTATGAACGTCTCCGGTGAAGAATGGTCTGAATGTGGACTGTGGGGCCGACCTGTTCCTGCCATGGAGGGTGCTGAGGTGTGGGATTCGGACTGGATGGACAATGTGACTTTGGAAGTGCACACACTGTGCCACGTGGAGACCTCTCGGGATGGACCCGATGCTGTAACGCAGGCTGCCCTGGACGAGGGTGCTGGATGGCACGGCGGGACCCTCGATGAGGCTCATCAGGACGAGGTGCCAACGCCGGGAGAAAACGGGGCTAGACCACGGAGCGTGGTTATCGTAAATCGCTCCCAGCGATGACCTGCCAAGAGGAGACCCAGGAGAGCCCACGAGATGGAGCAGCTGGAGTCGGGGGCCAGTCGCAGGACCGGTGATCTGATAAAGAGGAAGTGGGCTCCCTCGAAGACCAAGGTTGAGGCTCAAGTACATGTAGATCACAGTCCACACGAACAGCGGGACAACGAGAGGCGGTTCCAGGTGGAGCCTGGTCGGATGGAGGAAGATGGGTAGAGGTCTATTCGTGTCTGGAGACACCCAAGGGATCTGCGGCTGCTGGAGGTGAGAGAAGAGAGTGAGTGCGGGAGGTGTCCTTTTGATGTTTAATTAGGAATTTGTTTTGTATGTCATTTGTAGATGCCTGTGTGTGCACTGTGTCTTAGTATGTTTTGGAGAATTGGGTTTTGTGCCAAATATTTTATAGTCTGACCGGTGGCATATCTGTGTGAGATTACGTTAGTGATTTCTAGAGTTTGCCTGGTTCATGTGACTTTTTTTTGATTGACTTTTCTAAGTACTTGAGGGAATTTGGTTTAATTGGATTGTTTTTATTTGAATGGCCCCTTGTGCATTTTACTCTGTGTGCCCATTGTGGGGTGGGAGTTGGGGTAGGGGGGCCGCCTGTAGAAAATATCTTGTGTTTTATTGTATGTGTTATTTGATGTTGTTAAGGGATTATTTTCAGTTAGAAATGCGGCTTATTGTTTTATTTGTATGTTCCCCTTTTCCAAGCGGCAGAATAATCCGCTCAGCCATGTGGGGGATGCTGGTGGTCTACCCAGCCCCTCAGCCTTAGTTGTGTGATTGGATAGGTGATTTGTTTATTTTCTGTACATATTTTGGATTAGTGCGTGCTTCGGATGATAAATGTGGGTGGGTTATTTGTGTGCTTGGCATTTTTTTTGAGGGGGAGGAATGTTATGTATGTAAATAGGCTGGTATGACCAAGATGGTGGCCGGGTTGGTCATGGGATAGACCGGGGTGGCTACTACCGGTTTCCGGTGGTGACGTCGCCCAAGGTATAAAAGAGTGGGCGGAAGAGGCTCTGTCTCTTTCGTCGTGAAGCCACCTGGCCAGCAGGAGAGTGCCGTAAGCCTCTGTAAATAGTCCCTGTTTATATCCTGAATAAAGCCTGTTAACCGAGGTGAGACTCACTCGTCATTCCTACATTATGGACACAACATGGACATGCTCATTGTTTAATCCAAATACTAACTGGTGTTGTTTGGCTGCAGCCATCCTTCTCCACACTTGCACTGGGGAGACTTATAATTTCACATGGATGAGAGCTGTACTGTAATGGCTGCTACGGCAGCCAGCTGAAGGTAAACATTTCAGCAGCAGTGTCTGCATTCTGCAGGTAAACTTTCTCCTTTCGCAGGCGAGCTTTCAAAATAAGAGCTCTAATCTGGTCTCATTAACCTTCAAAATAAGAGGGAGCGGATCGTCAAATGAATAACAGATTGAACATAGACATAAATAATTTAAATAAATGCCAAATTATACTTCTGCCACTTATTATCACATCACCAAGTTTAAATACTTCTGTATATTGCATTTACTTGTTTAAAAATGTGCATCTCCTTTGTCTGATGCTGGATTATGGGTCATAATTGATTGCAGGTGCAGCAGTCATTCACTCTCGGCAAACTCAGAAAGAGAGACAGACAGACAGAAAGAAAGAAAAAATAAGTAAGTAGCAGCCATTACAGTACAGCTCTCATCCATGTGAAATTATGAGTGTCTCCAGTGCATGTGTGGAGAAGGAGGGCTGCAGCCAAACCGCTCCTTCTGCTGGGTAATGTCAGATATTTTGTCCTTCAATTGATTAATTATGATTTCAGAAAGCTTTTAATAAACAAATTGTGCTAAATTATAAAAGGAATACGTTTTGAATGCTGTTCAGTACTACAGCAATACCCATTTGTCATATATATTTAAGTAATAATGATTTTATTTATTATTTGGCCTTTTTAAATGTCCGGTTAGTATCTGGATCAAACAACGAGCGTGTCCGAATGGAACACAAAACGCCAAAATTATTAAATTAAATCTCAAGGAATATATTACAATGGGTCTGGAATATTTGTAAATGTGTTCCATTAGTTGACTTGATGTTACTTGGTCCCATTAGATATAATTTAATGCGCTATTTGGGCATTTTGTGTAACGTTAGTTACTACAAGAATGGCCATTTGTCATTAAATATTAAAATAAAAAATATTTACTTGATTTTTGGGGCATTTGGTATCCCATAAAAAATGATTTCATTTATTCTTTGGATGTTTTCTAGGTGGTTGGGGTCCCGTTCAGTCCAATTCGCTGTTTAGTGCACCGCTCCCTCACCGTAAATATTTCTCCCAAACGGCACTTCCCCACCTGTACACGGAATGTAGGGAAACAGTTGAAAATGAGCTGCAAAGTGTGCCATACTTCGCTACTACGTCAGATTTGTGGTCAAGTCACACATCTGAACCATATATGAGCCTCACTGCCCACTTTAAGATTGGAATTTGAAAGCAAATGTTTTCAAACTTTCCTGAGAACCATGCAGGTGAAGTCATTGCTTTAGGACTGACCGAAGCACTTGCATCCTGAAAACTGGGTGAAGACAAACAAGTCTGCATCATGACAGACCGTGGGACAAATATACTGAAGGCCACATCACTAAACGAGTGGACATGGCTGCAGTGCTTTGGGCATGTATTTCACTCAGCTATTGGTAAGTTGGTGAGCAGAATATTATATAATATTTGCATTTTATGTTTTATAATTACTGTATATGAAAATACAGTTGTATAATGTTCCACACTACATTTGCCAGGTTCAACTTCTGACAGAAAATAATCATTTAAAAATAATCTTGTGATAGCTTCACATCTCACTTAGGAGTAAAAAAGAACCTTTAAGCTTGACAGAAATAGTGATTTGATTTATATCGCAATATATATCGATATCAATCAATATGGAAAAAAATTATAGTGAATGATTTTTTTTCATATCGCCCAGCCCTATTCATATGATATGACTTTGAAAAAAACCTGAAATTTATGAGAATCAAGTCTAAAAAATTATAACAACACTGCAAAATTACAAGGGGAAAAAGATGTACGTAAAAAAAGTTTAAAAAAAAGAGATAGTCCTTTTTATGTGATTATGCAAACTGTAGAATTTACAGAAAATGTGTATATATATATATATATATATATATATATATATATATAGTTATGATATCCAATGACACATGTTGATATGAAATTTTTGTCATATCGCTCATATCTACTGGAAGGTATAATCGCTTCAGTGTCTCCAGGGTCTCCTTCTAGTTGAACGTGCTCAAAACATCTCACCAGGGAGATCCAGGAGACATCCTGGGCAGGTGCCCAAACCAGATCAAATGGTTCATTATAATGTGGAGAAGCACTGTAAAAATTAAAGGGTTGAAAAATTCAACATTTCAAGGCAATATCATACAAGAGATTTATGAATTTTGCCAAATCACACTCTTGAGATTTGAAGAAAAATCAAAGCTTTCAAGGCAACTTATGACACTAGATTTCTGAATTCTGTGGCCTACTCCAACTTCTGAGTTTTTAAGAAAATCACCAATAGTTGTCCTGACTACTTAGCTTTTGTTTGAGTAATTTCAATTTCGCGTGTATAAAAACTTAAAATGTAGAGCTCTACATAATATAAATTTCCAAAGACAAAACTCCTGCCAACGACTTGTCCCATACAGAATTATACCTTTCAACAGTCCTCATCAGTCCCAACCTTCAATGAACCAAGGTACTGGTTCTGGCCTGCGTTCAAACCCCAGCCAGTTTGATGACAAATGTCTTAAACTACTAGGCTTTAGTCAGGATTTTGAAAAAGAAATAATTGTATTTTGTAAAGAAAGACTGTAAAAAATTAGTTTTTTGTTTGTTTAAAATATGTCAGCTGAACTGGTTTTGTTATGGTCACAAAATACAATTGGTTGATACAACTTTTACTGTGTGGAATCCGTAGCATGTAGAACCTAAAATTTCAAGTTTTTTTACACTAGTGAGGTAAATGACCTGAACAGTGGTCTTGTGATTTCACAAACTTGCTATGTAGACAGACTGGCAAGGGTCCAAATCCAGGCCAGAACACCTCCCATGGAAGGATAGCTCTTCAAATGACACTGGTGAGGTTGGTTGCAAGTGTACCTACTTCTGCAGTTGATTAGAAAGCACAAAAGTATTGTGTATGTGAAAAATGAATGACTGTCTGAAATCCTCTGGGGTGGATTTTTCGATTTGGAATTCCTAGCATGTAGAATTTACAATTTTAAGTTTTTATACACATAAAATTAAAATTACTTAAAGAAAAGATACAACTGTAGTCACTTCTTTTTTAAACTCAGAAGTTCGAGTTCAGCTCAAAATTCAGAAATATCATTGCCTTGAAATGTTAAGTTTTCTCAACCTTTTCAATTTTACAGTTGACTCTAAAATCTCTCCCAGATTACTGATCTCTTCATGGTATTAAAAAGATGAGACCAGCCACCCATCAAAGAACATTAATTTCAATCACTCTGCAATTTTTAGGCACTAACAACAATGCTGAATTTCTTTGTTAAATCAAAAGTACATTAAAAATACAAGGTACACTTACACTGAACACAAAGCTTCATTTCAGCAATCTTTGAATTGGTCCTTAAAAGGGTACCAGAATAAAACACCTCATACTCACCAAATAGCAACAAAAGGATGACTTAGAACACTGAGACCGCTGTCTCAGCAAATCTATCAAAAACTCCTCACATGCTTTCACAAAATACAATCAATGATTTACATATTTCCATAAGTCATCCTTTTTAATCCAGCACAGGCCTTCATCATGAAAAAGCTTTCGTTCAGTGGGATTGCTCATACAGTATGTACATTTACACTGTCATTCACAATGACACTTTTAAAGTAAAACTGACCTACACTGTGCCTATTCTGTTGTGGAGGAAGTGACCCATTTATTTTTCTCTTAGCAACAGAAAATAATAGTAATACACAGGAATAAAGGGCAAAACCAAATGACTTTCCAGCTACCAGAGGAGAAAGATGGTGCCTCACATGGATTACGATCCCCTAGAGAGTCGACGTTACGTAAAGTGGATTACCGTACGACACCATCACTCCACCAGTGGTTTCATCCAGGAGTCAGTCACACATACAGACACAAAAAAATAATACACACAAACATGCATAAGAATCGAGTTAAGAAAGGCTTTAACAGACCTAAAGCAAACACTTATAACTTGAATGTGCTTGAAAACACATGATTCAATCAGAAACAGACCAGTTTCCACCGCATGTAAATGACAGAAATGATGCAACTACTCTTCTTTGGTGGAAATGTACCATGATTTTGATGTGGAAAAGTTAACTGTAAAAACCTTTAAGTGGATTTTGAATCAATCTCGCATTGTCTAAGCAGGACAAAACTGGACAGGACAGCGGCTTAATAAAAAAAGAATCATTCTTGTAATACAGTTAGAAAAAGCTGACACCAGCTGTTTGTCAGTGCAGTGAATTTGATAATGTGGATGTCAGCCAGAGTCAGGCTTTGTGATCTGAACTAAGGTCAACTGTAGCCATGAAAAAAACACATCTGATATATTGATCTGATAAATGACTCATCCACACAGGATCCCACAAGTACATGTTGTGGATATGAAATCCAGCAGGACAGGCCTGCTAATGTGATTGTCTCTGCGGAACATGAGCCATGTGGCAACCAATATGGGGCTGATGAGAATCTATTGCATTATTATACGTGCTATAGCCTACACGGAGCCAAAGCAATCCTGATGAATACAACATATAATCTAATCATTACTAGTTTTCCAATTTTTTTGTCAACTGCCATTACTTGATCAATTTTTCTATAGCAATAAAATCTTGTAAAAGATATCACTTTGATCTCATCCATCTGCCTGATAAAATAAAGGTTAAACAAAATAAAATAACAACCAAAAAGATTTTTATTACCTCCACCAAGGAGGGAATGTAACTGGGGTGGTTCGTCTGTTAGCAGGATTACACAAAAACTACGGCATGGATTTTGATGAAATTTTCACCAGAGGTGGTCCTTGGCCTAGAGAGGAACCCATTACATTTTGGCGATGATCCAAGAATGCATACCTTCGCCAAGGCTCTTATCTTCTCACAGTGTGTTAGCAAGAATACTCCAAAACTACTGGATAGACTTTGATGCAATTTTCACCAGAACTGGCTCGCGGCCTACACATGAACCCTTTACATTTTAGAGGTGATCGATGGGTGATGGAAGGAGCAGCGATATGCGCTCTCTGAGTGCTTTTCTAGTTTATTTATTTATTTGGGTGAGAGAGGATTTACTATTTGGATAATCAAATGAGCTTTTTAAATATGATCGGTTAATATAAATTGACATAACAGACATTTATCATGCTCGTATTATACTCATTCTTCTTATCTCATGCAAAAACACAACTCACAATACATAAATGTATTGAAATTACACCAAACTGCTGCAGCATCTATAGCAGGTGCGCTTCAAGTCTCCAGGAACACTGCTCAACACCTAATCGCTGTTTTAAACGCAAAACCTCAGAGATTACTGATTTATCCCTTTATTATGCATTGAAGTCACCCGATCTCCTCTATGAGCCAACAGATTCACACTCTCATCTGTGTTTATATCAGACACCAGGCGCTCATTTAGTCCCAGAGGTCAGATAAAAGGCGTTCCGGCCATCAATATCAAAAAGGACTTCCGTAATCATTGTTCAGCAGCGTGCCCTTGCCTGGGCTGGGTTGGACTCTACAGGGCGTGGGCCTCGCGCACACCGAGAATGCGCAAAGCGTCTAACTGTCGCGGCATCGAAAGATCAATCACATGCACCAGATTTCACCATTTGAATTTTTAGGCCTGAATTTCAAAGGGTGGGGGGGGGGGGGGGAAAACCCTGTAATTAACAAACTTAATCACAGAGACATCGACTCCTAAGCAAAACATCAAAGGCTATGCAGCACCAGCGGCAGCGCCTATAGACGCGACGAAGGCAGCAGTACAGCAGTCAGGTTGTTCCACATCGCACTGCCCAGGGTGAGAGGATTCGGGGTTCACTGCAGTCACCAAAACAAACCGACAAACCACGCATCTCGCCATCTCCGTTTCCACCCTTGACGCATCCTCCCTCTGCATCCCTCCGCTGTCACTTACCTGCAGCCGGGAGGAGAGAGGGTATGGAAAGTGGATAGAGAAAACATCTCAGCCCTGTCCGCCATCTTCTTCCACTAATGACTCAGAGCGACTGCAGAAAATCGCGGAGGGAACGCAGTCCATTCACAATCACACAGGGCAGCTGTGGTGGACAGAGCACCGTCTCTCCGCGGGCCCCGCAGAATCCGCCGCCGCCCCCCCGCGGCCGCACCGAGCCTTCAGCAAAACGACGCGCTTCGCAGCAGTACCATGAAACCTGCGGCCACGCATCCACACAAGCGGGGGGGGGGGGGAGGAGGGCGTCAGCGCAGAAATGATCTTCGGCGGCAGCTCACGCAACACCGAGGAAAAGCCCGTGGTGATTCCCTCAGTGTGTCCATGCAGGTAGCCGCAATCCCGCTCCCCGCTTCCTCAAAATGCCTGCTGCTGCTGCTGCTGCTGCTGCTGCTGCTGAGCTGATGGTGCTGCTGCCCGTGACACACAGCAGCAGCGAGGGGCCAGCAGTGCAGAGGGAGCCGGAGGAGGCGGGGGAGAGGAGCGGACACCATGTAACGTCAGCGCTGTGTGGCGGCAGCCAGACAAGCCAACAAAGCAGCCCACAGCTAGTGGCTATGATTCTGGAGATTTGCTCCATGCGCGAATGAAACAATCCCGATCACAAAGGGCTCTCACAGTATGAGGGCACTGGTCTGCAAGCTGTGGCTTCAGGGCGGCATACTGCGTTTCTGCTCCTTGTGACAACATTGAATTAATCAGGAAAAAAATATGGGGGGAAAACTGTACAAATTAGCGTGAATAAAATTGAAAACTTAAAGGGAAACAAAGCAGATTTACATAAAAATGTCAAAAACGTGTGAGAAAAGAATTTGCAAATTTATAGGTATAAAGTCAGAAATTTACAAGAAAAAATCTGCATTTATCAGACGAGTTTATACTTATAACTCAGTTGTTTTACATAATTTTTTAGATAAATGTGTTGCAGTATCTTGCTTTTTTTGGGGGGGGGGTCAAAAGTACTCAAAAAGACTGCACAGAAGATGACGAGAAGCTGACAACGGGTGGAAGAGTCCCCGGTCACTGAAGACTGCGGGCCAGTCGTGGAGCTCAGCACAGTGCAGGAGCGTAGCGCTGAAGGGTCGGACGGTGTGGTGTGCAAAGACGGCGGAGAGGGGGTGCAGCAGGAGTCATTCCCGCAGCTGGAGGCTAGGCAGCGGGAGAGCGGGTCCACACGGGCTGAGGACCCTGGGGAAGAGCAGCGACAGCCGGGTGCAGAAACGACGCAGCGGAGCACCTGGGTCGAGGGTGTTGGGAGCAGTGACAAGGCGCCTGGGTTGGAGAATAGAGCCAACGAGAATGACACTGAGAGCCCGGAGGGAGAACAAGGGGGCCGAGAGCAGCGACGAGGTGTCCGTGTCGGAGAGTGCTGCCGACGGGTGCGAAGCTGAGAGCCCCAGGAGAGAACAGCAGCAGGCGGGCACGGAGATGACGCAGACGGGCGCCTTGAGCGAGGGTGCTGGGAACAGCGGCGAGGTGCCTGGGTCGGAGAACGACGTCGGCAAAGGCGACGTGGTGAGCCCTGGGAGTGAGCAGCAGCAGCTGGATATGGTGGCAGCGCAGTGGAGACGCCCTGGACGAGGGTGCTGGGTGCTACGGCGAGGCGCCCGAGGCAGCGAGCGGCGCCGACGAGCGGGCTTCGGCTTTCCCCGGAGTGCGGCCACGGGGGCCGGAGTGTTTGGAGCCATGATGGCAGTGTGGAAGGCAGTCGGGAGCGGTCCGGTGGACATGGAGGGACGGTGCACTGGATAGCAGCACTGTGGGGCTGGAGGGAAGAAGCTAATGGTGGGAAGAGACATTTTCTCTGGGGAGGGTGGCTTCGACCCTGGGGGCAGACAGCGGCCAGGGGCGCACATGCCATGGGGCTGCCCGGGGCCTCCGGGCCGGTTTTGTCCATGGCTGTTCAGGGACATTGGAGTGACTTAGAACACTTTATGTAAATATATGTATATATACCATATATATACAGTATATATACAGTATATCTTGCTGGTGTGTATGAGAGTGTATATAGAATGGAATTATTTTATATATGTTAGAGACACAGTCCGATTTTTAGTTGTTTCGTGTGAATGTGTTAGGATGTTTTATTACAGTTCATGATTCCCTATTCTTAGTGCGTGATTCGGGTCCTTAATTTGGGAGGTTTTAATTGTGTGTGTGGTTTGGTATTTTTCTAAAGGGGAGGAGAACGTTGTGTGTATGTGTGTGATGCTGTACCCTCCCACAGGGTGACGTCAGGCAGGTACGGTCCACTGTGCGTATATTCTGCTATTCATGATAATAAAGAGAGAGTTCATTAGCTGCATGAAGACTGACTCCGTCTCCCTTTATTCAGACATAACATATAGCTCAGCCCCGCCCCACTCTGCTCCAGGACAAGCTGTCTCTGCTCAATGTGCCTGACTCCCTCTGCAGGTGGATCACCGACTTCCTGACGGACCGGAGGCAGCATGTGCGGCTGGGAAAGACTGTCTCAGACTCTGTTAGCATCAGCACCGGATCACCCCAGGGCTGTGTACTTTCCCCCCTGCTCTTCTCCCTGTACACCAACTCCTGCACCTCCAGCCACCAGTCTGTCAAGCTGATCAAGTTTGCGGACGACACCACCCTCATCGGGCTTATCTCCAACGGCGACGAGTCCGTCTACAGGAGAGAGGTGGCCCAGCTGGCATCCTGGTGCAGCCACAACAACCTGCAGCTGAACACTCTGAAGACAGTGGAGATGATCGTGGACTTCAGAAAAGTCACAGCCCCTCTGCCCCCCCTTACCCTCACAGACTCTCCCATCACCACTGTGGATTCCTTCCGCTTCCTGGGCACCACCATCACCCGGGACCTCAAGTGGGAGCCGACCATCAGCTCCCTCATCAAAAAGGCCCAGCAGAGGATGTTCTTCCTGCGGCAGCTGAGGAAGCTCAAGCTACCCACCAAGATGCTGGTGCAGTTCTACACTGCCATCATCGAGTCCATCCTCACCACCTCCATCACCGTGTGGTACGCAGGAGCCACCGCCAGGGACAGACTAAGACTGCAGCGCGTTGTGCGCGCTGCTGAGAAGGTGATCGGCTGCAAGCTCCCATCCCTCCAGGACCTGTACATCTCCAGGACCCGGAGGCGTGCAGGTCGGATCATAGCCGACCCTTCACACCCTGGACACGCACTGTTTGCCCCCCTTCCCTCAGGTAGAAGACTTCGGTCCATTCAGACTAAAACCTCCCGCTACATCAGGGGTGTCCAACCATGTGCCATGGAGATCCAAGACCCTGCAGGTTTTACCTCCAACCAGTGTCTTCAACAGCAGATTTCAGTGAACTTCTTCCCACTGATTGCTGATAAGTGAAAACACCTGCTGAAGAGACTGGGTAGAAGAGAAAACCTGCAGGGTCTTGGCTCTCCATGGCACATGGTTGGACACCCCTGCGCTACATGAACAGCTTCTTCCCCTCTGCCATCAGACTGCTGAACACTAAGTGACTTATTAGACCCTCATGCATTACGTACAGCAGCTCAACCGGACTCATGACAATTATCACTGTTTTCTTTTTGCACTACCGACTGCACTATGTGGAACTCCACAATATCTGCTGCTTGTTAATATATTTAAAAATTGCATAGATTAGTATTACTTATTCATATTCTACCTTTTATTGCATGCATAGTTTTTTATTTTTATCTTTAGTGCTACTCCATGTTGAATGTTGCAGCATTGCACCAAGACAGATTCCTAGTTTGTGTACTACATGAACAATGGCAATAAATCTCATTCTGATTCTGATTCTGAAACTGCCAGTGTTCAAAGCAGAAGGTTGCAGGTATAAGGCTAGCTATGATTTCTTTTAGGGACCCCAATGGAAATAAAGTGTGCACACTTTCTTGTGTCATTGCATTGTTTTTAAATGTATGTTGTATCTTTTATACAATGTTATTTTAAACGATGAATAAATCAATCAATCAATTTGTGACCAGCCGAGTGGATCAGCTGTCAGGAGCCGAGCCAGCTTGGTTTCCCCGGCTCGGTCCTGACCTCCCTGTGGGTTTAGGCGCCACTGTTTATGTGTATATTATGTATTTCAGTGTGCTTCCCTATCCCTAGCCACTGTTCTCTGGCCAGCAGCTGTGAGGCAGCTCTCTTTGGCTCACTCTTCTGTGAGCGCTGGCTGACAGCTTGCTGGTCCAACCACGCCCCCCTCACTCATTACCATCAGCTGATTCCCACTCCCGTTTATCATCTTTCCCAGTCCTTGCCCAAGTGCTCCTCATCTCACCATCACCAGCAATGCATGTACTTAAGCAGCTTTTTGCAAGTCACGCATTGCTGGGTCATTGTATTGTCAGTAAGTAGTTTGAAGTCAGGACTGCAACGATGTGTATCCACTCTGCGTACATCGTGGTTCTCTCACGCTCGCACAGCGATACCAGCTGTGGGACGCCAGCGTGGGTACACGTTTCACCTCCTGCGTTCGTGGGGCGATGCCAGCCCCTGAACGCTAACTGTAAGTGTATTTTTGTGTTTTTGTAAACTTCACCCTTTTGGTCTGTTCGTCTTTACTTTAATAAATGTGCTGTGGTGTACCTGCGCATAAATCCTCATCATTTCTCCCCTCTCCGAGTGCTGTGCAAAAGCGCACGGGGAGATTCATGACATTAGCTGGTTGAATTAAAGGAAAACAGTCACAAAAAAGAAGACAATATGAACCTATTTAGTGGGTAGCCACGGTCACCTGTCAGTTGAAAACGGATCATATTAGACTCGACAAGTACAAATTTTATGTTCAAAATGCAAATCTCATCCCTTATAGTTATATACAACTTACATGGATTACACACCACTATGTAAATGAATAAAGTGCACCGGGGAATGGGTGAGACTGTTGTATTTCAAACTTTGCACATGTGTTTATTGACATAACTACTGTACACACAGAGGTAATTAGGGGCTTGGTAGAATGCTATGAAACTGTAGTTTAATCAGCAAAAAAAAGTCACTTACTCAAACCACGGAGTTGCAATGAAGCCTTGAAGACAGGGTGATATTTGTGGGGTGCACAGGCGCGTTGAACATGAGGTGGGTTATTATTAGGACAATTACATGAATTTACTCACCAAGAAGTCACCCATCCACACAATGCCAGCTTGTAGTTTGTGCCCAACAATGCTGTTCATTAGAATCATTAGGAAAACCGGCTCTCGCTGCAAACTACACTTTGATGTTGGCCTGTTCAACTGCTTTGTATGGGAATATGATGTACCAGGGTGACAGACGGATAATGCCATCCCACACACCTGGCATCGCTCGGCTCAGGGTTGACTGGGAAATTCCCGATGGGCCTGTCAGCTCCCTCTGAAATGCATGCCCCCCACCCCCAGAGTTGTCAGCACCTGCACCGGGACGGGCAGCACACGGCTTCTTGCTGTGTCGCGCTCCAAGAGCAGCCGTAGCTCTGTTCAGCTCAGTTCCACAGGGACTGCCCATGGTAAACCTAAACCGGCTGTCAAACCAGTCATCATCCTGAGCCAGAAAATCTTCTGTCTCTAAATACCCTCTCTCTTCTCACTGTGCGATTTGCAATATCCTTTAATCCTCTGTTGTTAGAGGCATTTTCTGCACTTCTTTGCGCTTGCTTTTATAGCCACTCATCTAATTGCGCACACTTGGATATTTGTTCATCATGTGTCTGGTGTGTACACTAATTTTCACGTCATTATCAGTCTCCCAACATCACCTCTAAGTGTTGCCAATTGACCAATACCAGTAGAAACATATGTACGCCAGCCATGAAGTTAGCGTGGGGCTGCGCATATTTCCACGGTCATTTCATTCTTAATACGTCTGAAATTTTCCATGGAAAAGGATGTACAACATGTTTTTGTGAATAAGTACCCTTTGTACATGAGGCCCCAGCTCTTTACCCTCTCGAGAATCCTCAAGGGTTTGTGGCAATTTGCCCAACCAGTTTACATGTGTTTTGTGGACTTGGAGAAGGCATTCAACCGTGTCCCTCGTGGTTTTTTTTGTGGGGTGCTTCGGGAGTATGGGGTATTGGGCTTCTTGTTATGAGCAATCCGGTCTCTATACGACCGTTGTGAGAGTTTGATTCGTATTGCCAACGCTCGGTTGGACTCATTTCCACTAAAAGTTGGACTCCGCCAGGGCTTCCCTTTGTCACCAATCCTGTTTATAATTTTTAGGGACAGGATTTCTAGGCGCAGCCAGGGAACAGAGGGTGTCATGCTTGGTGACCACAGGATCTCATCTCTGCTGTTTACAGATGATGTTGTCCTGTTGGCTTCAACCAGCAATGACCTACAGGTCTTACTGGGATGGTTTGCTGCTGAGTGTGAAGTGGCTGGGATGAGAATCAGCACCTCCAAGTCCGAGTTCATGGTCCTCAGCCGGAAAAAGTTGGATTGTCCTCTCTGGGTCGGGGACAAGCTCCTGCCCCAAGTGGAGGAGTTTAAGTACCTCGGGGTCTTATTCACAAGTGAGGGGAGAATGGAGTGAGAGATTGACAGATGGATTGGCGCAGCATCTGCAGTGATGCGGACATTGTACCGGTCTGTCGTGGTGAAGAGGGAGCTGAGGTCTAAGGCAAAGTTGTCGATTTACCAGTCAATCTACGTTCCTGCCCTCACCTATGGTCATGAGCTTTGGAGAATGACCGAAAGAATGAGATCATGGATGCAAGCAGCTGAAAAGAGCTTTCTCCGTAGAATTACTGGACTCACCTTCAGAGATAGGGTGAGGAGCTCAGTCATCCAGGATAGGCGCAGGGTAGAACTGCCGCTCCTCCACATCGAAAGGAGCCAGTTGAGGTGGCTTGGGCATCTGATCAGGATGCCTCCTGGACGCCTCCCACTTGAGGTGTTTTGGGCACGTCGTACTGGGAGGAGACCCCAGGGCAGACCCAGGACTCGCTGGAGAGACTATGTCTCCCAGCTCATCTGGGAATGCCTTGGTATTCTCTCTGAAGAGCTGGAGCAGGTGGCTGGGGAGAGGGAAATCTGGGCTTTTCTGCTTGAACTGCTGCCTCCGCAACCCGGACCTCCAAAAAGCAGTAAAGGATGGATGAATGGATGGATGGAGGGTGGAACTGAGCCATCACTCCAGTGGCTCAGTTGGTAGAGCATCCGCTCTACACCCAGGATGCCGGGGTTCAAATCCCAGCTGAGTCATACCGATGACCATATACAAGCGGAACTTCCTGCTGTCTAGCTTGGTGCTCAGCAATAATGGAACAGGGGAGGGAAATTTGTGGTGGCGCCTTGCATGGAAGTGATTAACACTGTAGATAAGAGAAGCATAATTTCGTTCTTCAGTACATGATTGGCTGTATGGATTTGAATGACAATAAAGATGCCTTATCCTGATGGATGGATTGATTTTTGGATCATACTAGTAAAGTCAGGCATAAGCCTGGTCTATGGCAGTGATTGTCAACCACTGGATCATGACCATAAATTGTATAAAACACTGGATGGAGTGAGAGTGATGTCACACGATTGCATTGAATGGAGGAGTAAAAGAAGTCCTTGAATTGGCATTTTGATCAGCACCATATTGTTTACCAGCAAAAAGCTTAAGACAGGATCCCATTCATGAGAAACTTGCTATAGAATTACCATGAGCATAAATTGCAATCTATCTATAAACTAGTCCATGCACGTAAAAAGCAAGTATTCCTGTCTGAAACAGGTAGCCCAATCAAGCTTTACAGGCCCAAATGTAGGCTGTGTTTGAAAGTGGAATACATAGGTGTAGTATATACAGTATGTAGACAATCACACATGTCAGCTTTTGACAAATGTGAAAGGGATAGAACTGAGATTTATTTGATTGTGTGAATATTAATTACAGAACCGCCTGTTTATTTTTTTTTTGTCAGATCATTTATTTGTGTGATCTTTTTTGAGTTACTGAGCATTTTTGTTGTGAGTCTGAGTGTATGTTTACACAGAGCTCAGACCCTCAATTTATTTCTAAGTATTGTTTGTCTGTAATTATTATTTTGTCAGTTTTTGTGTATATTTTGGGTTCTTTGTCTTATGTGCCCTCCTCTCTCTAGACACTCCCACTAGCTGCTCACAGTCTGCTCCTCAGTCATCTCAGCTGTGAGCAGTTGAATAATTAGGTCACCTGTTCGCTCAGCCACCCACACCTGCTGTTCATTTGCGTGTCTGTGTATTTAAGCACTGTCAGATCATTGTTCCTCTGTGGCAGTATTGCTTTGTTCAATTTGAATAGACTTCATTCCTCCGTATTATTTCCTCATCTCCTCCAGAGCTAATCCGGCTCTGGAGTGCCTCTGTCTGTAAGTTATCCTTGTTTGCATTTTTGTATGGTCTGCACAGTTTTTGGAATTTTTGTTCTCTTTTGTTATTAAATGTCACAACTACAGCTCAGCGTGTGGATCTGTCTTTCTTCCCCGGAGTGGCATTCATGACAGTTTTTGTGTCCAGTTTGGTGACTATCATTGTCTAGTCAAACCGTGCATGTGGCCGCATATGATATGCAGTTGAGCTAGGCATTCTGCTCCACAATTATTAACTTTTAATAATTAACTTTTAATAATCGTGCAAGCACACCGAGAGGAGCGCCACTGGCGACGGTGAGTCGTGGTCCTGCAAAGGGGCTACCATCTACCGCTGACTGGGCAGGCTGGGCAGGCGTGCCTCCCCGCGAACGATCGTAGAGCGCCCAGTCGGACACCAGCAGCTAAACCGGTGGATCGCAGTCCTTCGCAGGGAGCCAAGCTCAGCCTGCCTGGTTAACGGGAGTCTCGGCCGTTTCTTTACCCATGGCACCAGCGGTTCGGCTGCTACTCGACCCCCCTTCCCCCAACGCACCTGCGCACTTCGTGTTCTCCATGCCAAATTATCCATTAGACCTACGCAATCACAGTAACTTTATGATTTAATTTTTTAAGCATTAAATCTTAAGTATTATCTTTTTCTAGTCAAATTTGTTGTCAAATTTGTTGTTCGCTTCCTTGTTTTGCACATGGAGCTTGCCCATGGTGCCGGCGATTCAGCCCTCCCTCCCCCCTCCCCCAGCGGCACCTCGTCTTCTTCATGCCAAATTATCCATTAGACCTACACAATCATGGCAACTTTATGGTATTTTTTTTATGCATTAAACCTTAAGTCTATCTTTTGTCGCTATTTGCACTACGGGTAGCATTACTGTACATAGACTGCTGTTGTTGTTTTTCCAGCCTTATTCCTTTTCTTTTCTTCAGCGCACAGCACTGAAGAGAGAGAGAAACACAATTTCAATTCTCCTGTATGTCCTGTATGGATATCAGCTGTTCTGACAGATATGCCAAAATGTCAGAACACTGGGTGGATCCAATCAGCTGATCGCTGGAACCACAGAGCTCAGCTGTTTTCCATGATAAATCAGCCTCAGGCAAGGGTGTAACTTTGTTTCAAACATTGGGTGGGGGGGGGGGGGTTGAGATGTCTGCCCGTATAGAGAGCCTAAGTCACGCCCCCTCCACTTCTGTATATTGGACCTTAAATCGAAAAAAATTCTCTATTGAAATGAATGGCAAGAGCAACATTATTTTTAGATCCCGATCAAATTTTGCACCGAGTTGCACATATGATGTTTGTCAATTTAAAAGGTAACTTTCCATATAATTAAAGTTGTTGGCTGTCATATATTAACAGAGTAATATTTAATTTTTGTTTAAACGACTAGCAGACAACAACTCCCATCATCCCACATCACTAAACACAGTTACATTTTAGTGATGTGAAAAGCACTGATTTCTCATAGCATTGACCCCTGCACTGACAGACAAGTCTTCTTCTTCTTCTTCTTTTAGATTTGATTGGTGGTTTGCAACCAGCTTACAGGTGTATTACCACCACGTACTTCACTCTATATCATCACTCTGGCTGGGTAAATTCATCACTTGGATTAATCTTAGCCTGACTCTTGGGTAAATCACTATACAGTGATAATAACAGAATGGATTTGCCTGACTGCTGCCCTCACCCTGTGTCTCTCTGTGAGGAAATCACATGAACAAAAAGAAAATGTCAATTACTTATGAGGACAAGTCTAAAATTCATTAGTTTGTCCAAAAGAACATTATTATGACGATCTAGTCAGCAGTCTGTTCTCTAAGGCGCAAAGTTCATTTTTTATTGTTACCTGGTCACCTGTGCCTCCTGTGCTGCATCGCTCTCACTGATCCTTTTTTGCTGCCTCACTCTCCCTCTGGTCACCCGGTCCATCTCTCTCCTCCCTCTTTGTTATCCTTGCTGCTGTCACTTTCACATTCTTGCTCCTGACATAAAATAAGCTCAATTAATGTTCGAATGGTTTAAGAGAGGTACTTCACTGACAGTTTTGGAAGATGTAATTCATGCAAGAATTTCTCCACGCAAAAAACTGGGAAAGATGTAAAATGTTTTCCCCTCTTCTACCCTCTTAATAGCATCTTAACAGTGCTATCAGCAGGTGCATTAGGTCGTCTAGTTTATTTTGATACCATGATCATTATTCTAGCCACAGAACTGAGGTTGATGCAGCTGCTGAGTGTGGTTGAGGCTTACCACTGTGTAGCTATTTTTTACCAAGTAGATGAACTAAGGGCACTATGTGTGATTTAGTAAGCTAGACTATGACAAAAGTAACAGTTATCCTGCCTGGAAAGGCATTATGAACACAGCACACAACACCATAGGTGTTATGTTTCACTCTTTAAATGATAATAAATTTGTGACAAAATCATCCTGGTATTAAAAACTTACTCTGGATTCATTAACTAGATATTTAATTTTTTCCAATGGCATTCAGTTTTCAAATTTAGGATTCAGGTATCTGCCCCCCTCCCCTCACAAAAGGTAAACAACAAATTTACCTTTACCACATTTATCAGAGGGAAAAAAAATGTACAAATTTAGGAGAAAATAGTATAAATTCACAAGAAAAAAGTAGCAACTTGATGATAGTCAAAAAGTTATTTAAAAAAATCTGAAATTTAAATTATTTTGCAAATATTTAAGGAAAAATGTTTATTTTCCATGACAAATTTAAGAAAAATGCAACATTTTTGTCATATCCTGATGAGCGCTCGTCCCCTCTGTCCTGCTCTCTCCTGCTCTCTCCTGCCTCCCTGGTAATCATCTCACTTGGGAGGATTTACGCACCTGCTGCTTCTGCCGAGCCAGCATTTATAAAGACCACCTCTTCACTGATTCCACGCAGGCTCGTTTGGGTATACTGCCACAGAGCAGAATCTAACCTCAGTCCTGCAAGTCGTGTCGTGTTACAGGTTACGTTTACCTTAACATCATTCTCCTTCTTCCTTCTCCAGGTTGCTGCCATTGAAGCCGTGCGTCTTCAGGGATTGTGGTGTGCTCACCAGCTTGTTGTCTCTCCCGCTGCAGCTCCTCACCTCCACCCGGTCAGACTCAGCCCTTCATCCCCATCCTACCTCACCAGCTTCACCCTGCTGGTTTGTCTCCTCTCGCTGGGCTCTGTACTGGGTTCTCTCTCTCTTCCACGTAAGTGGCATAATTTGTATTCCAACTCTCATTCTCCATTCCTCATTCTAATCAGTTCTCGACTTTCCTCCGCAGGCTGTTGCTTTGCAGGTGAGTGACTGTTTTTTCTAATACTGCCCTTTTGAGATTCAGTAAATTGTCAAACGTCAATTGTTTGTTTCCTGTGTTCCCCTGGTGTTGCACCCTGCACTTGAGCTGTTGATTCAGTCAATACGACAATTTTTGTGAGAAACTGAATTTAGGGGGAAAACAACATGGGGGAAATACTGCATATTTATACAAAAAGTAGGCAAATTTACAAGAAAAACATGTCTCTGATTTACAAGAAAAGCTGTAAAACTATAACAAAAAAGTTGCACACACAAAAAAGTGACATTAGAAACGTCACAGTGCTACATAAAACACTGATGTTTACTAAGGGAGAAAAAAGACTGGAGATAATATTTGGAGCCCCAAAAGTTGGTAGTGAGGACAGCTCTAACTTTAAATGGGTTTATGGGTTTTTTTTAGAAACAGCAAATTGTTGCCTTATTGAAAACGTCAAACAGTCCTTGGACAGGGGTAATGTGGTAGGAGCTGTTTTTCTAGATCTCAAAAAGGCTTTCGATACTGTAAACCACAGTTTGCTTTTATCCAAAATGGTATCTTTTAACTTCTCCCCAAATACATTAGAATGGTTTGCATCTTATCTCCAGAATAGAGAACAGTGTGTAAAAGTTCACCAGGATAAATCCTCATTTTTAAACAACCGCATGGGTATCCCACAAGGGTCCATTCTTGGTCCTTTACTTTTCAGCATTTTTATTAATGACTTGCCGTTACACTGCTCAGCTGCAACATGCCAACTTTATGCAGATGATGCAGTTATTTACACAGCTGCCAAGACTCCAGCACAGGCTGCAGATGTACTGTCTACAAGTATGGTTGATGTCCAAGAGTGGCTCCTCAAGAACCATCTATTGCTGAACCTTCAGAAAACAGTCTCAATGTGCTTTTCAATCAAAAAATGTAACCTGCAACATTTTAAAGTTAATATACATGATCATGACATCAGTTTAGCTACAGAATTCAAATACCTTGGCATTGTACTAGATCCTCAACTCAAATTTAATCTTCATATAAAGAAAATTTCAAAAACAGTAAAAAAAAAATCTGAACTGCTTTAAATTAATTAGATATTACATACCTTACAAAGCAGCTGCACTGTATATGCATTCTATGGTTTTTTCTCATATATCATACTGTTTGACAGTCTGGGCTCAAGCAGCCCCTTCCACAATAAGACATATAGGTTCATTATATAATCAAACCCTAAAAATCTTGGACAAAAAGCCCATTAGGTGGCATCACTGTAATGTTTTAAAAAAATACAACCTATTGAGTTTTGAGAGCTTCATTGACCTCTGTCTTCTGAAATTAACGTTCAAATGTTTCCATAAATCAGCACCCGAGCCACTTGCTGGTTTCGTCCAAAGACAGGACAGCAGCAGAGCCACCAGGAGTTCTGTTAACAATAACTGTAAAATATTCCACCGCAGAACCACATTTGGACAAACAGCTTTCTCTATAAAGGGCAGTCACATCTGGAACACAATGCCAAATGAAATTAAAATAATAACGGACTTTAAAACATTCACTAAAAATGTTAAAAACTGGCTGAAAAATAAACAAGAATGTACTCATGTATGAATTAATTGTCTGCAAAGTGAGAGTGAATGAAGGGAAGGAATAAATGTGTTTGTTTATAGTGAGTGACGGAGGGAGGAAGGCCTGAAATAGGCAAATGTGAGTTATGTTATATGTGTTAAATGTGAGTCAGGCTGTTATATTTGTGTATTTATAATATTTATAATATTTATGTTAAGTATGAGTCAGGCTGTTATATTTGTGTATTTATAATATTTATAATTGTGTATTTATAATTTTTCTGCATTGATGTATGTGGTTATTGTGTATATTTTTTATTTTTTTTTCCCATCTTTACTTGATTCTTTTTTCTAAAGCCCATCCAGGGACAAGAGTTGCAAATTAGCTAATAGCTATACACTCTATGTGCAACACATCAGATTGATTGTCTTTGATTAATTGTCTATGTTTATTGCACTGTCCCTGTCAAATAAACTAATCTACTACTACTACTATAATTTGCTCTCTCTAGGTGCAGCGCAGCGTTCTGCAGACCCCTACTTGACAGGAAAAGCAACAGGCTGGAGGAGGTGACAAATGCTGAAAAAAATGTTGAAAGAAGCATTGCAACATTTTAGTTATCAATCTATTTATTTTTTTTTAGCTCTCCCTTTATTGCAAATGGGCCCTTAAACACCAACAAACTCAAAAGATACAGTGTCAAGGTGATGGATCATACGAGGAGCTAAATCACTATACAGTGATAATAAGCCATCAATGTCTGTGTTTGATCACTGCCTAACTTGTTTAATGCTGTCTGGTGATTAAATATAATGGGAACAGAAAACTAGAAATGTGATTTTTAAGCTCAATAATTAAATTAAATAAATCAGTGATGCTGTATTGTAATGCTTTTGAACTCATTTTAACATGTAAGAAAGTTTATTAAAAAGTTTAGGAATATGAAATGCATCTATTCCTTCATTCATTTATTTGGTGGTTATTTCTTATATATTTGTTTAGATACGCTTGTGCAGTTGTGGTATTTTAACAGGGGATAGAAGATCTGAAAATGATCTGCAGGGAAAATAATCAACTTTTAAGGTGGATATTTTAGAATAGCTTTCAGAGTGACTTAGTCTCTAATCAAAAGTGGTAAAACTTGTTTTTTAATTGAATTTTATAATTATCAAAATCATGACGTTTTAAAAATACAGAACAGTTTAAGGTTAACTTTAATTTTGTGAGGATGACAAGCAATATTTAAACACATTTATATTTAAGGACCAGTGGTCGGAGTAGATTTTGTTTGCACATGATAAATGTTTGGAGCTGCTAACATTTTGATGAGTACTGAAACACATAAATTTCACTCTAACAGTTGACAGACAAATCCATTCTGATCACATTTTATGAATGATTAATACAATATAAAGACCAAATTTGCATGAGAAAAGCTAATAATTTCTCAGATCAGCTAAATCCTACCAGGCAGCACATTTATTCAGTGGTGTAACTCCGATTAGCAAATTAGCAACCAGCTAACTTCACACAACAGTTCACAAGCTAAATCAATAATATGATATTTACCTCATTTTGGACAGAGGGTTTGGTCCTTTTGTTTGACAAGTTCAACCAATTTAAAATGGTTTGTTGCCCTTGTGGAGCTCGTTTCATATTCTCTCACTGAGCTGAATGTATTCCATACCAGCATCCCCACCTGCTGCTCTTACAACTGACTCCTACTCAAAGTAGGCGCAAGTACGGGTTGGGCAATACCAAGTCTGCAGCAGGGGGTATACATTGTCTGATTATTACAAGGTAACAAGGTCAAATTAAACAATAACTCCTCTGATTATACAGTTCAACATAGGTTATCTGAAATGGGTGATGGCTGAAGCTACAGCTTATATTGCCCACCATATTCCATCCAAGAATTCAAAAGAAAAACAAAACAGGAGGGATTACAATTTGAACGTGACAATAAAGTACTTCGTTGTTGTATTTAACCACAATTTTCATGTAGATGCGCTTCGGTAGATTTTACAAGGGCTGCGTTACATTTAAAATCATCTGTTTTTACTGTGGCCTCAGCAATCAGAATGAATTAATACATTCACTTGAATGGAATATAGTACTTTAACTGAAGGTTTGCATCACCGAGTATGGAGTCGCTCAGTCAAAATATGAAGTTTTTATCAATAAAAGTTTGTCTTGTCTGTAAAAGTGTCTCTTCTTGCCCTGGCTTCATGTGTGGGCGGTGTTTTGTACTAGCATTGCTGAAATATAAAAGGAAGCACTACAATGGGTCTCAAATATTTGTAATGTGTCCTGTTACTGCATGAGTTTATTGATGATAGACTATAAACTACACATATAAAGTAAATTATATTGACGACTGAACATCTCACATTCGCCAAAACTTACAGTTATGAAAATAACTCACAAAGGATCACACAAGTGATCTGACAAAAAAAATAAATACATTAACAAGCGGTTTATTTTACAGTTGATGTGCCATATTCACACAATCAAATAAATCTCAGTTCAGTCCATTTTATATTAAGTGGAAATTGTGCTACTTTGGTTTTGACACTTTACCTATAAAAGCAAAGGATTTCAGAACTTTCCACAGTGGCGAGGTCCGCCGTGGGCTGGCTGATTTCCTCTTGCCTAGATGAACAACAGAAATGGATGATGGTTAGTTTCAAGCAAGTTCAACACTTATACAGGCACATCTCAAAAATTAGAATACCATGAAAAAATTCAATATTTTTGTCACTCATTTCAGAAAGTGAAACCCATATTAGATTCATTACAGGGACAGTGATATATTGAAAGTGTTTATTTTAATATTGATGATTACGGCTACAGCCCATATTAACCAACACCTCAGCGGCCAACATTTATATTTAAAAACTATTTTTTAAAGTTAATTTTATGTAATATTCTAATTTTTTGCCAAATTGAATTTGGGGTTTTCAGGGGCTGTAAGCCGTAGTCATCAAAATTAAAATAAATAAACGCTTGAAATATATCACTGTCTGTGTAATGAATCTATATAATATACGGATTTCTCTTTCTGAAATGAGTGACAAAAAATATTGAAGTTTTTCATGACATTCTAATTTTTGGAGATGTAACTGTATTAGGGAAATACACCAGTGAAAGTCAGTGGTGGGATGTGACAAAAATGCTTCGTTTCCCTGACAAGCACTGCAGGATCCACAGAATAGGTGTGTGGGTCTATTCTGACGCTTTAGAAAATTACATGAATGACTTTATAAATCACTGGTTTGAAAAAGCAATTTTAATATGACGAGATTTCGGCTCCTGTGGTTCATTTCACCTGTATCCACTATAAACACTGAGGGCAGCTAACCCCTGGCATGTGGAAACACATTCTAGCATTAAATTGCACACAATTTAATGCGCAGCACCAAAGTGCAATACGTACACAAACCAGGATTTTAACCAGGATTAACATATTTCATCGTTTTGCTCTCACAAGCGAATATTTAGGAGAAAACAAGCGCGAATCAGCAGTTGGTACTAGCTAGCTACTAGCTAAAAATCATTAGCTAAAAATCAGCACAGAACAGCGCTGTATGGCTCAAAAAAAGTGAGCTTACCACCAACAGGATAAATAAGCGAATAGATGCACATTATTACAAATCACTCACCATCGATGGTTCTCTCACGTTCGTCTTCAGCTTGTCCGTAGTCCGGTTCTATGCTGGGCTGCCATCTGTATCGGTCCGGGTCACTCCTCACTGTGGATCTGCCACCAAGCAGAGAAAACTCGGCACTTCTTCATTGGACCACGGTGTAAAGTTCCGCAAAACCTACAACGCTGTCTGTATTAATATCGTATTTACTCCGTGACCGAGTTAGTCCGTGAAATATTGCAAATGGCGGTCGTGTGTAGATTCATCAGAAGACGGTTGCTTTCGTGACGTTACGACCTGACCAATCAGCGGCGACCAGTCTTTTAACGTCACAACACGGCACGACTCAGCACGGTTGTACCCTGCCCTTGAGCGGGGACGAAAATCGGGGCTGTTAAACCGTGTTGGGGCTAGTGGAAAGACTTACAAAGCGTGCTGAGCTGTCCCGTGTCGGGCTAATCGGGGCTAGTGAAAAAGGCCCTTAAGTTGACACGTGCAGTTGCTGCGCTGTGCCACTGGGGGCGCGCGACCCGTCCATTTAATCTGGGCAGTTAGAGGGTTAAATCTATGTGGTTGAAGTCTCCCGCTGTGATGAGAAATCCATCTGGATGCGCTGTTTGTGTCTCACTTATAGCTTGATAGAGTTCTTTCAGTGCTTCCCTCCTCTTGTTGATGCTGGTGGGCGGGACATACATGGTGGCAAGTTGAACAGATGAAATTTCTCTAGGCGTGTAAAAGGGTCTGCACTTGATGATCATAAACTCCACTAAAGGAGAACAATGTCTGTGAACAACAAGAGTCACGGCACCAGGCATCACTGATGTACACACACACACCTCCACCCCGGGATTTTCCTCCTACCGTTTGCACTCAGTTGCAGGCAGTCCACCTGTGTCCAATCCAGTTCAATTCAATTCAATTCAGTTCAATTCAACTTTATTTATACGTATAATGCCATTTCACAACAACAGTCATCTCATAGCGCTTTCAACTGTAGGGGAACCCCCACAGTTGCAGAAAGACCCCAGCAATCAGGCGATCCCCTGTGAGCAAGTGCTTGGCGACGGTGGAGAGGAAAATCTCCCTTTTAACAGGAAGAAACCTCCAGCAGAACCTGGCTGGGGGGTGAGGGGATAGAGAAGATGTAAAGAACAGACATGTAGAGAGCAAACAGCACGATGGGGACTCAATCTATGTGAGAGAACAAACAGATGTTAATGACCAGCAAAAAAAAAAAAATTATTTCATTGAGAGTGAAGAAAGGAGTGAAGCCCAGTGCATTATTGGAGGTCCCCCGGCTGACTAAACCTATTAGCAGCATAACTAAGGGAGGGTTCAGAAACACATGATCCCTCCCTAATTGTAGGCTATATCAAAAAGGAAGGTTTCAACCATATTCTTAAAAAGAGAGATCGAGTCTGACTCCCAAATCCAGATTGGCAGCTGGTTCCACAGGAGAGGAGCTTGATAACTGAAGGCTCTGCCTCCCATTGTACTTTTGGAGATTCTAGGTATTACAAGTAATCCTGCATTTTGGGAGCGTAGTGCTCTGTTAGGATAATACGGTAGTATCAGATCTTTTAAATAAAAAGGAGCCTGATTGTTTAGAACTTTTTAAGTCAGAAGAAGGATTTTAAACTTAATTCTAAACTCTATGGGAAGCCAATGAAGGGAGACCAGAACCGGAGAGATACAGACGTGGACAAAATTGTTGGTACCCCTCTGTCTGAGCATCTTGTCTCAGAGTGATGCTGAGAAACTGATCCACGCTTTTGTTAGCTCTAGGTTAGATTATTGTAATTCTTTATTATCAGGTTGTCCTAAAACATCTTTATAAAGTCTTCAGCTGATCCAAAATGCTGCAGCAAGAGTTTTAACAGGTACTAGAAAGAGAAATCATACAGACGTGGACAAAATTGTTGTTAATGAAAGAAAAACTCACAATGGCCACAGAAATAACTTGAATCTGACAAAAGTGGTGATAAATAAAAATTGTATGAAAATTAACCAATGAAAATCAGACAATGCTTTTGAATTGTGGTTCAACAGAATTATTTTAAAAAACAAACTCATGAAACAGGCTTGGACAAAAATGATGGTACCCTTAACTTAATATTTTGTTGCACAACCTTTTGAGGCAATCACTGCAATCAAACAATTTCTGTAACTGTCAGTGAGACTTCTGCACCTCTCAGCAGGTATTTTGGCCCACTCCTCATGAGCAAACTGCTCCAGTTGTCTCAGGTTTGAATGGTGCCTTCTCCAGACGGCATGTTTCAGCTCCTTCCACAGATGTTCAATAGGATTTAGATCAGGGCTCATAGAAGGCCACTTTAGAATAGTCCAGTGTTTCTTATTTACTTATTTTTCGCTCTTAGCTGTCAAGGCTGGCCCTCACGAGCCAGCATAAGACGCCACAGTTCAGTAAGTTGCAATTCAGTTCTTTTATTTATATTGCACAGGACTTAGGTGTACAACACAACTTGCCACGCAGGCTTCGTTACACGACACAATATAAATTCACAATAGAGGTTAGCGGCTAGGGCGAGGGGCACTCGTACGCCGCAAAGGCAGGGAATATAAAACGTGGAACAGGGAGAGAGTTATGGCAGAGACGAGGAGCTCTCGTCCGCCGTAATTAGGAAGGAACGTCAGCGAGGGAGAAGACAATTCCAAATAACAGATCACTTACATGCAGCGGGATACGTCGAGCAACCCAGGGAGCATGTGGTAAGGAGACAGGGGAAAGTCATAAGACTTTTGACGAGACAGTCGCAGAGTCCAGTTCACTCGCACTGACATTTAAAGCCAGCTGCTCATGATTGGAAACGCGGCGCAGCTGCTCAGGTTCTGACAGCTGAGAGCTCCCAAGCGTCTGGCCAATCAGAGCCCGGGAAACCCGTGTGACAACACCAGCTGTCAAAACCTGACAGGGATGAGGAATAACCCGAGCGTGGACAAAAGCGCTCGGGATATGACAGAACCCCTCCCCCTACGCGAACTCCTGGTCGCGCGTAACATCCAGACCCCCCCACCCCACCCCAGGGAGGGTGGAGGGGGAGCAGGGTCAACTCACAACAACAAGGGGACAAAAACATCGGGGAAGGGAGGGAGAGAAAAAAAAGGCAAAAACCGTACATAAACGGGGACAAAAAGACGAATAAAAAGAAAAGTCAACGCTAGATGGACATCTCTCACATATAACCACAAAAAAAGAAAGCCAAGATGAGGATACATAGAACACCAGTCAATACTACAAGGCAGGATCAAGGAAATAAAAGGACAAATAATACCTTCTTCTCCAAGTTAATGTGTACAGAAAATCTTCAAAACCAAAAGACAACACAGGTGCCAAAAAAGAACTAAACCCGAGTAAGGGAGTAACATAGGAAATATACAATCACACCCTAAAGAAACATACAATACTCATGATAGCATACTGTCAAAAAGAAAAGGAAATTCTGCTCAGAAGAGTCTCAAATCGGGAGTGCAAGGAACAAACCCAAACAGTCATCCCAGAAAATAACATGAAAGACAGCTACGGCAAGAGAACATATGTCCATCAACGGAAAACAGTCACCTTAAACATGAAGTTCAATCCCCAGCGGGGTATTTCAGTCTGAGAGGGGAGGAGAGAAAAAGAAAAACCAGTCACAAGCCAGTGGTGGGGCAAGAGAAGGAGAGGGAAAAAAAACATTGGGGAATAGAGTTAAATAACTCCGCTCAGGAGGCCTCCCACCACCCAGCATCCAGGCCGCCAGCAAAAGCAGCGGAACGTGCCCTAACGGCCCAGCCCAACCCCGGGCCGAGGGAAACCATGTCTCCGGCGGGCGGACCAGGGCGCCGAAAGAACCATCCTGCTTGTCAGGAATCCGGGCCCGGACGCCAAAAGGACAGAGCCGGTCACTGGGTGGTCGGGCAGTATCGGCCTGCCAACAGAATGGCTGGGGGAAGGTCGGCGAACCGGGCCAGCTGGAATTAACTCCCGCAGTCTCAAAAGCGGGGAAGAAGGGGCCATGGCGAGGACGGGGCATGGCCTGGAAAGCGCTCAGCGGTGGGTCAGCTACACAATCTCCGGAACCCGCCTGGGTCAAAACGACCATGGCGCCGAGCTCCGATTGAGCGAGAGCGGCACCCGCGTCGGACCCCGATTGGGCCGGAACTTCCATGACGTTAAGCTCCGAACGAGCGAGAGCAGCACCCGCGCCGGACCCCGATTGGGCTGGGACCTCCATGACGTCAAGCTCCGATCAAGCGAGAGCAGCACCCGCGCCGGACCCCGATTGGGCCGGGACCTCCATGACGTCGAGCTCCGATCAAGCGAGAGCAGCACCCGCGCCGGACCCCGATTGGGCTGGGACCTCCATGACGTCGAGCTCCGATCGAGCGAGAGCAGCACCCGCGTCGGACCCCGATTGGGCCGGAACCTCCATGACGTCGAGCTCCGACCGAGCGAAAGCAGCACCCGCGTCGGACTCCGATTGGGCCGGAACCTCCCTGACGTCGAGCTCCGACCGAGCGAGAGCAGCACCCGCGTCGGACCCCAATTGGGCCGGAACCTCCCTGACGTCAAGCTCCGACCGAGCGAGAGCAGCACCCGCGTCGGACCCCGATTGGGCCGGAACCTCCCTGACGTCGAGCTCCGCTTGAACCGGCGGAGCACTCCCGGTGGACCCCATGTCGAGAGCCGGAACCTCCAAGGTGGCACCTAGAGCAGGTTCACCTCCAGTGACCCTGGGGAGAGGCTCAGAGGGACAAAAGGAACCGGGATCAGGATCACCGGCAGCGGCAGGGCCCGGCGAGACAGGCTCGAGCACAGCAGACGGCTGCACCCGGCTCGCCCCCCCGAGAGACAGGCAATAATGCTCCAGAAAGGAGATGAGGGATAGAAAATAGAGCACTCGCCTGATCTCGGGTTCTGCCGCCATCCAGGACTTCGATGCTCAGGGTTCAAATGGGAGGAGGTCGTCGTCCGGTTCCCACTCCGTCGTGACGTCATCTGCCCCTGGAAGAGGGGCTCCTGCAGCTTGAGGACCCCCCGACGTCATCGTCCATGCTGGCGGTTCATGTGGCGTGGAGGTGGGGGGCTCTCGGCCCGCTGGACCGGACTGTTCATCTGCGGAGTCCCGGGGACGCTCCGTCGTCGGCACAGGCTCCAACCAGTCGTCCGATCTCCTCTGCCCAGAAAAAGGCTGTGGGGCTGGCGTCTTCTGCCCGAGGGCCACAGGCTCACTCCTCATCTGGTGACGCTCCTCTGAAGTCGAAGCGTGCTCAGCAGGGGGAGACACAGAGGCAGCGGGTTTAATTAACATATCAGCAGGGAGTTGAGGCTCGTGGGGCTGCAAACCCCAAGCCTCACCCCCAGGAGTCAGACAGAACAAATCCCTATTAGATGGAAAAAAGTGAACTTGTACTCGCCTGCCTCCCAGAGGGGCGGTGGAACCTGCCGTAGGGAACGTCATTCCATCCTCCTCCCACCGGGTGGTGGCCTGAGACTCTCTTGAAGGAGGAGAGGGGGCCACTCGGGATGGTGTAGCCGCGCTGTCCACTGGAGCAAAACTTCTCAAACTCCTAGCCGCTGGAGAAGGCGTCGAGGCGGAGGGGGCAACAGCCAAGTCGGGCCGGGCGTGACGCGCTGACAGCTCAGCGGGGGAAGCAGGCCCGGGGGGAAAGGCTGCAGGGATCTCCTCCTGGTGAGACGCTGGAGAGACAGCAGTGGGATGAATGGGGTCAGCCCAGTGAACCGGAGCGGGTTCCGGAAGGGAGTCGCGCTGAGAACGTCTCTGGCCACGGCGCCGACGTCTACGACGGGCCCTGGGTGGTGCGAACTCCAGGACTGGATCGAGGGAAGGATCCGGATTCCAGAGCGGGCAGTGGGAGCTCCGATTACTCCGCCTTTGGCCTCGTTCCTCCTCGATATCCTGGAGCACCTCGCGGTGGGCGGCGATCTCTTGTCTCTTCACTTGGACGTCCAAGTGGTCGGTGTAGCGGGGAGACAATCGGTCGAGCGTTATCTCAGCGCAGTCCAGGTAATAGTGCGCTTCGGATGAGTCGTCAAGGCTGGCGGAAGCGCTGATGAAGTCATCCACCTCCTCCAGCGCCTCAGGCAGCTGGAGCCAGAGATCACCCCACCTTGCAGCCTCCTCCTCTTCGTACATCTGAATTATCTGGCGTTGGGCAGCGATGTCGAGTCTCCTCGCGTCGACCTCGGGGTGACCGCTGTAGCGGGAAGGCAGACGGTCAAGCACCTCCTCAGCCCGGTCTAGATACCACTGTTCATCGGGCTGATAACCGAGGAGAGGAGGGGCGAGGGAGGTGTCTGGATGCCCATCGAGGTCGGAGGTGATGATGAGGATTTCATCTACCTCCTCCAGCGCCTTGGTCAGCAGGCCGTGGGAACCCCGAGAACGACTCCGCTGAGATGGCATATTTCCAACGCCACGTACCTGGACAGGAAGGGGCAAAGTTCCCAGAACGCAACTTACTGAGAACGGCGTCCCCTTCTGGCGGCTGTCTACTGTCAAGGCTGGCCCTCACGAGCCAGCATAAGACGCCACAGTTCAGTAAGTTGCAATTCAGTTCTTTTATTTATATTGCACAGGACTTAGGTGTACAACACAACTTGCCATGCAGGCTTCGTTACACGACACAATATAAATTCACAATAGAGGTTAGCGGCTAGGGCGAGGGGCACTCGTACGCCGCAAAGGCAGGGAATATAAAACGTGGAACAGGGAGAGAGTTATGGCAGAGACGAGGAGCTCTCGTCCGCCGTAATTAGGAAGGAACGTCAGCGAGGGAGAAGACAATTCCAAATAACAGATCACTTACATGCAGCTGGATATGTCGAGCAACCCAGGGAGCATGTGGTAAGGAGACAGGGGAAAGTCATAAGACTTTTGACGAGACAGCCGCAGAGTCCAGTTCACTCGCACTGACATTTAAAGCCAGCTGCTCATGATTGGAAACGCGGCGCAGCTGCTCAGGTTCTGACAGCTGAGAGCTCCCGAGCGTCTGGCCAATCAGAGCCCGGGAAACCCGTGTGACGACACCAGCTGTCAAAACCTGACAGGGATGAGGAATAACCCGAGCGCGGACAAAAGCGCTCGGGATATGACATTAGCTATTCTTGGGTATTTTTAGCTGTGTGTTTTGGGTCATTATCCTGTTGCAAGACCCATGACCTATGACTGAGACCAAGCTGTCTGACGCTGGGCAGCACATTTCTCTCTAGAATACCTTGATAGTCTTGAGATTTCATTGTATCTTGCACAGATTCATGACACCCTGTGCCAGACAGATTCAGCAAAGCAGCCCCAGAACATAACAGAACCCCCTCCATGTTTCACAATAAGGACAGTGTTCTTTTCTTGGTATGCTTCATTTTTGTGTCTGTGGACATAGAGCTGATGTGCCTTGCCAAAAAATTTCCAGTTTTGTCTCATCTGTCCATAGGACATTCTCCCAGAAGCTTTGTGGCTTGTCAACATGCAGTTTGGCAAATTCCAGTCTGGTTTTTTTATGATTTGTTTTCAACAGTGGTGTCCTCCTTGGTCGTCTCCCATGAAGTCCGCTTTGGCTCAAACAATGACGGATGGTGCGATCTGACACTGATGTACACTACTGTTCAAAAGTTTGGGGTCACTTAGAAATTTCCTTATTTTTGAAAGAAAAGCACTTTTTTTCAATGAAGATAACTTTAAACTATTCAGAAATACACTCTATACATTGCTAATGTGGTAAATGACTATTCTAGCTGCAAATGTCTGGTTTTTGGTGCAATATCTACATAGGTGTATAGAGGCCCATTTCCAGCAACTATCACTCCAGTGTTCTAATGGTACAATGTGTTTTCTCATTGCGTCAGAAGGCTAATGGATGATTAGAAAACCCTTGTACAATCATGTTAGGTCTGCAATGCTGTAATTGCTGCAAATGGAGGATTCTTTGACGGAAGCAAAGTTTGAAGGAAAAAATTATTATTTCAAATACAAATCATTATTTCTAACCTTGTCAATGTCTTGACTATATTTTCTATTCATTTTACAACTCATGGTGGTAAATAAGTGTGACTTTTCATGGAAAACACAAAATAATTGTCTGGGTGACCCCAAACTTTTGAACGGTAGTGTATGTACACATAAATATATAAATATATATACACACAGTGCGGAGCATTGTAGCTAGATGGAATAAACAGCATAACTGTCTACTTAGTTATCCTACATAGTATGAATACGTACCCATACATATTGTCACCCTCCGTAGCAACTGATATTGTCCTAGTTGTATACTGGAGGGGACCATTGTGCAAGTCTATTGCGTCTTTTGCATTCAATACTATTAGGTTGTCACGTTTTTTTGCTATCTCTGCGAGCAGCCCTGCTTAGGTTAGGTTAAGTTAATAAAGAATTGATTATATGTGTCATGGATGGCCCTCGCGAGCCATCATAAGACGACACAAATTGCCAGTGAGTTTGCACATTTTATTAATGAACAGAAAAGGAACACAAAATAACAAGCCACGGGGGGCTAAAACACACTACAATGAAAACAGGTTAACAATGGAATAAACTTACGAATGTAGAGGACAAGTAGTCAACGTCTGAGCCGAGGGATGCTCGATTCGTCAGACAATGGGAAGTTTTTGACGAGACTGCCGCGTTTTTCCGTTCCCAGCTGCCCTCTTAAATGGAGAGCCACTGATTCAATTCAATTCAATTCAACTTTATTTATATAGCGCCATTTCACAACAACAGTCATCTCATAGCACTATCAACTGTAGGGGGGGACCCCCACAGTTGCAGAAAGACCCCAGCAATCAGGCGATCCCCTGTGAGCAAGCACTTGGCGACGGTGGAGAGGAAAAACTCCCTTTTAACAGGAAGAAACCTCCAGCAGAACCAGGCTCAGGGAGGGGCAGTCATCTGCTGCGACTGGCTGGGGGGTGAGGGGATAGAGAAGAAGAAAAGAACAGACATGTAGAGAGCAAACAGCACGATGGGGACTCAATCTATGGGCGAGAACAAACAAATGTTAAAGACCAGCAAAAAAAAAATATTTCATAGAGAGTGAGGAAAGGAGTGAGGCCCAGTGCATTACTGGAGGTCCCCCGGCTGACTAAACCTATTAGCAGCATAACTAGGGGAGGGTTCAGAAACACATGATCCCTCCCTAATTGTAGGCTATATCAAAAAGGTAGGTTTTAGCCCCATTCTTAAAAACAGAGATCGAGGCTGACTCCCGAATCCAGATTGGCAGCTGATTCCACAGGAGAGGAGCTTGATAACTGAAGGCTCTGCCTCCCATTGTACTTTTGGAGATTCTAGGTATTACAAGTAATCCTGCATTTTGGGAGCGTAGTGCTCTGTTAGGATAATACGGTAGTATCAGATCTTTTAAATAAAAAGGAGCCTGATTGTTTAGAGCTTTGTAAGTAAGAAGAAGGATTTTAAACTTAATTCTAAACTCTATGGGAAGCCAATGAAGGGAATGATGAGATGAAATGCTGCTCAGCTGTCAAACCTGACAGCCGGAAGCCCCTCCGAGCGCTGTCACAATAAAGGCTCGGGGAGCCAAAAGGCACACACAGCTGTCAAATAGGTGAAGATAATGCATGGCTTGAGCGCGGACGGGTTCGGCGCTCGAACCATGACAGTAACTCCCCCCCAAGGGCGAACTACGAGCGCCCTATGACACCCAAGCCTCCCCCCCCTCCCCAGGGTGGGCAGATGGGGGGAAAGGCCTGGAGGGAGAGAACCAGAGAAAAAACCATAACGATGGCAGGACACAAGTGAGGTAATACAGAGTATGGTTACAAGAAAAACACACTACTCCATAGCACACAAATGATGCTTAGACCAGGGCAAGAAAAAAAAAAAAAACAACCATGACGGTGACAGGAAGCAAATGAGGCAATTACAGAGTACGGTTGAAAGAAAAACACATTACTCCATAACGCACAAATGATGCTTTGAACAAGACACAAATGAGGAAAATGCTGAGTATGGTTAACAGAAAACACAATACACAGCGTTACATACACTGATCAACCTAGAGGACAAAACAATACACCCTAGGATGATGGCAGGCAGAGTCCAATAAATAGGAACAATTCCGGCGGTCTCCCTGCGTCCAATGGCCAAAGGGTGATTAGAGGGAAAAGGGAATGTTCGGGTGGCCTATCCCAGTCCCAGGCCCGGAAAGTCAGAACCTCTGGCGGCCGAACCAGGTTGCCTGGCTGAAAGCACAGTATGTCGGGTGGCCGACCCAGGGCGCCGAACCGGCGAAAAAGTTCCTCAGGCGGCCAACCCGCATCCCTCAGCCACCAGAACCGTGGGGAAATAATTGGCGACGACTTCCCTGGTGAGGGAAAAGACGTGGGAGAGCCGGGCTGAACGTACGGACCCCCAACGGCCCCCGGTGGCAATGAGCTAGGATGGGGACGATGATGACGATGATGAGGGGGATGAAGATGACGATGAGCCAGTACAATGTCAGGCGGCAGAGGATCTGCAGCTCCTTCATCGACCTTGAACCATACCGGTGCTGCACCCACGTCGGACCCCGATTGGGTCTCGGCTGCACCTGCGATGGACCCCGATTGGGTCACGGCTGCACCCGCAATGAACCCCGATTGGGTCACAGCTGCACCCGCAATGGACTCCGACTGGATTGGCACAGCACCAATGATGACCTCCAACCCCGAACCCGGACCCTCCAGTACAGCGACCGGGATTGGCTCCGCACCGGTGACCCTGGGAGAAGGCTCAGGAGAAAGGAAAGAACCGGGAACAGAATCACCAGTAGCGACAGAGCCCAACGAGATGAGCTCGGGTGCAGCGGACAGCTGCCCCTGGCTCATCTCCCCAAGAGGCAGGCAAAAATGCTCCAAAACAGAAAGAAGGAAAACAAAGTAGAGCACTTGCCTGCCCTTGGGTTCAGTCGCCGTCCAGGACTTCGCTGATCCAGGCTCAGGACGAAGAAGGTCGTCGTCTGGCTCCCACTTGGCTAAGGCAGGTTCTGCAGCCGGCATGATGGTTTCCGCAGTCTGAGGACCCTCCGGCGCTAACGTCCATGCCGACGACCCGCACGGCGTGGTGGCAGGGGACCCTCGACCCGCTGGATCGAACTGCTCATCTGTGGAGACCCGGGGACGCTTCCTCGTTGGCGCAGGCTCCACCCTGCAGTCCGCTCTCCTCCTCTGCCCATGATGTGGCTGTGGGGCTGGAACCAGGCTCTCCAGAACCGCAGGCCCCCTCCTCGTCCGGCGACGTAGGCCTGGCGTCGTGGACTGCTCAGCGGAGGGAGACACAGGCAGCAGGTTTAGTGACAGAAGGTACAGCAGGTGGTGGGAGCTCGGGAGACTGCGAACCCCGAACTCCACCCCCAGGAGTCAGACAACGCAAATCACAACTACGGGGAGAAAAATGAACTTGCACTTGCTTGTTTCCTGGAGGATAGATGGTGCCTGCTGTAGCGGACGTTGTTCCTCCCTTTCCCCGCTGGATGGTGATGGAGGGCCCCCTGGGAGGACGAGGAGGAGCCGCTCGCGATGGTCCACTAACGGGCTTCGCCGGGGCAGGACTCAAAACTCTCACAGCAGCCGGAGATGACATCGAGGAGGAGGGGACGACAGCCGAGACAATCCGGGCACGATGAGCTGACGGAACAGCGGGAACAGGTGACCCGGTTGGAGAGGCTGCGGGGATTCCCTCCTGTTGTGATGCAGAAGGAGTGGCTGGCTGGGAGGCAGAGTTTCTCCGACGACCCAGAAACGGATGCAGACGGGGTTCTCGCTGAGGTTTGCTTGGAGCGTGGCGCCGACGTTCACTGGCTGATGTCGAGGCGAAGGTGAGGTCCAGAAAACGCCACTCTTATGCAGAAACAGAGGCGAGCAGGTCAGCATATTCTGGATAGTCGCTCAGCTCGGAATTCCTCTCAACCAGCCTGACAGCCGGCGTCACGTGCTTCATGATTTGTGTGAGGTGGCTGGCGGAGCGAGCTGCAGCCACTCGGTCCCAGATGGAGATTGCTGTCAGCTGCATCATCTCTGGGGAATTCCCGACTGACGTCATGTTCGTTCGGGGATGACCCCTGGATGGTGCGAACTCCTGGACTGGATCGGGGACAGGAACGGGATCCCAAAGCGAGAAGCAAGGATGTCTCCTCTTCGGCTTCCTGCCGGAGTTTCCCTCCAACCCACGGAGTATCTCGCGTTGTGCGGCGGTGTCTGCCCTCCTCGCAACGACTTCAAGGTGGTCGGAGTAGCGAGGAAGGCGATTAAGGATCTCCTCAGCGAGGTCCAGATGCCGGTGTACATTGCTGGGAGAGTCGTAGAGGGTAGCGGTGACGAGCGTTCCATCTACGTAGTCCAGGGCCTCCGCCAGCTCGTAGCCCAGGCTCTGAACGTGGCCCCTGAATGACGACATGACCTCCCAGCGTGCAGGTACCCAGACAGGGAAAACAAACATCCAATTTAGGCAAAACTCACGGCGACAGGCGTCTCAGTTTGGCGGCAGTCTACTGTCATGGATGGCCCTCGCGAGCCATCATAAGACGCCACAAATCGCCAGTGAGTTTGCACAGTTTAATAATGAACAGAAAAGGAACACAATAACGAGCCACGGGGGGCTAAAACACACTACAATGAAAACAGGTTAACAATGGAATAAACTTATGAATGTAGAGGACAAGTAGTCAACATCTGAGCCGAGGGATGCTTGATACGTCAGACAATGGGAAGTTTTTGACGAGACTGCCCCGTTTTTCCATTCCCAGCTGCCCTCTTAAATGGAGAGCCGCTGATGAGACGAAATGCGGCTCAGCTGTCAAACCTGACAGCCGGAAGCCCCTCCGAGCGCTGTCACAATAAAGTCTCGGGGAGCCAAAAGGCACACACAGCTGTCAAATATGTGAAGATAATGCATGTCTCGAGCGCGGACGGGTTCGGCACTCGAACCATGACAATATGAAGAATAAAGCTACCAATAAGTGGGAAGACTTCTTTAAATAACCTGGTAGGAATAGGGTCTAAAAGACAAGTTGAAGGTTTGGATGAGGAAACTATTTTGTCTAACTCTAAAAGGTCAATTGGAGTAAACTCATCAAAAGGTCAATTGGAGTAAACTCATCAAGACAGATATCAATTGAAGAAGTTGTAGTAGTTACTGTATTTAAGTTAACGGTGGAAAGAATCTGATTGATTTTATCTCTGATGGATGAAATTTTATTATTGAAAAAGTTCATAAAGTCCTGACTAGTAAGCTCTAAGGGAATGCTAGGATTGACAGAGTCCTGACTCTTTGTCAACCTAGCTACAGTGCTGAAAAGAAACATGGGATTATTCTTGTTCTCTTCTATTAATGCAGAATAATAACTTGTTCTAGCTTTTCTAAGAGAATTTTTTATAAATTAAAAGATGATTTCTCCAAGCTAAATAGATTTCATCTAAATTAGTGGAGCGCCATTTTCTTTCTAATTGATGAGTCTTCTGTTTTAAGCTACGAGTTTCTGTGTTGAGCCAAGGAGTTAGAAATCTCTGATTAGACTTTTTCTTTTTTAAGAGGGCCACCAAGTCTAGAGTCTGATGCAGAGAAGCTGTAACACTATCTACCATGCTATCAATTACAGAAGGAGCAAGCTGTCTATAGCTTATTTCCGTTGTGTTGACACATGGCATAGAGGAAACAATCTGCATAAATTTGGTAACAACATCATCTGAGAGGCATCTACTGTAGTAATATTTTTCTTTAGGAGCCAAATAGTCAGAAATAGTAAAATCAAAGGTTAACAGACAATGGTCTGACAGTACAGGGTTATGAGGAGACACTACCAGATTTTCTATTTCTATGCCATATGTCAGAACAAGGTCCAACGTATGGTGGAGATAATGAGCAGAATTTCCTACTTTCTGAGAAAACCCCATTGAGTCTAATATTGAATTAAATGCCACATTAAGGCAATCACTATCTACATCTACATGTATATTACAGTCCCCTATTATAATTATTCTATCTGATTTCAGCACTAAATCAGCTAAGAATTCGGCAAATTCGGATAAAAATTCTGAGTAGGTTGATGGAGGACAATAAACTCTGGCAAATAAAATTGGGTTTAGCCTAAAATTGCTAAAGTGGATAAAAAAGATGCCAGATTGTTAGATAAATGAGACACACTGTAGAAGAGCTTGGAATAACGAGGCGATGTGACTTATAAACCAAAGTTTATTATCAGCTTCGCTCCTCTAACAAGTCTCATCTCAGTGCAGAAGCAGAAGTAGAATAAGAGAGCGAACACATTCAGCTCTACATACTTATACCTACACATAACAAAAGACATGCATATCAAAGCTGACATCCCCCATTATCTTAATCCCCCTCCTTTGTCTTCGTTCTCCTCCACCTGACCCTGGGTGGTCAGGGCGATCGATCTGGTCTCCACCGCAGCGCCTCGGATGCTCTTTGATCTTCACTGGCAGTTGAGACCTCTTGTCCTGTTCTGAGGTGTGAAGTCACTGTACATATGTAATCACCAAACATTCTCACATGCTTATACATATGTAGGTTATGGGATATATGATTAATATAAACCACAGCCCCCCCCCCAAACGACTAAGAAAAGGACAATAATAAAAAATTCACAGTTTAAGATAATTACTATGACATACTAACTGCTAAACCTCCTGACAAGGAAGAAACTTTCCAGCAGCTATGCTCCTGTAGAGAATTCAGTGGTAATCATAACAGCGTAGTAATATCACAAGTCAGTCTTAAACTGTCACAGCACAATTAGTGAAAAACTTTTGAGTAGTTTGCATCAGTCCCTGTGCCGTCTGGGTTTTAATCTTCTCCTGAATCTGCTGTGGGTCTGCTTGGGCGTCCTGGTGGGACCTTCCTGTAAGGAATCTGCAGCTTGGGGAGGAGAGTGATTATTTGTTCCCTGCAGGGGGGCTGAGTCTTTTCTCTTGGGGGGTCTACCCCGCCGAGGTGCTCTCGCCAACCGTGCAGGTTCATCTCTCAACAAGAAGGCAGGTTTAAGTCTGTCAATGCTGACTGTTTCTTTTCTGTCCCCTAAATCAAGCACAAAATGCTTATCACCAGGTTCCAGCACTCTGAATGGTCCATCGTATGGTGGACGGAGGGTTGGTTTTAAAGCTTCATGCCTAACAAAAACGAATTCGGCGTTTTTTAAAGCTTGGGGGACAAAAACCCGTGGAAAAGAGTGATGTGCCGGTCCGGGGAGAGTGTCAGGTCCGTTGCTGCCTAAAAGCCTCAGGGCTGGAAGATGCTCCGGCTCTGGGTTCTCTGGTAAAAATTCACCTGGGAGTCTGAGAGGTTGTGCAAAAACTAATTCTGCTGGGGAGGCATCTAGATCCTCTTTAGGCGCAGCACGCAACCCCAATAAAACCCAGGGAAGTTTATTCACCCAATTTGTATCCGTTAGTGAGGCTCTGAGGGCGGCCTTTAAAGATCTGTGAAAGCGCTCGCATAACCCATTAGCCTGAGGGTGATAAGCGGTGGTGCGGTGAATTGTCGCTCCTAAGCTGCTGGCCATGGCTGACCAAAGCTCCGAGACAAATTGAGGCCCCCTATCGGACGTGATGTCCGATGGGATGCCGAAACGTGCCACCCAGTTTGTCAAAAAAACACAAGCGACTTCCTCCGCTGTGGTTGACGCCAGAGGGACCGCTTCAGGCCAGCGCGTAGTACGGTCTATCATTGTTAACAGATGTGTGAAACCTTGGGAAGAAGGTAGTGGTCCCACGAGGTCGACATGAACGTGGTCGAACCTTCTAGCTGGGATTCGAAAAGGCTCTAGAGGGGCTTTTGTGTGTTTGTGTATTTTGGCGCGCTGACAAGACATGCAAGTTTTTGCCCATTCTTTTACGTTTTTGCGCAGGCCGGGCCACACAAACTTTTCGGCAACCATTTTAACCGAGGCGTGCACACCCGGGTGTGCGAGGGAGTGAATTGAGTTGAAAATATGGCGGCGCCATGCAGCTGGGACTACCGGGCGAGGTCGGCCAGTTGAGATGTCGCATATTAGGGGGGGTACACCGTCGCGTAAACCCCTTTCCTCCAGCCTTAACCCTGTTGGTCCAGACAGGAGTGTGCGCACGTCTGCGTCACTACTTTGCTCCTCTGCCATGGCTGCGTAATCTATCCCTACGTAGATTGGGGCCGCGTATGTGTCCGCGTTAACGAAGAGTTCTGCGGCTGAGGTAGTATAATCTGTCTCCTCGCGCTCTGGCGATGTCACAGCGCGAGAGAGGCAGTCTGCTACCACGTTAAGTTTGCCTGCCACATGTCGAATGTCTGTGGTGAACTCTGAAATTGCAGCTAGCTGTCTTTGTTGCCTGCCTGACCATGGTTCTGAAATTTTAGCCATCGCAAAGGTGAGCGGTTTGTGGTCTACAAAAGCCGTGAAACGCCGCCCCTCTAACCAGAACTGGAAGTGGCGGATGGATAAATGAAGCGCTAGCAGCTCCCTGTCAAAAGTGCTGTATTTACGCTCAGTTTGGTTTAACGATTTGCTGAAAAATGCCAAAGGTTGCCAGGTTCTGCCAACGTGTTGTTCTACAACCGCCCCTATGGCCAGGTCTGAAGCGTCTGTGGTTAGCGCAATGCGGGCCGAGGGATCAGGGTGAACCAACAATGTGGCGTTAGCTAGGGCACTTTTTACTTCCGTGAAGGCGCGTTCGCGCTCCGGGGTCCATTCAACCGCGTTGGAAGGCTTTTGTTTTCTGAGCGCGTCATATAGGGGCTGCATGAGTTGAGCTGCACGGGGGAGGAAACGGTTGTAAAAATTAACCATTCCCAAAAATTCTTGCAGCGATTTGACCGTTTGTGGCCGTGGAAAACTTTTTACTGCGCGAATTTTGTCTGGCAGTGGGATTGCCCCCTTCGGTGAAACTCTGTGTCCCAAAAAATCAATTTGTGGCACGCCGAATTTGCATTTGGCTGGATTGATTATTAACCCGTGGTCTTCTAGTCTCTGAAAAACCATAGTGAGATGCTGTTCGTGTTCCTCCTCCGACGAGCTGGCTACCAGCATATCATCGAGGTAGACGAACACGAAAGGGAGGTCGCGTAATACCGCGTCCATCATCCGCTGAAAGGTTTGAGCAGCGCCTTTGAGGCCAAAAGGCATCCGCAAAAATTCAAAAAGACCGAAGGGGGTTATTACAGCTGTTTTAGGAATGTCTTCCGCTCGAACGGGGACTTGGTGATAGCCACGGACCAGGTCTATTTTAGAAAAAATGCACGCACCCGCCAGATGTAGTGAAAAATCTTGGATGTGAGGAATTGGGTAGTGGTCATGCGCTGTCACATTGTTTAATCTGCGGTAATCGCCGCACGGTCTCCAAGAACCGTCGGATTTCGGGACCATGTGTAGTGGTGATGCCCAGGGGCTTTTTGAGCGTCTGATAATGCCTAGTTTTTCAAGGGTGGTAAACTCGTCCCGAGCTATGGCGAGCTTGGTCGCGTCTAAGCGCCGAGCTTTGGCGAATACAGGTGGGCCCGTTGTGGGAATAAAATGTTCAACCCCGTGCTTAGCCACTGTAGCTGAGAATTTGGGAATTGTGAGTGCTGGAAATTGGGCGAGGAGTTGATCAAACTTACCTCCTGCTGTAGTGACGCTGGCCTGCACGGGTGGTGGAGAAACTCGAGCTGAGCAGGGAATAGAAGCAAATGACAATGCATTAACCAAGCGTCTATTTGCTAGATCGACTAATAGCCCATGTGCACACAAAAAATCCGCGCCCAACAAGTTAAAACTCACCGCCGCTACAACAAATGTCCATCTGTAGTTGCGGCCATGAATGCAGAGGGGCAGGTTCCTTTCACCATAAGTGTCGATGATGGAGCCGTTGGCTGCCATCGCTCCATTGCCCCGGGGGCCCATGGCCCGGTCTGCGTGGGAGGGCATGATAAAACTCAGTTGAGCTCCAGTGTCAATTAGGAACTGTTTGCCGGTGTGTCCGTCAGTCACATAAAGAAGTTTATTTTTTTCGCCGAGAACCGCAGCCGTTAATGGTTCTCGGTTTTGGCGTTTTCCTGAACTTCTGAACTTGCAGGGGGGAACGCATTTGTACGCCCCCTCGGCGAACCGGTGGTGGTAATAGCAGATGTCGTTCCACCTGCTGCGTCTTGGTCGTGTTGCCGCCATGGTGGGCGGGCTCTGCTCGGTTGTCTGTGGTTTTCCGCTGCTCTGGGCATCTGCAGATGCTGCTGTGGCCACCTGTTCCCTGCAGGCGTTGGTGAGTCGCTGCGCTTCTCGGGCCAGCGCGCGGAAGTCCTGCTGGGTGCTGCACCGCATGTTGATCAGCGTCCCTCTCATGTGTGGCGGCAGAGTGCTGAGGAAGATGTGTTGGAAGAGGAAGTTGTCGTTGTCCTCCTCCTTGAGCTGCAGCATGTCCTCCATGAGGGCCTTGGGTCTGCATCCTCTGTGGCCGTAGATCGCCAGGATCTTCTCTGCTCTCTCCTCGGCTGAGGGGACAAAGTTCTCGACGATGGTCGCCTTCAGCTCTCTGTATTTGTCATGGGCGGGCGGCTATCGGATTATGCTCCGCGCGCATCTTGACGTGGCAGCGTCGAGTTTGGCGACGATGTGATAAAACTTCGTCTCGTCCGCCGTTATGCCCACCAGTGCAAACTGAGTCTCAGCTTGCTGGAACCACGAGCTCGGGTCTTCTTGCCAGAATTCTGTCAGCTTGACGGTGACGGTGCTTGTGTGGGCCGTCCTTGATGTGTCCGCCGGGTGAGAGCGCCTTTCTTCTGCTCTCACGGCGGGGCTGGTGCTCGGTTGAGCCCTCTCTTCTGCCGTGGGGGAACGTCTTCCATCCGTTCCCCTGTCTGCATGGGCGCCAGCGCTTGCCTGGGTCGCCTCCGATGAGTCAATCACGGGAGAACGTCTCTGTTCCATTCTCACGTCTGGTCACCAGTGTAGAAGAGCTTGGAATAACGAGGCGATGTGACTTATAAACCAAAGTTTATTATCAGCTTCGCTCCTCTAACAAGTCTCATCTCAGTGCAGAAGCAGAAGTAGAATAAGAGAGCGAACACATTCAGCTCTACATACTTATACCTACACATAACAAAAGACATGCATATCAAAGCTGACATCCCGCATTATCTTAATCCCCCTCCTTTGTTTTCGTACTCCTCCACCTGACCCTGGGTGGTCAGGGCGATCGATCTGGTCTCCACCGCAGCGCCTCGGATGCTCTTTGATCTTCGCTGGCGGTTGAGACCTCTTGTCCTGTTCTGAGGTGTGAAGTCGCTGTACATATGTAAGCACCAAACATTCTCACATGCTTATACATATGTAGGTTATGGGATATATGATTAATATAAACCACACGCACCATCCAAAGAGGGATGGATGCCGTCTCGTCTAATAAGACCAGGTTTTCCCCAAAATGAGCTCCAGTTGTCTATGTAGCCCACGTTGTTTGCAGGACACCACACAGACAGTCAGCGGTTGAAGGATGACAAGCGGCTAAATATGTCATCACTGGTCAGATTGGAGAGGGGCCCAGAGAATACTACAGAGGCAGACATTGTTTTTCCCAGGAATGCATTTGACTATGGCCGCTGGAGTCTCTAGGTTCACGTTTCTGAGTACAGAGTCGCCAATGATCAGAGTTTTTTTCCTCAGCGGGTGTGTCGCTGAGCGTGGAAAAACGATTAGAAACGTGAACAGGTTGGTGGTTAACCAGGACTTTGCGACTAGGCTTCCTTCTCACCGTCACCCACCCCGTCTCCTCGCTGCTGAGGAGGACCGAAGGACTGCTAACAGGTCGCCCTAAGCTAGGGAGCTCCGCTGCAGCTAGGGGACGTCCGTCAAGAGTAACTGGCGTAGATGGTGTTTCAATGCAGCAGAGCTGGGATTCCAAATCAGACAACCTCACCTCGAGCGCTTCAAAAAGACAACATTTATGACATTTACCGTTATCACTAAAAGAGGCAGAGGTGTAGCTAAATATCTGACAGAGAGAGCACACCAGAGGAGGAGGGGAAGGAGAGCTAGTAGTCATAGCTAGTGGCTAACCTGAAGCTAACAAAAACGCAGATAAAAGGTGAACAGAAGGCTGAAGAGGGTGATTAGATGGCACTGAGTGTGCGCACAAGTGCAAGAGCTTGATAAATAGAAATGAGAACTAACGGTAGATGGAAAAAAGTGGTTAAAATACAATTAAAAGCAAAATCCACAGGAGAATGAGGAGGGCAAACCACATGGACAGACAGCAATACAGGAAGTGACGATACGTTACCACAAGTGACGTTACCCAGCTTCCTGGGTGACAGCTTCCTGTCACTGGGTGACAATCCAAGTGTCACATGATTATTTTGAATGACTTGGCAAGGCATCAACCCCCCAATACAACTTTTGGTATTGCTGGTTGATCATGTAAAAACCTGTAGATAAGTAGGATATGGACTAATCAGGAACAATGACATAATTATCTAATATCATTATATAAGACATTTGAGTATCAAATGTCTAAGTATCAGACAACACAGCAAAAAATTGCATTTTTTTTATGTCCCCCTCAGAAATTAAGCTCTCAAATTTTCCTGCTTATTGTCCTCCCCCCCAACAATGAAATGGGATTTTCACCCCTGCCCCTCACCAGACTTGTATATCAGAAAACTGTCTCTCCAAACACAACTAAATTTACTGTATACCACAGAAACGACTAATCTCCTAACTCCAGCTAAACAGAAATATTTTGAACATGGGGACAAACCAGGAAAAATCTTAGCACAATGAATAAAAGAACAGGCCACATCAAAATTAATCACTGAAATATGGACTGACTCAGGACAGATCACAATAAACCCAAAAGAGATTAATGATATTTTTAAAGATTTTTATGCAAAACTATACTCTTCAGACTCTTTAAAGGATTCCACATCCATCAATAAGTTCTTAGAAGAACTGTTCCAACTGTAAATGAAGAGAATAAAGAATTATTTGAACAACCTATAACAACTGTAGAAATAGAACAACCTATTCAAAAGATGCAGAATTCCAAAGCCCCAGGCTCTGACAGCTATACCTCAGAATTCTAGGAGGCATTTAAAAATCAGATTTCACCTCTTTTAGATGTATTTAATGAAGCAATCCACAAAGGTCATCTTCCACCAACGTTTTATCAAGCAAGTATTTCTTTGATTTATAAAAAAGATAGAGATCCACTAGATCCAGGATCTTATAAACTAATAAGTTTATTAGATGTAGACAATAAAATTCTGGCTAAAATTCTAGCTACACGCTTGGAGAATATCCTTCCAACAATAATTTCCCAGGACCAAACAGGATTCATTAAAAACAGGTTGTTATTTTCAAACATAATAAGACTACTGAATATTATTTACACACAGGACAAAAACATTCATCACCCCGACATAATTATTTCTTTAGATGCCGAAAAAGCCTTCAACAGGGTCAAATGAGACTTTGGATCGAGCTTTGGATTTGGCCCCAAATTTACCTCCTTAACTAAGCTGTTATATGCTCAACCTCAAGCCTCAGTACAAACAAATGGCATAACTTCCAATTACTTCTCCCTCAGCCATTCTACAAGACAGGGTTACCCCCATCACTGTTATTGTTCGCACTGGCTATCAAACCATTAGCTATCTACTTATGCACCATAACAGATTATAAAGGTATTATGCAAGAAGGGACTGAACATAAAGTATCATTATATGCAGATGATTTATTACTGTACATTTCAAACCCCTCAAAATCAATGCCAATTATAATGTCAACCTTAAAAAGATTTGGATTGATATCTGGATACAAGCTTAATCTTTCTAAAAGTGTTTTATTCCCGGTTAATCTTAAAGAACAGCAAGATACACGTAGCCTCACCTCTTTACCATTTGCAATTTCAAACCATTTTAAATATCTTGGAATAAATATTACTCAAAAACTTGCAGACTTATTCAAACAAAACTTTTTAAAACTGTATAATCAAATAACCAAAAATTTAGACAGATGGGCTCATCTTCCTTTTTCATTTTTAGGATGAATTAATATTGTAAGAATGACCATTTTACCAAAATTTCTGTTCTTTTCCAGTGTATTCCTATTCTGATCAACAAGAGTCTCTTTAAAAAATTAGACACTTTAATATCGCAATTTATTTGAACAACCCCCCCCCCAAGAATTAGAAAATGCTTTCTATAAAGACCCAAGGCATTGAGAGGTTTGGGAATGCCTTGCTTCCAACTGTATTACTGGGCTTGTAACATACGTTCTATGTCATTCTAGTTTCAGTCTGAAAAGTCAGATTGGGTTAGGATGGAAAGCCAAAGTTGCCTCCCTACTTCACTATCAGCAATGATTTATTTGGCTCTAAACTGTATTAGAAAATTGTCAAACCCCATAGTTTCACATTCAATTAAAATATGGTCTCAGATCAGGAGACATTTTGGCTGGTGAAGTCTCTCAGCATTGGCTCCTTTGATGGGTAATTATATGTTCTCTCCATCACTTTTAGATTCAACATTCCAACAATGGCACTCCAAAGGTATATGCTCTATAAGAGATGTATTTATCGATGGAGTTTTCCCCACCTTTCCTCAATTACAGACAAAATTTCACTTACATAACTCAGATTTTTTTCAGATACTTACAGATTTGATGTTTCGTATCAAAACATTTCCATCCTTCCCCAATGAACCAACAGGTTCCACTATGGACATGCTATTTCTGACCAATCCTTTGTCTAAAGGTGCCATATCCAAAATTCATTAAAAACTGGCACAAATAAAATGTGCAGCTACCTTGGAGTATTTAAAAAAAGCCTGGCAGATGGACCTTGGAGTGGAAATCAGAGAAAAACAGTGGAAAGAGGCTCAAGAAGGTGTTCATTCATTCTCAATATGTGCTAGGCATGGACTGATACAGTTCAAGATATTACACAGACTACACTTATCAAAACTGAGACTCTCTAGAATGTTTCCAACAATAAATCCTTTCTGCAATCGATGTGGACTAATTCTGGCTTCATTAGCACACATGTTCTGGAACTGTTCAAAAATCTCTAATTACTGGACCAAAATATTTGAGATTCTGTCCAAAATCCTGAAAAAGCAACTTGACCCAGATCCAGTCCTGGCCTTATTTGGTACAAAATCAGCTAAGACTGAACTGACAAACAATATACTATGGTAAGATCTGTAACTCTGTTAGCACGAAGGCTTATTCTGTTACATTGGAGACAAAGAAACCCACCATCCCACTCAAATGTGATGAAACATTTACAACTAGGAAAGATCAGATTTTCACTGAGAGGTAATGTGAACATGTTCTACATGATAAGACAACCATTCATTGATTTTTTCCTTGTATACCCAGGACATGAGGAGTGACCATGTACTGTATAGAGCTCACCAGCCCATGTGACAAACACGCAATGCATTCTGGGTTGGGTAGGTCTTGCGATTGTAAGCAGACTGCAAGTATACGACACCTCGACATTTCTTGAGAATGAACGAAAAAAAAAATCACAAAATGGATCGTTCGAAGGAAAATTTAAAGGAACCATACTATGCCAAACTGAATGGGATGGCAAAGGCACGCTATTTGGCAAAACTTGGACTAGATCCCAACCAACATACCACATGGAGTTCTGACGTAAGCATTCTGCCTAACTTTGACCATGCCTTCATTTATAATTATATGATTTTAAGTGTAAGTCCATACACACATGAGGTTTTTAGTAACTTAAGGTCTTTGCAGCAAGCAAAAGTGCAGTTCACAGATGGATGGGTGCATGACTTGGAGATGTACAAGGCAGACCTGAAGACTGAAGTGTGCACAAAGGTATGTTTTTTTAATTTCTTCTCGAGTATATTTATTTAATAAATAAATAAATAAATAAATAAATAAATAAAAACATGCCATCAATAAAATGCATTATGCACCCAATATACATGTGAAAGCATGCTTTTACTGAATGTTGCATGTATCCTACATGCATATAGCTGATGCTGAATGCATGTAGCATCAAACATTGCTGCAAGTTTTTGTTTCTTATTAAAGACAAGAATAAAAAGATGATTTTTACCTTTACATGTTTCAGCCGTCCACTGCAGTTCACCACACGTGTCAGACATTTGAGGAAGACTGCAGTGGACATGTAAAGGAAACATGTAAAGGTAAAAACATCTTTTTATTCTTGTCTTTAATAAGGAAAACCAAAAAAGTAATAATTAAAAAGAAGACTAAATTAGCCTACTCTAGCTAAACATTGCTGCTATTTACTACTGGCAACGCTTATAATGTTTTAACATATGTTTTATATTGCAATTTTTTTTTTTTTTTTTGTATTTCTTAGGTTAATCACTCCATGCGGCTTAGCCAACAGCCTCTTCAGCCATGGGTTATCCTAACATCCAGTGGAAAAATGGAGAGTGCTCATTGCACCTGTATGGCTGGGGTTGCAGAGAAGTGTGTACATGTTGCAGCACTGTTGTACAAAATTGATACAGCTGTACGTTTGTGGGGGAATACCACACCATCAGATGTCACAGCCTACTGACAATGCCTGCCAATATGAGTAAAGTGTGGGGAGTGCCAGGCCACAGCATTGACTACACGACTGGTACAGCCAGGAAGAAAGCGCTTGATAAATCAATCAATGACAGATGTAGTGAAGTACCCCAAAAGCGGACACGCTGCAGAGGCAGGCCAATTGCACCATGTACACTTGCTGATTTGGAACCTGTGACCAATGTTATGAACAAACACAAGTCTGCAGTCTGTTCTGTGATGGAGCAATTCTACCATCTTTATGCAGACCCTGTTCAGCCATGCATTCTGCCCAAGTCCCTGCTTCGGCTTCGAGACCCTGGAATGGATGAGTGTGATTTATCAGTCCTGCAGCAGCACTGCAAGGTCCTAGCACATCTGGTTGCAGTAACGGACACAGAGGCAGCTGCATTGGAAAAGAAAAGAAAACAGCAACACAAGTCTGATATTTGGCACATAGCGCAAACAGGACGGATAACTGCCTCCAACATTCATGCTGTTGTTTCCACGTCAACATCTAGATCCGCTGTATCAACTGTGAAGAAGGTGTGTTACCCACAGAAACACTTACAGAGAGTGACAGACACTGACCCAGAGCCGATCAAATGGGGGCGAGACAATGAGGAAACAGCATTGGGCTTCTACACAACACAGAGCAGGCTGCAGCACGTGGACTTGAAAGTGTAACGATGTGGTTTTATAATCAACCCCTCTTTTCCTGAAGTTGGTGCAACCCCTGATGCACTTGTGTCCTGCACTTGTTGTGGAAAAGGCTGTGTGGAAATAAAATCCCCATATAAGAACAACAACATCCTGCAGGCCTGTGCAGACAAGGATTTTTGTCTGAAACTCTCCGATGGGAGACTAGAGCTCAAGCACAATCACAAGTACTACAAGCAGGTACAAACCCAAATCTTTGTGACCGGCTCACATTTCTGTGACTTTATTGTGTGGACCACAAAAACTTGTGTTGTCATACACGTTACACCAGATTCTGACCTGCGGGAGCAAACACTTTTACCAGTGGCTGAGAACTTTTTTTTATAAAGTTGTCCTACCTGAGCTGTTGCTCGCCACTTTACTGACCCTGACCCCACAACACAAAGGAGGGAAGCTGCAGCTGATAAACCCACCCAGAAGCCTAAAAAACAACTTCTAATGGCATTACAGCCAGGTCCCACACACAATCCAAAAAGACAGGCACATAAAACAGCAGAAGTGTGGTGTACTTGCAGGCAGCCAGAAGAGCTGGATGACATGTTTGCCTGTGATAACCAAAACTGTGCAGTTCAGTGGTTCCATCTAGGATGTGTGGGACTCAGTGAAGCACCAGCCCCACAGCAGCTGTGGTTTTGTGACATGTGCACACTAGATTAGTACAATAGCATGAGACTGTTATGTACTATAACCTTGTTGTGTGAACAATGATACATGTCAATGATGCATCCCAATTTATATTGACCTTATAATTGATGCATGTCAGTTTATATTCTTGTATTGTGTTTACTATAGGTTTTCTTTGTGACTTGAAAGTGTTCAACATTAGACATACACTACCGTTCAAAAGTTTGGGGTCACCCAAACAATTATTTTGTGTTTTCCATGAAAAGTCACACTTATTTACCACCATGAGTTGTAAAATGAATAGAAAATATAGTCAAGACATTGACAAGGTTAGAAATAATGATTTGTATTTGAAATAATTTTTTCCTTCAAACTTTGCTTTCATCAAAGAATCCTCCATTTGCAGCAATTACAGCATTGCAGACCTAACATGATTGCACAAGGGTTTTCTAATCATCCATTAGCCTTCTGAGGCAATGAGCAAACACATTGTACCATTATAACACTGGAGTGATAGTTGCTGGAAATGGGCCTCTATACACCTATCTAGATATTGCACCAAAAACCAGACATTTGCAGCTAGAATAGTCATTTACCACATTAGCAATGTATAGAGTGTATTTCTGATTAGTTTAACGTTATCTTCATTGAAAAAAATTGCTTTTCTTTCAAAAATAAAGAAATTTCTAAGTGACCCCAAACTTTTGAACGGTAGTGTAGTTTCATAGAAGTTGGACTGTGTTTTGCACACATTCTGTACAGTGTTTTCCACCATTTAGGTTATGGTTACAGTTCTGCATCTTAGAAAAAAAGAGCTGGAGTTTGTAAGCCATTGTATACTTTATTCCAAAAATTGTTACAAAGCAAGCAAGGAAGCAAATGTATTTATATAGCACATTTCATACACAAGGGCAACTCAATGCGCGTTACATACATAAAAATAAAAGAGGAAAGAAAGCAAAATGCTTGAATAAAAAAAAATTAAAGAGGTGCTGCTTTAACTGCGTCAATATTATTGACGCAGTTAAAGACATTATGTCAAAAGGGGTAAGCCACACCAAAAATGTGTCTACATTCTAAAACTATAGCTTTATAACGACACTTGGACAGATATTGGTCAAAGCACAGGTTACAACAACAATCTTATCCAGTAAAGACATGTCCTCACCTTCACATGGTACCACAAAGGCCAGACGTACAGTATATAGTGTCATTCAGTATTGTATATTTGGAGCGCATGCAGCTGATTACTCTCTCCACATGGATTCAGACATGAGCTAATTTCCTTGTCTCCTCTACATCTCTGGCATCAAGCTGGCTGCGGCCCTAATGAATGCAGGTATTTTCAGTGAGGCACCGACAAGGGCAATGCTTTCCTTAATGTCAAATCCACGATCTGCCAATCCTATGTCTTCTGGTGACAGTTTCTGAAGAAAGCCACCACCAGTCTTTGGAAATAAAAGATATAGATCCTTGTGGGGTAATGCCTATCAGATATTTGCTAGTGCGCTTGCTTTTGTAGTTTGAGTACGTCTGTGCCTTTGCACTTAGATTTTGTGCTCTCTCAATGAAAAGTTCAAAGCAGTCAATAATAACTGTGACCTGATTGCCATACAGATGTGGCATGCTAGCCTGCAAGCAATGTCTCTTTGGCCAGTACACCAAAGGGCTGAGGTGTGCATACAGTACATTTATGGTGTCGCAGAATAGGACGGATGCTGCTTGTCTGCTTACATCAAAAAGGTGTGCAATATTGTTCGAGGCAAATTAAGCCACAAACACATCATAGCTAAAAGGAGACTCTGAAAATGGGAAATCTTTTCTGTCTTTCTGGAGAGCTCTTCCTTTAACTGTCTGTTCTCCTCTTGCAAGAATAAAATTTTGTTAAGCCTAAGGTTACACATGCTACAGTTCTGTAGTTCTTGCACATTTTCCACTGGAGCATCATCAGCCTGACAGATCTGTGTTGCTTCATCAGATGTTGTCTCCACTATCTCAGCCAGAGGTGTAGTGTTATCTGTTGGTGATAAGGACAATATACTACTTTAGTTAATACAGTATATTTTGTAATCAAAAAGAATCCCAAGACACATTTTAGAAAGAAAAACATAGGTAAAAAAAAAAGACTACCTGAATATGAAGGAGCTACATTATCCATGTCAGTCATGGGGCCAGTGGTGTTGGGGGGTCTGTGTTGGGGGTTCACTTGAATGCCCTGCCAATTGTTTTTGTTGTGATCTTGTCCTTCTGCATAAGCAGTTAAACCTGTCAGGAGTGGTAGCTTGAAGCTCTGCATGCCCAAGGTTTAGAGAAGGTTCCCAGTCAGGATCACAGCCTAGCATTTCATAAGCTGGTCTGCCTGTTAAAGCAAAGGAAACGGTAGGAAAATACTTTGGTGTAGAACAAATTAAACCCACTTACACACGTGTGTAAGTGGAAACTTTTTCTAGCTACTCAGATATCGGAGTCTTTCTTTAGCGTAGCTTAGCTTAGCTTTGTTTAGCTTAGCACTGCTAATATAGGCTAAAAGCTATGACCAAGCAAGTTTTAACCACTCAGCAACAAGAACAGACTTATATACAGTAAATCATAATGTATCTTTATGAAAATGCTTTGAACACACCACCATCGATAAACGAGTGTGGTTGAAAGTTATGTTGGGTCTTTTCAATGCTGCAATCCAGGCCATGCGTCGCCTCTTTGTTACATCTGAAACATGGGCTGTGCTGTTCTTCTTCCATGCTGGAAAACGATAAAAGCCTATTTTGTGGTTTATCTTTTTTCCACAGTGGTTGTAAGAACAACTATTACAGTTTACAACACAGCAATACTTCCCCATGTCTGCTTCTATGTCTGTTACATTGACGTAATCTCAGCGAACTACCAAGGTCTTTCGTTCCCAGAATGCACTTGGTCAATTTTGTAAATGCTACATCACACTGGCGAGCCTTATAAATTCATAGTTTTTGATCACGTAACTTCCGGTGGGGTGAAAGAAGATCGGCGGACATGTTGAGGGGGATAATTGTAATAACTGTAGAGCATAATGGAGCGAAAAAATGTGAAAACGTTCAAAATTTATTTTCAAACTTTTGATAATGACAGACAGCGGTGTTGTGTTGGAGTCTGGGCTCTTTTCTGTGTGGTATGGGTGGTGACTCCACCTTGTGGTTCTGTCATCACCTGTGGCTATGAGGGCAGTGGGCAGGAGGGGCGGTCTCTTTTGCCACCTCTTCTGCCTGACAGTTGTGCCCATGCTGTAGAGTACCTCTCTAATAAACGTGTGTTCAGTTCGACACCTGGCCTTGCCCTTGGCTCCATATACAGACATAACATTTGGCAACGAGGATAAAAGTGGATTAAAACAAGGTATGGAAGCGTGCGGGTTTGAAATTTGGCCGTTTTTGGAGCTTTCTGGCAAGCCATCGGTCCCCTGGCCTAGGTGGTGCGCCGTTTTCCGGACATACATGGTGACACTGGACCTTGGGAGGCTGGAGCAGTCGTCGGCATGTGAGTGGTTGATGCACAATCCTGGAATGGAGGAACAGCATGCTATAAGCACACTAAGTGGCTGTGATAGCTTTGTTGAAGTGGTTGAGCTGGTGGCGCGCTATTTTCGCACCCTGGAAAAAGTCATGGTTTGCGAGATTCGGTTTCAACAGTGTCGCCAACAGGTAGGCAAGCCTATTCAATGGTTCGTGACAGACTTGGAGCTGTTGGTCAGCAGATGCCAGCTTGGACTATTGGAGAAAGGGTTGATTCGCAGCCAGTGCTGCGATGGGGCCGGGGCTGCTGGTGTTTTCGGGTGAGCTGGCTCTGCACACAGCCATCAAGTTGGCTCAACAGCTGGAAGCTGTGGATAAACTGCCACGGGAGCTGAGTGAGTGCTTATCACACTGACATCTGGGATCACCGCCGACCGCATATGCACTGGACCCAGTCAGCGTGAAAAGCGTGGAGGACGGCGCTAGCGCTGTGACTGTGAGGTCCACCCAGAGAAAGACCAAAGGTGAGGGCTGTGGGTCCATGAAGCACCATTTCAGAGCCAAAGATTGTTCAGCAAGAGCGGAGTGCTGCGGCACGTGTGGCCATTTTCTTTATATCACCAGGGCATGCCACAGATCTGAGTGAGGAGGTCCGTGGCACAAAGAGGACCCTCACACCCTCATGGTTGTTCATGCTGTGTTTCTGAGCACCAATGGACATGCATATAGTATGATGGAGTTGGACGAGGTGGAAGTGGTTTTGTGGATCGATGCAGGAGTGGTGGGTTCCGTGCTGGACTGAACGACGGTGAGATGTTTTTCCCCCGCATGTCAGGATTGAGAGTGACCTGGCGCCGCTTTGTGGTTGTGAAGGAGGTCGGCTGGCCATGGTGGGAATGTTGGAACTGCCGGCTCGGTGCCAATTGGCTGAGACGTGGGACTGCTTGACCCTGAAAGTGGTAGATGGCACGGTGTGGGATGAGGAACTGCCTGGTGCCCTGAAGAGTGAGCAAGACCAATATCGCTCAAGGTCATCACAGGAGGGTACCTGTGCCAGAACTCAAAAGTCGCCCTGGATGAGGGTACTGGGCGGCACAGTGGGATGCCTGTGATGACGGGTGATGTCGAGAGACTGGTCTCACCTGTTCCTGGATCTCAGCTGAAATTAGCCAGTGAGCAGGGGACCACGATGGCGATGAAGTTAAAAAAGGTCCGGGCCAGACCATCTGGCACGGTAGGATGACGTGCCAAGCAGAGACCCTGCAAGCTGAGCATGACTCCTCTGGGAGTCACGGACTGGATTCGGGAGGAGAGGTGACCACGGCAGGTGCGGACCAGTCAGCGGTTGGAGGAGCACCAGGGGCGGTCACGCGTCGTGGCCAGATAGGAGGATGCTCACCTCCAGCTGTTAGGCAGTTCGTGGGGGCACCCGAACAATCTGCGGCATGCCCGGGAGGGAACTGAGGGGCGTGGGCCTGGACGAACGGAGTGGCCGGTGATGATGAAGAGGAGGCGCACCGGTGCTGAAGCGACCTGCTGTGGCCCAGGAGGTTGACTGCCTCCAGGGGCGGACTGATGACAGAGCAGTCCAGGGGGGCCCAGGGACTTGTGTTCTCCAGCCGTATGTACATTGGTTAATTATGGTGCATGTGTTCACCATAATTAATTGTTGTTAGTATATATTTTTCGGGATTGTTTTGTGTATTTTGTTTTAGTTTGAGGAACACAGCAGTATTTTTAGTTATAGATGGACTTTTATTTAGTTTAAGCAGCAGAATAATCCGCTTTGCCATGTAGGGTGTGACAGCAGTCCACCTGCTCCTCCTAGGTTTAATTGTTTTGGAGTGAATGAGTTAGGTCATTTGTTTTGTGTTGTTTTGTGATGTTCAATAATCTTAGTGCATGATTTGGGTTCCAAATTGGGGTGGGTCCACATTGTATATGTGTTTTGATTTTTGTGAAGGGATGGAGGATGTTGTGTTGGAGTCTGGGCTCTTATTTGTTTGGTGTGGGTGGTGGCTCCACCTTCTGGTTCCGCCATTACCCGTGGCTATAAGAGGGCAGTGGGCAGGAGGGGTGGTCTCTTTTGCCACCTCTTCTGCCTGATGGTTGTGCCCATGCTGTAGATTACCTCTCTAATAAACCTGTGTTCATTTCGACTCCTGGCCTCGTCCTTGGCTCCATATACAGACATAACAAGCGGTATGACAACAAATTAGTTTTAATTGAAAAACAGGCTCCCTATCTCATTCCAAAGCAAAACTGGCCAAAAGACATGGAGAAGTGGGCTAGCATGACCTACGTATCCGGACACGTGCAAAGCTAAATATATTTCTTGATCTTCATAACACTTATCATGCATGTTTATCCACACCAGCCCATAAATTATTCACAGAGCCCCCAACTTAATTTCTCCTGTTTGTTTTTCTCTGTTTTTTCTCTGTTTTTTGTTTTTTTTAAATATGTGATCTAATTTGATTTAGCATTAGCTAAAGGTTCTTCATTCAGCACACTCACCTGTCCTGATGAAGTCTCCTTTCAGATGAAGTTAGACATCGTTGTCTTGGTGTCTAATTGTTATTCCTTATTGATAATAATAATAAGCAGTTGATTTGCAGACTCCCAGCTACTAATAATCCTCAAAGCCACAGGCTGATAAGCTGGTGTTCTGATATTTTGCCATCAGAACAGCAAACCTTGGGTTACTACTCTGTCATTTTCTTCAGTTGTTATTAAGAAGAATTAAGACTTCCCAAGGGAGTGAATATTGGTAAAGTCTGAATTTCAGCATCATTCTGGAAAAGCCTCAACTCCAGCTAAGGTTAGCTTTAGCAGCTAGCTTGTTCCAGCACGAAGTACCCCGGCTTTGCTGGTTTCCTGCCAGCAGCCTCAAGGATAAGGTTGGCTGTTTTTCTCTTCTTTGGAGACTTCTTTCATCGGAAAGGAAACAGGAGGTGAGCAGGATCCAGGTGGTCCGTACGGAGATCTAATCAGCTGGAATGATTAGAAGCATCTGCGTAGCTGAGCATGAGACATTTTCTGTCTCAACTGTGTGGACACAGCTGATTTTACAAACTGCATTCAAAGGTAAGAACTTGGCAATGAGGGCTAAATAGTAATTTGGATCTTCATATTATCCTGTAGCTTGAAAGTGTGGCACTTAACCCTTTAACTTTCCAGCTGTCATAAAACATATGTGTCACCTGCTGCCTAAGTCGCGGGTCTGCACCCGTCATGTGATGTGTCCAGGAAGCACAGTAAAAGCCCAGTTGTACCAAGCATTCCACATCACAAGATGGCAGACATGCATAGCTTACCGGTCTTCTCTGGAGAAGCGTTGTCACCGGAACGAACCATCTCAAAACATCACTTCCAGACTGCGATCAAGAGAATGTAAACAAAGTAAGCCATTATCTCTTACCACTTTCAAGTTACAGCCTTTGGAATTTGTGATATCTAAACTGAATATTTTCTTGAAAAAAACCTTGACCACCAGAAGGGGGGTGGGAGACGGGAGTGCTGGTGTGCCATAGACACAAGCAGGGTTAAGTTGGCTCGGATCCCCGATAGGTCCCATTGGACAAACAGGTACGTTTGTTTAGCGCTCTGTGTGTGTGCTGCTGGCAGCTGATGAGAACAGGGATCTTATGAATCTATGAAAATGTCCACAGAGCATCACAGACTCTTTAACAATATTATTAATCAATTATTTCTAAAAGCCTATTCCAAAATAGTCAGAGCACCTGCAAGTTGGAATACAAAGAAGGCGCCATGTCAGCTCTACTAATATTAATAGGAGAAAGCCAAATTCTCCTCTGTTTCTCTGATAGTTCCCGAGTTCATTCACCTTGGTTCAAAATAATTGCAGGTAATTGATAAAAAACACTTTCTGCTTCCCACCAGTGTTTGTACAACCAGTTATTCTACAGTAGTGCATTATATTTGTAACCTGTGCTGGTAAAATGAGTTGGAATGCGCACCGCGTCATTATGAGCTACAGGCAGAGAAGTCATAAATCATGAGTGTCTTTGTTTGCTAGCGGCAAGTCCCGGGAAAACCCCCATGAGTGCCTGGTATCATTGCAAAGCTTAGAAATCGTACTTTCTAAAAATACATATGTTTTTGCGGAAGACGTAACTCCCGAACGATCGAACACGAGTTTTCAACCAAGCCAAAATATAAACAAATCGTCTTTTTCCAGGTCCGTTTTTGCACACTTCCTACAAATTAAATAACATTTTGAAGGTTTTTCAATACAGAATATGGAAATAATGTTACATCAGTTTTGAATTAGTTTTATATAATTTTCATCTTTAATAAAATAGAATTCCCCCTGCAGCTTCCCACCCAATATGGCCGCCCATATAGCAACATCATTTCAAAAATCTCAGATAGAGTTGTTGCTCTGCAATTATTTGACCACTTGCAGGGAAATGGTTTAAGATAAGATAAGATAAGATAAGCCTTTATTAGTCCCACAATGGGGAAATTCCAGGATTGCAACAGCACAGGGATAGCAACACTCAGAGCAACAATCAAGAAGACAAGAAAAAAACAAGAGCAGCGAATATACATATGTACATATAAATATATAAACACACAGTGTGGAGCATTGTAGCTAGATGGAATAAATATATAAATATATATACACACAGTGCGGAGCATTGTAGCTAGATGGAATAAACAGCATAACCTTCTACTTAGTTATCCTACATAGTATGAATATGTACCCATACATATTGTCACCCTCCGTAGTGACCGATATTGTCCTAGTTGTATACTGGAGGGGACCATTGTGTAAGTCTATTGCATCTTTTGCATTCAATACTATTAGGTCGTCATGTTTTTTTGCTATCTCTGAGAGCAGCCCTGCTTAGGTTATACAGTCTGACAGCCGTAGGTAGAAAGGACCTGCGAAACCTCTCAGTTGCGCACCTACAGTAGGATGATGTAGTCTACTGCTAAATGAGCTCCTCAGTGCGTTCAGTATGTCCTGCATAGGGTGGGACTCAGACTCCAGCAGAGATGACAGTTTAGCCACCATCCTTCTCTCTCCTATCTCCTCCACTGGGTCAAGGCGCTGCCTCAGGAAAGAGCTAGCTTTCTTGATCAGTTTGTTCAGTCTCTTCTTATCGGCTGCTGTAATGCCACTGCCCCAGCAGACCACTCCAAAAGTGGTGGCTGATGCCACCACCGTGTCGTAGAATGTCTTCAACAGCACCCCTTGTACACCAAAAGACCTGAGTCTCCTCAGCAGGAACAGCCTGCGCTGTCCCTTCTTGTAGAGTGCGTCGGTATTGTGTGACCAGTCTAGTTTATTGTTCAGATGAACACCCAGGTACTTGTAGGATGTCACCATCTCAATGTCTGTTCCTTGTATGTTTACTGGTGCTGTGAGGGGTTGTCCTTGCCTGTGGCAGTCCACCACCAGCTCCTTAGTTTTCCTCGCATTGATCTGGAGGCAGTTCCGATGGCACCAGTCCACAAAGTCCTGGATAAGTCCTCTGTACTCAGCTTCATCTCCGTTGGAGATGAGGCCGACGATCGCAGAGTCATCAGAGAACTTCTGTAGGTGGCAGTGTGTTGTGTTGTGTGAGAAGTCCGCAGTATAAAGGGTGAACAGGAAGGGAGCCAAAACCGTTCCCTGGGGGGCCCCCGTGCTACCGATAATCGTGTCAGACACAGTCCCGGGTTCTCACAAACTGTGGCCGGTTAGTGAGGTAGTCCAGGATCCATGATGACAGGTGCTGGTCCACCCCTGCGCACAGCAGCTTGTCCTTCAGGGTCATCAGCTGGATGGTGTTGAAAGCACTGGAGAAGTCAAAGAACATGATCCTCACCGCATTCCCGGGCTTCTCCAGGTGGGACAGAGAACTGTGAAGAAGGAAGATCACTGCATCCTCCACCCCAATGCCATGCTGGTAGGCGAACTGGAGTGGATCCATCGCTGGTCCCACCAGGGGGCGGAGGTGAGCAAGGAGCAGTCTCTCCAGGGTCTTCATCATGTGGGACGTCGGGGCCGCTGGTCTGTAGCTGTTCAGGTCTTTGGGGTGGGAAGTCTTTGGTACAGGTACCACACAAGATGTTTTCCACAACTGTGGTACCCTCCCCAGCTTCAGACTCGGGTTGAAGATGAGCTCCACAATCCCACACAGCTGGTCTGCACAGGACTTGAGGAGCTTTGCGCTGATGCCGTCCGGTCCCGACGCCTTCCTCGCCTTGATCTTCCTCAGCTCCGTCCTCACCTGGGTCTTAGTGAGGATTATGTTGGGGGGCTGTGCGTTGGGAGTGGGGGGGTGTTGGTGGAGTGGGGTGTGGGCAGCAGGACTCGCTGTCTTTAGAGGCAGCAGTGGTTGTTGTGCAATCGGGGGGGAGGGCGGTTGGTCAAACCTATTAAAAAACAGGTTCAGATTGTTCGCCCACTCCCTGCCCCCTGTGGCCTGGGGGGAGGTATTCTGGAGCCCAGAGATGGTTTTAAGGTTTCTCCAGACCCCACCAATGTCGCTCTGTTGCAGCTTGTCCTCCATCTTCTTCCTGAAGCTGTCCTTGCCTTCTCTGATCTTCCTCCTCAGCTCCCTCTGTACGGACTTCAGCATCTCCCTGTTCCCCGACCCGAAGAGCCGCCTCTTCTCTCTCAGAAGTGTTTTTATCTCAGGGTTGATCCAGGGTTTGTTGTTCGAGCAACACCGTATGGTCTTGGTGGGTACGGTGTTGTCCACACAGAAGCTGATGTAGTCCATGATGGTGTGAGTGAGGCCATCGATGTCCTCACCATGTGGATTGCAGAGCTGCTCCCAGGCAGTGGTTTCAGAACAGTCCTTTAGAGCGTCCATTAGCTCCTCAGACCATAACTTCACTGTTCGCATGACCGGAGGTTGTCTGTGCACTAGGGGTTTGTACACCGGCAGTAGATGAACCAAGTTGTGATCCAATCTCCCGAGTGGGGGGAGTGGTGATGAGGTGTACGCCTCCTTAGTGTTTGCATAGAATAAGTCCAGTGTTTTATTGTCTCTAGTGTGGCATGTGACATACTGGGTGAACGTGGGTAGAATGGAGGGTGGTGAAATATGGTTGAAATTGCCTGAGATGAGGAGAAGAGCATCTGGGTGTTCTGCCTGCAGCCTGCCAGTTACTGAGTGGATGACGTCACGCGCCGTCCCAGTGTTCGCCGTCGGATTTGCATGAATAACAATGCAGATCACGTGTGAGTATTCCCTCGGGAGATATGTAGGCCACATGCTAACAGCTAGCAACTCCATGTCTTTGTTGCAGTGTTGTTGTTTAACCGTGATATGTCCCGGTCTGCACCAGTTGTTATTGACATACATTATCACTCCTCCTCCCCTTGCCTTCCCACTGTCTGGTGTTCGGTCTGCCCGTATTGCGTGGAAACCCTCCAGTTCAATGTTAGCATCTGTTGCTAGTTCTGTTAGCCACGTCTCCATGAGTAGCACCAGGCTACACTTCCTGTATTTGCTATCGTAGTGGGAGATAGCTGCTAGCTCATCTGTTTTTCTGAGTAGTTATTTGAAGCGTTTCAATCTGGGTTTAGAATCCATCACAGTACTGAAACAGCTTTAGTGAAGGTCACTAATGACCTTATTGCATCTGATAATGGTCTTGTTTCTGTACTTGTCCTATTGGACCTTAGTCAAACTTTTGATACTATCGATCATAATTGTCATGATCCTGGGCACAGGTGGGTGCTGTGCCCAGCCTCTATTTTAAGTTCAGTCTTTTTCTCTCTGTTTCTCTGTTATTTTGTCCAGTTTTTGTCATTGTGTATTTGTAGTAATGGTTACATTTTGGGGTTGTGTTGTTGTGTTTCATTATGGTATCTGGTTATGTTTTATTTTGACAGCGCTGTGCAGCTTCCGACTGTCAAACTGGTCAGCGCTGCACACCTGTCATTCATTCTGTTATTATCTCCACTCATGTATCCACACCTGTGACTCATTGTGTGACGGCTTACAGTATCTCACAAAAGTGAGTACACCCCTCACATTTTTGTAAATATTTTATTATATCTTTTCATGGGACAACACTGAAGATATGACACTTTGATGTAAAGTAGTCAGTGTACAGCTTGTATAACAGTGTAAATGTGCTGTCCCCTCAAAATAACTTGACACACAGCCATTAAACCGGCTGGCAACAAAAGTGAGTACACCCTAAGTGAAAATGTCCAAATTGTGCCCAAAGTGTCAATATTGTCATAAACACCCTTCTGGGCAGAATAAAGGCACCACGCACTGGCTGTGAGTTTGCAAGTTTTAATAATGAAAGGCCCAAAAGAACAATCAGAACCAAACCAAAAACTAGTAGGCAAAATGAGACACAGGTGAAGCAAGAATAGCGAAAGCTAAGGTGACTGGTTTTGGCGGCTACACCTGGGAGAGCTAGTTGTGGGACACACGCTAGGAAAAAATAGAATGTAAAGAGACACTTACGGTTCGTGGAGAAAAGCTGCAAGTAGGGTGCTGCGCTAGACAAAAGTGTGCAGCCCCTTAAATAGGGATCAGAATCCATTAACATAATAAACAACAGGTGTGGGTACCTGTACGGGCAGGAGAAAACGAGGATGCATAATTGGGATCAGCTGAGACAGTGAGACGGAGGCGAACCAAAAACTGACAGCTGACAGGGCACGCCCACATGAAGCTTCACGCCCCTGACAGCAGTTAACAGTTAGAGGATAATATTAAGGATATAAAGAATAGAATAACATACCAAATAAATATAAATAAATGCAAACTGGAAATATAATACTAACACAAACAGGAAAAACGGCAAGCAGAACAAGAATACATAAATCCCACAAAGCATAAAATGCAACAAATGAGTAAATAAGCAGAAAAAGCCATGAGACCGAGTCTGGCAGAATCTCCAGCACTTGGATTATGGCAGAGCCCCCCTCTCAAAGGGTGGAACCCAGACACCCCAGGGAAACACCAAAAGAAAAGGAAAGAGCCCCCCCCCCCCCCCAGGCAAGGGCACCACAAAAACCCACCCAGGGTGGGTGGTGGGAAGAACAGGCAAGGAGGGAACGAAGCAAACCCCACTCAGGACCCACACCATTCAATAACAATGAATTAGGCCCCCTGGATCAAGGAACTAGAAAGTTCAGGGGGGTGACCAAAGTCCCAGGCCTGGCAGATGGTGAGGTGGAACGAGTCGGGTGGTCCACCGGAGAGCATGGGCCACCCAACCCAATGGCTCGGTCCATCAGGTGGCCTACCAGAGTTCTTAAGACACCTGAACAGTGAAGGTGGTCCAGGGGGCAGCTGCCCAGCAGGAGAAGTCAAAGGAACCAGGGCGACCTGAACCTGGGTCCATGGAGACGTCTGGCACAGGTGGATTACCCTCGACCCTGGGAGAGAACTCAGACAATGTAAACAGAGAGGCAATGTCAGGGTCACCAGTAGCGGTGGAGTCTGGTGAGGTGAGCTCAGGTGCAGCTGATGGGTGCACCCAGCTCTCCCCACCAAGAGCCAGACAAGATTTCTTCAAGACAGATAAGAGAAAAACAAAGGAGATTACTTGCCTGAGCTCGAGCTCCACCACTGTCCAGGACTCCGCCGATCCAGGCGACGATGTTGCTTCAGGCTCGGTCCCCTGGAGGTCCAGCTCCGACTCTGCTGCGGCGGCCCCCGTAGCAGGTGTGGTGGTGACTGCAGACCCAGGATCTCCGGGCGAGGCAGCCGATGTCGATGGTTTGTCCAGCGTGGTAGCTGGAGGCCGTCTCACCGCTGACACCAACATGCCCCTAACCCCGATATTGAGGGCCCAGAACCCCCTCACCAATGGCACCAGGTCCCGTGTTGCCAAAACCACGGGACATTCCTTCGTCGGTTCAGGCCTTGGGGCATCGGAGGCAATCTCCTCCCTCGCTGGGCCAGTCCTTTCCGGGATAGGAGAAGCAGGTGAGGGTGGAATAATAGCAGCAGATGGTGAATGCTCAGCCAAATCGGGCCAGTGCTGCTGAGCTTCACCACTGGGAATAAGGCAAGACAATTCATTATTGGATGTTGATAAATGAAGAGCTACTTGCCTTAATTCCTGGGGCTTGGTGGTGGCTGCTGCGGGTCACGTCAAGTGACGTCTCTTCAGGAGCTGCAAAGGTCATCTGGTGAGATGGGCGGAGTATCGGAGTCAGGGGATGCACAGAATCTGCTCTCCCTGATGAACCTCCCTCCAGCTGCTGCGAAAGCTCAGGAAGGAGCCATGGCTTGTAATCCAAAATGAGCTCCTTCTCTGCTGCCAAGACCCATTGGCGCTCCTCCAGTTCCTCCGCACTGGGACCGTCAGAGGACATGAGGGCTGCGCACCCAATATGGCAGGCGACGGACCATTGTTCTGGAGGAGACGAGTGTGCAGCTGGATGATGGCGAGAGACTTGGGACGTCCGCACCCGGAATTGCTTCCTTGTAGCCTTGGGTTTTGAGGAGGTTTCCCATTGCCCGTGGAGCATGGACGATGCTGATGATGGAGAGGAGAATGTCCGTTAATTCCAGATGGCTCCACAGGCTGGGGCATGCTTTCATAATTTGTGCGGCCCCAACCAAGCACTCCTGTACCATCTCGGGAGTGTGGGAGACATGAGCCTCTAAGATTTTATGGATAATGTTCAGAGCCCAAGATTCCGCCTCATTTAACTCACTTTGTCCATGGTCGGAAAATGCTGCCATGTCAGTGAAAAAACAGGCTTTAAAGAAAAACATGGGAGGGGAAGAAAAAAGGGCAAACTTACAGCTGCTGGTGCTCACACTGGCAGCACCCTTCTGTCATAAATCCCCTTCTGGGCAGAATAAAGGCACCACGCGCCAACCCTGAGTTTGCAAGTTTTAATAACGAAAGGCTCGAAAGAACAAACAGAACCAAACCAAAAACTAGTTGGCAATTGGAGACACAGGTGAAGCAAGAATAGCGAAAGCTAAGGTGACTGGTTTCGCCGGCTAAACCTGTGAGAGCTAGTCGTGGGACACATGCTAGGAAAAAATAGATTGTAAACAGACACTTATGGTTCATGGAGAAAAGCTGCAAGTAGGGTGCTGCGCTAGACAAAAGTCTGCAGCCCCTTAAATCGGGATCAGAATGTTATGACCCAAGCGCCGGTTCTGATCGCGCTCGGGCTGAGTTATTTCTCGCTGCCGGCCTTGACAGCTGCGGGCTGTATTCTGGCCTCACCGGGCTCTTATTGTGAAAGTGCTCGGTGGGGCTTCCGCCTGTCAACGGCCGGTCAGCTGATTGTCATTACCGTCGTTAGTGTTTCGCCCTTTTAAGCCCGGCACTGATGACGGTAAGACGCAGGAGTATTAGTCGACATTGGTCAACGTTACGTCTGAGTGGCTTCGTCCTGCCAAGCCCTGGGTCTGCGCCTCATCATACTTGAGAGTGCCATAGACCTTCATGTCAGGTCTGTCATCTTAGTTATGTCACAGTTAGCTCGTAGCGGCTGGGTTAGCCCTATGAGCCCAAGTCTCAGTCATGTGTTTGTTTGCCCTTATGGGTTCATAGTTGTGTTTTGTCACGTCTGTAATAAATAACATCTTGCCAAACTCTCTGGTGAACTCAGTGGCGTCTCTTGGTGATCTGCGAGGATCACCACATGACAGTATAATCCTGCCAGGTCGCCTAAACGGAGGCGCCACATCGAGACGCCGTTTCACCGGGAGTTTGTGCCTTTATTGGACTGTTTCTTCTCGTTTGGGTGTCAATGTCTGGAGAATGCCATCATCCAGGGGCCGGTTGGCGTCTGGATCAGGAGCTAGCGAGCGCGTTGGAATACGCCGATGGGGCGCTCCTCACCGCTACATTTGACGACACCACCAGTTACATGCGTTGGCATCTGGGCGTCGCTGAGGAGTATCTGGACAGCCTTCTCCTCGACTACGACGATCATCCGGAGGTGATATCGAGGTGGGAGGAACTCGCCGCTCGGCGCGAGGTTCTTCGTGGGTTGGAGGAGGAAGAGAGCGGGAAGCAGAGGAGGAGGCATCCTCGCTCCCCGCGTTGGTGTCCCGTTCCCGTCCCGGAGCAGGTCCAGGAGTACGCGCCGTCTGGGGGCCGACGAGGACGTCGGCATAAAGGCGCGGGCAACCCTCAGCGGAATCCCCGGCTGGACTCGCTGCCGGCGTATCCCGTCAGCGAATCTCCGAGAGCGGCCCCACCTCGTTTTCCTAGGGGACCCTCTGTCGCCATCCAGCGGGGAGAAGGAGGAACGACGTCCCCAACAGCAGGAACCATCTCTGCCCCAGGAGGAAGGCAAGTGATCATTTGTTTGTCACATCTTAATAATGATTTGCCTTGTCTGACTCCTGGGGGCGGAGTTCGGGGTTTGCAGCCCCCCGAGCTCCCTCCACCTGCTGTGGATGAAATTATTAAACCTACTGCCTCTGTGTTCTCCCCCGTTGAGCGGTCCGCGACGCCAGGCCAGCGTCGCCGGACGAAGAGGGCCCCTGCAGTGCTGGATAGCCTGCATCCGGCCCTGCAGTCACGTCTTGGACGGAGGAGAGGAGCGGACTGCGGCCCGGAGCCTGAGCCGACGAAGAAGCGTCCCCGGGTCTCCTCGCCAGAGCGGTCCGAGCCAGTGGGTCAAGGGTTCCCTGCCTCCACGCCATATGGGTCGTCGGCGTGGACAACAGCATGGGAGGAACCTGAGGCTGCAGGTGACATCGTGCCAGCTGCGGAGCCCGACGCAGCTGAGTCCGAGTCAGCTGACGAGAGTCGCCCTGAACCCGGATCGTCGGAGTCCTGGGTGGCAACAGAACCCGAGTGCAGGCAAGTGCTCCCTCTTATGTCTCTGTCCTCTTTCGTTGAGCATTTTTGCCTGCCTCTCGGGGAGACGAGTGAGGAGCAGCAGTCTGCTGCGTCCGAGCTCGTCTCGCTGGGTTCCGTTGCTACCGGTGATACTGATCCCAGTTTTCCTGTCCCCGAGCTTTGTTTTAGTGTCGCCGGCGGGGAACGGGTCAGAGTCACCGAGGTGGAGGTCCCAGGTTCGGGGGTGGAGTTAGTCAGCGGAGCTGCACCGGAGGCCCAATCGGGTCCCACCGCAGGGGCGGTTTCGGCCCAATCGGGGTCCGACGTGGGTTCGTCGGAGGCCCAAGCGGGGTCCACCGCAGGTGCGGTTCTGGCCCAATCGGGGCCCAACGTGGGTGCAGCTGGGACCCAATCTGGGTCCAGCGGTGATGCAGCGCGAGCGTGGTCCTTTGGCGGAGGAGGAGCTGCAGACCCTTCTTCGCGGAGCGGATTCTTGGCTCGTCCTGCTAATCAATCCCCTCAGAATCACCGCCCCTTTTCATCGTCGCTGGGGGCCATGGGGGTCCCTGTTCGCTCACCCCGGTTCTCCCGAGTTTTGTTCTCGTCAGGGAGGCCGCTGCGGGTTGTTGATGCCCTGGACTGGTGGCTGAGGGACACGGGTCGGCCGCCGGAGGGACTGTTTCGCCGGTTCGGCGCCTCGGTTCGGCCACCCGACCTGTTATGTGTGCCATGGGGCTACCTAGTTCGACCACCGGAGAAGCGGACGTGCGGGACTTTGGACTCTGGTGAGCCGCCTGGTCTGCCTCCTTTGACCATCAGGTCGACAAACTGTCGGGGGGTGGTAGTGGTCCCTGGGTGTGTCTCTGTATTTGTGCTTTTTTTTTTGTCCTGGTTATTTTGAATCTAGTGCTCATGCCTTTGTTTTGAAAGCCACAGTCAAGTCATAGTCATGTTATGTCAAAGCAATTTTAGATTGTCTCTTGTGTTTTTGAAAGCCACAGTCTAGCCATAGTAAAGTTATGTTAAGCAATTTTAGATTGCTTCATGTGTGTTTGCAGTAGCCCTGCTGGCTTATGTATAGTCTGGGTAGAGCGTGTAGTGCTCTGGTTTTTTTTTTTTTTTTGTTTGTTTCATGTATAGTTTGATTTGAGCGAGTAATGCTCTGTTTTTGTTTCATAGTCTGGTATGAGCGGGTAATGCTCTGTTTTTGTTTTTTCATGTATAGTCTGGTATGAGCGAGTATGCTCTATTTTTGCATTTAATTTTCTGAACCTGTAGTTCTGGGTTTTTTTTGTTTTCCCTTGTACATTTTTTCTTGTTAGTCTTGTCATTGTCTTGTATGTTTTTTTTTAGTCTTGTCATTGTCTTGTATGGTTTTTTGTCTTGTTCATGGGTTGGTTATGGTTTTTTTGTCTTGTTCATGGGTTGGTTTCTCTCCCTCCGCACCTGTCCCCCAACCTCCCACCCTGGGGGGGCGGGGGGGCAGGGTGGTTCCTTGGGGCGTTCGGAGTCCGCCCGTGGAGGGAGGGTACTATTACGACCCGAGCGCCGGTTCTGATCGCGCTCGGGCTGAGTTATTTCTCGCTGCCGGCCTTGACAGCTGCGGGCTGTATTCTGGCCTCACCGGGCTCTTGTTGTGAAAGTGCTCGGTGGGGCTTCCGCCTGTCAACGGCCGGTCAGCTGATTGTCATTACCGTCGTTAGTGCTTCGCCCTTTTAAGCCCGGCACTGACGACGGTAAGACGCAGGAGTATTGGTCGACATTGGTCAACGTTACGTCTGAGTGGCTTCGTCCTGCCAAGCCCTGGGTCTGCGCCTCGTCATACTTGAGAGTGCCGTAGACCTTCATGTCAGGTCTGTCATCTTAGTTATGTCAGTTAGCTAGTAGCGGCTGGGTTAGCCCTACGAGCCCAAGTCTCAGTCATGTGTTTGTTTGCCCTTATGGGTTCATAGTTGTGTTTTGTCACGTCTGTAATAAATAACATCTTGCTAAACTCTCTGGTGAACTCAGTGGCGTCTCTTGGTGATCCGCGAGGATCACCACATGACATAGAATCCGTTAACATAATAAACAACAGGTGTGGGTACCTGAATGGGAAGGAGAAAACGAGGATACATAATTGGGATCAGCTGAGGCAGTGAGAGGGAGGCGAATCAAAAACTGACAGCTGACAGGGCACGCCCACACGAAACTTCACGCCCCTGATAGCGGTTAACAGTTAGAGGATAATACTAAGGATAACATACCAAACTAGAAAAGCACTCGGAGAGCGCAGACCTCCGCCAAGTGCCACAGTTTCCCCCATACAGTCTTCAGATTCCTTGACCATGAAAACATATGACAAGCAGTGGTTCGGTAGTTATTCACGAAAATGGCATTTTCCGTAATGGCGGCCACAGTTCCCCCCATACAGTGTTGTGTGTACATTTTCAGATTCCTTGACCATGAAAACATATGACAAGCAATTGGATTCACAATGATAGGATTAGTGGTTCAGTAGTTATTGACGAAAATGGCATTTTCCGTAATGGCGGTTTAGCGCCACAGTTCCCCCCATACAGTGATTGTGTGTACGTTTTCAGATTCCTTGACCATGAAAACATATGACTAGCAATTGGATTGACAATGATAGGATTAGTGGTTCAGTAGTTATTGACGAAAATGGCATTTTCCGTAATGGCGGCCACAGTTCCCCCCATACAGTGTTTGTGTGTACATTTTCAGATTCCTTGACCATGAAAACATATGACTAGCAATTGGATTGACAATGATAGGATTAGTGGTTCAGTAGTTATTGACGAAAATGGCATTTTCCGTAATGGCGGCCACAGTTCCCCCCATACAGTGTTTGTGTGTACGTTTTCAGATTCCTTGACCATGAAAACACATGACAAGCAATTGGATTCACAATGATAGGATTAGTGGTTCAGTAGTTATTGACGAAAATGGCATTTTCCGTAATGGCGGTTTAGCGCCACAGTTCCCCCCATACAGTTTTTGTGTGTACGTTTTCAGATTCCTTGACCATGAAAACATATGACTAGCAATTGGATTCACAACAATTGGATTGACAATGATAGGATTAGTGGTTTAGTAGTTATTCACGAAAATGGCATTTTGCGTAATGGCGGTTTTCTTGTGGACGGTGATCCGGATCACCACCAAAATCTAATCATCTGTAGGATACCCCATTTCTGACAATCTGTGAAAATTTCATGAAAATCCGTCCATAACTTTTTGAGCTATCTTGCTAACAAACAGACAAACAGACAAAAAACAAACAAACAAACAGACAAACCAACGCCGATGATCACATAACCTCCCCCTTTGGCGGAGGTAATAAATATAAATAAATACGAACTGGAAATATAACACTAACACAAACAGGAAAAACGGCAAGCAGAACAAGAATACATAAACCCCACAAAGCATAAAATGCAACAAATGAGTAAATAAACAGAAAAAGCCATGAGACCGAGTCTGGCGGAATCTCCAGCACTCGGATCATGCCAAATATTTTGTGTGGCTACCATTATTTTCCAGCACTGTCTTAACTGTCTTGGGCATGGAGTTCACTGGCGCTTCACAGGTTGCCACTGGAATCCTCTTTCACTCCTCTATGACGACCTCATGGAGCTGGTGGATATTAGAGACCTTGCGCTCCTGCACCTTCCGTTTGAGGATGCCCCACAGATGCTCAATAGGGTTTAGGTCTTGATACATGCTTGGCCATTCAATCACCTTTACTCTCAGTTTCTTTAGCAAGACAGTGGTCGTCTTGGAGGTGTGTTTGGGGTTGTTATCATGTTGGAATACTGCCCTGCAGCCCAGCTTCCGAAAGGAGGGGATCATGCGCTTCTTCAGTATGTCACAGTACATGTTGGCATTCATGGTTCCCTCAATGAACTGTAGCTCCTCAGTGCCAGCAGCATTCATGCAGCCCCAAACCATGACACTCCCACTGTTGGCAAGACACACTTGTCTTTGTACTCCTCACCTGGTTGCCGCCACACACGCTTGACACCATCTGAACCAAATAAGTTTATGTTGGTTTCATCAGACCACAGGATATGGTTCCAGTAATCCATGTCTTTAGTCTGCTTGTCTTCAGCAAACTGTTTGGGGACTTTCTTGTGCATCATTTTTAAAAGGGGCTTCCTTCTGGGATGACAGCCATGCAGACCAATTTGATGCAGTGTGCGGCGTATGGTCTGAGCACTGACAGGCTGACACCCCCATCCCTTCAACCTCTGCAGCAATGTTGGCAGCACCCATACGTCTGTTTTCAAAAGACAACCTCTGGATATGACGCTGAACACATGCACTCAACTTCTTTGGTCGACCATGGTGAGGCCTGTTCTGAGTGGAACCTGTCCTGTTAAACCACTATATGGTCTTAGCCATTGTGCTGCAGCTCAGTTTCAGGGTGTTGGCAATCTTCTTATAGCCTAGGCCACCTTTATGTAGAGCAACAATTCTTTTTTCAGATCCTTAGAGAGTTCTTTGCCATGAGGTGCCATGTTGAACTTCCAGTGACCAGTGTGAGAGAGTGTGAGAGCGACAACACCAAATTTAACACATCTGCTCCCCATTCACACTTGAGACCTTGTAACACTAACGAGTCACATGACACCGGGGAGGGAAAATGGCTAATTGGGCACAATTTAGACATTTTCACTTAGGGGTATACTCACTTTTGTTGCCAGCGGTTTAGACATTAATGGCTGTGTGTTGAGTTATTTTGAAGGGACAGCAAATTTACACTGTTATACAAGCTGTACACTGACTACTTTACATTGTATCAAAGTGTCATATCTTCAGTGTTGTCCCATGAAAAGATATAATAAAATATTTACAAAAATGTCAGAGGTGTAATCACTTTTGTGAGATCCTGTATAAGAGCACGACAGATCTCTGTGGGTTGTTGTGTCCTTCTATCTCTGCTACCCGTCCTCAGGAGCTGATTAAGTCTCTGAGTGTGTTTGGATCCTGCTGTCGAGGAGAGAAGTGAGCTCCATTCAGGTTATTTTCCCTTTTTATTTCCAGCCGTGAGCCCCGCTGTCTTCAGGTGTGCTCCGGCTGGATTCTGCCCCTTTTACTTGGTGTTCCTGGCTTCTGTCCTCCTGTGATGTTGAGCCCCACTCTTCTCCAGCGCTTTATTATTTTGTATTTGTATGTTAGTGCCCAGCGCTTTATTATTTAGTATTTGTACATTAGCATTCCTTTCTGTCTTAATGTCTTAATGTTAATAGATGTGCGAACTCACAGAGAGCATTTGGTGTCCTTTTTTAGGCCTTGAAAAGGGCGATTTATGACAGAAGGACACGACCAGTGAGGGACACCAGCCTCTGTGGGTTTTGCAATTTTTCATTCTTTCCGTCATTACTTTTCCCCCTTTTTTGCTATCCTATGGAAGACAGTTTTCATGGAGCTTGGGGTGGGAGCTCTGCACTGCGCTCCGGGAAGCGGATGGACATATCGCCGACACTCACATATCTTCCACCCCGAAAGACGCTTTGTGGAACTTGAGCCTGGCAGAGGCGGCTGTACAGTGTCACCCTCAACTTGTGCTTCACGCCGAAGGAAGGGAGAGGGTTTTTCTAATGGAGGATCTGCAGCGGGAGTATCGTGGGAGGAGCTCTGTCCGTGAATTGAGGTCTGTGTCAATGAGAGGGCATTCCCGGACTTCAGCGCCATCGGCTCTTCACCAGCCCCAAGCTCTAGTGTTCTACCTCCCTTGCCAGAAACTTGAGCCTCCGCCTCCTTCCCAGACAACGTCAGTGATTTGCAGAGGAGCCTCGTCTGGTTGCACCACAGCAGCAGGAACCATCAGGTGCTGGGAAATAAGGCAGGTGGGTTGTCATTCCTTTTCCCATCATAATGATATACCTTGCCTTATTCCCGGTGATGAGGCTCAGCAACAGCAGCCAAGTTTAGCTGAGTCCTCATTGCTCTTGGGAAGGAGCCGCCAGACGATGGAGGAACCAGCAGTCCTGGGAGTTCCTGTTCCAGCCCTGCGGCCACGTCCGGGATGGAAGGAAAGCGCCACTCGTGCTCTGAATCCTGAGCTGACAGTCGTGTGTCCCCTGGTTTCAGCAGCACGGGAGCTGGTCCCCTTGGTGAGGTCACCTCCAGCATCAGCCATCCCACCGGGAGATCCACCAGTGGGGGGCGCCAAGCCTGGAGGCCTATAAGTTGCATCTACCATCATGCCTGCTGCTGGGGTCATCACAGCAGAGTCGCCGGAGTCCTGGGCGGTGGTGGAGCTAGAGTAAAGGCAAGTACTCTGTTCTGTCCTAACACCCACAGATCTAGAAAACTCTTGTCTGGCTCATGGTGAGGAAAACCGGCTGCAGATGTCTTCTGCTCCCAAATTCTCCTCACCGAGCTCTACCACTGCCAGTGACTCTGTTCTGGTGTTTTTCCTTTCCTCCCCGTCTGAGGTGGCCATACCAGGAATGGACGTCCAGACGGAGAGGACCGAGACCCTACCCCCCATCTGAGGTGGTCCTGGAGGGTGTGGACAACCAGACGGAAGGAGCTGAGATGCCCCAGCCTGGATTGCCGAAGTCCTGGACAGCGGTGCAGCTCAAGCTCAGGCAAGTTCTCTTTTTCGTCTTCATTCTATTGGTGATAGAGGGATCTTGCCTGGCTCTTGCTGGGAAAGGCCAAGTGCAGCCATCGCTGTGCCTGAGCCCTCCTCACCGGGCTCTACTGCTGCCTTTTACCCTGATCTGGTGCCTGTTTTCCTTATGCTTTAGCCTACTCCCAGGGTTGCATGGGTACTCCTCCTCCGTCCGAGGCCGCCATGGGTGTTGTTCCCCTTCTGTCTGGTGTTGTTCCCCTTCTGTCTGAAGTCTCCGTGGGTGCTGCTCTCCTCCCATCCAAGGCCTCAGTGGGGGCTGCGATGCCTCTGTCCGAGGCCTCCGTGGGTGCTACAATGTCTCCCTGCAAGGCCTCCATGGATGCTGCTCCCCTTCCATCCAAGGTCTTCGGGGGTGCTGCGACACCTCTGTCCGATGCCACCATGGGAGCTGCTCCCTCTCCGTCTGAGGTTTCCGTGGGTGCTGCTCATCCTCCGTCTGAGACCTCTGTGGGTGCTGCACCCCAGTCCAGGGCCTCTGTGGGTGCTGCTTCCCATCTGTCTGAGGTCTCCGTGGGTGCTGCTCCCGCTCCATCCAGGCCGTCGTGGGTGCTGCACCCCAGCTTGGGTCCGCCATGGGTGCTACGTCCCAGCCTGGGGCCACTGTGGGTGCTGCGCCTCAGCCCGAGGTCTCCGTGGGTGCTGCGCCCCAGCCCGAGGCCACCGTGGGCCACCTTTCCTCACCCTCAGCTGGTGCACCGCTGGTCAATTGCCTCTTTGGCCTGGTGCTCTCGTGAGTCAGCCTGTTTGTCGTGGGTACTATGCTCCAGTCCAGGGCCACCGTGGGTGCTACGCCCCAGTCTGGGGCTGCCATGGGTGCTACACCCCAGCCCGGGGCCACCGTGGGTGCGTCCCTCCAGTCCGGGGCCTCAACGGTTGCTGCACCTCAGACCGAGGCCACTGCGGGTGCTGCATCCCTGCCTGAGGCCACCATGGGTGCCATGCCCTCCTCTGAGGTCGCTATGGATCCCTCGACTTCATTGGGGTTCATTGGGGGGCGTGGGGTGTTGCTGGAGTTTCCCACTGACCGGCTCTCCATCTCATGAGGATGCCGTCTCCCGGCTCCTGCGCTCGGTGGGGGCCGCTTTGCCCGGCTGCCGCCCCCGGGGGGGGGGTGTTGTGTGCCACGGCTTGCTGGCTTAGGGATGCTGGGAGGCCACCCGATGGGCTGCCCCTCCTGCTTGGATGGTTCTGGAACATGGGGAGGCCACCTGACGTGTTTTAGTACAGGCACTGGTGGTCTTGGGACTAAGGAAGGTCGCCCGAACTGCCTTATCCACTAATCAGTCGGGCTTTAGTTCCCTGAGACTACCTGTTGTACAGTGTTGTGGGTCATGACTGTTTTTCTTTTTTCTTTTTTTTTGTTTTGTCTTGGTCCCTCCGTGCCTGGGTTTCCCCTCCTCCCCCCGGGGTGGGTTGTTTTTCAACAATCAATCAGATTCTTCCCACAGTTAACTTAAATACTGTAACTACTACAACTCCTTCTATTGATGTCTGTCTTGATGAGTTTACTCCAATCGACCTTTGTGAGTTAGACAAAGTAGTTTCCTCATCCAAACCTTCAACTTGTCTTTTAGATCCTATTCCTACCAGGTTATTTAAAGAAGTCTTCCCACTTATTGGTAGCTTTATTCTTCATATAATCAATTCTTCATTAACTTTAGGCCATGTACCGCAGGCTTTTAAAACGGCTGTAATTAAACCCTTACTCAAAAAGCCAACGCTAGATCCAGGAGCTTTAGCTAACTATAGACCAATCTCTAATCTCCCTTTCATTTCAAAAATCTTAGAAAGAGTTGTTGCTACGCAATTATTTGACCACCTGCAGGGAAATGGTTTACTTGAAGAGTTTCAATCTGGGTTTAGAATCCATCATAGTACTGAAACAGCCTTAGCGAAGGTCACTAATGACCTCCTCATTGCATCTGATAATGGACTAGTTTCTGTACTTGTCCTTTTAGATCTTAGTGCAGCTTTTGATACTATTGATCATAATATTCTACTTGATAGATTAGAACACTATGTTGGACTTAATGGAACTTCGTTGCAGTGGTTTAGATCTTATTTATCTGATAGGTTCCAGTTTGTTCATGTAAATGATGAGTTTTCTTTCAGCTCAAAGCTTAGTCATAGAGTTCCACAGGGATCTGTGCTAGGCCCTACTCTTTTTAGTTTATATATGCTTCCGTTAGGCAACATTATTAGAAAGCACTGTATACATTTTCATTGTTATGCAGATGACACACAATTATACCTGTCAATGAAGCCAGATGATACTAATCAATTAGCCAAGTTAGAAGCCTGTCTTAAGGAAATCAAAGCTTGGATGACTTGTAATTTCCTGCTATTAAATTCAGATAAGACTGAAGTCATTCTTGTTGGTCCAAAAAACCTTAGAAATTCCTTTCCAAATCAAACTTTCAGTTTGGACGCAGTTACTCTTTCTCTTAATAGCTCTGTGAGGAACCTTGGAGTTATTTTTGATCAGGATTTGTCCTTCAATTCACATATTAAATTTGTTTCTAAGACTGCCTTCTATCATTTGCGTAATATTGCCAAGATTAGGAGCATCTTGTCTCAGAGTGATGCTGAGAAGCTGATCCACGCTTTTGTTAGCTCGAGATTAGATTATTGTAATTCTTTATTATCAGGCTGTCCTAAAACATCTTTAAAAAGTCTTCAGCTGATCCAAAATGCTGCAGCAAGAGTTTTAACAGGTACTAGAAAGAGAGATCATATCTCTCCGGTTCTGGCCTCCCTTCATTGGCTTCCCATAGAGTTTAGAATTAAGTTTAAAATCCTTCTTCTCACTTACAAAGCTCTAAACAATCAGGCTCCTTTTTATTTAAAAGATCTGATACTACCGTATTATCCTAACAGAGCACTACGCTCTCAAAATGCAGGATTACTTGTAATACCTAGAATCTCCAAAAGTACAATGGGAGGCAGAGCCTTCAGTTATCAAGCTCCTCTCCTGTGGAATCAGCTGCCAATCTGGATTCGGGAGTCAGACTCGATCTCTGTTTTTAAGAATAGGGCTAAAACCTACCTTTTTGATCTAGCCTACAATTAGGGAGGGATCATGTGTTTCTGAACCCTCCCTTAGTTATGCTGCTAATAGGTTTAGTCTGCCGGGGGACCTCCAGTAATGCACTGGGCCTCACTCCTTTCCTCACTCTCTATGAAATATTTTTTTTTTTGCTGGTCATTAACATTTGTTTGTTCTCTCCCATAGATTGAGTCCCCATTGTGCTGTTTGCTCTCTACATGTCTGTTCTTTTCTTCTTCTCTATCCCCTCACCCCCCAGCCAGTCGCAGCAGATGACTGCCCCTCCCTGAGCCTGGTTCTGCTGGAGGTTTCTTCCTGTTAAAAGGGAGTTTTTCCTCTCCACCGTCGCCAAGCACTTGCTCACAGGGGATCGCCTGATTGCTGGGGTCTTTCTGCAACTGTGGGGGTCCCCCCTACAGTTGATAGTGCTATGAGATGACTGTTGTTGTGAAATGGCGCTATATAAATAAAGTTGAATTGAATTGAATTGAATTGTTGGTGGGGGGGGGAAGTCTTCTGTGTGTGGGGGTTCTTTTTCTTTTTGATGTTGCCCTGGGGTGTCTGGGGTCATCACCCCTTGGGGGGGCACTGTCATGGTCCTGGGCGCAGGTGGGTGCTATGCCCAGTCTCTAGTTTAAGCTCAGTCTTTTTCTGTCTGTTTCTCTGTTATTTTTTTCCAGTTTTTGTCATTGTGTATTTGTAGTAATGTTTACATTTTGGGGTTGTGTTGTTGTTTCATTATGATTTCCGGTTATGTCTTATTTTGACAGCGCTGTGCAGCTTCCGGCTGTCAAACTGGTCGGAGCTGCACACCTGTCATTCATTCTGTTATTTTCTCCACTCATGTATCCACACCTGTGACTCTTTGTGTCACGGCATATAAGGGCATGACAGACCTCTGTGGGTTGTCATGTCCTATCTCTGCTACCCATCTGTGACGACGGAGTGTCGCCACTGCTATGGTTTTCTGTAATTGAGAATTATATTATATGTGTAGAATTTGTAAATGCTAACATGACTGTATTGGTAAAGTGCACATATAATTGGAGATCTGTTTTGACTGAATTGAATTCTTTTTGTGAGATGAATGTTAAGGTTAATTACAGTATATTAATTGGGTGAGGCAAATGAATATTAAGACCACGTACCTTTGCCAGCATGCTTCCTGGTGGTATCCAGGTAAAAGACTCCTTAGGGGTTTGAGTCCCTTTTAAAGGATGCCAGGAGGAAGGAGGCATGTAATGGTTGAGTAAGGGGTAATTTAATATGTAAATAAGGGTTTAAAACTATTTATTGTATTATTTATGGTGTGTATTTATTCTGTAAATAGGGGGAAAATTATTTATGTATTTATGTCTGTTTTAGATATTATTGGGTATGTGGAAATATGAAAAGGTTTATTGTTTGCTTGGGATTTTGGTATGGTCCAATTAACTAATTATCTCACTAAGTATATAACAGGTGTTTGTCATTTGGTTTGTGGTGGGTGTCGGATGTTCACGTGAGTTGTTGCCTGTGATGTAGCTTTTGTAATAAATGGAAAATTGCTGATTGCAAAACTGTTTGGAAGCCTCCGTTCCTTCTCTGGTGTGCCTTGACTGCTCGGGATCGTGACACCATCCTCAGGAGCTGATTAAGTCTCTGAGTGTGTTTGGGTCCCACTGTCGAGGAGAGAGGTGAGCTAAATCCAGGTTAGTTTTCTCTTTTAATTTCCAGCTGTGAGCCCCGCTGTCTTCAGGTGTGCTCCGGCTGGATTCTGCCTCTTTTGCTCAGTGTTCCCAGCTTCTGTCCCCCTGTGACGTTGAGCCCCGCTCTCCTCCAGCGCTTTATTATTTTGTATTTGTATGTTAGCGCCCAGCGCTTTATTATTTAGTATTTGTACGTTAGCGTTCCTGTCTGTCTTTATGTTAACAAATGTGCAAACTCACAGAGAGCATTTAGTGTCCTGTTTTAGCCCTTGATAAGGGCAATTTATGACAGTAACATTTTACTTGATAGACTAGAACACCTTGTTGGACTTAATGGAACTTCATTGCAGTGGTTTAGATCTTATTTATCTGATAGGTTCCAGTTTATTCATGTTAATAAGGAGTTTTTTTCCAACTCAAAGCTCAGTCACGGAGTTCCACAGTGATCTGTGCTAAGCCCTATTCTTTTTAGTTTATATACAGCTGTGGACAAAATTGTTGGTACCTCTCTGTTAATGAAAGAAAAACCCACAATGGTCACAGAAATAACTTGAATCTGACAAAAGTGGCAATAAATAAAAATTCTATGAAAATTAACCAATGAAAATCACACAGTGCTTTTGAATGGTGGTTCAACAGAATTATTTTAAAAAACAAACTCATGAAACAGGCCTGGACAAAAATGGTGGTACCCCTAGAAAAGATTGAAAATAATGTGACCATAGGGACATGTTCAACCAAGATGTGTCCTCTAATTAACATCACAGGTGTCTACAAACTTGTAATCAGTCAGTTGGCCTATTTAAAGGGTGACAAGTAGTCACTGTGCTGTTTGGTGACATGGTGTGTACCACACTAAACATGGACCAGAGGAAGCAAAGGAGAGAGTTGTCTCAGGAGATTAGAAAGAAAATTATAGACAAGCATGTTAAAGGTAAAGGCTATAAGACCATCTTCAAGCAGCTTGATGTTCCTGTGACTACAGTTGCACATATTATTCAGAAATTTAAGATCCACGGGACTGTAGCCAACCTCCCTGGATGTGGCCGCAGGAGGAGACTGATAATACGAATGGTAACAAAAGAGCCCAGAACAACCTCTAAACACATTCATGGTGAACTCCAAGGTCAAGGTACATCAATGTCAGATCGCACCATCCATCGTTGTTTGAGCCAAAGTGGACTTCATGGGAGACGATCAAGGAGGACACTACTGTTGAAAACAAATCATAAAAAAGCCAGACTGGAATTTGCCAAACTGCATGTTGACAAGTCACAAAGCTTCTGGGAGAATGTCCTATGGATAGATGAGACAAAACTGGAAATTTTTTGGCAAGGCGCATCAGCTCTATGTCAACAGATGCAAAAATGAAGCATACCAAGAAAAGAATACTGTCCTTACTGTGAAACATGGAGGTTCTATTATGTTCTGGGGCTGCTTTGCTGCATCTGGCACTGGGTGTCATGAATCTGTGCAGGATACAATGAAATCTCAAGACTATCAAGGTATTCTAGAGAGAAATGTGCTGCCCAGTGTCAGACAGCTTGGTCTCAGTCACAGGTCATGGGTCTTGCAACAGGATAATGACCCAAAACACACAGCTAAAAACACCCAAGAATGGCTAAGAGTGAAAAATAAGTAAATAAGAAACATTGGACTATTCTAAAGGGGCCTTCTATGAGCCCTAATCTAAATCCTATTGAACATCTGTGGAAGGAGCTGAAACATGCCATCTGGAGAAGGCACCCTTCAAACCTGAGACAACTGGAGCAGTTTGCTCATGAGGAGTGGGCCAAAATACCTGCTGAGAGGTGCAGAAGTCTCATTGACAGTTACAGAAATCATTTGGTTGCAGTGATTGCCTCAAAAGGTTGTGCAACAAAATATTACATTAAGGGTACCATCATTTTTGTCCAGGCCTGTTTCATGAGTTTGTTTTTTAAAATAATTCTGTTGAACCACAATTCAAAAGCATTGTCTGATTTTCATTGGTTAATTTTCATAGAATTTTTATTTATTACCACTTTTGTCAGATTCAAGTTATTTCTGTGACCATTATGGGTTTTTCTATCATTAACAGAGGGGTACCAACAATTTTGTCCATGGCTGTACACCGAGGAACACACTGCCATGTATGAAGCTGAATGCTCTGACGTTCTCTTCTTATTACCCCAGCATTAAAGTACTAACAATACTAACGAGGGAAGAGACTGCAGGTGTGGGAATGCGTGGGCTGAACAATAATTAACACCATGTGTGTATGTGTGAGTGTCTAAGCGTATGAATGGGAGTGAATGAGGTGCATGCGTGTACGTGTGTGAAACACCCAATAATAAAACACAGCTGATAGCACTGACAGGAGGAGGAGGTGTGCCCAAGCTGTCAGGGAGCGAAGGACCCAAATAGCTCCCTGAAGTGCCTGAAGGAAAATAGGGCAAAACCAACCAAGGGTCAGAACTGGGTTTGGAACCACCAATCCCAGGTTCATGGCAGAAATGCCATTTCAATTCTCCTGTATATCCTGTACGTATAGTAGTATTGACAAATAAAATCTTTGAATCTTAAAGATCAGAGTTTATAGAAGACACCCACAGAACTTTCAAGATTTGAAAACAGTTTGTGTGGATGAATGGGCTAAAGTCTCTCCTGAGCAATGCCTGCGCCTAGTTTCTCCATACAGGAGGTGCCTGGAAACTGTTATTACCAACAAAGGCTTGTCTACTAAATAAAGGAATTTCACCAAGTGTGTTCAATACTTATTCCCTGTGTCATTCCACTTTATTAAATATAACTTATTTTGTGAACACAGTTGCCTTGATTTCTTTGTATGTATGGATTATTTGGGTTGTTACTGATATCTGGTGAACATCTCAGGTCAATGGCTCCATCAGAAATATGTTTAATGAGAAATGTTGATGTGTTCAACACTTATTTTCCCCGCTGTAAAACCATTCATAATCTATCCCCTAATTATCTTAAAGAATTGATTGTACATATTATCCTAACAGAATGCAGGACTCGTAGTAACCCCTAGAGTCTCTAAAAGTACCATGGGGAAAGGGCAGACACGCTCTGCTTTTAAGAATAAATTGAAAGCTTTCCTATTTGACAAAGCTTTTGTCTCGACTTCCCACATGTTAGTCATGTAACTAGTAGTGTAATGGCAATATGTGTACTATTGTACTGCTAGTCATGTGTGTAGTGTGAAGTCAGCATCAATGGGGCCCACTGCACATGTGTTTAATTGGGTTTGATTGTGTGTATAAACTATTTGACAGCTGGCTAGCTAGATGGTGTTGTCATGTTTTTAATTGAACGTCATTCACAAGTTTAGATTGGATTTTGCATGTCATAGTCTGTCAGCCATCTCTCCTAAACATCTCCATACCTCCACAGGTATGTCATCTGGACCAGCCGCTTTTCCATTCTTCATCCTCTTCAAAGCTGCCCTCACTTCCACCTTGCTAATCCTCAGGACTTCCTTGTTCACCATCTTTCCTTCATCCATCCTCCTCTGTCTCTCATTTTCTTTATTCATCAGCTCTTCAAAGTACTCCTTCCACCTTCTCAACACACTGTCCTCATTTGTTAGTACATTATCATTTATGTCCTTAATCAACCTAACTTGCTGTACATCCTTTCCAGCTCGATCTGTCTAGCCAATCGATACAAGTCCTTTTCTCCTTCCTTAGTGTCCAGCCTCTCATACAACTCACTATATGCTTTTTCCTTTACCTTTGTTACCGCTCTCTTTGCCATGCGCTTAGATTCCAAATACTTTTGTCTACTTTCTTCATCTCACTGACTATCTATCATGATTTCCCTGTGCGCTTTTATGCAGCGCATGGAGGAAAGAATTAAACCCACTTGCAGGAGTATGTTGTGCATTTTATTAACAGCAGGTGGACAACCAGTTCAAAATAACAGATGGAAGTCAGGATGAGATTCAACATTACAGGTAATGTTGAACTGTTGAATAACTTCTTCTTCTTTTCTTTGAAAACGAAGGCTATATAAATCTTGAAATCAAACTGATCAGCCAAAGATTCCCTTTTCTTTCGAAGCTGAGCTCGAAGTCAATTTCTTGTTTGATTTCTGCGAGATGTTGGGTCAAACCTAAACCTGAAGTCAAACCTGCATGAACACTTTTTAAAGGTTCCAGTAGCGGTGATCATCAGATCACGTGATGGCTGAGAATTTCACATTATAGAGTTTTACAATCTGTACATTTTATATTTTGTAAATTTCTGTGTCTTGTACTATAACCAGAATACCACGTCATCACGTTTTAAAGAACCAATCTTAAACATTTGTAAATGTAATTGTAAATATAGCCAGCAGGTGGCTCTAGAGACTTTTTATTGGACTTCTTAATGTTCCTATATGAACAGGAGAAGAAAGATGGTGCTAACCATGCATGTGGATGTACATATTCCTGGATTAAAGTGGCTGATTTATTGCACTTTTCAAAATGATAATTATGACCTTAAAGACTGTTTCTTTATTATTGTAATATCATTTGTCAGCAACTGAAATTGTAGCTATTTCAGTTACAATATGATTAAGCAGTACAAAATAACAGATGAGCAGTTCGGGAAACACAGGGAAGTCCTCCAGGATGCTCTACAGAACAGGTGAGTGAACAAGGAAAATGTTCCAGCACAAGCAGGCGGAGCTGCGGCAGGGGAATGGAGAAAAGTGCCCGGAAAGGAACCGCCAGACGGGACTGGTCGGCAGGGGTGAAACAATTCATACTCACACAGCTGGAGGAGTTCGAGTAGTCCGAATTATTATCCCGATGAACAAAAACAACCAGTTACAGATGATTGCGCCACCCAGTGTGATGCGGTACCGTGGAAAGCAGGCATAGCATCTAGACATGAGTGACGGCATACATACACTGAGTAGAACAGCCACAGTGTAGGACAACAGGTGTTGGACAATGATCCGGCAATCTCTTCCAATCAAGACGGGGCTTAAGTAATGCAGACCTTAATGAGGAAAGAGACTGCCAGTGTGAGAGTGAGAGTGGGCAGGACTGAGTGGAAACAGCTATGTGCAATAACGTCTGAGAGCCTAAGGGTAAGAATGAATGTGTGTGTGTGCGTGCATGTGTGCGTGCAGGAGCGTGCATGAGTGTGAGAATGAGAGGAAGCATGTATGTGTGTGTGTGCATGCGTGAACAGAGAACTAACAGTGATAATGACACACAGCTGATCAGCCTGGCAGGAGAGGGAGGCATGGCCGAGCTGTCAGGGAGCCGAATGGACCCCAGAGGCTCCCTGAGCATGCCTGATGGAAAATAGACAGCAAAAACACACAAAGAGACAAAATAGCCACGGCGTCACAGAACTGGGCCTAACATCAGCCCAGTTCATGACACTATCCCAATTTTTCTTTGCTAACCTCTTCCTTTGAATACTTTTATGTACCTCCTCATTCATCCACCAAGTTTTTTTGTCTTCCTTTCTCTGTCCACTGGATACACCACATTCCTTTCTACCCATTTCCCTCAGTAATTTTGCTGTACTTTCCCAGTCATCTGGTAATTCTTCCCTACCACCCAGAGCCTGTATCAACTCCTTCTTGAACTCTGTGTGACCTTCTTCCTTCTGTAACTTCCCCACTTAGTCTTTGGCTCTGCCTTCACTCTCTCTGTCTAGCTACATTCTCCCCTGCAACCACCATGCAGTCTCCTATCTCTTTCAGATTTCTCCTTCTGCATAAGATGTAGTCCACCTTCCTCCACTCTTGTAAATCACCCTATGTTCCTCGCTCTTCTTAAAGTATGTGTTCACCACAGCCATTTCTATCCTTTTAGCAAAATCCACAACTAGCTGTCCTTCCACATTTCTCTCCTTAAGACCGTGCCTACCCAGAACCTCCTCATCACCTCTTTTCCCTTCACTTACATGTCCATTAAAGTCCACTCCAGTCATCACTCTCTCCCCCCTGGAAACACTCTCTACCACTTCATCTAACTTAATCCAGAATTCCTCTTTCTCTTCTACTTGACATCCAACTTGTGGATGCACTGAACATACACACTGACAGCATTCAGCATCACACCTTTGACTTCTAGCTTCAAACTCATGATTCTGTCTGACTCCCTCTTTACCTCCTGAACACTCTTCACATACTCTTCCTTCAAGATTACTCCTACTCCATTTTTCTTCCTATCTACACCATGGTAGAACAGCTTAAATCCACCTCCAGTGCTCCTAGCGTTGCTTCCCTTCCATCTGGTTTCTTGAACACACAGTGTATCTACCTTTCTTCTCTCCATCATATCAGCCAACTCTCTGCCTTTACCAGTCATGGTCCCTACATTTAACGTCCCTACTCTCACCTCCACACTTTTACCTTTCCTTTTCTCTCTCTCCCTCCTAACACGCCTTCCTCCTCTCCTCCTCTTCGATCTTTGACCAACAATAGCCCAATTTCCATTGGCATCCTGTCTTTTAACAGCACCTGTGGCAGTCGTTGTTAACCCAAGCCTCGACCAATCTCGTATGAAAGTCTCATTCGTCATGATCCGCATGTTTGATTTGGCAAAGGGTTTTACATCAGCTGCTCTTCCTGACACAACCCTCAGAATCAGAATCAGAAAGCTTTATTGCCAAGCATGTTTACAGTGTAACAAACGAGGAATTTGACTTGACATTGGGCGCGCGATAAGCGCCTCCAATGACGTGGCTGCCATAAGGGCGCCCTCCCCATTTACCCGGGCTTGACCAGCACTAGGAGTACACTGGCTTGTGCACCCCCCTGTGATTTGGCACTATACAAATAAAATTGAATTGATTGTTTCTTTACACTCTAATTATATTCTAAGTATTTCTGGAATATTTGAAAGTAGAAAATACTGCATATTCTACCTTTAACAGTCAAAATTCCCATCATCAAGACAGCCTTTAAATTAAATTAAATTAAATTAAATCACCCTTATTGTCATTCAACTGTACAACCAATCATGTACAGTAGAACGAGATTGTGTTTTACCTATCTACTGTGTTAATCACACACACCCCAAGTGCAGAATCAGAGGGCCGCTGCCATGCATGGCGCCGCCACAAATTTCCCTCCTCCATCCATTATTGCTGAGCACCAAGCTGGACGGCAGGAAGTTCCACTTTTATATGGTCTTCGGCATGACCCGGCCGAGATTTGAACCCCTGCCTCCCGGGTGTGGGGCGGATGCCTATAGACATGCCTATTTATTTTGATGTCGTATTGTGAATTTTTTAACTAAATTATTAAACTCAAAATTACTGTCTGAGCACTTGTATAATTTTCAAGGTCACATGTATATCATTGACAGAACAGATATTGTATTTTTAAAAATTAGTGAAACATCCTCCTATGGTACACTTAGTATTTTACCTTCAAATTTATATATTTGCTTCCTTAAGGCATGCCTATAGCGTAGTTAAATGGATCGGAATGGGGGGGTGCCTAGAACCCATGCTATCAAAAGGTACTATACTACCGTTCAAAAGTTTGGGGTCACTTAGAAATTTCCTTATTTTTGAAAGAAAAGCACTGTTTTTTTCAATGAAGATAACTTTAAACTAATCAGAAATGCACTCTAATATCTAATATACATTGCTAATGTGGTAAATGACTATTCTAGCTGCAAATGTCTGGTTTTTGGTGCAATATCTACATAGGTGTATAGAGGCCCATTTCCAGCAAGTATCACTCCAGTGTTCTAATGGTACAATGTGTTTGCTCATTGCGTCAGAAGGCTAATGGATGATTAGAAAACCCTTGTGCAATCATGTTAGCACAGCTGAAAACAGTTTATCTGGTTAGAGAAGCTATAAAACCAACCTTCCTTCGAGCAGGTTGAGTATCTGGAAAAAATTATTATTTCAAATACAAATCATTATTTCTAACCTTGTCAATGTCTTGACTATATTTTCTATTCATTTTACAACTCATGGTGGTAAATAAGTGTGACTTTTCATGGAAAACACAAAATAATTGTCTGGGTGACCCCAAACTTTTGAACGGTAGTGTATGTTGCAAAGTGTTGTTATCAGTGTTGGGAGTAACGCATTACTGTAACACCACTACTTTTGCAGTAACGTGCTGTGTAATGAAATTACTGTTTAAAAATTCAGTAATGGGTTGGGTTTTTTTGATTTTTGATTTTGTATACTTTATTGATCCCCAGAGGGGAAATTGAGGGCATCCACCTGGATGGATGAAGCAGCCATGGTACGGCGCTATCCCTTAACCATTCACACACACACATTCACACCTAGGGCAACTTTAGAGTCTCCAATTAACCTAACCTGCATGTTTTTGGCCTGTGGGAGGAAACCGGAGAAATCCCAGAGTAAATCCACGCAGATACGGGGAGAACATGCAAACTCCACACAGATCACTGTTGGTCAGGGGCTGGGATCGAACCAGGGATCCCATGGCCAAGGGTGAATTGCTGTGCTGGTGCAGTGCTAACCACTGCGCCACCGCACCGCCCACTTTTTTTTTTTTTTAAATGTGCTACTGTTACTGAAATTTGATAAGATGCGTTACTTGTTTTATTAATATGGATAGATGTTTTTTTGTGCAAATAGACGATCATACAACTTGCAGTTGCTAGACACCCTCCTCATCAGCTGCCAACTGGGGATGAATACACAGTTTCGGTGGCTATTGGCGGGACTGCCATCCCCAGTGCCACCAACGGCCTCAAGCCACTGGAGGTTGTCATGCCAAAGGCAAAGGCAAGCAAATAAATAAGCAAATAAATATAAACTGACCCTACTGTAACTGACGCAGCCGTCACACAGTCTCCTCCACGGGTCCGTTTCCTGTCCTGCCCCAGTTCACATCACAACCCGGTGAAGAAATGCTGTGGCGGTGGTGACTTCTCATATCGAGCACTGATCACCTGTTGTCTGAGCGGTGAGTGGCCCCTACAAGCTCCTACCTCTGTGGTTAAACATGAGTTTTGAGCAAGAAGCTTGCATTTAATTTCCGCATTAAATGCATTTTAAGTTTTCTAATGCACAGAGAAAAAGCGACTGTGATTTGTTGCAGTAAAGAACAGCTTCTTCTCAACGGTGAACGTTCATTTAGCTGTGCTTTCTATTTTATTTTATCTCATTCATTTACATGCTGTTGTGATATGCAACTATTTCAAGTAAATCCTCTCAATAGGAATTTTAATGGGCTGGTCCAGTGGTGTCAAACATATGGCTCATGGGCCAAAAACGGCCCACCAGGTGGTCCAAAATTTTCTCTGTGAATTCACAGCTTTATTTCTAGTAAATTTCTGACTTTCTACTGATTACAATAGTTTGTGTAAATGTGAGACATTTTTTCTTTGTAAGATGAGACTTTTTTTCTTATCAGTTTTCTTTTTCTTCTTTTTCTGATGAGAACAAGGGGCCCTTGATCTTGCTGTGTGTGCATGATGATTTAAGTATGCATTTAAAAGTAACGTGAAAGTAATTTTTCCAAGTAACTAGTTACTTTAATCATGCAGTAGCTCAAAAGTAACTCAGTTACTTTTGAAAAGAAGTAACTACTCGTCGTTACTAAGTAACTACTAACTTTAACTAATTACTATTTTTAGTAACTGCCCAACACTGGTTGTAATATAGTTTACTGTGAAACTGCATGACTTTGTTTTGAGTGAGATTTTGACAAAAAAAAATGGTTTAAATCTCTCAAAAGAATTACAATAAAATCCTACGGCTGGGCCCAATCACTGAAGTAATGTGGGCAGTATAGTTGGAAAACAAGTCAACACCAGTCTATTATTGGATGTTCTTAGTAGAGCAAATGAATTTTTTTCTGCATATGATCACAGAGTTGGTTAGTAATAACTCTTTCCAATAAAGGGCAGATTGGTCTTCATTAGTGAAAGCTGTCTTTTACGCAATCTCTCGAAGGCCTGAAATATATGATAGATGAATGCTAACAGATGTGTTTTTTTATTACAGCCATTACTTTCACAAATTTTGTTTCAGTCTACATTCTCTGATAGCAAATATTATCAGGAATGATGCTTCCATAAAAATGTTCATTTATTTTTATGTCGCATTGTGAATTTTTTAACTAAATTATTAAACTCAAAATTACTGTCTGAGCACTTGTATAATTTTCAAGATCACATGTATATCATTGACAGAACAGATATTGTATTTTTAAAAATTAGTGAAACATCCTCCTATGGTACACTTACTATTTTACCTTCAAATTTATATATTTTCTTCCTCAGCTTATGTTTTGGGTGTGTCTTCTTGTTCTTCTTCTTCTTCTTCTTGAGAGGAGTGTGAGTGGAAGAGTAGAAACGTTAGAGTTTGTGCTATATTTCTATCTTTTCTGTTCTTTTGTCACAACTGGTGTTTTATATTACTTTGGGTTTGTTAAGTTTGTGGTGTTAGTCTGTTTTAGTTTTTTGTGTTTGGTTTTTTTTTTTTTTTGTCGGCCAGGCTCTGTGGTGCTGGCCGGTGTCTCAGGCGCTACGGCCTTCTCCAGGCTGACATGGAAGCACGGCATCAAAACTGGTGTTGGCTCGTTGCACGGCGTGGAGGAAGTTGCACTTGCTGTTGGAGGAATTATCGGGCATGACGCCATTAAATCCGCGGCCCGCATGAACGGGGCTGTTGTGTTGTTTGTGGAAAGGGTGAACCAGATAAACACTTTGATTGAAAGTGGAATCACAGTAAATGGGACTTTTGAATCAGTCATGCTGCTGTCACAGCCAGCTACAAAAATAACACTCCTGAATATTCCCCCGTTTATTAGTGATGAGCTTCTTGTGAGAGAGCTGTCAAAGTTTGGAAAAGTAGTCTCTGTTATGTCGGTAAACGGGAACCAAGGATGAGGCTGGGTGTTGAACTGAACACGACTTTATTATAGACTCACTTGTATAATACAAGGTGCTGCCGTCAGGCTGAGAGGAAGTCAAGAGACCGCCCCTCTTCCCCACAGCCTTCTTATACTCCGGGTGGCAGCAAAACCGGAAAGGTGGAGCCACCACCCATGTCACACAATAATACGTCCTACTAACAACACATTTCCCCCCCTTCGAAATGGTCCAAAACACACACACACACAATCGAGATCCTCCATAAATTTGGAACCCGAAACATGCGCTAAACTGAACAGAAATGTTTGAAGGCCTAAAACATACACACAAAACCACTAAAGCTAGGGGGAACAGGTAAACTACCGTCCCACCCCCACACGGCAAGACGGATTACTCTACCGTCTGAGCTTAAAAAAAAAACCAATCTGTATAAACCAAAATACTGCTGTGTTCCTAAAATAATACAAAATAACCCCTTTTTCAGAACCACATTACAACCCGGTTATCCCATTTACATACATGGTATACATTTCCCAACCATCAGTCAGCCCCAGTGGGGAAACCACCCCCCGGAAAACCTTCAGATGGTTCCCTTTGGTGCATCGTCTCCTCCTTGCTCCCGGGGATGACCCACGCCGAAGCCCAAACACCTCTGTCTCCTCACGGGCCTGCCGCAGCTCGTTTGGATGTCTACACAAGCCATCAGATAGCTGGAGGTAACTGTCTTCTCTAACAGCCACCAACTGTATCCACCCATGGTCATCTTGCCATCGACGTCTGCCCAGATCACCTCTTGACCCGGCCACCTTTCTGGGTTGGACCATGTCTGCAACCCCCAGAGGGGCCCTACTTGGCTTCCAGTGTCTCTGTTTGGCACGGTCATTTGGTCTGTTTGGTCGTTCCACCGTGCCAGCTGGTTCTGCCCTGCTGTCTTTCACTTTTCCTGCTGGCATTGCCGTTGTGACCCCCAGCTCTCCGGTCCCTTCCAGCCGAAATTCAGGAGTAGAATGGGCCTTCCACTCTGTGCCACCCACTGTCACAGGTGTCCCAGCGCATGGCCTAGTTCCCTCAACTAGGGTTACTTGAGTGCTGACACTGGGACCCTCCTGCGATGGCCCTGAGGAGAATTGGTCCTGCTCATTGTCCAGATTAGTAGGCAAACGTTCATCCCACACAGCTCCGTCCATCGCTTGGCGGAACCGGCCGGTCCCACAAACCACTGCCCGAACGCTCTTCTCCAACCCAAAACTGTGAGAAGGAACTCCACACGGTTGCCCAATACAACACAGATCTCACTGCTCCCATGTCAACCAGCAATGGCACTGTCACCCAGTCCAGGTCCACCATACAGTAAGAATGGCCGTTGTCACTTGAGGATACACTGCGAACAACCGTGGGAGGTGAAGTGGGGAGATCCTCCATGTGTTTCAGATCCCCTCACATGAACCTGTAACATGCCCTGGCAAAATAATGCAAGAGTCCGCACGTGCCGCAGCGCCTTCCTCTTGCTGGACACTCTCTAGCCTTATAACGGTGCTTGGCAGACCCACAACCCAAACACCTAGGGGATCCCGGGGTGGACCTTATCTTCGCTGCATTAGCATGCTCCTCCTCACCCTCCATGCCATCGTCGCTGTCCAGGTCCACTGCTTGTGCCGTCGACTGTGGTTCAAAATGGCGATGTGCTGCTCTCTCACCGAGCTCCCGTGATAGCTTGTCTGCCGCCTCAAACTGCTGATCTAACTCGATGGACATGGCTAACGTCAGCTCCCCCGAGTGTGTGAGGAGCTTCAATCTTGTCGTTGGGTAAACGGTATGTTCCACCAACTGGTCACAGACCATCTGTTCCTCTAACACTCCAAACTGGTAGTCCTTGGCCAGCCGACATAGGTCTGCTACATACTGCTGCACTGACTCACCAGTCCACTGGCAGTGCTGCCAAAACTGGATCCTCCGGACGATGACATTTTCCGGGGCGTGAAAATGTTGCGCCATTAACTCAGCCACTCCTTCAAAGCTATCACCCTCACCTAAGGTACTAAGGATACGCTGTCCTTCCATTCCCAAGTTGTGAACCAACAGTGCTTGTGCCCGCAACTTCTCCAGTCTTCCAAGGTCCAATGCCACTACACAATTTAGGAAAGCGGTGAACCACCTCTCCCAAGGGATAGGCAGCTCACCGGAAAACTCCAGAAATGGCCAAATTGGAACAACTCCCGCGTCCATACTTTGTACCCTTGTTGCCAAATGTTATGTCTGTAAATGGGAACCAAGGATGAGGCTGAGTGTTGAACTGAACACGACTTTATTATAGACTCACTTGTATAATGCAAGGCGCTGCCATCAGGCTGAGAGGAGGCCAAGAGACCGCCCTTCTTCCGCACAGCCCTCTTATACCCCAGGTGGCGGCAGAACTGGAAAGGTGGAGCCACCACCCATCACACAATAATACATCCTACTAACAACACAACAGTGTCACCCATTAGAAAAGTTCTGTCAAGCTGCAAGTCTCCCCTGCTTAGACATGTCGTGTCCCACCGCAGGCAGCTCTTTATGATCCCCAACAATAAGGTGGAGGAACTTAATTGTGTGCTTCGGGTTCGGGTTGATGGGTTTGATTCTCTCCGCTGGATCGTCACCTTGTCGTGGTGGAGAGGCTTGTGTGTCCCGGTGATTCTCCAAGCTATGTCGCCTGGAGTCTTGTACTCCTGGTAGGGGCCACCCTAGGCGAACAGGTTGGAGTTGAGGGCCCAGACTAAGCACGGTCCAAACTGAAGACTCCAATGGTGGAACAGGCTGCTCGTCACCCTGTGATGGTGGATGAGGGCTGCAGCAGGATGGGCGCCTCATGTTGTCTGGGCTACATCCTGCCACTGGATTCAGACCCCAATCTGTCAAGTTTGTGTGGTTGCCGTTGGTGCACCGGCCTCCTCACATTATAAGCGTCACGCGCAGGCCTCTACCTTTCAGCGAACCCAGATTAAGTCACCCAAGTCCTGTGGCGATGGATGCATGGTGACGGGGCAGGAGCAGTGTACTCTGGGAGCCCCTAGTTACAAGTCTGCACATGGGCGGTGATGTGATGTGATGTGATAGTCGTCTAGCACTTGGCTTGAGACATGAGTGTTATTTGGCAGCAGCAGCCACGACCAAGCAGCCCTTTTTGGGATCCCCTCTGCTTGCCCCAAACTGGGGAAGGGGCTAGAAAAGGTGCCCTAAATTTAGGCTACTCACAAATCTCCTGACTGGATAACCGTGTCCAGTGGGGTCACTCTACATGTGGTCAGAATTCTAAGAACAAGACACTCAACTTTGCTACATCGAATGTCCGCACTCTACTAGACAATCCAATCAGTGATCATCCTGAAAGAAGAACTGCTATCATCTCAAGAGAATTCTCCAGATATGACATAGACATCACTGTTCTCAGTGAGACGCGTTGGGCAGATGAATGCCAGCTGAAGGAGGTAGGAGGTGGCTATTCCTTCTTTTGGAAAGGAAAGCCATCAGGAGAGAAAATAACACATGGTGTTGGCTTTGCCATCAAAAACAAACCTGTTAACCAACTGTCAGAGCTACCCACCGGCATCAATGAATGGCTCATGACCCTTCGTGTCCAGCTCAGGGGTAATCAGTATGCCACCATCATCAGTGCATATGGTCCTACACTTGTTGATGAGGACGAACACAAGGAGCGTTTCTACTGGGACCTGGATGCCGTCCTCACTGCCATACCCAAACAGGATAAGCTGATTCTCTTGGGTGACTTCAATGCAAGGGTTGGATGTGACTATGAAGTCTGGGGTGGTACCATTGGAAGAAACGGGGTCGGAAAAGCTAACTCTAACGGTGTCCTCCTACTCAGCAAGTGTGCAGAGCATGACCTTATCATCACCAATACCATCTTTAGGCAAGCTAACAAGTACAAGACCACATGGAAACACCCTCGTTCTAAGCATTGGCATCTTCTTGACTATGTCATCGTCAGAGCCCGTTGTATGTCTGACGTCCTCATCACCAGAGCTATGAAAGGTGCTGACGACTGCTGGACAGACCATCATCTAGTCAGATCATCCATGTCTCTCAGACTCTCAAGAATGCATCGCAAGCAAAAGGCAGTCCGTAAGAGGCTAAATATCAGTGCTCTTCAAAACCCAGCCAGCTGCATGGACTTGCAACACCACCTTGCTGAAAATCTCTCTGATCTGCCAGATGGCTCCAACAACATCCATGAGTACTGGCAAGGACTCAAGACCGCCGTTCATAAGGCCTGTGCTGAATCAATTGGCTACTCCACCCGCCAACACCAGGACTGGTTTGATGAGAATGACTTGGAAATCCAAGCACTCCTCAGCCAGAAGAGAAAGGCCTACCATGCATGACAAAACCAGCCAGCCAGCCAGCCTAAGCAAACAGCTTATCGCATGCTTAAAGCTGAGGTGCAAAGGAAATTACGCAGCCTCAAGAACTCATGGTGGCAGGCAAGGGCCCAAGAGATGTAACACCTTGCTGACAAGCACAACATGAGAGGCTTCTTTCAAGCAACGAAGGCCATCTATGGGCCTAGTTTACGTGGTCCTACACCTCTGAGATCACATGATGGTTCCACTCTCTTTAGGGATGATGTCACTATCAAGCAAAGATGGAAAGAGCATTTTGAGACACTCCTGAACCCTGAATCAGAGGTATCAGATGTTACCATTGAGTCCATCCCTCAGCACCCTGTCAGAGAACCACTTGCTGACCTGCCAACACCTGAAGAGGTCTGTCTTGCAATCAGTCAGCTCGATCAAAAACAACAAGGCACCTGGACCAGATGGCATCCCCGCTGAGATCTTTAAAGTAGGTGGATCACTGATTGTGCAGAAGCTTTACCAGCTCTTTCTTAAGGTCTGGGAATATGAGGACCTGCCTGCTGAGCTCAGAAATGCTAACATTGTGACCATCTTTAAGAAAGGGGATAAGTCTGTATGTGGGAATTACCGTGGTATCTCCCTTCTTTCAATTACTGGGAAGATCCTTGCCTGCATCCTCCTCAACTGCCTCATTCCTCTTGCTGAGGATGTATTCCCAGAGTCTCAATGTGGCTTTAGACCATCTCGTGGCACAATTGACATGATTTTTGCAGCACGACAAATCCAGGAGAAGTGCAGAGAGCAACATCAGAATTTGTTCATAGCATTCATTGACCTATCCAAGGCTTTTGACTCTGTCAATCGTGAAGCCCTATGGAAGGTACTCTCAAGGTTTGGCTGTCCATCGAAGTTCATCAGAGTACTGAGATTGCTTAATGATGGGATGACTGCCACTGTCCTCTACAAAGGCTTGGAGTCAGATTCATTTGCTATCCGCACAGGTGTTAAGCAGGGCTGCTTAGTGGCTCCAACCCTTTTTTCTATCTTTGTCTCTGTGATCTTGAGCCTTATACACGACCACCTTCCCCCTGGTGTTGAGACTGAATACCGAATGGATGGTTCCATTTTCAACCTGGGACACCTCCACTCCAAATCCAAGGTTACCAGAACTGCCTTTTCTGAGCTACAGTATGCTGATGACAGTGCCATCCTCTCACATACTGAGGAAACTCTACAAGCTACTCTGAATTTGTTCTCCAGTGCCTATCACAACTTGGGGCTCTCCTTCAACATCGGGAAGACCAAAGTGCTTTTTCAGCCTGCCCCAGGGATGAGTTATCCATCCTCTTCCCCACAAATCACTATCAATGGGGAGACACTGGAGACTGTCCAATACTTTCCCTATCTTGGTAGCCATCTCTCTCAGTCAGCGAACATTGACGTCGAGATCCAGCACAGGACACAGTGTGCCAGTGCATCCTTTGGAAGACTGCTTCACCAAGTGTTTGCAAATCGAGTCTTGCGGAATGAGACCAAGGTCTTGGTGTATAATGCTGTGGTTATGCCCACACTCCTCTATGGGTGTGAGACATGGGTAACTTACCATCGCCATCTGAAAAGCCTTGAGAGCTTCCATCAACGCTGCCTACGGAGGATACTGCACATTAGATGGGATGACTATCGCACAAATGCTGATATGTCGTCTGTAGCCCAGTTCACCAGTATTGAAGCACAGCATGAAACACCAACTTCGTTGGGCTGGCCACAGTGTGCACATGGATGACACCCGTCTACCAAAGCAGGTGTTCTTTTCCCATCTGTGGGGGGGGGGGGGCGGGGCTCAAATTGGTCTCATTAGTCATCTAAGAACTCATACCACCTCTTGACACATTAAACCTTTTTCTTTTGTTTTGTTTTGTTTGTTTGTTTGTTTCTGTATCCCCCTTAGGTAGACATCATCCTCAGTGATATGAGGGATTGCCTATTATTATGTTCTTTTTGCAACATCCGCCACGTTAAAATGTTTTGGGTGTGGTGAAGAGGGGCATCTAGTGAAAGCCTGTTCTAACCGTGTCAGCCCTGTGCCGAGGAATGCGGCTGGGACTACCGCCGGTGGTGAAGGGCCACTTGCGCTGAGCAGTGGGCAGCTGCCGCCACTGACCAGCCCGCATCAGGGCCGAGGCCGGCTGCCACCGAGCAGCATGGCATCTCTGTGCTCTGTCTCTGTGTCTCTGTGCAGGCTGAAGGTGCCAGCATTACAGCTGAGGAGCTGCCGGAGGTGAGACAGAGTCCAAATGAGAACAGCACTGTGGTGAGTGGTGAGAGGGAAAAGGGTGTGGATAAAGGAGGTGAAGGAATTGGAGAAATGTGTGAGTTGGAAAATAAAGTGGGTGAGGTGATGAATAGTGTTGTGGGTGAGGAGAAAGGTGATTTGAGTGATGAGAGTAAAAAGGGTGTGGGTGAAGCAGGTGAGGGGATTGGGGAGATAGGTGAGGTGGAGAGTAAAGTGGGTGAGGTAGTGGACAGTGTTGTGGGTGAGAAAACAGGTGATTTGAGTGATGAAACAGTTGAGGCAGGTGGGGTCACGGGTGAGCTGGGCAAAGTTGGTGCTGATAATAGTGAAATGAGAAATGTGGGTGAGGGAAATAAAATAAGTGGAGAGATGTGTGAAGAAGCTGAGGAGACTGGTGAATTGTGTAGGACTGGTGGAGGAACAAGTGGACATTGTAGGGCAGGTGAAGCATCAGGAGGTCTGTGTGAGGATGGTGCTGCAGCTGATGTAGAGGATATGGAGGCGTGTGAGCCCGGACAGGTTTCTCTTAAGTGCTGTAGAAACAAAGCTTCACCTATGTCTGCAGGTGGTAAAGCTGGTTGGCTGATGGTCTGACAGAATGCTGCAGATAGTGCGGCTCTGTCTGACAACAGCGACAGTGAGGCCAGTTTGTCTGACAGCAGTGTGTTTTCTCACAATAGTACACAGGTGACTTAGTCAGGAGGACATCATTTATCCTGAAAAAATGTTCAGATTGTTTTTACAGCAGACCAAGGGCATGAAGGAGCTGGATATACAGCAATATTTTCCTGATAAGCAGGCTTTTTTGTCATGGGCAGCGAGAGCGCGCCCCCTCCTTCCTGTTCATCTCTCCTCAAGTCATCAGCGCACCTGAGTGAGAGGATACACCTGCGCCGTCTCATCAGCCAGCATTCATGAGGAGGCATCCTTTAGTGATTCAAAGCTGGCTCATCTGGGTATACTGCCTACTAAGACAGTGAGTGTTTGCACCACACTGGAAAAGAAGTTATTAACCTGTATGCTTTTTCCCCTCTTCATGTTGCTGCATCGCGCACGTGGGCTGATTATTTATTTCAGTCATGACAGAATGAGCCAACCGTGACCTCGGCTCAGCAGGTGCAGCAGCGGGACAATCAGCTCTGGATCATTGAGAGGTAACCAAGCAACAGATAGCTGTGATGGCCCAGCAGCTGCAAACCATGATGCAGCAATTGGGCACTGTCACACAGCATTTGTCCGGTGCGGCTTCCCCGGCTCCTCCTCCTCAGCCTGCTCCCGTTGTTCAATCTCTGGTACGCCATACCACCTCCATTCCCACACCTGCCCTGTACGCAGGGGAGGTGGGGAAGTGTAAGGAATTTCTCCATCAGGTACGGATGTATTTGGAGCAGGTTGGGGGAAGTACCCAGGGGATGTTGCGAAAATTCAGTTTTTCACACTTCCGCTATGGGACTGAGCCCTTAGTTAGGCTCAGGCCATGGCAGATAGCCTAGAGGGGCGAAGTTACACATTTGAGCAATTTGTGGTCACTTTTCCCCACACGTTTGACCATACCGAGAGTCAAGGGAACATTATGAGCTGCCTTATGACTCTCCGCCTGGGCGCTCGGTCCATGGCCGAGTACTTGGTGGAGTTTCGGGTAGAAGCAGCGGACTCGGGGTGGAACAAGATTGCGTTTCACAGCGCATTCCTCCACGGGTTAAACGCCCACCTCCGCGACAACCTGGCAGTTTATGTGGTTCCTGACACTCTCGATGGTCTTATCGATCAGACTGTGGGTTTGGATAATCGCTACTGTGAGCACACGAAAGAGCGACAGGCCTCCTCTCGCCTGCCTGCCGAGCAGGTGCCTGCTGAAGGGACTGACACTGGGGGGGCTGGTCCTCCTTCCGAGCCGATGGACCTCAGTCGGTTCCAACTGACCAATGATGAGCACCGGCGAAGGATGGAGGGCTGGTGCGTGCATGTACTGTGGTTCTCTGAAGCACAGTTGGGACGACTGCCCCCAGCGGCCAAAAGGCACGGCCCGTCAGTAACCGTGGGGGGTCTGGCGGGTGGGACCAAATTAATTCCTCCTGGCAATTTCTCTATTCTGGCTCTCGTGCAATTGCTGGGGGTCGAGAGGAGGGTCATGGCGATAGTGGATTCAGGGACAGAGGGCAATTTCGTGTCGGCCCGGTTCATTTGGGACATGGGTATTCCCACACTCAAATTGCCCCAACACCAAAGAATTTTTTTTTTTTTTGTTACTTATTTGTACCCGTAGGTAGACTTGGTTTGCAGTCTGGTGACAAGCCACCGGCTGCTGGTCGCTGCGTGCGCAAGCGCCCTAAACCTACATGTTTTTGGTGTGCGGGAGGAAACCAGAGAAATCCCGGAGTAAACCCACGCAACACGGGGAGAACATGCAAACTCCACACAGCTCACTGTTGGTGGGGGGCTGGGATCGAACCCACGATCTCATGATCCCCGTGATCCCCCGGCCGAGGGTAAAACTGTGCTGCCACAGTGCTAAACCACTGCGCCACCGTGCAGCCCGCCATATTACTGCCATATCTGGTCGTGACGTTGTGGTAGTCGCCGAACGCATGGTGCCGTTCGCCATCCTTCTTTCCGGGAATCATCGGGAGGAACTCACGTTCCTAGTTCTCCCAATTTCATGTTCCCCGATAATTCTAGGTTATCCATGGCTCCAGAAGCACAACCCCATTATTAACTGGGGGCAAAATTCCATCTCCTCCTGGAGCCAATTTTGTTTGGCTAATTGTTTCCATTCAACTGAGTGTTCCCCATCTCTCCCTGTCCCCCTTTCCCTGCGGTCAAGCCGCAGGATGTCAGCCTCGTCTCCTGGGCAAACCACGATTTGGGAGAGGTCTTCAGTAAGTCAAGAGCACTGTTGCTTCCGCCTCACTGCTCTTATGACTGTGCTGTGGACCTCATCCCAGGGGCAAAGCTGCTGTCCAGCCGGCTCTACAGCATTTCTGGTCCGGAGAGGGAGGCAGTGGAGAAGTATATCAAGGATTCGCTGAACACCGGCCTTATTTGTCATCTTCGGCCCTTCTCGGGGCCGGGTTCTTCATAGAGAAGAAGGATGGCTTGCTGCAACTGTGTATTGACTACTAGGAGCTCAACGCTATTACAGTGAAGGACAAATATCCCTTGCCCTTGATGAACTCCGCATTTGAACTCCTTCAGCGCTAACGGGTATTCACCAAATAAGACTTGCGTAATTCATACCGTCTGATCTGCATTCGTGAGAGGGACAAGTGGAAGATGGCTTTTGAGACCCACCAAGGGCAGTTTGAGTATTTGGTGATGCCGTTTGGGCTCACCAACGCCCCTGCTGTCTTCCAACAGTTGATTAACGACATCCTCCATGATATGCTTTACCAATTTGTGTTTGTCTATTTGGTTGATATTTTGATTTTCTCCTTCTCGCCAGAGGAACATGAGGTCCATGTAAGAGCAGTCTTACAACAGCTCTTGGAGAACCAGCTCTATGCTAAGGCCGAGAAGTGTGAGTTCTCCACCAATTTCGCCACCTTCTTGGGCTTCATAGTGGCTGAAGGGAGACTGATTGCCGACCCGGCCAAGGTGAGGGCAGTGCTCGATTGGCCAACTCCCCACTCCCGTAGGGAGCTTCAATGCTTCCTTGGGTTTGCGAACTTTTATTGCCGGTTCATTCGGAACTATAGTGGGATAGCACTGCTCTTGACACAGCTGACCTCCGTTAAGGTCCCCTTTTGGTGGACCGAGGCAGCTGAACAGGCCTTTTCCAAATTAAAAGGCCTGTTCACTAACACACCAATCTTGGCTCAGGTCGACACGCAGCTCCAGTTTGTCCTCGAGGTGGATGCATCTGATTCGGAGGTGGGTGCTCTCCTCTCGCAGCGCGCATCCTCCGACCAGAAGCTTCGACCAGAAGCTCCACCTGTCCGCGTATTTCTCTCATTGGTTTACGCCGGCTGAGAGGAATTATGATGTAGGGGACAGAGAGCTGCTCGCCATTAAGTTGGCACTGGAGGAATGGAGGCATTAGCTTGAGGGGGCGATTCACCCCTTTATCGTGTGGGCCGACCACAAAAACCTAGAGTATTTGTGGTCGGCACGGTGACTCAATGCCAGGCAGGCTCGTTGGGCCCTGTTTTTTCAGTGGTTCAACTTCACCATCACTTACCGGCCTGGCTCTCGGAACACTAAACCGGATGCGCTATCGTGCCAGATTGATTCCAGACAGATAGCGCCCCCTTCCCACCCCCAACCCATTCTTCCCTCTTCATGCGTCCTCGGTGCCCTTACGCGGAATATCGAGCGGAGGGTCCGTCAGGCCCAGTCTCGGGAGCCTGTGTCAGCAGGGTGCCCCCGGAACCGCCTGTACATCCCCGCTGCACTCTGCAGTGACGTCATCCAGTGGGGTCACACCAGCCGCTTCGCCTGTCACCCTGGGATCACTCCCACCACGGACCTTGTCCGGTGGGTGTTCTGGTGGCCCACGCTGTGGCGGGACATGCAGGAGTATGTGCTGGCCTGCCAGACCTCTGTCCAGGGCAAGTCAGACTCCTCCCCCCGGCTGGACTTCTCCATCCTTTGCCCATCCCTGGTTGCCCGTGGTCACATATTGCTCTGGATTTTGTGACTGGACTTCCCCCCTCCCACGGAAAGACAGTCATCCTTACCATCGTGGACCACTTCTCCAAAGTTGTGCATTTGGTGGCCCTCCCTATACTCCCCTCGGCCTTGAAAAAAGAAGAGAAAACAGATGAATAAAGTAAGAAAACAAATTGGCTTTTAATGACGAAGAATATAGTATTTTCTCTTTTTTTCTTCTTAATTGTTTTTTTACTCTGGTTTTAATACACCTCTAATTATGAATTTTTTAAGGTGGGGAGTTTAAATGTAAATGGTGCCAGAGAACCTAAGAAAAGGGCACTGGTTTTTGAAACAGCAAAAATGAAGCACATTGATGTATTGTTTTTACAGGAAACGCATAGTGATCCGAGCATAGAGGCAGACTGGAGTAGAGTGGGAAGGCAAACTGATTTCAAGTCACAGCACCACAGCCAGTGGAGGGGTGGGCTTTTTATTCTCTAGGAAGTTTGCTCCAATGTCTCTGGAGGTTGAGCATTTTATCAAAGGCAGATGTCTTTAGGCCAAAGCCCATTTTGAACATTTTACTGTGCTTTTTATCAGCATTTATGCTCCTACCAATGGTACTGAGAGGAAGAGGTTTTTTTTTTTACAAAAGATTAATGATAAATTAAATAGTTGCAGCTCGGAAGGTTTTTTATTGTTGGGTGGGGATTTTAATTGTACTGAAAATGAGTTTTAAGATCAAAAACACACAAAGCCACATCCAGGTTCCCAACAGGCTCTGAGACAGCTGGACTATTCTCATGGCCTGGTGGATGTGTGGCGAAGGATGCACACTGACTGCTGACAGTACACATGGTCTCACCTCAAAGAGGATAGGATTTCTTTAGCCCGACTTGATCAGTTGTATTGTTTTAAGCACCATTGTAATATTTTTAAGTCCTGTAACATTTTACCAGTTGGTTTTACTGATCATACGCTTGTTGTTTGTCAGGTTTTTATAAAGAAATTTGCCCCTAAGAGCGCATATTGGCATTTTAACTCAGATTTAACATTTGATTAAGGTTTTAAAGAGGCTTTAAGATTTTTCTGGACTGCTTTTAGACAAAGGAAAAAAGATTTTATGTGTCTTAGGCAATGGTGCGACCGTGGTAAGACTAAAATTAAACTCTTGTGTCAGCAGTATATGCTTAATGTCACACATGACACCAGTAGATCTATCAGAGACCTGGAGATAGATACTGTGGAGTTAGAGCCCTTTCGTGATTCCACAGGAAATCGAAGATGTATTGAAGTCCTCAAATCCACCCCCCCAAAAAAAGACCTTAGCCCAGCTGTTGGATACTAAAGTACAAGGCGCCCTAGTCCGTTCCTGAATTCAAAACATCACTGAGATGGATACTCCCTCTAGCTTCTTCTTCAGTCTGGAGAAGAAGCATGGACCAAAAAAGGTAATCCACTGCGTGGTCTCCAACACAGGACAGGAATTGATTGAGCCTGAACAGATTAGAAAGCATGCCACTGAGTTTTATTCCTCTCTGTACACCAGTGACTACAGGGAGGACAATGACCTGGTCGAGGGGTTCTGCAGTGGACTACCTCAGATCTCAGTGGAGACCAACTCACAATTAGACCGGCCTCTTCAGCTACCCGAATTGTCTGCTGCCCTTCAGAGCATGAAGGGGAGGAAGGCTCCGGGAATAGATGGCCTCACTGTGGAGTTTTTTAAAGCTTTCTGGAAACATTTACCTGACATTTTAGAGGTTTTTAATGAAATTTTGTGTTCAGGCTCTCTGCTGACATCCTGTCGCAGAGCTGTTGTTACCCTCCTGTCAAAAAAAGGAGATTTACAAGACATAAAAAATTGGCCCGTATCTCTCCTCTGCACAGATTACAAGATTTTGTTCAAGGCTTTGGCTAACAGGCTGAGAGAAGCTATGGAGAAGGTCATCTATCGGGACCAGACGTATTGTGTACTGGGCAGGTCCATGGTAGACAATGTCTACCTAATTCAAGATGTTTTGGAAGTCTCCAGCTCATTAGGTATAAACACTGGTCTGATTTCTCTAGATCAGGAAAAGGCTTTTGACCACGTTGAGCATGACTTCCTCTGGAAGGTCATGGAGAGATATGGGTTCAGCACTGGTTTCATAGCCAAGATCCAGGTGTTATATGCTGGTGTTGAGAGTATACTGAAAATCAATGGCAGTTTGTGTGCTCCTTTCAGAGTGCATAGAGGCATCTGGCAGGGCTGTGCGTTGTCTGGTATGCTCTATGCACTCTCCCTAGAACTCCTCCTCCATAAAATACGCACAAACATTGATGGCCTTGCCTTACCTGGTTTTGATAGAAAGATTGTTTTATCCGCCTATGCGGATGATGTAATTGTTTTTATTAAAAATCAGATTGACGTTAATGTTTTAATTGATTTAATTGGTGCTTTCACCCTTTTATCAGCAGCAAGAGTGAATTGGAGAAAAAATGAAGGCCTTGCTGTTGGTGGCTGGCTTGGTGGCCTCCCAGTTCTGCCACAGGACATGGCATGGAAAAAACATGGCATAAAATACCTGGGTTTTTTTCTTGGTAGTGATGTCATGGTCTGGAGGAACTGGGAGAGCGTGGATGAGAAAATTGAAGGCAAAATGAATAAGTGGAGATGGCTGCTCCGTCAGATGTCCTACAGAGGGAGGGTGTTTGTGCTAAATAACCATGTTGCCTCCCTGCTTTGGCACCAATTAACCTGCCTAGATCTCCCATCAGTTTTACTGTCCCAGATCCAGACAATAATTGTAAACTTTTTCTGGGATAATTTGCACTGGGTGCCACAGGGGGTGCTGTTTTTACCCAGAGAGGAGTGGGGACAGGGCCTCATACACCTGGCCAGCAGAACCGCCACCTTTAGGTTACAGTTTGTGCAGAGGTTTCTAACGGGGCCGGCAGATCTAATGTGGAGAGAAGTGGCCAGCTGCATCTTCAGGTGTGTGAGTAATCTGGGACTGGATTATGCTCTATTTTTAATTAATTCAAAATGTTTACATTTAAGTGGGTTGCCTCCATTTTATCAGTGTTTTTAAGTCCTGGAATCTTTTTAATGCTAAACGATGTAAAAACTCTGACTCTTTTTTTTGGGCTCTTGAGGGAGCCATTGATTCATGGAGCAAGGTTGGATGTCTGCACTGAGACCACTCCTGGATTGATGGCAGCACCCCTGAGAACAAAGACTGGGACTCTTCAACAACTGGTGAATGCAGCAGGACCAACACTAATGGACTTCCTGGCTGTAGCTACCTTACTGGGCACCCGGTTTGCCAGAGTGGCTCAGAGGATCCTGGAACTTTGGAGGCAGAGGGTCGATGGGAGGGAAAGACGACTTCTGGTGGACCACAGCAGAGGAGTAACTGAACCCAACCATAGTGATCCTTTCCCAGAGATTTCCATGAGCCCTGAACACACAACTCCAGACAGCTGACCTTGCGCAATACTGACAAAAAACAACAACAACAACAACAAAAAATGCTGTACATCAATTGTGTTAAGATCATCAACAGAACAGGACTGCACAGCAGACCCCCCACTGTGTGAATTGAGAAGCTGATTGGGGAAGGAGTGAGTCCACAGTGGAGAGTTCTGTACAAACCCCCAATTAAAAAAAGGACAGCTGATCTCCAGTGCTGAATTTTACATGGAGCAACTGCCTCAAATGCTTTTATTTCTGTTCTTAACCTTGCTGTTTCAAACCAGTGCCCTTTCTGCAGTCTCCGAGAGACTGTCTTTCATGTTTTTAGTGAGTGTAAGAGGCTTACAGTGCTCTTCACTTATTTAACAGAAGTTTTTAATTTATTTGGTGTGTGGAGGATATGTATAAGGGTCACCAGTGTGGAGGCAAGGATCAAATAAGTGCAGGCGGACACAGCGAACTGAAGGTTAAAAGGGTGCTTTATTCTTCCTCCATCACGAGGCTCACTCAGCGCTGTGGTAGTGCGCTGGTGTGAGCCCTGCGTCTCTAGAGTGTCAGAATGTGAGTGAGAGTGAGAGGCATATACAGTCAGCTCTTTTATACTGAGATACAGACAGTGCATGCATGGCATATTAGCATAACAGTCAAGCAGGAACGCATGGACATTTACATGAGAGTCACACATATCAATAGCAGGATTACTGGCGCCGGAATTCCTCTCTGCTCCGGGGCTGTAGGACAAAAGAGGCTGCAAGGCAGATCTACATATTGATATCAGTCCATACATCTCATTGTTCTGTTAATTGCTCAAGCTGAGTGCTCTGCCTGTCCAGTAGAGTGTGGTGGGTCACCCACACCTCTCCCCCCCCAGAGCGCTCAGCAGGGGAACGAGGCAGCGATCGGCCGGCTTTGGAAGCGAGGTGCGGGAAAAGCTCTGTGCAGGAGGAGGTGGAGGGGGGGTGGGGGTAGCAAGTGCCGGCCCGGGACAGCAAAGTTGTCCGGGCCGCTCAAAAATTGCCTGTGGATCCACGATGTTGAGGGGCTTTCCCGTTAAACTTGGCGGCGATCCACAGCGGCTGTGAGAAGAAAAAAATTGGTCAAGGTTCAAGGTGACTTTATTAATACCCGTAGGTAAATTCTCTAGAGGAGTAGATTGTCTCTGACTCCTCTCGCGGCTCCGTCCTGCGAGGATGAGTAGCGACTGTAAAAAGAAAAAAAAAGAAGCTGGAGCTGTGTGAGGGACTTGGCGGGTTGGCTTTAGGTGCTGGCACAGCCCTAAAGCCTTCGGGGACCGCAGACGGCTGAATTCCCATGTGCGCCGTGGCTGAGACCCATACAAAGTCCTGTGTGCGGGCTGCGTGTCTGCTCCAGGTGCGTGAGCAGCCCTGAAGATTCCGAGGGTGACGACCGGCCATGTTCTCGGGCACGCGCAGCAGCGGTGGACAATGTATAAGTCTGTAGAGCCGGTTTGTCTCTGGTGCGTGACGCACGCTGCGGCCACGTACCTTCCAGCTGCGCTGTTCTCATAACCCCACGGTGTGCGTGCGGGGCTTCTGTGCATGGCAGGTCCGCTGTCGAGAGGTGAGTCAGGGTCAGGGAGCTTGATGGACATCGGCGCAGTCGGCGCCAATGGTCTTCCCTGTTCAGGCTGTTGCTGTTGTTCGCTCGTGCCGGGTCATGGAGGTTGCCATCGTGGAGAGAGGACAAGGTGCGCGCGCGCTCGTGTGGATGCGAAGACTGTGGGTGATCCTGTCTCTGTAATCCACAGCACGGTAAGAGGGAGCAGACGATCTTTGTCCCTCGGCAGGTCCCAGCGTGGAGGTCCAAAATCTCAGGCGAGGGTCGCACCATGATGCTTCTGAGGCTTTCCCGGTCGTGGATGATCTCCGGAGTGTTCGCCTGGTGTTCTTTTCTGCGGGGTCACCAATGTGGAGGATACGAATAAGGGTCACCAGTATGGAGGATACATATAAGGGTCACCAGTGTGGAGGCAAGGATCAAATAAGTGCAGGCGGACACAGCGAACTGAAGGTTAAAAGGGTGCTTTATTCTTCCTCCATCACGAGGCTCACTCAGCGCTGTGGCAGCACGCTGGTGTGAGCCCTGCATCTCTAGAGTGTCAGAGTGAGAGTGAGAGGCATATACAGTCAGCTCTTGTATACTGAGATACAGACAGTGCATGCATGGCATATTAGCATAACAGTCAAGCAGGAATGCATGGACATTTACATGAGAGTCACACATATCAATAGCAGGATTACTGGCGCCGGAATTCCTCTCTGCTCCAGGGCTGTAGGACAAAAGAGGCTGCAAGGCACATCTACATATTGATATCAGTCCATACATCTCATTGTTCTGTTAATTGCTCAAGCTGAGTGCTTTGCTTGTCCAGTAGAGTGTGGTGGTTCACCCACAGGTGAAAATTTTTCTGTGGGTCATTTTATTTATGGTACAGGATACAAAAAATAAGTAAGGAAAAGTGGCAACAGATGAATTTTATTACTGGTGGAGCCAAGCTGGCAATACATGTAAGCAGAAGAAATAAAGTAGAAGGTAAACCAGTTCAAGAACCAGCCTCAGTGTGGCGCTGCAATATCCGGTCCAGACTGAGACTTGAGTTCAGCTTTTTTAAGATGGCTGGGAACTTGGATGGTTTTAGGCAGATATGGTGTTATAAAGATGTCCTTTGTAGTGTATGTTTTTTATTTGGCTGATTTATGTGTTCAGCATGTTTTAAAAAATTTTGTATGCACTTAGTAGCACTTTTACTTTATTATTGTCTTGATGTCCTTGTAAATTTGTAAATAACGTGTTTGTGTAAAAATCAAAATCTTCTTCTTCTTCTACCACCCAGATCATGCAAATGGCCACCACTTCCCAGCCCAGTTCTGTCAAAGAGTCCTTCCTTTTTAAATGCAGTTTTTCTTCACAATTGTTGCCAAATGCTTGCTTATAGAATATTACCTGTTTGTTGGGCTAATCTTCCTAACATTGTGGAGTATGTTTTTTATGTTTTCTTCACAGAAAACATAATGTGAAAAATTAAATTGACAATGTGGAGAAAGGGAACAGGTGAGGCAACGAGCTGGACAACACTGGAACTTTATTCCTTCTCCAACATACGGTACAGTAAAAAAGCTCCCGGGTCTCTGTGTATTCTTCTTTTATACCTTTAATTCCATGCACTGAGACACGGAACTTCTGACCATAATACATTGTTTGGAACAAAGACCTGTGTGGCACATTAACATAACATAACAACGGCACCGCTGCTCACACCCTTCTCTCTTCCAGCGGCTCCGGCGGTTCCTCCTCTCCTCAGGGGGTGCATAGTCCATACTGTCCCGTCTGAGACCCCTTGGTGGCACTTCTTCCTCTGGTCCATTATTCCCTCTTATCCCAGCTGCCTTCTCTGGGTGGAGAATCCCCCACCCGTACCACCACGCAGCCCCCCCCCCCCCCGAACACCCAGAAAGGGCACTAACAACCCCGTCCTTTGGGCTTGAGCTGGCACCCATAGCGGCTGTAGCGGGGGGGATCGCCGATCCAGTCAAAGCACCCTGCTGGCGAGGTGTACAGGAGGGCATGTCAAAAGTGCGGGGAAAACAATGGTGGGCTGGGCCCGGTATGTTAAAAGCCTCCATACTGTGCAAAAATTGTGTGGGTGGATCAGCTTCGGGCATGGGGTTTTGTGGTAAAAACTCTCCGGGTATCCGCAGCAGCTGAGTAAAAAACGAATTCTGCTGGGAAGGCTGCCAAATCCTCCTTAGGTGCGGAGCGCAACCCTAAAAGAACCCAGGCAGGCGGTCGACCCAATTTGTGTCCGTGAGCGAAGCTCTGAGTGCTGCTTTAAGCGACCTATGAAAACGCTCGCATAACCCGTTCGCTTGGGGGTTATATGCGGTAATGTGGTGAATTTTGACCCCCAGGCTCTGGGTCATTGCGGACCGGAGTTCTGAAACAAATTGTGGACCCCTGTTGAAACAGTGATGTCTGACGGGGATCTGAACCATGCAACCCAAGCCAACAAAAAAGCATGAGCCACTTCAGCGGACGTGGTAGAAGCAAGCGGGACCACTTCAGGCCAGTGCGTGGTGCGGTCCACGATTGTTAAAAAGGTGTGTGAAACCTTGCGGTGGCGGGAGGGGTCCCACCAAATCCACGTGGATGTGGTCAAACTTCCTGGCCGGGATTTGGAATGGCTCGAGGGGGGCTCTGGTGTGCTTGTGCACTTTGGCCTGCTGGCATGCGATGCAAGCTACAGCCCACTCCTTTACATCCTTGCGCAAACGCGGCCAGACGAATTTCGGCCCCACAAGCTTCACTGAAGCACGCACTACCAGATGCGAAAGGGAGTGGACCAACTCGAAAACGTGACGGCGCCAAGAGCTTGCAACCACTGGGCACGGGCGGCCGGTGGAGACATCGCAGACCAAGGGAGGGCACCCTTCTTTCACCACCCTGCTCTCCAGCCTTAACCCAGTAGGCGCAGACTGGAGCACGCAAATGTCCACGTCCCCGGCTTGCTCCACGGCCATCGCAGGGAAATCTATTCCCATGTAGAGCGGGGAGACTAACGCACTTGACAATCGGCCACAACGTTGAACTTACCGGCAACATGTTGAATGTCGGTCGTAAACTCCGAGATTGTGGCCAAATGCCGTTGCTGCCGGGCCGACCACGGTTCCGAGAACCTTGGACATCATGTACGTCAGTGGCCTATGGTCCACGAACGCAAACTCGCACCCTTCTAGCCAAAACTGGAAATAGCGTGTTGCCAGGTGAAGAGCCAACAACTCTCTGTCGAGCGTGCTGTATTTGCGTTCGCTGTCGCGCAAAGGCCGACTGAAAAATGCGAGTGGCTGCCATGAACCGGAGACGTACTTCTCCACCACTGCTCCTATGTCAACATCAGACACGTCCGTAGTGAGCGCTATCCGTGCCAACGGATCCGAATGAGCTAGCAACGCGGCATCCGCAAGCGCTGTTTTGGTGTTCATGAAAGCCTGGACTTGCTTGGGAGTCCAGTCGATGTTTTCCGTGGGCTTCTTTTTTTCAGCGCGGCATACAACGGCTGCATCAGCTGGGCTGCCCAGGAAAGGAAATGGTTATAAAAATTGACCATCCCCAAAAGCTCCTGCAGGACCCTCATGGTCTGTGGACGTGGAAAGTCCGACACGGCCTGCACCTTATCCAGTTGCGGAATCGCGCCCTCCGGTGAAACGTGGTGGCCTAAAAAATCAATCACTGGCACACCGAACTGGCACTTTGCCGGGTTCACTATAAGCCCGTGCGCTTCCAACCTCTGGAAAACCCTCTTGAGATGGGCGATGTGCTCCTCCTAGGACGCACTAGCTACCAGAATGTTGTCTAAGTAGACGAAAACGAAGGACAAGTCGCAAAGCACTGCGTCCATCATCCTCTGGAAAGTCTGCGCCATGCCTTTTAATCCGAATGGCAAAAACTTGAAAAGGCCAAAAGGAGTTATTACCGCTGTTTTCGGAACATCTTCTGTGCACACCGGGACCTGATGGTATCCGTGGACAAGATCCACTTTTGAAAAAACACGTGCCCCGGCCAGGTGCACGGAAAAATCCTGGATGTGCGGAATGGGAAAATGATCATGTTCCATGGCATTGTTCAAGCGCCGGAAATTGCCGCACGGTCACCATGACCCGTCGGCTTTAGGCACCATGTGAAGTGGGGACTGCCCATGGGCTGTTGGAGTGCCTGACAATGCCCAGCTACTCTAAGTTGGCAAACTCCTCTCGCGCACTGGCCAGTTTAGCTGCGTCCAAGCGCCGAGGTTGCGTGAACACTGGCGGGCCTTTTGTCGCTATGAAATGTTCGACCCTGTGTGTCGGTATCGTAGTGTTGGTACTTACCCCCTGGAGCTATAACGTTAGCCAGCGTTGCTGACCCAGCTCTCCAAGCTGTACAGGGCAGTGAAGTAAAAGAGACAGCATCCACTAATCTCCTATTAGCAACATCGACTAACAACCTATAAGCACATAAAAAATCTGCACCTAAAATGGGGGCAGAACATGCAGCTACCACAAAGTCCCACTGAAAGTTGTGTCCGTGTAAGCATATCATCAGTGTCCGCTCGCCAAATGTCCTGATGGTGGATCCGTTGGTGGCCATGAGCTCGGGACTGCTGTCCTTCCACCCTGTCTGCGTTGACTGGCAGGATGAGGCTCTTCTAAGTCCAGGTCTTAATGCATGGAATTAAAGGTATAAAAGAGGAAAGCAAAGAGACCCGGGAGCTTTTTTAACTGTACTGTATGTAATAATGTTTCTCAGTGTATAGTTGCAAGGAATTTAGGAATTTCATCATCTACAGTCTATAATATCATCAAAAGATTCAGAGAATCTGGAAAAATTTCTGCACGTAAGCCACAAGGCCAAAAACCAACATTAAAGGAACATTACCTTAGATTCCTCAGGCATCACTGCTTTTAAAATCATTCTGTAAAGGATATTACCACATGGGCTCAGGAACACTTCCAAAAATCATTGTCAGTTCACACATTTTGTCTCTACATAAAGTGCAAGTTAAAACCATGCAAAGCAAAGGTCATATATAGACTCCCAAACAAATAACAAACTCCCAAAACTCCGCAACACATCTTTCCAAATAGGAACTCACACACCGGTTGCTAAATTTGCACATTGCTCATTTGTACAGTGTACATACTGTAGTTTCACCCCGTCTGACGTCCATATCATCTCTGCTGCTAATTATCATGTAGAGTCTACTGGTATTATCATTACAGAGAAATTTGCACACTGGGTGCTAATTTGTAATTTGTATACTGCTCATCTGCACACTGCTCATTGGCACACTGTACATAGGCTTATGCCATCTCAGGTTCATATCATCTCTGATAGCAATACACCACTGTCCACTACAGTCATCCAGGGAATTTCAAATTTCATTCTTCTTGTTACATCTAGTTTGACTGCCTTAACTGCTTTAACTGTCCAAATTGCCTAATGTGTGTTTTTAGTATTAATTATTATTAGGTGTGTTATTACCTTATTAGAATTGTTGTGTACCTATTACCTTGGCATTCGTTTGGAGAGCAGAGTAAGAATTTCATTGTTCAGGAAATGTTGCATTTCTTAACTGTGCACATGATAATAAAGCCTTTGGATCTTGAATCCTTGAATATATCAACAATACCCAGAAACTCCACCAGTTTCTCTGGGCCTAAGCTCATCTGATATTGTCTAACGCAAAGTGGAAAAGTGTGCTGTGGTCTGACAAGTTCACATTTCACACTGTTTTTGGAAATCATGGACATAGTGTCCTGCAGGCTAAACAAGAAAACAACCATCCAGATTGTTATTAGTGTAAAGTTCAACAAAAAAATAGCATCTGTGTTCATATGGGTGTGTGTTTGTGCCCATGGCATGGATAAATTGCACATCTGTGTAGGCATCATTAATGCTGAATGGTACATACAGGTTTTAGAGCAGCATATGCTGCAATCCAAGCAGTGTCGTTTTCAAGGATGTCCCTGCTTATTTCAGCAAGACAATGCCAAGCCACATTCTGTAAGTGTTACAGCAGTTTGGCTTCATAGTAAACGAGTGTGGGTACTAGACTGGCCTGCCTGCAGTCCAGACCTGTTTCCCACTGAAAATGTGTGGCGCATTATGAAGTGCAAAATATGACAACAGAGAACCCGAATTGTTGAGCGACTGAAGCTGTGCCTCAAGCAAGAATGGGAAAGAATTCCACCTCCAAAGCTTCTGTGGTGATCCCGAGCGTGGGTCTGCTCCGCGCTCGAGTCACTTATTATTTTTCTCCTTTTTGTCTCTTTATTTGGGCGTTTTGTGATGGTGTGTATTTGTGCTTTTATTTTGACAGCGCCGCGGCAGCACTTCTGCCTGTCACAGCTGCTGGTACTTATTTTCATTATCTTTGCACATCTGTTTTTGGTTTAATGATTCTATATTTAAGATCGCACTCGAGACTCAGTCCTCGCTGCGACCTCGCCCTTGCTGGCTGGCATCCCTACGTCCGGTGCCAGTCTTCATTTACAGTGTAAGGTTTCGCCCTCGCTGTGTTATCTGTAAGTGACTTTGTTGATTCTTTTTTTGCTCAGTTGTTTCACCCTCCGGGGTCACTTGTGTTTAGTGTACGTGTTTTGCCCCTCGTGGCACATTATTCTGTACTTTTGTTAACAAAATAACAAACTCACTGCTGGCTTCTGACACCTCATCTTTGCCCTGCAAGGGGTAAACATAACAGTAGGTTGCAGCCAAAGCAGGTGCCAGCCTCAGTGAGTTTTGTGTTTGGCTCTAAATTTTTTCTTTTTTTCTCGGGTGCCAGCATTTTTTTGTTTGGGTATTATGGATTCATTTGGCCAGTGGTATCCAATGAGCCTGGGTTTTGAGCTCGTCCAGGCTCTTATGGAAATAGACGACCTCCTGGCCATTGCACGTCAGTACTCCACACCCAAACGTGCATTATGGTACCTGGACCTCGCGGAGGCAGCTGTTAATCGTCATCCTCGCCTTGCTGAGCATCCTGAGGGCAGGGAGAGGATCGCTGAGCTAGCGGCGCTCCAGCAGGAACACCGTGAGCTGGTGAAGAAGTCCAGCAGGAAGCCTAAGATGGGGCAGACAGTGAAGCACTCCCGTTCCTCGCCTCATGACCAGATTTCTGCTACGGTTCCAGCCCCAGTTTCTGCTTCGCCTGAAAGCCGTCTTCCAGCACGCAGTAGGAGGGCAGCCGGGGTTCCCAGTGATGATGAACAGTGGGCAGCTAAATTCATCGGGGACTGTATGGCTGAAGCTCGCAACTCCTGCAGCCTGGACACAGTTCTTAAGAGCGTGGTGGTAGCTGTCAGGGTTTTGGAAGCCCATCCTGGTTTGAATAATTACTCTGAGTTCACCGAGCTGCTGGCTACTGTCTCCACCCAGCAGTGACATTTTCCAGTTTTAAGGATTGGGTCGTCTCTAGCCCAAAGATGCCACTGCCCAGCACAGAATCTTTCTCCTCCCCATGACTTGGCAGTCTCTAAGTGGAAGGAGGAGAATCACCTGGTGATTACGCCGCAAAGTTCCTGTCCTGATCCAGCTACGGGCCGCCAGAAGGATTCCCCTGTCTCCCAGTCAGCTGTGTTTTCTCCGCCCCCGCAGAGTGAACTGTCAGCAGATTCAGCCTCCGGGTTCTCTTTGTCAGCTGTTTCACCAGCTCTCCTACCCCAGACTGCCTCATTGCTTCTCCCTCCAGCATGGCGCTTACTCCAGCTGCTGCTAGCCTTGTGTTTTCATCTCCGGCTGCCTCCAGCATTGATCGCTATGAAGTGGCTCCTCCTGGTCTTCTTGAGGGGGCCACTATCATCAACATAATGGGAGAAGAAAGAATAGAGCCTGCTGCAGCAGTGACCACCGCTCCCCAGGAAAACAGGTAAGTGTTTTTTCATTCTTTATCACTAGTTGATGAATTACCTTGTCTGATTCCTGCGGGTGAGGCTCAGGTCACGCAGTCCTCTGAGCCCCCTCCACCTGCTGCAGCCATTAATACATCTCCTGCTTCCTCTGTGCCTCCTCCTTTATTCCCCAAGTGTCCGGCGGTGCCAGGATCAGACTGTCGGATGGAGGAAGAGCCTCCGGCCCTGGAGAACCTGGTTCCGGCCCCGCAGCCACAACCTGGACAGAGGAGGAGGGCGGACTGCAATTTGGAGCCTGTGCCGACAAGGAAGCGTCCCCGGGTCTCCATTGAGCAGAGTTCTTCCCCAACTGGAGACGGACCTCCTGTTGCCCCATTGAGCGAGCCATCGGTGTGGGTTACAGCGCCAGGGGGTTCTGAGATTGCGTTGACCATCATGCCTGCTGTTGGGGCCGCCGCAGCAGAGTTCGAGTTGGACCTTCAGGAGGCTGGGCCAGAGTTATCGCCATGCGGATCAACAGAGTCCTGGATGGCAGTGGAACTTGAGCTCAGGCAAGTGCTCTCCTTTGTTTTCATTATTTCAGTGCTGGAGAGATCTTGTCTGGCTCTTGTTAGGGAGAGCCGGTCGCTGCCATCAGCAGCGGCTGTGCTCGCCTCGCTGGATTTCACTGCTGCCGGTGACCCTGACCCTGTGTCTGTTTGTCTTGTTCTTGAGCCTCCTTTCAGGGTCACTAGGGCGCATCCTGTGACTCCAGTGGTCTCCTTGGGTTTGGGTCCACCACCGGTGGTCTTCGCAGATTCAGCTATGGTCCAGTCGGGATCCACTGCGGGTGCAGCCATGTCCCAGACTGGGACCAACGCGGGTGCAGCCTCTTTCCAGGGTGGGACCCCCATGAGTGCAACGCTGGCCCAGCCGGGGCCCTCCGCGGGTGCAGCAATGTCCCGGACGGGGACCACTGTGGGAGCTACAGTTCGCCGTTTCCCTGCTGACGCTTTCATGGTCCCTGTGGGCGTTTCTGTGGGGAGGTCGCCTCCCAGTCCACCTTTCCTGGCCTGGTGGCTAAAACGCCTAAGCCGGCTGCCTGATAAACTGCGCCACTGGATTGGGTGGCCCTTTTCCCCTGGCAGGCCACCTGACTCATACTATTTGGCAGTCCGGCAGTGGTGGGATTTTGTGAGGCCACCAGAACAGTTTTTCTTATTTTCTTTTTGTTTTGTTTTTTTACCCTGTGTGCATAGCGCTTTTGCTCCTCCTTTATCAGTGTTACCAGCATAATTTTTCCCTTGCCTTATTCTCTTATCTGTTTGTATAAGTTGGAATGTTCAGCCTTTTTTGTCCTTATTTTTTGTTGGGTTGACATTTCTTGGGGGGGGGGGGGGATGCACCCTCACTTGTACTTAGAGTCTGGGGCTTTACTATGTTACTTTGTGTTGGTACATTGATGTATTTTCTTTTCTACTGGAGCAGGGAGTTTTACTGTGCACTATGGTTTTCTTTCTTCTTTCTTTTCGGTGTCCCTCCTTCCAGGCCTGGATTCTCCCTCCGCCCTCCCGAGGCTGTTTCTTGGTAGTTGTTTCTGGTTAGGGAAGGGGGGTGTTCCATTCTCCTTGGATGTTACAAGGGGATGTCTGGAATCCATCCCTTAAATGGGGGGCACTGTGGTGATCCCGAGCGCGGGCCTGCTCCGTGCTCGAGTCACTTATTATTTTTCTCCTTTTTGTCTCTTTATTTGGGCATTTTGTGATGGTGTGTACTTGTGCTTTTATTTTGACAGTGCCACGGCAGCACTTCCGCCTGTCAGACTGCTTGCTGGCTGTCACAGCTGCTGGCATTTATTTTCATTATCTTTGCACACCTGTTTATGGTTTAATGAGTCTCTATTTAAGATCGCAGTCGAGACTCAGTCCACGCTGCGACCTCGCCCTTGCTGGCTGGCATCCCTACGTCCGGTGCCAGTCTTCATTTACAGTGTAAGGTTTCGCCCTCGCTGTGTTATATGTAAGTGACTTTGTTGATTCTTTATTTGCTCAGTTATTTCACCCTCTGGGTCGCTTGTGTTTAGTGTACGTATTTTGCCCCTCGTGGCACATTATTTTGTACTTTTGTCAACAAAATAACAAACTCACTGCTGGCTTCTGGCACCTCATCTTTGCCCTGAAAGGTGCAAACATAACAGCTTCAACAGTTAATGTCCTCAGTTCCTAAATGCTTAGTAAGTGTTATTAAAAGGAAAGGTGATATAACACAGTGGTAAACATGCACCCGTCCCAGCTTTTTGGGAACATGTTGCAGGCACAAAATTCAAAATAAGTGAATATTTGCAATAAATAAATGAAGTTTAGCTGTTTGAGCATTAAATATCTTGTCTTTGTAGTGTATTCAGTCAAATATAAGTTGAAAAGGATTTTTATATCATTGTACTTTGTTTTTATTTCAGTCTTACACAACATCCCATCTTCACTGGAATTAGTGTTGTACATGTACTTAAATATATATAACTAGTTAGCCACCTCTGATTATTATAACTCATAGCCTCTGTAGCAGGTAAAAATGTTTAACTAGTCACTGCTTCACTGCTTTAGTGCTGAAATTAAGCATTAATGGTACAATTTTCAATAGTGCCACTCTGAGTCAATAAATGTTCATTCAGAGAGAAAAATACACTAAACCGACCAAACAAACAGATCTCTCTCATTTTCTCCATTACGCTCTACAGAGTAAGCTGTATTCAGGGTCGGTATGGAAAATAAAATACATCTGCACTTTAAGTAAATGAATGCTTTCTCTTATAGAGAAATGAAACTGTTTTCAGTGTGTCACAGGATCTTAGTTATTAATGGATTATTGATGATAGTGCAGTACATTTTTTGTGGGCATTCAATGTGGAGCTTTAGAAAAAAATAGTAGATAAAAGCTTTAGAGTGGAAGGGGAAATGTTTTCATTGCTGCAATCTATAAATTGGGTAAATAAAATTCAAACTGAAGGAAATGTAAAAACAAGTTCAACTTTCCATTTTAGGAATTTGTAATTTATCAGTTTAAATTGCTGTTTATATATCAGCTCTTATATAAATTTTAATGCCGAAAACCGTCATCATCATCATCATCATCATAATAATAATAACAACAACAACAACACTGACCATTCTGAACCAATACAATGTTTATTGTGCTTGTTATGTCAAGAGCAGGGAATTGTACTAAGTGTGTGGGGTTTTTTCTTCAACTGCAACAGGACCCACTGTGACAACTCCTATCCATTCCCAACCTAAAAAAAGGGAGACAAAGGAAACGTCATGTACATCATTGTTTTGTGCAAATGATGCATGCCATAAAAAGTTTACTTATTTTTCTATGAGACAGAAAATTCTCCAGTAGGTATGGCATTATACCTAAAACTTACCTCCTTCATTGTGAGCCACGTCACGCTGATTCCTCATGCTTTGGGGGAATTTTTTCATCCAGGAGGTGCTTCCAAAAATGCCTCCCACACTCATCGTTGATCTTCCTGGAGGACTACCTTGGCTTCCTGTAGAACCAGTTTGCATTTGTTTGCTAGCACCATGAGCAACAGGATAGTCTCCTGTAACACCACCTTGGCCTGCTTTGTCACCACCTTGTTGGTCTCCTGTGCCACCACCTTGGCCTCCTTGGTAGCCATCTTGTTGGCTTCCTGTGCCACCACCTTGGCCTCCTTGGTAGCCACCTTGTTGGCTTCCTGTGCCACCACCTTGGCCTCCTTGGTAGCCACCTTGTTGGCTTCCTGTGCCACCACCTTGGCCTCCTTGGTAGCCACCTTGTTGGCCTCCTGTGCCACCACCTTGGCCTCCTTGGTAACCACCTTGGCCTCCTTGGTAACCACCTTTTTGGCCTCCTTGGTAACCACCTTTTTGGCCTCCTGTGCCACCACCTTGGCCTCCTTGGTAACCACCTTTTTGGCCTCCTGTGCCACCACCTTGGCCTCCTTGGTAACCACCTTGGCCTCCTTGGTAACCACCTTGGCCTCCTTGGTAGCCACCTCGTTGGCTTCTTGTGTAACCACCTTGTTGGTCTCCTGTGCCACCACCTTGGCCTCCTTGGTAACCACCTTTTTGGCCTCCTGTGCCACCACCTTGGCCTCCTTGGTAACCACCTTGGCCTCCTTGGTAACCACCTTGGCCTCCTTGGTAGCCACCTCGTTGGTCTCCTGTGCCACCACCTTGACCTCCTCTGTAACCACTTTGTTGGCTTCTTGTGTAACCACCTTGTTGGCCTCCTCTGCTAACACCATGTAGGCCTCCTGTGACTGAGCCTCCTGTACCAGTTGTGATACCACCAGATGACACAGATATTTCAGAGGCACAGGTACTACAAATATCATTCATTCCATTGATCTCTGTCCACCTGGGAGGATAGACATATGTAACCAATAAACATCCTATTCATTCATCAATCATTATCATTAAATGCAGACATACAGACTCACCCATTGTTGTAGGAGCATGCTCTGTGATCAACATCAAGGGATTTGGCAACAGTTGTTGCTTTCATAGAGCAGGTAATGTGGAACTTTAAGGAGAATGGAGAGGATATGTTACCAGCAGAGGTAATTTTTCCAGGTGTGTTAAGAAATATGAAATAATAAACTTTGAGTTACAGGTCAGATACGCACCATGTTACTTTCAACATCAGTGAACTTGAAGGCATTCAGCCGGAACCGAAGCCTGTTTTCTCCTTCACGTGATAAAAAAATAGAGTCTGAGTCTGTCACCAGTGAATCAAGCATACAGCTGCACACAAGTAAAGACATAGACATGGATAGGTTGGTTTTGTGTAGTCTCGTCATACTCCAAAGAAAAACGTTGATCCTCTCACTAAAAAATATTACCCCTTGTCTAAGAACATGTATCTGGGACTGGAGGTTGGGTCAGATGAAACAGTTGCTACACAGTAGTCCAGGAAAATACGGAGGGGTGCATGGTTCTCGAACTGGTATACAGTGGCCTCAACATATATATCTTCTCCAAGGTAATACGTGGTCGATTCCCGCGCATTCTGTAGATCATCTGTGCAATAGGTAGTTTGTAACAAATTAATGTAATTGCACCAAATATGGAGAAAAGCTACAAAGCACCAACAGAATGATATTTAACTCACAAGTCAACAATGTCAAGGAGAAATACAAGTATTCGTCTGCTGTCTTAATCGTTGCGAATGGGGCCCACACGGGTTCAAGTTGAAGGCTGCTCACATCGTGATTTCTATGTGATAAAACATGTTCCTTTACAATGCAATCAAAATAATATGCACATTCCACTTTAATATCACTGAATTCGTTTGAATCAAAGGCTATACATCACACATTATATATTATCCTACCACCAAAGGCCATACCTCCTGTAATGGCAATCCACCTTCACGGCAGCTTTTGGAGTCCTCACCACAGGAGAAGAGCCCAGAGATGAGGGAACATAATTCAGCATGAAGCTGTAGGAAAACTCTTCATCTGTCATCTAGCAAAGGCATGAAACGCAATTACAAACATGCATCAACACGCCCTGTGATATATAATATTTGTTCACAAGGAAAATCTATTTAGTGCTTACAGTTAAGGTGCTTCCACACTGGTGCAGCTCAGAGCTATAAATTATTTCCTGGTTGGAAGAGTCCACGTATACAGCAGGACAGTCACCCAGTGTAAGGTCCTCCGATTTAATTATCTGTCCTGTTGCAAAAAAATCCATTTTGACTCTCATAGTGACACTGTTCTCTTTGCACTCAGCAGCAACGGTAGCAGCAGGAACAGGAAATCTCTGGTCGAGTGTGGCCTTGGCTCTACCTTCTATCACAGGTTCAGAGGGAAAATCCCAGTCAAACTTTTTCCATGTTACCTTTTGCTGATCATCAGGATGGATCGGTCTTTTTTTGAAGTGGGACTGAGCCTCACAGAGGGTGGCAATCAAAGCCAGTGCCACTAGGCAAACGATACACTTCATGGTCGTGGCTTCACAGAACCAGGTGATCAGAGCAGTTCACTGGATGCTGTAAGAAATGTGGAAATGGTAGCCAACTTTTATAATACACTGGATCTGTTTACTTCTGTCACACTCCCACCCCTTCAGCAGGTCATTCCCCATCAGATCTGATGAGCATACAACTCAACCAATGAAATAACAGCAGTGTTTGATCAAAATTTGTGACAGAATCTTCAGATGGATTTAGAATTCTCAGACTTTTTTTTTTGATGAAACAATACGTGTGACAATGGTGCATTTTCTTGAGATGCAATTTCTTTAAAGACATTAGGAAAATGTTTTAAGTTGGTGATAAACATCCACTCAGAAAACAGAGGGCATGACAAGTTATGTTGACCCTGAGTTAGCTTTATCTGTCCTCTTTTTAACAGATTAAACTTAACATTTTGCCAAAGTACATTTTGTGACAGAACTGGAAATCAATATTGCCCCAACCTAAACTCACTTGATTCAAGAGTCAGTCTGAGGTGTCCTAGACATCCAAAGATGGAATGGGAAAGAAAATGTTTTTGAAGACATTTTAAGCAAAGGACAATTTTAAAAAATGGTTTACTGTTTTATTGGTCTCAGACACTAGGAAGTTTGAAACAAATAACCTCACTAAACTCAGTGATCACACTTTCAATTCAGATTATTTATTCTTTTCATCATTATATAATAGTTTTTTCAGCTATCTTTATTTTAATTAATTTCCTTTTATTATTTTTGGTTATAAAGAATAAACGTTTAAAATTTAATTTCCCTTGTTTACTCTGTTTGTTATTGTGTTGCGTCTGTACAATATCCCATTTTCATATTCAGTTTTTACTCCTCACCTTCTAAAGGCTGAAGGGGTATTGTGGTCACCCTGCTGGTGGATGGGCAGCAGCGGCATCAACACCAACCTTGTGAATGCAATAACTAGCAAAAGAAATGACATGGGCTTTTCAAATTGATACCATAGTTGTATCTATGAAAAATCTCAGACAAGTTCAAATTTGAGTGACTTCTGACCTTAACCTATAAGTCAGAGGTCAATTATCCCAAACTCTTCTGAACACAATAACTAGAGAAAGAAATGACGTGGACTGACGTGGACTTTTCAAAGTGATACCATGGGTGCATCTATGAAAAATCTCAGATTAGAGATCAGTTTTCCCTAAATCTTTTAAAGAGATAACTACACAATGGAATGGTGTAACCTTTTCATATTGCTATCATCATGTTTAAGACAAGTCTTGGATGGCTTAGGCCCTGCCCTCCAACTATGGATTTGGGATCACAAGGTCAAAGGTCAATATAGATAGATAGATAGATGTACTTTATTGATCCCAAACTGGGAAATTACAGTGTAACAGCAGCATGACAGTTGACAGCCAAACAACAGAAACACACACGACAGACAAAGGGATTACCCATGGAAAGTAAAAAACTAACACGACTATAGAACCTATATACATCACAGCTTAATATATGATGACCTGTATAAACACATGAATCATCCCATTGCACAAAGAAGGACTATCAGGAGCAGAGTGAAAAGTGATGTACCAGTTAGTCTGTAAGATGCAGTGTGGCAGCATAGCTATGACCAGAATACAACATCATAGTGAGTTATTGTACAGTGAAATTGCATATGGCAGGAAAGATTTCCTGTACCTGGCCGTTCAACAACGAAGCTGTAGTAGTCTACTGGAGAAAGTGCTTCGCTGTCTATCTAGTGTGTGGTGGAGGGGGTGATCAGGATTGTTCATGATGGATCGCAGTTTATTTAGTGTTCTCCTCTCCACCACTGTCTCAAAGGTCTCCGGTCTGAGACCAATTACAGAGCGAGCCCTCCTGTCAAGTCTGTTGGTATCTCTGGCCCTGATACTGCTACCCCAACAGACCACAGCAAAGAAGATGGCGCTGGCGACAACAGTCTGGTAGAAAAGCTCCAGCATCCTGCTGCACACGTTGAAGGATCTCAGCTTTCTCAGGAAGTAGAGTCTGCTCATCCCCTTCTTGTGCACAGCATCGGCGTTGGATCTCCAGTCCAACCCACTGCTGATCCTGACACCCAGATATTTGTAGTCCTCAACCACTCCCCCATCCTCCCCCCTAATCTGCAGTGGCTGAAAAGGAGCCTTACTCTTCCTGAAGTCAATCACCATCTCCCTGGTCTTGCTGACATTCAACCTCAGGTGATTCTGCTCCATCCACTCCACAAATCTGTCTACCAGTGCCCTGTACTCCCCCTCCTTTCCTCCTCTTATACACCCCACAACAGCTGAGTCATCAGAGAATTTTTGCAGGTGGCATGACTCAGTGTTGTACTGAAAGTCCGTGGTGTATAAGGTAAAAAGAAAAGGAGAGAGCACAGTCCCCTGTGGCGCTCCCGTATCACTAGCCACCACTCCAGACAAGACATTGCCCAGCCTGACAAACTGTGGTCTGCCTGTCAGGTAGTCGGTAATCCAGGAGATCACAGAGCTGTCAGCCCCCATCACCCGTAGCTTCTCGCCCAGCAGCAGTGGCTGGATGGTGTTAAAGGCACTGGAGAAATCAAAAAAAGTGATTCTCACAGTGTCTCCTCCACCATCCAGGTGCAGATGGGCTCGTTGCAGCAGGTAGATGACAGCATCTTCAACTCCTAAATGGGGCTGATATGCAAACTGCAGAGGGTCCAGCCACGTCTCCACCTGCGGCCTCAGGTAGGCTAAGACCAGTCTCTCCAGGACCTTCATCACATGAGATGTGAGGGCAACTGGTCGGTAGTCATTCAGATCCGATGGAGATGACTTCTTGGGGACAGGAACCAGGCAAGATGTCTTCCACAGCACCGGTACTATTGATGTTCCCTTTGCACTATTACTATAGAACAAGTAAACCTAGGGTCGCCAAATTTTGTACACATGTTCACCTTGAAACCCTGACTTCTAACTATAGATTTGGGTCAAAAGGCCATCCTCCCAGCACAAGCCATAAATTAGACGTTGGATTTTGGGCTAAATCAGGTCCATCGGTCCAAGCCTTAATTATTAAGGCCGGTGTCTGCAGTCTTCCTCAGAAGTGCAGGAAGACTGCAGGTGCCAGTCAAAACATGTCAAGGTAAAAACATCTCCTAATTTATGTCTGAAAAAACAAAAACAAAAAACTAACAATTGAAAAAAGAAGACAATGAACCTACTCGAGCAAGCCTTAATTTCATTCATTCATTCATTCATCTTCTTCCGCTTAATCCTTTTTCGGGTCACGGGGGGCTGGAGCCTATCCCAGCATCTTTTGGGCAAGAGGCAGGGTACACCCTGGACAGATCGCCAGTCCATCGCAGGGCCAACACAGAGAGACAGACAACCATTCACTCTCACAGTCATACCTAAGGACAATTTAGAATCCCCAGTTTTGATGCCAATTAACCTAACTTGCATGTTTTGGGCATGTGGGAGGAAACCGGAGAAATCCCGGAGTAAACCCACGCAGACATGGGGAGAACATGCAAACTCCACACAGATCACTGTTGGTCAGGGGCTGGGATCAAACCCAGGATCCCCTGGCCAAGGGTGAGTTGCTGTGCTACCGCAGTGCTAACCACTGCGCCACCGCGCCACCCACAAGCCTTAATTTGTCCGTATAATATGGATCACATTAAACCCAAAAATAGACGTTGAAAATTGGGCTGTGTTAAGTCCATCTACCACAGACTATATTTAATCAGAAAAAACGCTGTTGAAAATTGGGGGAAAAATAGTTCAATAATTATGCTGGATTTGGTCCAAATTTATCCTCAAAACAGTTTTTGGCGTTTAGCGATGGTTTGTCTCTCAAAAGTCAAATACACTTTTACAACCACTGGGATTTTTTTGTTAAAAGTGCTTTATAGAAATACATATTTTTAACAGGCTTTTTTTAAGTTCAATACTTCGCATACCCGGAGTGGTGGCTTAGAGGTAGAGCATCCGCCCCACAACCAGGATTTTGGGGTTCAAGTCCCTGTCATGGTCCTGGGCATGGGTGGGTGCTGTCTCCAGTTTAAGTTTAGTCTGTTATTTTGTCCAGTTATTGTCATTTTGTATTTGCAGTGTGTTTACATTTTCTGGTTTGTGCTTTATTTTGACAGCGCTGTGCAGCTTCCGCTGGCAAACTGTTCAGAGCTGCACACCTGTCATTCAGTCTGTTAGTTTCTCCATTCATGCACCCACACCTGTCGCTCATTAGGAACAGGATATAAGGGCATGATAAACCTCTGCCGGTTGTCATGTCCTTCTATCTCAGTCTATCATTGTTAGCCGTCCTCTGGAGCTGTTCATGTCACTGAATGTGTTTGGGTCCCGCTGTCGAGGAGAGAGGTGAGCTCCGTCCAGGTTATTTTTCCCTTTTATTTCCAGCTGTGAGCCCCGCTGTCTTCTGGAGTGCTCCGGCTGGATTCTGCCCCTTTTGCTTGGCGTTCCTGGCTTCTGTACCCCTGTGACGTTGAGCCCACTCTCCTCCAGCACTTTATTATTTTGTATTTGTACGTAACCCGTGGAATTTGCTACTACACAGCACACAAAATGGGGCTCTTAGGTAAAGGTGAGTGTAAGGAGAATTTATTATAACAAAAGCTCCAACCTTGAAGCGTAAATGTCAGCCTCTTACTAGTGGCAGAATATCAAAATGTCACAGTTCTGAATAATCACAAAAAACAGAAAGGAAACTTATTACAAATTTCAAACTGTAACCACAATATACGGCAGTGGACTTAATGCTGCACAAAGTTAACAGAAACCTTTATATTAACAGATTATCACCATGTACTTCAGTAAATGTATAGATCTGATGCTAAACTGAACTTACATTACGCACACTCACTGAAGGACCCACACCCGGAATGTTGGCCACATGAACAGTTTACCAGCCCTCAGTTAAGGTCTGCAACAGCTCGCACCTGCTGCCATTTGTTTGAGATTAACCAGTTAACCTCTTGCACTCCGGTGTACCGCGAGCGGTCACATCTCTGCGTCCTAGGGCGCACGAGGGCACCCTAGGATGCACACTGTGCGTCCTAGTGCGCACTGGAAAAAAAAAGCTGCATTTCCGTTCTTCCACTACAGACACAGCCGCGAACAGAAAGCCAAAGGAGTGCTTTGATTGGTTTAGATGTGATTGACCTCTCATTCGACTAAAAAGAGCCTTGAATTGGGTTTCTGAAACCTTGAAGAACCAATGACTGAAAACCTAGCAAGAAGGACCTGCCTACCAACGGCTGCGAATACAGCGAGGCAATTGAAGCACAGAAGTTCGAAAGCGTGCGTCCCTTGCAAAATCTGTTTTGTGTAAGCTGCTGGGTGACACACACGCGTTCGCCAGTCTTTTTTTCTTACTACTGTTCTTATTTGTTTTGAAAAATCGTTCGCCAAAACCGCAATCATGGAAGCGCAAAACCGCAATAATGGAATTATGGTTTGACCGGGTCGCGTGACCAGAACCACGAGTCCGTAACAAGCGGACCAGCGTCATGTTCGTCTGACAATGAGGAAGAGAAGTTCGCCAGCAACACTGCTGTTGTGGACAGGTAAGTGTTATAAGCTAAATTATTCTTTATCCCTGAAAATTGTAATCAAAATGACTTTTGACCGATCGGTAAATTACAACTGTGCGTCATTGCAACATGAAGACCACGGCGCACGGGTCTAGTCCGTGCGCCGCGTCCGGACCGTGAATGCCCTCCCCCCCGCTACTCTTCTGTAGCGGATTGCAGATATTATTGCAGATATTTTAGTACAACTGTGTGTAGTAGACCGCGGCATGTGCCGCGGTCCGTCATGTGGCGATGGATGATGTCTGTCCTCTGTAGCGGGGGGTGGGGGGGTGGGAGTTGTTATCCTCTACATTACAGATATTTTAGTATAATTTTTAGTGCACTGTAGGTTATTTTTTCTTGTAAAAAAAAGCCACACATTTTTTACGTGGCATGCTTCTTTGTGTGGGGGGGCTTGATTGTTCATTCATTCATGAATGAATGAATAAACAACCCCCCCACACACACACACAGCCCTGAGTGTCACCTTTCATTAGAGCCCAAGATGAAGCTTCTACATTGAATCATTCAAAAGTTACAGACGTTTTTCCAAACTGTGCCATTTGGCACAATTTGGCACAGTTCAAAAACGCCTGGGAACAACCTAAGAAAAAAGCTGTGTAATATATTCACTTTTTGTGGTATTGTTACAAAATTTTGACCTCAGCTGGATAACACTTGGTTCTACATTTCTGTTGCATTTTCCAGCCCGGATCTGACAGCTGTGTGTTATTTGCAAGCATTTGTATCCAAAAAAACATCCAGGCGAAATTTATTTTCTTCAAGTTCAGTATGTTACTCAGTGGCAGGAGCACTTAGAGAGATTATGACTGTTTTGCCAAAAAATTCAAAGTGCTTTCTTTTAAATGAGACTAACCCCATGAAGATCTGCAAAGGGTTGAAGAACAGCTTTTGATTTACTTTGGGTACGTTATTTTTTGGCGTTTTTAGGGAAATTGACCAGAGTGCAAGGGGTTAAAGGTTATATGGTTTTTCTACTGGTAATATAACCGCATTTGTGTTAAAACTGTCATTTTACCTTTTATCCTCTACTGTGTAGCCACCACGCTGCTTATCTTACAGCAGCCACGACCAGAAAGTAAGAGAAAGTGAGAACAACACCGCCAAAATGGGTGGCACCGGAAGTTATTTGGCATGACAGCACTGGCCCCCAAAGTCCTGGGAGTGCAACTACCTTACACAAAAACGTCAATAAACATCAACTGGGTATAAAGTCTATTTGTCTGAAATCCCTTGTAAACAGCTCTACCCCCCGGCTACATGTATGTTATCATTCCTGTCTGTCTTTGTGTTAATAAATGTGCAGAAACAACAGTGTGCGTTTGGTGTCCTTCATTGGCCCTTGAAAAGGACAATTCATGACAGAAGGACACGACCGGGATGTGGACACCAGCTACTGTGCATTTGTGCTGTTTTTTTTTCTCCCTCCACTCTTTTGTTGTCCTGTTTTTGTAAGTCCAGTATTCCGGCATGTCTGGCCGCCTGGACTATGGGAGTTTCGGACTGGATGAGGAGGAGTGTTGGGCAGCAGAGCTTTTAGAGGACATAGTGTCAGACATCTCTCTGATCCACACTCCTGAGGAGGAGCTGCAGGTCTGGGATAGTGCAGCACAGCTGATCGAGACATTCCTCAGCCTGTAAAGCGTCCCGGAGCTGCAAGACCTCCTCACGTCTGTCCTCCACGCTTAACACTGGCTTTGCGGGCTGGGGGAAGCCCATTCACCATCGGACCCTGTGCTGTGGAGGATGCGATCCCGGGGACGGAGGCCTCGAGCCTGGAGCCATCTTCCAGCTGCAGTTTCACCTCTCCGCACCAACCAGTGTCCCATTGCCTCTCGGATTGAGCATGCAGCCCTCGTGCCTACAGACAGACTCAGCGCAGAGGAGCTGGAGGAGCACCAACGAGTTGTTGCAGCGGAGAAGAAGCTCATCTTGGGTTACAAGCCATGGCTCCTCCCAGAGTTTCTGCCACAGCTGGAGGAAGCTTCAACAGCCAGAACAGAGTTTGAGCCGACGTCAGACTGTCCCCTGACTCCGGAGCGCCGCCCATCACACCAGACAACCTTCGCAGCCCCCAAAATGATATCTGGCCTCACAGCAGCCACCACCAAGCCCCGGGAATTAAGGCAAGTATCTTTTCATTTTTTAACATCTAATAATGAATTGCCTTGCCTTATTCCCAGTGGTGAAGCGCTACAGCAGCAGCCCGATTTGGCTGAGCTTTCACCGTCAGATGCTATAGTTCTATCCTCACCTGCTTCTCCCATGTCCTTCTCCAATTCCCCTGAGGATCTGCCGGTCCGGAGAGGGAGCTGCTGGACAATGGAGAGGTCTGCGGTCCTGGAGAGGTCCGTTCCACCCCAGCAGCCATATCCTAGATGGGAGGAGAGCGCCTCCTGTGGCCGGAAGACTGAACTGACAGAAAAGTGTCCCCTGCCTTCATCAACACAGGACTCGGTGCCACTGGTGAGACGACCCCCAGATTCAGCTACCACGCTGGGAAGCCCACCTGCGTCAGTCGCCACACCTGGAGGTCTGCGGGCCGCATCCACCACCATGCCTGCTGCAGGGGTCATTGCAGCAGAGTCATCGGAGTCCTGAATGGTGGTGGAGCTCAAGTCCAGGCAAGTACTCAGTTCTGTTTTTGCACCTACAGATCTTGAGAATTCTTGTCTGGCTCAGGGTGAAGAGGATCAGTTGCAGATGTCTTCTGCTCCTGAGCTCTCCTCACCGGGCTCCACTGCTGCCGGCGATTGTTCTCTGGTGTTTATCCCCTTTCCTTCCCCTGAGGTGGCTGTGTCAGGTGTTGATGCCCAGTCGGAGGAAGCCGAAACGCCCCAGCCTGGATCATCAGAGTCCTGGACGGCAGTGGAGCTTGAGCTTAGGCAAGTTCTTTTTTTTGTGTTCACTTTATCTGTCTTAGAGAGATCTTGCTTGGCTGTTGGTGGGGAGGACCTCGTGCAGCCATCGGCTCTCCTTGCTGGGATCCACTGCTGCCGGGGACTCTGAGCCGGTGTCTGTGTTTTGTGTGTCTGAGCCTTCTCGCAAAGTCGCTGTTGCTCATCCATCGCAGCCCGAGATCTCCGTGGGTGCTGCTCCCCCTCTGTTTGAGGGACCAGGGTCTGCCGGGAATAGGAAGAGAGTGGAGCAAACCAGCCAGAGGAGATGAAGATGTCTTACCGGTGGCGCACTGGGGACAGGCGCAGATGTACTCAGCGACATCTCTCCGGAGCAAAAGCCACCAGAACGTCCTCTGGAGGAGTTCCACCATGCAAGCCCTCCCCGGATGGCACGAGACTCTGGAGGAGTGACCCCGATGAACAACCTCACCCCGGACGGAAGAAGGCACGAACAACCTCCCCACTGGACCCCCGCCCGGGTCCGGTTCAGCCTCCTGCACTTTCAAGACCTTTTCCTTGATACCCCACAAGAGTGTGCCAACGAAGCAGGATGAGGGGATGATGGGATGCTGTGACACCTCCGCAGCATCCGAGGAGAGCTGCCTGGACAGCACATCCGGCTTAGTATTCTTGGCCCTGGGGCGGTAGGTGATAGTGAAATTGAAACGTCCAAAAAACAGGGACCTGCGGGCTTGACGGGCATTCGGGCGTCTGGCCGTCCTCAGGTATTCCAAATTTTTATGGTCCGTCCAGACGATGAATGGCTGGGTGGCCCCCTCCAACCAGTGACACCACTCCTCCAAGGCGAGCTTGACCGCCAGAAGCTCCCTGTCACCAATGTCATAGTTATGCTCTGCCGAGGACAGACGGCAGAAGAAAAACGCACAGGGGCGGATCTCACAATCGACCGGAGAGCGCTGGGACAGCACGGCTCCAACCCCAGAGTCCAAGGCATCCACCTCCACCAGGCATTGAAGGGTGGGATCCACCTGTGTCAGAATAGGAGAAGATGAGAACTGAGATTTTAATGTGGAGAACGCCGCTTCAGCTTCTTCTGACCAATGAAAGGCCACTTTGGGGGAAGTGAGGCGGGTCAAAGGAACAGCAGTGATGCTGTAGTTTTGGATAAAGCGGCGGTAGAAATTGGCGAACCCCAGGAACTGTTGGAGCTGCTTCCTGGAGGTGGGGGTGGGCCAATCTACCACCGCTTTTACCTTGCTGGGGTCAGGGATGATCTGATTATGAGAGATGATGAAGCCAAGAAACGACGTTTGGAGGACGTGAAACTCGCACTTCTCGGCCTTCACATGAAGTTTGTTTTCCAGTAGCCACTGCAGAACCCGCCTCACATGTACCCGATAGTCATCTAAGGACTGCGAGAAGATCAGGATGTCATCCAGGTACACGAAGACGAACGAGCCCAGGAAATCCCTCAAAACGTCATTAATCAGGCGCTGGAAGACGGCAGCGGCGCTGGTCAGCCCGAACGGCATCACCAAGTACTGGAAATGCCCACTAGGGGTCCGAAAGCCAGTCTTCCACTCATCACCCTCCCTGATCCGCACCAGATGATAAGCATTGCGAAGGTCCAATTTGGTAAACCAGGAGGCCCCCTGGAGAAAATCGAACTCCGTGTCCATCAGGGGGAGAGTATACTTGTCCTTGATGGTGATGTTATTCAGGGCACGGAAATCGATACACGGCCTGAGGGAGCCGTCCTTCTTTCCAACGAAAAAAAATCCTGCCCCTACCGCTGAAGACGAAGGACAGATGATGCCGGAGTTAAGCAATTCCTTAATGTAAGACTCCATCGTCTTCCGCTCCAGAGCTGACAAGCTGTAGAGACGGCTCGACGGCAGCGGGGCTCCAGCCCAAAGATTGATGGCGCAGTCATATGGGCGGTGGGGGGGGGAGAGACAGTGCTTTGGACTTACTGAATGAAGCCCCCAGGTCGTGATACTCCGGGGGAACCCTGGACAGATCAGGAGGAGGAGTGGCAGGAGAAGACAGGGGCATGGACGGCGAGCAGGCAGCGGATTGCAGACAGGCACTCAAATAGAAAGCGCTCCACGAAACCAAGCTCCCCATGCGCCAGTTGATCATGGGGTTGTGAAGCCGAAGCCAGGGATAGCCCAGGATAACTGGAGAGTAGGAAACTGGTAACACAAACAGCCTGAGCTCCTCCCGATGGTTCCCAGATACGATGACTGACACCGGGGCGGTCTGCTTGGATACTACTGCCATGGGAGCTTTGAACAGGGCAATAAGTTGGAGGGGGGTCTTCAAGGGATGACACGGGAGTCCCAATCGGGTTGCCAGTTCCCCCGAGATGAAACTCTGTTCAGCCCCCGAATCAATCAAGGCCTGAGTGACAATCTCCCTGTGATTGTGTATGAACCTAATGGGCAGAAGGAATTTTGTGAAGGGATTTAACTGAGGAGAGTCTGTGAGTCCCCCTACTGCGACGCACGGACTCCCTCTTTTGGCCGAATGGGACAGGACAGTACCTCATGCTCCTCACTGCCACAGTAGAGACATAACCCTAACTCCCAGCGGCGCTGTTTCTCCGCCAAAGAAAGCTTGGATGACCCTACAGCCATAGGTTCTGGCGCATCTGAGGAATCTAGGGAAGGCAGGGCCAATAGAGGGGGCTGTAGGGAGCGACGAAACTGGGAACCAGAGAGACCGGAAGTCCTGCGCTCGGCCGCCCGCTCCCTCAGCCTGTTATTGAGGCTAATAGCTAAGGAGATAAGCTCGGTTAACCTATCTGGTCCTTCTAAGCGGGCCAGCTCATCCCGCAAGCAAGGGCTAAGGCTCTTGACAAAAATGCCGCACAACGAGGCGTCCTCTTAACCTACCTCTGCAGCCACCACCCGGAAATCTAAGGCATTGTCCGCTTCAGACCTGCTATCCTGTTTTAAATTCAATAGCCGGGTGGTAAGCACACTGTCATGGTCCGAATGATCAAACACCTCATTAAATTCGCTGATGAATTGGCTATAAGTTAGATTAGCATAGCATGCCCTAGCCATCACAGCATAAGCCCAGGCTAACGCTCGCCCTTCCAATAGGTTAGATATGTAGCCGATATGACTGTGATCTGTGGGAAAATCCCCGGGGCACACGCTGGAACACTATCTCACATTGAAGCAGGAAACCCCTAGCCTCCCCTAGCTTACCGCTAAAGCGAGTGGGAGTGGGAACAGGTGTTAACTGGGAAGGGAAAACCTGGCTAGGTGGTGAGCTAGTGGGAGCAGAAGTGCTACTTGGGGCCGGTGGAGGGAACTGTGAACCTGTCAAACCATCCAGTCTACCATTAATTTGAACCAGCTGGGAAAGAATAACCTGTTGCTGGTAAGCTAACTGATCTACCCGAGCTTCTAAGTTGTTAACTCGGCACGCTAGCGCCCTGTCTACTGGGTCATTTTGGCAGAGCCGTACTGACATGATGTATAGACCCAGTAAACAGACACAAGCTCAAGGATAGATTCAGTTATCTTTTATTGTGTTAACTGGTGCGTGCGTGTGTATATGTGTTTGTGTGCGAATCAGTGATGACGTGGCAGCTGGGGGTGAGCAGAGCGCCGTGCAACCTGGCAACCCTATGAACAGAGCAGAGACAGCAGACGTTAGTAATGCCCAGGTGGAAACGTGCGAGAATGACAGGGGCTTACGGTTTGCTGGGATGGTGTCGTGCTCAGGTTGGCCCGTAGGCTCCAGCCAGGAGGACAGCGCCTGTCGTCACAGTACAGCTGGAAACGGAGATGGGGCTCAGTCTGCCGCCAAGGAGGAAGGATTCCGCCGCCACGGAACTCTGCCTGTGCACAGGGGATGAGCGAGGAAAAGGTGAGTAGCAGGATGGCTTACCTGGTTGAAGAGAGTTGCTCCTTCCAGGAGAATAGGAAGCGAGGGATGACTCCGGGAAAACGACAAGGGCTGAGAAATCTCTGGAGATAGGCGAAGACGAGAATAGTCTCAGTGAGTCAAAGAGATCAGATGGCTCCACGCCAATCTGAGGGCAGAGTGGGTTAAATAGCCTGACAGTGATGGAGAACAGGTGTGCGCGCAACTGTGGATCATAATCAGCTGGAGCGAGCCATCACAAATTGTGCAAGATAATGTGCAAAGATGATAAACCCAAGGATGTGGCAACCCTATAAGGAGAGAGCAGATGGACAGGTAAGCATAACTGAAGAACAGTATGATGAAGTTCTAATGCTAGTTTTTGTGCTTACACTTTCACAGGAGAGAGTGGCTGGGAGCAGGTGAAGGAGCTTCACGCTGGATGAGCAGGTTGCCCGGGGGAGAGGTGCTGCGGTGCTGCAGGGGAGTTTTCTTGGGGTTGTAGGAGACAGGCTGGCCAGGCCTGAGTGTTGGGGAGTGAGCGTGAAGAGCAGTGATGACAAATGTTGGTAAGTCAACTTACTTGGGTAGGTGAGGGTGTGCACAGTCCAAGAACATCAAAATCCAATCCAAGAGGCTATTCCCAAAATCCAGAGACAGGCTGGGGTCAAAGCACGGCAGGTTAGATCACAACAAGCAGATAATTCCAATATAGAAGGCAGTCTCAGGGTCTAGGACAAGCAAAAGGTCAGAACACAGTAAGGCAGGATAATACATTGATTCTGAGCCCAGACAGGATACGGCTGTGTGCAGGTTAACGTCACCAGACAGAGTGAAGGGAGAGCAACCTATTTAAAGGGCATCTTTGACTAGCAGCAGGTGGTGCACAAGGCAGCAGGGAGTGAGCTTAATCAGAGGGAGAGAGGGAGACAGAGGGTGTTTCTTAAAGCCAAGGATCCTTCCTTGGTAGTACATGCCCCTCCAAGTTGAATCCTTGGTAGAGTCGTTCCTTGACGTTGGAGAATGGCAAGGAATGGAACAGCTCTTACAAGCGTACAAGCTGCATCACCTCCGCTTTCAGGCTACCGGTAGTTTTTGCTCTTGTTCAAAATTTTCCCCTCAACTTCATGAAAATAAATACAGATCATTATCACAAAGAGGCAGAAAAATATTCAGAGGAGGCGGCTGTACTGCCTGTACCTCTGCAGCAAATGTGGTCAGGTAAGTTGAATGTATCATATAAATGGCTAACTACCTCATTAGTTATTAGTGTTCTGGGTGGGGGGGCTGTTAAATATTACTACAGCAGCTGAATTTTGCTCTAAACAACTATGAAACTGTCATAAATTGCCCTTCAGAGCAGGAAATGCGAGACCCACACATCAAAGGATAAACATAAAGTTCCATAAAGTGTTCAAAAAACAAAGATGCATGCAAGAGGGAGGTTACTTACAAAATACTCGCCAGAGCAAGCAGGGCTCTGGTGAAGACGTGGGTTAGAAAGCCAAAGCGGCGACAAAGTAGAAATGCACATAGAGCCCTTAAATAGGGCTCAAAACCCATTACATAATAATTGGCAGGTGTGGGTGCCCGAGCAGGCAGGAGAAGGCATTAATACATGATCAGGATCAGCTGAGTGAGTGAGAGGGAGGCAAACCACAGGCTGACAGCTGACAGACACACGAAGCTTCACGAAGCTTGGAGATAAAAGGATAACACATCATGCCAGAGTATACTTATGAATAAGTACAGAAGATAAAAATATAACACTAACACAAACAGAAAAATGACAAGCATAACAAGTACATGAACCCAAAAGGCATAAAGTGCAACAGATGAATAAATAAACAGAAAAAGCCATGAGGCCGAGTCTGGTGGAATATTCCAGCACTCAGCTCATGACAGAAACACTATAGGTATTTTGTGAAAATCTTATAGCCTCCAGTGTCACATGTGCTTTTTTAAAATTTCTAACAATTGCCATTGTTGTTAGAAAAAAATATTCTGATATTAGTAGATCTGCAAGCTATATTTAATATACTAACTAACTACGAACTAACCTGCACTTATATAGCGCTTTTCTAGTCACAAAGACCACTCAAACTGTGACCACTGTGGTTTTTTTCCGGCGCCACACGAGTCGGCTGCCTTTTATAACAGCGGCTCAATTCTGAGGGTTTTTTTTTTTTCTTCCTCTCTCTTTCTGATCCGGTGACAACTTTCTGATCCGGCGACACCTTACACTCCATATATATCACGGACACACAGATCGCCCCAAATGTCTCCCGAGCCGGTGGACGGAGCCACTGTTTATAGCAGGAGACGGTACAGCAGGGAAGAGCTGCTAGCACTCAACCGCCACTCGGTGCTAACGTAAAAACTCAACATACCGGGAGAACTGAGGCGAAAACGACGTGGGTGTCGGGCTGGAGTATGACGGCGGGCAAGAAATATAAGGTACAGACCCACCCTCCCATCCATTGTTATGGGGAATGTACGATCGATACTGGGAAAGGTAGATGAGCTAGCGGCTATCTCCCGCTACGATAGCATATACCGGGAGTGTAGCCTGTTCCTATTCACAGAGACTTGGCTAACAGGACTAGCAGCAGATGCTAACATTGAACTGGAGGGTTTCCACGCGATACGGGCAGACCGAACGCCAGACAGTGGCAAAGCAAGGGGCGGTGGAGTGATAATGTATGTTAACAACAACTGGTGCAGACCGGGACATATCACTGTTAAACAATAACACTGCAGCAAAGACATCGAGTTGCTAGCTGTTAGCATGCGGCCTACATATCTCCCGAGGGAATACTCACACGTGATCTGCATTGTTATTTATGCAAATCCGACGGCGAACGCTGGGACAGCGCGTGACGTCATCCACTCAGTAACTGGCAGGCTGCAGACAGAACACCCAGATGCTCTTCTCCTCATCTCAGGTGATTTCAACCATGTTTCACTGTCTCCCATTCTACCCACGTTCACCCAGTATGTCACATGCCACACCAGAGACAATAAAACACTGGACTTATTCTACGCAAACACTAAGGAGGCGTACACCTCATCACAACTCCCCCCACTCGGGAGATCGGATCACACCTTGGTTCATCTCCGGCCTGTGTACAAACCCCTAGTGCACAGACAACCTCCGGCCATGTGCATAGTGAAGTTATGGTCTGAGGAGGCAATGGACGCTCTAAAGGGCTGTTTTGAAACCACCGCCTGGGAGCAGCTCTGCGATCCACATGGTGAGGACATTGATGGCCTCACTCACACCATCACGGACTACATCAGCTTCTGTGTGGACAACACCGTTCCCACCAAGACCATATGGTGTTGCTCAAACAACAAACCCTGGATCAACCCTGAGGTAAAAACACTTCTGAGAGAGAAGAAGAGGATCTTCAGGTCAGGGAACAGGTAGATGCTTAAGTCCGTACAGAGGGAGCTGAAGAGAAAGATCAGAGAAGGCAAGAACAGCTTCTGGGCTCCAGAATACCTCCCCCCAGGCCACGGGGGGCAGGGAGTGAGCGAACAATCTGAATCTGTTTTTCAATAGGTTTGACCAACCGCCCTCCCCCTTGACTGCACAACAACCACTGCTGCCTCTGAAGACATCAAGTCCTGCTGCCCACTCCCCACTCCACCAACACCCCACCCCACCCCCAACACACAGCCCCCCAACCTCACCCTCACTAAGACCCAGGTGAGGACAGAGCTGAGGAAGATCAAGGCGAGGAAGGCGTCGGGACCGGACGGCATCAGCGCAAAGCTCCTCAAGTCCTGTGCAGACCAGCTGTGTGGGATTGTGGAGTACATCTTCAATCTGAGCCTGAAGCTGGGGAAGGTACCACAGCTGTGGAAAACATCTTGTGTGGTACCTGTACCAAAGACTTCCCACCCCAAAGATCTGAACAGCTACAGACCAGTGGCCCTGACGTCCCACATGATGAAGACCCTGGAGAGACTGCTCCTTGCTCACCTCCGCCCCCTGGTGGGACCAGCGATGAATCCACTCCAGTTTGCCTACCAGCATGGCATTAGGGTGGAGGATGCAGTGATCTTCCTCCTTCACCGTTCTCTGTCCCACCTGGAGAAGCCCGGGAATGCGGTGAGGATCATGTTCTTTGACTTCTCCAGTGCTTTCAACACCATCCAACCAATGATCCTGAAGGACAAGCTGCTGTGCGCAGGGGTGGACCAGCACCTGTCATCATGGATCCTGGACTACCTCACGAACCGGCCTCAGTTTGTGAGAACCCGGGACTGTGTGTCCGACACGATCATCGGTAGCACGGGGGCCCCCCAGGGAACGGTTTTGGCTCCCTTCCTGTTCACCCTTTATACTGTGGACTTCTCACACAACACAACACACTGCCATCTACAGAAGTTCTCTGACGACTCTGCGATCGTTGGCCTCATCTCCAACGGAGATGAAGCTGAGTACACAGGGCTTATCCAGGACTTTGTGGACTGGTGCCATCGGAACTGCCTCCAGATCAACGCGAGGAAAACTAAGGAGCTGGTGGTGGACTGCCGCAGGCAAGGACAACCCCTCACAGCACCAGTAAATATACAGGGAACAGACATCGAGATGGTGACATCCTACAAGTATCTGGGTGTTCATCTGAACAATAAACTTGACTGGTCACACAATACCGACGCACTCTACAAGAAGGGACAGCGCAGGCTGTTCCTACTGAGGAGACTCAGGTCTTTTGGTGTACAAGGGGCGCTGCTGAAGTCATTCTATGACACGGTGGTGGCATCAGCCATCACTTTTGGAGTGGTCTGCTGGGGCAGTTGCATTACAGCAGCCGATAGGAAGAGATTGAATAAACTGATCAAGAAAGCTAGCTCTGTCCTGAGGCAGCGCCTTGACCTAGTGGAGGAGATGGGAGAGAGAAGGATGGTGGCTAAACTGTCATCTCTGCTGGAGTCTGAGTTCCACCCTATGCAGGACATACTGAATGCACTGAGGAGCTCATTTAGCAGCAGACTACATCATCCTAGGTGCACAACCGAGAGGTTTCGCAGGTCCTTCCTACCTACGGCTGTCAGACTGTACAACCTAAGCAGGGCTGCTCGCAGAGATAGCAAAAAAGACGTGACAACCTAATAGTATTGAATGCAAAAGATGCAATTGACTTACTCAGTGGTCCCCTCCGGTATACAACTAGGAAAATACCGGTCGCTATGGAGGGTGAGAATATGTATGGGCACATAATCATACCATGTAGGATAACTAAGTAGGCGGTTATGCTGTTTCATTCCATCTAGCTACAATGCTCCGCACTGTGTGTGTTTATATATTTATTCCATCTAGCAACAATGCTCCACACTGTGTGTGTTTATCCATCCATCCATCCATCCATCTTCTTCTGCTTAATCCTTTTTGGGTCGCGGGGGGGCTGGAGCCTATCCCAGCACCTTTGGGTGAGAGGCAGGGTCCACCCTGGACAGATCGCCAGTCCATCGCAGGGCCAACACAGAGAGACAGACAACCATTCACTCTCAGTCATACCTAAGGACAATTTAGAATCCCCAGTTTGACGCCAATTATTTACATATTTATTCCATGTAGCTACAATGCTCCGCACTGTGTGTTTATATATTTACATATTTATTCCATGTAGCTACAATGCTCTGCACTGTGTGTTTATATATTTATATATTTATTCCATCTAGCAACAATGCTCCACACTGTGTGTGTTTATATATTTACATATTTATTCCATCTAGCTACAATGCTCCGCACTGTGTGTGTTTATATATCTACATATTTATTCCATCTAGCTACAATGCTCCGCACGGTGTGTTTATATATTTATATATTTATTCCATCTAGCTACAATGCTCTGCACTGTGTGTCTATATATGTACATATGTATACTCACTGCTCTTGTTTTTCTCTTGCCTTCTGATTGTTGCTCTGAGTGTTGCTATCCCTGTGCTGTTGCAATCCTGGAATTTCCCCATTATGGGACTAATAAAGGCTTATCTTATCTTATCTTATCTTATCAAAGCACTTTCACTAGTACTAACCCTCTATTCTAAGGGCCTATAGGAAACAGATATCTAGGGACAATTTAGAACAGCCAATCAACCTAACATGCATGTGCGATATTACCACATCAGATATTACACAATTGGCAAGGTATAAATTATAGAAAATGAGATGATAAAAGCACAAAAAATAAATTGTTACAGCATGAACTTTGTTTAAAAAGTGTGGACAAACTCTTAGTCATCTCCCCGTGTTGCTGAATTACTGCTGCATTTCACTTAAAAGGATTTCATATTCACATTTTCCTAGCATAATTTTCCAGAGAATATACTTAAAATGAAGTAAACAATTGATAGGGTAAGAAGGGTAAAATTGGGTAGTTAAATCTATTATTTTTTAAAAATTAGCACATTTTCACATTTACAGTTTTATAAAATCTGATTAAAACAAAATTGCACACATTACTTATACTAAATGTTTTGGCTTACTTGTGAGATTTATAACTGTAGTGTAAGCAGTTTTTTCCTCCCATTTACTTGAGACAGAACCAATAAAAGGAAAATAGACTTTAGGAAAGCATTTTAAATGGTGTTTATTTATAAATAATTATTTGGAGGTAATTATATGATGCAATTCTGTACAAGATGATGGTCCATCTCAACTTGTTCTGTACTTTGTTGTGCAAGTCTATGATTACTGATAACTGAGACCTGTGGTACCAGTTCTGCAGAGGTTCTTCAGTGAAGACAACACACATCCTGACTGCTGACTGAGCCGTGCTGACATTAACCAGCTCCTGGCATCTGTGGTGATGAACCGGCACCAAAACCTTCCTTCTACAGCCTCACCACCATCATTGGACAGTTTACACAAACACTACTAGTCCACACATACTGGTTCAAAGACATGCACATTTGTTCTTTCATTAAATACATTTTAAATATACAGTTTCATTTTTCTGAATAACCTTTTATGCATATTTGTAACTGAAGTGTTTAACAAATTTACCAGATGTGTTCTCATTTGTTATATATTTATAACTTCAGTTTCAAACCAGTTCATTGTGTTAATGTTTTAAATTTGTAAGTATCTCTTAATCATCTGTATACACCTGTATATTTTTATGATTTTTACATAAAGTTTGAATCATCGTCATCTGTTGTCTGTCTTGCTTCTTTTCCATGCCAGTCCACATTGTAGCATACATTACAAAAATCAGGTAACACAGTTGGACTCAAAACATTGTATTCAATAGTATAAGCAAAAGCCATTTCAAGCAACACCAGAACAAAAATAACAACAATTATTTCTCAATTACTCTTTCCAACAAACAAAAATATATGTCAGCTCTCTGCCTGGCCTCTTCCTGTTTGTTCCTTTGTACCTGTGAAAAACACATTAAAATATGAAGTTTATCTAAGAGAGTGTAATTTACTATGTAGTGTAATTAATATAATATGCATAATTTTTGTAATTTTGCTGTTTAATGACAGAGTTTGGCGTTATGTGTTGTATAGTTATTTATGTTATTAATGTTCTATGCTTTTATTTGTGAGGCAAGGTGTGGTGGCTGCGGCTTCCGGCCTCGCCACCACACGTGCCTGTAAAAGGGCAGCAGGCAGAAGGGGCCATCCCTAGCGGTTGCGTGTGGTGTATCTGTGCCAACCTTCTAATAAACGTGTGTTTAGTGTGACACTTTGCCTCGTCCTTCTAGCTCCATATCCATACATAACATCTGGCAACGAGGATGAAAGGAGGATTAAAGTGGAGAAAAGGTATGGAAGCATGTGTTTCTTCAACTTGGCTGTTTTTGGAGGTCACAGTCGGGCCACCTGTCTCCTGGCCAAGAGGGTGTGCTGCCTTCCTGGCTTACAAGGTGGCGCTGAACCCAGGGAGAACAAACAGGCTAAGAGTAAGCATGTTGTTGGTGCACAATTTGGGAACTGGCTAGCGAATACTGACCATGCATGGCGGCTCAGACAGGTTTGAGGACGTGGTTGAGCTGATGGTGTGCAATTTTCATGCCCTGGACAGCAGCATCGTCCAGAAGAGCAGGTCTCAACGGAGCCACTAGCAGGTGGGCGAGCTTATTTAGCAGTTCGTAGCCAACTTGAGACTACTGGTTAGTGTGTGTCGGTTAGAACTGTTGGAGGAGGAGGTGGCTCATAACCTGCTGAGTGGGTACTCATCACGTCGACAGCTGGAGTTCCCCGTTACCGCACAAGTAGCGGACCCAGACAGCGACAGGAGCGTTGAAGAAGATGCGGGAGGTGCCAACACTGTGGAATTGAGGTCTGCCCCGGGGAAGCCCATGCGTATGGGCTGCGGGTCTGTGAAGCATCGTTTCAAGGCCAGAGACTGTCTGGCAAGAGAAAAGCGCTGCTGCAAGTGTGGTCGCTTGCATCATTTTGCCAGGGTATACCGCATGTTCGAGCGAGGAAGTTTACAGTATAAATTAGACCCTCCCGCCCCGACGGTTGACCACACTGTGTCCCCGAGCACCAATGGTTACACAGAGGCGGTTGGTTCCCTGATGAACTGGACTACTGTGAGATGACTTTTCCCGCACTACAGGATTGGAGGTGACCCAGCATCTCTTTGTGGATATGGAGGAGGATGGCTGGCCACACTGAGAACGCTAAGACTGACGGCCCGGTACAAATCGGCAGAGATGTCTGACCTGGAGTTCAGCGTGACAGCCCATGGTGACAACATAATGGGCTGCGACCTTCTTTATGGTTTGGGCTTCACCATTAAAAATGGTGCTGAGGAGAAGTGGTGGGGCTGTGGACTGTGGGACCGACCGATTCCAAGAGTGGAAGATGATGCAGTGTGGGATGGAGAACTGCCCGGCACCACGGAAAGTGAACAGGACCAGTTTCGCTCAGGGTCATCCCAGGAGGGTTCCTGTGCCAGAGCCCAGGTCACCCTGGAGAGGGTACTGGATGGCATGGCGGGACAGCACGGCAGGATGCCTGCGACGATGGGCGATGCCGAAGAGTTGGTTCCATTTGTTGCCGGAGCTTGGCTGAAGTGGGCCGGTGAACAGGGAGCCACGATGGCGATGGCTGTGGCGGATTCAGAAGAGATTGGGGCCAGACCATTAGGCACGGTGAGGCAACGTGAAACGCAGAGACCCTGCAAGCTGAGCAAAGCCCCTCTGGGAGTCACGGACTGGATTTGGGCTTGGGAGGAGGGGCGACCATGATGGGCACGGGCCAGACGGCATTTGATGGAGCACCAGGGACTGCTATGCGCCGTGGCCAGATGGGAGGACACTTATCTCCAGCTGTCAGACGGTTTGTGGGGGCACCCGAACGAGCTGCGGCATGCCCAGGAAGAGACTGAGGGGCATGGGCCTGGACGAGTGGAGCATCCGATGGTGAGATGCACTGGTGCTGAGGCAACCTGCTGTGGCCCTGCACAATAATCAACCTATTGATTATTGCCCCACGCACAATAATCAATAGGTTGATTATTGTGCATGTGTTTGAAATGATTGGTTATGTGTGTATCGTAAGTTGATTGTTATGCATACGTTCATTAAAGTGTTTATGTTCAGTTTATTCGTTGTTTGCACATATTTCTGGGGGTTATTTTGTCTGTCTTATTTTAGTTTAGGAGACACAGCGGTATTTTGGTTTTACATGGACTTTCTTTTCGTACAAGCGGCAGAATAATCCGCTTTGCCGTGTGGGGTGGGACGGCAGTCCATCCATCCCCCCTAGTTTTAGTTGTTTTGGTGTGAATGTATAAGGCCATTTATGCTATATTGTTTGTCATTTTAGTGCATGATTCGGGTCCTAACTTGGGGTGAGTCTGAATTGTGTGTGTGTTTTGGATGTTTGTAAAGGGGGGATGTTGTATAGTTATTTATGTTATTAATGTTCTGTGCTTTTATTTGTGAGGCACGGTGTGGTGGCTCCTTCTTCCAGCCTCGCCACCACACATGCCTATAAAAGGCCAGCAGGCAGGAGGGGCGGTCTCTTTGCCATCCCTTCTGCCTAGCGGTTGCGTGTGGTGTATCCGTGCCAACCTGCTAATAAACGTGTATTTAGTTCGACACCTGGCCTCGTCCTTCCAGCTCCATATTCCTGCATAACATTATGTCCACAAACCTAGTAATGAAGACGGATGAGTAGGCTGTGCTGGAACTGAACTTTATTACAAAACTCTCAGTAATGCAGTACACATATATGAGCATTTGTCTCCTAACTGTTCCTATGGTGAACGCCAGCGTGATGACAGCACCAGCCAGAGACGTCGTCACGCCGCTCTGTTAAAAAATCCTTTTATAACATTCTTCCCCTCCCCCATTGGAAAAACACAGAACACTTTTTTAATTATTACCCTCCCCAATTTATCATAAACATTAACTTCCTGAACTAGGGTCAGCGGGTCGACCGCCCCTGGACCTGACGCGGCTGAGTGGATTATTCTGCCACTTTGCCAGCCACACTCCTACTTAAACAGTCATTTTCATTCTCACAGTCTGTCATGGGGAAGGCGGTTCTGCTGGAGAGGCCTTGTAGCGAGCCCACAGTGGACACGCCCCTGGAGATACTGGGTCCCCTGGACCGGAACCAGTCTTCACAATGCTGCTGCCCGGGTCCCGTGCTGCACCAATTGACTCCTGCAAAGCCTCGCCGTCTGGGGCAGCCACTCGAATGCACTGGAGATGATTTGCATGCTGTACCAAATCATCCGTCAATCTTAAGCACACTGATCCCAGCTGTGCCATGATCCTCAAAGGCGTCTGTGGTCTTGTAGAAGGTGACTTTACCGGACGCAGACACGGTCGATCCTCCGTGCATACTCGCCCTCAGTCCATCACCTGAAGAGGTACTTTGCTCGGTCTAACATGCCCTTGAGGCTGCGGAGATGCTTTGTTTACCTCCGTCATTGTGTTGGTCACCGACTCTTCACCCAACGCCCCCGCAGCAGTCTCTGGAGTCCAAAGCTGGTCATGGGTACTGAAGACATCTGGCATCTCCCAGTGTCGCTCACCATCACGGACCCTTCACCTGTCGGCTCAGCTGTGGCTCCCGTAGACTGTTGCTGAGCGACGAGGATACTGAAGCAGTCCGGCTCCTCTTCTCCTTTGCCTAATGTGCTTTGTTGTTGTTGTTCTATGCCGTGGATAGCATCCGTGCCCGGTTGTTGTGCCCCGAAGTTCTCTGCATGCACAGGCTCCCTCTCCCGCAACTCTGGAGTGGCCTCCGTAGTCTCCGGCTGTTTGATGATCTGAGGCGAGTCCGGCTGCTGCCCCACCTCCGGGCAGTTCTCCTCCTGTGTGCTCGGGACAGTTGGTTTCTTGTTGACATCGCCCTTTACACTCTCGTCCCATACCACATCATCATCATCAATATTTGTTGTGTCCCAATTCCCATAGCCTGACAAGTTGAGCCCATCGCCGTCACAGATGGTGAAGCCCAGTCAGTAGAAGAGGTCACATCCCATAATGTTTTCACCATGTATAACCACTTGAAACTTGAAATCATAAACAATCTTCGACTTGTAGTAGACTATTAGCATGATTGTCCCAACGTTGCTAACTCTGTGACCACCATATCCATACAGCGCCACTACGCTTTTTCTTATCGAGTGGTTAGGGAAAAATTTCTTCACGGTAGCCCAGTTCAGCATCGACTTAACCGCCACAGTGTCAAGCAGCAGCAGCACAGTCACGTTGTCCAATTCAACCATGCCGTATGCGTATGAAATAATTTCAAGGCTTACCGCGCAGATGGTGGTCATTGGTGGGCAGCTTTGCTTGCTTGGTGGGCCCCCTGGCGTTGACGACTGGCACATTTTGGCGAAATGGTTGTACCTCCCACACTTGTTACATCGTTGTCCTCTTGCCAGGCAAAAACTTGCTCTCTCATTGTGCGTCAGGGAACCACAGTTACCACATGCGGGGTTTCTCAGAGCGGTCCTCCGGTTCACGGCGTTCACCTCGAACTCCTCTACCATGTCCCTATATTCCTCCATGCCCACAGCATTGGTTAGCGGTGACTGTTATAGCTGTCGTTGCTGTTGCGCGCACCTAGCGCCAATGCTAACCAGTCCACTGACTCCAATTGGAATGTTAGCTCAATGGTGTAAGCTAGCATCATGTCGTTCGGTGTTGTTAGCATCTTAACCCTTAGCCTCAGGTTGTTTGTGTGCTTGGCCAATTGGTCTTGTCCTCCAACAGTCCAAATCAGCACATGCCAGCCAGTTGTCTCAAGCCAGCAATGAATTGTTGGATGGACTTACCAATTTCCTGTTGCGTCTGGTGGAATCTTATACGGCATGCTAGCACATTGTCTGGCATAGCCAAATCGTTAGCTAGCAGTTCCACAGCATCTACATACGAGTCCATCAGACCAAGCGGGGGAAAAATCCTCTGACCTTCTATGCCCAGGTTGTGGACAAGCAGTGCCTGCTTCCTTCCTTTATCCAACTTTCCCAGGTCCAATGCTGCAACGTAGGTCTCGAACACGTCCAGCTAACGTGGCCATAGGACGGACGGTTCGCCTAGGAACTCGAGGAAAGGCCTCAGCGGTCTTACGCACGCTTCCATGGTTTGTTAATTCTTGTCGCCAAATATTATGTAATGTAATGTCCACCGGAGTGGTGGCTCAGTTGGTACAGCATCCGCCCCACACCCGGGAGGCAGGGATTCAAATCCCGGCCAGGTCATGCCGAAGACCATATAAAAGCGGAACTTCCTGCTGTCCAGCTTGGTGCTCAGCAATAATGGAATGGAGGAGGGAAATCTGTGGCAGCGCCTTGCATGGCAGCGTCCCTCTGATTCTACACATGGGGTGTGTGTGATTAACACTGTAGACAGGAAAAGCACAATTTCGTCCTACTGTACATGTATGGTTGAATGACAAAGGGTGATTTAATTTAATTTATGTCCACAAACCTGGGAATGATGAATGACGAGAGGGCTGTGCTGGAAGTGAACTTTATTACAAACTGTCAGTAATGCAGTACACATATATGAGCATTCGGCTCCTAACTGTTCCTATGGTGAATGCTGGCAAAGAGAGACCATAACATGGCTGGCTCTTCCCTTAAGTATGTCAGCGTGATGACGGCACCAGCCGGCTACGTCATCATGCCACTCTCTATTATAAAATTCTTTTATAACAGTTGGTAGAAGTATTTGGATGATATTAAAAGGAACATGCTTATATTTTATTCTCCTTAGACTGACACAGTGAAGAAAAAAAAATCAAAAGAATAAAGTAAAAAATGGATGGAAAAAGTTGTACATTTGCTTCTCAGTAGTTACAGATGTAAAAGAGCAAAGTTACAATAATACAAATTTAGGGGCAAAAACTTTAAATTTTCCATAAGATAAGCCACAAATGTATCTCAGAAATGAGCAGAAAAACTGCTGAATTAAGGGAGAGAAAAAAAACTACTTTAAAAGGAAAATCCCAAGTTTAAAAGACAAATGTATTGAATTTAAAAGAAGGAAAGTCGCACATTTATGAGTCAGATTTAGCAATAAGGTTATACCGCTCCATGGATTTAGGATAGAAAGCTATAACCTCATACTCAAGTATTTTTTTCATTGATTAGTAAGTACTTTTTTGCTATTTAAATGACCATTTCTGCAAACATCAGGTAACAACTTGAGTACAATTTCTGATAACTTTTGGTTGTGTGAGACAGAATGAAATATTACTTTTAAACGTATAATATTTAACCCGATTATTTTGCTGTCAGACAGCTCTTTTCACCAGGGTATTTAAATGTCTGAGAACGTTTTAATTTCAGTCAGAACAGCCACAATTTAATCGGTAAAATGGTAAAGTATTTTGTATACTCATTATGCTGTAAATATGTAAAAATACTTATATTTAAAAGTGTGCTGCGATTCCTCTCCCACTCCGCAAAGCCGTTTAATATTCACAAAGCATTGTGGGGATTTTAAGAGCATGAAGGATCCATTTGTGCATCCTTGAAAATTGAGAGAAAGAAGGACTCTGTCCTCGTGAGGATCCTCGACTTTGGAACAATCCTCTGACAAGGTGTGATGACATCAAGTCCTTAATTTGCGGCCTTGGAAGGACGCATCCTTGGCTTTGAGAAACACCCAGAATACACACAGGAACCATTACAGGTGCTGTGATGGACTGGTGATTTGTCCAGGATGTACTCTGCCTCTTGCCCAAAGATGCTGGTGTAGGTGCCACAACTTGAAAAGGATCAGGATGTTGGTGACTACATATACTTCAAAAATAAAAAAAACTTAAGGTGGCTTTTCATCTTCATTTTTCTACCAACTTTAGACCTTACAGAAGTGTCTATATGAAGATGCCTTTTCAACGACCTTTATAAAAGGTGGCTTTTCATCTTTCACTTTTCAACCAAATCCATATGTTTTTTTAGACAGTTGGCTAAGCCGTCTTTTCAACATTTTTTCAACCAATTTGTTCTGGGAGGGCAAAGGTCACGGTGAGCTTTCCCTGTGCCCTATTACTATAGAACAAGTAAAGCTAGGGCCACCAAAGTTTGTACACAGGTTTACCCTGTGACTCTGATGTCTGGCTATGGTTTTGGGATTACAAGGTCAAAGACCAAGGTCAAATTGCTATTTAAACTATAAAAAACAAAGAAAACTAGGGTCACCAAATTTGGTACACAGGTTCACCTCGAGACCTACAACTACGGGTTTGGGGTCAAAAGTTCTATGGCAAAGGTCAAATTGCCATATAGACTATACATCAACAACAATGAAGCCTAGGGTCTCCAAACTTTGTACACATGTTCACCCTGAGATCCTGACCACTGACTATGGTTTTGGGTCAAAAGGTCATAGGTCACCGTTAGCGTCCCCATTTCCCTATGTACACTACTCACAAAAAGTTAGGGATATTTGGCTTTCAGGTGAAATTCATGGAAAATATAAAAAATTCATGCTACAGTCATGTTATATCATGAAATTAGGGCATTTAAGTAGAAGCACGCAATGGTGATTTCCTTATCTCAAACAATTTATTGAAACAAAAGCCAACAACAGTGGTGGGTATACCACAACAAAAAATGTCAGTGTCTCAATAACTTGTCATGTGCCCTTGAGCATCAGTTACAGCTTGACAACATCTCATGCTGTTCACACGTCGACTTATTGTCTGCTGAGGCATGTATAACCTGTGTCCCTTACTTGTCTCGCCAAATTTTGTAACAATATACAACTGTAACAATAGTATACACAGGGTGGTACAATACTTGCGGGGTAATTGGGGTTAACACCCAATAACACCTGCGCTCGCCAGATTTTTGTGTGTAACCCTTACTAACTAACACCTACTCACTTTAGGTGTAGTACCCTTTTTGGTAGTGGTGTGTTATGGCAATGTATTTACCTTAACTTTTCTACCTGAGGGAAAAGGGATAATTGGGCCAGGTCAGACCGACTCTGGGTTCGTAGGAGCCTGGGAGGTGCAACAACAGACGACACATACACAGCCGTATATGGAACTTGCAACTATGTATATTATTTACAATTATGGACACAAAAATAAATACATAGCGCAATAAAAAAAGAAAAAAAATAATCCATAAACTCAAACTTATTTTTACAATATTCACAGTCCTGTTTTGGTCCTTTCCAGGTGACTAGTGGAGTCACCTTTAGCAGTTCATAGGGTTCGGGCTTCGGCTCGCCATCCAGATCTGGAGATCCACGCTCTGGTCAAACCAGTCCAAAGGGGGAAAAAAAAAAAAAAAGAAAAGAACCTGACCTATAAAATAGGTCAGAACACAAAGAGCTTAGTCTATAATCTAAGTCAATTTCCCCAAATCAACAAATATTCATAAAACAAACACATCTACCATTCAAACTCATCAACATGGTGCTACAACGATGAATAAAGTGCATTTGGAACACTTGACATCACAGGGCATTTGTGCAGTGTGCTGCACCAAGCTAACATCACATGTAGCACAACAATTTATCACAATTTTGCACTTTAAACACACATAGACCATAGATATATCTTTCATCATCAAGTAGCAATCAAGGGCAAGGGAACTGGGACCTTTACTAACCGTTACAGCCTTGAAAAATAGCTTTTTCTGATGAAAAAACTAGCCAAATTTAGCATCGGCGGCTAGCGTTTTTAAGCTAGCGATTAGCATCCACATACACAATGAATAAATAGCACTCACCATGCCAAGTGGCTCGTGCATCAATGGGTTCCCGCGCTCAACGGCGTCGACAACCTTTGGGTCCCAATCTTAAAATTTAATAGACGGGGCATTAGAATTTGGCAATACCGCAATGTCTCATTTCTCATTTTGGTTTAGGCTTACCAATTTCAAGGATTTTATCCAGGCAAAGGCTGCTACCAGCACGCTAGCGTCGCCATATCACCAAGGACAGTCTCTCTCTCTGGTCTGTGTCTTTCGGCGTCTGGCGTGACTGAGCCAAAAATGCAAGTCATCCCAGACCCAGGGAGAGAGCGCTTAACCCACTGGGTGGCGTGACCCACCGATGGCACAGCCATTGGTTACAATAAATATCAACACACAATACTAGGAACTTTATCAGAATATTCTAGAAAATGTTCCTAACTATTTCTGAGTATACATTTATTTAAATATTCATATTCAAATTATGTATTCCCATTGTAAAATGGGTGTTTTTCTTTTTAAAAGCGGTATCAATATTTCTAATTTAATTCACGTTAAACTATCTACTCCCATTGTGAAATGAATGTTCCCCCTTCTTCTTAAAGCGGTATCGACATTCATAATTCCAGTCACGTTTTTAACACTGGGTTACACTATCCCCCCTTAGAATCACGCAAGTCCCTTTACATGGGATTAGCTAAATGGTATTGACGGGAGAACTAGTGTTCATGGAAATATTCTTAAGATCTGACTCTGTTAAGGCTCTGGTAAAAGCCAGGTTTAATCCTTGAAACAGGGACTGGGCAACAGTTAGGAGAGGGTTTCCCAACTGACTATACTGTAGTCTTTCTGGCTGGGCGGTTGTCCTCTCGGAACGTCTCACAGTCTGTGGGACTTCTTTTTCAGGTTCTTTTTCTTCCACAGGTTCATCACAGGTACTTTTATCAGGCAAGTTAGTTTCATTTTCAGTTCCATTCTCATTGTTCCATGGTTCCACATTTGTTTCAGTTTCCTCCAGGTTTCCATCATTAGGTAAGTTGTCGCATCTAGGTGAAGTGACATTTTCTATTTGGTTGTCATTCTTAGGTAAGTGAGTTTCAGCAGGAATGTCTCCTTTAAAGGATGTCTTTGGATGGGGAATTTCATAAACTCGAGTGCGCTTTATGGGCGTTTGGATTGGTTCTTCTCTGTACCAATAGACATCTTCATTTTCTGGTTCTGAATTCTCACATTCATCACTTTGTTCAAGTGAGTGTCTTGTCTTAGGTTTGCGGACGCATTTTGGTTGGACAGGTTCGTCTTCAACAGGGGCAAGAAAACCACAGGGAAGCAAGAGGTTGCGGTGAACGGTGCGAATTGGACCATCTTTTGTCTCAGGTCTTATAGTGTAAACAGGCAAGTCACCTGCTTGGCTCACCACAATGTGGATTTCAGCTTCCCACCTGTCTGCTAGTTTGTGCTTGCCTCTGAGGTGGACTGCACGTACCAAAACTCTGTTGCCTGGTTCGAGTTTTGAGGGTTTCACTCGCATATCAAATCTTGTTTTGTTTCTTTCAGCCATCTTGTTAACATTTTCAGTTGCTAGTTTGTAGCTTTCTTGTAGAGTTGTCTTCAGTTTTTCAATGTACTGGGAATGTGACTTGAAACTTCTGTTGTGAAACGGGAGCCCAAATGCAAGGTCGATGGGCAATCTCGGCTGACGACCGAACATTAACTCATACGGGGCAAAACCAGTAGTGTCATTCTTCGTACAGTTGTACGCATGTACAAGTGGTTTTACATAGTTGTGCCACTGAGTTTTGTTCTTTTCCTCCAGAGTACCCAGCATGCTCAATAACGTTCTATTGAAACGTTCTACCAGGTTACCTCTGGGATGATAGGGTGTCGTCCGGATTTTGCGAATGCCCATGATTTTGCAAAGTTCTTTTATAATATGGGACTCAAAATCGGGACCCTGATCACTATGTAACCGTTCGGGTATCCCATAGTGGACTATAAAGTTGTCCCAAAGTGCCTTTGCAACAGTCTGAGCTTTCTGATTGCTGGTAGGGATGGCTATAGCGTATTTCGTGAAATGATCAGTTAACACGAGCACATCCTTAGTGTTACTTTGATCGGGCTCAATGGATAGGAAATCCATACAGACGAGTTCAAGCGGTCGGGTGGACTTGATGTTGACAAGCGGAGCAGCTCGTTCTGGAGCAGTTTTACGTCTTACGCAGCGATTACATGTCTTGATCTTCCTTTCAATATCTGCCGCCATGCGAGGCCAATAGAACCTTGTTCTGGCGAGATCCAAAGTACGCTCTGTGTCTAAATGGCCCATGTCACGGTGGAGGCTTTGAAAGACTGAATTGCAAAGCTGTTCAGGTAAGACAAGCTGGCAAGTAACATTTCCTCCGTCTTGACGAGTGCAGTAGAGGATGTTATTGCACATTTCAAGTCGACTGAGCTCTCGGAGTAACAAGTTGATGTCAGGAAGTTCAGTTTGTACAGTTGGTGGAACTTTTAGCCCAGTTTCAATTTGTGCAATCACTTCCCTTAAACAGGGATCAGTTCTTTGTTTGTTTTTGATCTGTTCAGGAGTCATGTGGGGTACAACTGGAAGACCACCACAGCCATCTTCATCGGCGTAGCCATCTGGAATGGCAGCTACAGAGAGGGCTAACGAGTGAACCAAAGGGAAGGTGTTGTCTGGAGAGCTACAGACAAGGTGTTTTTCACATATAGCAGACACTACCTTGGAACTTAAACTGTTCTCAGGAAGAGACAAGTGAGTTTGAGTGAACTGTTGTATGCGGTCAAACTCCTTTTGGGACACTGCGTCATTGAGTAACTCGCCATGCGGCCGTCTAGAGAGGCCATCTGCATCTGAGTTAAGCTTGCCTGCTCTGTATTGGAGCTTAAAGTTAAACGTCGACAGAGCAGCTAGCCACCTATAACTCATGGCATCCATCTTAGCAGTAGTTAAGATGTACGTCAGGGGGTTACTGTCTGTCACGACAGTAAAATGATTGCCATATAAATAGTCTGCGAACTTCTCCGTTACTGCCCACTTTAGAGCCAAAAATTCCAATTTATGGGTGGGGTAACGGGACTCACTTCTAGACAACCCCCGGCTTGCATTAGCTATGACCCTAGTCTGGCCCTCCTGCTCTTGATAGAGGGTGGCGCCAAGCCCTGTAGTGCTGGCATCAGTATGGAGTGTATATGGCAACTGAGGGTCAGCGAAACCCAGGACAGGCACAGTACTGAGCTTTTCAATGATGGTTTTGAATGCAAGATCACAGGAAGAAGTCCATCGCTCGCCAAACGGTGTCTTTGGGTCGTGGTACTGGGCAGGCTTAGCTTTGGGCTTTATGCTCTTTCGCAAAGGAGGGTAGCCTGCTGTTAAGTCAGTGAGGGGCTTAACGATGCTGGAATAGTTCTTAATGAACCGCCTATAGTACCCTGAAAAGCCTAAGAATGAGCGGAGCTGTTTGAGATCATGGGGCACAGGCCAGGTACTTAGGGCTTTCACTTTTTCGGGGTCGGTCTCAACTCCTTTACTGGACACAGTGTGACCGAGGTATCTGACAGAAGTTTGAAAAAATCTGCATTTCTCAGGGGAGAGTTTAAGCCTGTACTCTTTTAGGCGATTAAGAACTTTCATTAAGCGTGCCTCATGTTCTTTGGGCATCTTGGAGAATACAATGATGTCATCGAGGAACACAATCACCTCATGCAGATTCATGTCGCCCATGCATTTCTCCATGAGGCGCTGGAACATGCTGGGGGCATTTGTAATGCCTTGGGGCATTCTATTGAATTCCCAAAAGCCCATGGGGCATACGAACGCCGTCTTTGGTTTGTCCAGCTCCTCTACCTCAATTTGGTAGTACCCCGACTTTAAATCGAGGACGGAGAACCACTGCGAACCGGTCAAGGTAGAAAACGTTTCCTCCAAGTTGGGGAGGGCGTAAGCATCTTTTAGAGTCTGCATGTTAAGCTTCCTGTAATCAATACAAAAGCGGACATCGCCATTTTTCTTTCGCACCACTACAATAGGCGAAGAAAATGGGGAAGTGGACTCTCTTATCACGCCTGCTTGTTGGAGTTCTTCGAGATGCTTACGGACCGCTTCCAGGTCATTTGGATGTATGGGACGTGCTCTGTGTTTGAACGGTGTTTCATCTGATAATTTGATTGTGTGTTTCACTTGAAGCCAGTGAACTTCACCACCTGCAACATTGCGTGGAGGTCGGGGGCAGTGCCTTTGGCATGGCAAACTGGGGTGGTGGTTCCTCTCTTTAAAAAAAGGGGACCGGAGGGTGTGCTCCAACTTTAGAGGGATCACACTCCTCAGCCTCCCTGGGAAGGTCTATGCCAAGGTACTGGAGAGAAGAGTCCGGCCATTGGTCGAACCTCGGATTCAGGAGGAGCAATGTGGTTTTCGTCCTGGCAGTGGCACATCGGACCAGCTCTTTACCCTCTCGAGAATTCTCGAGGGTTCGTGGGAGTTTGCCCAACCAGTTTACATGTGTTTTGTGGACTTGGAGAAGGCATTTGACCGTGTCCCTCATGGATTTTTGTGGGGGGTGCTTCGGGAGTATGGGGTATCGGGCTTGTTGTTACGAGCTATTCGGTCTCTGTACGACCGTTGTGAGAGTTTGGTTCGTATTGCCAACACTCGGTCGGAGTCATTCCCAGTGAGAGATGGACTCCGCCAGGGCTGCCCTTTGTCACCGATCCTGTTCATAATTTTTACGGACAGGATTTCTAGGCGCAGCCAGGGAATGGAGGGTGTCATGCTTGGTGACCACAGGATTTCATCTCTGTTGTTTGCAGATGATGTTGTCCTGTTGGCTTCATCCAGCAATGACCTACAGCTCTTGCTGGGACGGTTTGCTGCTGAGTGTGAAGCGGCTGGGATGAGAATCAGCACCTCCAAGTCCGAGTCCATGGTTCTCAGCCGGAAAAAGGTGGATTGTCCTCTCCGGGTTGGGGACAGGCTCCTGCCCCAAGTGGAGGAGTTTAAGTATCTTGGGGTCTTGTTCATGAGTGAGGGGAGAATGGAGCGGGAGATCGACAGACGGATTGGAGCAGCATCTGCAGTGATGCGGACGTTGTACCGATCTGTTGTGGTGAAGAGGGAGCTTAGTTCTAAGGCAAAGCTGTCGATTTACCAGTCAATCTACGTTCCTACTCTCACCTATGGTCACGAGCTTTGGGTAATGACTGAAAGAACGAGATCGCGGATACAAGCGGCTGAAATGAGCTTTCTCCGTAGGATTGCTGGACTCACCCTCAGAGATAGGGTGAGGAGCTCAGTCATCCGGGAGAGGCTCAGAGTAGAACCGCTGCTCCTCTACATTGAAAGGAGTCAGTTGAGGTGGTATGGGCATCTGATTAGGATGCCTCCTGGACGCCTCCCACTTGAGGTGTTTCAGGCACGTCCCACTGGGAGGAGACCCCGGGGCAGACCCAGGACTCGGTGGAGAGACTATGTCTCCCAGCTGGTCTGGGAACGCCTTGGTATCCCCTCTGAAGAGCTGGAGCAGGTGGCTGGGGAGAGGGAAGTCTTGGCTTCTCTGCTTGAACTGCTGCCTCCACGACCCGGACCTCCGGAAAAGCGGTAGAAGATGGATGGATGGATGGATGTTTCACTTGATCCGTTTTGCCAAAGTCAAGATCGTTTTGTGCAAATACTTCGGGCATTTGACTGAGTCTTTCTGTTAGGCGCTCTTTCCATTCAGCGCTAATGGGGGAAGAGTCAAAATTGAACTTCAGAGTGAACTTTGGTTCAGTTTTGGACTTTGTAACTTCCACGGAGTGTTCTTGTGATAGGACTCATTGATATGCACAAATTTCTCCAATGACACACTTCTGAGGGATTGTCACGTCATGTTCCGATTCATTGGTGAGTATAACTGGAACAAGGTAAGGTGCTCTTTCAGGTAAGTCTATGAGACATGGTTTTACTAGGATACCACCAGGTAAGGCTGACATTAACGGGTGTTCTAACAAGACAGATTTTTCACTGTTGCCGGCTGACACAGCTACAGCGCCATCTAGAACAACTGTTTGGCCTGCAGGAACTAACTGTGGCTCTTTGTTGTGCATGGTCACTAAACCAAGGCTAGTGTCTTTGGACTGTCTGTGCCGTAGCTCAAGGCCTTTTAACACTGCCTTATAACCAAGTGACATGGTTGGCTGCAGTTCAGAACATGCATCAGAGTACAGCTCATACAGTACATCTAATGTGTTTGTCCCTATTAACACTAAGGACTGATCAGCTGCACATACATCAGGAACCACTAATGCAAGTGTTGGCACTTCGGCTTCAATACCGAAAAAGTCTGTTGGGAAAGTGACATGCATTTCAATGTAGCCTAAATAAGGTACACTCTGACCGTTAGCTCCCTCCACTTCTAACAGCTCAAAAAGTGGCTTAATCTCATGGTTGGATAAGTACTGTCTGTAATGGGACTCAGGGACAGTAGTCACCTGGGAGCCTGTATCTAACAAACAGCTCACAGTACAGCCATTCACTTTCACTTGTGCTGTACTTTTGGTACCAATTAGACCATTAGGAAAGTTAAAGGGGTCTGTTTTGTAATGTGACTTCAGTTTAGCACGTGTCTTGAATGGAGCTTTTGGTTTGGGACGGGTCATCTCTGAACCAGCCTCTGTTTGTCCCGCAACATGGGCAGACTTCAGTTTTAAAGAAGATTGGGGGTTCCGACTGTCCCAAATCTGGCTTTTTCCTCTTAGTTCTTTGCGTTTTGCAGCTACAAGCGCAGGGTTTGGCTCTGACTCACAAGTGGCTACAATATGCCCGTCTTCGCCACAGCGGAAGCAATACCATGGTTTGGGCCTAGTATTGGGACGGCTGGACGAAGGTAAGTTTTTCAGGTTTGGCATGGTCAGGTTTTTTATTTCCAAATTTCTTACTTGAGTCTTTCTTTGGTGGTGCTTGCTTCTTTTGTTTCACGACAGCAGCTAATTGGCTTTTTAGATCAGCGACTTGCTTTTTCAGTTCTTTCAGGCTGTCCGACTCCACTTCACTGTTTGTACTTGTTTCGGTGACTGTTTGTTCGTAGGAAACTGCTTTTGGCTTTGTGGCGCCCAAGTGTTTTTTCATGCGTGTGTTTTTAACTTCTTGTCTATTTTCAACAGTGCGAAGGTGAAGCAATAATTCTGCATACACAGGTGGGTGTTTATCTTTTAGTTCCAGCTATAGCTCCTTTAGCAGATTATCATCCCAACTAGGGATGGGCATAATTAACCGATTAACCGATAATTGATCATTAAGAATTTCACCGAGGAAGTTCATTTTCGTCGACAAACCGTTTTGTTTTTTTTAAACAATCCGAATGTAGGTTATTAGGCCTAGTGCACGGCCGTCCTCAAACAATGCAATGCATTTAACTGTGCCACTGGCAAAATTTGGGCACCAGGGGGCAACATTACACCATCGCCGTACCCTGGCGTGCCTCAGTTGATACATGCGAGCTTCCGTAGGGCAATCGCCAAATCATGAAGAGGTTGCGGCGAAGTGTTGCGTGGGACCATTTTAATTTAAAAAATGACCAGGTGTACTGCAATCACTGCAATGCAGCATACAAAAGAAAAAAGTAAAAGAAAGAAATATATGTTCCGTTATGTGTCCTGTATGTGTCTCCCGTTATTGTCTGGCTCGCAACTTGAAGCCTCCCTCGTTTGCGCAATGCGCATGTGTTCACATTTTACTGCAAACTTGTCTTGTTAATAAATTCATCCTCGAAGAAAAACACTCTGTATTTTTTTTATTATTATTCTCAGTACATAAGAGTACAGTGATCCCTCACTTATCGCGTCACCCATAAATAATACGTACGTTCATTCTCTCACTCTCTCTCATATGATACGTGTGTGTGTGTGTGTGTGTGTAAGTGTACATACATACGTAGATGTAAATAAAGTGTACATAAATATGTTTTTAGAACTCTTTTATTCTTATAACAAGATACGTAACTCAAGATAAAGATGATTTACTGCACAGGTTAATGGGAGCTTTACTGCTCCTCAGGTGCTAGAGGCGCAGGATCGTCGAGGGAAGCTGCAGGAGGCGGCGTAGTGGCTCGACGGGAAGACTATTTCGCACAAAATGGCACAAGAGAACAGCAAAAAGTTCCACGCAGCTAGACTAAGCAATACGAGCGATAAACAGCAATGAATGCGGTCTTTGTTTGCTGGGTGGCCGCTCGGCAGGGAGAGAAGCTGGGTAAAACGTCTTGGCCAATCAGCTTGCGGCGTGAAACGTCTTGGCCAATCAGCTTGCGAGATTCCCGAGCCGAGCCAACACGAGAACAGCGAACAGAGAGAGGTGGATTTGAGTTGTGCGGCTCTCCGTGTTGATACCTGATGTTCTAATGTAGTCTACCTGCCTTGTTACCTACCTAAAAATGTTAATGATTAACCGATTATTAATCATTAATTCTCCCGACGATCGGTGAAGAAAATTTCACCGAATGCCCATCCCTAATCCAAACAGCCTCTGTTAAACTGCTTGAGAAGCTGTTTGTCCACTTCCTGGGGCTCCAGACCGCCTCTACGCACTGTGAGATTGAGCGCCACCTGCAAACGATGCAGATATTCAATTCAATTCAATTCAATTCAACTTTATTTATATAGCGCCATTTCACAACAACAGTCATCTCATAGCACTATCAACTGTAGGGGGGAACCCCCACAGTTGCAGAAAGACCCCAGCAATCAGGTGATCCCCTGTGAGCAAGCACTTGGCGACGGTGGAGAGGAAAAACTCCCTTTTAACAGGAAGAAACCTCCAGCAGAACCAGGCTCAGGGAGGGGCAGTCATCTGCTGCGACTGGCTGGGGGGTGAGGGGACAGAGAAGATGAAAAGAACAGACATGTAGAGAGCAAACAGCACGATGGGGACTCAATCTATGGGAGAGAACAAACAAGATATGCAGATATGCAGATGGTTTTTCTCCATAATCTTGGAAAGTGTTCATGAATCGCACAAGCAGTTCCTCACCGTCTTCAACAGTCCCAAAAGCTGAGTCCAACAGCTTAAGATAGTCGGCAGAGGTGGCTTCAGACCCAAGAGAGCGAATAATATCAGACGCAGGAGCAAGAAGACTTTCAAGGATCCTGCGAGATTTTTCCAAATCAGACAAAGAAGTATCTTCCATCATCAGGTCAACATGTGAACGCCATGTTTCAAAATCAGCTTCAGCATACGGTCTTGGCGTTTTGCCAGAGAAAGCTCTGATTCTCCAAGAGGAATGGGCGTTTGACGGCTTCTCTGCATGTTTAATGACATGTTCGACTACGATTTTCTGAACCTCGGGTGGATTAAAATCGGCTGGGCTCAACATCTGAGGTGTTAAGTTTGGTCTAAGAGGGCTTTGGAAGAGTGCTTGAGTGGTTTTAGGGGTGCAAGGCACTTCAACTTGGAGTGGAGGAGAGACTCCACTTTGTGTGGGTTCTACAGTAGGGAAAGCAGGAACGTCAGCAGAGACCGTTTCAGCTGTCTCAGCTGCTTCAATAAACTTCCCTATTGTGGAGATGACCTCCTGCAACACCTCTTCAAAACCTTTTCCACTTAGCTTAGCTAAACCCCTCAGGTTGCTAAGATAAGCCTCAGTAACACTGCCCCCTACAGTTTTAGTGTAGACATCAATTAGAGTTTGAATGCAGTACTTAACCTCAGGATTGTCAGTGGATGGAAAGGAGCATGGCAACGTAGGTGCTAAAGCTTCAATGCTTAATCCAGACTCGAACTCTACAATATGACTTTTGTCAAAGTCAGATGAGTTGTCATCAATGATAAGTACCCTATGGATAGTGCCATGTTGAAGCCACTGCCTGGAAGCAGCTCTGCGATCCACATGGTGAGGACATCGATGGCCTCATTCACACCTTCACGGGCTACCTCAGCTTCTGTGTGGACAAATCCGTTCCCACCAAGACCATACGGCGTCACTCAAACAACAAACCCTGGATCAACCCTGAGATAAAAACACTTCTGAGAGAGAAGAAGAGGATCTTCAGGTCGGGAAACAGGGAGATGCTGAAGTCCGTACAGAGGGAGCTGAGGAGAAAGATCAGAGAAGGCAAGGACAGCTTCAGGAAGAAGATGGAGGACAAGCTGCAACAGAGCGACATCAGCGGGGTCTGGAGAAACCTCAAAACCATCTCGGGGCTCCAGAATACCTCCCCCCAGGCCACGGGGGGCAGGGAGTGGGCGAACAACCTGAATCTGTTTTTCAATAGATTTGACCAACCGCCCTCCCCCCTGTCTGCACAACAACCACTGCTGCCTCTAAGAAATCAAGTCCTGCTGCCCACTCCCCACTCCACCGACACCCCCCCCACTCCCAACACACAGCCCCCCATCCTGACCCTGACCAAGACCCAGGTGAGGACGGAGCTGAGGAAGATCAAGGCGAGGAAGGCGTCGGGACCGGACGGCATCAGCGCAAAGCTCCTCAAGTCCTGTGCAGACCAGCTGTGTGGGATTGTGACGTATATCTTCAACATGAGCCTGAAACTGGGGAGGGTACCACAGCTGTGGAAAACATCTTGTGTGGTACCTGTACCAAAAACTTCCCACCCCAAAGACCTGAACAGCTACAGACCGGTGGCCTTGACGTCCCACTTGATGAAGACCCTGGAGAGACTGCTCCTTGCTCATCTCCGCCCCCTGGTGGAACCAGCGATGGATCCACTCCAGTTCGCCTACCAGCATGGCATTGGGGTGGAGGATGCGGTGATCTTCCTCCTTCACCGTTCTCTGTCCCACCTGGAGAAGCCCGGGAATATGGTGAGGATCATGTTCTTTGACTTCTCCAGTGCTTTCAACACCATCCAACCGATGATCCTGAAGGACAAGCTGCTGCGCGCAGGGGTGGACCAGCACCTGTCATCATGGATCCTGGACTACCTCACGAACCGGCCTCAGTTTGTGAGAACCCGGGACTGTGTTTCCGACACGATCATCAGTAGCACGGGGGCCCCCCAGGGAACGGTGCTGGCTCCCTTCCTGTTCACTCTTTATACTGCGGACTTCTCACACAACACAACACATTGCCATCTACAGAAGTTCTCTGATGACTCTGCGATCGTTGGTCTCATCTCCAACGGAGATGAAGCTGAGTACAGAGGGCTTATCCAGGACTTTGTGGACTGGTGCCATCGGAACTGCCTCCAGATCAACGCGAGGAAAACTAAGGAGCTGGTGGTGGACTGCCGCAGGCATGGGCAGCCCCTCACAGCACCAGTAAATATACAGGGAACAGACATCGAGATGGTGACATCCTATAAGTACCTGGGTATTCATCTGAACAATAAACTAGACTGGTCACACAATACTGACGCACTCTACAAGAAGGGACAGCGCAGGCTGTTCCTGCTGAGGAGACTCAGGTCTTTTGGTGTACAAGGGGCGCTGCTGAAGTCATTCTATGACACGGTGGTGGCATCAGCCATCACTTTTGGAGTGGTCTGCTGGGGCAGTGGCATTACTGCAGCCGATAGGAAGAGACTGAACAAACTGATTAAGAAAGCTAGCTCTGTCCTGGGGCAGCGCCTTGATCCGATGGAGGAGATAGGAGAGAGAAGGACGGTGGCTAAACTGTCATCTCTGCTGGAGTCCGAGTTCCACCCTATGCAGGACATACTGGATGCACTGAGGAGCTCATTTAGCAACAGACTACATCATCCCAGGTGCACAACCGAGAGGTTTCGTAGGTCCTTCCTACCAACGGCTGTCAGACTGTACAACCTAAGCAGGGCTGCTCGCAGAGATAGCAAAAAGACGTAACAAACTAATAGTTTTTTTGAATGCAAAAGATGCAATAGACTTACACTATGGTCCTCTCCGGCATACAACTAGGAACATACCGGTCGCTATGGAGAGTGAGAATATGTATGGGCACACAATCATACCATGTAGGATAACTAAAGAGACGGTTATGCTGTTTCATCCCACCTAGCAACAATGCTCTGCACTGTGTGTGTTTATATATTTACATATTTATTCCATCTAGCTACAATGCTCTGCACTGTGTGTTTATATATCTACATATTATTCCATCTAGCTACATTGCTCCGCACTGTGTGTGTTTATATACTTGCATATTTATTCCACCTAGCTGCAATGCTCCGTACTGTGGGTGTTTATATATTTACATATTTATTCCATCTAGCTGCAATGCTCTGCACTGTGTGTTCATATATTCATATATTTATTCCATCCAGCTACAATGCTCTGCACTGTGTGTCTGTGTGTGTGTGTGTATATATATATTTTATAGTAATATGTAAGATAAGATAAGATAAGATAAGCCTTTATTAGTCCCACAACGGGGAAATTCCAGGATTGCAACAGCACAGGGATAGCAACACTCAGAGCAACAATCAGAAGGCAAGAAAAAAAAAACAAAAAAAAACAAGCAAGCAAGAGCAGCTAATATACATATGTACATATTACTATAAAATATATATATACACACACACACACACACACAGACACACAGTGCAGAGCATTGTAGCTGGATGGAATAAATATATGAATATATGAACACACAGTGCAGAGCATTGTAGCTAGATGGAATAAATATGTAAATATATAAACACCCACAGTACGGAGCATTGCAGCTAGGTGGAATAAATATGCAAGTATATAAACACACACAGTGCGGAGCAATGTAGCTAGATGGAATAATATGTAGATATATAAAAACACAGTGCGGAGCATTGTAGCTAGATGGAATAAATATATAGATATATAAATATAAACACACCCAGTGCTGAGCATTGTAGCTAGATGGAATAAATATATAGATATATAAATATAAATATAAACACACCCAGTGCAGAGCATTGTAGCTAGATGGAATAAATATGTAAATATATAAACACACACAGTGCAGAGCATTGTTGCTAGGTGGGATGAAACAGCATAACCGTCTATTTAGTTATCCTACATGGTATGATTATGTGCCCATACATATTCTCACCCTCCATAGCGACCGGTATGTTCCTAGTTGTATGCCGGAGAGGACCATTGTGTAAGTCTATTGCATCTTTTGCATTCAAAAACTATTAGTTTGTTACGTCTTTTTGCTATCTCTGCGAGCAGCCCTGCTTAGGTTGTACAGTCTGACAGCCGTTGGTAGGAAGGACCTACGAAACCTCTCGGTTGTGCACCTGGGATGATGTAGTCTGCTGCTAAATGAGCTCCTCAGTGCATCCAGTATGTCCTGCATAGGGTGGAACTCGGACTCCAGCAGAGATGACAGTTTAGCCACCGTCCTTCTCTCTCCTATCTCCTCCATCGGATCAAGGCGTTGCCCCAGGACAGAGCTAGCTTTCTTAATCAGTTTGTTCAGTCTCTTCCTATCGGCTGCAGTAATGCCACTGCCCCAGCAGACCACTCCAAAAGTGATGGCTGATGCCACCACCGTGTCATAGAATGACTTCAGCAGCGCCCCTTGTACACCAAAAGACCTGAGTCTCCTCAGCAGGAACAGCCTGCGCTGTCCCTTCTTGTAGAGTGCGTCAGTATTGTGTGACCAGTCTAGTTTATTGTTCAGATGAATACCCAGGTACTTGGAGGATGTCACCATCTCGATGTCTGTTCCCTGTATATTTACTGGTGCTGTGAGGGGCTGCCCATGCCTGCGGCAGTCCACCACCAGCTCCTTAGTTTTCCTCGCGTTGATCTGGAGGCAGTTCCGATGGCACCAGTCCACAAAGTCCTGGATAAGCCCTCTGTACTCAGCTTCATCTCCGCTGGAGATGAGACCGACGATCGCAGAGTCATCAGAGAACTTCTGTAGATGGCAATGTGTTGTGTTGTGTGAGAAGTCTGCAGTATAAAGAGTGAACAGGAAGGGAGCCAGCACCGTTCCCTGGGGGGCCCCCGTGCTACTGATGATCGTGTCGGAAACACAGTCCCGGGTTCTCACAAACTGAGGCCGGTTCGTGAGGTAGTCCAGGATCCATGATGACAGGTGCTGGTCCACCCCTGCGCGCAGCAGCTTGTCCTTCAGGATCATCGGTTGGATGGTGTTGAAAGCACTGGAGAAGTCAAAGAACATGATCCTCACCATATTCCCGGGCTTCTCCAGGTGGGACAGAGAACGGTGAAGGAGGAAGATCACCGCATCCTCCACCCTAATGCCATGCTGGTAGGCGAACTGGAGTGGATCCATCGCTGGTTCCACCAGGGGGCGGAGATGAGCAAGGAGCAGTCTCTCCAGGGTCTTCATCAAGTGGGACGTCAAGGCCACCGGTCTGAAGCTGTTCAGGTCTTTGGGGTGGGAAGTTTTTGGTACAGGTACCACACAAGATGTTTTCCACAGCTGTGGTACCCTCCCCAGTTTCAGGCTCATGTTGAAGATATACGTCACAATCCCACACAGCTGGTCTGCACAGGACTTGAGGAGCTTTGCGCTGATGCCGTCCGGTCCCGACGCCTTCCTCGCCTTGATCTTCCTCAGCTCCGTCCTCACCTGGGTCTTGGTCAGGGTCAGGATGGGGGGCTGTGTGTTGGGAGTGGGGGGGGGGGTGTCGGTGGAGTGGGGAGTGGGTAGCAGGACTTGATTTCTTAGAGGCAGCAGTGGTTGTTGTGCAGACAGGGGGGAGGGCGGTTGGTCAAATCTATTGAAAAACAGATTCAGGTTGTTCGCCCACTCCCTGCCCCCCGTGGCCTGGGGGGAGGTATTCTGGAGCCCCGAGATGGTTTTGAGGTTTCTCCAGACCCCGCTGATGTCGCTCTGTTGCAGCTTGTCCTCCATCTTCTTCCTGAAGCTGTCCTTGCCTTCTCTGATCTTTCTCCTCAGCTCCCTCTGTACGGACTTCAGCATCTCCCTGTTTCCCGACCTGAAGATCCTCTTCTTCTCTCTCAGAAGTGTTTTTATCTCAGGGTTGATCCAGGGTTTGTTGTTTGAGTGACGCCGTATGGTCTTGGTGGGAACGGATTTGTCCACACAGAAGCTGAGGTAGCCCGTGAAGGTGTGAATGAGGCCATCGATGTCCTCACCATGTGGATCGCAGAGCTGCTTCCAGGCAGTGGCTTCAAAACAGTACATGTACATATGTATATTAGCTGCTCTTGCTTGCTTGTTTTTTTTCTTGCCTTCTGATTGTTGCTCTGAGTGTTGCTATCCCTGTGCTGTTGCAATCCTGGAATTTCCCCGTTGTGGGACTAATAAAGGCTTATCTTATCTTATCTTATGTTGCTCTAGAAACTCAAAAACGTCAATGTCTCTTTCTTTATCAACAACACCACTGACAATGACTGCATTAGGGATTTTAACACCATGTTTTTCCACAAAATCCATTTTGGCCGTATATCAGCTGTTTAGTCAGGGGTCAAAACAGAATCCACATCTGTTGTGCAACGCTCCAGACTCCTGGCTGTGCTCGCCAGTTTTTTTATAACACTGTGTCCCTTACTTGTCTCGCCAAATTTTGTAACAATATACAACTGTAACAATAGTATACACAGGGTGGTACAATACTTGCGGGGTAATTGGGGTTAACACCCACTAACACCTGCGCTCGCCAGATTTTTGTGTGTAACCCTTACTAACTAACACCTACTCACTTTAGGTGTAGTACCCTTTTTGGTAGTGGTGTGTTATGGCAATGTATTTACCTTAACTTTTCTACCTGAGGGAAAAGGGATAATTGGGCCAGGTCAGACCGACTCTGGGTTCGTAGGAGCCTGGGAGGTGCAACAACAGACGACACATACACAGCCGTATATGGAACTTGCAACTATGTATATTATTTACAATTATGGACACAAAAATAAATACATAGCACAATAAAAAAAGAAAAAAAAAATCCATAAACTCAAACTTATATTTACAATATTCACAGTCCTGTTTTGGTCCTTTCCAGGTGACTAGTGGAGTCACCTTTAGCAGTTCATAGGGTTCGGGCTTCGGCTCGCCATCCAGATCTGGAGATCCACGCTCTGGTCAAACCAGTCCAAAGGTAAAAAAAAAAAAGAACCTGACCTATAAAATAGGTCAGAACACAAAGAGCTTAGTCTATAATCTAAGTCAATTTCCCCAAATCAACAAATGTGCATAAAAAAAACACATCTACCATTCAAACTCATCAACATGGTGCTACAACGATGAATAAAGTGCATTTGGAACACTTGACATCACAGGACATTTGTGCAGTGTGCTGCACCAAGCTAACATCACATGTAGCACAACAATTTATCACAATTTTGCACTTTAAACACACATAGACCACAGATATAACTTTCATCATCAAGTAGCAATCAAGGGCAAGGGAACTGGGACCTTTGCTAACCGTTACAGCCTTGAAAAATAGCTTTTTCTGATGAAAAAACTAGCCGAATTTAGCATCGGCAGCTAGCGTTTTTAAGCTAGCGATTAGCATTCACATACACAATGAATAAATAGCACTCACCATGCCAAGTGGCTCGTGCTTCAATGGGTTCCCGCGCTCAACGGCGTCGACAACCTTTGGGTCCCAATCTTAAAATTTAATAGACGGGGCATTAGAATTTGGCAATACCGCAATGTCTCATTTCTCATTTTGGTTTAGGCTTACCAATTTCAAGGATTTTATCCAGGCAAAGGCTGCTACCAGCACGCTAGCGTTGTGGAGCATGTAAATGAAGAGGCAGATTTGTTTCAGCCGATTTATTACACATCTCTCACATCAAGCATAGACAGAATGACATTCAAGTAGAAGCTCTTCTCTTAAATACCATGACATTCTTCTAGAATCTTCTCACACACAAAAGATGATCTTCTCGTCCAATCGCAATCAACCCACTCATCCTTAACACCTCCCTGTTATCTAACTAGGGTATCTACAATCTTCTCACACACAAAAGATGATCTGCTCGTCCTTTGTTCTTGTCTAAGATGGTATACAATTAGGCTCTCCCCAGGTTGCCACACCACCACCCCCAGCAACTTAGATAGGACAAAAGGATAACAGTCCACATGCTGTGATAGAACCATTAACATCAGTCCACATGCTGCTTGGCCTTCAGTCTTCTCCCATATCTGCTGTAACCAGAATTCGCCGCCTCCGCGGCTCTGCCCTGCCTTTGGGGGGCTGTTGTTTGGGGGGAAAACCTTTCTCTCTGTCCGTGTGGGTGCTCTGAGGCATCGTCTCTTTGGGGAGCTCCCCGTGGGGGTCTTCCACGCCGAGGGACCCTCGCCAACAGCACTTGCTCGTCTGCCACAGCGAAAGCAGGTTTGAGTCTGTCTATGCCAATTTTTTCCCTCCTACCCCCCAAGTCTAGCAAAAAATGCTTATCCCCTGTTTCCAGCACTCTGAACGGTCCATCATAGGGTGGGCTCAGTGGAGGGCGGTGGGCGTCGTGTCTGACAAAAACGAACTCCGCGTTCTTCAAAGTTTTAGGCACAAAAACGCACGGAAAACTGTGGTGGGCAGGGCCCAGCAGCGTGCCTGTGTCTGCGCTACGCTGCAAAAGCTGAGATGGGCAGCTGCTCGGTGCGGGATTATCTAGCAGAAACTCCCCGGGCAACCGGAGTGGTTGTGCAAAAACGAGTTCTGCCGGGGAAGCTTCCAGATCCTCTTTAGGCACGCAGCGCAACCCCAATAAAACCCACGGTAGCCTGTCTACCCAATTTGCATCCGTCAATGAAGCCCTGAGAGCCGCTTTCAATGATCTATGAAAACGTTCGCATAACCCATTAGCCTGTGGGTTGTACGCAGTTGTGCGGTGAATTGTAATACCCAGGCTGCGGGCCATTGCTGACCAGAGTTCGGAAACAAATTGAGGGCCTCTGTTGGACGTAATGTCTGACGGGACTCTAAAACGCGCTACCCACGTTGTTAAGAAAGTGCGCGCCACCTCCTCGGACGTGGTTGCCACCAGCGGAACTGCTTCCGGCCAGCGCGTGGTGAGGCCCACCATTGTCAGGAGGTGTGTGCACCCCTGTGATGGTGGGAGGGGGCCCACGAGGTCCACGTGAACATGGTCGAACCTCTTAGCCGGAATACGAAACGGCTCCAAGGGAGCCTTCGTGTGTCTGTGTACTTTGGCTCGTTGGCATGCCACGCAGGCTGCCGCCCACTCTTTCACTTGTTTGCGAACGCTCGGCCACACGAATTTCTCCCCCACCATTTTGACCGACGCGCGCACTCCTGGGTGCGCCAAAGAATGAATCGAGTCAAACACGCGGCGGCGCCACGCGGCCGGGACCACGGGACGCGGGCGCCCCGTGGAGACATTGCAGATTAGGGGGGGCATGCCGTCTTGCAGCACCCTGCTCTCCAGCCTTAACCCTGTTGGTCCAGACTGGAGCGCGCGCACGTCCGCGTCACTAACCTGGTCCGCGGCCATGGCTGCGTAATCTATCCCCACGCAGACTGGGGCCACCACGGCACGCGAGAGGCAGTCTGCCACTACATTCAGTTTATCCGACACATGCTGAATATCGGTATTCTGATCGGTATTCTGATCGGTACTCTGAGATCGCGGCCAGCTGTCTCTGCTGCCGGCCCGACCACGGTTCTGAAACCTTGGCCATCGCGAATGTTAGCGGTTTGTGGTCAACGAACGCGGTGAAACTGCGCTCTTCCAGCCAGAACTGGAAGTGGCGAATGGCCAGGTGGAGAGCCAGCAACTCCCTGTCGAACGTACTGTATTTACGTTCACTGTCGCGCAAAGTCCTGCTGAAAAAGGCGAGCGGCTGCAAAGCCCCGGCTACGTGCTGCTCTACGACCGCCCCTATGGCCACATCTGAAGCGTCAGTGGTGAGCGCTATGCGGGCTGTTGGGTCTGGATGTGCCAGCAATGCGGCGTTTGCCAGGGCTGCTTTGACTTCCGAGAACACCCGCTCTCGCTCCGGGGTCCATTCGACCTTATCCGCGGGTTTCTGTTTTTTGAGCACGGCGTACAATGGTTGCATGAGCTGCGCTGCGCGGGGAAGGAAACGGTTATAAAAGTTCACTATTCCCAAAAATTCCTGTAGCGCCCTGGCCGTTTGCGGCCGGGGAAAATCCGCCACTGCACGCACCTTGTTAGGCAGTGGGATTGCTCCTTCGGGAGAGACGTGGTGCCCCAAAAAATCAATATCCGTCACTCCGAACTGACATTTTGCTGGGTTGATTATTAACCCGTGCTCTTCAAACCTCCGGAAAACTGTCATGAGGTGGGTTTCGTGTTCGTCTTCAGACGCGCTGGCTACCAGGATATCGTCCAGGTAGATGAACATGAATGAGAGATCGCGCAGCACTGCATCCATCATGCGCTGGAACGTCTGTGCCGCTCCTTTCAACCCGAATGGCATGTGCAAAAACTTGAATAAACCAAACGGAGTTATTACCGCTGTTTTGGGTATGTCCTCAGCACGCACTGGGACTTGGTGGTAACCGCGGACCAGATCTATCTTGGAAAAAATGCCCGCCCCGGCAAGGTGAACGGAAAAATCCTGTATGTGGGGAATTGGGTAGCGATGGTGCGCTGTGACGTTGTTCAACCTGCGGAAATCCCCGCACGGTCGCCACGAGCCCTCAGCTTTAGGGACCATGTGTAGCGGGGATGCCCATGGGCTGTTTGAGCGCCTGATGATGCCCAACCTTTCCAGATTGGCGAACTCCTCGTGTGCTATGGCCAGTTTAGCTGCGTCCAAGCACCGAGGTCGTGCAAAAACGGGCGGCCAGGTGGTGGTGATAAAATGCTCCACCCCGTGTTTAGCGATGGCTGCCGAAAACGTCGGGACTGTGAGTGCTGGGAACTGGGTGAGCAGTGTGTGGAACTTACCGCCTGCTGCTGTGACATTGGCTTGTGCTGTCGGCCAGGTCACTCGAGCTATACAGGGGAGAGAGTCGAAAGACAGTGCATTAACTAGGCGCCTGTTAGCAAGATCAACCAGTAAATTATGTGCACACAGAAAATCAGCCCCCAGTATATGATAATCCAATGCTGCTATGACAAAAGTCCACTCATATGTACAGCCGTGTAGAGACAAGAGTAGAGTCTTCTCACCAAAGGTCTTAATCTCCAAGCCGTTCGCTGCCACCATCTCGGGGCCACTAGATCCTGCCAGCCGGTCAGCGTAGGTCGGCCGGATGAAACTCTTCTGGGCGCCGGTGTCCACGAGGAAATGCCTCCCCGAGCGTGCATCCGTCAGGTAGAGCAGCTTGTTCTCCTCCCCGAGGGTCGCCGCTGCTACTGACCCTCGGCCTTGGCGTCTTCCTGAGCGCTGGAATTGGCACGGTGGCGTACATCTGCGTGCGTTCTCTCCGAAGCGGCGGTGGTAGGAACAGAGCGTGTCTCTCTGACGCTCCTTGGCCTCCGCTGCTGCTGCCGTCGGTGGCTCCTCGCCTCCTCTGGTCGTCGCACCGAGCTCCGTTGCTGCCGCGATGGTTGTGAACTCCCTGGTGGCGATGATGATCCGGTCTGCTTCCCGGGCTAGCGTACGATAGTCCCGCTCGGCCAGCAACGGCGAATTGGCCAGGGTCGCTCTCACCGCTGTCGGAAGGTTCCGGAGGAAGAGGTGGGCAAACAGAAAGTGGTCATCGTCCGTGCCATTTAACCTCAGCATCTTCTCCATTAGGTCTATGGCCGACCCATCTCCCAACTTGGTCCACGTCAGAAGTCTCTCTGCTCTCTCACCGTCCGAGAGTGTGTAGCGCTGCATGAGCACAGCCTTCAGTGCCTCGTACTTGCTGTCGGTTGGTGGCTGATCGAGCAGGCTCTCTACGTGCTGAGCCGTGTGGGCGTCGAGCGCTGCGACCACATAGTGGAACTTGGTGTCATCTGCCGATATCCCCCGGAGGGCGAACTGCACCTCGAAATAACTGACTGGGACATGTTTAAAGGAGTCACACATGATCTTAATGAGTACACAGACACTGTGAACTCATATATCAACTTTTGTGAGGAGAGCATTCTCCCATTGCGCACCAGGGTGAGGTACTCTAATGATAAGCCCTGGTTCACTGCTAAGCTCAGACAGATCAGAAAGGAGAAGGAAGCTGCGTTGAAAAGTGGAGACAGAGACCGCTACAGAGAGGTCAAATATCGGTTTAACAGAGAGCTGAAGAGAGCTAAATCTGTGTACTCTGAGAGACTCCAGCAGCAGTTCACTGCTAATGACTCGGCTTCTGTGTGGAGAGGACTGAGGCAAATCACCAACTATCGGCCTCAGGCTTCTAAAGGTCAGGATGACAAAGCCCTTTGTCAAAAACTGTCCCAACATTACGCCCGTTTTGACACCTCGTCAGCTGTGTCCAACTCCCCCACTCCACCCAGCTCCACTGCCTCCTCGGCCCCTAATTCATCAAAAGCGGTCCCCCCCTCCTCCTCCTCCCCCCCTGCCCTTGTCATCAGTGAGCAGGACGTGCACAGACAATTCTCCAGACTGAACCCGCACAAGGCCCCCGGGCCGGACGGTGTGTCTCCCTCCACCCTGAGACACTGTGCGAAAGAGCTGGCTCCTGTCTTCACAGACATTTTTAACACCTCCCTTAAGCAATGCCACGTGCTGTCCTGCCTCAAATCCTCCACCATCATCCCTGTCCCCAAGAAGCCACGGATTACTGGACTTAACGACTACAGACCTGTAGTGCTCACCTCTGTAGTCATGAAGTCCTTTGAGCGTCTGGTCCTGTCTCACCTCAAGTCCATCACCACTCCCCTCCTGGACCCGCTGCAGTTTGCCTACCGTGCCAACAGGTCTGTGGACGACGCAGTCAACCTGGCCCTCCACTCCATCCTGCAGCACCTGGACTCCCCGGGAACCTACGCCAGGATCCTGTTTGTGGACTTCAGCTCTGCATTCAACACCATCCGCCCCGCTCTGCTCCAGGACAAGCTGTCCCTGCTCAGCGTGCCTGACTCCCTCTGCAGGTGGATCACCGACTTCCTGACGGACCGGAGGCAGCATGTGCGGCTGGGGAAGTCTGTCTCGGACTCTGTTAGCATCAGCATCGGATCACCCCAGGGCTGTGTACTTTCCCCCCTACTCTTCTCCCTTTATACCAACTCCTGCACCTCCTCCCACCAGTCTGTTAAGCTGATCAAGTTTGCGGACGACACCACCCTCATCGGGCTCATCTCCAACGGCGACGAGTCCGTCTACAGGAAAGAGGTGGCCCAGCTGGTGTTCTGGTGCAGCCACAACAACCTGCAGCTGAACGCTCTGAAGACAGCGGAGATGATTGTGGACTTCAGGAAAGTCACAACCCCCCTGCCCCCCCTCACCATCACAGGCTCTCCCATCACCATTGCAGATTCCTTCCGCTTCTTGGGCACCACCATCACTCGGGACCTCAAATGGGAGCCAACCATCAGCTCCCTCATCAAAAAGGCCCAGCAGAGGATGTTCTTTCTGCGGCAGCTGAGGAAGCTCAAGCTACCCACCAAGATGTTAGTGCAGTTCTACACGGCCATCATCGAGTCCATCCTCACCTCCTCCATAACCGTGTGGTACGCAGGAGCCACTGCCAGGGACAGACTAAGGCTGCAGCGCGTCGTGCGCACTGCTGAGAAGGTGATCGGCTGCAAGCTCCCATCTCTCCAGGACCTGTACATCTCCAGGACCCGGAAGCGTGCAGGCCGGATCATAGCCGATCCTTCACACCCTGGTCACGTACTGTTTGCCCCCCTCCCCTCAGGTAGAAGACTTCGGTCCATTCAGACTAAAACCTCCCGGCACATGAACAGCTTTTTCCCCTCTGCCATCAGACTGCTGAACATTAAGTGACTTATTGACTCTTGTGCACTATATACAGCAGCTCAACCAGACTCATGTCATTCATCACTGTTTTTCTGTTGCATTATCGACTGCACTGTGGTACCCCATATTATCTGCTACTTGCTAATTTATTTAAAACTGCCTTGACTAGTATTACTCATTATTATTATTATTATTATTACTTATTATTCTACACTTATTGCATGTTTTTAGTCTTTTAGTTTTTTAGTTTATCTCTTTATCTCATCATGTTTTTAATGTTGCAGCATGGCACCGAGACAAATTCATAGTTTGTGTACTACATGAACAATAGCAATAAATCTGATTCTGATTCTGATTCTGATTCTGATTCTGATGATGTGGAACCAGGAGCGCAGGTTGTGCTGCCAGAAATCCAGTAGCTTGATTGCGACAGCACATGCGTGGCTGGAGGTTCCCGTCGAGGTCGGCTCCGGGGATCTTGATTCGTGTTCCATGATACGTCTTGGGTCACCAGTGTGGAGCGTGTAAATGAAGAGGCAGATTTGTTTCAGCCGATTTATTACACATCTCTCACATCAAGCATAGACAGAATGACATTCTAGTAGAAGCTCTTCTCTTAAATACCATGACATTCTTCTAGAATCTTCTCACACACAAAAGATGATCTTCTCGTCCAATCGCAATCAACCCACTCATCCTTAACACCTCCCTCTTATCTTACTAGGGTATCTAGAATCTACTCACACACAAAAGATGATCTGCTCGTCCTTTGTTCTTGTCTAAGATGGTATACAATTAGGCTCTCCCCAGGTTGCCACACCGTCGCCATATCACCAAGGACAGTCTCTCTCTCTGGTCTGTGTCTTTCGGCGTCTGGCGTGACTGAGCCAAAAATGCAAGTCATCCCAGACCCAGGGAGAGAGCACTTAACCCATTGGGTGGCATGACCCACCAATGGCACAGCCATTGGTTACAATAAATATCAACACACAATACTAGGAACTTTATCAGAATATTCTAGAAAATGCTCCTAACTATTTATGAATATATATTTATTTAAATATTCATATTCAAATTATGTATTCCCATTGTAAAATGGGTGTTTTTCTTTTTAAAAGTGGTATCAATATTTCTAATTTAATTCACGTTAAACTATCTACTCCCATTGTGAAATGAATGTCCCCCCTTCTTCTTAAAGCGGTATCGACATTCATAATTCCAGTCATGTTTTTAACACTGGGTTACACATGGCATTCCACTCTTCTTGAAGGGCAGCTCTCAGGTCATTGAGGGTGTGGGGTGCAGGGTTATGAGCCTCTACACAGTGACTCAGCTGATCCCACAGGTTGGAGAAAGTGCAAACCACTCCATTTGAGATACCCCAGCCTCCAGCAGCCATTTCCTAATGATGCGACCTTAATGAGCTTGAGCATTGTCATCCATGAAGATGAAATTAGGCCTGTGCTGTTCATGCAGGGGCACAATGACAGGATTAATTATGCTATTCAGGTAGTATTGGCTTGTCACTGTACCATTCACAAGGTGTAAGGGCAGTTCTGTATTGATTAGACACACCTGCCCAGACTGTAACACTACCACCACCAAAGGCTCGTCTGGTGAAAACAGTGGCTGATGCATAGCGCTCTTCTTGATGTCTCCAACATTTTGGCGGCGATCATTTCTGCTCAACATGAATTGACTTTCATCAGAGAACAGCACTGAGGCACACTGGTCCCTTGTCCAGCGTAAATGCTCCCTGGCCCATGCAAGACACTTGAGTGCCTCTCACCTTCCTTAAATGTGCCTGGAGTTGAATGGCATTCATCATCCGGTTCCGCAGAGCACTGTGTCATGTGCTGGCGAGCTCTCGCCCCGTCCTTCCCGTTTCGCCTGTCTCCTCATCAGACGCACCTGCTGTTTCCTGCTGGGCCAGTGTTTATAAGGAAGCTCTCTTCAGTGATTCAACGCTGGCTCGTTTGGGTATACTGTGTTAGCAGACAGCTCATCAAGTAAGCGGTTGTGTTGTGGGAGACCTTACCTTACACACATTCTCCTTTCCTTCTCTTCCAGGTTGCTGCCAACGTAGCAGTGTGTCTTCAGGGATTTGGTGCGCTCGCCAGCCTGTTGCTCCACCACTACGCAGCTCATCTACTCCACCCAGTCAGACTCCACGACTCATTCCCCTACCAGTAGTTCTGACCCGCTGGTTCCTCTCCTTCGCTGGGTTCTGTGCCGGTCATTTCTCTCCTCCCACATAAGTGGTATAAATTAGGTTTCCATATTTCCCCTCCATTCCTCACTAATCAGCCATCTTCTCACCCTCTACAGGTTTGCTGCTCCTCTGGCGAGCGACTGACTTTTTCCTCAACTTTGTGGTTTTGAAAATTCAATAAAAGGTCAAACATTCTTTGTGTGTGTTCTTTTGGTGATTGCACTTTCCACTCAGGCTGCTTGTCCAATCAATATGACACACTGTTCACAATGAAGCGGTCATTAGTGTGGGATGTGGTCAAAGGACATCCACTTCTATGCCTTTCTGTGACTCTTCCAGTCTCTCTGTATTTCTGTTGTAACCTGCTGCTGACACTCTGCGGCACTCTAAGCTCAGTGGCCACTTCCCTCTGAGAACATCCTGTTTGAAGTCTCACAATGGTGAGGCACTGTTAATCAGTTGTTAGGTGTCGTCTTGGTCTCATGATGCCAAAATGTGAACAGCATGATGCAGAGGACTGTTTAAATACCAATTCTAATTGAACCAGCATTTTTTTTTTTGGCTGATTCATAGATCAAACACCTGTTGTGAATTTTGGACATTAATCACCTTGTTAGAGAACAGCAAGTTATGCAAAAAGTACAGAAACATGGAACAGTTGAACATGTGCATTCCAAAGGTTAGAGAAGGTCAAATTAAGATAAGATAAGATAAGATAAGATAAGATAAGATAAGATAAGATAAGATAAGGTAAGCCTTTATTAGTCCCACAATGGGGGAATTCCAGGATTGCAGCAGCAAAGGGATAGCAGCACTCAGAGCAATAGTAAATAAGATAATAAGATAAAAAGATAAGAACTGGTTAGCCAGAGCAGTAAAAGAGTATATACATATGTATACAGTTATATACACAGTGCAGGAGCATTGCAGCTAGATGATATCAACAGCATTACAGTTAGTTAAATTACCTGGCAGAATATAAATATGTACCCAGACAGTATATTTCACATTTGAATCAACAGTGTTGTTGCCACCCTCAATAATAATTGTAATTGTCTTAGTTGTGTATTGGAGGGGACTGTGGGCACCTAGCACACGTGTGGGCACCCAGCACAATGCAGACTGATAATATTCATGCTCAGCAGGGATTGCATACAAACAGAAAGCCCCTTGGGGGACAACCAGTTAATCACGCGATTGATATGTGTGGACTGATATCAATATGTAAATGTTCCTTGCATTCTCTTTTGTCCTATTGTTATACATCCCCGGAGTAAGGAGAGAAGTCTGGCGCCAGTTAATCAAAGCAATTGATATGTATTGACTGTTATGTATATCAATATGTAAATGTGCCATGCATTCTCTCTTGTCTGTAAATGTGCTGACTTTACATGCCTTAGGTAGCTCACTCACAATGCACTCAGAGCGCACACACAGCACACGGTGCTGCAGTGTGTCTCATGATGGAGGAATAAAAACTCTTAAACCTTCAGCATCGCCGTGTCCGCCTGCACTTATTTTAAGCCTCCACACTGGTGACCTGACGTGAATGGACTGTCTCTCCCTTCTGCAGCGCTGTGGACTATTTTAAGCCTCCACACTGGTGACCCTGACGAAGAAGGAACACGAGGCGAACACTCCGGAGATGACCCGGACGGGAAGCCTCAGAACGCGTCACGGTGCTCCCCTCGCCTGATTTTTTACCTCCACACTGGTGACCTGATGAGGGAGAATGACTGTCTGCTGCCTCTCACCGCGCTGTGGATCCCAGAGGACCAGAGATTGCCTACATCTTTCGCATCCACATGGGAGCGTGTGCGCCTTGACCTCTCTCCACGATGCGACCTCCTGTGCCGAGAGCGCAGCGCTGGGACCGAGACGCATGCAACCTTCTGATCAGTGACATGAGCGAACGCACAGAAACAGTCTGAACAAGGAAGACCATCGACGCCGACTGCGCTGATTTCCATCAAGCTCCCTGCCCCTGACTTCAACTCTTGACAATGGACCTTCTGCGCAACTTTCAGCTATGTGGTCACTGCGCCAAGCGCGAGCCATGCACAGGACAATACCGGCTCCACAGACTGATACATCGTTCTCCACCGCTGCACAGGCCTGAGAAAAACGGCCGATCGCCACCCTCAGAACCTTCAGGGCTGCTCGCGCACCTGGAGCGGACATGCAGCCCCCACACAGGACTTTGTATGGGTTTCTCAGCCGCGGCACACATTGGGAATTTGGCCGATTGCTTTTTCCGATGACTTTAGGACTGTTTCCCGCACCTAAAGCCAAACTGCCGAGTCCCTGACACAACTTCAGTTTTTCACAGCCACTATGCATCCTCGGGGAATTTGGCCACTCGCCTTCCCCACATCCTCACTGGACCAAAACACGAGAGAAGTCAGAGATATAATTTTTTCACAGCCGCTGTGGATCTCCGCCACATTTAACGGGAAAAGTTCCTCACCATCGCGGATCCACACGCAATTTTTGCGCGGCCCAGACACCACGTCCCGGGCCGGCACTTGCTCACTCCCACCCCCTCCACCTCCTCCTGCACAGAGCTTTTCCCGCACCCCACTCCCAAAGCCGGCCGATCGCCGTCTTGTTCCATTATGCATAACTGCACATTGGCCCGTGCACCGACGATCAACGGCCGTTCTACGTGCTGGAACTCGGAGCGGAGCACACTGCCCTTTTCCACCCCCACGGACTGACATGCCCTCCGCCAGTTCTACCGGAGCTGGAGCCAAACGACGGGGGGGGGGGGGGGGGGGGTGTCACAACCCCATCTGACCATTCTAGGGGGAGCGGTGTGGGCACCCAGCACACGTGTGGGCACCCAGCACAATGCAGACTGATAGTATTCATGCTCAGCAGGGATTGCATACAAACAGAAAGCCCCTTGGGGGACAACCAGTTAATCACGCGATTGATATGTATGGACTGATATCAAAATGTAAATGTTCCTTGCATTCTCTTTTGTCCTATTGTTATACATCCCCGGAGTAAGGAGAGAAGTCTGGCGCCAGTTAATCAAAGCAATTGATATGTATTGACTGTTATGTATATCAATATGTAAATGTGCCATGCATTCTCTCTTGTCTGTAAAAATGTGCTGACTTTACATGCCTTAGGTAGCTCACTCACAACGCACTCAGAGTGCACACACAGCACACGTTGCTGCAGTGTGTCTCATGATGGAGGAATAAAAACTCTTAAACCTTCAGCATCACCGTGTCTGCCTGCACTTATTTTAAGCCTCCACAGGACGATCTTTATTGTGTAAAGTTGTTGCATTTAGCACATTTAATATGACCTCTATGAGCAGCACCAGTTAGATTATAAAGTCTGACAGCTGTAGGTAGGAAGGACCTGCGGAACTTATCCCTCAAGGACTTAGGATGGTACAGTCTACCAGTAAATGAGCCCCTTAGTGCATTCAGCGTATCCCGCATGGGGTGGGACTCGGACTCCAGCAGAGATGACAGCTTTGCCACTATCCTCCTCTCTCTTATCTTCTCCACTGGGTTGAGGCAGCACCCCAGAACAGAACTTTTTTGATCAGCCTGTTCAGTCTCTTCCTGTCAGCTGCCGTGATGCCGCTGCCCCAGCAAACCACTCCAAATGTGATGGCTGATGCCACCACTGAATCATAGAAGGCCTTCAGGAGTGCCCCTGGCACTCCAAAATACCTGTCTCCTCAGGAGGTACAGCCTGCGCTGCCCCTTCTTGTAGAGCATGTTAGTGTTGTGTGACCAGTCCAGGTTATTGTTCAGGTGAACACCCAGGTACTTGTAAGATGTCATCATCTCAAGGTCTGTTCCTTGGATGTTTACTGGTGCTGTGGGGGGTTGTCCTCACCTGCGGCAGTCCACCATCAGTTCCTTGGTTTTCCTTGCAGTGATCTGGAGGCAGTTCCGCAGGCATCAGTCCACAAAGTCCTGGATAAGTCCTCTGTACTCTGCATCATCCCCATCAGAGATGAGGCCAACGATTGCAGAGTCATCAGAGAACTTCTGTAGATGGCAGTGTGGTGTATTGTGTGAAAAGTCAGCAGTGTAGAGAGTGAACAGGAAAGGAGCCAGAACTGTTCCCTGGGAGGAAAACAGTTGATGATGGTGTCAGACACACAGTCCTGGATTCTCACAAACTGTGGTTGGTCTGTGAGGAAGTCCAGGATCCACAATGACAGGTGCTGGTCCACCCCTGCACACAGCAGCTTGTCCCTCAGGATCATTGGTTGTATGGTGTCGAAAGCACTGGAAAAATCAAGAACATGATCCTCACAGTGCTCCCAGGCTTCTCTAGGTGGGACAGGGAACAGTGTAGGAGGAAGATCACTGCATCCTCCACCCCGATGCCATGCTGGTAGGCAAACTGAAGTGGATCCATCGCTGGTCCCACCAGGGGACGAAGGTGGGTGAGGAGCAGCCTCTCCAGGGTCCTCATTAGGAGTGATGTGAGGACCACTGGTCTGTAGTTGTTCAAGTCCTTGGGGTGCGGGAAATAATCAGGCAGATAGGTCCAGAGTAGAACAGGCTTTATTCATCTCTCTCTCACATTCTCCAGAATCACAAGCATCAAAAGAGTCACAGGTCACAGGCACCTCTCCTTTCATAGCATACAGCTCGATCAGCCTTCTGTGGTGCTGCATTAACATGAAAGCCTTTGCAATTCCCATTCTCTTTGTCACTGTTTGCATCAACACACCAACCCCCTCATCAACACACAAACCCCCCCATGACGATTCCCCTTGTCCTTCCATCTGAATGGAAACATACTGACATACTGAGTGCCCCCCCCCCCCCCCCAGAAACTCAGACTGAGCCTTAACCCTCATGTCCTTTGGGCTTCACCCTACATCCATTGCGGCTGTAACGGGGGGTCTGCGGCTCTGAGGCGCTGATGTGCCGGTGGGGGGCTCTTGGGGGTGCGTCCGTCTGTGGGGGAACATTGGGAGGGGGGGAAACATCTTTAGCATGCCATTGTGACTGACCTGACGAGTCATTTACCAGGGGAGTTCTCAGTGGGGGTCGTCCGCGCCGAGGAGCTTGGGCCAACGCTACCTGCTCATCTGCTAAAACGAAGGTGGGCTTAAGCCTGTCTATACAGATTGTTTCCCTGCGTCCCCCCAAGTCTAACACAAAATGTTTCTCCCCGGGTTCCAACACTCTGAATGGGCCATTGTAGGGCGGGCGCAAGGGGGTCCGATGGGCATCGTGCCTGACAAATACGAACGCCGCGTCCTTCAAGGTCTTTGGCACAAAAATGCGTGGAAAACAGTGGTGGACCGGACTGGGTACCATCCCTGTCATTGCGCTATGCAGTGAAAGCGGGGATGGATCAGTGTTTGGTGCAGGGCTGTCCGGCAAAAATTCCCCTGGGAGCCGCAGCGGCTGGGAAAAAACCAGCTCTGCTGGGGAGGCTGCCAAATCCTCCTTCAGTGCCGAACGCAACCCTAATAGAACCCACTGCAACCGGTCCACCCAATTTGCATCCGTAAGCGAAGCCCTGAGCGCTGCTTTAAGTGACCTATGGAAAAGCTCGCATAACCCATTAGCCTGGGCGTTGTACGTGGTTGTGCAATGAAGTGTGATGCCCAGGCTCCGGGCCATGATGGACCAGAGGTCGGAAACAAACTGCGGGCCCCGATCGGACGTGATATCCAAAGGGGCGCCGAGACATGCCACCCATGTCGTCAAAAAAGCATGTGCAACATCTGCGGACGCGGGGGAAGCTAGCCAAACTGCTTTGGGCCAGCACGTGGTGCGGTCCACCACTGTCAGGAGGTGTGTGAACCCTTGCGATGGCGGGAGGGGGCCCACGAGGTCCAAGTGAATGTGGTCGAACCTCTTGCCTGGGATATGGAACGGCTCCAAGGGGGCCTTTGTGTGCCTGTGCACTTTGGCTCCCTGGCACACTATGCAGGCTGCAGCCCACTTTTTCACCTGTTTGCGCAGGCTCGGCCAGATGAACTTTGCTCCCACCATTTTGACTGACGCGCGCACTCCTTGGTGCACCAGGGAGTGAACCGACTCAAAAACGCGGCGACGCCAAGCACGTGGGACTACCAGGCGTGGGCGGCCCGTGGAGACGTCACACATTGGGGGGAGCCCCATCTTGCAGTACTCAGCTCTCCAGCCTTAACCCTGGTGGTCCATACTGGAGCAAGCAAACGTCCGCATCACCGATCTGCTCAGCGGCCATGACCATGTAATCTATCCCCACATAGACTGGGGCCACTAATGTGCGTGAGAGGTAGTCCACCACCATGTTGAGTTTACCAACCACATGCTGAATGTCGGTTGTAAACACCGACATCGCAGCCAGCTGTCTCTACTGCCGGCCCGACCATGGTTCCAAAACCTTGACCATAGCGTACGTTAGCGACTTGTGGTCCACGGACGCAGTGAAGGTGCACCCTTCCAGCCAAAACTGGAAGTGGCGTATGGCCAGGTGGACAGGCAGTAACTCCCTGTCGAACGCGCTGTATTTATGCTCACTGTTGTGCAAAGACCTGCTAAAAAAAGCAAGCGGCTGCCAAGAACCTGCAATGTGCTGCTCCACGACGGCCCCTATGGCCACGTCCAATGCGTCGGTAGCGAACACTATCCAAGCCGCCGGGTCCGGGTGCGCCAGCAGTGCGGCGTTCGTCAGGGCTGTTTTAACCTTGGAAAACGCCTGCTCTCGCTCAGGAGTCCAGTCGACTCTATCCGCCAGTTTCCGTTTCTTAAGCGCGGCGTACAACGGCTGCATGAGCTGGGGTGCGCCGGGGAGGAAACGGTTGTAAAAGTTAACCATCCCCAAAAACTCCTGCAGTGCCCTGACCGTCTGAGGCCGGGGAAAATCTGCCACTGCACGCACTTTGTCCAGTAAGGGGATCGCGCCCTCCGGTGAGATGTGGTGGCCCAAAAAATCGATTCCCATCACCCCGAACTGGCACTTTGCCGGGTTGATTATTAATCTGTGCTCCTCCAACCTCTGGAAAACTGTCCTGAGGTGGGCTACGTGTTCGTCCTTGGACGCGCTGGCCACCAGGATGTTGTCCAGGTAGACGAACACAAACGGCGGATCGCGCAACACCACCGTTGGAATGTCTGCGCCTCGCCTTTTAACCTGAAAGGCATGAGTAAAAACTCAAACAGGCCAAACGGGGTTATTACTGCCGTCTTAGGTATGTCCTCAGTGTGCATCGGGACCTGGTGGTAACTGTGGACCAAGTCTATCTTGGAAAAAATGCATGCCCCGGTGAGGTGAACGGAAAAATCCTGAATATGTGGGATCGGGTAGTGGTCGTGTACTGTGGTGTTGTTCAATCTGTGGAAATCTCCGCACGGTCGCCACCATCCCTCGGCTTTAGGAACAATATGTAGCGGGGATGCCCATGGGCTGTTTGAGCATCTGATGATGCCCAATTTTTCCAAGTTGGCAAACTCCTCATGGGCTATGGCCAGTTTAGCTGCGTCCAGGCACTGAGGTCGTGTGAAAACGGGCGGCCCTGTGGTGGTAATGAAGTGCTCCACCCTGTGTTTAGTGACGGTCGCCGAAAATGTCGGGACCGTGAGTGCTGGGAACTGGGTGAATAGTGTGTGGAACTTACCCCCTGGAGCTGTGACGTTGGCTAGCGTTGCGGGCCCGCCTCCTCTAGCTGTACAGGGGTGAGAATCAAAAGATATTGCATTAATTAGGCATCTGTTAGCCACATCGACTAGTAGACCGTGTGCACACAAAAAATCAGCGCCCAAAATGGGGAAGCTGCATGCCGCTATGACGAATGTCCATTGGTATGTACAGCCATGGAAGGATACAGTCAGTGTCCTCTCACCAAAAGTCTTAATGTCTGAGCCATTTGCGGCCATCAGCTCGGGGCCGCTAGCTCTCGCCAGCCGGTCTGCATAGGACGGCAGGATGAGACTCTTTTGGGAGCCGGAGTCCACAAGCAACCGTCTCCCTGAGCGTGAGTCTATCACATAGAGCAGCTTGCTCGCTTCACCGGCGGTCGCAGCTGCTACCGACTGCTGGCCCTGGCGTTTCCAGAGCGCTTGAATTGGCATGGTGGCAAGCATCGGCGTGCGTCCTCTCCAAAACGGCAATGGTAGAAGCAGAGTGTCTCTCTCCGGTGCTTCTTGGCCTCCACTGCAGCCACCATCGTTGGCTCCTCGCCCCTGCTGGCTGTCTTGCTGGGTTCCAACACCGCTGCGTTCACTGCGAGGGCTCTGGTGGTGAGGATAATCCGATCTGCCTCTTGTGCTAGCGCCCGGTAGTTGCACACGGCCAGCAGCGGTGAATTGGCAAGGACCGCCCTGGCCGCCGTCGGGATGTTCCGGAGGAAAAGGTGGGCAAAGAGGAAATGCCTGTCATCTGTGCCCATCAACGCCAACATCTTCTCCATTAACTCGACTGCCGACCCATCTCCCAACTCAAAGCGCATCAGGAACCTTTCCACTCTCTCGCAGTCTGAGAGCCAATAGCGCCGGATCAGCGCGGTTTTGAGAGCCTTGTATTTGTTGTGGGCTGGGGGCCGTTGGAGCAGGCTCACTACCTGCTGAGTTGTGCGTGCGTCCAGTGCTGCAACCACGTAGTAGTATCTGGTGTCATCCGCTGTTATTCCCCAGAGCACGAACTGGGCCTCGGTATGGAGGAACCAAGACTTCAGGTCGTGTAGCCAAAAGTCTGGGAGCTTGACCGAAATGGCGCACGTGCTGCTGGCACCTCCCGTCCGAGTCGTCTCCGGGGTGTTCGCCTCGAGTTCCATTGTGCGTCAAGGGTCACCAGTGTGGAGAGAGAAACAATCAGGCAGATAGGTCCAGAGTAGAACAGGCTTTATTCATCTCTCTCTCTCACATTCTCCAGAATCACAAGCATCAAAAGAGTCACAGGTCACAGGCACCTCTCCTTTCATAGCATACAACTCGATCAGCCTTCGGTGGTGCTGCATTAACATGAAAGTCTTTGCAATTCCCATTCTCTTTGTCACTGTTTGCATCAACACACCAACCCCAGCATTAACACACAAACCCCCCATGACAATTCCCCTTGTGCTTCCATCTGAGTGGAAACATACTGACATACTGAGTGGCTTCCCCACAATGTCATCTTATACAGGTAACTGAAAGGGCACAAATGAATTCAGGCATCCAACGTTTCACAACATTTATTAATATGTTTTTAAACAATAAAAACAAAACACATTTACAACCTAAAATTAACTGGAGCTGACATAAATAACTGCTGGAGCTTAACCTCTTGCACTCCGGGATACCGCGGGCGGTCATGTCTCTGCGTACTAGTGCGCCCTTGATCCGTCGATCCATCGCCTGGATCGACGGAGTCCTGGATGGCGGTGGAGCTTGAGCTCAGGCAAGTTTCATTGTCTCAATTTTGGAGAGATCTTGTCAGGCTCTTGCTGGGGAGAGCCAGTTGCAGCCATCAGCTTCACCTGAGCTCACCTCGCCGGGCTCAACTGCTGCCAGTGACCCTGACCCTGTTTCTTTGCCTCTCTTGCCTGAGCTTTTCCCCAGGGTCACCGAGGATCATCCAGCTCTGCCAGAAGTCTCCGTGGGTCCCGGATCGCCGCCTGAGATCCCCATAGGTCCAACTCCTCCTGCTGACATCGTCACGGGTGCTCCATTCCAGCCCGGGACCTCCATGGGTGCTGCTCCCCCTCCAGATGAGGTCTTCGTGGGTGCTCTGTCCCAGCCCGGGACTTCTGAGGGTGCTGCTTCCCCATTGGCTAAAGTTGTCACAGGTGTTCCGGGACCTCCATGGGCGCACCTCCTCCTCAGTCCGGATCTCAGTGGGTGCTGGGTCCTAGTCGAGGACTGGTGTGGGTGCTGTGCCCCAGCCTGAAACCAACTTGGGTGCTGCACTCCAGAGTGGGCCCACCGTGGGCGTTATACTCCAGCCCGGGGGCCACTGTGGGTGCAGCTCTGGCCTAGTCTGGGTCCACCGATGGTGCAGCTCTGGCCTAGTCCAAGCCCACCAAGGGTGCAGATATGGCCCAGTCGGGGCCCACCACGGGGGCAGCTCTGCTCCAGCCCGGAGCCACCACGGGTGCTGCAATGTCCCAGTCCGGGACGACCAAAGGTGCTACAGGCCCGTCCGAGGGCGTCGTGGTCCCCCCTCCTCTGCCTGATGCCATTGTGGTTCCCTCTCCTCTGCCAGAGACCGTCGTTGTTCCCCTTCCTCTGCCAGAGACCGTCGTGGTTCCCTCTCCTCTGTCCGAGTCCATCGTGGTTCCCTCTCCTCTGCCCGAGGTTGACATGGTTCCCTCTCCTCCACCTGATGTCATTGTGGTTCCCTCTCGTCCACCTGACATCGTCATGGTTCCCCCGACTCCTCTACTGTTCTCACAATTAGCTCTTCCCGTTGGGCAGCAACCTTCTGGACCACCCCTTCTGGTCAGGTGGTTGAAAAACTCTGGCAGATGGCCCAACAGGCTGTGCCATGGAGTTGGGTGGCCCACATTCTCTGGGAGGCCACCCGATTTGTTCCATCATGCCATCTGGCAGGCCTGGGACTCTGGTCACCCGCCTGAACTGTCCAGCTCTTCGGTCCAGGGGACTTAGGGGGTTTGGGTTTGCCTGGTGTGGGTTCTGAGCGGGTTTTTGTTTTGTTCCCCCCTAGCCTATCCCCCCCACCACCCACTTGGGTTGGGTTATCGTTGTGCTTCTATTGGTGGTGGTGGTGTGTGTGTGTGTGTGGGGGGGGGTTGCCTTGCTCAGTCTCAAGGCTTTTTCTTTATATTTATATATTTGTTGTATTTTGTGCTTTTTGGGTTTCTGTATTCTTGTACTGCTTGCTATTTTCCTATTTATGTTTTAGTTTTGTTACACTTTTATTCTGTATTAATTTACATTTATATTTCAGTCTGCATTTGTTGATATCTTATTCTTTAGATCTTAACTGTTGAGTTGACAGCTGTCAGTAGCGTTTCGGAGTTTTGTGCTTTGTGTGGGCGTCACCTCTGTCAGCTGTCAGCTTCAGCCGCTCTCCTCTCATTGCCCCCAGCTGGTCTTATTATGAATCATTGGTTCCTTTTGCATGCTCATGTGACCCACACCTGTGGTTACTTATGTAAATTGTTTTTGATCCTATTTAAGGGCAGTTATTTTCATTTCTTGTTGCCGCAGTCTTGTTTGAGTCTCTCCTCATCTCCACCAGAGCCCTGCCTCGCTCTGGTGCACTAAATCTGTAAGTTACCCATTTGTTTGGGGTTTTTTTCTGTTAAGAGCACTGTATGAACTTACGTTGTGTTATTTTCAATAAACCGCACAAACTCACAGTTCAGCGCATGGGTCTCACCTCTCTGCCCCAAAGAGCAATTCAACTTTTTTGTTTTTTAAAGGAGCCACCATGTCTAGAGTCTTATGCAGAAAAGCTGTAACACCATCTACCATGCTATCAATTACAGAAGGAGCAAGCTCTCCATAGCTTATCTCCATTGTGTTGACACATGGCTTTGAGGAAACAGTCTGCTTAAATTTGGTAACAGCATCATCTGAGAGACATCTATTGTAGTAATATTTTTCTTTAGGAGTCAAATAGTCAGAAATAGTGAGCTCAAAAGTTAACAGATAATGGTCTGACAGTACAAGGTTACGAGGGGACACTACCAGATTTTCTATTTCTATGCCATATGTCAGAACAAGGTCCAACGTGTGGTGGAGATATTGGGTAGAATTTCCTACTTTCTGAGAAAACCCCATTGAGTCTAATATTGAATTAAATGCCATATTAAGGCAATTACTATCTACATCTACATGTATATTAAACTCTCCTGACCTAAACCCCATAGAGAATCTATGGAGTATTGTCAAGAGGAAGATGAGAGACACCAGACCCAACAATGCAGACGAGCTGAAGGTCACGATCAAAGCAACCTGGACCTTCATAACACCTCAGCAGTGCCACAGGCTGATCACCTCCATGCCACGCCACATTGATACAGTAATTAATCCAAAAGGAGCTCCAACCAAGTATTGAGTGTGTACATGGACATACTTTTCAGTCAGTCCACATTTGTATTAAAAAACTTTTTTTTTTTAAATTAATTTCATGTAATATTCTAATTTTTTGAGAAACCGAATTGGGGGTTTTCATGGGCTGTAAGCCATAATCATAAAAATTAAAATAAATAAACACTTGAAATATATCACTCTCTGTGTAATGAATCTATATAATATATGGGTTTCACTTTCTGAAATGAGTGACAAAAAATATTGAACTTTTTCATGATATTCTAATTTTTTGAGATGTACCTGTCCACGACACCACAACCATGCTGACTGGATAACATGCAGCATTAGGACTTGTCAGTCACCACAGTGTTCCCTGGACAAAACAAGGAAGTGAAAAATGACAAATTTGACAAAAGAGAAATGTGAAGATGTAATGCTTAAAAAAATGATACTGTAATGTGCCCTAGGTCTTCAGGATAATTCGCCATATGTGGAGAATGAGGTGCATGAGCCAACTGGGTGGAGCGTCAGTGGGGACTGGGTCTGACAAATCAACACAGTGCATGCCGGGAGAAGCAGCAGCCAGACACGACATGGCTCAAAGGCACGCTAACTGATGGCGATAAAAAAAAGTCATTTTCAATAAAGTGAAAATAAAGATAATGCGTGGAGTGTGCTTTTGCCCTGAGGCTGATTTATCATGGAAAACAGCTGAGCTCTGTGGTTTGAGCGATCAGCTGATTGGATCCACCGGTCTTCTGACATTTTTGCATATCTATCAGAACAGCTGATACACGTACAGGACATAAAGCAGAATTGAATTAGTGTTTCTCTCTCTAGTGGTGTGCACAATATAAAAAACAAAAGGAATAAGACTGGGAAAAACAACAGCAGTCCATCTACAGTAATATTACCCGTAGTGCAAATGGCGACAAAAGATAGACAAGATTTAATGGTTAAAAAATTATACCATAATGTTGCTGTGATTGAGTAGGTTTAATGGATAATTCGGCATGAAGAACATGAGGTGCACGGGGGGATGGGGGGTGGCTGGTTGGGAAGCAGCAGCTGAACCTGTGGATCACAGTCCTTTGCAGGTATACGAGTAAAGCAGCAGCCAATGGGTCTCAAATATTTGTAAACGTGCCCTGTTATAGTACTGCATGAGTTTATTGATAATACACAGAAGAAATTCAGGATTACACTGAACTCCCTTACTGAACAGTGATATAAACTAAAATAATTATAATGACTGAACAACTCCCATTCCCCAAAGTGCAAGATACACTGTTGTCTTGAATATAAGTGATAAAAGATCACACAAATAAGTGATCTGACAAACAAACAAGGGATCTGAAACAGTCGCTAATATTGGATGTCCCATTTATTTTCAATATTTAGGTATTCTGTAATTAATATTCACACAATCAAATAAATCTTTACGTGCCATTTACTCTCTTTTATATTTGTCAAAGTCTAACAAGTGATCGCCTACACAGAGGCTACACCTCTTTTTATTCCACTTTCAAACACGGCCTACATTTGGGCCTGTAAAGCCTGATTGGGGTACCTGTTTCAGACAGGAATACTTGCGTTCTACAAGCAATGCATTCATCAAAGCAGTCGTGGGCAACAATGACTGTTTCATTTAGGTCTGGTCAGATTCCTCCACACAGCTCTGTCCTTAGCCTTCCGCTGCCAGGAACTCCTGCCTATGTCCAACTTCTTCAAGTTTCTTTTTACAGTGTCTTTAAATCTGAGCCTTGGTCTACCCTGATTGCGTTTGCCCTCGCATAACTGTGAGTAGAGTAACTGCCAAGGGAGACGCTGGTGGTCCATCCTCTCAACATGTCCGAGCCATCTCAGGTTCATCTGTATTAGCATGTCCTCCAATGATGGTAGACCAGCCTGTTTCAACACTTCTATGTTGGTTTTCTTGTCTTTCCATGAGATGTTCATTATGGCTCGAAGGTGTCTCATCATGTATGCGTGGAGTTTCTTCACCTGCACTCTGTAGACAGTCCAAGTTTCAGCACCATACAATAGAGTAGCCAGTACTGTTGCTCTGTACACTTTGCATTTCACACGGATAGACACATGTCGATTGTTCCACAGTCTCTCCCTCAAGTTTCCAAACACAGCACTCGCTCTTCCCATTCTGAGACATAGTTCAACCTCCAGCCTAGCATTCTCTGAAACAGTACTCCCTAGGTACTTGAAAGTCTTGCACTTGACTAGTGGCTCTGTACCAATGCTGATCTCTTCTGGTAGTGATGTTGATAACTGGAACTTTGGTGGCTGATAAAGGCACTCTGTCTTCTTGATGTTGATTTGGAGGCTGAATTGGCTAGCTGCACTTGCAAATTTCTCCACTAAAGATTGCATATCTTCCACACTGTGTGCAACTAGAGCACTGTCATCGGCAAAGAGCATTTCTCTTACTACCTTTATTGATGTCTTACTCTTGGCTTGGTTCCAAGGTTGTCATAGCCAGGAGCGGCACTGGGGTTAAGCTCCCAGTGCTCATAAAATGCTCCTTATGGCGTGCGTCTCGAAAAGCCTCTGACAACTAAGTCCAACTCCTAGCCTGCCCGTGTGGTTTAGTCTCTAAGCCCGGCGGAACTGCTTTTACTAATAGGAGAAGGGGCGAGGGCGGATCTCTGGCGCCTTAAAACCAGATGCTTCGGGTAGATGGTGGCTCGTCAACCTGGGAAGGTAGCCCCTCTAGGGGAAGGTAAACCCTGATTTCAAACATCCGCTGCCTTGTGGCACACCCGGTCACGGGAAAGGCTTTGGGAGTCAACCCTGAGGAAAAATCTGGAGTCGGAGCCCCTAAGGCAGTTCTCTGTTGTGCTCAACATCGTTCTGGCAGCTCCTGCGACAGCGCTGGTGCCAAACTATAGCAGCCCTGCTGTTCCTTTGGATTCTTCAGTGACGTGGAGATGGGGGACATGCTGCATGGGTAACATCTTGTCCTCCATATCTTCCTGCCCAGGCTTGAATCCTACCAACACCCAACGCTGGAAAGTAGAACACCGGTGCACATCGGCCTGTTCAGCAGCAGGCGGTGCTGTTCCAGCAGAGTAGACGTTTAGGATTCTCTTCCATGGTCATCATAGACCGACGGAGGCCGACGACTCTTGGCTTTAAACTGTGCCACATTGAGCAAGTCTGCTTCTTTCCTTGTTTGAATGTATACTCCTTCTGAAGTGTCTTTGAAGGCCACCTCAAGCATGGCTGCCAGATATAGCGAGAAGAGTGTAGGCGCCAGCACACACCCTTGTTTCACCCCGTTGCTTACTGAAAAGTCTTTAGATACTGAACCACTCATTGCCACGTTTGCTTGCATACCTGTATGGAGCGCCTCGATCAGGCTGACAAACTTCTCTGTACAACCATATTTCTTGAGCACCTGCCAAAGTCCTTGTCACGAAACAGTATCGACGGCTTTACTAAAGTCTATGAAGACTACATAAAGCGGCATGTTCTGTTCGATACACTTTTCTTGAACTTGTTTCAAGCAGAAAATCATGTCCATTGTGCTTCTTCCACTTCTAAAGCCGCACTGGGTTTCCGGTAGTACATTCTGCAAGATGTGTTCACTGAGTCTGTTAAGTAGTACACGTGAGAGAATCTTACCAACAGTGGCTAGCAGTGATATACCTCAATAATTTCCACAATCTTTCCTGTCACTTTTCTTGAACAAAGGCACAATATTTGCATCCTTCCAGTCTTGAGGTACTTTCTGGGCATCCCATATCTCTTGGTGGTTCATGCAGACTTGATACAGCTGGTCGCTGCAATAGAGCTTCTTTAGCCTCTTCAGTGAGATCTCCAAGGTTGTTTAGTAGTTGGTCAAAGTGGTCTGCAAATCTGTCCGGGATCTTGTCTTTCTTCTGCAAAACCGTTTCACCATCCATAGCCTTTAGTTGGATCAATCCTCTTGGTTTAGGACCGTAGATTTCTCTCAAACCTGTGAAGAATGTTTTCATGTCCTTCCTGTCTGCTGCAGTTTGAAGTTTCTCCGCTTTTTCATCCCACCAGTTGGACTTCATCTCTCTGGTGTACTTCTGTAGCTCACTCTGAGTCTTTGAGTATTTCATCTTCTTCGACCTTGTGTTACACTGTAGGTTTTCCTGCCTAGCTGTATTCCTCACTTCTAGTAGTTTCTTCAGGTGTTCATCATGCTCATCAAACCAATCTTGATGTTTCCTCTCAGGGTAGCCTGATACATCACTCGCAGTCTGATACACTGTATCCTTCAGTGTTGCCCATTTCTTTTCTATGTCATTCTCTGAGTTGTTGCTGTCCCAGTCTTTCAAGTTTTCATCCATTTCCTGTGTAAGTTCTTCCTGCTTCTTTTGGCCTTTCAGTGCACTAGTGTTTAGCTTCCGTGGTGGCTTCGCACCCGTCCTGCAGTGCTGTTTTCATCTGCAAATCCTTAATCTAGATCTCAGTATAACACGATCAGTACCACAGTCTGCGCCTCTCATTGCTCTGGTGTCCAATACATCCCTTATGTCTCTCTGCCTGATTATGATGTGGTCTAATAAGTGCCAGTGCTTGGATCTTGGGTGCATCCATGTCTTCTTGTGTGTGTGTCCTTGTGCTTAAATAGAGTGTTGGTTATCACAAGGTTGTACTCTGAACATAGTGCAAGTAGAAGTTCTCCATTAGCATTGCACTTGCCTACTCCATGACTGCCTAGCACTCCTTTTCATTTCTCAGTGTCCGAACCAACTCTGGCATTAAACTCTCCAACGAGTATCAGCCTGTCATCAGTTGGTACACCCCTTATAGTCTCACATAAATCACTGTAGAATTCTTTCTTCACCTCCTCTGTGTTGGTCATTGTTGGGGCATATACACTGATGAGTGTGGCATACATCTTCTGCTGTAGTGGGAGTCTCACAGTCATTATCCTATCGTTGATTGGCACTGGTTCCTCATCAAGCATTGCTGCTATCTCCTTTCTAACTGCAAAGCCCACTCCTACTTCTCTCCTTTCTTGAGTTGATCTCCCACTCCAAAAGAAGATGTACCCATGGTCTTCCATGCTGTCATATCCAGGCAATCTTGTTTCACTCAGTGCAGCTATGTCTACACTGTACCTATTCATTTCCAGGGCCACAAGCGCGGTCTGTCTTTCTGGGCGATGTGATGTTGTTCTGTCCAACAGAGTGCGTACATTCCATTCTGCTACACACAAGGCTGCTGTTTTCCTCTTCTTTTGTCTTCCTGCTCCTAGCTTACTTTTCACTGCCTATTGGAGTGTGAACAGATCAGCGCGGACCTTGGAAGCCCGGGTGACGTCCGAGACGGTATGAGTTGCTTTCTGATTGTCCATTTCATGAAACTGCTTGGAAAGTATTTGAGTACTGCTAGCTTTTGCTGGACTAGCAGCACATTCTTAGCAGATAAAGGTATTATTAGTGGCAAGGACAAGCCAAGACAAACTGACTCCAGTATCTGTTGCAGTGACTGACCAGATGATAGGTTTCTTTATCTCTGCTCTTTGTGTAGTGCATGTCACAATGCACCGACTGGCACAGTCCACCACAGACCTTGCGACAGATGTGTTTATCTGCCAGGATGTCCAGTCTCACCCTGTGTAACTGGGAGAGGTCCACCACAGACCTGTGGCAGATGTTGTTTTTAGTTCTGCTAGGACTCCGTTTCACCCTCCATGCCCTCGGAAGGGCGGGGATGCCAGTTGAGTCGCCAATGGCCCGACCCATGAGACAGGTAGTACCGGTTTTCATGGTTATCCGGCAGCAAGCAAGCCAATGCCTGACCTGACACCAAAAAAAAGGATGTCTCAGTTAAAAGCTGCCAATTTCTGACCAAAAAAAAAGTGGAATTTTATGGGTAAGAAGCTGCAACTTTAGCAAAAAGACAAAAGAAGGTGTAAATTTCCAACTGTTTACAACCTAAAATGCTGCAGATATAAGATTTGAGTAAAATGCTGCAAGTTTAAGCTTTTTTTTTTAAACTGCAAATTCAAGAGTAAGAAAAGTTCTAAATTCATGAGCAAAAAGCTGCAAAATTATGAATAATAAAAAGCTGCCAATTTTCAAGTAAGAAGCTGCACATTTCTGAGTAGAATAGCTCTAACTCTGCAGGAAAATCCTACAAATTTATGAAAAAAACATCCTCACATTTACAAAAAAAATGTTTCTAATTTAAATTAGATTTAAAAATTAAATTTTACATTTAAATTAAATTTAAAAGCAACACACTAGTCTGATCAAATTTTAGTAACTGTAACGCATTACTGAATTTTTAAACTGTAATGTTGTTACACAACACATCAATGCAAAAGTGGTGGTGTTACAGTAACTCGTTACTCCCAACACTGCTCTTAAGCAAAAGCTGTTGCATTTTCTGTATGCTAAGAAAAGTTTTCATGCACAGGAAGCGGGTCCTTCTCCATGACTCTGCTTCCTGAGGAAGCTGAGATCCTTCAGCATGTGCAACATGATGCTGGAGCTTTTCTATCAGGCCGCTGTTGCCAGTGCCATCTCTTTGCTGCTGTCTGTTGGGGTAACAGTATCAGAGCCATCAACACCAATAGACTTGACAAGATTATCAAGAGGGCTGGCTCTGTAATTGGTCTCAGGCCAGAGACCTTTGAGAATGTGATGGAGAGGAGGACACTAAATAAACTGCGATCCATCATGGACAATCCTGAGCACCCCCTCCACCACACACTGGACAGACAGCGGATCACTTTCTCCAGCAGACTGCTACAACTCCGCTGCCAAACAGTTAGGTACTGGAAATCTTTCCTGCCACATGCCATTTCACTGTACAATAACTCACTATGATGTTGAATTCTGGTCATAACAATGCTGCCATACTGCACCTTACAGTGTAATTGGCACCTTACATTTCACTCTGCACCTGATAGTCCTGCATTGTACAGCAGGTATGATTCATGTGTTTATACGGGTCACCATCTATTCATCTATGATGTATATAAGGTTGGGGTTTTTTTTAGCAGTTTTACTTTCTATGAGTAATCCCTTTGTCATGAATTGCCCCTTGGGGCAGAGAGGAAAACCCAAACGCTGAACTGCTACCTGTGCAATTTATTAAAGAGAACACAAAGTCCAAAAAGTGAGGAAAATAAACTTACAACTGAGGAGTGCAGGTAAATGGTGAGATGATAACAGGAGATCACACCAGAACGGGGAAAGGGTTCTGGTGGGGAAATAACGCTAACAACCATGAGGCACTGACAATTGAGTAACAGGAAAAGCATTCTTAAATAAGGCAGGTAATCAATCACAATGAGTGCCATCAGGTGTGGATCTCCTGAGCGGGCAGGTGACCTAATTACAGAGCTGAGTGCACAAACAAGATGAAAATGGAGGAGGGAGTGTCTGGAAGAGGAAAGCTCATGCCACAGAGACGACACATAACAAAACCCACACATGGAGAAATCATATATAAACAAGAAAACACAGGATAAGAATAACAATAAATAGAGAGCCTGAGCATGATGAAACACTGTGCTCCGTCTCGTGACAGAGCCCCCCCCCTTAAGGGGTGGAATCCAGACACCCCAGGGCAACATCAAAAAAGACCCCCCCCCCCCCAAAAAAAAAAGCCGCAGAACAATAAACCACCCAGGGTGGGTGGGGAAGGGGACAGGCTAGGAGGGAACAAAGAAAAACAAAAAACCCATTCAGAGTCCACACCAGGCAAAACCCCAACCACCTAAGCCCCCTGGACTGAAGAGCTGGACAGTTCAAGTGGGCGGCCAGAGTCCCAGACCCACCAGATGGCATGATGAAAAGAGTCGGGTGGCCTACCAGACAATGTGGGCCACCCAACCCCGTGGCACAGTCTGTTGGGTGGTCTGCCAGAGTTCTTTAACCACCTGAACAGAAAGGGTGGTCCAGGAGGCAGCTGCCCAATGGGAAGAACTAATGGTGAGCAAGATAGAGTAGAGGGGACCCCAAAGGCATCTGGCAGTGAAGATGGGACCCCGACGCCTTCGGACTGCTCTGCCGCACCCTTGGTGGTCTCTGACTGGGACATGGCAGCACCAGCGGTGGCTCCAGGCTGGAGCAAAGCTGCACCTGTAGTGGCTCCAGGCTAGAGCAAAGCTTCACCCGTGGTGGCTCCAAGTTGGAGTGTAGCTGCACCCATGGTGGACCCAGACTGGGCCAGGGCTACACCCACGGTGGACTCAGATTGAGCCATAGCTGCACCCACAGCGGACCCAGACTGGGCCATAGCTGCACCCATGGTGGACTCTGGGCTGGAGCGTAACATCCACGGAGGAACCCACACTGGAGCGCAGCACCCACGTTGGTTTCAGGCTGGGGCACAGCACCCACAATGGTCCCCAGCTGGGACACCACACCCACAGAGACCTGGACTGATGAGGAGCTGCACCCACGGAGGTCCCGGGCTGGGATGGAGCACCCGCGATGACCTCAGCTAATGGGGAAGCAGCACCCTTGGAGGCCCCAGGCTGGAACGGAGCACCAGCAAAGACCTCTACTGGAGGGGGAGCAGCACCCACAGAGGTCCCAGACTGGGACAGAGCACCCACGAAGACCTCAGCCGGAACGGGAGCAGCACCCATGGAGGTCCCGGGCTTGGACAAAGCACCAGTAACGACCTCAGCAGGAGCAGCTGGACCCATGAAGATCTCAGGTGGAGAAGCTGGACCTACGGAGACCTCTAAAGAAGTCGGATGAACCTCGGTGACCCTGGGGTAAGACTCAGAAAGGAGGGACAAAGAGGCAGGGTCAGGGTCACTGGTGGCAGTGGAGCCCAGCAAGGTGAGCTCAGGCGCAGCTGACAGCTGCACCTGGCTCTCCTCACCAAGAGCCCAACAAGATCTCTCCAAAATAGAAACAATGAAAACAAAGGAGAGCACTTGCCTGAGCTCAAGCTCCACCGCCGTTCAGGACGCCATCGATCCAGATGGCGACGTCTCGGGCAGGGCCCTCTGGAGGTCCAACTTCAGCTCTGCTGCGGCAGCCCCTGCAGCAGACATGGTGGTTGGTGCAGTCCTGGGACCCCCCAGCAAAGTGACCCACACAGGTGGCTCCTCCAGCGCGTCGACAGGAGGTTGGCTCCCTGCTGGCGCTGGATCCTGCTCAGCTGAATCCCAGGGATGCTCCTTTGTCGGTGCAGGTGTCAGCTTGGTATCAGCACTCTCCCTCCATCCAGACCATGGCTGCGGGGCTGGAACCAGGTCCTCCAGGGCCACAGGCTCCTTCAACATCCGGCGGCTCGATCCCAGGAGCAACGGACACTTAGGGGGCAAAGGAGACACTGAGAGAGCAGGTGAAAGGTGTGCAGCTGCAGCAGGTGGTGAGGACTCAGAGGACTTCACAGGCTGAGCCTCACCACTGAGAATCAGGCAAGATAATTCATGCATCAATGATGGAGAAGGAAAAAACACTTGCTTGTTTTCCCAGGGCATGATGTTTTCTGCTCCAGTTGGTCTAAAGTCATCCCACTCCATGGCTACAGTGGTCATGGGCCCCTCAGAGGATCAGGAAGGAGCTGCCCTGCAGACATGGAGATGAGCGGAGCCGGAGAAGAAGCGGCCAGACCCTCGGCAGAGGGAAGGAACGCTGAGGAGGAGAGGGAGGCAGCAGCTGCAGAAAAGCATGAAGCTGACGGGACATCCGGAGAGGAACAATGCAGAGAAGGCACTGGTGGGGAGTCTTCTCCCTCAGCGAAGGAGGGGCTGCTGACAGGGAGGTGGAGGTGTTCTTACGGCGGTCCAGAGCTGGATGACGGCATCTTGGAGCTGGTGATGCGGGAGCTGGAGCCAGAGCTGGCAAACAGGGAGGGGAGAAGGACACCTGTCGTGGGGAGCACCTCCATGTCAGCTTCGGTCCTGCTGGAGACGGCCCCATCGTCAGCCCGGGAAATGACCGCCGAAGTGAGGAGACTGTGGACAGCAGTTCCGCAAATTGGGGATATTCCCACAAGCCGGGGTGTGCCTCCACAATCACCACTGCTCCATTTACACATTCCCAGGTCTTCTTTGGTCCACGGGTGGCGAGAGCTTCATCTACAAAACTCTGGATAAATTCAGCAGCCCATTCCTCCTCCAGGCTTGGAGTCCCGGTCACCGATCCACCTTTGTTGGCTGAGATTCAGCGGGCTGGGGACATAATGATGGCTCCGGACAGAATAGGTGAGAGAAAAACAAAAGGCACAAACTAGCAGCAGCTGGGTCTCAAACTGGTCAGTGCCTACTGTCATAAATTGCCCCTCGAGGCAGAGAGGAAGACCCAGATGCTGAACTGCTACCTGTGCAATTTATTAAAGACAGAGAAATCATATATAAATGAGAAAACACAGGATAAGAACAACAATAAATAGAGAGCCTGAGCACGGTGAAACACCGCACTCCGTCTCATGACCCCCTTTATTATGCTGTGTGTTTCTGTCGTTTGGTTGTCTACTATCATGCTGCTGTTACACTGTAATTTCCCAGTTTGGGATCAATAAAGTACATCTTTCTATCTAGCTATCAATGAAACCAATCATGTTGGACCACCATAATAGCTTTCCAAGTTTTATATCAAACTTAAAATAGAAAAGTTGCTTCTGCAGGTTCTTCTATATGTTTAGGACTGGGTGATGACAGATAAAAATAAGAATTGGTTGCATTTTGAAATCTGACAGATAGCCTGCACTGAATATTACATATTGACTTTTAAGTTCCATGCACACACCAGTAACATGCAGTGAGTTTATTTTAAACCAGGGAGAGCGGACGCTGTATTTAAAGTATGGAATTTAAAAGGGATACAAAAGATTCAGGATTTATATTTGTGCATGTGCAGACAACATAATGTCTTTTGAAGAGCTGAGGATCAAATTTAATCTCAATAGAACACATTTTTTTAAATATCTTCAACTTAGAAACTTTATTCGATCAAATCAAAATAAAGCTCTCACTCGACCTATTTATTCATCCTTGGAAAAAATGATGATGAAAGATAGTAAAAGAAAGGGTATTATTTCAGAGTTTTATAACTCATTGACACTATCTTCAAGTGAAAATTCACTGAAAAGATTAAACTACTGGAAAGAAGATCTGCAAATTGAAATTTCAGAGGAACAATGGGAATTGGCTTGTACAGAAGCTCAAACCAAATCAATAAATGCACGCCTTAAATTGATACATTTCAAATGGTTGATGCGGATGTATGTTGCACCGGAGGAGTTAAATAGATATAACAAAAATATACCAGATACATGCACAAAATGCATGGAAAGTAAAGGAACCCTATTTCATTGTTTATGGGAATGTAGATTAATAAGAATGTTTTGGGAAGAGGTGAGGGTAACAATTGAAAAAATAATCTCAAAACAAATCATATTGAATCCTAAACTGGTTTTGTTGGGTCTGTACCCAGAAAAGCATAATTTCAATAAAAGTGAAAGAACATTCATAGACCTCAGTTTGCTTAATGCCAAAAAATGTATTGCACTATTATGGAAAAAGACTCATAGACCAGATGTGACTCAGTGGTTAAGACAGATGTTAACAAACCTTCCATTAGAAAGAATAACATATATACTGAAATCAAAGGAAATTGTGTTTGAGAATATATGGAGACCTTTTATTGATTATGTAAAAAATTTAAACATAACTCTTGAAGAAGAAGGTGAATGATGTGTGTGGACCTTGTAAATTCCAAACTGGTGAACATAATATGTATACTTATGTATTGGATTGTCTAGACTAAACAGAGGAGCATTGTTGAAGACTTGATTTTGTTGGTGGTTGTTGGTGTTTTTAGTGCATTTTTTTTTTTTTTGTAGTACTTTAGTGTTAGTGTTTGATTGTTTGTATCATGTTTGTTAAAAAAAAAAAAAAAGGTTCAATAAAGATATTGTGGAAAAAAAAAACATGCAGTGAGTTTCATTTCTGGTGAGGCTGTGATGCTTTCAGGGTCAGATTTATAAATCGGATTTTATAAATAATTTTAACAAAGCAAGTGTAAGGCATTTTATTGAATTACCTCTCATTGGAATACACAGAAAAGGTAATGTCCATCCATCCATCCATCTATCCATCTTCTACAGCTTTTCTGGAGGTCCAGGTCGTGGAGGCAGCAGTTCAAGCAGAGAAGCCCAGACTTCCCTCTCCCCCGCCACTTGCTCCAGCTCTTCAGAGAGGATACCAAGGCGTTCCCAGACCAGCTGGGAGACGTAGTCTCTCCACCGAGTCCTGGGTCTGCCCCGGGGTCTCCTCCCAGTGGGATGTGCCCGAAACACCTCAAGTGGGAGGTGTCCAGGAGGCATCCTAATCAGATGCCCATAATCCACAATCCACCTTTTTCCGGCTGAGGACCATGGATTTGGACTTGGAGGTGCTGATTCTCATCCCAGCCGCTTCACACTCAGCGGCAAACCGTCCCAGCAAGAGCTGTAGGTCATTGCTGGATGAAGCCAACAGGACAACATCATCTGCAAACAACAGAGATGAGATCCTGTGGTCACCAACCATGACGCCCTCCATTCCCTGGCTGTGCCTAGAAATCCTGTCCATAAAAATTATGAACAGGATTGGTGACAAAGGGCAGCCCTGGCGGAGTCCAACTCTCACTGGGAATGAGTCCGACCGAGTGTTGGCAATACGAACCAAACTCTCACAACGGTCGTACAGAGACCCAATAGCTCGTAACAACAAGCCCGATACCCCATACTCCCGAAGCACCCCTCACAAAAAACCACGAGGGACGTGGTTAAATGCCTTCTCCAAGTCCACAAAACACATGTAAACTGGTTGGGCAAACTCCCACAAACCCTCGAGAATTCTCGAGAGGGTAAAGAGCTGGTCCGATGTACCACGGCCAGGATGAAAACCACATTGCTCCTCCTGAATCCGAGGTTCGACCAACAGCCGGACTCTCCTCTCCAGTACCTTGGCATAGACCTCTCCAGGGAGGCTGAGGAGTGTGATCCCTCTAAAGTTGGAGCACACCCTCCGGTCCCCTTTTTTGAAGAGAGGAACCACCACCCCGATTTGCCATGCCAAAGGCACTGCCCCCAACCTCCACGCAATGTTGCAGAGGCGTGTCAACCATGACAGCCCTACAACATCCAGAGCCTTGAGGTACTCAGGGCAAATCTAGTTCACCCCCGGGGCCCAGCCACCAAGGAGATTTTTAACCACCTTGGCGACCTCAGCCCCTGTGATAGGCGATTCATCCCCCTTGTCCACAAACCCTGCTTCCTCTGTGGAAGGCGTATCAGTGGGATTGAGGAGATCCTCGAATTATTCCTTCCACCACCCGACGATGGCCCCAGTCGAAGTAAACAGTGCCCCATCTGTACCATACACAGTGTGGACAGGGAGCTGCTTTCCCCTCCTGAGCCGCCAGACAGTTTGCCAGAATCTCTTCAAGGCTGACCGAAAGTCTTGTTCCATGGCCTCACCGAACTCCTCCCATACCCGGGTTTTTGCTTCAGCAACCACCCAAGCTGCACTCCGCTTGGCCTGCTGGTACACCTCAGCTGCTTTGGGAGTCCCACAAGCCAACCAAGCTTGATAGGACTCCTTCTTCAGCTTAATGGCCCCCCTCACCACTGGTGTCCACCATTTGGTTTTGGGGTTGCCACCACGAGATGCACCGACCACCTTGCAGCCGCAGCTCTGGGCCGCCGCTTCAGCGACATAGGTGGAGAACATAGCCCATTCAGACTCCATGTCTCCAGACTCCCTCGGAATGTGGTTGAAGTTCTTCTGGAGGTGGGAGTTGAAGACCTCCCGGACAGGGGCCTCAGCCAGACGTTCCCAGCACACCCTCACTATACATTTGGGTCTACCAGGTCTGGATGGCTTTCTCCCCTGCCATCGGATCCAACTCACCACCAGGTGGTGATCAGTTGACAGCTCTGCACCTCTCTTTACCCAAGTGCCCAAGACATACGGTCGCAGGTCTGATGACACGATAACAAAATCGATCATTGACCTGCAACCTAGGGTGTTCTGGTGCCAGGTGCACATATGGACACCCTTATGCTTGAACATGGTGTTCATTATGGACAAACTGTGGTTAGCACAGAAGTCCAATAACTGAACACCACTCGGGTTCAGATTGGGCAGGCCATTCTTCCCAATCACTCCCCTCCAGGTTTCACTGTCGTTGCCCATGTTTGCATTGAAGTCCCCCAGTAGGACAATGGAGTCTCCAAGAGGAGCACTTTCCAGCACCCCAGTCAGAGACTTCAAAAAGGGTGGGTACTATGAAACATCATTTGGTGCATAGGCACAAATGATGGTCAGGACCCATTTCCCAACGCGAAGGCACAGGGAAGCAACCCTTTCATCCACCGGGGAAAACTCCAATATAGAGGCAGCAAGGTGGGGGGATACAAGAACACCCACCGCTGCTCGTCGCCTCTCACCCGGGGCAACGCCAGAAAAGGCCAAGCTCCAGCCCCTCTCCAGGAGACTGGTTCCAGAACCGGAGCTGTGTGTTGAGGTGAGGCCGACTATATCTAGCCGGTATCTCTCAACCTTGTACACCAGCTCAGGCTCCTTCCCCACCAGAGAGGTGACATTCCATGTACCAAAAGCTTGTTTAGAAAGCTTGGGATCAGTTTGCCAAGGTCTCCGCCTTTGACATGCACCTAATCCACATAGCACCGGACCCCCATGATCCCTCCTGCAGTTGGTAAGCCCACTGGATTGCGGACTCATGTAACTCGTTCGGGCTGAGCCTGGCCGGGTCCCATGGATGGAAACCCGGCCACCAGACGCTAGCCATCGAGCCCCTCCCCCAGGCCTGGCTCCAGGGTTGGGCCCCGGTAACCCCATACCGGGCGGGGTACACTGAATCCTTGATCTAGAATTTATCATGAGAGTCTGTTGGATCGTTCTTAGTCTGGCCCTTCACCCAGGACCAGTTTGTCTTGGGTGACCCTATCAGAGGCAAATTGCCCTGGACAACATAGCTCCTGGGATCACTGGGGCACGCAACCCCCCCCCACCACCACCACCACCACCACCACCACGATAAGGTAACGATCCATGAGGTGTAATGTCCATGTTTTCATTTTACATCTCTCCTTGAATATAAACAATGTGCAAAGACCCTCAGTTACACAAGTATAATGTATTAAGTTATTTCACAAACAACTTTTTTTGGTACAAATTCATTATACTTTGTTTTTGGCCAAGGAATAATGTAAATTATAGTGGCTCCGAGAACTGCATCTCTCGCTGTGTTGCAGCTCCAGAATTTACACTCATTATTACAAATTATTAGTAGCATTTACAACTACTGTGCATGCATGGTCTTACATTTACTTGTAAATAAAATAAATTTGCCTGTCCTTCTGGACATAAAGCACTGTGACATTGTTAAAAAAATGCCTTCCTTTGTTTTATTTTTTTTAATATGGCACTTATGGTGCTCAAGCACACCCCCTCTTGTTGGGGCAATGGTACTGTGCAGCCTCTGGCCATGATTTTCAGCCTCACCAACCCTGACCACACGTCACTGGGCACTGGTTAAAGATAAAGACTAAATGAACTGTCTGTATAAGCACTGCTGATGCAAATTCTTGCCAATATTTGACTTATAACCAAAATGACTTGCTACTTTTACTTTAATCATGTCAATTTATGACACACACACCATCTAGGTTTTTGACATTGTCAGACTTAAAGATAAGATGTGTTTGTTTACACACAAAGTCCCAGTGTAGGTCATGCAGACCTGCTGAAGGTTTTGTTATGAAACTGTTTAAACAAGTTAGTGCTGGCAGACTTTGGATCAATAACAGGTTTTCTATCTTTGTCGACAGTTTGTTAATAGCAATCACAATAAATAAACATTAAAATATGCACCACCAATATGACTATCTCATGCTCTAATAAATCCCTTAAAAGGATTTATTGTAAGGTACTGCAGTTATTTGATCATTTCTATCATTTCATTTACTGATGTTGTGTACTCCTTATCTGTGAAGCACTTCACCATTGTCAACCAGTAACTAAAATATTTGATTGGCAGCTGTGCAGGACAAATAAAAATTGAGTTCAACAAGACACCTTTACCCATACCATATAAAAGTAGGCATAATTGTGCCATAATTTTCACAGCATCTGGCTCGCTGTGCTGTGAAGCCATGGCAATGAAGTTGATTTGTTGTTTTATTTTGGCAGTTGCCCTACTTAACTTTAGAGCTGATGCTCAACCTGATCCACAGGACCAATATACGAAGTCTCAGCTAAGTCAGAATCCCCAACTGCCTTCACACCCTACCGACTGTCAAATAGCTGCGGAGGAGAAGATACGATGTGGACTTCCTGGGGCCTCTTCTTCAAAGTGTCTGGCTGACGGCTGCTGCCATGATGGAAACATGTGCTATTATGGCAATTTTGGTAAGGTTTGCCTTTAATTCATACATACCCTACAGTAACACTCAATAGTAAGAACAGTATACTATTAATTATTTTTTTCTGCATTGTTGATCTCAGTAACCCTTCAATGCACCATGGATGCCCAGTTTATCCTGGTGGTGTCCAAAACTGCCACTATACCCAGTCTTGATTTGAAGTCCATTTCTTTCAACAACGAAGATGATGGAAGTTGTAAACCTGTTGCCATGACAGAAGCTTTTTACATCTTTCAGTTTCCAGTTACTGCTTGTGGTTCATACGTTAATGTAAGAGTTCCAATCCATCAAGCGCTATATTTTAATTTACATTTATTTTTGCCAGGTAATAAATGAAATCCTGTTTATCTTTTGCAGCATGAGCATGAGCCTGAGGGTGTCAGCTATACAAACAGAATGAAGTCCACATATGAGGTTTTACATGGTCCGTCTGGATCTATTACCAGGGACGCCCCATTTGAGTATGTGTTTGCCTAAAAAAGTTACTAGATGTTAACAAAGATTTTAAGCAATAAATGGTATCATTTGAAAAGAACAGTTTTTAAAAGCTATATGATTTTGGATTGACCAACCCAATTTCTGGTCTCAGAATGATCTTCCGGTGCAGATATCATGGCACTTCAGTCCAGGCTCTAACTTTTAATACTAAAGGCATTCCTACACCACTTTCAGTTGAGGAGTATGGATCCTTGAATGTGGAGCTCCAACTGGGCAATGGAAAATGCTTTGTCAAGGGCTGTGTTGAAGGTTAGTGCAAAGGCCCTCCTTTGCTCAGTTCTTTCATTTGGCATTTGATGTATCACTGACCACTCTCTTTGCTTGGACAGAGGAGGTGGCCTACAGGAGCTTTTACATCCCATCTGATTACCCCATCACAGTGACCCTCGGGGACACTGTTTACGTTCAGGTCTCCCTGGTGGATAGGACAGATCCTAATATTGCATTGACTCTTGGAAAATGCTGGGCAACTGCTGACCCTAATCCAATGAGTTCTCCTCAGTGGGATTTGCTGATTAACGGGTAAGACTGTCGTTCTGATTTAAAACAATTTTTCTGCTATTCTTTTGGTTTTTCACTGATATAATTTTCCTCTTTTCAAAGCTGTCCCTACCTTGACGACAATTATCAAACAACTCTGTTCCCTGTTCATGACGTAGACGGACACGGATGGCACCACAAGCGTTTTGGTGTCAAGATGTTTGTTTTTGTGGGTGATCATGGAACTGATGAATCAAAAACAGTGCCTGCAAAGTCAAAGACTGCGGCTGTTCATCACCAAAATGTATTGAACCCAGCTTTCTTTAGAACTTATGAATTAATATTTAATGTTTTATGTTTATTGTGTATATTACTACTTCATTAACATTTTTTTAAATAATATATATCTGTTGAGCAGGTGTTCTTTCACTGTGAAGCTTCTGTGTGCATGCGTTCTTCCACAAATAACTGTGAACCTAGGTGCAACAGAAAGAGTAAGTAATAGAATATTGGCACTGTTAACACAATGTTTTTGAAAGACTTACATTCATGGTGAGGAACAGCCTAATTTGTGGTGTAAAGAGAAGGAAATATATTAACTGAAATACACAAGTAATGAGTAAAGGATATCAACTGTCACTTTGTATCTTAACCAACCTCAAGTGTGATGGTAACTTGTCATGTTTTTCCTCTTAGGGAGAGACATTGCCAGCTCTGCCAAGACAAGGTCCAGAACTCAGACCACCTTGGCCAGCAGTCTACAGATTACCATTGTTAAACCAACTGCTGAGTGAGCCAATCCAAAAAGTTAATTCTTGTAATGAAGTCTTCAATTCAAATAAAACTTCAGTAATACAAATGTGTTGTCTGATCCTTAAAAAGTTTGATTCATTCTGTACTCCCTACTGCAATCCTGATTATAATGCAATTAACATTTAAAGAAAGTTAAAGTTGTTCTTTGTTAGTACATGTTTGCTGGTTTAAGTGGAACAGTAAAAGATCAAGTGCTATATACAATAAAATGTGTAATAATAATAATAATAATAATAATAATAATAATGATAATAATGCCTCTCAGTAAAACCCATCAGTGTAGGATCAGAATCAGAATCAGAATCAGAATCAGAATCAGAATCAGGTTTATTGCCATTGTTCATGTAGTACACAAACTAGGAATTTGTCTCGGTGCAATGCTGCAACATTAAACATGATAAGATAAAAGAAATAAACTATACATGCAATAAAGTGTAGAATAAGAGTAAGTGATACTGGTCAGCAGTTAAAATATATTAGCGAGCAGCAGATACTGTGGAGAACTATATAGTGCAGTCGGTAATGCAGGAAGAAAACAGTGATGATTGACATGAGTCTGGTTGAGCTGCTGTACATAGTGCACGAGAGTCAATAAGTCACTTAGTGTTCAGCAGTCTGATGGCAGAGGGGAAGAAGCTGTTCATGTGACGGGAGGTTTTAGTCTGGATGGACCGAAGTCTTCTACCAGAGGGGAGGGGGGCAAACAGTACGTGACCAGGGTGTGAGGGATCGGCTATGATCCGGCCAGCACGCCTCCGGGTCCTGGAGATGTACAGATCCTGGAGAGATGGGAGCTTGCAGCCGATCACCTTCTCAGCAGTGTGCACGACGCGCTGCAGCCTTAGTCTGTCCCTGGCAGTGGCTCCTGCGTACCACACGGTTATGGAGGTGGTGAGGATGGACTCGATGATGGCTGTGTAGAACTGCACTAACATCTTGGTGGGTAGCTTGAGCTTCCTCAGCTGCCGCAGGAAGAACATCCTCTGCTGGGCTTTTTTGATGAGTGAGCTGATGGTCGGCTCCCATTTGAGGTCCCTGGTGATGGTTGTGCCTAGGAAGCGGAAGGAATCAGCAGTGGTGATGGGAGAGCCTGAGAGGGTGAGGCGGGGCAGAGGGGTAGTGACTTTCCTGAAGTCTGAAGGATGGGAGCAACGGTGCATAAAACTGAAATTACATGATGCATGACCAAAATCCATTAGTTCAAAGATACACTTTCCTTCTAGGCACAGAAAGACTAATATTTCAAAAGGTTGGATTCTTTGATGAATCCAAAACTTGGGATCCCTCTAATAAAATATATAGATCACCTAATGGTAACAATGGAATCTAAAAGAAAAAGATCTTTTTTTTTTTTTTTTTGTTACTTATTTGTACCCGTAGGTAGACTTTGTTTGCAGTCTGGTGACAAGCCACCGGCTGCTGGTCGCTGCGTGCGCGAGCGCCCTAAACCTACATGTTTTGGTGTGCGGGAGGAAACCAGAGAAATCCCGGAGTAAACCCGCGCAACACGGGGAGAACATGCAAACTCCACACAGCTCACTGTTGGTCGGGGGCTGGGATCAAACCCACGATCTCATGATCCCCGCGGTCCCCCGGCCGAGGGTAAAACTGTGCTGCCACAGTGCTAAACCACTGCATGCAGATCTGACAGAAAGTAGCCTACACTTGAGAAAATCAGGATGGTGATATGGGTGATATTTTTTGAGGAAGTATGGTAACACAATAATCAGAGTTCTATTGGTGCTCTAAAGGTAATGTTATTTCTTAATAGTTTTTGTTGTATTGCACACTGTGCAGAGACCACCATTTTTCTCCTTTTGATAATAGAGAGCCAAAGCCACACACCCTCTACTTCTGCATACGGGACTTTTTTATTGACAGAAAGAAAATTACAAACAGGGTACTTCACAAAGTTCAATAAAACATAGAAGTAAATTCAATCTGAGTGGACAACAAAAAGATTTTTTTTAAATAAACAGCAAAAGAGAAATGGGGCAAAATTAAAACACATTCAGTAAATAGCATGAAAAACAAGCAAGGACCAGCTTATATCAACTTAAACCTTTCTAAAAGAGAAAATAATTTTAAGGCTTTTTAATCATTTTCCAGATTTAGTGATTTACAAAATAAAATAAGTTTTTTTTTCCATTGTACTTGCTGGGGTTTAATTTTAAAATAATGGCACTTATGAATAAAAAATTTCCCCAGCAAAAGAATATTACTGATAATAAATTCTACTTTCCTGTCTTCAATAAAGATACCAAACTCCACATCTATAGCAGTTAGAGGCGACAGTATTATTGTTGAGTGTAACCCATCCTGCATAATCATCCAAAAACAATGTAAAGAGTCACATATGAAAATATGTGATCTAAGTTTTCAATTTCTGTCTCACAGAATACACAGTTGTTTGCTTCCAAATTAAACTTCAATCTTAAAAATTAATTTGTAGGGTAAATTTGCTTCAGTTAAACGGAGACAAAACTGAAATAATAGTTTTTGGAGCCAAAGAAGAAAGACTCAAAGTTAGTACTCGGCTTCAATCAGTGATGCTAAAAACTAACAGCCTGACATATTATTCAGCCCAGGAAACACGCACGCAGGCTCAGGCAGATTTGAAAGCTTTATTGTTAACCAATGTGATGTGTATGGATGCATGTGTGAGAGATAAGGATGTATTATGGGTGGAGGATGCAGGTCAGGACAGAGCAGCACACCTTGCAGTCAGACAACCCTATGGGCGAGAGGAGAACAGGGGTTAGCTGGGCAAAACACACAGGAGAGTGACAAGGTTGTGTGCTTACTTGTAGTGATTGTGGTGGCTGGCGTTGGCAAGGTTCCAAGCCTGGGGGACAGCGTCCTGCTGTGCGTCCGAGGAGAAGCGGCGAGGCAGAAGAGCGGCAAGGCGAGGGAGAGAGTGTCCGCCGCCGGGGAATCCACCTGTGCACAGGGGAAGGCTGACAGGAAAACAGGTGAGACAATAACTGACAGCTTACTTGTCGCGAAGAGGAATCAGCAGGCCTGGAAGAAAGGAAACTGCTTAAGGTCCCAGTACGCAGGGAGACAGATGGCTCCAGGCTGCAGCTCAGGGCGAGGTGGAATAAGTAGCTGCGCACTAACGAGATGCAGGTGTGCGCGCAGCTGAGGTGGATGCCCATGAGCAGCGAGTGATGACAGTATTCCCCCCCTACCAGCGCCTCCTGGCGCTGGCTTACCTGGGTGCATCCGGTGAAACTCCGCGATGAGGTCCTGATCCAACACCCACGAAGAGCGCACCCAGGATCTCCACTCCGGACCATAACCTTCCCAATCCACCAGATATTGCAGCCCACGACCTCGGCGCCGGAAGTCCAAGATGGCAGTAACACCCCACGCCGGGTCACCGTCGATCATCCTAGGCGCGGGAGGAGACCTAGGAGGGGGGCAGAGTGGATTGGAAAGGACAGGTTTGATCTTAGATACGTGGAAGGTGGGACACACATGTAGGGAGGGGGGGAGGGCCAAACGCACAGCCACCGGGTTCATAATCTTTGAAATCAAGAAGGGGCCGAGGAATCGCAGCGCCAGCTTCCTCTTCTCACCCTTAAGGTTAATATCCTGGGAAGAAAGCCAAACCCACTGACCCACCTGGTAGACAGGAGCCGGTCTTCTGTGGCGATTGGCGGTGGAACTGTTGCGCGCCGCTGTGCGTAAAAGCGCGTTCCTTGTCTTGGTCCACACACTCCGGCAGTGCCTCATGTGCGCCTGGATCGATGGGACAGCTAACTCACCCTCCTGCTCGGGAAACATGGGAGGGTCGTACCCCAAGGACGCTTCGAAGGGCGACACACCAGTAGCAGAGGACCGGGCCGAGTTATGGGCGTATTCCACCCAGGTCAGGTAGGAGCTCCAGGATGATGGATTCGAGGATGTCACACAGCACAGGGCGGCCTCCAACTCCTGGTTAGTGCGCTCGCACTGCCCGTTAGACTGGGGGTGGTGACCAGAGGAGAGACTAACCGTGGCCCCCAAAGTGTTGCAAAAGCACCTCCAAACCTGGGAGATGAACTGTGGGCCCCGGTCCGAAACCACGTCCAGCGGGATCCCATGCAGCCTGACGACATGTTGGACCAGGAGGTCGGCCGTCTCACGTGCCGAAGGGAGGCCCAGAAGAGGCACAAAATGGGCGGCCTTTGAAAATCTGTCCACAATTGTCAGGACCGTGTCAAAGGTGTTAGAGACAGGGAGACCGGTGACGAAGTCTAGGGCGATGTGTGACCAGGGCCTGCCCGGGACCGGCAGGGGCTGGACTAGACCCGCAGGTGGAGAGTTCTGGGATTTGCCGGTAGCGCACTGGGGACAGGCCCGGACATAATTGGTGATGTCCTTCTGGAGACCCGGCCACCAAAACGAGCGTTGCAGCAAACTCACCAGGTGGGTGATGCCAGAGTGTCAGGCGAGCTTGGAGGTATGGGCCCAGTGGATCACTTCTCCTCGAACCGCTGAAGGAACGAAAAGCCTCCCCTCTGGCCCCTCACCAGGATCCGTCTCCGTCTCCTGAGCCCTAAGAATCTTGTCCTTGATGGCCCAGGAAATCACCCCCATGACGCATGAGCTGGGCAGGATGGTGTGTTCAGACTCCTCCGGGTCCTCAGGGGCGAACTGTCTGGATAGGGCATCGAGCAACTCATTCTTGGAGCCTGGATGGTAGGTGATGGTGAATTGAAAGTGAGCAAAAAATAGAGACCAGCGCACCTGGCGGGCATTCAGGCGTCTCGCTGACCTCAAGTACTCGAGGTTCTTATGGTCCGTCCAGACCACAAAAGGCTGGGCTGCCCCCTCTAACCAGTGGCTCCACTCCTGCAGCGCGAGCTTGACAGCGAGGAGCTCCCTGTCGCCGACGTCATAATTGCGCTCCGCTGCCGATAACCGCTGGGAGAAGAAGGCGCAGGGCCGCTTGACACTATCCACCGGCGAGCACTGGGAGAGCACCGCCCCCACCCCCGTGTCAGACGTGTCGACCTCCACCAGACACTGCAGCGCGGGATCGACCTGGGTCAGGACCCGGGAGGACGAGAACTCCGCCTGGAGAGTCTTGAAGGCAGTGGCCGCTTCCTCTGACCACTGGAAGGGCACCTTCGATGATGTGAGGCGGGTCGGGGCGCCGAAGTTTGGGATGAAGCGCCGGTAGAAGTTAGCGAACCCAATAAACTGCTGCACCTGCTTCCTGGAGGTAGGCGTGGGCCACTCGACCACCGCTTTAACCTTAGCGGGGTCGGGGAGGATCTGGTTGTGTGAGATAACGAACCCCAGGAAGGAGGTGGTCCGGGCGTAGAACTCACACTTCTCTGCTTTGATGTACAGGCGATTCTCCAGCAGCCATTGCAGAACCCGCCTCACATGGGCCTGGTGCTCCTCCCGTGATTTAGAGAAGATGAGTATGTCATCTAGATATACAAAGACAAATACTCCCAGGAAGTCCCGAAGAACGTCCTTTATGAGACGCTGGAAAACGGCAGGTGTGTTGGTGAGCCCGAACGGCATCACTAGATATTCGAAGTGGCCGCTGGGCATCCTAAAGGCCGTCTTCCATTCATCTCCCTCCCGGATCCTAACGAGATGGTAAGCACTGCGGAGGTCAAGTTTGGTGAACCAGGTCGCCCCCTGGAGGGAGTGGAAGGCGGTGTCCATAAGCGGTAATGTGTAGCGGTCCTTGATGGTGATGTTGTTTAGCCCTCTGAAGTCGATACGGGGGCGTAGGGACCCATCCTTCTTTGCTACGAAGAAGAAACCCGCGCCAAGCGGGGACGAGGAGGGGCGGATGATCCCAGCGCTGAGCGACTCCTTGATATAGGTGTCCATCGCCTCGCGTTCTGGCGCAAAGAGACTGTACAGGCGGCCAGATGGCAGGGGAGCCCCTGGGCGGAGGTTAATCGCACAGTCATATGGCCGGTGAGAGGGAAGGGACAAGGCTCTGGACTTGCTGAACGCTACCCCCAAGTCGTGGAACTCCTGCGGCACTAGAGTCAAGTCTGGGGGCTCGGAGACCGGCGCCGGTGGAGGGGAGGACGGAGCACAAGCCGCCGACCGGAGGCAGGTGCCCAGGCAGAAGGTGCTCCAGGACAGGACGCTGCCGGTTCTCCAATCCAGGACAGGGTTATGCAGCCGCAGCCAGGGGTAACCCAGAATGACACAGTCCGACGAGGAGGGCAAGACATAAAGGGCCAGATCCTCCCGGTGGTTGCCGGAGATGATGATGGGGACTGGCTTAGTGCGATGCGTCACTGTTCCCAGGGGAGAGCGAGAGAGGGTGACCAAGTTAAGGGGGGTAGACAGCGGTTGGCAGGGTATGCCCAAACGGGTTGCCAGGCTTCTAGAGATAAAACTCTGCTCTGCCCCAGAATCCACCAGTGCATGTGTGGAATGCCCGGTGGAGTTGTGGCAGGAACGTATGGGCAATGTGCGTGATGATAGGGGATTTGGCCGGTTAGAGTCCGCGAGGCCCCCTACAGTGACTCGCGGACCTCTCCGTTTAGCTTAACCGGGCACAGCTCCATGGGATGCTGGTCATCTCCGCAATACATGCAGAGACCCCGTTCCCGCCGGCGTTGTCTCTCCGCAAGAAGGAGTCTAGTGCGCCCGATCGCCATGGCCTCTGGTTCATCGGCAGACTCCGGAGCCGGTAACGCCAGGGGGCGAGACTGAGCTGGGCGGGCGGAAGCTCCGCGGCTGACAGACTTCCGCTCCGCGGCTCGCTCACGTAGCCTGTTGTCCAAGCTAATGGTGAGCGAGATCAGCTCAGAGAGCCGCCCTGGGAGATCCCGACCGTCTAGCTCATCCCTCAGACCGGAACTGAGGCTACAGAGGAAGATACTGCAGAGAGAAGCCTCTCCCCAGCCCACCTCCTCCGCTGCCACCCGGAAGTCGATAGCGTACTCCGCCGCTGACCGGCTTCCCTGTTGGAGACTAAGAAGCCGATCAGCGAGGACGCTGTCAAGACGCGAGTGGTCAAAGACCTCTAAAAACTCCCGCACGAACCGGTCATAGGAGAGGTTTGCGTAGCTGGGCTTAGTCATTACGGCGTAAGCCCAAGCTAACGCTCGCCCGTCCAGGAGATTAGTCATGTACCCGATTCGGCTATGGTCTGAGGGAAAATCCCCGGGAAAGCTCAGAAACATCGACTCACACTGCAGGATAAATCCCTTCGCTCCACCGAGTTTCCCGTTGAAGCGAGCGGGGGTTGGAATGGGTGTGAGACGGGTTGGCGTTCCCAAGCTAGGCTGGCCAGCCGGGGAGGCGACCGGAGCCGAAGCACCGAGAGGACCCGGAGGGAAAGCCCGCGGAGGATCCAGATGGTCTAACCGGTTAGTAATTGTGGTTAACTGGTTAAGAATAACCTGTTGTTGGTGTGCTAACATATCCACCCGAGCCTCAAGGGTGGAAAAGCGGCGTGCGAGCCAGCTGTCCGCTGGGCCGCTTTGCTGGAGCCGTACTGACATATTATTCGGCCCAGGAAACATGCACGCAGGCTCAGGCAGATTTGAAAGCTTTATTGTTAACCAATGTGATGTGTATGGATGCATGTGTGAGAGATAAGGATGTATTATGGGTGGAGGATGCAGGTCAGGACAGAGCAGCACGCCGTGCAGCCAGACAACCCTATGGGCGAGAGGAGAACAGGGGTTAGCTGGGCAAAACACACAGGAGAGTGACAAGGTTGTGTGCTTACTTGTAGTGATTGTGGTGGCTGGCGTTGGCAAGGTCCCGAGCCTGGGGGACAGCGTCCTGCTGTGCGTCCGAGGAGAAGCGGCGAGGCAGAAGAGCGGCAAGGCGAGAGAGAGAGTGTCCGCCGCCGGGGAATCCACCTGTGCACAGGGGAAGGCTGACAGGAAAACAGGTGAGACAATAACTGACAGCTTACTTGTCGCAAAGAGGAATCAGCAGGCCTGGAAGAAAGGAAACTGCTTAAGGTTCCAGTACGCAGGGAGACAGACGGCTCCAGGCTGCAGCTCAGGGCGAGGTGGAATAAGTAGCTGCGCACTAACGAGATGCAGGTGTGCGCGCAGCTGAGGTGGATGCCCGTGAGCGGCGAGTGATGACACAGCCAAGCCAGAAATCTGGGTGTGGTTCTGGACTCAGACCTGAATTTTAACAGCCCCATTAAGACAGTAGTGAAGTCAGCCTATTATCACTTAAAGAACACAGCAGGAATTAAAGGACAGATGTCTCCACAGGATTGAGAAAAACTTGTCCATGCATTTATCTTCAGTAAACTGGACTACTGTAACGCTGTCCTCACAGGTCTCCCTAAAAGGTCCATCAGACAGCTGCAGTTAGTTCAGAACGCTGCAGCTGGAGTCCTTACTAAGACCAAGAAAGTAGATCATATAACTCCAAATCTCAGAACTTTACACTGGCTTGCTGTCTGTCAAAGAACAGATTTCAAAATGCTGCTGTTGGTTTATAAAGTTCAGAATGGTTTAGGGCTAAAATACATTTCAGATTTGCAAGTCCATTATGAACCACCCAGAGCCCTCAGGTTGTCAGGGTCAGGCCTACTGTGCTCAGATCTAGAAACAAACATGGTGAGGCAGCGTTCAGTTTTTATGTTCCTCACATGTGGAACAAACTCCCAGAAAGCATCAGGGCAGTTGAAACTCTCAGCTGCTTTAAATCGAGGTTAAAAACGTTCCCATTTGCCACTGCCTTTCAGTAGAACAATTGTTAGTCTTCCACAATGCACTGTAACTTTTATTTCTTGCACTTTTTCTGTCTTATTCTATTTTAGCCGGTTTCTGTTTCTCTTTAATTACCTCCACCAAGGAGGTAATGTACTCAGGGTGGTTTGCCTGTCTGTTTGTTTGTCTGTTTGTTAGCAGGATTCCACAAAAACTAATGTGCGGATTTCAATGAAATTATCACCAGAGGTAGCCCTTGGGCCAAGGATGAACCCATTAAATTTTGGTGATGATCTGAGTGTGCATACCTCCACCAAGGACCTTGTTTGATTTGTGCAGCAGGATTACACAAAAACTACCAGATCTATTTGGATGAAATTTTCACCAGAGGTGGTCCTTGGGCTACAGAGGAACCCATTATATTTTAGTAATGATCCAAGAGCACATATCTCTGAGAATACATACCTCTGCCAAGGCTATTATCTTCTCACAGTATGTTAGCAAGAATCCTCCAAAGCTACTGTATAGACTTTGATGCAATTTTCACCAGAACTGGCTCGTGTCCGACACATGAACCCATTACATTTTGGAGGTGATCCATGAGGGACAGAAGGAGCCTTGGCAGAGGTATGCACTCTCTGAGTGTTTTTCTAGTTTATTTTTTAGTTTGCTTTTAAATTATCATGTATTCCTTTTGCAACTTGCTGTAATGCTTTAATGTTTTATGCAAACCACTTTGAACTGTCTTATACAGGAAATGTGCTATACAAATAAACTTGCCTTACTTTGCCTAAATCTCATTCAAAATTATGAAGTTAACTTCTTTACCTTTAGGGGAGAGTGAAAAGGAAATATCTTTCCTGATTCTTTTGATAATATCTGTTTGATAATCTTTAAGAATAAAATTTCTTCTAATTTGGTTTGGAAAAATTTCTTTCAATAGTAAATTCCTTAAAGTCTTATTGTTACAGTTCTTATCACAGACATCTATGTCATCTACCCAAAGCTGTTTCAGACATGAATCTTTGTTTAAATGTAGCACATATTCCTTCACCATTAATCTAAAAGGAACCAGTATAGCATTTATCAGTCTTATAAAGTCTGGATGAACATGAGTTGGAATTTTGCACAGAAGTCATTATGACTTAATATGTTCCCATCCTTATTGATGAAGTGAGTAACAGACCAAACACCTTTACAGTTCCACTCCTCCATAAACACCAATTTTCTGGTGATCACAATATCTCGATTGCTCCATAGGGGTGTTATGAGGTGTGAAATTATGTTTATAGATTAGCTTCCAGTATAGAATTTGCTGGTGAAAAGCAGAAAATCGGACTGGCATTAAATGAAAATTAAAGTTCCAACTTAATAAGAACTGAATTACAATCATGTACAACGCTTGGACAATTTAAACAAAAACTAAAGGAAGAAATACTCCAAACATATATACAAAACGACATATAAAATCACATAAGGATTATCATATCCAGTCTGTGTTGTGCTGTTGCTTAGTTTTGTTTTGTCACGTTTTGTCTTGGCTTTGTTCTGATTTGTAATCGCTTTTATTTTATTTTATTTTTGAATTCCTAGCTGGAACATGGGTGGGCAATATAAGCTGTGGCTTCAGCCATCACCCATTTTGGATAACTTATGTTGAATTGTATAATCCCAGAAGTTATTGTTTAATTTGACCTTGTTGGATTTTTTCCCCCTTGTTATATTATTCTGTTCCTTTCTTTTAATCTTTTAATCTAATCTATCCAAAATAAAGATTCATTCATTAAAAAAAGCAAAACTCTATACCCCCTTTTTTAAAGATTAAGTTGGGGATAATGAACCAGGGGGAGCGAGTATTCTTAATAAAACTTTAAAACAATCTAAGTTTCATAACTTCATTCATGGTATCAAAGTCAAATGCGGCCAGACCTCTATCCTGAAAACTCTTAACCAAGCTGTCCTTTCTTATACAGTGGTGTGAAAAAGTGTTTGCCCCCTTCCTGATTTCTCATTTTTTTGTACGTTTGTCACACTTAAATGTTTCAGATCATCAAACAAATTTAAAAATTAGACAAAGCTAACACAAGTAAACACAAAATGCAGTTTTTAAATTAAGGTGTTTATTATTAAGGGAAAAAAATCCAAACCTACATGACCCTGTGTGAAAAAGTGACTGCTCCCTAAACCTAATAACTGGTTGGGCCACCCTTAACAGCAAAAACTGCAATCAGGCATTTGCGATAACTGGCAATGAGTCTTTTACAGTGCTGTGGATTAATTTTGGCCCACTCATCTTTGCAGAATTCTTGTAATTCAGCCATATTGGAGGGTTTTCGAACATAAACCACCTTTTTAAGGTCATGCCACAGTGTCTCAATCGGATTCAGGTCAGGACTTTGACTAGGCCACTCCAAAGTCTTCATTTTATTTTTCTTAAGCCATTCAGAGTGGACTTGCTGGTGTGTTTTGGATCATTGTCCTGCTGCAGAACCCAAGTGTGCTTCAGCTTGAGGTCACAAACAGATGGCCGGACATTCTCCTTCAGGATTTTTTGGTAGACAGCAGAATTCATGGTTCCATTTACCACAGCAAGTCTCCCATCTCCTGAAGGAGCAAAATAGCCCCAGACCATCACACTACCACCACCATATTTTACTGTTGGTATGATGTTCCTTTTCTGAAACGCTGTGTTACTTTTATGCCAGATGTAATGGGACACGTACCTCCCAAAAAGTTCAACTTTTGTCTCGTCAGTCCACAGGGTATTTTCCCAAAAGTCTTAGGGATCACCAAGATGTTTTCTGGCAAAACTGAGATGAGCCTTTATGTTCTTTTTGTTCAGCAGTGATTTTTGTCTTGGAACTCTGCCATGCAGGCCATTTTTGCCCTGCCTCTTTCTCATGGTGGAGTCATGAACACTGACCTTAACTGAGACAAGTGAGGCCTGCAGTTCTTTGGATGTTGTTGTGGGGTCTTTGTGACCTCTTGGATGAGTCGTCACTATGCTCTTGGGGTAATTTTGGTTGCCCGACCATTCCTGGGAAGGTTCACCACTATTTCATGTTTTTGCCATTTGTGGATAATGGCTCTCACTGTGGTTCGCTGGAGTCCCAAAGCTTTAGATACGGCTTTATAACTTTTTCCAGACTGATAGAGATCTCAATTACTTTGTTTCTCGTTTGTTCCTGAATTTCTTTGGATCGCAGCATGATGTCTAGCTTTTGAGGATCTTTTGGTCTACTTCAGTTTGTCAGGCAGGTCCTATTTAAGTGATTTCTTGATTGAGAACAGGTGTGGCAGTAATCAGGCCTGGTTGTGGCTAGAGAAATTGAACTCAGCTTTCCAAAGATGTAATAAACCACAGTAAATGTCATGATTTGCGATTCTGAGGAGGCTTAAGTGCAAGACTGTGGCGGGTTGATTCAACCCCTCCACAACACACAGGACAGTCAGCTCTCTTCTCTTGGTTTTTCCCGCTGCACTACTGAGATGTAATGTGCCATTCATGTATTGTGATGTAATGTGCCATGCATGTATTGTGAAGTAATGTGCCATGCATGTATTGTGATGTAATGTGCCATTCATGTATCGTGATGCAATGTGCCATTCATGTATTGTGATGTAATGTGCCATTCATATATAGTGTTCATGTGTCCTGTCCTTACTGTGACCTAGATGCTGAGATCAATATGTAGATGTGCCTTGTAACCTCTTTGTCCCACACCGGGAGCAGAGGCTAGCAAATCTGCCTATTGTTATGTAGGTCTTTCAAATGCAAATATCTCATGCCTGTTCTGCAGTCCCTTTGATCGTACCAACTGCTGTGAATCTGCTCTTTGATGTATTGTGGTAGTTGGGTATATAGGCTGCAACTCTGTAACGCAAACCCTCTCAATCTCACTTCTGCAACTGCTGCTGCTGGACACAGACATTGTGTCCTCCTTCTCCGAGAGCCGCTGAGCTCGCTCCCGGCGCGCATGCACGGCGCCGGGAGCGGAGCTCGTGACGGTGGTATGATATAATAAAACTCTGCTTAAAACCACAGCATCGCTTATATTTTTATCATCCGCTGCACTGGTGACCCCGAAGACGCACACGCTTTGTGCGACACAGCCTTCTGGTCTGGACATCCACGCTGAACCGGCCGAGGGACACAAGACGTCTCCTCCCTCTCGCCGCCCCAACGCACCATGACCTGAAGGCAGAAAAGAACACGCTGCCAGTGAACGCTTCACTGGTTACCCCGAAGACGCACACGCTTTGTGCGATGCAACCTTCTGATCTGGACAGCTGCACTGGTGACCCGTTCTTCATGATGAGATCTGCACGTCTGAGATCTGCTCATCCACGCTGGGCCGGCCGCACTCGCAGTTCCTCCACACGAGAGCGCAGGCACCTCGTCCCCTCTCCACAACGGTGTCCTCCATGGCCGGCGGAGAACGCAACACGGGACCTGAACGCACCACGGCCGAGCGGTGCCAAAGATCATCTATTCCCTCCCACCGCTCCAACACATCTGCACGAGCCTGAGGGACAAAAGATCATCTATTTCCTCCCACCGTTCCAACGCACCATGGCCAAGCTGCAGCCACAGCTCAAACCTGGATTTTATCGGCGCCGTCTGCGACGATCACCACCAAGATTCTGCACTCTGGTTCTCCTCTCCAGCTGGCCCACCCACGCACGGAGCCCCCACGCACGCACCGGGGAGTTACGAGGACGGTGCATCACGCACGGGACAAATACGGCTCTTCTGACTGCCTTCCTTCTGCTGCACACAGGCCCTTCAGGGTTGCTTGTTCACCTGAGGCACGCAAGCAATTTGTTCACAGGATTTACTGATGGTCTCGGCCACGGCGCACAAAGGGATTTCAGCCGTCAGCTGTTCCTGGGGGTTTTAGGGTTGCTCCTGCACCTAAGTCAACACGCCAGTCCCTCTGCTTTTGTTCCCTTTTTTTTCTTACAGCCGCTACGCAGCCTCGCCGCTCCTGTTTTCTTCATGGCCACGAGAGGAGCCAGAGACTAATTTTTCTTCTTGTGGACCTCTGCACGTTCAATGGGACAGCCCTTCGACATCGCGGACCCACAAGCAATTTTTGCGCGGCTCGGACGAGTTCACCGTCCCCCTGCCGGCACTTACTACCCCTCCCCTCCCTCCCCCTCCACCTGCAGCAAGCTTCTCCCACAGCTTGCTCCCATAGATGGATTATCGAGGTCTCGGCCCCCTGCCGTGCCCTCTGGGGGGGAGCGTGTGGCGGGTTGATTCAACCCCCCCACAACACACAGGACAGTCAGCTCTCTTCTCTTGGTTTTTCCCACTGCACTACTGAGATGTAATGTGCCATTCATGTATTGTGATGTAATGTGCCATGCATGTATTGTGATGTAATGTGCCATGCATGTATCGCGATGCAATGTGCCATTCATGTATTGTGATGTAATGTGCCATTCATGTATCGTGATGCAATGTGCCATTCATGTATTGTAATGTAATGTGCCATTCATGTATAGTGTTCATGCGTCCTGTCCTTACTGTGACCTAGATGCTGAGATCAATATGTAGATGTGCCTTGTAACCTCTTTGTCCCACACCGGGAGCAGAGGCTAGCAAATCTGCCTATTGTTATGTAGGTCTTTCAAATGCAAATATCTCATGCCTGTTCTGCAGTCCCTTTGATCGTACCAACTGCTGTGAATCTGCTCTTTGATGTATTGTGGTAGTTGGGTATATAGGCTGCAACTCTGTAACGCAAACCCTCTCAATCTCACTTCTGCAACTGCTGCTGCTGGACACAGACATTGTGTCCTCCTTCTCCGAGAGCCGCTGAGCTCGCTCCCGGCGCGCATGCACGGCGCCGGGAGCGGAGCTCGTGACGGCGGTATGATATAATAAAACTCTGCTTAAAACCACAGCATCGCTTATATTTTTATCATTCGCCGCAAGACAACCATTTCAGAAGAACACACATACGCAGATGAAAAGTTACACCACTTTAATGAAAACCCAATCCCTATACAAAACACACTAACTTAATGAATATATACACACACCACAATAAATGAAACCCGCAACCAAGAAGCCAAACTATATACAAGAAAATAGTTGCATGCTGGAGTCACATGCGGCCTAGGAGGGAAAGAGAGGCAAGGAGGGGTTAATAATGGAAAAAGAGTACTGGAAAATAACTACAGAGGATATGGATCTTACGATACTGGCAGAGAGCTCGGTAGTGACCACAGCATGGGAGAGGAGACGGTGAATTAATGACGGCAGGAAGGAGGAGGAGTGACTGGAGGCCCTGGGTGGAGAAGTCATTGTCCTGGAGGTAGATGATTCAGGCAAGCAAGCAAACACAGCTCCAGAGACGCACTGCTGGAGGTGGCAGAAAACCCAACGATCCAGTGGAGAGCTCCTCATACACTGGCCCTGAAATACATTGGTGAATCAGGAGGCAGAAGGTGTGTAATCACGCAGGTGTGCTTGATGAGCTCTGTAGCTGGGAAAATAGAGACAGGAAGGGAGGGTGGAGGCACGCTCGCCTGATCATGACAGTTAATTTATGTTTTAATGGTGGTGGTGGGGGGGGAATCACTTTTTCACACACGGCCATGTAGGTATGGATTTTTTTTACCCTTATAATAAACACTTTGTGGAGAGTGTGGAAAGGATGAGGCCAGGTTACGATCAGACGAAGCTTTATTCACACTCTTACATAATCATACACAGAAAGAACTGAATCAGCCAAACCAGGTTTCTCCTTAAAACCTCCACAGATCATCTCACATCTGCATGACAATTCACATCACCCTTCAACCCCCAGCTCCCTCTTCCTGCCAACTCCCCATGCAGTCCTTGCCTATTATTCTCTCATGTTTACTCCCTGCCTCCTGACTGAGACGCTTTCTGCAGATTCCTCCACAATATGCATCCCCACATCACCCCCCCCCCCAGACAGAGTTTTAGTCGCTACGTCTTTTGGGCTTCAGTCTCCTCCCATATCTGCTGTAACTGGGGTCTCTGTGCCGGCGGGGGGCTGCTGGACGTGTGTCTGACTGCGGGTGGGCCAAGGCGAGGTGGGGGGGACTTCACTCTGCCTGTGTGGCTGTTCTGGTGAATCATTTGCCTGGGGAGTTCTCCGTGGGGGTCTTCCACGCCGGGGGGCCTGGGCCAGCAGCACTTGCTTGTCTGCCGCTACAAAGGCGGGCTTAAGTCTGTCTATGCATATTTTCTCCCGGCACCCCCCCAAGTCTAGCAAAAAATGCTTGTCCCCTGTTTTCAGCACTCTGAACGGGCCATCATAGTGATGGCGGGCGGTGGGCATCGTGTCTGACGAACACGAACTCTGCGTTCTTCAAAGTTTTTGGCACAAAAGCACGTGGAAAACAGTGGCGGACCGGACCGGGCAGCGTGCCTGTGTCTGCACTACGCTGCAAACGCTGAGACGGGCAGCTGTCCGGCTCGGGATTATCTGGCAAAAATTCCCCGGGCAGCCGCAGCGGCTGAGAAAAAAACAGCTCAGCCGGGGAAGCCTTCGAATCCTCTTTTGGTGCGGAACGCAACCCCAATAAAACCCACGGCAACCGGTCAACCCAATTTGCATCCGTCAATGAAGCCCTGAGCGCTGCCTTTAGTGACCTATGAAAACGCTAGCATAACCCATTTGCCTGTGGGTTGTACGCGGTCATGCGGTGAATTGCAACACCCAGGCTGCAGGCCATCGCGGAACAAAGTTCGGAAACAAACTGAGGGCCCCTATCGGACGTGATGTCCGACGGGATCCCAAACCGCACCACCCATGTTGTCAAAAAAGCACGCGCCACGTCCGCGGACGTGGTTGCCGCCAGTGGAACTGCTTCTGGCCAGCGCGTGGTGCGGTCCACCACTGTCAGAAGGTACGTGCACCCCTGCGATGGAGGGAGGGGGCTCACGAGGTCCACGTGAACATGGTCGAATCTTTTAGCCGGTATACTAAATGGCTCCAAAGGAGCCTTCGTGTGTCTGTGCACTTTGGCTCGTTGGCACACTACGCAGGCTGCCGCCCACTCTTTCACTTGTTTGCGCAGGCCTGGCCACATGAATTTCGCTCCCACCATTTTGACTGACGCGCGCACTCCTGGGTGCGCCAAAGCGTGAACTGACTCAAACACGCGGCTGCGCCACGCGACCGGGACCACCGGGCGCGGGCGTCCCGTGGAGACGTCGCAGATTAGGGGGGGGGCTGCCATCTTGCAGCACTCTGCTCTCCAGCCTTAACCCTGTTGGTCCAGACTGGAGCGCGCGCACGTCCGTATTGCTAATCTGCTCTTCGGCCATGGCTGTATAATCTATCCCTATGCAGACCGGGGCCACAACCGCGGGGCAGTCCGCCTCCACATTCAGTTTACCCGACACATGCTGAATATCGGTCGTAAACCCCAAGATCGCGGCCAGCTGTCTCTGCTGCCGGCCCGACCATGGTTCTGAAACCTTGGCCATCGCGAACGTCAGCGGCTTGTGGTCCACGAACGCGGTGAAGCTGCGCCCTTCCAGCCAGAACTGGAAGTGGTGTATGGCCAGATGGAGAGCCAGCAACTCTCCGTCGAACGCGCTGTATTTACGCTCACTGTCACGGAGAGCCCTGCTGAAAAAAGCGAGCGGCTGCCAAGAACCAGCGGCACGTTGCTCCACGACGGCCCCTATGGCCACGTCTGAGGCGTTGGTAGTGAGCGCTGCATGAGTTGAGGGGGAGGAAACGGTTATAAAAGTTAACCATCCCCAAAAATTCCTGCAGCGCCCTGACCGTCTGAGGCCGAGGAAAGTTTGCCACTGCGCGCACTTTGTTGGGAAAGGGTATCGCTCCCTCCGGTGAGACGCGGTGCCCCAAAAAATCAATCCCCGTCACGCCGAACTGGCACTTCGCCGGGTTGATTATTAACCCGTGCTCCTCCAACCTCTGGAAAACCGTCCTGAGGTGGGTTACGTGTTCATCTTCGGACGCGCTGGCTACCAGGATATCATCCAGGTAGACGAACAAAAATGGGAAATCGCGCAGCACCGCATCCATCGTGCGCTGGAACGTCTGTGCCGCTCCTTTTAATCCGAAGGGCATGCGCAGAAACTCGAATAAGCCAAACGGAGTTATTACCGCTGTTTTGGGTATGTCTTCCGCGCACACTGGGACCTGGTGGTAACCGCGGACCAGATCTATTTTAGAAAAAATGCGTGCTCCGGCGAGGTGAACAGAAAAATCCTGAATGTGGCGAATCGGGTAGTGGTCGTGTGCTGTGGCGTTATTCAACCTGCGGAAATTGCCGCACGGTCGCCACGACCCCTCAGCCTTAGGGACCATGTGTAGTGGGGATGCCCATGGGCTGTTTGATCGCCTGATGATGCCCAACCTTTCCAGGGTGGCAAACTCCTCACGCGCTATGGCCAGTTTAGCTGTGTCCAAGCGCCGAGGTCGTGCGAAAACAGGTGGCCCGGTGGTGGTGATAAAGTGCTCCACCCCGTGTTTAGCTATGGCCGCTGAAAACGTCGGGACCGTGAGTGCTGGGAACTGAGTGAGCAGTGTGTGGAACTTACCGTATGGCGCTGTGACGTTGGCTTGTGTTACTGGCCCGGCCCCTCGAGCTGTTTTGAAGGGATGAGAGTCAAAGGACAGTGCATTAACCAGGCACCTGTTAGCAACATCAACTAATAAACCATGCGCACACAGAAAATCAGCTCCCAGGATTGGGAAACTCAGTGCTGCTATGACAAAAGTCCACTCGTATGTACAGCCGTGTAGAGATAAAGCCAGTGTCCTCTCACCAAAGGTCTTGATGTCCGAGCCGTTTACTGCTACCAGCCCGGGACCGCTAGGTCCTGCCAGCTGGTCAGCGTAGGTTGGCAGGATGATGCTCTTCTGGGCTCCGGTGTCTACGAGGAAGCATCTCCCCGAGTGTGAGTTCATCACGTAGAGCAGCTTGTTCTCTCCACCGGCGGTCGCACCTGCTACCGACTGCCGGCCTCGGCATTTCCCGAGCGCTTGAATTGGCACGGTGGCGCACATCTGCGTGCGTTCTCTCTTAAGTGGCGGTGGTAGAAGCAGAGCTTGTCTCTCTGGCGCTCCTTGGCCCTCGCTGCCGCTACCGTCAGTGGCTCCTCGCCTCCTCTGGTCGTCTCGCTGGGTTCCGACGCCGCTGCGTTCACCGTGAGCGCTCTGGTGGTGAGGATGATCCGGTCTGCCTCCTGGGCTAGCGCACGGTAGTCACGCGCGGCCAGCAATGGCTAATTGGCCAGGACCGCTCTCGCCTCTGTTGGAAGGTTCCGGAGGAAAAGGTGGGCAAACAGAAAATGCCCGTCGTCCATGTCCATTGACGCCAACATCTTCTCCATCAGATCGACAGCCGAACCATCTCCTAACTCGGAACGCCTCAGGAGCCTCTCTGCTCTCTCACTGTCCGAGAGTGTGTAGCGCTGAATTAGCGCCCCTTTGAGAACCTTGTATCTGCCGTGGGCTGGGGGCTGGTCGAGCAGGCTCGCTACCTGCTGAGCTGTGCGAGCGTCGAGTGCTGCAACCACATGGAAAAACTTGGTGTCGTCTGCCGTTATTCCCCGGAGGGTGAACTGGGCCTTGGTGTGGTGGAACCAAGAGTGCGGGTTGTGCTGCCAAAAGTCCGGTAGCTTGACTGCAACAGCGCACGCGTTGCTGCGGGTTCCCGTCCAGGCCGTCTGTGGGATGCTTGCCGCGTTGCTGGGGCTTCCAGTCCGGGCCGACTCCAGGGTTCCTGCCTCGTGTTCCATAATACGTCTCGGGTCACCAGTGTGGAGAGTGTGGAAATGATGAGGCCAGGTTACGATCAGATGAAGCTTTATTCACACTCTCACATAATCATACACAGAAAGAACTGAATCGGCCAAACCAGGTTTCTCCTTAAAACCTCCACAGATCATCTCACATCTGTATGACATTTCACATCACCCTTCAACCCCGTGGGCTGCACGGTGGCGCAGTGGTTTAGCACTGTGGCAGCACAGTTTTACCCTCGGCCGGGGGATCGCGGGGATCATGAGATCGTGGGTTCAATCCCAGCCCCCGACCAACGGTGAGCTGTGTGGAGTTTGCATGTTCTCCCCGTGTTGCGCGGGTTTACTCCGGGATTTCTCCGGTTTCCTCCCGCATACCAAAAACATGTAGGTTTAGGGCGCTCGCGCACGCAGCGACCAGCAGCCGGTGGCTTGTCACCAGACTGCAAACCAAGTCTACCTACGGGTACAAATAAGTAACAAAAAAAAAAAAAAACCCCAGCTCCCTCTTCCTGCCAACTCCCCATTCAGTCCTTGCCTATTATTCTCTCATGTTTACTCCCTGCCTCCAGACTGAGACGCTGTCTGCAGATTCCTCCACAATATGCATCCCCACAACCTTCATTTAAAAACTGCATTTTGTTTTTACTTGTGTTATCTTTATCTAATGTTTAAATTTGTTTGATGATCTGAAACATTTAAGTGTGACAAAGATACAAAAAAAAATTAGAAATCAGGAAGGGGGCAAACACTTTTTCACACCACTGTATAATGACATTTGTTTCTCCATATGAATTTAAAGTAAATATCATTGATTGATTATATTAATTTCCCTGTTAGACAAAGAAAAGGCAGGGTAGATTAGTCGGGAGAGACTATCCATTTTAGACAATAAAGTCCTTTCAAAAATTGTAATGTTTCGCTGTACACAACTGTTAAGTATTGATCAGTTCAGTCTCACGTAAAAAACGTAAAACTGCAGTTTTTTTAATTCTGAGAAAATGTGCATAGACAAGGAACAAACATTTTTTACGTGCAGTGGATACATGGCGTTTACAGCTTTAAGAAATGCATTTACTTTGTCTGCCACTTTCTATTCCTTTCTCTTTCTTTCTCTTTCACTATTAGAGGTGACACCTAACCAGAACATTTTTTCTAACCCTAACCATTAGAGTAGATGATGCCTAAGCCTAACCTTTTCCTAACCTTAACCATTAGTGGAGTGAAAAACAAACAAACAAAAAAATAAAGACAGTTCAGCATGAGACTTGAACTCAACGTATTGTAGGTCTTGCTGGTTGAAACCACAAGTTACTAACTACACCCACCAACCAAATGAATGGTGGAAGCCTTGCAAAAACAGGTGTTGTTTTGCTCATGCACAGTGAGTACAGTATGTTCTTTTCTTGTATGGATTTGTGCATGTACAGTGAGTGAAGGCATAGACTCCATTTGTAAAACATACCCAGGTGCTTTTTTTTTTTGTTTTATGTACAAATGCATGTTTTTTTTTTGAGCAGGGGTGCCCTTGGCCCCTGGTCCCTGCCACTGGACAGTCTAACATAATTTTATAACTTGTTTTTTATGTCATATTTTACATGTAGTAGATGCTTAAGAATGATTGATGTGTGTTGTATGTTATTAACAAATATTAACAAAATACAGCGAAGTAGGACAGACATAGTTGTGATTTGGGGGGGGGTGTTGGAGGGGTTGTAACCCCTACCCCCCCCCAAAAAAAAATTCAAATCCAGCCAATATAACCCCCCCAATAATCATTATTATAATTAATAAATAAAAAAAATCTACAAGTGAGTATGAAGAAGTTGTCATTTTTTTTCATTTGCAAGCAACATAAAGTAACATTTCTAATAATCAGACAATGCATTCCCACCTCCTGCAGACTTGGTATTGCCCAACTGGTCCTTGCGCCTTCTCTCAGTTGCAATCATTTAAGTGTGGCTGGTGGCTGCAGCAGGTGCGGATGCTCGTCTAGAATGCATGCAGCTCACAACTGAGAAAATAAAGAGCTCCACGAGGGCAACAAACCATTTTAAATTGGTTGTCAAATAAAAGGACAAAACCCTCTGTCCAAAACGAGATAAATATCATATTTTTGATTTAGCTTGTGAATTGTTGTCTGAAGTTAGCTGGTTGCTAATTTGCTAATGTGAGTTAACGCTATGGAGTACTCCACAGAATAACTGTGCTGCCTGATAGGATTTAGCTGATCTGAGAAATGATTAGCTCTTCTCATGCAAATTTGGTCTTTACATTGTATTAATCATTCATGAAATGTGATCAGAATGGATTTGTTCATCAACTGTTAGAGTGAAATTTATGTGCTTCAGCATTCATCAAAACGTTAGCAGCTCCAAACATTTATCAAGTACAAACAAAATCTACTCCGACCACCGGTCCTTAAATATAAATGCGTTTAAATATTGCCTGTCATCACCACAAAATTCAAGTTAACCTTAAACTGTTCTGTGTTTTTAAAATTTCATGATTTTGATAATTATAAAATTCAATTAAAAGGCAGGTTTTACCACTTTTGATTACTAAGTCACTCTGAAGGCTATTCTTAAATATCCACATTAAAAGAAATTGATTTTTTTCCCTGCAGATCATTTTCAGATCTTCTACTGACTGTGAAAATACCACAACTGCACACAAGAGTATTTAAACAAATATATAAGAAATAAACACCAAATAGATGAATAAAAGAATAGATGCATTTCATATTCCTAAGCATTTAATAAACATTTTTACATGCATTAAAATTAGTTCAAAAGCACTACTGTTAGAATAATTTTGAGCTTAAATTATTCAAAGTCAAATAATCAGGCGGAAAGTTGAATTTATGTACATTTATTACAAAATCACCCCATTGGCCACTATGGGGGAGAGGTTACAAGGCATGACATTCAGACACACCTAGAATCTCTAAAGGATCCATTCTTCTAAGTCTGATATACTGTATATAGGTAGGAGAAAGGAGAGGGAGGATGAGGATAAGGGAAGGGACAGAACGGGACAGTCCTGATAACTAAGCTTATCCAGGCGGATGTCAGACACTCTGGAGACATGGGTCATGAAGACATGAGATCCATAAAACTGACAGAATGTCCATCTACCACTGATCTGTACAGGCTGAGAAGTTCCTGTGCATTCCTGTGACCCAAAACAGGTTATGCCAAAGAGATTATAATAAATGGCTTAGATCATTCCTTACACATGTACTGATCCTCAGTCTGAACTCACTGAAATTGCTCATAGAAACAGGCCAAGAATATATAAACTTATCTTATGTGGAATGCACATAAAAACATTAAACATGGCATAAGAAAGGTATGATACTTCTCAAATATAATAATACATTATTAATATCAATAATAGTATAGATAAAACCAACTCTAAAACTAGGAACTTGGAACGTCCGCACTATGACGACAGGACTCGCTGCTAACCTCAAGGACATCAACGACACCAGGAAGACTGCCGTCATCAATAATTCAATTCAATTCAATTCAATTCAACTTTATTTATATAGCGCCATTTCACAACAACAGTCATCTCATAGCACTATCAACTGTAGGGGGAACCCCCACAGTTGCAGAAAGACCCCAGCAATCAGGCGATCCCCTGTGAGCAAGCACTTGGCGACGGTGGAGAGGAAAAACTCCCTTTTAACAGGAAGAAACCTCCAGCAGAACCAGGCTCAGGGAGGGGCAGTCATCTGCTGCGACTGGCTGGGGGGTGAGGGGATAGAGAAGAAGAAAAGAACAGACATGTAGAGAGCAAACAGCACGATGGGGACTCAATCTATGGGAGAGAACAAACAAATGTTAATGACCAGCAAAAAAAATATTTCATTGAGAGTGAGAAAAGGAGTGAGGCCCAGTGCATTACTGGAGGTCCCCCGGCTGACTAAACCTATTAGCAGCATAACTAAGGGAGGGTTCAGAAACACATGATCCCTCCCTAATTGTAGGCTATATCAAAAAGGTAGGTTTTAGCCCTATTCTTAAAAACAGAAATCGAGTCTGACTCCCGAATCCAGATTGGCAGCTGATTCCACAGGAGAGGAGCTTGATAACTGAAGGCTCTGCCTCCCATTGTACTTTTGGAGATTCTAGGTATTACAAGTAATCCTACATTTTGGGAGCGTAGTGCTCTGTTAGGATAATACGGTAGTATCAGATCTTTTAAATAAAAAGGAGCCTGATTGTTTAGGGCTTTGTAAGTAAGAAGAAGGATTTTAAACTTAATTCTAAACTCTATGAGAAGCCAATGAAGGGAGGCCAGAACCGGAGAGATATGATCTCTCTTTCTAGTTCCTGTTAAAACTCTTGCTGCAGCATTTTGGATCAGCTGAAGACTTTTTAAAGATGCTTTAGGACAGCCTGATAATAAAGAATTACAATAATCTAATCTCGAGCTAACAAAAGCGTGGATCAGTTTCTCAGCATCACTCTGAGACAAGATGCTCCTAATCTTGGCAATATTACGCAAATGATAGAAGGCAGTCTTAGAAACAAATTTAATATGTGAATTGAAGGACAAATCCTGATCAAAAATAACTCCAAGGTTCCTCACAGAGCTATTAAGAGAAAGAGTAACCCCATCCAAACTGAAAGTTTGATTTGGAAAGGAATTTCTAAGGTTTTTTGGACCAACAAGAATGACTTCAGTCTTATCTGAATTTAATAGCAGGAAATTACAAGTCATCCAAACTTTGATTTCCTTAAGACAGGCTTCTAACTTGGCTAATTGATTACTATCATCTGGCTTCATTGACAGGTATAATTGTGTGTCATCAGCATAACAATGAAAATGTATACAGTGCTTTCTAATAATGTTGCCTAACGGAAGCATATATAAACTAAAAAGAGTAGGGCCTAGCACAGATCCCTGTGGAACTCCATGACTAAGCTTTGAGTTGAACAAAAACTCTTTATTTACATGAACAAACTGGAACCTATCAGATAAATAAGATATAAACCACTGCAACGAAGTTCCATTAAGTCCAACATAGTGTTCTAATCTATCAAGTAGAATATTATGATCGATAGTATCAAAAGCTGCACTAAGGTCTAAAAGGACAAGTACAGAAACTAGTCCATTATCAGATGCAATGAGGAGGTCGTCAGTGACCTTCGCTAAGGCTGTTTCAGTACTATGATGGATTGTAAACCCAGATTGAAACTCTTCAAGTAAACCATTTCCCTGCAGGTGGTCAAATAATTGCGTAGCAACAACTCTTTCTAAGATTTTTGAAATGAAAGGGAGATTACAGATTGGTCTATAGTTAGCTAAAGCTCCTGGATCTTGCGTTGGCTTTTTGAGTAAGGGTTTAATTACAGCCGTTTTAAAAGCCTGCGGTACATGGCCTAAAGTTAATGAAGAATTGATTATATGAAGAATAAGGCTACCAATAAGTGGGAAGACTTCTTTAAATAACCTGGTAGGAATAGGGTCTAAAAGACAAGTTGAAGGTTTGGATGAGGAAACTATTTTGTCTAACTCACAAAGGTCGATTGGAGTAAACTCATCAAGACAGACATCAATAGAAGGAGTTGTAGTAGTTACAGTATTTAAGTTAACTGTGGGAAGAATCTGATTGATTTTATCTCTGATGGATGAAATTTTATTATTGAAAAAGTTCATAAAGTCCTGACTAGTAAGCTCTAAGGGAATGCTAGGATTGACAGAGTCCTGACTCTTTGTCAACCTGGCTACAGTACTGAAAAGAAACCTGGGATTATTCTTGTTCTCTTCTATTAATGCAGAGTAATAACTCGTTCTAGCTTTTCTAAGAGATTTTTTATAAATTAAAAGATGATTTCTCCAAGCTAAATAGATTTCATCTAAATTAGTGGAGCGCCATTTTCTTTCTAATTGACGAGTCTTCTGTTTTAAGCTACGAGTTTCTGTGTTGAACCAAGGAGTTAGAAATCTCTGATTAGACTTTTTCTTTTTTAAGGGGGCCACCAAGTCTAGAGTCTGATGCAGAGAAGCTGAAACACTATCCACCATGTTATCAATTACAGAAGGAGCAAGCTGTCTATAGCTTATTTCCGTTGTGTTGACACATGGCATAGAGGAGACAATCTGCATAAATTTGGAAACAGCATCATCTGAGAGGCGTCTACTGTAATAATATTTTTCTTTAGGAGCCAAATAGTCAGAAATAGTAAAATCAAAGGTTAACAGACAATGGTCTGACAGTACAGGGTTATGAGGAGACACTACAAGATTTTCTATTTCTATGCCATATGTCAGAACAAGGTCCACTGTATGTTGGAGATAATGAGTAGAATTTCCTTCTTTCTGAGAAAACCCAATCGAGTCTAATATTGAATTAAATGCCACATTAAGGCAGTCACTATCTACATCCACATGTATATTAAAGTCCCCTACTATAATTATTCTATCAGATTTCAGCACTAAATCAGCTAAGAAATCAGCAAATTCGGATAAAAATTCTGAGTAGGTTGATGGGGGACGATAAACTATGGCAAATAAAATTGGGTTTAACCTAAAATTGCTAAAGTTCCCAATACTGAGGACCAGGCCCTCAAAGGAATTATAACATGTTTTTTGCTTTACATTAACTAGTAATTTGGAATGGTAAATTGTTGCTACTCCTCCTCCATGACCAGAACTTCTGGGATTTTGACAGTTTAAATAACCGGAGGGAGTTGATTCATTTAAACCAACATAATCCTCTTGCCCTAACCAAGTCTCTGTAAGGGAAATTAAATCAATCTGATGATCAATTAACAGATCATGGACTAACAGAGACTTGGGAGTTAGAGACCTAATATTTAATAAACCACATTTAATTTTTAAATTATGAGGAGGAACAGAGGCCAAATCATTCAATTTAGAGGCTTTATGTTTAATTTGAGTTTTACCAATATTTTGCTTTATCACTTTGGGATGCTTATGCATTATATTTTTATTTACTTTGGAGGGAGCAGACAACGATTCTCTGATGGGGAAGACAGGGGCTAAGTTGAGGGGTGGTGGATGAAGAGGAGCTGCAGAGAGGCGTGTAAGACTGCGACTCTGCTTCCTGGTCCCAACTCTGAGTAGTCAGGGTTTTGGAAATTTGGATAAAAAAGATGCCAGATTGTTAGATAAATGAGAAGCACCATCCAAAGTGGGTTGAATGCTGTCTCGTCTCATAAGACCAGGTTTTCCCCAAAAAGAGCTCCAATTGTCAATGTAGCCCACGTCATTTTTAGGACACCACACAGACAACCAGCAGTTCAAGGATGACGAGCGGCTAAACATGTCATCACTGGTCAGATTGGGGAGGGGCCCAGAGAATACTACAGTGGCAGACATCGTTTTTGCAAAGTCACACACCGATTCATTATTAAGTTTCGTGACTTCCGACTGCCGGAGACGGATGTCATTAATGCCGGCGTGAATAACAATTGTGGAATATTTACAGTTACTTTTAGCCAGCATTTTCAAATTTGACTCGATGTCGCCTGCTCTGGCCCCAGGAATGCATTTGACTATGGCCGCTGGAGTCTCTAGGTTCACGTTTCTGACTACAGAGTCTCCAATGATCAGAGTTTTTTCCTCAGCGGGTGTGTCGCTGAGCGGGGAAAAACGATAATAATGAGCTGAAGAGACTGGAAGTGGATATCGCCACTATCCAGGAAACACGGTTGGCTGACGCAGGCACACTGAGAGAGAAGGACTACATGTTCTACTGGCAGGGAAGGGGCAGTGACAAACACAGGGAACACAGAGTGGGCTTCGCAGTGAAGAACACCTTGCTGAAGATGGTGGAACCGAGCAGCAATGGCTCTGCACGACTCCTCACCCTCCGCCTCAACACCACTCAAGGCCCAGTCACCTTCGTCAGTGTGTATGCCCCAACACTGACAGCCACACCAGAGGCAAAAGACAAGTTCTACGAGAATCTCGCAACAACTGTCAGGATCATCCCCAACTCTGAACAACTCATTCTCCTTAGAGACTTCAATGCCAGATTGGGTGCTGACCATGACTCTTGGCCCTCCTGTCTTGGACCATTTGGCGTGGGCAGAATGAACGACAACAGACAGCGGCTGCTCGAGTTCTGCACATACCATGATCTGTGCATCACAAACTCATTCTTCAAGACCAAGCCCCAACACAAGGTTTCCTGGCGACATCCGCGCTCAAAGCATTGGCACCAGCTGGACTTGATCCTGACCAGGCGCACCTCACTGAAGAACGTGCTAATCACCCGTTTGTTCCAGAGTGCAGATTGCGACACAGACCATTCATTGGTGTGTTGCAAGGTCAAGCTACAGCTGAAGAAATTCCATCGTGCCAGACAGCCTGGAAAGGCACGGATTGACACCAGCAAGATGGCCCAACCAGAACTTGAGCAGTTTGCCTCACCTTTGAGAAGGAACTTGATGTCCCACAAGAAGGAGAATCTGCAAAGCAGAAGTGGGAAGAGCTGCGAAACACCATCCACCGCACAGCCTTGGCTACCTTTGGGAGGAAGACCTCGAAGTCACAGGACTGGTTTGATGCCAAGTTGACAGAGATGACCCCCGTCATTGAAGCCAAGCGCTCAGCACTTGCTGAGTACAAGAAGTACCCAAACGAGAAGAATCTCCAGATTCTCAGGGCTGCGAGAAGCAAAGATCAGCAGACTGCTCGGCGCTGCGCCAACGAGTACTGGACTCAGCTCAGCCAAGACATTCAAACCGCTGCCATAACAGGGAACATCCGTGGTATGTACGATGGCATCAAGAAAGCACTTGGTCCAGCTCAGAGCAAGACGCTCCCTCCTCAAATCCTCCACTGGGTAGATGATCACAGAAAAGAACAAGTAGATGGAGAGATGGGTGGAACACTACTCCGACCTCTACTCCAGACAGAACACCGTGACACCGTCAGCCCTTGATGCCATCGACTGCCTGTCATCCATGGACGAACTTGACATCGAGCCAACCATCGATGAACTCAGCAAGGCCATTGATAGCTTGACCGCTGGCAAGGCACCCGGCAACGACGGCATACCCCCCGACCTGATCAAGCACTGCAAGACCGCCCTACTGCTGCCATTGCATGACGTCCTCTGCCAGTGCTGGAAGCAAGGTGCCGTACCACAGGACATGAGCGATGCCAAGATCATCACCCTCTACAAAAACAAAGGGGAGAGAAGCGACTGCAACAACTACAGGGGCATCTCCCTCCTCAGCGTTGTTGGCAAAGTTTACGCACGAGTTGTTCTCGTTCGTCTACAGAAGCTTGCCGAACGTGTCTACCCCGAGTCTCAGTGTGGCTTCCGCGCTGAGCGATCGACGGTAGACATGATATTCTCCATCCGCCAACTCCAGGAGAAGTGCAGAGAACAGAACATGTCCCTGTACGTCGCCTTCATCGACCTCACCAAAGCGTTCAATCTGGTCAGCAGAGAGGGCCTTTTCAAGATCCTGCCAAAGATAGGATGCCCACCAAAGTTGCAAAGCCTCATCGAATCATTTCACACCAACATGCAGGGGATAGTGCAGCACGACGGCAACGTCTCAGAGCCATTCAACATACGCAGCGGAGTGAAACAGGGCTGTGTACTTGCGCCAACCCTCTTTGGGATTTTCTTTGCTATGCTCCTGAGGCATGCCTTCAGCACAGCAACAGAGGGAATCTACCTGCACACAAGATCTGACGGCAGGCTTTTCAACCTCACCCGCCTGAAAGCCAGAACCAAAGTACGCGAGGCTCTAATCAGAGACATGCTGTTCGCAGACGACGCTGCAGTCGCGACCTGCAAACAGCAGGAGCTTCAGACCCTGATGGACCGCTTCTCCCAGGCATGCAAGGACTTCGGGCTTACCATCAGCCTGAAGAAGACTAACGTCTTGGCGCAAGGCACGGAAGCACCACCAACTATCACCATCGACAACTACGAGCTGGAGGTCGTGAATCAGTTCACGTACCTGGGGTCCACAATCAGCAGCAACCTCTCCCTTGATACAGAGATTGACAAGAGGATTGGAAAATCAGCCTTCACACTCGCTCGCCTCACCACACGAGTGTGGGAGAATCCCAAACTCTCTGTCAAGACGAAGATGGCAGTGTACAACGCCTGCGTCATTAGCACACTGCTCTATGGGAGTGAGACGTGGACAACATACGCCCGGCAGGAAAAGAGACTGAACTCCTTCCACTTGCGCTGCATTCGCCGCGTCCTGGACATATCCTGGCAGGACAAAGTGCCCAACACAGAAGTTCTGTCCCGCGCCAGCCTTCCCTCCATGTTCACTCTACTCAGGCAGCGCAGGCGCCGCTGGCTAGGCCACGTTCACCATATGGAGGATGGCAGAATCCCCAAAGATGTCCTCTACGGAGAACTGGCGACTGGCAGGAGAGACGTTGGCCGCCCACAGCTGCGCTTTAGAGATGTCTGCAAGAGAGACATGAAGGCCCTGGAGATCAACACAGAGCGCTGGGAGGACCTTGCAACAGACCGCTCCAAATGGAGAGGCACCCTGACCAGACAGCTCAAGGCGGGTGAAGAGAGACTGACTGCTGCAGCAGATGAAAAAAGGACCCGCAGGAAGAACGACCACAGCTCCAGCAGCACGGAGACCACCCACAAGTGCGACCTGTGTGACAGGGACTGCCATTCGCGCATCGGCCTGTTCAGCCACAGGCGGTGCTGTTCCAGCAGAGTAGACGTTTAGGATTCTCTTCCATGGTCATCATAGACCGACGGAGGCCGACGAATAGATAAAATGGAATTTTTCTATCATATTCCCCCCTTGATGCTTAATAAAGCATCAGGATTAAAAGAAAAATAATAAAGTGAATGAATTAATATGTGTAAGAATTTACATGCTGTTATTTTGCTAGTTAAAAACGTGTATAGAATATATCAAAAGTGAGTATGTGTGATGTGACTAAAAGTAATCTCAGACAGTGTCAAATAAGAACATAGAAAATAATATGAAACAGCCTTAAATTATATTGCAACCTTCAAAAACATCCTCAGGCCAAAAACATCCTTGCCCCTCTCACCATCCTCATCATCATATTAAGGACTCACACAAGAAAAAATCTGAGGTTATAAAAATCATAACCAAGTTTATGATGAGACTTCTCCATTAAGAGAAACATTAACTTCTACGAGTATCTGAGGTATTAATATGACCATTTGCATCATTTTCATGAATACAATAATCTCCTATAATAGGGCCTACACCCCTACGGGTGGTAACTAGTCAATCAAGGACCATTCTATTCTTTGTTATAATAAATAATTGTAGTCTACAATTAAGTGTTTTAATCCCGAAGGTATTTTGTTTCCACTCTCACTCAAAGAAACAATGAACAAAACCTCACTCCTGTACTTTCCATCTGAAATTGCATTCATGCTTCATGAATGGCATCATGTGGTAGAAAAGCATCTCTCTTCACCTTGCCCACCTGCCCTGCCAACATGATGAGGGTACAGTCAGTTGCCGAAACGGGGTACACAGATCTGCCCCGTGTCGAGCCAGATGTGATTAAGCCCAATGACTCAATGACCTTTGACAATGTAGATCCTTGGTGTAACACTTGCTCGCTTCGTTGGTCAAGCCGCGTAGCAGTACAGGGGAGAGACGCACTGTAAGCTGTTGCATACTCAGAGAGTGTTAAACTGTTGAAAAGGGGACATCACCACTTCAACAAGAGGACTTCCCTGATGAAATTAACCTTGCATTCGCAGAGTAAGTATACTATATATATATATATATATATATATATATATATATATATATATATATATATACTATATATATATGTGTGTGTGTGTGTGTGTGTGTGTGTGTGTGTATATATATATATATATATATACACACAGATAGATAGATAGATAGATAGATAGATAGATAGATAGATAGATAGATAGATAGATAGATAGATAATCCATATCTACACACATGGCAAGAAGAGTTCTTTTGACATACCATGTCAATGTACTTAAAAAAAATAAGCAAAACAAACAAAAAACCTATGACTGACTTGAGTAGACATCAGTTATCCCCAGTTGGAGGAAATCATTTGACACAGAGTGAGGAAACTCAAACTCTGAAAATATGCCATTATGCTGAACATAAACTACAAGAGATGGAGAATGATATTGATCCACTTTTTCAATAATATTCATAACCATTGTGAATATTACACTGAAAAGCAATTCAAAAGTCAAGTGCAACTAGATGGTAAACTATCAATAATACACTTCAACAGCAGAAGTCTTAACAAAAACTTTCCACATATTCAGGACTATTTAAAACAGCTAGACAGAAAATTTACAGCTATCGCAGTCTCTGAAACTTGGCTTAATGAAGAGCAGGCTCCCCTGATGGCAATAGAGGGATATCAGATGTTTCATATTAACAGATCTCAAAAAAAGGGTGGTGGTGTTGCACTGTATATTGATGACCTGTATAGGTGTAAGCTTGTAAATGGAATGTCCTTTGCACTACCAGGGATTTTTGGAATGTGTTACTGTTGAGATTGACCAAGATAAAACAAAAAATCTAATTATAAGTTGTATATATAGAACGCCGGGAACTTGCATTGAGACATTCAGAGATAAATTAGTCAAGCTGTACAGTAATATTACTAGTAAGAAAATTGTATTGTGGAGATTTCAATATTGATTTACTAAATCCATATCAACAAAATGTAATTACAGAGTTCATGAACTCTATGTACAGCATGAGTCTATATTCCACAATAACACATCCCAGTAGAATCACAGGTCACACTGCTACACTTATTGACAACCTGTTTGTTAATATTATTGATAAGAAAATAGAAAGTGGATTATTGATAAATGATATAAGTGACCACTTGCCAACCTTTGCACTTATCCATGGCCACACGGGGGCCAATACAGAAAAAAATTTAAAATCGTTCAGATACAAATCACAAAATGCAATCAGTTCTTTTAAAGAGGACTTGCTGAAGCAAGACTGGACAGAAGTCTATGTATCAGATGTAAATGAAGCCTATGACACATTTATAAACATTGTAACCACTCTTTCTGAAAAAAATTGTCCATTAGTAAAGAAAAAGCTTAAACATAAATTTGCCGATAAGCCATGGTTAACCAAAGGATTACAAAAGGCGTGTAAAAAGAAAAATTTATTATATAAAGCTTTCCTAAAGAAAAGGACAAAAGAAGCAGAGCAGCGGTATAAAACATACAAAAATAAGTTAACATATATAATAAGATGTAGTAAGAGAGACTATTACAGTAAAGAACTGGAGAAAAACAGAGACAATATTAAAAATACATGGACAATACTTAACAGTATTCTTGGAAATAAAAGCAGAAATACAAGCTACCCAACCGATTTTTCAAAAAATAATAAAACGACTCAGAGTGTGAATGCAGCTTCACCTGCAGATGAATTTAATAACTTTTTTGTTAACATTGGTCCTAATTTGGCTCGAGAAATACCCATTATGGCACCTACAGGTGATACAATAAGCAAAAACACTGCTACAAAAGACTCCATTTTCATAAAGAACACAGACGAGAGAGAGGTCATTGAAATTGTTAAATCGTTTAAAAGTAAAACATCTACGGACTGTGATGGTATTGACATGCTCTTAGTCAAAACTATTATTGAATGTTTAGTGAAACCACTGACATATATCTGTAACCTGTCTCTCCAAACAGGTATATTTCCCAATGCAATGAAAATAGCTAAAGTAATTCCGATATACAAGACGGGTGACAGAGGGGAATTCTCAAACTATAGACCAATTTCACTATTGCTGCAATTTTCCAAGATACTTGGAAAAGTATTCTATGAGAGAATTGACAACTTCATACTGAAGAATAATTTATTGTGTGAGCAGCAATATGGGTTCAGACACAAGAGGACAACTGCATTTGCTCTAATGGAATTTATAGAAAAAATATCAACTGCCATTGAAAATAAAGAGTATTCAGTTGGGGTATTCCTGGATCTTAAAAAAGCATTTGATACAGTGGATCATAATTTATTATTAAAAAAACTACAAAATTGTGGTATTAGAGGGGTAGCACTGTCCTGGTTATGTAGTTACTTAAAGAATAGATATCAGTATGTATGTGTTGGTAACAAAAACTCACAGTTACTGAAGGTTACTTGTGGAGTCCCACAGGGTTCAGTTTCGGGGCCATTGTTATTCAATATGTATATAAATGATATATGTAAAGTTTCAGAAAAAATGGACTTAATATTGTTTGCCGATGACACTAATCTATTATACAGTGGAAGCAATTTGGAACAACTTTTGGATACACTCGGAAAGGAATTAGGAAAGCTTAAACTGTGGTTTGATTCAAACAAATTAACGCTCAATTTAAGTAAGACAAAATTTATAGTCTTTAACAACCATCACAACAACTTAGTATCTAAACTCAGTGTAAATGGTGTAGAGATTGAAAGGGTATCCGAAACTAAATTTCTTGGAGTAATAATTGATAATAAACTGTGTTGGAAGTCACATATTAATTATATTAAAGGTAAAATATCCAAATCAATTGCAATACTACACAGAGTGAAATATTTGCTGAATCAACCCACACTATATACCTTGTATCATTCATTAATACTCCCATACATGACATATTGTACTGAAGTATGGGGAAATACATATAAAACAAACATATATCCAGTCTTTATGCTTCAGAAGAGAGCTATTAGAATAATAAACAAAGCTGCTTACAGGGAACCAACAAACCCACTTTTTCTTAAATTAAAAGCTCTCAAGTTGAAAGATCTGGTTGACTTTAAAACTGCAGTAATAATGTTTAAAGTGAAGAATCTATCACTGCCCGCAAATATCCAAAAGTTGTTCCAAATAAGGGAGAAACAATATCATTTCAGAGGAACATGTATATTTCAAAAACCCTCCGTGAGAACTACCACCAAGCAACATTGTGTTTCAGTGCAAGGAGTCAGATTATGGAACGATTTTGGACCTGAATTAAAATCATGTACAACGCTTGGACAATTTAAACAAAAACTAAAGGAAGAAATACTCCAAACATATATACAAGATGACATGTAAAATCACATAAGGATTGTCATATCCAGCCTGTGTTGTGTTGTAGCTTAGTTTTTTTTTGTCACATTTTGTCTTAGCTTTGTTCTGAATTGTAATCGCTTTTGTTTTGTTTTTCTTTTGAATTCTTGGATGGAATATGGGTGGGCAATATAAGCTGCGGCTTCAGCCATCACCCATTTCGGATAACTTATGTTGAACTGTATAATCAGAGGAGTTATTGTCTAATTTGACCTTGATGGATTTTCTTTCCCCCTTTGTTATATTATTCAGTTTCTTTTAACCTGTACTTTTAATCTATCCGAAATAAAGATTCATTCATTCATTCATTCATTCACTCAATCATTCATTCATAGATAGATAGATAGATAGATAGATAGATAGATAGATTAAGCAGTCTCTTGCTGAAAGTTTCAGGTGGGGTAAAACGTTGGATGCACCCAAGTGCCACGTCCTTCGCTTTCCACGGCTGTTTAGGTCAGCAAGATAACCTTTGTGCTGTCCTTGCCAGGGAGTTTTTGCCAGTTTCCTTTGATGACCAGGTCCCCTGGTTTGCTCAAGAGATGGGTGCACCTCCTACGGTTCCTTCATCACATGGTCCCTCCTGGGAAGGGCAGTATAGATGACATCACTGTCAGTTGTCATTCTTTGCATATAATCACCCAGAAATCCTTCCTCATCACCTAAGTTAAATGTCTTTAATAATAGGGTTTGTCATTCACAATCTCCCTATTTTCTTATTTGAATATTATACTAATCTTGTAAATTGTTGATGGTAAGCTAGATGGTTTCCTAGGTAAATGTTTGCTACTAATAATTTAGGAACTACACTTAAATTTTTTTTTTATTTTTTTTTTTTTGTTACTTATTTGTACCCGTAGGTAGATTCGGTTTGCAGTCTGGTGACAAGCCACCGGCTGCTGGTCGCTGCGTGCGCGAGCGCCCTAAACCTACATGTTTTTTGGTATGCGGGAGGAAACCGGAGAAATCCCGGAGTAAACCCGCGGAACACGGGGAGAACATGCAAACTCCACACAGCTCACTGTTGGTCGGGGGCTGGAATCGAACTCACGATCCCCGCGATCCCCCGGCCAAGGGTAAAACTGTGCTGCCACAGTGCTAAACCACTGCGCCACCATGCAGCCCAAATGCCAAATGTGACATGATTTGGTTTACAGTGTATTCCATTTCCATTATTTAAGTAAATCATTTCAGCTATTTTAAATCATGATATTGTTTTAGTTAAAACAATATAAATAAGTAGCAATATTTAAATTAGTGTAGGGTAAAGCCTTTGTATATTCAGTAAGTGTGTAAATAATTTCTAAATATTTTTTACCTTCACTCTTATTTAGTTCAACGAGATCCATGCAAAGGTTTGGAAAAAAAACCCTACGTTTATGCAGGGAATATCAAATTATTTTGCTTTGAGCTCCCTAAGGCATTGTTCCCTTAACTGAGTAAGAATCTGTATTGTCTTCATAGTAGATTCTAAATTAAGTCCCACAGTAAACTCCCTGGATGACTGCAGAGATGCGCTCGCTGCTTACAGCCAGAGATGCAGCCTTCAGAGCGAAGGACAGGATCGCCCTCTGCTCAGCTAGATCTGCGCTCTCAAAGGGAATTAAGGCGGCGAAGCGCGCCTATGCGGAGAAAATCCAGGGACACCTCTGTGACACTAGGAACACCAAGCAGATGTGGCAGGGAGTTCGGACACTGACGAGCTATAAGTCTAGGCAGGGGGTCGATGATGACGACGCTTCGCTTCCAGACAGGCTCAACGACTTCTTTGCACGTTTTGAAGCATCAAACTCGACAATCAGAGGGAGGGCAGACCCACCCCCACCATCGGTCGGACCAGCTTTTACCATCAACACAGCGGACACACGGAAGACCCTAACCAGAGTCAACCCACGTAAAGCAGCAGGTCCGGACAACATCCCGGGACGTGTGCTCCGAGACTGCGCGAGCGAGTTGGCGGATGTCCTGACTGACATTTATAACATCTCCCTGAGTCAGGCCATCGTTCCCAGATGCTTCAAGACCTCTATCATTGTACCGGTGGCAAAGAAACCAGTTGTGTCCTGTTTGAATGACTATCGTCCTCTTGCACTGACACCAATTGTGATGAAGTGTTTAGAATGGCTTGTCAAACCACACATTACAGCCTGCCTCCCTGCATCACATGACCCGCTCCAGTTTGCATATCGTTCAAACCGCTCCACGGAGGATGCTATAGTCACCACCCTACACTCTGTCATCACCCACCTGGACCAGAAAGACACCTACGCCAGACTCCTGTACATCGATTTCAGTTCAGCATTCAACACCATTATTCCCCAGAGACTGATGGAGAAATTACTCCTTCTCGGTCTGAACACCACCACATGTCTCTGGATCCTGGATTTCCTGACTGAGAGACCTCAGTCTGTACGAGTTGGAAACAACATCTCCAACTCTGTCACGCTGAGCACCGGATCCCCTCAAGGCTGTGTACTCAGTCCACTGTTGTTTACACTTCTAACACATGACTGTGTATCCAGACACGAGGGGAACCAGATTATTAAGTTTGCAGATGACACCATGGCGGTGGGACTTATTCAGAGGGATGAGGAATCAATGTACAGGGAAGAAGTGAGAGACCTGGAGGGCTGGTGCAGGGAGAACAATCTGGTGCTCAACATGGACAAAACGAAGGAGATGATTATCGACTTCCAGCGGTCTCAGCCTGAGCACGTCCCCCTCAGCATCGGTGGCTGTTTAGTGGAGAGAGTGGAGAACATCAAGTTCCTCGGAGTGCAGATCTCGCAGGACCTGACTTGGAGCAAGAATTCCTTGGGGATCAGGAAGCGGGCTCAGCAGAGACTGCACTTCTTGAGGAAACTCAAACAGGCCTCTCTCCCCATCTGCATCCTCAGGACCTTCTACAGAGGTGTGGTGGAGAGTGTTCTGACGTACTGCATTGCTACATGGTACTCCAGCTGCAGTATGTCAGACAAAAAAGCCCTGCAGAGGATAGTCAAGGGGGCTGAGAGGGTAATTGGAGTCTCCCTCCCCTCTGTCCAAGAACTTTTTCAGAACCGTTGTAGGAGCAGGGCACTGAACATTGTCAAGGACCGTTCTCACCCTCTGCATAAACACTTTGAACTTCTTCCATCTGGTAAACGATATCCGGAGCATCAGAGGCAGAACCACCAGACTGATCAACAGCTTCCTTCCACAAGCTGTCAGGATGCTGAACAGTTGACCCGGAATCTCTCATACATACTACTGCACCTACGGACATTTTGTATATTATTTGTATATTATAGTTAGTTTTTTTCCCCAAGTATGTCTCAGGGATGTATGAATGGATGGGGGGTGGGGGGGGGTGAAGCTATGTGTGAGTGTGTCTTAAATCATGCTGCTTCTATTTATATGGATGCCGAGAGAAATGCAATTTCATTTTGCCTGCACTACAGTTGTATGTACAGCAATATGACAATAAAGTTTGATTTGATTTGATTTAAACATAAATTCAGCACAAGTTGGACTTTCCTTAGACATTTGGAACTTTTCTCATATATTTGCATGGTTTTCTTCCTTATCAGTTTACCTTGTTCCTTATAAACATATTTCCTTTACAATAATCTACAGATATTTCCTTAAATATCTGGAAATTTATTGATGTGACGTTTAACTTCTATTGAATGTTGTGATTTCATTACCAAGTGGTTTCATTTATATTTTTCTCTTCCTTATTGATCATCTATTGATATTTTTTATGTATTATCTATTTCTCTGAGGATTGCTAATTATTTTTTGCTAATTAATTTCTTTGGTACCCCCCTTTTGATGAATGGAGATGCACATGCAGCAAAGTTACAGGGTATTTGCTTGATGGGTAGTGTCTTTTACTGGAAGGAAGTGTGTTACACGTTTATGTGTTACACACAGTTAATTTAGATGAAAATCTGTGAGTAGTACAGCTCCTTCAAAATGAGGTTTCAATAATCATGGTTTCTTTTGTGACATTTCTTGAGCTAATTCACAAATTCCATTTAGGAAAAAGCAATATAGCTGTCTGTGCATATTTGATATGATTTAGCATTGATAATTAAGATCAGTTTGTCCAGTTGAACACAGACAGGTTGAATTTGTGTAAGTGAATCCTTGTGAAAGGTTGTGTCACACTCCTTCAGTCAATGGAAAGGTGGACATTTTGCCTAATTAGAATTTGGCTTAATTTTGTACAAGGAATGCCTCTTTTTATACATTCCTTGGTAAATTATGGGGTGGACTGTAGTCCCGAGGCCCAGCTTGGCCATGGCTGAGCATCAGGAAAACACATTCCTTATTATTGTCACATTTCTGAAATGTGATATTGTCACACCATTATGTGATGAGTGGCATCAGACATATCCTGCAGTGTGAAGTCATATGAACACTACATTTTTAAAGTCAGAGTCATTTAAATTGTTATGCTTCATGTCATTTGTTCTACTTAGCTTAAAAAAAATGCTTGTCAACTTAAGAGGTCCTTCCCCCTGTGGTCCCTCCAGCCAATAAGCCTGTCTGGCCTCCCCCCATCTCCCACAAAGATCAAATGTCGGTGCCATCCTGCAAAGAAAAATTTGGGGAAAGCCTGACGGCTTCCCCGTCTGCACCTTCAGTATTTACATCAACAGGAGTGCAAATTTTATCACTTCATAAATTGATTTTACTAATGTTCCAGTGATCATCATTATTTTTTGTGTCCCTTAAATGTTTATTCCAGTTGTTTATTATAACGTGTAATGTTAAGAAACACAACTGAATTATTGTTTTTTTTTATTACATATTGCATATGTCACCAAGGATTTATTAAATTGAAAGGTTATGGTGATGTTATGATTCCTTGTTAATTTGGCAAATCTAATTCCTAGTGAAAAAGAAAAAAAATTGTGAATGCTTTCCCTTTCCTGTTGAAAAACGAAGAATGAAGAATAGCAGAAAAACCTTTAAATTACACCTAAAGCTTCCACAATTTGAATGTTCTTTTGCTATTCACAGCAAGTATTCACTAAATACTCTGTGAATCAGTAAATGTTTTACCAATTGACATGGGCAATCACTAGTTCAGGACAGTATCATATGTTAGAAGCCTTAAACCAATACAGCAGTTAGAATTGGTAACTGGAAATGCAGGCCTAATCTCTGTTTTCAGGAATTTCATTCTCATCTTGCTGTGTTCTTTTAGGAGGGAAAAAGTCACAGCATGAACTCTCAGATCCTGCTCTTGCGTTCTCCCCCCTTTTTTTTACATGGACAGGCCTAGGGTCAGAATGTAAATAAGATTGCATATGTCATTTATTAAAAATTGAGTATAGTATTATTTAAATAAAGCAACAATATGGCATACAATTACCAAGACCTCTGTTTGATAATCAGTAGTCTCTGGCAAATCATATGCACAAACACATTAATTATCAATCTCTTTTGAATCTCTATGCTTTGAATCATGTAATATAGGGTATACATAAAGCCTTCAGTGATTAGGCATTAAGGGACAGCGTGATATTGTAATGTTCAGTTAATTTAATCATTGTCAGGCTTGTAGCATTGATTAAGATGCGAGCATTTGTACTTAACTTAGATGTTCAGTTGCCTCTTTGATATCGATGGGGGGAGAGGTTACAGGAGGCTGGGTCTCAGAGGCTGGTTTTGTTATGGCAGGGGGAAGGAGAACGTCAGTCCTGCGTCCTTTTTCCCTGTAAAGTGCACTGTTATGCTTCAGTCAAAGAAAAAAAGAAAAGTCAGTGATGCGTCAAAAAAATTGAATAAAAATAGCTCAATGTTTTTCGTTTTCCAAAGAAAAAAAAACTGGAGGGAAAATGAAAATATTGGCTTTAAAAATATGTAAATAGTTCATCACGTACGCAACATTAGAGTGAAAACCCACAAAGTTAGACTGAAAAAAAAGTAAAATCCCAAAACTTTGCAAAAAATACCCATATGTAGATTGCTTTTTGTTTAGCTTCCCTTTTACCAAATTTTTACACACAAATCAGTAGCTACACAGCTCTTCCCCCCCCAAGTTCTCTCTCTGTCTGTTTCTTTCACCCAATGACACATGTAACCCAGTGTTAAAACCATGAATAAAATCACAAATATCGATACTGCTTTAAAAAACACTCATTTCACAATGGGAGTAAATATTTTGAAGATAAATATATAAATAAATATAAGTTCATAAAATATATTCATAACTAGTTAAAAACATTTCTAAGGGGCTCCGATGGGGTTCCTAGTGTTTTTGTTTGGTATATTGAGCAACCAATGGCTGCGTCGTTTGTTGGCAGCGTCAGCCGATGGGGTCACGCACTCTCTCGCTCGGTCTTGGTGTAATCTGCAGAACGTTTTCAGTCACGGCCGAGACACCGACCGAGAGAACGCGATCCCTTACTGAGATGATGAGCTAACGTGCTAGTAGCAGCCTTTGCCTGGATAAAACTCTTGAAATTGGTAAGCCTAAACCAACATGAGAAACGAGGTATTACTGGATTGTCAAATTCTAATACCTCTTTTGTTAAATTTTAAGATTTGAATCCAAAGGCTGTGAATTCATGTGAGCACGGGAATCCCCTTTGAGGCACGTGTTGCTAGGTATGGTGAGTGCCATTCATTGTGTATGTGAAATGCTAACAGCTAGCTTAAAATGCTAACCTCCGATGCTAATTCCGGCTAGGTTTTTCATGGGGGAAATGCCATTTTTCACTTACTTACTTAATTACTTAATCCTCTTCGCCCCAGCTGGGGCATAAGGCGCCAACGAGTCTCCTCCAGCCATCTCGGTCCTGGGCGAGCCAGCTGACTTCGTTCCAGGTCTTGCCCTCTGCTTTCATTTCCTCTTCCACTGTCCTCCTCCAGGTGCCCTGGGGTCTGCCTCTCCTCCTCTTCCCCGGCGGTGCCCATCTGAGTGCTGCGTGTGGATGCCTGGCTTTGTTCATGCGCAGAACGTGGCCCAGCCACCTCCAGCGTCTCTGCTTCACCTCGTCCACGATGTTGTTGATGGCTGTGCGTCTGCTGACTTCCTTGTTGGTAACGCGCTGCTCCCAATGGATTCTGAGGATTCGACGTAGACACCGTCCTTCGAAACCTCTGAGGCGGCTTTCAATTTTCTTGTCTGTTCTCCAAGTCTCTGAGGCATATAGGAGGACTGAGCAAACGTTTGATTTGTAGATCTTCAGTTTGGTACTGTTCTGAAGGACTGACGATTTCCATACATTTCGCAGTCTGTTGAAAGCCTGTGCCGCAAGACCAATTCTTGTGGAGATCTCTCTCTCGATGTTGCTGTCAGCTGAGATGTAGCTTCCCAGGTATTTGAAGTCCTGTACTTCCTCAAGATCTTCGCCCTGTACCTTTGCTTTCTGTGTGCTCTTGTTTTTCAGTTTCATCACTTTCGTCTTGTTGGGGTGAATCTTGAGCCCGATAGTTCTTGCTGTCTGGTCAACTCTGTCTGTCTTTTCCTGGATGTCTCTCTGTGTATGTGATAGCAGAGCGATGTCGTCTGCAAAGTCGCAGTCTTCCAGTCTGGCCGTTAGTCCCCAGACAAGTCCCCTAGGTCGGTCTCCTATGGCTCTCCTCATCACCCAGTCAATGAAGACCAGGAAGAGGATCGGTGAGATCACGCAGCCTTGTCTGACCCCAGTCTTCACACGGAACCACTCGCTCTCCTGGCCACTGTGGCGTACGCAGCACTGATTGTCAGCATACATGTCCTTCAGGATGTTGACTACTTTTGTTGTCCATAAGCTGTCAGAATCTTCCAGAGGGATGGGTGGTGGATACTGTCAAAGGCCTTTTCAAAGTCAATGTAGTTTATGTACAGTGAGGAGTTCCATTCCAGTGATTGTTCGACTATGGTACGCAGGACAAAGATTTGGTCTATGCAGCCCCTACTGCTTCTGAATCCTGCCTGTTCCTCCCTCAGGACCCTCTCTATGGCTTGCCTCACCCGCATCAACAGAACTCTGCAGAAGATTTTCCCAGGCACAGACAGAAGGTTGATGCCTCTCCAGTTCCCGCATGCTGACAGGTCACCTTTCTTTGACAGCTTGACTATGATGCCTTTCTTCCAAGTAACAGGGACTTTTTCTTCTTCCCACACTTTGTTGAAAAGTTCTGTCAGAGCTTTTGCACTTGCCTTTGGATCTGCTTTTAGCATGTCTGCAGTAATCCTGTCTTCGCCAGGTGCCCTGTTTCCTTTTGTCTGCTTAATGGCCTCTTCTATCTCCTGTTGGGTGATGCGCCCCCGCTTCATTTCTATGTGAAAGCCTGTGTCTTTTATCACTGCTTCTTCCTCAGGGTCTGGTCTATTCAGAGTCTCTCTGAAGTGCTTCGCCCATCTACTGAGTTGGTCCTCTTCCTTCATGAGAACTTTCCCGTCTTTGTCATTAACCACCGTTGACTTGCTGGTGAAACCTCCTGTGAGGGTTTTGGTGATTTTGTAGACCGTTCTTGTGTCTCCCCTTTCTGCTGCTGACTGTGCCTCCTGAGCTAGGCTGTCCGCATACTCTCTCTTGTCTTTGCGGACACTCTTCTTGACATCATTGTTCTTCTGTCTGTATGCTTCAGCAGCTGCTTCCCTCTCTTTCGTGTTTCCCCCTAGCATGCGCTGTTTGGTTGCCCTTCTCTCCTCGATGAGTTGCCAGGTGTTTTCAGAGATCCATTCTTTCCTCTCTCTTTTCCTGTGGCCCAGCACCTCTTTGCTTGTGTCGAGGAACAACTTCTGGACAGTGTTGCTCAAGGTGTTGATGTCGTCTGCTGGTGTGTCTTCCAGGACCTGGAATCTGTTGGACAGCTCGAGTACAAACTGAGTCTTCATTATAGGATCCTTCAGTCTGCTTGAGTCAAAGAGCTGTTCACTAGTCTTCTTGTTGGTCCTCTTCAGCTTCAGCTGTAGCTTGCACAGAACAAGGTGGTGGTCACTGCCGACGTCGGCCCCTCTTAGTGCTCTGACATCAGTCACAGACCCTCTCCACTTCTGGTTGATGGCTATGTGGTCTATTTGGTTCCTGGTTCTCCCATCTGGTGACACCCACGTCAGTTTGTGAATTGTCTTGTGTGAGAATATGGTGCCTCCTATCACTAGCCCATTCTCCAGGCACATGTCCACAAATCTCTGACCGCTGTCGTTTCTCACACCTGTTCCTTGGGTTCCCATGCATGATTCGTATCCCACATTTCCTGCACCAACCTGGGCATTAAAGTCCCCCATCACAATGAGGATGTCATGCCGTGGTGTCTTGTCTATTTGGTCTTGGAGGTTTGTATAGAAAAGGTCCTTCTCTTCATCTGATGATGGTTCTGTTGGTGCATAGCACTGGATGATCATGGTCTTCACGTACTTTGAGAAAAACCTCGCTCTAATGATCCAAGCATTGACCGGCTCCCAGCCCAGAAAGCTCCTCTTGGCATTCTTGTCTAAAATGATGCCCACTCCTTCCTGGTGTTGGCCGTCTGTTCTTCCCGAGTAGTACACTGTCTCTCCTGTATTCAGGGTCATGGTTCCCGAGTCTGTTCATCTCATTTCACTGATTCCAAGAATGTTGATGTTGTATCTCTTCATCTCTTTCACAACCTGTGCTGTTTTTCCAGTTTCGTACATCGTTCGAACATTCCATGCTCCCACTCTCACTCATTGTTTGGGTTTTGCCAAGGACTCCATCGGAACAGAAACTTCCTTTCGGCTTTCATCCCTGCTCTTCATATAAGACATTGCTGCCTCAGTCCTCAGCTCGTCGCCCAAGGTTTGATGACTTTTTGTTGATCTTGTTGGCTTTTCTGTAGCAAGCGTTTTTTACGTGGTGGGCTGCTAACCCAACGCACAACCCTCCTCCTTTCGCATCCTAGGCTTGGGACCAGGCAATGGCGGAGTTGCCATTTTTCAAGGCTGTGGTAAATAGCAAAGGTTTCATTTCACTTACTATTGATTGTTACTTAAGAGTGAATGTTACATCTGTGGTTTAAAGGTGTTTTAAAATATTATTTGTTGTACAACTTGGAAATATCTTGTGACAAGCTATAGAGCATAGCTTAAGCCTGTTGTCTGGCCTGTTCTGTAGGTCAGATTCTTTTTTTTTGCTGGATTCAGAAGAACGTGGATCTCCAGATCTGGATGGTGAGCCGAAGCCCGAACCCTATTAACTGGTAGAGGTGATCCAACTGGTCACCTGGAACGGATACAAAAGGACTGAACACACTGTAAATATATGTGGGGTATTTTTTTTAATTTTTATTTATTTTTATTATTGTTTCAAGTGCTCTATTTTTGTTTGAGTGTACACCATTAAGAAAAATACATATACTTGCAAGTTTCCATACGTCTTGTGTGTGTGTCATCTGTTGTTGCACCCTCCAGGCTCCTACAAACCTAGAATCTGTCTGATCTGGCCCAATTGTCACTTCTGTCTAGGTAGTAAAGTTAAAGGTAACTACACTGCCATAACCCAGTACTACCAAAAGGGTACAAGACTGCACCTAAAGTGCTACAAAATTTCTGGCGAGGCCAGCCAGGAGCCTGGAGCGTTGCGCAACAGTAGTGGACTCTGTTTTGACCCCTGACCAAACAGTCCATATACTGTCAAAATGGATTTTGTTGCAAAATATGGTGTCAAAGTTCCAAATACAGTCATTGTCAGTGGTGTACTTGACAAAGAAAAAGACAAAGATGTTTTTAAGTTCCTAGAGCAACGTGGCACTATTCGTAGGGTACTTAGCATTGATAATAACTCGTCCGAATTTGACAAAAATCACATTGTAGAGTTCGAGTCTGGATTAGCTGTTGAAACATTAGTACCTGCGTTGCCGTATTTCTTTTCATCCACTGACAATCCTGATGTTAAGTACTGCATTCAAGCCTTAACTGATGTGTACACTAAAACCGTAGGGGGCAGTGTTACTGAGGCTTATCTTAGCAACCTGAAGGGCTTAGCTAAGTTAAGTGGAAAAGGTTTTGAAGAGGTGTTACGGGAGGTTATGTCCACAATAGGGAAGTTTATAGAAGCTGCTGAGACAGCTGAAACGGTCTCTGCTGACATTGATCCTGCTTCCCCTACTGTAGAACCCACACAAAGTGGAGTCTCTCCTCCACTCCAAGTTGAAGTGCCTCGCACCCCTAAAACCACTCAAGCACTCTTCCAAAGCCCTCTTAGACCAAACTTGACACTTCAAATGTTGAGTCCAGCTGATTTTAACCCACCCAAGGTTCAGAAAATTGTAGTCGAGCATGTCATTAAAAATGCAGAGAAGCCGTCAAACGCCCATTCCTCCTTGAGAATCAGAGCTTTCTCTGGCAAAATGCCAAGATTGTATACTGAAGATGATTATGAAACATGGCGTTCACATGTTGACCTGATGATGGAAGATACTTCTTTGTCTGACTTGGAAAAACTCGCAGGATCCTTGAAAGTTTTCTTGCTCCTGCGTCTGATGTTATTCGCCCTCTTGGGCCTGAAGCCACCTCTGCCGACTATCTTAAGCTTTTGGACTCAGCTTTTGGGACTGCTGAAGACGGTGAGGAACTGCTTGTGCGATTCATGAACATTTTCCAAGATTATGGAGAAAAACCCTCTCCATATCTGCATCGTTTGCAGGTGGCGCTCAATCTCGCAGTGCGTAGAGGCGGTCTAGAGCTACAGGAAGTGGACAAACAGCTTCTCAAGCAGTTTAACAGAGGCTGTTGGGATGATAATCTGCTAAAAGAGCTACAGCTGGAACTAAAAGATAAACATCCACCTGCGTATGCAGAGTTATTGCTTCACCTTCACACTGCTGAAAACAGACAAGAAGTTAAAAACACCCGCATGAAAAAACACTTGGGCACCACAAAACCAAAAGGAGCCTCCTACGAACAAACAGTCACCGAAACAAGTACAAATTGTGAAGTAGAGTCTGACAGTCTGAAAGAACTGAAAAAGCAAGTTGCTGATCTAAAGAGCCAATTAGCTGCTGTCGTGAAACAAAAGAAACAAGCACCACCGAAGAAAGACCCAACTAAGAAATCTGGAAATAAAAAACCTGACCATGACAAACCTGAAAACTTACCTTCGTCCAGCCGTCCCAGTACTAGGCCCAAACCATGGTATTGCTTCCGCTGTGGCGAAGATGGGCATATTGTAGCCACTTGTGAGTCAGAGCCAAACCCTGCACTTGTAGCTGCAAAATGCAAAGAATTAAGAGTAAAAAGACAGACTTGGGACAGTCAGAACCCCAGATCTTCTTTAAACTGAAGTCTGCCTCTGTTGCGGGACAAACAGAGGCTAGTTCAGAGATGACCTGTCCCAAACCAAAAGCTCCATCCAAGACACGTGCTAAACTGAAATCACACTCCAAAACAGACCCCTTTAACTTTCCTAATGGTCTAATTGGTACAAAAGGTACAGCACAAATGAAAGTGAATGGCTGTACTGTGAGCTGTTTGTTAGATACAGGCTCCCAGGTGACTACTGTCCCTGAGTCCTATTACAGACAGTACTTATCCAACCATGAGATTAAGCCACTTTTTGAGCTGTTAGAAGTGGAGAGAGCCAACGGTCAGAGTGTACCCAACTTAGGCTACATTGAAATGCATGTCACTTTCCCAAAAGACTTTCTTGGTATTGAAGCCGAAGTGCCAACACTTGCCTTAGTGGTTCCTGATGTACAGTGGGGCAAAAACGTATTTAGTCAGCCACCAATTGTGCAAGTTCTCCCACTTAAAAGATGAGAGAGGTCTCCAATTTTCATCATAGGTATACCTCAACTATGAGAGACAAAACGAGAAAAAAAAAATCCAGAAAATCACATTGTCTGATTTTTAAAGAATTTATTTGCAAATTATGGGGGAAAATAAGTATTTGGTCACCTACAAACAAGCAAGATTTCTGGCTCTCACAGACCTGTAACAACTTCTTTAAGAGGCTCCTCTGTCCTCCACTCGTTACCTGTATTAATGGCACCTGTTTGAACTCGTTATCAGTATAAAAGACACCTGTCCAAAACCTCAAACAGTTAGACTCCAAACTCCACTATGGCCAAGACCAAAGAGCTGTCAAAGGACACCAGAAACAAAATTGTGGACCTGCACCAGGCTGGGAAGACTGAATTTGCAATAGGTAAGCAGCTTGGTGTGAAGAAATCAACTGTGGGAGCAATTATTAGAAAATGGAAGACATACAATACCACTGATAATCTCCCTCGATCTGGGGATCCATGCAAGATCTCACCCCGTGGGGTCAAAATGATCACAAGAACGGTGAGCAAAAATCCCAGAACCACCCGGGGGACCTAGTGAATGACCTGCAGAGAGCTGGGACCAAAGTAACAAAGGCTACCATCAGTAACACACTACGCTGCCAGGGACTCAAATCCTGCAGTGCCAGACGTGTCCCCCTGCTTAAGCCAGTACATGTCCAGGCCTGTCTGAAGTTTGCTAGAGAGCATTTGGATGATCCAGAAGAGGACTGGGAGAATGTCATATGGTCAGATGAAACCAAAATAGAACTTTTTGGTAAAAACTCAACTTGTCGTGTTTGGAGGAGAAAGAACACCATACCTACTGTGAAGCATGGGGGTGGAAACATCATGCTTTGGGGCTGTTTTTCTGCAAAGGGACCAGGACGACTGATCCGTGTAAAGGAAAGAATGAATGGGGCCATGTATCGTGAGATTTTGAGTGAAAACCTCCTTCCATCAGCAAGGGCATTGAAGATGAAACGTGGCTGGGTCTTTCAGCATGACAATGATCCCAAACACACCGCCCAAGCAATGAAGGAGTGGCTTCGTAAGAAGCATTTCAAGGTCCTGGAGTGGCCTAGCTAGTCTCCAGATCTCAACCCCATAGAAAATCTTTGGAGGGAGTTGAAAGTCCGTGTTGCCCAGCGACAGCCCCAAAACATCACTGCTCTAGAGGAGATCTGCATGGAGGAATGGGCCAAAATACCAGCAACAGTGTGTGAAAACCTTGTGAAGACTTACAGAAAACGTTTGACTTCTGACATTGCCAACAAAGGGTATATAACAAAGTACTGAGATGAACTTTTGTTATTGACCAAATACTTATTTTCCACCATAATTTGCAAATAAATTCTTTAAAAATCAGGCAATGTGATTTTCTGGATTTTTTTTTTTCTCATTTTGTCTCTCATAGTTGAGGCATACCTATGATGAAAATTGGAGACCTCTCTCATCTTTTAAGTGGGAGAACTTACACAATTGGTGGCTGACTAAATACTTTTTTACCCCACTGTACGTGCAGCTGAGCAGTCCTTAGTGTTAATAGGGATAAACACATTAGATGTACTTTACGAGCTGTACTCTGATGCATGTTCTGAACTGCAGCCAACCATGTCATTTGGTTATAGGGCAGTGTTAAAAGTCCTTGAACTATGGCACAGACAGTCCCAAGATACTAACCTTGGTTTAGTGACCATGCACAACAAAGAGCCACAGTTAGTTCCTGCAGGCCAAACAGTTGTTCTAGATGGCACTGTAGCTGTGTCAGCCGGCAACAGTGAAAAATCTGTCTTGTTAGAACACCTGTTAATGTCAGCCTTACCTGGTGGTATCCTAGTAAAACCATGTCTCATAGACTTACCTGAAAGAGCACCTTACCTTGTTCCAGTTACACTTACCAATGAATCGGAACATGACGTGACAATCCCTCAGAAGTGTGTCTTTGGAGAAATCTGTGCATATCAACGAGTCCTATCGCAAGAACACTCCGTGAAAGTTACAGAGTCCAAAACTGAACAAAAGTCCACTCTGAAGTTCAACTTTGACTCTTCCCCCATTAGCACTGAATGGAAAGAGCGCCTAACAGAAAAACTTAGTCAAATGCCCAAAGTATTTGCACAAAACGATCTTGACTTTGGCAAAACGGATCAAGTGAAACACACAATCAAATTATCAGATGAAACACCGTTCAAACACAGAGCACGTCCCATACATCCAAATGACCTGGAAGCGGTCCGTAAGCATCTCAAAGAACTCCAACAAGCAGGCGTGATAAGAGAGTCCACTTCCCCATTTTCTTTGCCTATTGTAGTGGTGCGAAAGAAAAATGGTGATGTCCGCCTTTGTATTGATTACAGGAAGCTTAACATGCAGACTCTAAAAGATGCTTACGCCCTCCCCAACTTGGAGGAAACGTTTTCCACCTTGACTGGTTCGCAGTGGTTCTCCGTCCTCGATTTAAAGTCGGGGTACTACCAAATTGAGGTAGAGGAGCTGGACAAACCAAAGACGGCGTTCGCATGTCCCATGGGCTTCTGGGAATTCAATAGAATGCCCCAAGGCATTACAAACGCCCCCAGCACGTTCCAGCACCTCATGGAGAAATGTATGGGCGACATGAATCTGCATGAGGTGATTGTGTTCCTCGATGACATCATTGTATTCTCCAAGACGCCCGAAGAACATGAGGCTCGCTTAATGAAAGTTCTCAATCGCCTAAAAGAGTACGGGCTTAAACGCTCCCTTGAGAAATGCAGATTTTTCAAACTTCTGTCAGATACCTCGGTCACATTGTGTCCATAAATTAGAATTTTTAGCTCTAAAGTGGGCAGTAACGGAAAAGTTCACAGACTATTTATATGGCAATCATTTTACTGTCGTGACAGATAGCAACCCCCTGACGTATATTTTAACTACTGCTAAGATGGATGCCATGAGTTATAGGTGGCTAGCTGCTATGTCGACGTTTAACTTTAAGCTTCAATACAGAGCAGGCAAGCTTAACTCAGATGCAGACGGCCTCCCTAGACGGCCACATGGCGAGTTATTTAATGACGCAGTGTCTCCAAAGGAGCTTGGCCGCATACAGCAGTTCACTCATATTCACTTGTCTCTTCCTGAAAGCAGTTTAAGTTCTGAGGTAGTGTCTGCTATATGTGAAAAACACCTTGTCTGTAGCTCTCCAGACAACATTTTCCCTTTGGTTCACTCGTTAGCCCTCTCTGTAGCCGCCATTCCAGATGGCTATGCCGATGAAGATGACTGTGGTGGTCTTCCAATTGTACCCCACATAACTCCTGATCAGATCAAAACCGAACAAAGAACTGACCCCTGTTTAAGAGAAGTGATTGCACAAATTGAAACTGTGCAAAAAGTTCCACCAACTGTACGAACTGAACTTCCTGACATCAACTTGTTACTCCGAGAGCTCAGTCGACTTGAAATGTGCAACAATATCCTCTACCGCACTCGTCAAGATGGAGGAAATGTTACTTACCAGCTCATCTTACATGAACAGCGCCGCGATTCAGTCTTTCAAAGCCTCCACTGTGACATGGGCCATTTAGGCACAGAGGGTACTTTGGATCTTGCCAGAACAAGGTTCTATTGACCTCGCATGGCGGCAGATATTGAAAAGAAGATCAAGACATGTAACCGCTGCGTAAGACGTAAAACCGCTCCAGAACGAGCTGCTCCGCTTGTCAGTATCAAGCCCACCTGACCGCCCGAACTTGTCTGTATGGATTTCCTGTCCATTGAGCCCGATCAAAGTAACACAAAGGATGTGCTCGTGTTAACTGATCATTTCACGAAATACACTATAGCCATCCCTACCAGCAATCAGAAAGCTCAGACTGTTGCAAAGGCACTTTGGGACAACTTTATAGTCCACTACGGGATACCCGAACGGTTACATAGTGACCAGGGTCCTGATTTTGAGTCCCATATTATAAAAGAACTTTGCAAAATCATGGGCATTCACAAAATCCGGACGACACCCTATCACCCCAGAGGTAACCCGGTAGAACATTTCAATAGAACGTTATTGAGCATGCTGGGCACTCTGGAGGAAAAGAACAAATCTCATTGGCACAACTATGTAAAACCACTTGTACATGCGTACAATTGTACAAAAAATGACACTACTGGTTCTGCCCCGTAATGTTCGGTCGTCAGCCAAGATTGCCAATCGATCTTGCATTTGGGCTCCCGTTTCACAACGAAAGTTTCAAGTCACATTCCCAGTACATTGAAAAACTGAAGACAACTCTACAAGAAAGCTACAAACTAGCAACAGAAAATGCTAACAAGATGGCTGAAAGAAACAAAACAAGGTTTGATATGCAAGTGAAACCCTCAAAACTAGAACCAGGCGACAGAGTTTTGGTACGTGCAGTCCGCCTCAGAGGCAAGCACAAACTAGCAGACAGATGGGAAGCTGAAATTCACATTGTGTAGCCAAGCAGGTGACTTGCCTGTTTACACTATAAAACCTGAGACAAAAGATGGTCCTTGTGGCGGCATGAAATAATAAGCGGCGAGCTGAGAGTTTTTGAGGGAGTTTATTAATCATACCGCCATCACGAGAACTCACTCCGGCGCCGTGCATGCGCCCGGAGGCTCTCCTCAGCAGATACAGGCGATGCGTGTAGTCAGAAGCAGTGGTCAGAGAGAGAGTGAGATACAGAGCAATGCAGTTTTTATACCCCACTACAGACAATGCATTCACAGCAGTAGGTATGGACATTTGCATTTGAGAGACACACATAACAATAGGAAGATTACTGGCCGGAGTTGTAGGACAAAAGAGGTTACAAGGCACATCTACATATTGTTATCAGTCCATAGATCACACTGCTATGTTAATTGCTCCTGCTGAGCGCTCTGCTTGTCCGTGGCTGTTGTGGGGGTTACCCATACACTCCCCCCCAGAGGGCTCAGCGGGAAGCTGAGGCCTCGATAGTCCGGCTTTGGTAGCGAGCTGCGGGGGAAGCTCGCTGCAGGCGGTGGTGGAGGGAGGGGGTGGGGGTAGCAAGTGCCGGCCGGGGATGGCGAAATTGTCTGGGCCGCGCAAAAATTGCCTGTGGATCCGCGATGTTGAGGGGCTGTCCCGTTGAACGTGCGGAGGTCCACAGCAGCTGTAAGAAGAAAAATTTGTCTCTGACTCCTCTCGCGGCCATGAAGAAAAAAAGGAGCTGCAGCAGTGAGGGACTTGGCGTGTTGACTTTAGGTGCGCGTGCAGCCCTAAAGCCCTCGGGGACAGCAGGCGGCTAAATTCCCTTGTGCGCCGTGGCTGAGACCATTAGAAAATCCTGTGAGCGAGCTGCGTGCGTGCTTCAGGTGTGTAAGCAGCCCTGAAGGTTCTGTGTGCAGCGGCGACAGACGATGGCGGTTTGTGTGGAGCCGGTATTGTCCCGTGCGTGGTGCGCTGTCCTCATAACCCCCCGGTGTGCGTGCGGGGTTCGGTGTATGGCAGGACCACTGTAGAGGCGAGTCAGGGTCAGGGAGCTTGCTGGAGATCAGCGTCGTCGGCGCCGATGGTCATCCCTGTAAGCTGTTGTGTCGTTCGCTGTGTCGGGTCGTGGTGCGTTCAGGTCCATGCACTGCGTTCTCCGTCGGCCCTGAAGATCGCCATCGTGGAGAGAGGACGAGGTGCGTGCGCTCTCGTGTGGAGGAGCTGTGAGAGCGGCCGGTCCCATCGTGGATGTGCAGATCTCAGGCGTGCAGATCTCACCATGAAGCTTTCTGCAGCTTTCCCGGTCATGGGCGATCTCCGGAGAGTTTCGCCTGGTGGTGGCTCTGCGTCGAGGTCTCCCTGTAGCAGAAGGGAGGGCAGATCATTTGCGTCAGGCTGCTGCGTTTGCTTGTCGTCGGAGAGTCACCGCCGGGGGCTGCCAGCGTGTTCTTTTCTTGGTCGGGTCACCAGTGTAGTTGTCCAGACCAGAAGGCTGCGTTGCACAAGGCGTGTGCTTTCTCGGGGTCACCAATGTGGCGGCATGAAATAATAAGCGGCGAGCTGAGAGTTTTTGAGGGAGTTTATTAATCATACCGCCATCACGAGAACTCACTCCGGCGCCGTGCATGCGCGCCGTAGCGAGCCCGGAGGCTCTCCTCAGCAGATACAGGCGATGCGTGTAGTCAGAAGCAGTGGTCAGAGAGAGAGTGAGATACAGAGCAATGCAGTTTTTATACCCCACTACAGACAATGCATTCACAGCAGTAGGTATGGACATTTGCATTTGAGAGACACACATAATAATAGGAAGATTATTGGCCGGAATTCGCCTCTGCTCCGGAGCTGTAGGACAAAAGAGGTTACAAGGCCCATCTACATATTGTTATCAGTCCACAGATCACACTGCTATGTGGGGGCAATGGATCAGCGTTCTCGTCGCGCCCTCCGCCAGTACCCGGGCTCGCCTGGGGAAGCTAATGATCCTACCAGCAGACTAAATTCGAAGAGATGACGCCTCTGTGCCAAGTCAAAGAAGAATCCTAGTCACAGTCCTAAAGCCGAAAGCAAACAGCCCCAAGAGCACTTTGTGGTAGGATCTGCCCTTCGCATATTACAACTAAACGTTGAAGGCCTATCTGCAGCCAAGCGAAGCCTTATCGAAGTCCTCGCCTTCCAACATTCGATTGATGTAATCTGCCTCCAAGAGACTCATATTGGCACAGAGGAAGCTGGCCGCTTCACCATCAAAGGCTTTGACCTCCTGTGCTATGTTCTACATGCTAAACATGGACGTGCCACCTATGTGCGTTCTGACATAGTTGAAGCAAATCACCTGATAACAACACATTTCTCAGACACCATAATCATTGGTGGCTTCCATATTGTCAATGTGTACAAGCCCCCTAATGCCAACTGGGATCTGCAGGTCTTACCCACCCTACCCCACCCTGTCATCTATGTGGGGGACTTTAACAGCCATCACCCTGACTGGGGGTACCCAGCAGTGGACAGTGATGGGGAGGCACTTTCAGACTGGGCATCCAGAAATGACCTCGCTTTGATATACGACCCCAAACAAAGAGGAACCTTCCACTCTGCTAGGTGGAAGAAGGACTATTCTCCTGACCTGTGTTGGGTCAGCTCTTTGAATGGGGAGCCATATCCTACACAGATCCTCATTCTTGATGATTTTCCACACAGCCAACACCGGCCCCTGCTTGTACACATTGGCCTACAACTCCCAGTCATATACAGCACAAGGAAGATGCGCTGGAACTTCCGCAAAGCCAACTGGAAGAAATTCAGTGAAACTCTGGACCGGAGCGTTGTTACCATCCCACTCCACACCATCACTGTAGATGAAGCATACAACCGCTTCTGCAGCGCAATCTTCAAGGCTGCCCATACTGCAATCCCACGAGGCTACCGACCCCTCTATGTCCCATGTTTGGACGGAGAAAGTGCTGCCCTCCTACAATCCTATCAAACATCAGGGGACCCAGAGATAGCAGACCATTTCATTGAATCGCTAAATACAGCCCGGCGAAAGAAATGGGAGGAGACAGTTGCTGACCGGAGCTTTACCCACTCTAGCAGGAAATGTTGGAGCCTCATCCGTCGCCTAGGAGCTGCACAGAAGCCCCCTAGCCAAAGCCGAGCATCCGTCACACCCAACCAAGTTGCATCCCACCTACTGACTATCGCCAAAGCACCCCAAGACAAAGACACCAGAAGAGCAGTTACAACTGAGCTAAAAAAAACACCAAAAAATGCCTGTAGAGGAAACGAACCCTGAACCCTTCGAGGCTGCTGAACTGGAGAAAGTCCTACAGGGCCTGAAATGTGGAAAGGCAGCAGGATACGATAACATCTTCCCAGAATTCATGAAAAATCTTGGCCCCCGAGCCCTAACCTGGTTGACACAATTCTACACAAGGATCACACAAACGAACTCGATCCCAAAGAAATGGCGGACAGCAAAGGTCATTGCCATCCCAAAACCTGGCAAAGACCACAAACTACCAGCAAGCTACCGCCCAATCTCCCTACTCAGCGTTCCTTACAAAATCATGGAGCGCCTAATACTGCAACGCATTTCCCCAGAAATAGAGGATATTCTAAGTGTGGATCAAGCAGGTTTCCGCAAGGACCGCAGTACAGGAGAACAAGTACTGGCCCTAACCACCTTCATTGAAAATGGCTTCGAGAGCAGACTGAAGACAGGGGCTGTGTTTCTCGATCTTACAGCCGCCTATGATACGGTCTGGCACAAAGGCCTCCTCCTGAAACTTATAAAGGCGATCCCTGCTTGGGCAACAGCAATTATAAAAACCCTGCTGACCAACCGAAGGTTCAGAGTCCACCTCAGTCAGAACACAAGTGCATGGAGAATGCAGAAAAACGGACTCCCACAAGTATCAGTTCTAGCTCCAACTCTGTTCAACCTCTACATAAACGACCTGCCTACTACAAAATCCCGCAAACTCATCTATGCAGACGACATCTGTTTGGCATTCCAAGCACCAGACTTTGAACCACTGGAACGGGTGCTCACGGAAGATCTTGCTAAACTGGACCAGTTCTGCAAAATCTGGAGCCTAAAACCAAGCCCAGCAAAAACCGTCTCCAGTGTATTTCATCTCCACAATGCAAAAGCTGCCAGAGAACTAAACATCCACCTGAGCGGACTCAAGCTTAAGCATGCCCCAAATCCAACTTATCTTGGAGTGACCCTTGATAGGACCTTATCCTTCAAGGAACATCTAAAGGGGACGGCTGCTAAGGTGAAAGTACGAAACAACCTGCTCTGCAAGCTCGCTGGTGCAAAATGGGGGGCAGCAGTGTCCACCCTGCGCACCTCAGCACTGGCCCTTTCATACTCTGTAGCAGAATATTGTGCCCCTGTCTGGTCCAGGTCATCTTACACACACCATGTAGACACCCAGCTCAACTCAACCATGAGAACTGTAACTGGAACAATCCGCTCAACACCACTCCCCTGGCTCTCTGTACTGTCAAACATAGCCCCTCCACACATCCGGCGAGCAGCATTAACTCAAAGGATGCTCCAAAAAGTTAAAGATTTTCCTCACTTACCAATCCATGCAGATATCTACACCCCACCCACTGCCCGACTTTCATCCAGACGGCCGATTTGGAAAAACCCTCCCCCAGCTGACTTTACCATCCAGACAGCTTGGCAAGAGGAATGGGAGACCAAGGAGGTCCCAAACAAACAGCTGGTGATAAACCCCAACCAACAGGTCCCGGGCACCAACCTCCCAAGGAGACAGTGGTCTACACTCAATCGCTTCAGGACTGGACATGGCCCCTGCTTGGCCAGCCTTCACAGATGGGGCAGTAGCCCTAGCCCACTGTGCGCATGTGGAGAGGAGCAAACTATGGAACACATCATAGAGGCTTGCCCGCTCCAAAGACTGGAAGGAGGATTACACACCCTCCATACAGCAAACCAGGAGGCAACTGCTTGGCTTAAGGACTTTGCATTCGCTAAATAAATAAATAACTGCTATGTTAATTGCTCCCGCTGAGCGCTCTGCTTGTCCGTGGTTGTTGTGGGGGTTACCCATAGTCCTGTTCGCACCGTTCACCGCGACCTCTTGCTTCCCTGTGGTTTTCTTGCCCCTGTTGAAGAAGAACCTGTCGAACCAAAACGTGTCCGCAAACCTAAGACAAGACAGTCACCTGAACAAAGTGAGGAATGTGAGAATTCAGAACCGGAAAATGAGGATGTCTATTGGTACAGAGAAGAACCAATCCAAAAGCCCATAAAGCTCACTCAAGTTTATGAAATTCCCCATCCAAAGACATTCTTTAAAGAAGACATTCCTGCTAAAACTCACTTACCTGAGAATGACTACCAAATAGAAAATGACAATTGAATTGGTGAATTCAAAAAGGGCCCAAGTCCACACTTTTTCAATGGGGACTTGGGCCCTTTTTGAATTCACCAATTCAATTCACCTGGATGTGACAACTTGCCTGGAAATGACATTTCCCCTGGATGTGACAACTTACCTGGAAATGACAATTCACCTGGATGTGACAACTTACCGAATGATGGAAACCTGAAGGAAAACCTGAAGGAAACTGAAACAAATGTGGAACAATCAAACAATGAGAATGGAACTGAAAGTGAAACCAACTTACCTGATAAAAGTACCTGTGATGAACCTGTGGAAGAAAAAGAATCTGAAAAGGAAATCCCAAAGACTGTGAGACGCTCCAAGAGGACAACCTCCCAGCCAGAAAGACTACAGTATAGTCAGTTGGGAAATTCTCTCATAACTGTTGCCCAGTCCCTGTTTCAAGGACTAAGCCTGGCTTTTACCAGAGCTTTAACAGAGCCAGATATAAGATTATTCCCATGAACACTGGTCATTCCGTCATTATTATCTAGCTAATCCCATGCACAGGGACTTGCATGATTCTAAGGGGGGATAGTGTAACCCAAAAACCTTTTCCCTTCGGGGTTCACGTAGCCTGAATGCTGAAGGTCCAAACCTGGACCATAAGCAGAAGTGGTCACAAGAGGCACAAATCTGTCCCCAAAAATTTACTTTTCTGGGATCACGTGACTTCCATACAGGAATGAGACCACGAATCTTTCCCTTTTTTCTTTGCATGCAACTTCGGACCTCCACTGCACTTACTTAGAGCATAGAGAGTAACAGATTTCTAAGAATCACCCCGGGTCGTGCGATGACAGTCACCGTTTGCAGAGGAAGACCTCGTTCCTCCCAAGGGATTATTACGAGATCGCTCACCATGGGTAAAAGTAACTTAGCACTCAGGCAGCTAGTTTCACTCCTTTCAGTATACGCAGTGTGCTATCGGTCCGGGAAATCTCACTATCTTTCATCCATAAACAACAACAAATGCACTTACATTCAAGCTACCTATAGGATTCTCAGATCCGTCACCCAGTCAGTTCCAGTGCCTCGGTCTGAAATGCCTTCACTGCAGTAACACTGAACCCTTTTTTTTTTACTCAGCCTGGGAAGGTCTTTTTATCAGCTGTGCACTTGCTGAGATCAAGCAGATGCACCGGAAAGACAGAGATATGTGGATCCGCTGTTCAGACACCAAATGTTAGAATAATTTTGAGCTTAAATTATTCAAAGTCAAATAATCAGGCGGAAAGTTGAATTTATGTACATTTATTACAAAATCACCCCATTGGCCACTATGGGAGAGAGGTTGCAAGGCATGACATTCAGACACACCTAGAATCTCTAAAGGATCTGTTCTTCTAAGTCTGATATACAGTATATAGGTAGGAGAAAGGAGAGGGAGGATGTGGATAAGGGAAGGGACAGAACGGGACAGTCCTGATAACTAAGCTTATCCAGGCGGACGTCGGACACTCTGGAGACATGGGTCATGAAGACATGAGATCCATAAAACTGACAATGTCCATCTACCACTGATCTGTACAGGCTGAGAAGTTCCTGTGCATTCCTGTGACCCAAAACAGGTTATGTCAAAGAGATTATAATAAATGTCTTAGATCATTCCTTACACATGTACTGATCCTCAGTCTGAACTCACTGAAATTGTTCTCAGAAACAGGCCAAGAATATATAAGAATATATAAACTTATCCTATGTGGAATGCACATATAAACATTAAACATGGCATATGAAAGGTATGATACTTCTCAAATATAATAATGCATTATTAATATCAATAATAGTATAGATAATATGGAATTTTTCTATCAACTACAATACAGCATCACTGATTTATTATTTAATTTAATTATTAAGCTTAAAATCACATTTCTAGTTTTCCATTCCCATTTTATTTAATCATGAGACAGCATTACACAAATTAGGCAGTGATCAAACACTGAGAACTGATGGCTTATCATCACTGTATAGTGATTTAACTCCTAGTATAACAAGATTCATCACCCTAACATCGTAACTTTTGAGTTTGTTGGTGTTTCTGCAATAAAGGGAGTGCTAAAAAATAAATAATTTGATCAATAAAAAGTTACAATGCTTCTTCCTGTCACAATTCAGAACAGGGTTAGACTCAAACGCAGAGCTGCCAGAACGATCACTCAGACTCAGATAAAAAGTTTCACAATTTTATTGAAAACACAACAGAAAATAAAAGTGCATAAACTAAAGAAAACGAAACACAAAAACGCCAACTTAAATTTCTTGACAAGACAGGTGCCCCTGGAGCACATGTAGCCTATGGGAGAGAGCAGACAGGGGTTATAAGGGACAGATTCTCCAGAGGGAGAATAATGCGGGAAAGCACACTTACGACAAGAACAGCAGAGTCCAGCAGGGAACTCCTGCGGGGACCAGGGGACGGGGGAAGACAGAGACCTAGGTGGACGTCTTGCTCTTCCTGGTCAGGTGAGCGTGATCAGCTCCAGAGACACACCTGCGGGTGGCAGCAACCTGAAGTGCAGGAAACACAAGGTGAGTGTACAGGTACTTAATAACGAGACAAAGCTTGACTAAAATTGTGGCTGCAAACCCAGACGATCCAGCAATGAGCTCTCCACAAGCTGGATCTTAAATATGCTGGCTCATCAGATGTGGTAGGTGTGTAATCACGCAGGTGTGTCCAATCTTCCGGAGCGGAAAAACAGGAACAGGAGAGGAGGAGGAGCATGCTTGCCTGATCATCACAGTGCTCCCCCCCCAGGGACTCCTCCTGGCGCCCCACTGGGCTTGCGTCTATGGGTTCGATGGAATGCCCAAATCATGCGTTTGTCCACGATGTATGACCCTGGGATCCATGACCTCTCTTCCAGACCGTATCCTTTCCAATGGACAATGTACTGGCATCCCCACCCCCAACAAAGCACATCCAGGATCCTCTCCACCTTGTACGTGGTCTGGCTGTCGATAATCCGGGGGCGCGGCGGGGGATCCGGAGGAGGGCAGAGGGGACTGACAGAGAGGGGCTTGATCTTGGAGACGTGGAAAGTAGGATGGATACGCATAGAGGGCGGCAAGTCCAACCGAACGGTGACTTCATTGATCAACTGCTTGATGATATACAGGTCCAGATAGCGGGGGGAGAGCTTCTGGGACTCTGTCTTAAGTGGGATCTGGTCGGAGGACGGCCAGACCCTCTGTCCCACCATGTATTTCGGCGCCAGCTCCCATCAGCGGTTAGCGTACTGTTTATTGCGCTCCGCAAAGCGAAGAAGGGCAGCCCTCGTGGCTCTCCACAGGCAATGGAGAGCCACAATGCCAGCTTAATGGCCAACAGTCCGCAGTCCCCAACAGCATAATTGTTCCTCATAATTGTTCCTCACCTGTTCCTCACCACCTGCAGGAGGACATTCCTTCATCGCTGTTAGACACTGCTAGATGCTGCTAGATGCTGCTAGACGCTGTCAAACAATTGGAATTTTTTTCTCTGTTTTTGTCTTGCAGCCCTGAAGTCAGGCACTGTCAGACAATTGGAATTACTGCATCATTGTTCTCGACAATTTTTACCCACTTATAGTTTTACTGGACAGAGGATTCTTGCTACTCGATCTTTCTTGGTCAACAAACCAGGCTAGGTTAACCTGTTTGTTTTGGTTAGCCACCCTTGGCCTGGAAAGCCATGGCTCCCTCGCCAACCTGTGACAGCTGTGTCTTCCTGTCTAAGAAGGTTTCTGAGTTGGAATTGAGACTCTCTAACCTCTATAAAATTCGGGAAGCTGAAACCCCCCTGGACACTATTATTTTTGGACAGACATCGGCTCCAGCGACGGACTCGCAGCTAGCAGAGACGGCTACTTACCTGGGTGATATTAGCACATCACCATCCACTGCCACCCGTGCTCCGGTCAACTCAGCTGTCCAGGACTCCAGCAATAAACACTGGCTTCAGCTGGGAGCCAAACCCAAAGGCCCGGGTGGTTTTTCACAGCCTCAGTGCGCACCCCGGACCATGGTTGATCCAAATAGCAAACGTCGAGGATTGACCAGACATGGCCACGCCTCCTCCCTTCCCCTTTTACTGGAAAATAGATTCAACATCCTTTCCTTGGAAGATTTCTCCCACCTGGACGTCAATCCTCCGTCCCATGGCCGCACCTCCTCCTTCATCGGTGGCCCAAACCCGCAAGCCCCGGAACAAAACCACCTTAGGTGTGCCAAACTATACACCAGCTCCAAAAAGAAGAGAGCGCATCCCCTCACATCACCCTCGCATCGCCACCCCGCCGCCTCTGCAACAACAACAATGGCAAAATTATCCACCATCTCAGAAGCCACCGACAAAGCCCCCCCCCCCCCGACAATGCTGGTAATTGGTGATTCGATAATGAGGAACGTCAGAAGCAGGTACTGTGTCACTAAATTTTTTTCCTGGGGCTAAAGTGTCAGACATTGAGGTTCTTACCCCGACCTATTAAATGAATATCCCCAGGCTAAAACTGTTATTGTGCATGTTGGATGTAACAACATCCCAGATGAAGCATTGGAGTTCTTAAAGAGAGACTTCAGGAGCCTTCTGTCTATTCTTATGAACTGTGGCAGACATGTGTTTATTTCTGGGCCACTTGTTCCTTTTAGAAGAGGTTGCAATTACTTTAGCAGAACTCTCAGCCTTAATACCTGGTTGTGTTCAACATGTCCTACTTTTAACATCGGTTTTGTAGACAATTTCAACCTGTTTTGGAGCCGCTCATCATTTATGAGGCCAGATGGAACCTATCCAAATAGACTTGGTGCACGTGTTCTAAGGGACAATCTGTTTTATTCCATTCAGCATTTTTTAGTACAGTGACTGAAAGCTGGTGTGTTACTCACCCCGAAGTACCTGGGTCTCCCACCCAGCCCTTTTTTGCTTCCACTTCTTATATTAATCCTATTAATCCAAATAATTCTCACTGTTTAGATCAGTCTTCAATTCATAATCACATAGAGATTGTGTCTGTCTCCCGTTTCCCAAAACATTATAACCCAAGACAAAAACAACAATACAACTTCATCCACCACCCCTCAACTTAGCCCTTGCCTTCCCCATCAGAGAATCATTGTCTGCTCCCTCCAAAGTTAATAAAAATATAATGTATAAGCATCTCAAAGTGATTAAACAAAAAGTTAGTGTCACGCCTGAGCGCTGATTGCTATCCGCGCTCAGGTTGTCCAGTTTCGCTCCAGCTCCATCTCATTCCGGGCCTGGTCTTACGGCCTCCTCCAAGGCTCGTAGCTTTGACAGCATCTCAGACTTCCGGCTGTCAAGCCCAGCTGCTCCGGGACAGCTGTCTGTTATTATCATCAATTACCTTCCCCGCTCCTGATTGGGTTCTGTCCCTCATTTAAGGGAGCAGCTGAGAATCACTCCTCGCTGCGACCTAAACAGAGGAAAGACGTACATCGTGTTTCCGCGACTGGAGTTCCTACGTCCAACTCCAGTTTCCTCGGTGTTTCTGCTGTTCCTCACCCACCTGTAAGTGTTACTGCTCAGCGTGGGTTTCTTCCTCGCTGCACTCCTTAGCCTCTCACCCTAGTTGGAGTCTACCTTGTGTATGTGCGTATTTTTGCCCCTTGTGGCTCTTTACTTTGCCATTTGTGTGTATTGTTCCTTTGTGAATAAAGTTACACAAACTCACTAGTCGCCTATAGCGTCTCCTTTATGGCTCGCGAGAGCCATTCATGACAGTAGGTCGCAGCCAGACTGAGACACCGGAGAACGTGAGTTTAGCTAATTTGGACTTGTTGTCTTACCCTTCTTCTGGGTACTGGTGAGCTGGAGTTATGTCGTCCTTCAGGAGGCGCATGCGGTGCCCAGGCTACGATCTCACAGAAGCCCTGGACTACGTGGATGGGACGCTTTTCACCACGGGCCTCTATGACACTCCCATCGATGTACGCCGGCACCTGGACCTCGCTGAGGATATTATTAACGGCCTTCCTCGCTACTTCCAACATCCCGAAGTTAAGGCGAGGAGGGCAGACATCTCTGAGCTCCGGGACAAACTCCGTGGGCTTGAGGAAAACCCCGGCAGGAAGCCGAAGACAAAGCACCATCGCTTCTCGCTTTGGGATCCCGTTCCAGCCTCCGATCCAGCCCAGGAGTTCGCACCACCCCGGGGTTACCCTCATGAAGCAGTGACGTCACCCGGGATTCCCCCGGAGAGAATACAGGTGACAGCAATCTGCATTCAGGACCGAGTGGCTGCTGCTCGCTCCGCCGCCCATCCCACTGCAATCATGAAGCACGTGACGGCGGCGGTCAGGCTGGTAGAGAAGAAGCCAGAGCTGCATGATTATCCGGAATACGCTGAACTGCTCGCTTCAGTATCTGCGCAGGAGCGGCGTTTCCCTAATCTCTCATTCGCCTCACCCTCGGCCAGAAGACGTCGCTCCCAACCCTCTCAGACACCTCAGCGAGAACCCCGTCTGGATCCAGCTCCGGGTAGTTGCACAAACTCAATCTCCCTGCCAGCTGTTGCCTCCGTGTCTCGCCGAAGAGGTAAATCAGCCGTTTCGGGGTCATCTCTCCCTGCTGTCCCGTCAGCTTTGGGTTCCCGGTTCGCCTCGGCCGGGGGGTCCTCCACTTCCATCCAGCGGGGGAAGGGAAGACTCAAGTCCACTGCGGCGGGTTCCACCGGTTCTCTGGGAATCAGGCAAGTGCCTTTTCATTCTTTTCTTCTAATTGATGAATTGCCTTGTTTGATTCCTGGAGGTGGAGTTCGGGGTTCACAGTCCCCTGAGCTCTCTCCACCTGCTGCAGAATCAGAATCAGAAAAGCTTTATTGCCAAGCATGTTGAAACATACAAGGAATTTGACTTGACACTGGCGCGCTGATGTAAGCGCATCACAATGACACGGCAGCCATAACAACGCACCTCATCAAAACAGAGGGGGATAAGAGGGGAGGAGGGAGAGGGAATGACACATTGGGCAGAGAGAAAAAAAACATCGTTATCAAAATACAGCTCGTTATAAGCGGAATTGTGATTACATAGAAAAAAAACCTCCCTATTGCACAGAGCAGACAAAACAAATCCACACAAAACAAAGCAGAGAGAGACCAGTGTGTGTATATCAGTTGTGATATCAGTGTGAATGCAGTGTGGGTGTATCAGTTACTGGAGTACAACAAAAATCGTCTCCTAGGCAACGAGAGATGTTATATTCATGTATTGTAAACACAGATAGACATGTCCCAGAGTTAATCTCTCTTCATGCCAGATGGTAAAATTCCATGTTAGTCCCATGACAACACTGTCCTTGGAGAGTTCTGATTATTGTACAGCAGCAGCAATGTTTTGGTTAAGCAAGCCAGCTCTCACATCCGCTTATCTCTACTCTGGAGGAGTGAATTGTCCCGGGGCGCCGAATCAAGGCCAAATCTGCACAGTCACTTAGAGCATAGAAATTTCTTCTCTCATGCGGTTCTGTGCTTCACAATTTAAATTAACATTCACTGGCTTTAAATTCATTCCTTAAAGAACACTCAGCGACTCCGAGATGTTACCAACTTTCCGATTCAGTTCAACATTTCCCGCCATCAGCGCTCTTCCCAGCTGGTCAAATTGATGGAGAAGCTTCGCCGGGTCCGCATTTTGATAAGCTCCTTCCAGCTTTTTAAATTTTCGATACACAAGGAAGACTCCCAGGCCAATCAGTAGAAATCCTGCGATCGTGAAGCCAAACAAGTATATGTCTTCCACATCTTCGATTGTAAGATCACACAGACACATGAGTCTCCAATTATCCCATGAGTCCCTCACATAACCCGCAGCTGAAGTGCCTGCGGGACATTTGGGCTCCCCCGGGCCCGATTTTCTGTTTGAAAAAGTGGTGTCAATTGCATTTAAAGCCCAACTTACAAGATCCATTTTTCCATTTGGGTTTAGATCAGCGAGAAGGAGACACAGAGACACAGACACAGACGCAGCAAGCTGGGATCAGTCAGGAAGGCAGGAGGAGGAGGAGGAGGGAGAGAAATGCGACTGCTCTCTCTGAAGGCCGGAAGAAGAAGGACATAAGACATAAGATATGAACCTGCGCCTTCTGTGTCTCTCCCCCTTGAGCGCTCCCCGGTCCTGGGACTACACCACCGGACGAGGAGGGAGCCCGCGGCCCTGGGAAGCCTCATTCTAGTCCCGCAGCCACGTCGTGGGCAGAGGAGGAGGTCGGACTGCCACTTGGAACCTGCGCCGACGACAAAAGGCGCTTTTCCATTTGGAACAGTTTGGCCTTGTTTGGCCTCCTTTCGCACGGTTCGGCCTCCTTTGTCCGCTTTTCCTTTTAGCACCCAGTGGCCTCACAGTTCCGTTATTTCGGAACTGTTCCACTTTTATCGGCACCAATAAAAGTAGGTCCGAAGGGTACTGGCACGGTTTCGTCACGCCACTGCTGGCCATTCATTGGTCTGGGCGTAGCGTCATGAGAGTGGGCGTTACGCTGACTTTCGAGAATCGCTTGCTGGTCGCCATTTGCAATTTTTCATCAGTGAGCCCGCGAACAAGTGATATTATAAACCACAATGATAGAATGGCTTAACAGAAATCACCAGAAATCTAACATCGCGGTCCAGCAGAGTTTCCTGTGCATTTCGGCTGATGAGAGAATGCAGAGGGAAGCAGACTGAGCTTGCAGTGGGGTGCACGAGCAGACGCACCACAAAATACACGGAGACGCACCGGGAATTAGACCCAGCCACCCGAATTGAAGAATTGAATGTACAGCCGCGATGCACCCAACTTCAGCAGTTGAAGCCGTGATATTGTGATATACAGGACGGTAAGTGATGTGATATTCATGCTTTATGTTATTTTTTCCAACAGTGGAAAGTTCACTTAGGACAGACGAAAACTTAATCGTGTTTAAACAATGACCTAGCTTAATGTTATGTCCGTCCTTGTATGTTGCTTTTTTGTGTTGACAATATCTGATGAAATAAGCTAGTTGTAATCCTGGTTAAAAAGTTTATTTAATTAATTTTTTTTTTTTTACATGTTGCACTTTCGTGCTGTGCATGTACCTTATTTGTGTGTATTTCATTGTAGAGTCCAAACAGGATCTGCTCAGAATGGCGACGTTTTGACACCAATGTATTTTGACAGGTAAACAACACATCATATTTAAATTTAAATATTTAAATATTTAAATATTTTTTTTATTTATTTTTTTTTTTTACTTGTTTCTCCTTTCTAAAGCCCATCCAGGGACAAGAGTTGTAAATTAGCTAATAGCTATACACTCTGTGCAACACATCAGATTGATTGTCATTGATTAATTGTCTATGTTTATTGCACTGTCCCTGTCAAATAAACAAATCTATCTAACTTAAAGTCAAATCTTTTGCTTTTTAAAGCGAGGTAGTCGGATACGCAAAAGCCGATGGTGTATAGAACACGTATATTAGGATGTGAAATGTCGGCATCGAAACTGCTCCCATTTAGCTGTAATTAATATTCAAAAATGATATTTTCGGGAGGAAAGAATTCAATTTAAACAGCCACGGACCAAAAACGTACATTTGCTCATGGAACAGGTCATCGCACTCGCAGACAATCGCGCTATATGTGTCTGTTGGATTTTCTTTCCATGCACGCAAAAAAAGCATTTTTTTCCCAGATCCGACTACCTCACTTTAAGTTAAAGTTTAGGTAAAGTGCCAAATTTAAAGTAGCACAATTTCCACTTAATATGAAAGGGACTGAATTGAGATTTATTTGTGTGAATATTAATTACAGAGTAATTGAAAATGAATGGCACATCCAATAATAGCCACCATAAAATAAACCACTTGTTTACTTATTTTTATCAGATCATTTCTGTGATCCTTTATGAGTTATAGTTATAATAGTGTATCTTGCACCTTGGGGAATGGGAGATGTTCAGTCACCATTAGAATTTAGTTTATATGTGTAGTCTATAGTATTTCATCTTTAAACTCATTCAGTAATAGAACACATTACAAATATTTGAGACCCATTGTAGTGCTTCCTTTTATATTTTAGCAATACAAGCACAAAACACCACCCACACTTGAAACCAGGGCGACACAGCGGTGGCTAAATTTTATTGATAACGTTATTTCACAACATCACAACAACTCAGTATTTAAACTCAGTATAAATGGTGTAGACATTGAAAGGGTATCCAAAATTAAAATCCTTGGTGTAATAATTGATAATAAACTGTGTTGGAAGTCACATATTAATTATATTAAAGGTAAAATATGCAAATCAGTCACAATACTGCGCAGAGTGAAATATTTGCTGAATCAACCCACACTATAGACTTTGTATCATTCATTAATGCTCCCATACATGACATCCATCCATCCATCTTCTACCACTTTTCCAGAGGTCCGGGTCGCAGAGGCAGCAGTTCAAGCAGAGAAGCCCAGACTTCCCTCTCCTCAGCCACCTGCTCCAGATCTTCAGAGAGGATACCAAGGTGTTCCCAGACCAATTGGGAGATGTTGTCTCTCCAGTGAGTTCTGGGTCTGCCCTGGGGTCTGAGAACTACTATTCAATTCAATTCAATTCAATTCAACTTTATTTATATAGCGCCGTTTCACAACAACAGTCATCTCATAGCACTATCAACTGTAGGGGGGAACCCCCACAGTTGCAGAAAGACCCCAGCAATCAGGCGATCCCCTGTGAGCAAGCACTTGGCGACGGTGGAGAGGAAAAACTCCCTTACCTACTACCAAGCAACACTGTGTTTCAGTGCAAGGAGTCAGACTGTGGAACGCTTTTGGACCTGAGTTAAAATCATGTACAAAGCTTGGACAATTTAAACAAAAACTAAAGGAATAAATACTCCAAACACACACACGTGGACAAAATTGTTGGTACCCCTCTGTTAATGAAAGAAAAGCCCACAATGGTCACCGCACAGTGACTACTTGTCACCCTTTAAATAGGCTGATTGATTACAAGTTTGTAGACACCTGTGATGTTAATTAGAGGACACATCTTGGTTGAACATGTCCCTGTGGTCACATTATTTTCAATCTTTTCTAGGGGTACCATCATTTTTGTCGAGGTCTGTTTCATGAGTTTGTTTTTTAAAATAATTCTGTTGAACCACAATTCAAAAGCATTGTCTGATTTTCAATTCAATTCAATTCAATTCAATTCAACTTTATTTATACAGCGCCATTTCACAACAACAGTCATCTCATAGCACTATCAACTGTAGGGGGGACCCCCACAGTTGCAGAAAGACCCCAGCAATCAGGCGATCCCCTGTGAGCAAGCACTTGGCGACGGTGGAGAGGAAAAACTCCCTTTTAACAGGAAGAAACCTCCAGCAGAACCAGGCTCAGGGAGGGGCAGTCATCTGCTGCGACTGGCTGGGGGGTGAGGGGATAGAGAAGAAGAAAAGAACAGACATGTAGAGAGCAAACAGCACGATGGGGACTCAGTCTATGGGAGAGAACAAACAAATGTTAATGACCAGCAAAAAAAAAAAAAAAAAAATATTTCATAGAGAGTGAGGAAAGGAGTGAGGCCCAGTGCATTACTGGAGGTCCCCCGGCTGACTAAACCTATTAGCAGCATAACTAAGGGAGGGTTCAGAAACACATGATCCCTCCCTAATTGTAGGCTATATCAAAAAGGTAGGTTTTAGCCCTATTCTTAAAAACAGAGATCGAGTCTGACTCCCGAATCCAGATTGGCAGCTGATTCCACAGGAGAGGAGCTTGATAACTGAAGGCTCTGCCTCCCATTGTACTTTTGGAGATTCTAGGTATTACAAGTAATCCTGCATTTTGGGAGCGTAGTGCTCTGTTAGGATGATACGGTAGTATCAGATCTTTTAAATAAAAAGGAGCCTGATTGTTTAGAGCTTTGTAAGTAAGAAGAAGGATTTTAAACTTAATTCTAAACTCTATGGGAAGCCAATGAAGGGAAGCCAGAACCGGAGAGATATGATCTCTCTTTCTAGTACCTGTTAAAACTCTTGTTGCAGCATTTTGGATCAGCTGAAGACTTTTTAAAGATGTTTTAGGACAGCCTGATAATAAAGAATTACAATAATCTAATCTCGAGCTAACAAAAGCGTGGATCAGCTTCTCAGCATCACTCTGAGACAAGATGCTCCTAATCTTGGCAATATTACGCAAATGATAGAAGGCAGTCTTAGAAACAAATTTAATATGTGAATTGAAGGACAAATCCTGATCAAAAATAACTCCAAGGTTCCTCACAGAGCTATTAAGAGAAAGAGTAGCTGCATCCAAACTGAAAGTTTGATTTGGAAAGGAATTTCTAAGGTTTTTTGGACCAACAAGAATGACTTCAGTCTTATCTGAATTTAATAGCAGAAAACCCTAACCCTAACCCTAACCCTAACCCTAACCCTTTTCATTGGTTAATTTTCATAGAATTTTTATTTATTACCACTTTTGTCAGATTCAAGTTATTTCTGTGACCATTGTGGGTTTTTCTTCAATTAACAGAGGGGTACCAACAATTTTGTCCACGGCTGTATATACAAAACGACATGTAAAATCACACAAGGATTATCATATCCAGTCTGTGTTGTGCTGTTGCTTATTTTTTGTCACGTTTTGTCTTGGCTTTGTTCTGATTTGTAATCACTCTTATTTTATTTTATTTTTGAATTCTTAGCTGGAACATCAGTGGGCAATATAAGCTGCAGCTTCAGCCATCACCCATTTCTGATAAGTTATGTTGAATTGTATAATCCGAGGAGTTCCTGTTTAATTTGACCTTATTGGATTTTTTTCCCCCTTTGTTCTATTATTCTTTTCCTTTCTTTTAATCTAATTATCCAAAATAAAGATTCATTCATTTCTCAAATATGTTTTAAACTTTCTTTAATTATCCACCACCCATTTCTGTCTTTCATCTAGGCAAGGTGAAAACGATCCACCCAAACCAGACCTTGCCTCACTATTTACAGAGATGCAGGCTGAAGATCTGCTGAACCAGGACCAGTACGAGGGGCCGACCAGTTGCTTCTCAGTGAGGCAGCATGGCTGGCGTGTTACCCATTCCAGTTTCTTTTTTTTTTTACAGTTTGAATTTTGCACATTCTAAATAATCTGTAATTTGCTGCTGATTGGAATAAACAATTTAGTGATTTATGTGTTTGCATCATGATTTTCTATTTTGTCTGTTCAGACACCGGTGGGAAAAGAGTCAACAGTACGAACCATTTATCAGTGACTTTGAAAATAATGGCTCATTTTTAAGAAAAGTAACCAAAACAATTATTTGCTGAAGACTGTAAAACAAAATAGAGACATCTGCAAAAGTACAAAGGTTTATTGTCAAAATTCCCAGGGCAATACTCATGAATACATGTATAGTTCACTGTTGATGCAGAGAATATATATTTATACAGTATCTACAGGTAGTCAGCAATACTCAATACGATATATTTCCAGTTAATCCACGTATTTCTCCATGTAACCTTGGGACTGCTTTATTTTAATTACTTCTAATCCTAGATCCATTTGTTTTGGCTTAAAATGCATCATAATTGCTAAATATATCTTATGCCTAACTCAGTACTGTTTACCTGTTGAAATATATATTTAACAGCTCATATGGCACCTGATCCATGTTTTGCCACGACACCACTGGCTGGAGCAGGTAAATCTAATAAAGGCTTATCTTATCTTATCTTATCTTATCTTAATAGGTAAGCAGCTTGGTGTGAAGAAATCAACTGTGGGAGCAATTATTAGAAAATGGAAGACATACAAGACCACTGATAATCTCCCTCGATCTGGGGCTCCACGCAAGAGCTCACCCCATGGGGTCAAAATGATCACGAGAACGGTGAGCAAAAATCCCAGAACCACACGGGGGGACCTAGTCAATGACCTGCAGAGAGCTGGGACCAAAGTAACAAAGGCTACCATCAGTAACACACTACGCTGCCAGGGACTCAAATCCTGCAGTGCCAGACGTGTCCCCCTGCTTAAGCCAGTACATGTCCAGGCCTGTCTGAAGTTTGCTAGAGAGCATTTGGATGATCCAGAAGAGGATTGGGAGAATGTCATATGGTCAGATGAAACCAAAATAGAACTTTATTGTAAAAACTCAACTTGTCGTGTTTGGAGGAGAAAGAACACCATACCTACTGTGAAGCATGAGGGTGGAAACATCATGCTTTGGGGCTGTTTTTCTGCAAAGGGACCAGGACGACTGATCCGTGTAAAGGAAAGAATGAATGGGGCCATGTATCGTGAGATTTTGAGTGAAAACCTCCTTCCACCAGCAAGGGCACTGAAGATGAAACGTGGCTGGGTCTTTCAGCATGACAATGATCCCAAACACACCACCCGGGCAATGAAGGAGTGGCTTCGTAAGAAGCATTTCAAGGTCCTGGAGTGGCCTAGCCAGTCTCCAGAGCTCAACCCCATAGAAAATCTTTGGAGGGAGTTGAAAGTCCGTGTTGCCCAGCGACAGCCCCAAAACATCACTGCTCTAGAGGAGATCTGCATGGAGGAATGGGCCAAAATACCATCAACAGTGTGTGAAAACCTTGTGAAGACTTACAGAAAACGTTTGACCTCTGTCATTGCCAACAAAGGGTATATAACAAAGTATTGAGATGAACTTTTGTTATTGACCAAATACTTATTTTACAGAGGAATTTACCAATTAATTCATTAAAAATCCTTCAATGTGATTTTCTGGATTTTTTTTCCCCCATTTTGTCTCTCATAGTTGAGGTATACCTATGATGAAAATTGGAGACCTCTCTCATCTTTTAAGTGGGAGAACTTGCACAATTGGTGGCTGACTAAATACTTTTTTGCCCCACTGTAAATGCTCCAGTACCTTTCCAGAGTGTGTCGTATTGCGGGTTTGCCTTCTGTTCTCCGTTTTTGCCTTTATTCTGGCAAAAACAGCCAGAAAACGCAGATGCCTCGTATCCTGCCAACTTGTGTTTTGCGTAACGTTATGCTTGATTTACGCCAGTTACATTTGTTTTACATAGCGGGAGGGAGAGGGTTGTGCCGCCTCCCTTTTAACTATATCCCACCCATTTCAAATGACACCTAGTGCAGTAGAAAAACATGCGTGTCGAACTGTACCGAACTGTGCTGTCCCGTTCCAGGCCAAACGAGGCCAAACAGTTCCAAATGGAAAAGCGCCTAAAGCGTCACCGGGTCTCCACGGAGGAATGGTTCGGCCCAGCAGAGCCCAGATCCCCTGCCACCACGCCGTGCGGGCCTTCGACGGGGACTTCGGCGCCAGGTGACCTTCAGACTGTGGTAACCATCATGCCGGCTGCGGAGCCCGTCGCAGTCGAGTGGGAGCCGGAAGACGAACTCCTGCATACTGAACCTGGATCGTCGAAGTCCTGGACAGCGTCGGAACCCGAGATCAGGCAAGTGCTCAGTATAGTCTTTGTCTTTTCCATGATTGAACATTTTTGCCTGTCTCTTGGGGGGGCGAGCCGGGTGCAGCCGTCCACTGCATCCGAGCTTGTCTCACCGGGTTCTGGCGCTTCCGGTGATCCTGATCCAGGTTCCTTTTGTTCCTCTGAGCCTTTCCCCAGGGTCACCGGAGATGAATCTGCTCTGGTTGTCGCCACGGAGGTTCCGGTTCTGTGCACAAAGTTCACCTCTGATGCGCCGGCCCAATCGGGGCCCACCGGGAGTGCTGCGCCGGTCCGGTTAAAGGTCAGTGAGGAAACTGGAGGATCGTTTTCCCCGGACATCGGGCTGATTCCGTCCCTTGCCTCCGTCTTCTCTCCTCCGGGTGCTGTTGGGGTTCCCCTCATTCGGGTCACTTTCCTCCTGTCCCGCAGATCTGCCTTTTCCCCCTCGGTGAGGAAGCCGCACCTAAGCTTCTCCCTCTGCTCTCGATGGTCTGAGGACGCGGGACAACCGCCTGCGGAACCGTCTGGTTGGTTCGGTGATCTGGGTGGGTCTCCTGAGATACTGTGTTCCCAAGCCTGGGACTCGGGTAGGCCGCCCGAACTGTGGATGTCGCTCCTGGCCAGGTGGAATCCGGGTGTGGGTCGCCCGCCGGACAAACTGTCATCTCTTGCCCCTCTCCACCTGCTGGCATCCTGGGAAGGATTGACTGTTAGTAGTTTTGTGTTTGGATTGTCCTCGTTTTTTTTTTTTTTTGCAAGCGTTTTTGCTGTGGTGTCAGTCCAGCTAAATTTTCTTTGGAAGAATTGTTTCCTATGTCCTATTTTGCCCATAGGACGGACAGTATTTATTCTAATTTAAGTTGGCCCTTAAAGTAGTATTTTTGCTTCATGTTGCCTGGCCTCATTCTGAGTAATTTAACTTATCTGCATTCATACCCTCCTCCAGACTGATTTATGATGTCTGTAGTGCTGATATGATGTGACTGAGGAACTGATTTTTTTTGTATCAGTATGTCAATTTGCAATACCAGGCTCAATTTCTTGGAGTTACTCCAAGATTGTTTTCTCAGTGTACTGATCTGTCTTGGCCGGGTTTGCATGAGTGGGAACCTACTTTAACCCTCCTGTTGTCCTCGGGTCAAAATGACCCGCCACTGTGTTAAAAAACAAAAAAAAATCTCCCTAAACAATATTTTTTCAACTTAAAATTTTATGACTTTTCCTAGATTGACCCCAACATTAGGATAAGTGAATTGTTGCCTTTATTCACATTTCCATGTAAGCTGTACAAAAAAAGGTACAAAGGTCGTCTTCGGGTCAAAATGACCCGACAGTCAAATTGAGTTGAAATCACAGTCACTGAGTTATTTACACACCACAGAATGTGAGAATGTTTTTGTTCTGTCTCAGATCAATCAGTAGCAGATGTAAACAACACAATAGCAGACGTAAACAAGACAAGACAGGTGGCCTTCTCGTGGACTGCAGTACCTTTGATCGGTCTCAGATCAATCAGTAGCAGACGTAAACAAGACAAGACAGGTGGATTTCCAGAGGTTATAAAGGTGCTGCAGATGACAGTACCCCAAATTCTCTCTGTGCTGAAGCCATGAGTGCACGTTATACCGTCAAACAGGCTATAGAGCTGATTTTTTTCAGATGTCCAGCAAGACAACTCTGATTCAGAAGAGGAAGTGGAGGATGTATCAGAAGAAGAAGATAGGGAGGAATACAACCCAGAGCATGATGAATCATCTTCAGAAGAAGAAGAAAACCCTGAAGCTGAAAGAGAGACTTTCCTTTTAACAAACAAGAAACAAGAATGTAGTACTTCTGAGCACACAGCACAAAGACGCTGCCATTAGCGATCGTGAGGACAGGAAGCCAGCCATCATCCTAGACTACAACTGCAACAAAGGAGGTGTGGACAACCTAGATAAGGTGATTGGGACATACAGCTGCAGAAGGATGACTGCCCGCTGGCCCCTGGTCATCTTCCACAACATCATTGATGTTTCCTCCTACAATGCCTTTGTGATTTGGAGAGAGCTCAACCCGACCTGGCTGCCTCATAAGCAGAACAAGAGGAGGGTGTTTCTGGAGCAGCTAGGAAAGGCACTTGTAACTCCACTCATTGAAAGAAGGAAGCATGTCCCCCGCACAGAAGCCTCTGCAGCAGTTGTGAAAGCTATTCAGAGTGCAGGAACTCCTGATCAACCTGAGGATCCAGCTGCCGCAGCCGCTGCCACAGCTGGGGCAAGTAAGAGGAAGAGATGTCAGTTCTGCCAGCCAAAGAAGGACTGTAAAACACATACAGTGTGCTGCAGGTGTAAGAAAAAATATCTGTAAAGGCTGTGCACTTGCATACTGCCCTACATGTGATAATTAGTTGAATGAGTTATGTTGTTTTTCACATTTTTGTATTGCATATTTTCTTACATTGTTCACTAGCAAAAAAAAAAAAATCAAAAGAAACTGAATCATTGGGATGAATAAAAATGCATTCAAAACTCATTTTTGCACATTTATATTCTTTCTTATACAGGTGAAGAGGGAAAACTCAGGTATTCACACATTTTGTGGTGAATGACAAGTTGTTTCTTCAAACAAAATAAAATTTGGTGTTTAAAATTCAATTAAGCTGCTTATATTGGGGGTTTAGTGAAGACGGGTCATTTTGACCCGAAGGACACAGGGTGTATACAGAATATGAGGACAACAGGAGGGTTAACCTCATGTTTACAGAATTAATTTGTTTTCTATGACCTTTGGGACATGAATTTTGTCTTGTCCTCACCCTGAGTTCATTGTGGTTTTTTCCTTTTGCCCTGCCTTCTGTGGTTATTTGTATCAACCGTTTGGTCATTGCACAAGAGGGGGTGATGGTTATTTTTGTTTAAGACTGTCTATGTGGCGTACTTTACTATGTTCTGAATTAGGCCTCCAGGTTCGCCTTTTTTTTTTTTTCCCTCTGCTGATTGGAAGGATCTGTCTGCCTGCTCTGTAATACTGAATTTTTCTTTTTCCCTTTTCCCAGTGTTATATGGTCTTGAGTATGTCTGTATTTTGTGGCCTGTCGGGCAGCAAGTTATGTCATTTATTCCATTGTACTGTGGAGAAGTGTGGAAGGACGAGGCTGAGTTTATTTCTCAAGTCCAGTTTTATTCACATTCACATTCTCCAACATCCAAAAACAGAAAGAAAGTGAAGCCCCCAACATCTGTCCCTTTTATACCCCAGGACATCAAAGCACACAGTCACATTGTCTTTTAATCCCAAATCACAATGCATCCCCCTCCAGGTCTTCTCGCCTCCACCTAAGCCACATTTCCACTATATAGTTCTGCGCTATTCTTTTCTTTTCTTTACTACTTGTTTCTCCCGCGGCTGCGCCTCCATCACAATCGCGGAAAGCCGAGTATTGCTGGGGTGGGCGGGATCGAGGTGGCGCTACACTGCTGACGTAGTAAAGAACGCGACCGACTCCTCAACAACACAGAAAAAAATAGCGGATTACGAGCGGAGGATTTCCACGGTTTTTAACACAATGAATATCTTTAACGAGACAAGAGAATTTTACAGGAGAAGACGACGTGGATTGAGACAACACACGTTGGAGCAGGAGAGGAGAATAGCGGTTGCCCAGGAGGAATCTGAAGCAGCTGCATATGAAGCAGAGATCATTTCATTTGTTCAGTGTTCATGTGCATACATATGTCAAACGTGTTTTTTAAATAAAATGTTGTGCACTTTTAAACTACGTCGCCTCTGTTGTTCAAAACGGTTAAATGTTAACAGACGGTTAATTAAATGCTGAAACACCGGGGTAATTTAAAATAATGCAGAAGCTTAATCCTAAACCCCTTTAACTTACCAAATAATTTATAATATTATAAAAAAAGCCAATCCAAATCTAGACCCATTTTGTGTATTGTGTAATAATGATACACTGATGATAAACTGACTTCCCAAAAAAAGCAGCAGCTAGACAATGCACTTTTGGTTTGATGGAATTGCCAATTGACCTTGGAATTATATGTGGAAACTTGTTATACTTCCAGTTAACTTTAACTTACAAAATAATTAAAAATATTATAAAAAAGCCAATCCAAATCTAGGCCCATTTTTTGTATTGTGTATCATTTGAGTATCATTGTACAATCTATTGTTATTTATAAGGGTTATCTGTTCAGTGGTGGCTAATTACACCTAAAACAACATAGAAAATGACTGCAAAGAAAATGCTGCAGCTAGACAACTCACTTTTGGTTTGATGGAATTGCCAATTGACCTTGGAATTATATGTGGAAACTTGTTATACTTCCAGTTAACTTTAACTTACCAAATAATTTATAATATTATAAAAAAGCCAATCCAAATCTAGGCCCATTGTGTATCATTTGAGTATCATTTTTCCCATATATTGTTATTTATAAGGGTTATCTGTTCAGTGGTGGCTAATTACACACTAAAACAATGTAGAAATGACTCCAAAAAAAAAAATGCTGCAGCTAGACAACTCACTTTTGGTTTGATGGAATTGCCAATGAACCTAGAATTTTTATGATGAAACTTTTTTTAATCCTACTAAATACTGTGACATTGTCACACTGCCCAACACCAAATTATAATTTTCTTTTTCAAACCAAAGATCACTATGGATCTATTGAATCACAATAGCATAGGTTTATCATATTCATGTCAACATTTACAACATCGAAAATGTTATATTTGGGTTTACATGTATGGGTATTTTCACTTTATATTGTACTAGACTGTTTATAATTTATTGGAATTCTCAGAATTTGGAATGCCGATATAACATTCAATTCACATATACTTACCTTTTACCTAATTCGACTTTTACCTTTATCAGTGTCTACTGCTGAATGTAAATTACACCTGTGCAACTGCTTACAATTTTCCTTAAAAACTGTACCCAATGTAGAGCAATGGACACAGCAGTGGTAATATTTATTAAATTTAACAATGACAATTACATTACCATTAAAAATCTTGACACCTTTATGGCTGAACAGCAGGATTAGGGTCATATGAGGCAATGGAATGTGTATGTAATTATTCGCCTTTATCATCCAGTGTTATAATGTACAAACCACACTTTTATCCAAAAGACTAACATTTTATTACATTACAAATATTCCCAAAACATGTTAACAAATGGGGAGCTTTCAGTACTTCGACCAGACTGCCAAAATGGTTTAGGAAGGCTCTGTGGAAGGAAGCAGTCTCTGTCAGCTCATCCCTTCTTAATGCGGCTAACTGTAGGTGTCTTTCACGCTGTTCGTGCTGCCGTTGATGCTGTTCGAGCATCCTTTCATGGATCCGCATCTCCTCAGCATGATTCTGGGCCATCAGTGATGCAAGGTCTGCAATGTTGTTGGACCTTTTCAGCTTGCCTATATGAAAGACAGAAGTCATTGTATTTAGATAACACCGGATCAAAACATGTCAGAAAAAATATTATGGAATTAAACTGTTGAAAGCCTGTGGTGGGATGCTTCGTTGCTGTATTTAAGCTCAACTGTCATGTTGCTGCCCCTCAGTAGAGTGGACTATAAGCAACTTCTGTGGTGATGTGGTTAGGCCCCCCTTCATTTCAAAAAGGATTAATTGTAAAACGTATTTTGATTTAATGGGTTATTTTTAAAAGAATTTCTTTGTACTGTGGCCTCATAAATCAGAATGGGTTAATAGTGTTAGCTGACTTGAAGAATTTCAATCAAGCATTTTGATTTGAAGTCGATACATGTGCTCCTTTTTTTTTTGTGAAAATACAACAGTATTTCCACCACCAACACACCTATAACACTGGGCCACTGTGGCTATGAACACCCCTGAATCTAGTATTTTTATAAACGTAGAAAGACATTTTAAATTCCTTATTATGCGTCTATAGACAATAACAATCACATATAAAAACAACCGGGTGGTAATTTTCAGTTTGTTGTGCCTTACCAGCACTTGACCGGGAGATGCCGGGGCAGTCCAGTGAGGCGGACCCCAAGGGATTTGAAAACTGTGTATAGAAGGAAAAAACACACAATAAAGCTCACAAACAAAGTGCAACATGTACCGCAAACACAAAACTTTTTAACCAGAATACAATAAGCTTACGTCAGCGTTTTGTTCACGTGAATACTGAAATAAAAGCGCGATTCAGCAGCTTGATGCGAGGTAGTAGCAAGGTACAGAGGTAGCTAGCTATTAGCGGGCTAGCCATCACCACAATTGCCCACAATCAAACAACTTTCTTTATTGCTTAAATAAAGTGCGCTTTTGACCGAAAGGCAAGAAGACGGACAATAACAAAACAACACTCACCGTCACCGTTTTCCAATTGCGTGGCCGTGTCGAGTCCAAATTAGCAGGCCGGACACTTCCTGGTATATTTTTTCATTGTGAGTTGCCCCACCAACTCGCTCTGGATGTAGTCATCGGCTACGAGGGACAGAAAAGTCCGCACCTCCTCGTTTGTTCATGGAATAAACTTGCGCGTGGACATCGTTATATGAGAATACAATTGTGAATCCAGTCACCGCAGTTACTCGCTGAAATTACAAATGGCGGTCGTGTAGCTTCAACAGAAAACAAAACGGACGCGTTTGGTGACGTTACGCCCTGACCAATCAGCGTTTAGCAGTCGATTGACATAAAATCACACCTCGCTTTTCGCTTGGCTGTACCCTGCCTCTGAACAGGCACGAAAATCGTAACAGTTAAACCGTGAGGACTTGGGTGGAAATGGCGAAAAACCGAAACAAGTAAAAAAAAGTAAAGCCCAGGTGATACTGGTGGAAATGGGGCTCTAAAGTCCTGGTGGTCAGGAAATCCCTCAAGGCCATCTCTTTGCATACAAAAGGCCAGATTTCACATCCTCCTGTTACCCCTAGGAGGTTCAGTCCTTTTGTTCCTCTGAGACGTGAAGCATACAATAAGCATACAGTAATATACATGTGAAGCATATGAAACCCACATATGTGCACCACATGACCCCCTCCCCCAAATGTCTAAGATGGAACAACATAACCACAGATTGCATGTCATAATAAAATCACTACATATCAGTCCACGTGCCGCTTGGGCCTCAGCCTTCTCCCGTATTTGCTGTAAGCAGGCTGAACCACCTCCGCGGTGTCTTCCTGCTGTGGAGCTGCTGCCTGAGGATGAGAACTGTTAGTCAACCTCTGTGGGTGTTCTGGGGAATGCTCTCTAGGGGGTCTGCTGCGCCGAGGAGCCTTAGCCAACTGCACAACTTCGTCAGCTGCCACAAAAGCGGGTTTGAGCCTGTTTATGCCAATCATTTCTTTTCTGCCCCCCAAATCTAGCAAAAAATGCTTATCCCCTGTTTCCAGCACTCTATATGGTCCATCATAAGGTGGGCGTAAAGGTGGACGATGGGCATCATGTCTGACAAAAACAAACTCCGCATTTTTTAAAGCCTTAGGCACAAAAACACGCGGAAAACTGTGGTGAACGGGGCCAGGTAGCGTGCTCGGGCCCGTGCTATTCTGTAACCCCTGAGCCGGGGAGTACTCTGGCGCTGGATTATCTGGGAGAAATTCCCCGGTCAGCCGAAGTGGCTGTGCAAAAACTAGCTCAGCTGGGGAGGCTTCTAAATCCTCTTTAGGTGCAGAACGCAACCCCAATAAAACCCATGGTAGCTTGTCCACCCAATTTGCATCCGTAAGCGACGCTCTGAGAGCCGCCTTCAGTGACCTGTGAAAACGTTCGCATAACCCGTTAGCCTGCGGGTTGTACGCAGTCGTGCAGTGGATCGTTGCCCCCAGGCTGCGGGCCATCGCTGACCAAAGTTCGGAAACAAATTGAGGGCCTCTGTCGGACGTAATGACCGATGGGACTCCAAAACGCGCTACCCATGCCGTTAAAAACACGTGCGCCACCTCCTCGGCTGTGGTTGACGACAGTGGAACCACTTCCGGCCAGCGCGTGGTGCGGTCAACCATTGTCAGAAGATGTGTGCACCCTTGTGAGGGCGGGAGGGGGCCTACGAGGTCCACGTGGACATGATCAAACCTTTTAGCTGGAATGTGAAACAGCTCCAAGGGAGCTCTCGTGTGTCTATGAACCTTGGCCCGCTGACAAGCCATGCAGGCTGCCGCCCACTCTCTAACTTGTTTGCGCAGGCTCGGCCATACAAATTTCTCTCCTACCATTTTGACCGACGCGCGCACTCCCGGGTGCGCCAGAGAATTGATCGAGTCAAAAACGCGGCGGTGCCATGCAGCTGGTACCACAGGACGCAGCCGCCCAGTGGAGACATCGCAGATTAGGGGGGGCATACCGTCTTGCAGCACCCTGTTCTCCAGCCTTAACCCTGTTGGTCCAGACTGGAGCGCGCGCACATCCGCGTCGCTAACCTGCTGGGCTGGAGCCGCCACGGCGCGCGAGAGGCAGTCCGCCACCACATTAAGTTTACCCGCCACATGCTGGATATCGGTAGTAAACTCCGATATCGCGGCCAGCTGTCTCTGCTGCCGGCCCGACCAAGGTTCTGAAATCTTGGCCATCGCAAAAGTCAGCGGCTTGTGGTCAACGAATGCGGTGAAACGGCGTCCTTCCAGCCAGAACTGGAAGTGGCGAATGGCCAAGTGGAGAGCTAACGACTCCCTGTCAAATGTACTGTATTTTCGTTCGCTGTCACGCAGGGTCTTGCTGAAAAAGGCGAGCGGTTGCCAGGCTCCGGCTACATACTGTTCCACGACCGCCCCTATGGCCACATCTGACGCGTCATTAGTGAGCGCCATGCGGGCCGCTGGGAATGGATGTGCCAACAACGCAGCGTTTGCCAAGGCTGTTTTGACTTCAGAGAATGCGCGCTCTCGCTCCGGAGACCATTCGACTTTATTTGTGGGTTTTTGATTTTTTAGTGCAGCATACAATGGTTGCATGAGCTGCACTGCGCGGGGGAGGAAACGGTTATAAAAATTCACCATTCCCAAAAACTCCTGTAACGCTTTGACCGTTTGTGGTTGGGGAAAATTTGTTACTGCGCGCACTTTGTCAGGCAGAGGAACCGCTCCTTCTGGGGAGACGCGATGCCCCAAAAAATCAATCTGCGTCACCCCGAACTGACACTTCGCTGGGTTGATTATTAACCCGTGCTCTGCCAACCTCCGGAAAACTGCCGTGAGATGGTTTTCGTGTTCGTCTTCGGACGCGCTGGCTACCAATATGTCATCCAGGTAGACGAACACGAAAGGGAGACTGCGCAAAACCACGTCCATCACGCGTTGGAACGTCTGCGCCGCGCCTTTAAGCCCAAACGGCATGCGCAAAAACTCGAAAAGCCCGAAAGGAATTATTAGTCCTCAGCGCGCACTGGGACCTGGTGGTAACCGCGTACCAAGTCTATTTTAGAAAAAACGTGCGCCCCCGCCAAATGAACTGAAAAATCTTGGATGTGCGGGATCAGATAGCGGTCGTGCGCTGTAGTGTTGTTCAACCTGCGGAAATCACCGCAAGGTCGCCACGAGCCCAGAATCAGAATCAGAATCAGAATCAGGTTTATTGCCATTGTTCATGTGATACACAAACTAGGAATTAGTCTCGGTGCCATGCTGCAACATTAAAAACATAATGAGAAAAAGGGATAAACTAAAAAACTAAAGGACTAGAAACGTGCAATAAGTGTAGAAAAATAAGTAATAATAAGTAATAATAATAATAATACTAGTAATAATGAGTAGTACTAGTCAAGGCAGTTTTAAAAAATTAGCATGTAGCAGATAATGTGAAGTACCACATAGTGCAGTCAATAATGCAACAGAAAAACAGTGATGATTGACATGAGTCTGGTTGAGCTGCTGTACATAGTGCACGAGAGTCAAAAGTCACTTAGTGTTCAGCAGTCTGATGGCAGAGGGGAAAAAGCTGTTCATGTGCCGGGAGGTTTTAGTCCGAATGGACCGAAGCCTTCTACCTGAGGGGAGGGGGGCAAACAGCACGTGACCAGGATGTGAAGGATCGGCTATGATCCGGCCAGCACGCCTCCGGGTCCTGGAGATGTACAGGTCCTGGAGAGATGGGAGCTTGCAGCCTATCACCTTCTCAGCAGTGCGCACGACGCGCTGCAGCCTTAGTCTGTCCCTGGCAGTGGCTCCTGCGTACCACACAGTTATGGAGGAGGTGAGGATGGACTCGATGATGGCCGTGTAGAACTGCACTAACATCATCCATCAGCTTTCAGGACCATGTGAAGCGGTGAAGCGCATGGGCTCTTCGAACGTCTGATGATGCCCAACCTTTCCAGGTTGGCGAACTCCTCACGCGCTATGGTCAGTTTAGCTGAATCCAAGCACCGAGCTTTTGCAAAAACGGGCGGTCCGGTGGTAGTAACAAAATGTTCCACCCCGTGTTTAGCCACGGTTGCCGAAAATGTTGGGACCGTGAGTGCTGGGAACTGAGTGAGGAGTGTGTGGAACTTACCACCTGCAGCTGTGACGTTGGCTTGTGCTGTTGGCGGGGCCACTCGAGCTGTACAGGGAATAGAATAAAAAGAGAGTGCATTAACCAGGCGTCTGTTAGCAAGATCGACCAACAAACCATGTGAGCACAAAAAATCAGCCCCTAACATGTTGAAATTGACTGCCGCTATGACGAAAGTCCACTCGAATGTACAGCCGTGTAAAGACAGAAGCAGAGTCCTCTCACCAAAGGTCTTAATCGCCGAGCCGTTCGCTGCTGACACCCCAGGACCACTGGAAGGCGCCAGCCGGTCAGCGTAGGAAGGTGTGATGAAACTCAGCTGGGAGCCTGTGTCCACGAAGAAATGCCTCCCCAAGCGCGCATACCTCAAGTAGAGCAGCTTGTTCTCCTCTCCGAGGGCCGCAGCTGCTACCGACCCCCGGTCTTGGCGTTTCCCGAGCGCTTGAAATGGCACGGTGCAATGCACTTGCGTGCCCTGTCTGTGAAGCGTCGATGGTAGAAGCAAAGGACGTCATCTGCTCCGTGTTTCCTGGCCCCTGCCGCCGCCATTGTCGGTGAGTCTGGTGCTGCAGCCTCTGGCCCCCTGCCATCTCCGGACGCTGCGCCTAGCTCCGCTGCCGCAGCCGTAGCCGCGCACCGTTTATTGGCGTTGACGAGTCGTTGCACCTCCTGGCCCAGCTCGTGGTAGTCTCGTCGGGCCAACAGTGGTGAACTGGCCAGGGTCACTCTCACCGCTGACGGTAGGGTCCTGAGGAAAAGGTGGGTGAAGATGAAGTTATCATCTTCGGAGTCTCTCAAACTCAACATCTTCCCCATCAGGTCTGCAGGTCTGTCGCTCTCAAATTCAGTCAGCGCCAGGAGCCTCTCTGCTCGCTCCTCCACCGAGGGGGTGAAGTAACGGATGAGTGCAGCCTTCAACATGCTGTACTTGTCGCTGTCCGGCGGGTGGTTGATCAGGCTCTCCACTCGCTGGGCTGTGTGGTTGTCCAGCTTTGCAACCACATGGTAGAACTTTGTGGCGTCTACCGAAATCCTCCGGAGGTTGAACTGCGCCTCGACTGCGTTAAACCAGGAGCGTGGATTGTTCTGCCAGAAGTCCGGTAGCTGAACTGTGGCTGCATTCGTTTGGCTGGCTCCTGACGAGTCTGGCTCGGGAGAATCGCCTCCGCTCATGATACGTCTTAGGGTCACCAGAAGTGTGGAAGGACGAGGCTGAGTTTATTTCTCAAGTCCAGTTTTATTCACATTCACATTCTCCAACATCCAAAAACAGAAAGAAAGTGAATCCCCCAACATCTGTCCCTTTTATACCCCAGGACATCAAAGCACACAGTCACATTGTCTTTTAATCCCAAATCACAATGCATCCCCCTCCAGGTCTTTTCGCCTCCACCTAAAGTCCTGGTGGTCAGGAAATCCCTCAAGGCCATCTCTTTGCATACAAAAGGCCAGATTTCACATCCTCCTGTTACCCCTAGGAGGTTCAGTCCTTTTGTTCCTCTGAGACGTGAAGCATACAATAAGCATACAGTAATATACATGTGAAGCATATGAAACCCACATATGTGCACCACAGTACCTGGGTTTCTCCCTATGGTTTTTTTTTCTTCTTCTCTTCCCCTTTCTCATTTCTCTCCCCCCTGGCCGGTTCCCCCACCACCCTCCCTGGGTCGGCCCTGGTGGCCTTCTGTTTGAGGGAGGGGGTAGGCCCGCGCCGGGAGGCGCGGCTCGGGGGGGGAGTACTGTCACGCCTGAGCGCTGATTGCTATCCGCGCTCAGGTTGTCCAGTTTCGCTCTAGCTCCATCCTATTCCGGGCCTGGTCTTACGGCCTCCTCCAAGGCTCGTAGCTTTGACAGCATCTCAGACTTCAGGCTGTCAAGCCCAGCTGCTCCGGAACAGCTGTCTGTTATTATCATCAATTACCTTCCCCGCTCCTGATTGGGTTCTGTCCCTCATTTAAGGGAGCAGCTGAGAATCACTCCTCGCTGCGACCTAAACAGAGGAAAGACGTACATCGTGTTTCCGTGACTGGAGTTCCTACGTCCAACTCCAGTTTCCTCGGTGTTTCTGCTGTTCCTCACCCACCTGTAAGTGTTACTGCTCAGCGTGGGTTTCTTCCTCGCTGCACTCCTTAGCCTCTCACCCTAATTGGAGTCTACCTTGTGTATGTGCGCATTTTTGCCCCTCGTGGCTCTTTACTTTGCCATTTGTGTGTATTGTTCCTTTGTTAATAAAGTTACGCAAACTCACTGGTCACCTATAGCGTCTCCTTTATGGCTCGCAAGAGCCATTCATGACAGTTAGTAAAACTCAAATTAAACATGAAGCCTCTAAATTTAACGATTTGGTATCTCTTCCTCCTCATAATTTAAAGTGGTTTGTTAATATTAGGTCTCTAACTCCCAAGTCTCTGCTTGTCCACGATCTGTTAATTGATCATCAGATTGATTTAATATCTGTTACAGAGACTTGGTTAGGGCAAGAGGATTATGTTGGTTTAAATGAATCAACTCTCTCTGGTTATTTAAACTATCAAAATCCCAGAACTTCTGGTCATGGAGGAGGAGTAGCGACAATTTACCATTCCAAATTACAAGTTAATGTAAAGCAAAAAACATGTTTCAATCCCTTTGAGGGCCTGGTCCTCAGCATTGGGCATGTTAGCAATCTTAAGTTAAACCCAAGTTTCTTTGCCCTAGTTTATCGTCCTCCCTCAGCCTACTCAGAGTTTTTATCCGAATTTGTCAAATTCTTAGCTGATTTAGTGCTGAAATCAGATAGAATGATTATAGTAGGGGATCTGAATATACATGTAGATGCTGATAGTGACTGTCTTAACCCCTTGCACTCTGGTCAATTTCCCTAAAAACGCCAAAAAATAACGTACCCAAAGTAAATCAAAAGCTGTTCTTCAACCCTTTACAGCGTCTTCATGGGGTTGGTCTCATTTAAAAGAAAACACTTTGAATTTTTTGGCAAAACAATCATAATCTCTCTAAGTCCTCCGGCCACTGAGTAACAGTCATCTAAACATACTGAACTTGAAGAAAATAAATTTCGCCTGGGTGTTTTTTTGGATACAAATGCTTGTAAATAACACACAGCTTCAGATCCAGGCTGGAAAATGCAACTGAAATGTAGAACCAAGTGTTATCCAGCTGAGGTCAAGATTTTGTAACAATACCACAAGAAATGAATATATTACACAGCTTTTTTCTTAGGTTGTTCCCAGGCATTTTTGAACTGTGCCAAATTGTGCCAAATGGCACAGTTTGGAAAAACGTCTGTAACTTTTGAATGATTCAATATAGAAGCTTCATCTTGGGCTCTAATGAAAGGTGACACTCAGGGCTGTGTGTGTGTGGGGGGGGGGGGGTTGTTTATTCATTCATGAATGAATGAATGAACAAACAAGCCCCCACACACAAAGAAGCATGCCGATGTGGCGTCCATAATTGTAAATGTATGTGACTCACATGGATGCATGCTTGATTCAGCCTAGAGAGACTTTAGGCTGGCAATGTGTATAGACATTACACCTCAAGAGGACAATACGCCTGGACCACCTACGGCTTGAGAGAAAGGAGAGGATTCCTCGCGTCTGACCATCTGGGGTCAGACAGGAGAACAGAAGGACTCTGGAGTTTTATAATGCAAATGGGAGAATGTAACTGAAGTGTGTGACTTTGTATGTGATGTATTATTGGAGGTGTGTATAAATGGATGTGAGTGACTGCGTTCTGTCTCTTGTTACTCTGACTGAGAGAGAGAGGAACGTAGGATGTGAGAGAATTAAAGAAAATACTGGAAAGACACCCAGTCTCGTCAATTTGACTCCTACACTGGTGACCTATACATGAATCTGAGCACACTGAGGCTGGAAGACAGCTTCGTGATCGACATGGAAGAACCGGGAGACAGCCGCTCAGACCCTGATTCACCGGGAATTGCCCGCAGGGGCACAAGCCTGATTAAGCTCCCAGAGTTTTTGCACGACGACCCGCACTCATGGTTCCAGCACGTGGAGTCTCGGTTCCTTCTCGGAGGAGTATCAGCGGACGACATTAAGTTTCATAATGTCATCGCGAGACTCGACAGCCGCACAGCTCGGTGTGTGTGGAGCCTGGTGCAGCAGCCGCCCGCTGCTGACAAGTACGATGCGCTGAAAGCCACCCTCATCAGGAGCTTCGTGCCATCGCCCGAGGCAAAGGCCAGGCAGCTGCTGGACCTGCGCGACAGAGGTGGACGCAGGCCGACTGTCCTCATGGAGGACATGCTACAGATGATCGGAACGGACAACGACGCGTTCCTCTTCAAACACATTTTCCTGAGGACCCTCCAAGCGCACACGAGAGGTCCCCTGTCCAGCAGATGATGTGTGAACCAGCAGGACTTCCGCGAGCTGGCCCAGGAGGCGGAGCGGCTCCTCAACGCCTACGACGAGCAAGAGGCTTCAGTGGCAGCGGCAGACCTCGGCGCGGCGGCCCAGGGCAGTGTGGAGCCAGAGGCAGCAGAAGCCACCCCAGCGACGACGGCGGCAGCGAGATCCCGAGCCAGGGGAGATGACAGCCTCTGCTATTACCATCGACGCTTTGCTGGGAAGGCGCACAGATGCATCCCGCCGTGCAGTTTCAAAAAGCGGGGAAACGACCGGGCCGGGAGTCGTTAGCAGCTTCCACTCTCGGCGAACGGAACAAGCTGCTTTATCTGACAGACGCGGGCTCCAGGCGGCAATTCCTCGTGGACACCGGAGCCCAGAGGAGCTTCATCACTGCAACTTATGCAGATCGGGTGGCTGGACCCCGCGGAGACGGAGCAACAGCGGCCAACGGCTCCAGCATCAAGACTTACGGAGAGAGAACCTTGTCTCTGTCCTTCCACGGCCGCGCTTATGAGTGGAACTTCATCGTAGCGGCAGTGAGCTTCAATATGTTAGGTGCTGATTTTCTGTGTTCACATGGTTTGTTAGTTGATCTGGCCAACAAACGCCTAGTAAATGCACTCTCTTTCTGTTCTATCCCTTGTGCAGCTCGGGTGTGCCCGCCGCCAGTACAGAGCAACGTCGCCGCAGCAGGTGGTAAGTTCCACACTCTCCTACACCAGTTTCCAGCACTCACAGTTCCCACTTTTTCAGCTAAGGTGGCGAAACACGGGGTGGAGCACTTCATAACCACGAGTGGCCCACCAGTTTTTGCTAAAGCTCGGCGCTTGGATGCAGTTAAGCTCTCCGTGGCACAGGAGGAGTTCGCCAACCTGGAAAGGTTGGGCATAATTCGCCGCTCGAAGTCCGCTTGGGCTTCCCCCCTGCATATGGTGCCTAAGGCTGACGGCTCTTGGAGACCTTGTGGTGATTATCGCAGGTTAAACAATACCACAGCTCAGGATCGCTACCCGATTCCGCATATCCAGGATTTTTCAGTGCACCTGGCAAAAGCGCGCATTTTTTCTAAAATAGACCTGGCCCGCGGTTATCATCAGGTCCCGGTTCGACCAGAGGATATTCCCAAAACAGCGGTAATAACCCCGTTCGGACTTTTTGAGTTTTTACGCATGCCTTTTGGCCTTAAAGGTGCCGCGCAAACCTTTCAACGGATGATGGACGCAGTGCTGCGCGACCTTCCGTTTGTTTTTGTCTACTTGGACGATATTTTAGTAGCCAGCGCCTCAGAGGAGGAACACGAAAAACACCTCACTACAGTTTTTCAAAAGTTGGAAGCACACGGGTTGATAATCAACCCGGCCAAGTGCCAGTTTGGCGCAGCGCAAATTGATTTTCTCGGGCACCGTGTCTCACCAGAGGGAGCAGTTCCTCTGCCGGCAAAAGTGCGCGCGGTGGCTGAGTTTCCCCAGCCACAGACAGTGAAAGCGTTGCAGGAATTTTTGGGGATGGTGAATTTTTATAACCGTTTCATACCCCGCACAGCGCAACTCATGCAACCGTTATACACCACGCTTAAAAAACAGAAGCCTGCCAATGTGATCGAATGGTCCCCGGAGCGGGAGCACGCGTTCACAGCGGTAAAAAAAAGCACTCGCGGACGCAGCACTGCTGGCGCACCCAGACCCGGCAGCTCGCATAGCGCTAACCACAGACGCTTCAGAGGTAGCGATAGGGGCCGTGGTAGAGCAGCAGGTCGCCGGAGTTTGGCAACCTCTCGCCTTTTTCAGCAGGTCCTTGCGCAAGCCCGAGCGGAAATACAGCGCATTTGACAGGGAACTCCTGGCGCTCCACTTAGCCATTCGCCATTTCCAGTTCAGGCTGGAAGGGCGGCGTTTCACCGCGTTTGTCGACCACAAACCGCTCACTTTTGCGATGTCCAAAAACTTCAGAACCATGGTCAGGGCGGCAGCAGAGACAGCTGGCCGCAATTTCGGAATTTACCACCGATATTCAGCATGTGACCGGTAAACTCAATGTAGTGGCAGACTGTCTGTCACGCGCGGTAACAGCACCCGTCCGCGCGGAGCAGGGGTGCGCAGCCGCTTACCCAGAGCACGGTAACAGCACGGACGCGCATGTGGCTCCAGTCCATGTGGGAATAGATTATGCAGCCATGGCAGCGGAGCAGAGCGAAGACGCGGACGTGCGCGCGCTCCTGTCTGGACCAACAGGGTTAAGGCTGGAGCGAAAAACTTTACAAGCTGGTTCACCCCCTCTAATCTGCGATGTCTCCACCGGGCGGCCGCGACCGGTGGCACCGGCCACGTGGCGCCGTCGCGTTTTTGACGTCATGCACTCCCTAGCGCACCCGGGAGTACGCGCTTCGGTGAAAATGGTAGCAGAGAAGTTTGTTTGGCCGAGCCTGCGCAAGCACGTGAAGGAGTGGGCTAAAGCCTGCATAGCTTGCCAGCGGGCCAAAATCCACAGGCACACCAAAGCACCCTTAGAACCGTTTCACATTCCGCCATTTCAAGGGTTCACACATCTTTTGACGATGGTGGACCGGACCACACGTTGGCCGGAAGTGGTCCCGTTAACATTGACCACAGCGGCAGAGGTGGCTCGCGCCTTAACAGCCTGGGTAGCGCGTTTTTGGGTTCCGTCAGATATTACGTCCGATAGGGGACCTCAATTTGCGTCGGAACTGTGGTCAGCAGTGGCCAGCGGCTTAGGAGCGGCAGTACACCGCACTACCGCTTATCCTCCCCAGGCCAACGGTTTATGCGAGCGTTTTCACAGGTCTTTGAAGGCAGCCCTCAGAGCGTCGCTAACGGACACAGATTGGGTAAACAAACTACCATGGGTTTTATTAGGGTTGCGTTCGGCACCCAAAGAGGACCTAGATGCCTCACCAGCAGAGTTGGTTTTAGCGCAACCTCTCAGGCTGCCCGGCGAGTTCTTGCCAGACTATACGGCACCAGGGCCCCCCCCCGGTCCGGGGACCTCTGAGTAACACGGGAGCGGAAATGCTCCCGGGCCCCGCTCATCACACGTTTCCCCGTGTGTTCGTGCCCAAAGCTTTACAAAAAGCAGAGTTTGTTTTTGTCAGACATGACGCTCAGCGTCACGGCCTCCGCCCACCTTACGACAGTCCATTTCGAGTGCTGAAGACCGGGGAGAAATATTTTGTGCTAGATTTGGGGGGCAGGAGGGAGACAATCAGTATTGATAGATTAAAACCTGCTTTTGTGTTGCATAACGAGTCTGTATGGCCGGCGGGCGCGCCTCAACGCGGCAGGCCTCCCAGGGGGCAGCCCCCGGACCCCCCGCAAGGGGCAAATAACCCTTCTCCCCCTCATTCCACAGATTCACAGCGGGACGGCCCGGCACAGGCTGTGAGACCTGCGTACAGCAGATTCGGGAGAAGATTGAAACCTAGGCGACAGGCAGAATGATGTGGGTTTTGATCAGACTGTTGGATTGTGCTGTAAGATTCTGCCGGGGGGGATGACGCTGTAGGTGTATGTCCAGTCTTTCGCGTGGGAGGGGGAGTGATGTGGCGTCCATAATTGTAAATGTATGTGACTCACATGGATGCATGCTTGATTCAGCCTAGAGAGACTTTAGGCTGGCAATGTGTATTGACATCACACCTCAAGAGGACAATACGTCTGGACCACCTACGGCTCGAGAGAAAGGAGAGGATTCCTCGCATCTGACCATCTGGGGTCAGACGGGAGAACAGAAGGACTCTGGAGTTTTATAATGCAAATGGGAGAATGTAACTGAAGTGTGTGACTTTGTATGTGATGTATTATTGGAGGTGTGTATAAATGGATGTGAGTGACTGCGTTACTGAGAGAGAGGAACGTAGGATGTGAGAGAATTAAAGAAAATACTGGAAAGACACCCAGTCTCGTCAATTCTTGACTCCTACACCATGTAAAAAATGTGTGGCTTTTTTTTACAAGAAAAAATAACCTACAGTGCACTAAAAATTATTCTAAAATATCTGTAGAAGATAACAACTCCCCCCCCCCCCCGCTACAGAGGACGGACATCGCCCAGTATGCCGCGGTCACGGTGCGCTGCGATGTACTACGCACAGTTGGACTAAAATGTCTGCAATATATCTGCAATCCGCTACAGAAGAGTAGCGGGGGGGGGGGCGGGGGGGGCGTTCGTAACATGACGGACCCGGACAATTTTCAGGGATAAAGAATAATTTAGCTTATAACACTTACCTGTCCACAACAGCAGTCTCGCTGGCGAACTTCTCTTCCTCATTGTCAGACGAACATGAAACTGGTCCGTTTGTTACGGACTCGTGGTTCTGGTCACGCGACCCGGTCAAACCATAATTCCATTATTGTGGTTTTGCGCTTCCATGATTGCGGTTTTGGCGAACGATTTTTCAAAACAAATAAGAACAGTAATAAGAAAAAAAGACTGGTGAACGTCTGTGTGTCACCCAGCCTTACACAAAACAGCTTTCGAACTTCTGTGCTTCAATTGGCTGGCTGTATTCGCAGCCATTGGTAGGCGGGTCCTTCTTGCTAGGTTTTCAGTCATTGGTTCTTCAAGGTTTCACAAACCCAATTCAAGGCTCTTATTAGTCAAATGAGAGGTCAATCACATCTAAACCAATCAAAGCACTCCTCTGGCTTTCTGTTCGTGGCTGTGTCTGTAGTGGAAGAACGGAAAAGCAGCTGTTTTTTTCTTCAGTGCCTCCTAGGACGCACAGTGTGCGTACTAGGATGCCCTCGTGCGCCCTAGGACGCAGAGACGTGTCAGCCCGCGGTACACCGAAGTGCAACAGGTTAATATGGCATTTAATTCGATATTATGTAGGAAAAAGTCAATTTTTTACAACCTCTAGTAAACCCCCAGAAAACAGTGTTGATTAGATGCTAATGGTTAATATAAATATTCTTAATAAATGTACCTAATAGACTGTGATTTAAATATTAATGGTAAATAGGAGCATTTATGGGGAATGTAACTAAAGGAATGAATATGAACTGTTAGGTGTAAACTGTCAGTGAACGCAGTAGCGTTTTTATGCCAGAGGCGGCGCTCAGTAGTGATAAGACACTGTACAGTATTAGAGAACAATAGAAGAAGAGTAGCAAATGTTCCAGACACAGATAGTAGTGATGGGAATTCCGGCTCTTTTTAGAGAACCGGCTCTTTCGGCTCGGCTCACTAAAAAGAGCCGGCTCTTTCGGCTCCCAAGCGGCTCTTCAGGTTGTTTTGTTGCTTTAATTTATTAATTTAATTTATTATCAACAACAATATAAAATTATGCACAAAATTAATTACTAATGTAAAAAAATGCTTTTTATTTATATATGTTTATTATATAAATATGCTTTTATTTATTCACTCCATATAAAATGTAAAAAGTAAATTATAAAATTCAAAAACCAACTATTTACAATTCAACTTATAGCTCTTTAAATTTTCAGCTTTTTCCTTTTAAACAAATTTAAAATGAAACAACACAAAACACTGCAAACCACAACACAATAAAATATAAATTAAAATATGCAAAACAAAAAGGAAAAAATGAACACCCAGATCCTTAATTAAGGTAAAGGTTGGCATTTAGAAATACCAAGCGCCTCAGCTTTGAGGAGCTGATCCGGTTTCTTCTTTCAGTAATTATCTGCCCTGTTTTGGAGAAGATTCTCTCAGAGGGGACTGATGTTGCCACAATGCCCAGTCTCCGTGTCATCACCTGGGTAAGATGTGGATAAATTGAAGCCTTGGTCTCCCACCAGCTCAGTGGGTCTGCACTTCTCTGGCAAAGGGGCTCATCAATGTAGGATCTCACTTCCAGTATTGCATCTGCTGGGGGATTTTTTGGCAGACTCTACACTCTGCCTTTGTATTGTCAATAAAATTGAAATGGTTCCAGATTTTGCTTCTTTTTCTGGTGTCACTCATTTTCTTTACTATACCTTTCTAATGTGTCGATGTCGTCTCTTCTTGTTTCCCCTGGCTCTCTTTCTCTCTCTCCCTCTTGCTCTGCTCATGTGCTACTGCTGCTGTGAGCGTGACTACCGCCCCTCCCCCCTCAGCGCAAACACAAGGCAGGCACAAACACATATTGACCAATCACGTGCGGCTAGAAGAGAAAAAAAAAGTGAGAGAGAGAGGGTGAGAGAAAGGAAAAAAAAAAAAACCACGGCTCCCAATAAGGAGCCGGCTCCCGTCGTTCACTTCAAAGAGCCAGCTCTAAGAGCCGTTTCATTCGCGTACGACCCATCACTAACAGATAGTGTGTGAAGACAATGGTGTCAAGTGATGCTATGGCCGTTGCTGGCTGAATGTGCTCTGTAAGTGTGTGGGCCGTGCCTGGTGTGGTGAGAAAAGTCAGTAAAAAGCCGCTGCAAAGTCTGACAGCTTGGCTTCCTCATCCTTCCTCCCCCTTCGCCCTCCTGGGTGTAACAAAACTTGGTAGCAGAGGATGGTTCAGTCGTGTCTGAGACGGTGAGTGTGCAAATAAAATTTTTTAAAAAAGGCCGTAACGATGGAGCTGGAGCAGCTACAAGATAAGCTAAGCGAGGCCTTGGTGCCGTTACGGGCCGAACAGCTAAATGAGGTCTGTTTATTTGCAAAGATAAGCCTAGCCGAGCCGTCTAGGAAGTACACGCTGATAACGACTGTTAATCGAGGAGGTGGAAAAAACCATTGACAGCGAAGAGAGGGATGTAGCCCGCGAGTTTGTGCTAAAGCTAATAGCATGTGCTACCAAAGCTAAGCTAAGCGAACCGTTGACGCAGGCAGCGGCAGCGGCCGGCACGAGCCGAGAGACAGAGGCACTAGCCAGTTTACAGAGCCAGTATGCTGCTCTGCATGAAAGTATCCTTGATTCAGCTAAAAGGGTTGAAGAGGAAATAATAAGGCTGAATGATGATGAGGCCGCGCCGCCACCGGGCCGCCATTTTGTGACACAGCCCAAGGCCGCGCCGCCACAGAGCCGCCATTTTGTGCCACAGCCCACGGTCCCCGCAGCGCCCCTACCGCCAGAAGTGGTCATTAAACGGGAGTTTAAGATAAATGGGCAGATAGGGGAGAGGGGCCAAAAAGACAAGTTGTCTTATTCCAATCTCACTCACCAGATCGATATGGGCTTAAAGAAAAAGCACAGTGAGGCTGAGATAATTGAGGCTGTTGTCAGAGCAGTGAGTCCTGGATTGAGTTTGTGCGCTATGCTGGAGATTAAGTCAGATCTCACACTGCCACAGCTGCGCATAATCCTGCGAGGACATTATAAAGAAGAAAGTTCTACTGACTTGTATCATCGTCTAATAAACCTCACACAAGACAGTAATGAGTCACCTCAGAACTTCCTGTTTCGTGCCATTGAGCTAAAGGAAAGACTTTTAGCCGCATCCAGACAGCCTGGCACTGAAGAGCAGTTTAGTTCTGATCTTATTCAGAGGAAGTTTCTGAGGGCGGTGGAAACAGGACTGATCAGTGTTGATGTGAAATATCAACTGAAGCGTCATTTGGAGGATCCTGCCGTCACCGACGAGCTACTGATTTCAAAGATGAATGCAGCAGCCAGTCTTGAATGGGAACGGCACCAAAAATTTATGAGGCACACAAAAGAACTAAAAGTTCGAGAATGCCGAGTGGAAAACCAAACGGGTCAGTATGCAACAGAGAGAGAAGTGGATGGCCAAGAGCGCCCCCTACCATCAACAAAAGGTAAAACCCTTAAATCCCAAAGCACAGTGACCCGTACGGAATCTGAGCTCCTGGACATAGTCACACAGCTGAAGAGTGACATGGAGGAGATCAAAAAGGCCATACGTGAGTCTCCCCGAGCACCTCATGCTCAAAGAGCTAGGAGAACATGTGGCTGCAAGAGCTGTCAGTCCACCCGCAATGGCGATCAGTGCGACCACTGCTTCAGGTGTGGAATCAGCAGCCACATGTCAAGGGAATGTCGGATAGGACGGAGACTTGGAAGAAGAACAGGGCAAGTAGACACGGCAGCAAATACTGTCGCAACCACATCAGAACAAGCTAACACACAAGAACTGTATGAGCTAGTTACTGACAGTATTCGGAGGTTGGAAGCAAGGCTGGTAGCTCAGGCCGAGGCACCTCCTGAACAAACGGTCCGTGTTAATCTACTGTCCCCTAATCGCCAATTACAATTACTCAACTTGGTTGGAAAAAAAATATGTCATCACCTGCTTCCTCGATGACAAGGAGACACAAGCATTGTGGGACACAGGGTCACAGGTCTGCTTAATGAATGACACCTGGAGACAGGAGCACCTGCCACACACCACCGTCAGAGACTTAGCCGAGTTGGTGGGTTCAAGTATTCTGAATGGGAGGGCAGTGAACCAGACACCGATTCCATTCTCAGGGTGGGTCGAAGTCACATTTAAGCTGCCGACAGTTAGTCGCCCACCGGTGGAACTCTTAGTTCCTGTGCTAGTGGTGAAGGAGGACGGAGTAGCAGAGCCGCCTATCATTGGGTTCAACGTGATTGACCATGTCCTGAAGATGGGCATTAAACCGCCTTGTGCCATCAGTGAAGCCGTCAGTGCAGCCTTCTCATTTGACTGTAAAAAAACAGAAGTATTTCTGAAAGTGATGCAAAGTGAGGAGGATAAGTTGGGAGAAAGAATGGTAAAAGTTGGCAGTGAGTTGGTTACCATCCCTGCTGGCCAAACCAAAGCAGTCAAAGGTTGTGTCAGAGCAGGCTCACTTCCAGACACACAAGACGTCTTGTTTGAGCCGAGTCAGTACACCCAGTTACCAGAGGGTTTGCAGATGCAAAGTGGGTTGGTGCAGTTATGGAAAGGGAAGCGATCTATGCTCAAAATACCAATAACAAACAGTACGTCCCGTGATATCCAGCTGCCCGCTAAGACCATTTTGGGGGAAACGCAGAGAGTTAAAACTGCTTACCCGGCAGACATTAGACCCTCTGCTGTAAACCAAGCGACAGTCGACCCGACGACGAGTGAAACAGGAAGAAACAAAGAGACCGAGATGAACTGTGCTGTCAAAGAGACTATGGACATGTGGGACCCTCCAGTTCCCCTTGATCATCTATCGCCCATACAGCAAGAGCAAGTAAAACAGCTTCTACGGGAGGAACGGCAAGCGTTTTCCCCTGATGAGTATGATGTAGGGACAATTCCCTCTTTACAGTTGAAGATCCGACTCAAGGATCCTAATCCTGTCAAAAAGACTTATGTTTCTGTTCCCAAACCACTTCATAAAGAAGTAAAGGAGTATTTAGAAGACCTGCTTAACAGGGGCTGGATCACCAAATCCAAGTCATCGTATTCCAGTCCAATCGTCTGTGTGCGAAAGAAAGATGGAGGTCTGCATTTGTGCTGCGACTTTAGAGAATTGAACAAGAAGTCCATATCTGACAGACACCCAATTCCCCGCATACAGGATATGCTAAACAGTCTAAATGGGAGTGTGTGGTTTTCAGTCCTCGAACAAGGGAAGGCGTATCACCAGGGTTTCCTGGAAGAGTCAAATAGGCCCCTTACTGCATTTATCACTCCCTGGTGTTTGTTCGAGTGGGTAAGAATTCCATTTGGTTTGTCCTCAGCACCAGCAGCATTCCAAAGATCTATGGAGGAGTGCTTGTGGGGGTTGAGAGATGATATTTGTCTGCCTTACCTCGATGATAACCTTGTTCATTCACAGACTTTTGAAGATCACTTGTGAGACCTGAGAAGCGTCCTGCACCGCTATCAAAGCCATGGAGTGAAGCTGACTCCCCGGAAATGTGAGTTATTCAAGCAGCAGGTACGTTTCCTTGGTAAAATGGTAACAGGACAGGGTTACACCATGGACCCTGCGGACATTGCCCCAGTGCAGACACTCAAACAGCAGCAACCTTCCACTGTTGGAGAGCTAAGGAAATTGCTAGGTTTTGTTTCATATTAATGCAGCTATATCCCAAACTTCTCCCATATAGCAAAGCCTCTTTACGACCTTCTTGCTAACACAGATAAAGCAAAGAAAAACTCAAGAAAACATGTCAAAAAGAACGATGGTGGCCACTTACCCTCATCTCATGTGATCAGGTGGCGCCCAGAGCATCAAGCAGTAGTTTGTCAGCTTGTTGACTTTCTCACCCAACCCCCAGTGTTAGGTTACCCGAACTTTGAGGAACCCTTCATTTTGCACTGTGACGCTTCACAGGAGGGGCTTGGGGCGGTGTTATACCAGCGACAACAAGACAAACTGGTGGTGATAGCGTATGGCTCCAGGACACTGTCAAATCCAGAGAAGAACTACCGCCTTCATTCAAGGAAGCTGGAGTTTCTTGCCATGAAGTGGGCCATCTGTGAGAGGTTTCGGGATTATCTGTACTATTCTCCGCCATTCACTGTCTATACGGACAATAATCCCCTAACGTATGTGCTCACCACCGCAAAGTTAAATGCAACCACACAGAGGTGGGTAGCAGAACTAGCTGATTTCCAGTTTGTGATTAAGTATCGCCCTGGAAAAGCAAACAGAGATGCAGACGGACTTTCACGTATGCTTCTAGATATGGAGCAGTACATGAACAGATGTACACAAAATGTTGATCCTGATGTGATGAATTGTGTTGCGCAGGCAGTCAAGGTAAAGTCACAAGAAAATGAACCATGGCTTTGCCCAGTCACCATTTCTACTCTCATTAGTGAAGCAGATTAAGAAGCCAGCTCTGTAGCTGAAATATCAAAGACTGTTCTAAAAAGAGCTCAAGAAGAAGACTCCGTGATTGGAGAAGGGTTGCACTATGTGTTGTCAAAACAGTGGCCAAGAAGTGTAAAGCAGCAGAACAGTAAAATTGCAGCTCTAGTCAGGCAAAAACACAAGCTGTACTTGAAAGATGATGGACTACTTTACAGGAGAACGGCAACACATGACCAGCTACTTCTACCCCAAAAGTTTCACAAGCTCGTGTTCAAAGAGCTCCACGAAAACATGGGCCATTTAGGGGTAGAGAGAGTGATGAACTTGATAAGAGAGCGTTTTTATTGGGCTCATATGCAAAGAGATGTGGAGCACTACATCACTAAAGTTTGCAGTTGTTCGAAGAACAAACGTCCCACTAAGACAACAAGGGCACCACTGACTAACATTGTCACCACGTATCCATTCGAATTAGTGTCAGTGGATTTCCTGCATTTGGAGAGGTGCAAAGGAGGATATGAGTATATCCTGGTTTAAATGGACCACTTCACCCGTTTTGCCCAGGCTTACCCATGTCGTAACAAAGCCGCCCACACCGCTGCTGAGAAGATCTTTGGAGATTTTGCCCTCAAGTTTGGCTTCCCCACACGACTCCATCATGATCAGGGAAGAGAGTTCCAAAATAAACTTTTTGCAAAACTCCAAGAGTACAGTGGTGTGCAGGGGTCCCGAACAACGCCCTACCATCCCCAAGGGAATGGGCAGGTAGAACGATTCAATCGTACACTGTTGGCAATGCTCAGAAATTTGCCCGAAGCAGCCAAGGAAGATTGGAAGTCCTCTCTGGCAAAAGTGGTTCATGCCTATAATTGTACGCTTAGCGAGGCTACGGGGTACGCACCATATTTTCTGTTGTTTGGCCGTAGTCCAAAGTTGCCCATTGATCTAATGTTTGGCCTCACAACAAGAGAGCAGAGTGTTTCTCAGCAGGACTATGCTGAAAAGTAGAGAGCTACAATGACTGAAGCTTACAAACTCTCTTCTAAAACAGCAAACAAAGAAGGGATGAGAAGTAAAGCACTTTATGATAAAAAGGTTCACGGTGCTGAGTTGTCCCCTGGATCCAGAGTACTGGTTCGAAACTTGACCGAAAAAGGTGGGCCAGGAAAATTAAGATCATACTGGGAAGACAAGGTGTATGTCGTGACCCAAAAGAAGTACCCAGACAGTCCAGTATATGAAATCAGACCTGAAAATGGCAAGGGACGCACTCGGGTCATGCACAGAAACCTTTTGCTACCCTGTGACTTTCTGTCCATGGAAACAGTGGAGCATGCCTCTAATCCAGGGGTGTCCAACCATGTGCCATGGAGAGCCAAGACCCTGCAGGTTTTACCTCCAACCAGTGTCTTCAACAGCAGATTTCAGTGAACTTCTTCCCACTGATTGCTGATAAGTGAAAACACCTGCTGAAGAGACTGGGTAGAAGAGAAAACCTGCAGGGTCTTGGTTCTCCATGGCACATGGTTGGACACCCCTGCTCTAATCAAACAAGAGAAAGAGACTCTAAAAGACAAAGGCATGTGGACAGATGAAACAGCACGGATGATGAAGATGACGAGGATTGGAATGCCATAATCGGATTACGAGCTGGGAAGGATAAAAATCACCGTCCACTGAGAGCCAATGCACCGGAGTTCTACCCGCACAGTGACACTACTCCGGAGGATGAGGACCAGGACCCAGATGACGTCACGCAGGTGCAGATGGCACCAGAGGTCAACAATCCGGTGGTCCCAAATCCAGCTGAGGCAGACCAGGACCAGGGTGATGAGGTGTCGGAGTCCAGTTCCAGTGACCAGGAGGGACCTGACGAGTTTCCTGCTAAAACGTATCCTTCAAGAATAAGAAAACAGCCATTGAGACTTACTTATGATAAGTTAGGCCAACCTTGCACTTTATCTGTCTAGAACAAATGTGTAGAAGCTAAAGATAACCATTGTTCAGACATGAATGTTTTGAAAAGTAACTTGGTAGTTACTGTGATGGCTGATAAAAAAGAAAAAAAGAAAAAAAAATTAAAAAAGAAAAAAAAGATTTTCAGTGTGTTACTAAGGCACAGGCATCACACAAAGGTTTATTTGGTAGGCTATGACTAGATTGAGTACCCTTACTCTCAGGAAAGATGCAGATACCCACCATGATGGATGGAGCGGTTGAAGGTTATCGTGCACAAAGACCTCTTCTGCAAATGTATTGCATGGAATAGGAGATACATGCTGTACTATGGACAATTACCATTTTGCATCTTTATGGACTTTAATGAACTCTGACTCCTGTTTAGTAATACCCTACTTACATGAGATTCATGATTACCAAATATGGACTGTGAAAGAGAGAAAAACAGTAGTTTTGAGAAAGGTGTAATGTCGGGACTGTGGTATATATCACTCATATATTCCATACCTACATTTGTTAGAGCATGTGGAAATGTTTGGGACAGAATATACAAAGGAACTTCACACCTCTGAAAGAACAAAGGAATCTCACCGCCGTGTGAAGACTCATGACGTCACAGGACGCCATGGCAACAGACTCGACACTTTCACCCCTGAGGGAGGAGAAGTTTTCCCATCACCTCCCAAGGCGAAGGGAGGAGTTAACAGGATTAATAGGAGATTTAGATAACGGGGGATTTCAGCTTGTGTTTTGCATGTCTTTGATGTGTGCCTGTATTTAACCAGCAAGCTGGGCAGAATTCTTTCTCTTTGCCTTCTGCCAAGCTCTGCACCAGATGAGACAAGATAGAAGAGTTTGTTCATTAAAGACTCTACTTTTGTGATACAAAACCGCCTCGTTATTTCCAGCTCTTCTACACTGGTGACCTTGACGCAAGTATGGACCTGAGGCGTTCTTCAAGCGACTCATCCGCGGCGAATCTGACTTACGCCAGCGACAACGCAGACGAGGGAACAAGCAGACAGCTGTTCCCCCCGGCAGAAGGTACCGAGAGAGCTCAACCGAGCTCCAGCACCGCCGTGAGAGCCGAGGCAAGGCACTCTCACCCGGCGGGCACAACAGTGATGGTGTGCACGAACGCCGTCGCTGTCCAGCTGCCAGACTTCTGGCAAGAAGACCCCGCCTCTTGGTTTCTACAGGCTGAAGCCCAGTTCATACTGGCGGGCATCACAGCAGACGATACAAAATTCTACCATATCGTCTCCAAGCTCGACTCCGCCACTTCGAGGTGTGTGCGGAGCTTGATCCGGCGACCACCGGCCCGGGACAAGTATGAGACGCTCAAGGCGACCATCGTGGCGAACTATGTCCCACCAGCAGAGGAAAGAGCCGAGAGGATCCTGGCGATCTACGGCCACAAAGGGGGCAATCCGAAGGCCCTCATGGAGGATTTGCTGCAGCTTAAGGAGGAGGACAACGACAATTTCCTTTTCCAGTTTATTTTCCTCAGCACGCTTCCACCACACATGAGAGGGACACTCACCAATATGAAGTGCGACACCCACCAAGACTTCCGCACACTGGCCAGCGAGGCTTATCGGCTCGTCAACGCCTGCAAGGAGCGGACACCTACAGCGGCATCCGCGGACCTCAAAACTGACGCCCCGAGCCATGGAGAGCCACAACCCACGGTGACAGCGGCGCGGCCCAAGCGTAACAAACAGATCGACGTCTGTTATTATCACCAACACTTCGCCGAGAAAGCCCACATATGCGTTCCCCCCTGCAAGTTCACGATGTCGGGCAAACGCCCAAGCCGAGGGCCGTTAACGGCAGCGGTTCTCGGCGAGAAAAACAAGCTGTTATACGTGACGGATGGACACACAGGCAAGCAGTTCCTCATCGACACGGGAGCTCAGCTGAGTTTCATCATGCCCTCCCACGCAGATCGAACCATGGGCACCCAGGGCAATGGAGCAGTGGCAGCCAACGGTTCTGACATCGACACGTTCGGTGAAAAGAGCCTGCACCTCCTCATTCACGGCCGCAGCTACAGATGGACATTTGTTGTAGCGGCGGTGAGTTTTAACTTGTTAGGCGCTGATTTTCTATGTGCACATGGGTTATTAGTTGATCTAGCAAATAGGCGCCTGGTTAATGCACTATCTTTTGCTTCTATTCCATGCTCAGCTCGAGTCTCTCCACCACCTGTGCAGGCCAACGTCACCACGGCAGGAGGTAAGTTTGAGCAACTCCTCACCCAATTTCCAGCACTCACAACCCCCAAATTTTCAGCCACTGTAGCCAAACACGGGGTTAAACACTTCATTCCAACAACGGGACCTCCCGTTTTTGCCAAAGCTCGCCGCTTAGACGCGGCCAAGCTCAACATAGCAAGGGACGAATTTGCAGCTCTTGAAAAATTAGGCATTTGCCGACGTTCAAAGAGCCCTTGGGCTTCACCACTTCACATGGTTCCGAAATCCGACGGTTCTTGGAGACCGTGCGGAGATTACCGCAGATTAAACAACGCTACAGCGCATGACCGCTACCCCATCCCTCATATACAGGATTTTTCACTGCATTTAGCGGGCGCGTGCATTTTTTCAAAGATAGACTTAGTCCGCGGTTATCACCAAGTTCCAGTCCGAGCTGAAGACATTCCTAAAACAGCGGTTATAACCCCTTTCGGCCTTTTTGAATTCCTGCGAATGCCTTTCGGCCTCAAAGGTGCTGCTCAGACTTTTCAACGTATGATGGACGCAGTCTTACGTGACCTCCCCTTTGTTTTCGTCTACCTCGACGACATGCTGGTAGCCAGCTCATCGGAGGAAGAGCACGAGCAGCATCTCACTACCGTTTTTCAGAGGCTAGAAGAGCACGGATTAATAATTAATCCAGCCAAATGCAAATTCGGCGTATCGCAAATTGATTTTTTGGGACACAGAGTCTCCCCGAAAGGGGCAGCTCCGCTTCCAGACAAAATTCATGCGATAGAAGGTTTTCCACGGCCCCAAACGGTCAAATCGCTACAGGAATTTTTGGGGATGGTTAATTTTTACAACCGTTTCCTCCCTCATGCAGCTCAGCTCATGCAGCCCCTGTATGACGCGCTTAAAAAAAAGAAAGCTTCCAACGCGGTCGAATGGACCCCGGAACGCAAACGCGCTTTTGCGGAAGCTAAAAACGCCCTGGCTAACGCCACAATGTTAGTCCATCCAGATCCCTCGGCCCGCATTGCTCTAACTACAGATGCTTCAGACTTGGCCATAGGGGCAGTTGTAGAACAACTTGTCAAGGGGGTCTGGCAACCTTTAGCATTCTTCAGCAAATCGCTAAACCCGACGGAACGCAAATACAGCACTTTTGACAGGGAGCTGCTGGCGCTCCATTTATCCATCCGCCACTTCCAGTTTTGGTTAGAAGGGCAGAGTTTCACGGCTTTTGTGGACCATAAACCGCTCACTTTTGCTATGGCTAAAATTTCAGAACCTTGGTCGGGCAGACAACAAAGACAGCTAGCTGCGATTTCAGAGTTCACCACAGACATTCGACATGTAGCGGGCAAACTTAACGTAGTAGCGGACTGTCTCTCTCGCGCTGTGGCACCGCCAGAGCACGAGGAGACAGATTACACTGCTTCAGCAGCTGAGCTTTTCTCTAACGCAAACACATATGCAGCACCTATCCATGAAGGGATGGATTATGCAGCCATGGCGGAAGAACAAGGTAGTGATGCGGACGTGCGCGCGCTCCTGTCTGGACCAACAGGGTTAAGGCTGGAGGAAAAAGGGTTGCGCGACGGTGTGCCCCCCCTAATATGCAATGTTTCAACCGGCCGACCTCGCCCGTTAGTACCAGCTGCTTGGCGCCGCCGCATTTTCGACGCAATTCACTCCCTCGCGCACCCAGGTGTGCGCGCCTCGGTCAAAATGGTTGCCGAAAAGTTTGTGTGGCCAGGCCTACGCAAAAACGTAAAAGAATGGGCAAAAACTTGCATTCCTTGTCAGTGCGCCAAAGTACACAAACACACAAAAGCCCCTCTGGAGCCTTTTCCAATCCCTGCTAGAAGGTTCGACCACATTCATGTCGACCTCGTGGGGCCGCTGCCTTCCTCCCAGGGTTTCACACACCTGCTAACAATGATAGACCGCACCACGCGCTGGCCAGAGGCAGTCCCTCTAGCGGCAACTACAGCGGAGGAAGTCGCTCGCGTTTTTCTAACAAATTGGGTGGCACGTTTCGGCGTCCCATCAGACATCACGTCAGATAGGGGGCCTCAATTTGTCTCAGAGCTCTGGTCAGCCATGTCCAACAGTTTAGGGGCAACAATTCACCGTACCACCGCTTATCACCCTCAGGCTAATGGGTTATGCAAGCGTTTTCACAGGTCCTTAAAGGCCGCCCTCAGGGCCTCATTAACGGACACAAATTGGGTAAATAAACTTCCCTGGGTTTTATTGGGGTTGCGTGCGGCACCTAAAGAGGATTTAGACGCTTCCCCTGCAGAATTAGTCTTTGCTCAGCCTATCAGACTCCCAGGTGAATTTTTACCAGAAAACCCGGAACCAGGGCACCTCCCAGTCCCAAGGTTTTTAGGCAGTAACAGTCCGGACTTTCTCCACGGTCCAGCTCATCACTCCTTTCCACGAGTTTTTGTTCCTCAAACTTTAAAAAACGCTGAGTTTGTTTTTGTTAAGTATGAAGCTCTAAAACCAACGTTACGCCCAGTATACGATGGCCCGTATAGAGTGCTGGAAAATGGTGACAAACACTTTGTGCTTGATTATGGGGATAGAAATGAAACGGTCAGCATTGACAGACTCAAACCTGCCTTCTTGTTGAGAGACGAACCCGCACAGCTGGCTCGAGCACCTCGGCGAGGTAGACCCCCCAAGGAAAAAGTCTCAGCCCCCAGGCAGGGAACAGATAATCTCTCTCCTTCCCACACTGCAGATTCCTCACAACAAGGTCCCAGCAGGACGCCTAAACCGACCTACAGCAGCTTTGGGAGAAGATTGAAACCCAGACTACACAGGGACTGATTACACCACTCTGCAAATTTTCGTTAATTGTGCCGCAACAGTTTAGGACTGATTTATGATTATACTATGCTGTTATGTTTTCACTGAACTCTCTTAGGAGCATGGCTGCTTGAAAGTTTCTTCTGTGGCAATGGCTGTAACACGTAGTATGTCTTAGTAATTACCCTAGACTGTGAATCTTTCTGTGTTCCTTCATAGTTGTTTGGGGGGCCTGTGGTATATATCACTCATATATTCCATACCTACATTTGTTAGAGCATGTGGAAATGTTTGGGACAGAATATACAAAGGAACTTCACACCTCTGAAAGAACAAAGGAATCTCACCGCCGTGTGAAGACTCATGATGTCACAGGACGCCATGGCAACAGACTCGACACCTTCACCCCTGAGGGAGGAGAAGTTTTCCCATCACCTCCCAAGGCGAAGGGAGGAGTTAACAGGACTAATAAGAGATTTAGATAACGGGGGATTTCAGCTTGTGTTTTGCATGTCTTTGATGTGTGCCTGTATTTAACCAGCGAGCTGGGCAGAATTCTTTCTCTTTGCCTTCTGCCAAGCTCTGCACCAGATGAGACAAGATAGAAGAGTTTGTTCATTAAAGACTCTACTTTTGTGATACAAAACCGCCTCGTTATTTCCAGCTCTTCTACAGGGACGACATTAAATTTTTGAGGGGTCAGTGTAGGAAAAAGTCAATTTTGGACAACCTCTAGTAAACCCCCAGAAAACAATGTTGATTAGATGCTAATGGTTAATACAAATATTCCTAATAAATGTACCTAATAGACTGTGATTTAAATATTAATGGTAAATAGGAGCATTTATGGGGAATGTAACTAAAGGAATGAATATGAACTGTTAGGTGTAAACTGTCAGTGAAAGCAGTAGCGTTTTTTACGCCAGAGGTGGCGCTCAGTAGTGATAAGACACTGTACAGTATTAGAGAACAATAGAAGAAGAGTAGCAAATGTTCCAGACACAGATAGTGTGTGAAGACAATGGTGTCAAGTGATGCTATGGCCGTTGCTGGCTGAATGTGCTCTGTAAGTGTGTGGGCTGTGCCTGGTGTGGTGAGAAAAGTCAATAAAAAGCCGCTGCAAAGTCTGACAGCTTGGCTTCCTCATCCTTCCTCCCCCCTTCGCCCTCCTGGGTGTAACAATTAGACTTGATGGGGTTTTCTCAGAAAATAGGAAATTCCACCCATTATCTCCACCACACGTTGGACCTTGTTCTGACATATGGCATAATAATAGAAAATCTGGTAGTGTCTCCTCATAACCCTGTACTGTCAGACCATTGTCTGTTAACCTTTGATTTGACTATTTCTGACTATTTGGTTCCTAAAGAAAAATATTACTACAGTAGATGTCTTTCAGATGATGTTGTTACCAAATTTATGCAGATTGTCTCCTCTATGCCAGGTGTCAACACAACGGAAATAAGCTATGGAGAGCTTGCTCCTTCTGTAATTGATAGCATGGTAGATAGTGTTACAGCTTCTCTGCATCAGACTCTAGACATGGTGGCCCCTTTAAAAAAGAAAAAGTCCAATCAGAGATTTCTAACCCCTTGGTTCAACGCAGAAACTCGTAGCTTAAAACAGAAGACTCGTCAATTAGAAAGAAAATGACGCTCCACTAATTTAGATGAAATCTATTCAGCTTGGAGAAATCATCTTTTAATTTATAAAAAATCTCTGAGAAAAGTTAGAACAAGTTATTACTCTGCATTAATAGAAGAGAACAAAAACAATCCCAGGTTTCTTTTCAACACTGTAGCCAGGCTGACAAAGAGTCAGGACTCTGTCAATCCTTGCATACCCTTAGAGCTTATTAGTCAGGACTTTATGAACTTTTTCAATCATAAAATTTCATCTATTAGAGATAAAATCAGTCAGATTCTTCCTACCGTTAACTTACTGTAAATACAGTAACTACTACAACTCCTTTAATTGATATCTGTTTGGATGAGTTTACTCCAATTGACCTTTTAGAGTTAGATAAAATAATTTCCTTATCCAAGCCTTCAACTTGTCTTTTAGACCCTATTCCTACCAGGTTATTTAAAAAAGTCTTCCCATTTATTGGTAGCCCTATTCTTCAAATAATCAATTCGTCATTAACATTAGGCCATGTACCGCAGGCTTTTAAAACTGCTGTAATTAAACCCTTACTCAAAAAGCCAAGGCCGGACCCAGGAGTTTTAGCTAACTATCAACCAATCTCTAATCTGCCTTTCATTTCAAAAATCTTAGAAAGAATTGCTGCTACACAATTACAGTATTTGACCACTTGCAGGGAAATGGTTTATTTGAAGAGTTTCGATCTGGGTTTAGAATCCATCATAGTACTGAAACAGCCTTAGTGAAGGTCACTAATGACCTCCTTATCGCATTTGATAATGAACTTGTTTCTGTACTTGTCCTTTTAGACCTTAGTGCCGCTTTTGATACTATCGACCATAATATTCTACTTGATAGATTAGAACACTGTGTTGGACTTAATGGAACTTCGCTACAGTGGTTTAGATCTTATTTGTCTGATAGGCTCCAGTTTGTTCATGTCAATAATGAGTTTTCTTCCAACTCAAAGCTCAGTCATGGAGTTCCTCAGGGATCTGTGCTAGGCCTTACTCTTTTTAGTTTATATATGCTCCCATTAGGCATCATTATTAGAAAGCACTGTTTACATTTTCATTGTTTTGCAGATGACACACAATTATACCTGTCAATGAAGCCAGATGATAGTAATCAATTAACCAAGTTAGAAGCCTGTCTTAAGGAAATCAAAGCTTGGATGACTTGCAATTTCCTGCTATTAAATTCAGATAAGACTGAAATCATTCTTGTTGGTCCAAAAAACCTTAGAAATACTTTTCCAATTCAAACTCTTAGTTTGGATGCGGTTCCTCTTTCTCCTAATATTTCTGTGAGGAACATTGGAGTTATTTTTGATCAAGATCTGTTTTTCAATTCACATATTAAATTTGTTTCTAAGACTGCCTTCTATCATTTGCGTAATATTGCGAAGATTAGGAGCATCTTGTCTCAGAGTGATGCTGAAAAACTGATCCATGCTTTTTTTAGCTCTAAATTAGATTATTGTAACTCTTTATTATCAGGTTGTCCTCTCTCTCTCTGGCTGTCCTTCGTTGCTGAAGATGACTGTCTTGTCTTGTGTTTGAGTTGAGGTCTATCTCAAGCAGGCTCTTGTGTGGGCAATCAGACCCACTCAGCATCTGCAGAAACGCTGACAGTTGTTGCACTGGAAAATGCTTGAAGTAGTTGCTGAATGTCGTCAGTCATGTGCACGCTGACATTCTTGCTGGCGTTGCTCTTCTACAGCTGACGTTGCTTTCCTCAACAGTCCTCGCCAGCTGACTTTCTGGAGTGCATCTTCATCACAGGGATTGCCAGTTCTCTTCATATGCCACTTTAGGACATCTTTGAAATGCAATTTTTGTCCTCCATGGCTCCTTTTTCCTTGGCTCAGTTCTGAGTAGAACACAGCTTTAGGCAGTCTAATGTTGGCCATCCGACATACATGCCCTGCCCAGCAAAGCTGTGACATTGTTATTAGGGCTTCAACATTGACTGTGTGTGCACGACGCAGTACCTCAATGTCTGGGATACAGTCTTGCCACTTGATGTTGAGGATGGAGCGTAGGTGGCGAAGCTGGAGTCTCGTCAGAGCCATGATGTGTCTGCGGTAAAGAGTGGCGCACTCGATGGAATAGAGCAGGCAAGGAAGAACTGCAGCTGCATAAACCTTCACTTTGGTTTTCGTACTGATATCATGACAACCTAAAGTATCTTTAAAGGGTCTTCAGTTGATCCAAAATGCTGCTGCAAGAGTTTTAACAGGTACTAGAAAGAAAGATCATATCTCTCCGGTTCTGGTCTCCCTTCATGGCTTCCCATAGAGCTCAGAATTAAGTTTAAAATCTTTCTTCTCACTTACAAAGCTCTTAACAATCAGGCTCCTTTTTATTTAAAAGATCTGATACTACCCTATCATCCTAACAGAGCATTACGCTCCCAAAATGCTGGATTACTTGTAATACCTAGAATCTCCAAAAGTACAATGGTAGGCAGAGCCTTCAGTTATCAAGCTCCTCTCCTGTGGAACCAGTTACCAATCTGGATTTGGGAGTCAGACTCAATCTCTGTTTTTAAGAACAGGGTTAAAACCTTCCTTTTCGATATAGCCTACAATTAGGGAGGGATCATATGTATCTGAACCCTCCCATAGTTATGCTGCTAATAGATTTAGACTGCCGGGGGACCTCCAATAATGTACTGGGCTTCACTCCTTTAATGTTTGCTGTCTACTTGTCTGTTCCTTTCATCTTCTCTATCCCCTCATCCCCCAGCCAGTCACAGCAGATGACTCCCCCCCCCGAGCTAGAGGTTTCTTCCTGTAAAAAGGGAATTTTTCCCCTCCACTGTTGCCAAGCGCTTGCTCACAGGGGGTCAATTGATCGCTGGGGTCCTTCTGCAGTTGTGGGGGTTTCCCCTACATTTGATAGTACCATGAGATGACTGTTGTTGTAAAATGGCGCTATATAAACAAAGTTGAATTGAATTGAATTGAACTGAATAATTCCTCTCGGCTGGCGTTAACTGCTAGGAGAGATACATGCACGGATGGAGATTCTGATCGGAGGAGGAGCGCTGGGAGAGGACAATGCCCACCCCCGAATCAGAAGCATCCACCTCGACCACAAACTGCACTGTGGGATCCATCTGCTCCAGAAAGCGCGCGTTGATGAATAGGCCTTTCAGGGTCATAAAAGCTCATTCAGGCTGGACGCCATGGTGATAGCAACCTAACGCTGAAACTCCCAGACCCAATCCAAGGAAAACATCTTCAAAATCAGACTTAACGGATTTTTGGAAGAATAAAAATCAAAAGACAAAAACACCATGCCTAACCAAAAGCAGAAGAAACTGACATTCCCCAGGTCAGGACGCGCAGCGGCCGCAGAATCTGAACCGGAGGACCTCCGTTCAGAAGACGAGGAGCTGGGCCTAGCTAACAAAAAGGTTAGCTTGAAATCGCTATTTGTTGAATTACGACGATTTCGGGCCGAATTTCATGAATTCAGAGAGGTGTCATATCCGGCTCTAGGGAGCCGGGCAATCAGAGCCAGGGACAAGCCAGTGAGTCGTGATATTTTATTCAGGGTAAAGGGGAAGGGATGAGGAGAGCACAGATACTCATGCAGACGTACACTCACAGGTTGCACAGCGCAGAGGTAAGCAGCTCGTACCGGACGTGGGGGTAACAAGACGTACATACTCACAGCGGGATACAAACACAGGAATGCTGCAAGAGGAGTATAAGCTGACACCAGACGAAGGGGCTTCAGCTTAGCAATGTGTTTATGTCGCAGCCCCGAGTCATCGAGGCTGCTCCTATTTATCCTCATTGGCAGCGTCCCAGCTGATGAAGACTAATTGGCCCCAGCCGTCCATAATGCTGCCAGCTGGGGGCCAGCTGAGACGCTGCTCAATGGGAAGCAGGGATGAGGGAAAACATGGGCTGAGTGCCGAGACGGCATCTCAACCCATGGTGACAGAGCCCCTCCCTCAAGGTCGGGCTCCTGAACGACCAGGAACATCCCAGCCCCCCCCCCCCCCACCTAGGGTGGGAGGAAGGGAGGCGGACCGGAGGGGAAGAAGCCAAGGGAAGGACAACACCAATGGGGCAATGTAGGGTAGCGGGAAAGAAAAACCCAAATACAATACTGACAAAACAGAATAATTAACCCAGGTACAGATGGGGAGAAGAACTGGGTCAGCACGCCGGTTACATACTACCCAGAGAGTACCAACCATGCGTGACCCAGAGCAAGGAAAAAAGAACCACCAAAAAGGTACAGGGCAAAAAATGCTGAGTACGGTTAAATAAAGGGGAACCTATACACAGCGCTAATTTAAGTACATACACAGTCACCAAGAAAAGTGAGGGTGACTGGAACAAATGACAATTATAGAGCATGGTGTTACGGAAAACAAGGCACATGACTCTATAATGAACCAACAGGACAAAAAAGAAATACTGAGTGCAGGCAAAGAAAAACCCACACACACGAATATATAAATACCCAGTCACCTAAAGAAATGAAAGTGACTGGAATAAATGGATAACTGCAGAGCATGGTGTTACGGAAAACAAAACATAACTCTACAATACAAAAAACGAGGCTAAAAACATGGCACAAAAAGTAAAATGCTGAGCATGAGCGATGGAAAACACAGCACTATAAAAACAAATCCACCAACAGGACAGAACATTACACCCGAGTGACCTTAATAACAAAAGAAAAAGTGACACCCGAGGTGAATGGCAGGCAGAGTCCAAAAATGGCCGAGATGGCTCCGGAGATCTCCCCGCCCATCGTCCAGCTGGCGAATCAGGGAAAGAGAAGTGTTCGGACGGCGAACTCTGGACCCAGATCCCAGGAATCCAGTCCACCGGCAGCCGAACCAGGCTGCCCAGAGGGAAACACAGACCAGTGGGGGGAACCAGATCACCGAACCGAAAGTTCTGTGGGTCGGGTCGTCGACCCGCATCACTCAACCACCAGGACCGTTGAGACGGGCGAAGGATCAGAGCGGATCCCGGTGGAAGAGGCTCAGGGGAGAGCCGATGACGAGGGCGGCGGGCGTCAGGCCGCAGGAAAACGGCCACCTCCTCACCGGACCTGGACAATACTGGGGCAGCACCCACACCGGACCCCGATCGGGCCTCAGGCAAACCCACGTTGGACCCCGACTGGGTCTCGGGCGAACCCACGTTGAATACTGCACCAGAACCGACCTCCAACGTTGAACCCGGACCCTCCAGCACCACGAGGAACAGCAACTCCTTGCCGGTGACCCTGGAAGAAGGCTCAGAAGAGAAAACAGAACCGGGATCAGGATCACCGGCAGCGCCAGAACCCGGCGAGACGAGCTCAGACGCAGCGGACGGCTGCACCCGGCTCGTCTCCCCTGGAGATAGGCTGAAGTGCTCGGGGATAAAAAGAGAGAAAAGAAAGGAGAGCACTCGCCTGATCTCGGGTTCTGACGCCGTCCAGGACTGCGAAGATCCAGGATCCGTCGTCAGGAGGTCGTTGTCAGGCTCCCATCTAGCCGCGTCGGGCCCCGCAGCCAGCACGATGGTCAGTGCAGCTTGAGATTCCTCCAGCTCAGGTGACCCCGCCGACGATCCACTCGGCGTGAAGCCAGAAGAATCTCGTCCCGCCGGACCGAACCGCTCCTCCGTGGAGACCCGGGGACGCTCAGTCGTCGGCGTAGACTCCACGCAGCAGTCAGTCCCCCTCCTCCGTCCGCAATGTAGCTGCGGAACCACAGGCCCTCTCCATATCCCACCACGTTGACCCGGAGCCGGGGACCGCTCGGCGGAGAGAGACACAGAGGATGCGGGATTAGGCATACAGGTTACAGCAGGTGGGGAGAGTTCAGGGAGCTGCGAACCCTGAACTTCTCCTCCAGGGATGTGACAGAGCAAATCATTAAGCAGGTGTGAAAAAACAATGACTTGCCTGCCCCCTGGAGGTTGAGTATCGCCTGCTGTAGTGGATTCTGCTTCTTCCTCTCCCCGCCCGGCGATAACGGAGGACCCCCCGGGAATTCGTCTGAGGGTCGCTCGCGTTGTCTCCAGCAGAGAGCTCACCAGGCCGGGATTCCAGGCACACACAGCGGTCAGGAAGCGCGTCGAGGAGGAGGGGGAAACAGCTGGGGTGAGCCAGCCCGAATGTCCAGGAATGACAGCGGGGGAACGAGGCTCAGGGGACGAGGCTGTAGAATCTCCACACTGACGAGGCGAAGGGATGACAGCTGCGTGGGAGGAACGGTCCTGACGATGACCCAGAACTGGATCCGGACGAGGTTCGTGCAGAGGTGACTCGGCGATGTGATGACGACTACTCCCAGGGGACGAAGCGAGGGGGAAACCCAGGATTCGCCGCTCCAGATCGGAGATCGAGACGAGGAAGGCGTCGAGCACGGGAAAGCTTCGTAGCCCTGAAGTCCTCACCATCAATCTCACTGCCGCCGCCACATGCCTTAAGGTGGTGACAGGAAACACAGTAGAGCTCGCGACAGCCACTCGACCCCGGACATAACTGCTGTCAGCTGCGGCTCCTAGAAGGGAATCCCGAGTGACGTGGCGCAGGTCGGGGGAAGTCCTCTGGTTGGCGCGAACTCCCGGACTGGAATGGCGGCAGGAACGGGACTCCGAAGCGGGGAAAGACGTCGCCCACTTCGACTCCCTGCCGGGATTTCCATCCACCCCGTGGAGCTTCTCTCGCTGTATACCTGCAGCGTCTATCCTGGCACTGTCCTCCAGATGGTACAGAGAGTGAGGGTGACAGTCCAGGAGTTCCTCAGCACGGCCCGGATGCCAGCGTCTCGCGTTGGAGGCGTCGTGCAGGGTGAAGAATGTCCCGTCGACAGCCTCCGAGATGGACCTTAGCTCGTCACCCTGGCGCCGGAAGTGACTCCTGGGAAACGGCATGCTAGCAGCGCTGACACTCGGACAGAAAGGTACATTTCCACAGCGACTCACGGCCGCCGGCAACTCTTCTGGCTGCGACATACTGTCATATCCGGCTCTAGGGAGCCGGGCAATCAGAGCCAGGGACAAGCCAGTGAGTCGTGATATTTTATTCAGGGTAAAGGGGAAGGGATGAGGAGAGCACAGATACTCATGCAGACGTACACTCACAGGTTGCACAGCGCAGAGGTAAGCAGCTCGTACCGGACGTGGGGGTAACAAGACGTACATACTCACAGCGGGATACAAACACAGGAATGCTGCAAGAGGAGTATAAGCTGACACCAGACGAAGGGGCTTCAGCTTAGCAATGTGTTTATGTCGCAGCCCCGAGTCATCGAGGCTGCTCCTATTTATCCTCATTGGCAGCGCCCCAGCTGATGAAGACTAATTGGCCCCAGCCGTCCATAATGCTGCCAGCTGGGGGCCAGCTGAGACGCTGCTCAATGGGAAGCAGGGATGAGGGAAAACATGGGCTGAGTGCCGAGACGGCATCTCAACCCATGGTGACAAGAGGAACTAAAAAGGACGAACAGCAGAATGGACCAGGCCAAAAACCGAATCTTGGAAGCTGAAGAAAGATTAAAAGTGCTTGAAGATTCTATGCTGGATTTACACAAAAAACAGTCAAGGCTGGAGGCTAAGCTAACCGACCAAGAAGGAAGACAAAGACGAGACAACATCAGAATTCACGGTCTGAAAGAAGGAGCTGAAGATAGTTTCAACACAATGGCGGAATGCGTGGAATCCTTATTGAGAGAGAAGTTGGATATTCCACAAACCACCGATTTGAAGATAGAAAAGGCCCATCGTACATTAGCCGCAAAGCCAGCGGCAGAAGCGCCCCCACGTTCGGTGGTGGTAAGATTCTCCGATTTCAAAATAAAACAAGAGGTTGTAAGACGGGCTTGGCAGAAAAAAGGATTTATGCATCAAGAGAGAAAAGTCTTCGTGGAACACGATTACGCCCCGGAGGTTCTTAAAAAGCGACGGGAATATAACAATGCCAAAAAGGTTCTACGGGAACAGAATCTACACTTTCAGACGCCATTTCCTGCAAAGTTAAGGGTCTTTTACGGTGAAGAGTCATGTCTCTATAATTCAGCGGAAGAAGCAACAATTGACATGGCGAGAAGAGGGCTCCCGGTATCGGTGTTTAAACCCGCAGCGAATCTGAGCGAGAGGATCAGAGCTCAAACGTGGTCCACTCAGAGACCTTCAAAATCCACGGGCCAGCAGCGGGAAACCCAGCCCCAGAGCTACAAAGATAAGCTTTCCAGTTCCAGGAAGGAATAGCGACCTTTTTTTTTTTTTTCTTTTCAGTCATTCTGCACTTCCATCCCCCCTCCTACAAGGTAACAAACATTAAAGGAGATGCAGAATCAGCATGTGGTAAAACCTTTCATGGAGCAGTTATAGCATTAGAAACAAATGTCTTCTTAATTTAAAGGAAAAAATTTTTTAAAAAAAATCTTGTTAAAATAGAAATGTAACAATGACCCACATGTTCTCCCTACACCACAGGTGTCAAATTCATTCCATGGAGGGCCAAGACCCTGCAGGTTTTACCTCCACCCAGTGTCTTCAACAGGTGATTTCATTGAATTTCTTCCCACTGATTGCTGATCAGTGAAAACACCTGCTGAAGACACTGGGTGGAAGTAAAACATGCAGGGTCTTGGCCCTCCATGGAATGAGTTTGACACCCCTGCCCTACACTAACAAATACTGTATTAGAGTGAATGTTTGCTGTGATGGGGGTGGGAGGGTGCACACAATCTCATAGGGTATAGGCATTTAAAAAAAAAAAAAAATCATTACAAATTCGGATTGGGATCTGAAATTCACGTTAAAAACATGGGACAAGACTTCCGGTTATGGCTGCCACGTAGGACGGACGTGTCTCGCTCTGCTCTGCTCCTGGAAAAAAAAAAATCGGCAAATAACTCTCTCATTTGGGACAGAACGTATCCCAGCATTTGGGCGAGGATATGTCGGCGAAGCCTAAGGCTGGAAAACCAGGAAAAGGAAAAAGCGAGCCGCCGAAACAGTCCAAATTAACGGACTTTCAGGTCTGTGACGCAGCAAACAAAACTCCATATATGGCGGAGGAGGCTGGCAACGCTGCGATTTCTGCGGGGAATGGCGCAGATGCGCTGATGGCAGCCATGAGTTCAATGAGAGCGGACTTTTCCTCTAGATTTGATGGGATTATGACAGCGTTGGAAGGAATAAGAAAGGAATTGGGTGACTGTGTAGAACGAACGGCGCAGATGGAGCTCCGTCTCGCTAGTGCTGAAGATGACGTCACCCGTCTTCAATTAAAGGTGCGCACTTTGGAAAAAAAAATAAATCTCTGGAAGATAATATTTTGGATTTGGAATCTCGGTCGAGACAGAATAATTTGAGGCTGGTGGGTCTTCCAGAGGAATCAGAAGGTCGGGACGTATGTTCCTTTCTGGAAAAGTGGATTCCGGAGGTGCTGGGCAGCGAGGAGTTGCAATCAGCAGTGGTTCTGGAAAAAGCACATCGTATTGGCCCACGGAGAGATAAGGGACCGCCGAGGACCTTAATTATGAAGTTTCTTAGCAACAGAGACAGGATGAAGATCTTCAACGCTGCACGTGCTAAAGGAGAGATTAAACACCAGGATCAGCAGGTGCGGTTCTACCCAGATTTGGCCACAGGAATCCAGCAATTGAGGAAGCAGTTTGATCCCGTACGTAAGGAGCTGCGCAACCTTGGGATTCGTCATGGTGTAATCTATCCTGCGAGACTGCTGACCACGTATGAGGGCAGAACCCACATCTTCAAGACCCCAGAGGAGGCGCAGGAGTTCATCAAGAAGATCAAAGAAGAAGAAGAGACTGGTGGGAGCTAAGCATGAACAAAATATAAGGTAGAATAATTAAGCATTTGCACAGGCATCTGACTGACTTGAAGTAAATAGTAAGTTTACAAAATATAGATTGTATTATATATTAAAAAAACAAAACAAAAACAAAACAAACAAACAAAAAAAAACTATGATGTACAAAGTTGTTAAAAATTTTGGAGTTAAGTTGGAAAACTACAGAGGAGAGTTAATGTTACGTCATTAAAAGCAGTAGAGTTAGGGTGATTGGGAGGATGAAGAAGGAGTGGCTTAGGCTGTTCCCCGTGGGTGTGGAACGGTCGATGGCTATATCGGGAGACAGAATTTTTCTTTTGATTTTGGGGGGTTTGCCACAAGTGTGGGAAGGGGAAATTTGTTTGTGTGTAGTTTGTAGGATGAATGTTCAACCACTCATGTTTTTGCTTCTCTGTATGAGCATGTTTACACTGCAAGGTAATCCCAAACTCTCTATTGATCATGGACCAAAGTGTTAATCTTAATTTAACTTCATGGAATTGCAGAGGTCTACAAAATTTAAAAAAACTTAAACAAGTTATGAATAAAATAAAGGACATGGGTTCAAGAATTGTGTTTTTACAAGAAACTCATCTGATAGAGGAGGATGTTAAAAGAATTAGGAGTAGATGGCAGGGAAGTGTATTCACCTCTTCATTTTCATCCCGAGCCAGGGGAGTTATGACTCTCATACATAAATCAGTTCCTTTTCAAGTGAAAAATGTAATTGGAGACAAATTTGGAAGATATGTAATCATTCAAGGTTCTTTGCTATTAGAAAATATAAATCTTGTGAACTTATATGGTCCCAATATAGATGATCAGAAGTTCTTTGCTAATTTATTTCTCATCTTATCATCACTTACAGGGCAACATATAATAGCAGGGGATTTTAATTGTACATTGAATCCAGGTGTGGATAGATCAACAGGACTGGATTGTACGCACATTGGATGTAGGATGACTATTAATCATTTTATGAAAGAATTGAGATTGTTAGATATATGGAGAGAAATGAAACCACAAGTTAAAGCCTATTCTTGTTATTCCAGCACCTACAAGACATTCTCACGTATTGATTATTTTTTGATTTCCACAGAATTAAGGTCCAAGATTCAAAACTGCTTTTATGATAACATCGTGATCTCTGATCATGCACCCTGTTGTCTAATATATGTAGATAAAAAATTGACAAAGGAATCAGGTAGATGGCAATTTCAGCATAAATGGCTTCAGGATGAGGAATTTGTCAAGTATATAGAAAAACAGATAGACGAGTTCTTTGACATCAATACTACACAAACATCAGCATGTGTAAAGTGGGAGGCTTTCAAAGCTTTTATTAGGGGACATATTATTAGTTATACAGGATCAAAATCTAAGAAGACTCGAGAGGAGAGAGCTAAATTGGAACATAAAATAAAAAATCTTCAGGAAAAAGTGTATGCAGGAAGTGACCCAAGGTTGGAGAATGAACTACTGATTTTGAGAGCTGAATACGACAAAAAATCAGCGAATAGAGCTGCCTCGAGTCTTCTAAGATTGAAACAATCTTTTTATGAACAAGGTGAAAAATCAGGAAAATTATTAGCATGGCAGATTAAACAATTGGAAATTAAAACACCAATTACCAGTATTATAAGTGAAGGACAGGTAGTTATAGATCCTTTAGAAATTAATAGAGCCTTTAGAGATTACTATGAAAAATTATATGATACCAAAAATGAACCTGATTTAACAAAACTAAATGGGTTTTTGAACGAACTATCTATACCGTGTATTCCAAATGAAAACAGGGAGATATTGGAGTCTAAAATTAGTCAAGAAGAAGTTGGGCTAGCCATTGATAATATGAAATCAGGAAAAAGTGCAGGACCAGATGGTCTTCCAGTTGACCTTTATAAAAAATTTAAGAATAAATTAATAAAACCTTTTTTGGAAATGGTTTTAGAAGCATTTCAAAATAATAATTTACCATCATACATAAAAAATGCCTTAATTATACTGCTGCCAAAACCAGGTAAGCCCTCTAATAAATGTGAAAATATGAGACCAATAAGCCTATTAAACGCCGACCTTAAGATAATCTGTAAAATTTTAGCAAGACGAATACAAGAAATTTTACCAAATATTATTAATCGAGATCAGAATGGCTTTATAAAGGGTAGACAAGGCTTCCATAATGTAAGAAGACTATTTAATATTATTTATTTTAATAAAGAAGCACCGGATACAGCTCTCCTATCATTGGACGCCGAAAAGGCCTTTGATAGAGTTGAATGGCCCTTTCTTTTTGAAGTCCTACAAAGGTTTGGACTTGGAAATAATTTCATAAAATGGGTTCAAATAATATACAATAATGCTACAGCAGAAATCCTAACAAATAACAATATTTCAAAACCAATAAAAATCAATAGAGGATGTCGACAAGGCTGTCCACTTTCACCTTTACTGTTTACTATGGCAATTGAACCTTTAGCGATAGCGATACGTTTACATTCACAAATATATGGAATTAAAGTTGGACCAACAGAACATAAAATCTCCCTGTACGCCGATGATATAATTTTGTTTATGTCGAATCTAAAAAAATCAATTCCAACCTTGTTGAATTTAATAAAGAATTTTGGGGAAATATCAGGATATAAAATAAATAAAACTAAATCTTCAATATTAATGCTAAATGAGACCCAGAGAAATTACCCAGCCCCTGAGGTAAAGCAATTCAATGTTGTAAATCAGTTTAAATATTTAGGAATCCAAATTATGCCTAAGCTAGAATCAGTCGCCAGTGTCAACTATGAAGCCTTAATGTCAGATATCAGTGAGTTAACTCAGAGATGGATGTCACTACCAATGTCGATGATCGGGAGAATCAATATACTTAAAAGTAATATTTTACCTAAAATACTTTATTTATTTCAATACATTCCCTTATCACCACCTTTAGATCTATTCTCAAGAATAAAAAAAAAGTTAGTGGAATTTATATGGAACAACAGGAGGGCTAGATTACGTTTGTCTTTATTATATTTACCATTTGATCGTGGAGGTCTGAAATGTCCAAATTTTATGTTGTATTATTGGTCGGCACAACTGAGGTCTATGACATATTATTTTTCATCAAATGATCTCCCTCACTGGACTGAAATGGAATCATACAATTTACCTTTACCTCTTCCCATATTCATATACTCAGATTCGGCAAAAAAATTACAAAAACAAGTTAAAAATCCATTTGTAAAGCATATGATCAAAATATGGTGTGAAGCTAAAAACTATTTAAAAGAACCACAGTTATTGTCACAATTTAGTCCAATATGGGGTAATCAATATTTTAAACCAGGGAGAGCGGACGCTGTATTTAAAGTATGGAATTTAAAAGGGATACAAAAGATTCAGGATTTATATTTGCCATGTGCAGACAACATAATGTCTTTTGAAGAGCTGAGGATCAAATTTAATCTCAATAGAACACATTTTTTTAAATATCTTCAACTTAGAAACTTTATTCGATCAAATCAAAATAAAGCTCTCACTCGACCTATTTATTCATCCTTGGAAAAAATGATGATGAAAGATAGTAAAAGAAAGGGTATTATTTCAGAGTTTTATAACTCATTGACACTATCTTCAAGTGAAAATTCACTGAAAAGATTAAACTACTGGAAAGAAGATCTGCAAATTGAAATTTCAGAGGAACAATGGGAATTGGCTTGTACAGAAGCTCAAACCAAATCAATAAATGCACGCCTTAAATTGATACATTTCAAATGGTTAATGCGGATGTATGTTACACCGGAGGAGTTAAATAGATATAACAAAAATATACCAGATACATGCACAAAATGCATGGAAAGTAAAGGAACCCTATTTCATTGTTTATGGGAATGTAGATTAATAAGAATGTTTTGGGAAGAGGTGAGGGTAACAATTGAAAAAATAATCTCAAAACAAATCATATTGAATCCTAAACTGTTTTTGTTGGGTCTGTACCCAGAAAAGCATAATTTTAATAAAAGTGAAAGAACATTCATAGACCTCAGTTTGCTTAATGCCAAAAAATGTATTGCACTATTATGGAAAAAGACTCATAGACCAGATGTGACTCAGTGGTTAAGACAGATGTTAACAAACCTTCCATTAGAAAGAATAACATATATACTAAAATCAAAGGAAATTGTGTTTGAGAATATATGGAGACCTTTTATTGATTATGTAAAAAATTTAAACATAACTCTTGAAGAAGAAGGTGAATGATGTGTGTGGACCTTGTAAATTCCAAACTGGTGAACATAATATGTATACTTAATGTATTGGATTGTCTAGACTAAACAGAGGAGCATTGTTGAAGATTTGATTTTGTTGGTGGTTGTTGGTGTTTTTAGTGCATTTTTTTTTTTTTTGTAGTACTTTAGTGTTAGTGTTTGATTGTTTGTATCATGTTTGTTAAAAAAAAAAAAAGGTTCAATAAAGATATTGTGGAAAAAAAAAAAAAAAAACATGGGACAACTTACAGGGGTAAGAGAGGGCCCTCAACACGTAACAGAGTTTGAGGAATTTCCCTCAGAGCCTACACTCCATCAGGGCTCTTACAGGGTCTTTAAAGAGACCCCAGCTCAGGAAGTTTTTTTGACAGTTTTTTGTTTTAAAGTTTCATACACTATGTTCTTAATGTTTTTTATGTTCTTAATGTTCTTTCAGTTTCTGAGTAGCAAAAAAGAGGGCCACCACACTGTTATACTAAATAAGAAAATACAATGGAGAAAGAGGGTGTAACCAAAATAGCCTCATATAATGTAAAAGGGATCCTGAATCCAGTTAAAAGATCCAAGATTCTACGCAAAATGAAAAAAGACAAAGCAGAAATAATATTTTTACAAGAAACCCACCTAACAGACGTGGAGCACACTAAACTCAATAGACAAGGGTTTAAAATGATCTCTTCATCTTCATATAAGTCAGGGAGGAGGAGGGGAGTAGCGACATTGATATCAACCAAAATTACATTTGAAAAAAAATCAGAACACAAAGATAAAGAAGGGAGGTACAGTTTGGTAATTGGGCGGCTAGAGGGAGAAGCTATCACCCTGCTGAATGTATATGCACCACCAGGGGCTAAATGGAAATTTTATAAAAATGTATTCGACCAAATGATAACTAAAGCCCAAGGTTTAGTGATATGTGGTGGAGACTTCAATCTAAGACTGAATCCATACTGGGATGCAACAGGTAATTCTTCACATCAAAATAACACTCAAAATAGGAAAACTCGGTTGCTATTAAAAGAAATGGGAATCTGTGATGTATGGAGGGAATTCAACCCCAATGTAAAAGATTATACTTTTTATTCAACGCCACATTCATCTTACTCAAGGACTGATTACTTTTTTATGTTTAATAGAGACATTGGAAGAGTAAAAACATGTAAAATAGGACTGATGGATCTCTCTGACCACAGTCCGATCTATATGGACTTAAACATCCAAAAATACACAAATTGTAGAAGAGCTTGAAATGATGAGGCGATTTGATATATAAACCAAAGTTTATTTATCAGCTCTCCTAACAAGTCTCATCTAGTGCAGAGGTAGCAGAAGGAAAAAGAGACCGAATATCTCCGGCTCTCCGGCTCTCTGACTTTATACTTGCACATAACAAAAGACATGCATATCAAAGGCTGACATCCCTCATTATCTTAATCCCCCCATTGTCTTGGTACTTCCTCTCTTCGCCCTAGGGGGGTGAGGGTAGCTCCTCCGGTCTCCACCGCAGTGTCTGGGAACGTCTTTGTTCTTCACTTGGCGGTTGAGAGTCTTTGTCCTTTCAGAGGTGTGAAGTTGCCTTACATATGTAATCACCAAACATTCCCACATGCTTCAACATATGTAGGTTATGGAATATATGATTAATATAGCCCACAGCCCCCCCCCAAACGACTAAGAAAAGACAATAGAAAAATTCACAGTCTAAGATAATTACTATGACATACTAAGTGTTACATCTCTTGCCACAGAAGAAACTTTCCAGCAGCCATGCCCCTAAGAGAGTTCAGTGGTAATCATAACAGCATAGTAAAATCACAAGTCGGTCCTAAACTGTTACAGCACAATCAGTGAACAACTGTGGAGTAGTTTGCATCAGTCCCTGTGCTGTCTGGGTTTTAATCTTCTCCCAAAACTGCTGTGGGTTCGTTTAGGCGTCCTGCTGGGACCTTCTTGTAAGGAATCTGCAGCGTGGGAAGGAGAGTGGTTAATTGTTCCCTGCAGGGGGGCTGAGTCTTTTCTCTCGGGGGGTCTACCCCGCCAAGGTGCTCTCGCCAACTGTGCATGCTCGTCTTTCAACAAGAAGGCAGGTTTAAGTCTGTCAATGCTGACTGTTTCTTTTCTATCCCCAAAATCAAGCACAAAGTGTTTATCACCATGTTCCAGCACTCTGAATGGCCCATCGTATGCCGGGCGGAAAGTTGGTTTTAAAGCTTCATGCCTAACAAAAACGAACTCAGCGTCCTTTAAAGCTTGAAGGACAAAAACCCGTGGAAAGGAGTGATAAGCTGGACCGGGGAGAGAGTCCGGTCCGTTGCTGCCTAAAAACCTTGGGACTGGAAGATGCCCTGGCTCTGGATTCTCTGGTAAAAATTCACCTGGGAGCCTGAGAGGTTGTGCAAAAACTAATTCTGCCGGAGAGGCGTCTAGATCCTCTTTAGGCGCAGCACGCAACCCCAATAAAACCCAGGGAAGTTTATTTACCCAATTTGTATCCGTTAGTGAGGCTCTGAGGGCGGCTTTTAAAGACCTGTGAAAATGCTCGCATAACCCATTAGCCTGAGGGTGATAAGCGGTGGTGCGGTGAATTGTTGCCCCTAAGCTGCTGGACATGGCTGACCAAAGCTCTGAGACAAATTGAGGTCCTCTATCGGACGTGATGTCCAATGGGACGCCGAAACGTGCCACCCAGTTTGTCAAAAAAATGCGAGCGACTTCCTCTGCTGTGGTTGACGCTAGAGGGACTGCCTCTGGCCAGCGCGTGGTGCGGTCTATCATTGTTAACAGGTGTGTGAAACCTTGGGAGGAAGAGAGTGGCCCCACGAGGTCGACATGAACGTGGTCGAACCTTCTAGCAGGGATTGGAAAAGGCTCCAGAGGGGCTTTTGTGTGTTTGTGTATTTTGGCGCACTGACAAGAAATGCAAGTTTTTGCCCATTCTTTTACGTTTTTGCGCAGGCCTGGCCACACAAACTTTTCGGCGACCATTTTAACCGAGGCGCGCACACCTGGGTGCGCGAGGGAGTGAATTGAGTCGAAAATACGGCGGCGCCATGTAGCTGGTACTAACGGGCGAGGTCGGCCGGTTGAAATATCGCATATTAGGGGGGGCACGCCGTCGCGTAAACCCTTTTTCTCCAGCCTTAACCCTGTTGGTCCAGACAGGAGTGCGCGCACGTCCGCGTCACTGCTTTGTTCCTCTGCCATGGCTGCATAATCTATCCCTGCATGGATAGGTGCTGCGTATGTGTCCACGTTAGTGAAGAGTTCTGCGGCTGAGGCAGTATAATCTGTCTCCTCACGCTCTGGTGATGTCACAGCGCGAGAGAGGCAGTCTGCTACCACGTTAAGTTTGCCTGCCACATGTCGAATGTCTGTGGTGAACTCTGAAATCGCAGCTAGCTGTCTTTGTTGCCTGCCTGACAATGGTTCTGAAATTTTAGCCATAGCAAAGGTGAGCGGTTTGTGGTCTACAAAAGCCGTGAAACTCCGCCCTTCTAACCAGAACTGGAAGTGGCGGATAGATAAATGAAGCGCTAGCAGCTCCCTGTCAAAAGTGCTGTATTTACGCTCAGTTTGGTTTAGCAATTTGCTGAAGAATGCTAAAGGTTGCCAGATCCCACTGACATGTTGTTCTACAACTGCCTCTATAGCTAGGTCCGAAGCGTCTGTGGTTAGTGCAATGCGGGCCGAGGGATCGGGGTGAACTAACAATGTGGCGTTAGCTAGAGCGCTCTTTACTACCGCGAAGGCGCGTTCGCGCTCCGGGGTCCATTCGACCGCGTTGGAAGCTTTCTTTTTTTTGAGTGCGTCATATAGGGGCTGCATGAGCTGAGCTGCGTGGGGGAGGAAACTGTTGTAAAAATTAACCATTCCTAAAAATTCTTGCAGCGATTTGACCGTTTGTGGCCGTGGGAAGCTTTTTATCGCGTGAACTTTGTCTGGAAGTGGAACTGCCCCGTTCGGAGAGACTCTGTGTCCTAAAAAATCAATTTGTGACACACCGAATTTGCATTTGGCTGGATTGATTATTAACCCGTGCTCTTCTAGTCTCTGAAAAACCGTAGTGAGGTGCTGCTCGTGTTCTTCCTCAGACGAGCTGGCTACCAGCATGTCGTCGAGGTAGACGAAAACAAAAGAAAGGTCGCGTAATACCGCGTCCATCATCCGCTGAAAAGTTTGAGCGGCGCCTTTGAGGCCGAAAGGCATTCGCAGGAATTCAAAAAGGCCGAAAGGGGTTATTACCGCTGTTTTAGGAATGTCCTCTGCTCGAACTGGGACTTGATGATAACCGCGGACCAGGTCTATTTTTGAAAAAATGCGCGCACCCGCCAGATGCAGTGAAAAATCCTGAATGTGAGGAATTGGGTAGCGGTCATGCGCTGTCGCATTGTTTAATCTGCGGTAATCTCCGCACGGTCTCCAAGAACCGTCAGGTTCCGGAACCATGTGAAGTGGTGAGGCCCAAGGGCTCTTCGAGCGTCTAACAATGCCTAATTTTTCAAGGGTAGTAAACTCGTCCTGAGCTATGGTGAGTTTGGCCGCGTCTAAGCAGCGAGCTTTTGCAAATACGGGTGGGCCCGTTGTTTAGCCACAGTGGCTGAGAATTTGGGAATTGTGAGTGCTGGAAATTGGGTGAGGAGTTGCTCAAACTTACCTCTTGCCGTGGTGACGCTGGCCTGCACAGGTGGTGGAGAAACTCGGGCTGAGCAGGGAATAGAAGCAAAAGACAGTGCATTAACCAAGCGCCTATTCGCTATATCCACTAATAACCGATGTGCACACAAAAAATCTGCGCCTAACAAGTTAAACCTCACCGCCGCTACAACAAATGTCCATCTGTAGTTGCGGCCGTGGATGAGGAGGTGCAGGCTCTTTTCGCGGAAGGTGTCAATGTTGGAGCCGTTGGCTGCCACCGCTCCGTTGCCCCGGGTGCCCATGGCTCGATTTGCTTGGGAGGGCATGACGAAACTCAGCTGAGCTCCTGTGTCAATGAGGAACTGCTTGCCGGTGTGTCCATCCGTCACATATAACAGCTTACTCTTCTCGCCGAGAACCGCTGCCGTTAACGGCTTTCGGCTTTGGCGTTTTCCAGAAATCGTAAATTTGCAGGGGGGAACGCATTTGTGGGCCTTCTCGGCGAAGCGGTGGTGATAATAACAGACGTTGCTCCGTCCGTTACATTTTGGCCGTGTCGCTGTCACCGCGGGCTGGATCTGCTCCGTGGGTTGAGGCTCGCCGTGGCTCTGGGCATCAGCGTTCTGCAGATGTTGCTGTGGGTGTCTGTTCCCTGCAGGCGTTGACGAGCCGTTGAGCTTCGTTGGCGAGCACGCGGAAGTCCTGCTGGGTGCTGCATCTCATGTTGGCGAGTGTCCCTCTCATGTGTGGCGGCAGCGTGCTGAGGAATATGAATTGGAAGAGGAAGTTGTCGTTGTCCTCTTCTTTAAGCTGTAGCAAATCTTCCATGAGGGCTTTAGGTTTGCACCCTCTGTGGCCGTAGACCGCCAGGATCTTCTCGGCTCTCTCTTCAGCTGAAGGGACGTAATTTGCCACGATGGTTGCTTTAAGTGTTTCATATTTGTCTTGGGCCGGCGGCCGGCGGATCATGCTCCGCACACACCTCGAAGTGGCGGCGTCGAGTTTGGAGACAATATGGTAGAATTTTGTATCGTCAGCCGTGATGCCCGCCAGTGTAAACTGGGCTTCAGCCTGTTGAAACCACGAGGCGGGGTCTTCTTGCCAGAAGTCCGGCAGCTTGACAGCGACGGCATTCGTGTAGACCATCACTGCTGTGTCCGCAGGATGAGAGTGCCTTGCTTCAGCTCTCTCAGCGGTGCTGGTGCTCGGTTGAGCCCTCTCAATCCCTTCTGCTGGGGGGGAAAGTCGTCCATCTGTTCCCCTGTCTGCATGGGCGCTGTTGTCTGCCTGGGTCACCACAGATGAGTCAATCGCGGGGGAACGCCTCAGGACCATACTCGCGTCAGGGGTCACCAGTGTAGAAGAGCTTGAAATGATGATGACGCTCAAGATTAAAGAAATTAAAAATCAAATAAATGAGATCTACACAATAGAAATCCAGAAGAAACTTACATTTCTGAAACAAAAACACTATGAAGCAGGCAGTAAATCGGCAAAATTACTAGCCTATAAATTGAGGAAACAACAAACAGAAAGAGCAATCTACAAAATTAGAGACCCAGTATCAAAGGAAATAAAATTCAGAATTCAGGATATTCTTAAAAGCTTCGAGAATTACTGTAAGAACTTATACTCCCACAAAAAACATAAAAACACATCTGAGACATTCCTAAACACATTAAACCTTCCCCAACTTACGGAATCACAAAATAAAACACTACTGTCAGAAATACAACCTAAAGAATTGGAAAAAGCAATTATGAAACTTAAAGCTAACAAATCCCCAGGAGCAGATGGCTATACAGCAGAATGGTACAAAACCTTTAAACAGCAACTATCTCCTCTCCTCCTGAAAACATTTAACTATGTCCTCCACACAGGGGAAATCCCCCCTCCTGGAGAGAAGGGGTCATTGCAGTTATACCTAAACCTGAAAAGGATAAACTAGAATGCTCCAACTACAGACCAATCAGTGTATTAAATCAGGACTATAAGCTTTTTACCATTATCCTTGCCAAAAGGTTAGAAAACATACTGACAGACTTAATTCATTTAGACCAAACAGGTTTTATAAGACAAAGACAGACACAAGACAACATTCGACGCACTTTACACATAATTCATCATATAAAAAAATATAACTTAAATGCAGTCATATTGGGATTAGATGCTGAAAAAGCATTCGATTCGGTTGACTGGTCTTTCCTATATAGAATCTTATCCAGTTTCAATTTTCATAACAACTTCATTAGAACTATACAGGCATTATATAAAAAACCAACAGCTAAAATAAGGATTAGCGGTAATTTATCATCATCTTTTGAGCTGGAAAGAGGATGTCGTCAAGGCTGCCCCCTGTCTCCACTGCTCTTTGCAATCTTCATAGAACCTCTGAGCCAATGGATAAGACAAAATCAAGAAATTCAAGGTATTACACTTGGTCAGAAGGAACATAAAATAGCACTCTTTGCTGATGACATTTTAATATACCTAGGGCAGCCAGACACTTCTTTACCAGAACTAATCTCAGTTTTTTCAGACTATGGAGATTTATCGGGGTACAAATTAAACATGCATAAACATGCATTTTTCCGGTTCCGGTTCCGCCGGACCGGTGGCGCCACACTAGTAGGCTGCCCGTTGCAACAGCCTTTTTTTATCTTCCTTCTTCTTTCTACACCTTTCACTCTGTATATATATCACGGACGCACGGATCGCCCCAGGGGTCTCCCGGGTCGGCGGACGGAGCCACAGTTTGCAGCGGGAGACGTTACAGCGGGGAGGAGCTAGTGCTAGCTAGCACTTGGCCGCCGCCCGGTGCTAATGGGAAACTCGACATACCGGGAGCTGTAGTGAAAACGACGCAGGTGCCGGGCTGGAGTTTAGGCGGCGTGCAAGAAATATAAGACAGAATAATAAAGAGCGATGGCAAGAACCAAGCAGACCGCCCGTAAAATCTACTGGAGGAAGAAGCCCCCCCAGGAGACAGCTAGCCACCAGGGCTGCTCGGAGAGGTGCTCCGGCCACCGGCAGAGTGAAGAGGCCTCGCCGTCACAGGCCCGTGGCTCTGAGAGAGATCCGTCGCTACCAGAAATCCACGGAGCTGCTCATCCGTAAGCTGCCCGTCCAGCGCCTGGTGAGGGAGATCGCTCAGGACTTCAAGACCGTCCTGCGTTTCCTGAGCTTCGCCGTCATGGCTCTGCAGGAGACCAGCGAGGCCCACCTGGTGGTCTCTTCTTCGCTAAGGGGGTCACCATCATGCCCAAAGACTTCCAGCTGGCCCGCCGCATCCGCGGAGAGAGAGCTTAGACTTTCTGCTGCACATTCACCAACCAACCATAATGCTCTGCACTGTGTCTATATATATACATTTATAGTAATATGGACATATGTTTACTAGATGTTGTTTTTTCTTGCCTTCTGATTGTTGCTCTGAGTGTTGCTATCCCTGTGCTTTTGCAATCCTGGAATTTCCCCATTGTGGGACTAATAAAGGCTTATCTTATCTTATCTTATCTTATAAAACCCAAGTTTTAACATTCAACTATGACCCAAATCATTATTCACTAAGTGAACTCAAAACTAACTGGGAGTTGGAATCTATGAAATATCTGGGGGTCAATATCCCGAAACAACTCAACAAAATTATAACACTAAACTATGATCCACTGGTGACAAAAATAAAATCTGACCTAGCAAGATGGAATATGATACCATTCTTAGGTACTGCACAAAGAATTGAAGCAGTCAAAATGAATATACTTCCACGTCTTCTATACCTTTTCCAAACAATACCGGTAGAACCTCCCAAAAAAACATGGCAGGAGCTGGACAGAAGGATCTCAAGATTCATATGGCAGGGCAAGAGACCTAGAATCAGATATAGAACCTTACAGCTAAACAAAGACAAAGGTGGGCTCACGCTGCCAAATATCAGAGACTATTTTAAAGCCGCACAAATTAAAACTTTAATAGAGATATGTAACCCAGTCTACACTGCACAATGGAAGGAGATGGAATGCCAAATAACAAGTGACATCCCCCTACAGGCGATAATAGGGAACAATGCCTTACCTAAACTCTTGAATAACACTAACCCGTGGATAGAGACCCCGCTAAAAATTTGGTTTAAGATAGTCAGAGAGAATCAAGCTAAAGAGCCCTATCGACTTCTGCAATGGATTGCCTGTGATCAAGACTTTACCCCCAATAAAACAGACACTAGATTTAAAGAGTGGAAAGAGAAAGGGCTGATAAAATATTACGATTTTTTTAAGGGGCAAACTTTAAGAAGTTTTGAAGATTTGGAAAAACAAGGTCTAATAAATCAAGATCTTTACAGGTTCTTTCAGCTTAGACACCACATAAACAATATACTTAAAAAGAAGGATTTGGAAAGGGCCCAGTCAGGTGTTCTGAAGGTCTTCTTAATGGCATATAAAGGGATCCCAGGGATCAGATACATTTCTAAAATATACCAAGGTCTCCAAGACTTAAAAGGAGACAACACATCATATATAAAAGAGAGATGGGAAAAAGAGGGGAATTTCACTTTACAATTGGAAATATGGGAAAAGCTAAATAAACAGCAATGGAAAAGTACCTCATCCCTGCAGTGGAGAGAATTTGGATGGAAAAATTTGGTAAGATTTTTCAGAACACCTGCACAAAACAAATTTACCCATAAGGGGTTGAACTGTTGGCGCTTGTGTGGTGAAAAGACTGCAAATCATTTTCATGTGTTTTGGTCATGCCCAGTTATCCACCAATATTGGACCAATGTACAGACAATATTGGGGAAAATATTCAAAATAACAGTTCCCTTTTCTTTTGTAACTTTGTATTTGGGTTTACTACCGGACTCACTGGAAAGACAAGGAGATAAATACTTATTCATTGTTTTAATATTGGCAAGTAAAAAAGCCCTAACTAAAAAATGGATGCTGAAAGACTGTCCTACACCTAAAGATTGGATTAACGTGATTCAAGACATTTACTCGATGGAAAAGTTGACATTCGCACTGAGACAGGACATGGATGGGTTCATGAACTTTTGGCAACCCTGGATCGCATATGTGTCTTCCATTAGATCTAATCTTTGACAAATACCATTTCAATAATGGTCCCGCACTTTGTTCCAATGCTACTCAGATGCTCTTTTTTTTTTCCCCACAATATCTTTATTGAACCTTTTTTTTTTTTTTAACAAACATGATACAAACAATCAAACACTAACACTAAAGTACTACAAAAAAAAAAAAAAAAAAAAAGATGCACTAAAAACACCAACAACCACCAGCAAAATCAAATCTTCATCAATGCTCCTCTGTTTAGTCTAGACAATCCAATACATAAGTATACATATTATGTTCACCAGTTTGGAATTTACAAGGTCCACACACATCATTCACCTTCTTCTTCAAAAGTTATGTTTAAATTTTTTACATAATCAATAAAAGGTCTCCATATATTCTCAAACACAATTTCCTTTGATTTCAGTATATATGTTATTCTTTCTAATGGAAGGTTTGTTAACATCTGTCTTAACCACTGAGTCACATCTGGTCTATGAGTCTTTTTCCATAATAGTGCAATACATTTTTTGGCATTAAGCAAACTGAGGTCTATGAATGTTCTTTCACTTTTATTAAAATTATGCTTTTCTGGGTACAGACCCAACAAAAACAATTTAGGATTCAATATGATTTGTTTTGAGATTATTTTTTCAATTGTTACCCTCACCTCTTCCCAAAACATTCTTATTAATCTACATTCCCATACACAATGAAATAGGGTTCCTTTACTTTCCATGCATTTTGTGCATGTATCTGGTATATTTTTGTTATATTTATTTAACTCCTCCGGTGTAACATACATCCGCATTAACCATTTGAAATGTATCAATTTAAGGCGTACATTTATTGATTTGGTTTGAGCTTCTGTACAAGCCAATTCCCATTGTTCCTCTGAAATTTCAGTTTGCAGATCTTCTTTCCAGTAGTTTAATCTTTTCAGTGAATTTTCACTTGAAGATAGTGTCAATGAGTTATAAAACTCTGAAATAATACCCTTTCTTTTACTATCTTTCATCATCATTTTTTCCAAGGATGAATAAATAGGTCGAGTGAGAGCTTTATTTTGATTTGATCGAATAAAGTTTCTAAGTTGAAGATATTTAAAAAAATGTGTTCTATTGAGATTAAATTTGATCCTCAGCTCTTCAAAAGACATTATGTTATCTGCACATGGCAAATATAAATCCTGAATCTTTTGTATCCCTTTTAAATTCCATACTTTAAATACAGCGTCCGCTCTCCCTGGTTTAAAATATTGATTACCCCATATTGGACTAAATTGTGACAATAACTGTGGTTCTTTTAAATAGTTTTTAGCTTCACACCATATTTTGATCATATGCTTTACAAATGGATTTTTAACTTGTTTTTGTAATTTTTTTGCCGAATCTGAGTATATGAATATGGGAAGAGGTAAAGGTAAATTGTATGATTCCATTTCAGTCCAGTGAGGGAGATCATTTGATGAAAAATAATATGTCATAGACCTCAGTTGTGCCGACCAATAATACAACATAAAATTTGGACATTTCAGACCTCCACGATCAAATGGTAAATATAATAAAGACAGACGTAATCTAGCCCTCCTGTTGTTCCATATAAATTCCACTAACTTTTTTTTTATTAGTAGTAGTAGATTAGTTTATTTGACAGGGACAGTGCAATAAACATAGACAATTAATCAAAGACAATCAATCTGATGTGTTGCACATAGAGTGTATAGCTATTAGCTAATTTGCAACTCTTGTCCCTGGATGGGCCTGATGTCCCTGATTTATTCTTGAGAATAAATCTAAAGGTGGTGATAAGGGAGTGTATTGAAATAAATAAAGTATTTTAGGTAAAATATTACTTTTAAGTATATTGATTCTCCCGATCATCGACATTGGTAGTGACATCCATCTCTGAGTTAACTCATTGATATCTGACATTAAGGCTTCATAGTTGACACTGGCGACTGATTCTAGCTTAGGCACAATTTGGATTCCTAAATATTTAAACTGATTTACAACATTGAATTGATTTACCTCAGGGGCTGGGTAATTTCACTGGGTCTCATTTAGCATTAATATTGAAGATTTAGTTTTATTTATTTTATATCCTGATATTTCCCCAAAATTCTTTATTAAATTCAACAAGGTTGGAATTGATTTTTTTAGATTCGACATAAACAAAATTATGTCATCGGCGTACAGGGAGATTTTATGTTCTGTTGGTCCAACTTTAATTCCATATATTTGTGAATGTAAACGTATCGCTATCGCTAAAGGTTCAATTGCCATAGTAAACAGTAAAGGTGAAAGTGGACAGCCTTGTCAACATCCTCTATTGATTTTTATTGGTTTTGAAATATTGTTATTTGTTAGGATTTCTGCTGTAGCATTATTGTATATTATTTGAACCCATTTTATGAAATTATTTCCAAGTCCAAACCTTTGTAGGACTTCAAAAAGAAAGGGCCATTCAACTCTATCAAAGGCCTTTTCGGCGTCCAGTGATAGGAGAGCTGTATCCGGTGCTTCTTTATTAAAATAAATAATATTAAATAGTCTTCTTACATTATGGAAGCCTTGTCTTCCCTTTATAAAGCCATTCTGATCTCGATTAATAATATTTGGTAAAATTTCTTGTATTCGTCTTGCTAAAATTTTACAGATTATCTTAAGGTCGGCGTTTAATAGGCTTATTGGTCTCATATTTTCACATTTATTAGAGGGCTTACCTGGTTTTGGCAGCAGTATAATTAAGGCATTATTTATGTATGATGGTAAATTATTATTTTGAAATGCTTCTAAAACCATTTCCAAAAAAGGTTTTATTAATTTATTCTTAAATTTTTTATAAAGGTCAACTGGAAGACCATCTGGTCCTGCACTTTTTCCTGATTTCATATTATCAATGGCTAGCCCAACTTCTTCTTGACTAATTTTAGACTCCAATATCTCCCTGTTTTCATTTGGAATACACGGTATAGATAGTTCGTTCAAAAACCCATTTAGTTTTGTTAAATCAAATTCATTTTTGGTATCATATAATTTTTCATAGTAATCTCTAAAGGCTCTGTTAATTTCTAAAGGATCTATAACTACCTGTCCGTTACTTATAATACTAGTAATTGGTGTTTTAATTTCTAATTGTTTAATCTGCCATGCCAATAATTTTCCTGATTTTTCACCTTGTTCATAAAAAGATTGTTTCAATCTTAGAAGACTCAAGGCAGCTCTATTCGCTGATTTTTTGTCGTATTCAGCTCTCAAAATCAGTAATTCATTCTCCAACCTTGGATCACTTCCTGCATACACTTTTTCCTGAAGACTTTTCATTTTATGTTCCAATTTAGCTCTCTCCTCTCGAGTCTTCTTAGATTTTGATCCTGTATAACTAATAATATGTCCCCTAATAAAAGCTTTGAAAGCCTCCCACTTTACACATGCTGATGTTTGTGTAGTATTGATGTCAAAGTACTCGTCTATCTGTTTTTCTATATACTTGACAAATTCCTCATCCTGAAGCCATTTATGCTGAAATTGCCATCTACCTGATTCCTTTGTCAATTTTTTATCTACATATATTAGACAACAGGGTGCATGATCAGAGATCACGATGTTATCATAAAAGCAGTTTTGAATCTTGGATCTTAATTCTGTGGAAATCAAAAAATAATCAATACGTGAGAATGTCTTGTAGGTACTGGAATAACAAGAATAGGCTTTAACTTGTGGTTTCATTTCTCTCCATATATCTAACAATCTCAATTCTTTCATAAAATGATTAATAGTCATCCTACATCCATTGTGCGTACAATCCAGTCCTGTTGATCTATCTATACCTGGATTCAATGTACAATTAAAATCCCCTGCTATTATATGTTGCCCTGTAAGTGATGATAAAATAAGAAATAAATTAGCAAAGAACTTTTGGTCATCTATATTGGGACCATATAAGTTCACAAGATTTATATTTTCTAATAGCAAAGAACCTTGAATGATTACATATCTTCCAAGTTTGTCTCCAATTACATTTTTCACTTGAAAAGGGACTGATTTATGTATGAGAGTCATAACTCCCCTGGCCCGGGATGAGAATGATGAGGTGAAGACACTTCCTTGCCATCTACTCCTAATTCTTTTTATATCCTCCTCTATTAGATGAGTTTCTTGTAAAAACACAATTTTTGAACCCATGTCTTTTATTTTATTCATAACTTGTTTAAGTTTTTTTTAAATTTTGTAGACCTCTGCAATTCCATGAAGTTAAATTAAGATTAACACTTTGGTTTATGATCAATAGAGAGTTTGGGATTACCTTGCAGTGTAAACATGCTCATACAGAGAAGCAAAAACATGAGTGGTTGAACATTCATCCTACAAACTACACACAAACAAATTCCCCCTTCCCACACTTGTGGCAAACCCCCCAAAATCAAAAGAAAAATTCCGTCTCCCGATATAGCCATCGACCGCTCCACACCCACGGGGAACAGCCTAAGCCACTCCTTCTTCATCCTCCCAATCACCCTAACTCTACTGCTTTTAATGACGTAACAGTAACTCTCCTCTGTAGTTTTCCAACTTAACTCCAAAATTTTTAACAACTTTGTACATCATAGTTTTTTTTTGTTTGTTTTGTTTTTGTTTTTTTTAATATATAATACAATCTATATTTTGTAAACTTGCTATTTACTTCAAGTCAGTCAGATGCCTGTGCAAATGCTTAATTATTCTACCTTATATTTTGTTCATGCTTAGCTCCCACCAGTCTCTTCTTCTTCTTTGATCTTCTTGATGAACTCCTGCGCCTCCTCTGGGGTCTTGAAGATGTGGGTTCTGCCCTCATACGTGGTCAGCAGTCTCGCAGGATAGATTACACCATGACGAATCCCAAGGTTGCGCAGCTCCTTACGTATGGGATCAAACTGCTTCCTCAATTGTTGGATTCCTGTGGCCAAATCTGGGTAGAACCGCACCTGCTGATCCTGGTGTTTAATCTCTCCTTTAGCTCGTGCAGCGTTGAAGATCTTCATCCTGTCTCTGTTGCTAAGAAACTTCATAATTAAGGTCCTCGGCGGTCCCTTATCTCTCCGTGGGCCAATACGATGTGCTTTTTCCAGAACCACTGCTGATTGCAACTCCTCGCTGCCCAGCACCTCCGGAATCCACTTTTCCAGAAAGGAATATACGTCCCAACCTTCTGATTCCTCTGGAAGACCCACCAGCCTCAAGTTATTCTGTCTCGACCGAGATTCCAAATCCAAAATATTATCTTCTAGACATTTATTTTTTTTTTCCAAAGTGCGCACCTTTAATTGAAGACGGGTGACGTCATCTTCAGCACTAGCGAGACGGAGCTCCATCTGCGCCGTTCGTTCTACACAGTCACCCAATTCCTTTCTTATTCCTTCCAACGCTGTCATAATCCCATCAAATCTAGAGGAAAAGTCCGCTCTCATTGAACTCATGGCAGCCATCAGCGCATCTGTGCCGCGCCCCGCAGATATCGCACCGTTGCCAGCCTCCTCCGCCATATATGGAGTTTTGTTTGCTGCATCACAGACCTGAAAGTCCGTTAATTTGGACTGTTTCGGCGGCTCGCTTTTTCCTTTACCTGGTTTTCCAGCCTTAGGCTTCGCCGACATATCCTCGCCCAAACGCTGGGATACGTTCTGTCCCAAATGAGAGAGTTATTTGCCGATTTTTTTCTCCAGGAGCAGAGCAGAGTGAGACACGTCCGTCTTACGTGGCAGCCATAACCGGAAGTCCCTCAGATGCTCTTTTAGTTTTAATTACTTAATTTTCTGTTTGTTTGTTTTTTGCTGTTCTGTTTGTTTGTTTGTTTGTTTTTTAATTTTATTCTCTTTAATTTCACTTTTTCTTTCACTTTAAAAAAAAGGGGTGTTGTAATAATTATCTTACCAATGTTGTCAAATAGCAAAAAATAAGGGAACATGTGATGAAAATGTAAACAATGCAATGCTGTAATGACCTGTATACCCTTTACAAAAACTTAAATTAAAAAAAAAAAAAAAAGCTCATTCAGCAGCCTGGGACCACTAAATCGGGCTTTTGGTCCACTTCAACTGCTTAAGTGGTTGCGCCACCCAACTGTAGTCTTGGATAAATCGGCGGTAGAAGTTGGTGAAGCCCAGGAAGTGTTGGAGATCCTTCCTGGACTGGGTGGTCGGCCAGTCTACTAGCGCTTTGATTTTCACCGGATCGGCCTTTACCGTGCCTTCGGCGATGATGAACCCCAAAAATGAAGTAGAGTGAGTGGAAAATTCGCACTTCTCAGCTTTCACATAAAGGTGGTTCTCCAGCAACTGCTACAGGACAGATCAAACATGGACTATGTGCTCCTCCAGGGTGGAGGAAAAAATCAAAATATTGCCCAAATAAACAAACACAAACTGGTTCACCGTATCTTGTAGGACGTCATTAATTAACCGCTGGAAGACGGCAGGGGCGTTGGTCAGCCCGAATGGGATGACCAAATATTCAAAATGGCCCAGTGGTGTTTTAAAGGACGCAGTGTAGAGAGAGGAATGAGCAGGCGAAGCAGTGAGCTGGAGCAGAGCAGACTTATTAATCTCTCTCAACAAGAAGAATTAACCCAGGTCGCTGGCATCTCTCTTTTATACCATACAAACTTGCCTCGCGACCTGGGGGGTTCACATTACAATACATAGACTTAGAATAACAATTCCCTTTGTCACCCAGCCTGTCGGTGCATTATTATGCAATCTGGAGGAGAACGCATATTATCATGCAGCCTTATGGAGAAAACCACAGTCTGTCTTGCATATCCATTTAGCAGCTTTTAAGCGTCTCCTCCTGTGCCATTCAGTCTGAGTGGAGAATGCATTGTCTAGGCACCCCACCCCACCCCACCCCCAAAAACTCAGACTGGGCCTTAACCCTCATGTCCTGTGGGCTTCCTCCTACGTCCATAGCGGCTGTAATGGGGGGTCGCCGGCTCCAAGGCGCTGCTGTGCCGGTGGGGCGCTTCTGGAGGCGCGTCCGTCTGTGGGGGGACACTGGGGGGGGTAAACACATCTTCACCATGCCATTGTGACTGAGCTGACGAGTCATTTACCTGGGGAGTTCTCAGTAGGGGTCGTCCGAGCCGAGGAGCTCGGGCCAACACCACCTGCTCATCTGCTAATACGAAAGCGGGCTTAAGCCTGTCTATAGAGATCGTTCCTCTGAGTCTCCCCAAGTCTAACGCAAAATGTTTATCCCCAGGTTCCAACACTCTGAACGGGCTGTTGTAGGGCGGATGCAACGGGGTCTGGTGGGCATCGTGCCTGACAAACATGAACGATGTTTCCGTCAAGGTCTTTGGCACGAAAGCGCGTGGAAAACAGTGGTGGGCCGGGCCGGGTACCGTCCCTGCCTCTGGCTATGTAGTGAAGGTAGGGATAGATCGGTGTTCGGCGCGGGGTTGTCCAGCAAAAATTCTCTGGGGAGTCGCAGCGGCTGGGAAAAAAACAGCTCTGCTGGGGAGGCCACCAAATCCTCCTTTGGTGCTGAACGCAACCCTAATAGAACCCACGGCAACTGGTCCACCCAATTTGCATCCATAAGCGAAGCCCTGAGAGCTGCTTTAAGCGACCTATGGAAACGCTCACATAACCCATTGGCCTGGGGGTTGTATGCGGTCGTGGGATGAATTGTGACGCCCAGGCTCCGGGTCATGGTGGACCAGAGGTTAGAACCGAACTGTGGGCCCCGGTTGGACATGATATCCGAAGGGGCGCCGAAACGTGCCACCCATGCTGTCAAAAAAGCGCGTGCAACTTCTGCGGACCCGGTGGAAGCTAGTGCCACTGCCTCAGGCCAGCGCGTGGTGCGGCCCATCACAGTCAGAAAGTGCGTGAACCCCTGCAAGGCCCACGAGGTTCACATGAACATGATCGAACCGCTTAGCGGGGATATGGAATGGCTCCAAGGGGGCCTTTGTGTGCCTGTGCACTTTGGCTCATTGGCACACTATGCAGGCTGCAGCCCACTCTTTCACCTGTTTGCGCAGACTCGGCCAGACGAACTTTGCTCCCACCATTTTGACTGATGCACGCACTCCTGGGTGCACCAGGGAGTGAACCAACTCAAAAACGTGGCAGCGCCAAGCACGTGGGACCACCAGGTGTGGGTGGCCTGTGGAGACGTCACAGATTGGGGGGGGGGGCATCTTGCAGTACTCTGCTCTCCAGCCTTAACCCTGTTGGTCCAGACTGGAGCGCACAAATGTCCGCATCGCTGATCTGCTCGGCGGCCATGGCCATGTAATCTATCCCTACGTAGACTGGGGCCACTAATGCGTGCAAGAGGCAGTCTGCCATCATGTTCAGTTTACCGGCCACATGCTGAATTTTGGTCGTAAACTCCGAGATCGCGGCCAGCTGTCTCTGCTGCCAGGCCGACCATGGTTCCGAAACCTTGGCCATAGCGTACATTAGCGGCTTGTGCTGCACAAATGCAGTGAAGCTGCGCCCTTCCAGCCAGAACTGGAAGTGGCATATGGCCAGGTGGAGAGCCAGTAACTCCCTGTCAAACATGCTGTATTTACGCTCATTGTCGCACAAAGACCTGCTAAAAAGGCAAGCGGCTGCCAAGAACCGGCGACGCGCTGCTCCACGACGGCCCCAATGGCCACGTCCAATGCGTCAGTAGTGAGCGCTATCCGAGCCGCCGGGTCCAGGTGCGCCAGTAGTGCAGCGTTCGCTAGAGCTGTTTTGGCATCGGAAAACGCCTGCTCTCACTCAGGAGTCAAGTCGACTCTGTCCGCTGGTTTCCATTTCTTAAGTGCGGCGTACAATGGCTACATGAACTGGGCTGCGCGGGAGAGGAAACGATTGTAGAAGTTCACCATCCCCAAAAACTCCTGCAGCGCCCTGACTGTCTGAGGCCGGGGAAAATCTGCCACTACGCGCACTTTGTCCGGTAAGGGTATCACACCTTCCGGTGAGATGCAGTGGCCCAAAAAATTGATTACCGTAACCCCGAACTGGCACTTCTCTGGGTTGATTATTAACCTGTGCTCTTCCAAACTCTGGAAAACCGTCCTGAGGTGGTCTACGTGTTCGTCCTCGGACGCGCTGGCCACCACAATGTCATCCAGGTAGATGAACACAAACGGCAGATTGCACAGCACCACATCCATCATGCGTTGGAATGTCTGCGCCGCACCTTTTCACCCGAAAGGCATGTGAAAGAACTCAAAAAGACCAAATGGGGTTATTACTGCCGTTTTGGGTATGTCTTCCACATGCACCGGGACCTGGTAGTAACCCCGGACCAGGTCCACCTTGGAAAAAATGCGTGCCCCGGTGAGGTGGACGGAAAAATCCTGAATATGGGGGTTTGGGTAGTGATCGTGCACTGTGGCATTATTTAATCTGTGGAAATCTCTGCATGGTCACCACGATCCCTCGGCTTTAGGTACCATATGTAGCGGGGATGCCCATGGGCTGTTTGAGCACCTGATGATGCCTAACCTTTCCAACTTGGCAAACTCCTCGTGCACACTGGCCAGTTTAGCTGCATCCAGGTGCCGAGGCCATACGAAAATGGGCGGCCCCGTGGTGGTAATGAAGTGCTCCACCCCATGTTTAGTGACGGCCGCCGAAAATGTCGGAACCATGAGTACTGGGAACTGAGTGAGTAGTGTGTGAAACTTACCCCCTGGAGCTGTGACGTTGGCTAGTGTTGTGGACCCGGCTCCTCTAGCTGTACAGGGCAGAGAATCAAAAGACATTGCGTTAATCAGGCGTCTGTTAGCCACATCAACTAATAGTCCGTGTGCACACAAAAAATCTGTGCCCAAAATGGGGAAGTTACATGCCACTATGATGAATGTCCATTGGTATGTACGGCCGTGCAAGGATATAGTCAGTGTCCTCTCACCAAACATTTTAATGTCTGGGCCGTTTGCGGCGGCCAGCTCAGGGCCACTACTTCCCGCCAGCCAGTCTGCGTAGGACAGCAGGATGAGGCTCTTTTGGGAGCCGGAGTCCACGAGGAACCGTCTCCCCAAGCGTGAGTCTGTCACATAGAGCAGCTTGTTTGTGTCACCGGCGGTCGCAGCTGCTACCGACTGCCGGCCCTGGCATTTCCCGAGTGCTTGAACTGGCACGGTGGCACGCATCGGCATTCATCTTCTCCATAGCGGCGGTGATAGAAGGAGAGCGTGTCCCTCCGGTGCTTCTTAGCCTCTGCTGCGGCCACCGTCGCTGGCTCCTTGCCCCCGCTGGCTGTCTCGCTGGGTTCCGACGCTGGTGCGTTCACAGTGAAGGTTCTGGTCACCAGGATAATCCGATCTGCCTCTTGTGCCAGTGCCCGGTAGTTGCACGTGGCCAGCAGCAGCAAATTGGCAAGGACCACTCTGGCCGCTGTCGGGAGGTTCCGGAGGAAAAGGTGGGCAAAGAGGAAATGCCCATCATCTGTGCCCATCAATGCCAACATTTTCTCCATTAATTTGACCACCGACCCGTCTCCCAACTCGGACTGCGTCAGGAGCCTTTCCGCTCTCTCGCCGTCCGAAAGCATGTAGCACCGGGCCAGCGCGGTCTTGAGAGCGTCATATTTGTCGTGGGCTGGGGGCTGTTGGAGCAGGCTCGCCACCTGCTGTGTTGTGCGTGCGTCCAGCGCTGCAGCCACATAGTAGTATTTGGTGTCATCCGCCGTCACTTCACGGAGCACGAACTGGGCCTCGGTGTGGAGGAACCAAGACTTCGGGCCGTGTAGCCAAAAGTCTGGGAGCTTGACCGAAACGGCGCATGTGGTGCTGGTGTCTGCAGTCCGGGTCATCTCCGGGGTGTTTGCGTCGAGTTCCATTATGCGTCAAAGGTCACCAGTGTAGAGAGAGGAATGAGCAGGCGAAGCAGTGAGCTGGAGCAGAGCAGACTTTATTAATCTCTATCTCTATCACAGTCAACAAGAAGAATTAACCCAGGTCGCTGGCATCTCTCTTTAATACCATACAAACGTGCCTCGTGACCTGGGGGGTTCACATTACAATACATAGACTTACAATAACAATTCCCTTTGTCACCCAGCCTGTTGGCACATTATTATGCAATCCGGAGGAGAACACACATTATCATGCAGCCTTATGGAGAAAACCACAGTCTGTCTTGCATATCCATTTAACAGCTTTTAAGCGCCTCCTCCTGTGCCATTCAGTCTGAGTGGAGAATGCATTATCTAGGTCCCCCACAGCAGCTCCTCTGTTTAGTGCTGCGTCATTAGTCACTATTTGGTGTCGCACATGCACTTCAGTTCTGCCTGTCTTGTCCAAGAGTCAAGCACTGTAAGTTTGTCTGGCTTTATTGCTTGTGTTTGTTTTTGTTTCGGCTTCCGAGCCACTTATTATTAATAAATTATGTACACTGCTCGCTATGCGTTGGAGTCCTGTTCTCTGCCCCGAAGGGTTCAACATGACAGAAACTGCAACAAAGCTCCAACAAAGCCAGGCTAAGTAACGGCTAGCTATGCTAACAACACCGTGTTAGTGGATCTACGCTATCTGAACAGTCTCAACAGCCATGGCTGGATTTCAAGCACAGGTATGCATCTGGACAGTTTGAGACCCAGCAAGAATTAAACCGACTGGCTGCCAGATACGTCATTACAGACTGAAGACGTCATATCAACAGTCATTTTCCATCAGACAGTTGAGACTGTGATCCACTGAAGTTAAAACACATTTACTTACTACCTGTATAAAGATTATTCAAAAATGGTTTTTGATCTCCAAAATGAATTTGAGGGACTGGATCATGTCCCTGTCACAGCAGACATTTGGACTGTGGATAATGGACATTTTCTTTGGATCACTGCACACTGGATTAAATCCATATCATTAAAGGTAAGATAAACATGGACAGCTTTATGCAGTGTTGCCAACTCTCACTCCAAAATGAGGAAATTACTGGCAATATCATGTTGATTTTCTTCAGATTTTCCACAATAAGAGCACTCAACGCAGGATAAAGCAGGCTGAAAATGTTTTAAAAGCTCTGTCTGAAGGCCTGACATTAATCATATTATCTTGCTATGTGTGCATGATGATTTAAGTATGTATTTAAAAGTAACATAAAAGTTAGTTTAACAAGTAACTAGTTACTTTAATCATGCAGTAATTGATAAAGTAACTCAATTACTTTTGAAAAAAAGTAGCTAGTGAATGTAATTAGTTACTATTTTTTAGTAACTTGCCCAACATTGCTGACAACTGAATAACTGACCATGTCATTGTAACACGGCCCTGGTGTTGATGCATGGTCTGCAGAAATAAAAATAATAAACAAAAACACTTTTTAAACTGATCAGATGTAACTGACATGTCACAGACTGTTTTTAACAACATTTTTTTCAAGCACACAACAGCCTGTTCTACAAAAAGCAGAAAAACCTTTGCTGGGGCCATGCAGGGCGGGTTCCACTGGATGTGTTTGGGTTCGCCATACTACAGCTGAGTATGGGAGCTAAACAGAATACAGAAAAAGGATGTGGTCAGAAATCTGAGTACATCCTTGCTAGGGTTACCTGCTAATATAGCATTGGACTTGCTCAAAGGAGTTGACACCATCGACATAGAGCCTGTAAAAGATTTCTGTATCTCACATTTTATACTGCAGGTGTGGTTCTAGGATCAGAGCTTTGGGGGTACTTAGCACCCAATGAGCTGCAACACACACACACACACACACACACAAACACACACACACGTTATTTTGCTAGAGTTATCTTTTATACATCTCCTTCCTAGCTTCTACTTAGTGAACATGGTACCTGATGATACTGTAACGTCGGGGCCATTTTAAGGGGGCCAGGGATTTCCCAGCATGCTTTGCCAGTTTGAAACGTTACTGTGTGTGTTAAATGTGTTATTTCTGAGTTATACTGCTGTGTCATTATAACTGCATTATAATGACCCAGCAGTGTTTAGCAGGATTAGGGCAAGATGTATCATGTGTGTGTAACCATGATTCAAACAGGGGTCTGGGGGAATGACCTCCACTCCTCTGTGTGCTCAGAAGCAGGTTGGGGGTCGGGGTGTGTGAAAAATAAATCTGGTTGATCACAGCCATCTGCTCCATTGTCTTTGTGTGAACCCTGCAAACGTCACATTGGTGTCAGGAGTGGGCTATGGAGCAAGATGAGGATCCAGGCGGAGGTACAGTGGCCGGAGCGATTCATCGCTCAGCCGGGAACGGAGTGTAGAGCTGAGACGCCGGCCCCTGGAGAGCTTCGCCGCGATGGACAGAGCAGAGCAAACCAGCCCGTTTCCCGCCCTTTTCAGGGCAGGACGGGCTGGCGATTCCAGAGCCACTGGGAGCGGCAATCGACCGGGAGATGACAGTCTCATCCATCCAGCAGCGGGCCAAGATTCCCCGCTACAACGGCGAGAACCTGTTGGATGACCGCCTGGCCCAGGTCGAGTTGGCTGCCGCGCTGATCATCAGAGGAAACCACCGTGCTGAGAGCGAGTGGAGGAGGAGCTACGGCAGATCACAGCAGCGCGTGCACGAAGGAAACAGCCGTGGCGACGCGAGGAAGGACGGCTTCCGCTGCACAGAGCCAGGGTACATGGCATGGTACTGCCCCGCACACAGCGCACGACAAACTGGCCCCTCGCCAACGTTAAATTAGAGCAAGGTGGCATGGACGGGGAAAAAGCCGCCTCCTGCAGATGCTTCCCCCGGCAGATGACGTCACAGAGGCCTTTGGAGCGCAGCAGCAGTGGAGCGAGCAGGACAGATCCGGTCTTTTCTCGGGATCGGCAGGGGCTGGGCGCCTGGACGCGGGCCAGCGGCCGACTGGGAGGTCCTGGCAGCGGTGGGAGTCATGGGACTCCCGCTGCCAGAGGAGGAACTGTGCGTGTCCTACCGCCACCCGATGCTTTTCCTTTCGGTGACGTCACAGAGGCCCTCGGCGCAGGAGCGACGCAGCGGAGCGAGCAGGACGAAGATGCGGCCACTTTCCAGGCGCGGCAAGGGCTGGACGCATGGACGCGGGCCAGCGGCCGCCTGGGAGAACTGGCAGCGGTGGGAGTCGGCCGGAGCGGGCCTGGGACTCCCGCTGCCAGGGAAGGGACTGTGCGTGGTCCTACAGAGGCTGTCAGATGTGTCCATCCGCCCGCTGATGGCCAAACCGGAACCCTACCCCAACCAGATACTCTGACCGAGACTCAGATGGCCCGTGCATGCCGCCCCGGCACCGGGCTGACTCGCGTTGGATTTCTGAAAGTGGACTTTGAATTTTCTGGGGACAGAAACCAGTCCAGGGGGGGGCAGTGTAACGTTGGGGCCATTTTAAGGGGGCCAGGGATTTCCCAGCATGCTTTGCCAGTTTGAAACGTTACTGTGTGTGTTAAATGTGTTATTTCTGAGTTATACTGCTGTGTCATTATAACTGCATTATAATGACCCAGCAGTGTTTAGCAGGATTAGGGCAAGATGTATCATGTGTGTGTAACCATGATTCAAACAGGGGTCTGGGGGAATGACCTCCACTCCTCTGTGTGCTCAGAAGCAGGTTGGGGGTCGGGGTGTGTGAAAAATAAATCAGGTTGATCACAGCCATCTGCTCCATTGTCTTTGTGTGAACCCTGCAAACGTCACAATACATTAAAACAGTGACAGCTTGGATCTAAAGGTGAATATCGAAGATTTTCATGAAAAAGTTTTAAAAAAAATAATACATCAACAAAGTGTTTAGACATGTGCACATTGTAAGTCTTAATGTTCTTCTAAAAATTATTATATTGATGAAAAAAATATTTTGTAATTTTTGGCGGACTGACAATGATATAAATATTTACATCCAGCAGCTGGAGTAAGACAAACAAGGAAGTCCAGTGAGGGTGTCACAGCCAGTAGCATTGCTAGCTTGATGTTATGTGCCACTTCTCATTTTGGGTTGTTGGGTTGCCAGGTAGTGACTTATTTAGCTAAATACCTGAGTCTCAAGGCAAATGTCAGTTTCCCAATCATTCTCAAGTATAGCATGACAAAGGAGCAAGATAAATATGGGTTCTGCTTTTGATGGCTAATGTCTGCTGAAGAGTTGCAAATGGCTGAAAAGTCACGCAGAGGTGACCTTTTTTCTTCTGACAGCAAAGCTAACCAGTGCTAGCTATGATGCTAACTAGCTCATTCATTCTGCTGCTAATCTGGTGGTTAGGGGCGCGGGGGGGGGCAGGTTAAAGTCTATGTAACCAACTAAATTTTATTTCTGAGAAGTTCACATTATAATTATGAGTGTATAATAATATCAGCCAATATATGGTTTGGAATAGAGCCCACTAACTGCTTCTTACCAAGCTGACATGTATGACAGGTTCATTATATGATCAACATTTCTTAACCAACAGGACGCAGAGAGTAAGGGTCAATGGTACATTGTCTGACCTAAAGTGCTCTTCTACTGGCTCTCCTCAGGGGTGTGTGTTGTCACCACTACTCTTCATCCTATACACAAACATGTGTCGGAGCAGACATGACAACAGACACATTATAAAGTATGCTGATGACTCAGTTATTGTCAGTCTCCTCCAGGATGGTGAGAGTGGCCACGGCCCAGTAGTTGATGATTTTGTTCACTGGTGTGAGGATTCCTACCTGCAGCTGAATACAACAAAAACTAAAGATATGATTATTGACTTTAGGAGGAAAAATCCCAGGCACAAAGTCACCATACTAAAAGGCCAGACCACCGAATGTGTACAATCGTACAAATATCTTGGGACGATTATTGATAGTAATTTAAACTTTGAAGTGAACTGTGAAAGGGTGTGCAAAAAGGGTCAGCAACATTTGCATTGCTTGAGAAAACTTGCACGCTTCCAAGTTGACCGAACCATAATGACAATGTTTTATCGGGCTTTTATTGAATCTGTTTTATCCTTTTCTTTAGTGTCATGGTTTGGTCAGATAAAACTGAAACAGAGGAAATCCTTGGATCAGGTAGTTAGATGGTCCAGTCGTTTGCTTGGTGAGCCACAGCTGAGCCTGACATCCCTGTACACCAGACAAGTACAGAGGATGGCTACCTCCATTTTAAATGATCACTCCCACCCTTTGCACTGCCACTTTCAGCTTCTTCCCTCAAGAAGGAGGTTTGCTGTCCCAAAAAGTAGAACCCAGCGCTACAAAAACAGCTTTGTCCCTGCTGCTGTCAAAGAGTTGAACAAGCTGTAAAAATATATTGTACATAATTTAGGTATCTATTTATTAACTTCATTTTATATTTACTTATTTTTGTAGGATGTCACTTGGGTTCTAAATATTTTATTGGGTTTTAGACCTTTGAGTTTTTTTAACCTCTTTGACTAGTTTTTAACTTTTAATATGACCCTTCCCTCTTACCTCTGGTTTCTCCCTCATCTCTTTGTCTTTTTATACCCTGATTGATGGAGCCTTGAGTATTTTTTATCATGTTTATAGCCAGCTTCATGTGTGCCTGTGTTTGTGTCTATGTTGAATGTAATTAGTGGCTTGTAAATATGGATGTCACGAGACTGCAAAACAAATCTACCTACGGGTACGAATAAAGTAACCTGAACCTGAACCTGAACATTTGCATCTATGAATGTAACAGCACATACTAATTATGTAGCAGTCATGTTTTACATATTTTTTTTAATTATCAGCTTTGATGTGCAACTGCTCAGTCTAATAATTTGGTGTACAGTGAAAAAAGTTTGTTATTTATTGTTGTTACAGATTAAGATAATAATGTAAAAACTTTATTGATCACCATGGTGGAAATTGAGGTTAAAAATAGTTTAAGATAAGATAAGATAAGATAAGATAAGCCTTTATTAGTCCCACAACGGGGAAATTCCAGGATTGCAACAGCACAGGGATAGCAACACTCAGAGCAACAATCAGAAGGCAAGAAAAAAAAAACAAGCAAGCAAGAGCAGCTAATAAACATATGTACGTATTACTATAAAATATATATATATACACACACACACAGACACACAGTGCAGAGCATTGTAGCTGGATGGAATAAATATATGAATATATGAACACACAGTGCAGAGCATTGTAGCTAGATGGAATAAATATGTAAATATATAAACACCCACAGTACGGAGCATTGCAGCTAGGTGGAATAAATATGCAAGTATATAAACACACACAGTGCGGAGCAATGTAGCTAGATGGAATAACATGTAGATATATAAATATATAAACACCCACAGTACGGAGCATTGCAGCTAGACGGAACAAATATGCAAATATATAAACACACACAGTGCAGAGCATTGCCGCTAGATGGAATGAAACAGCATAACCGTCTACCCAGCTATCCTGCATGGTATGATTATGTGCCCATACACACTCTCACCCTCCATAGCGACCGGCATGCTCCTAGTTGTATGCCGGAGAGGACCACTGTGTAAGTCTATTGCATCTTCTGCATTCAAAAAACTATTAGTTTGTTACGTCTTTTTTGCTATCTCTGCGAGCAGCCCTGCTTAGGTTGTACAGTCTGACAGCCGTTGGTAGGAAGGACCTACGAAACCTCTCGGTTGTGCACCTGGGATGATGTAGTCTGCTGCTAAATGAGCTCCTCAGTGCATTCAGTATGTCCTGCATAGGGTGGAACTCGGACTCCAGCAGAGATGACAGTTTAGCCACCGTCCTTCTCTCTCCTATCTCCTCCATCGGATCAAGGCGCTGCCCCAGGACAGAGCTAGCTTTCTTAATCAGTTTGTTCAGTCTCTTCCTATCGGCTGCAGTAATGCCACTGCCCCAGCAGACCACTCCAAAAGTGATGGCTGATGCCACCACCGTGTCATAGAATGACTTCAGCAGCGCCCCTTGTACACCAAAAGACCTGAGTCTCCTCAGCAGGAACAGCCTGCGCTGTCCCTTCTTGTAGAGTGCATCAGTATTGTGTGACCAGTCTAGTTTATTGTTCAGATGAATACCCAGGTACTTATAGGATGTCACCATCTCGATGTCTGTTCCCTGTATATTTACTGGTACTGTGAGGGGCTGCCCATGCCTGCGGCAGTCCACCACCAGCTCCTTAGTTTTCCTCGCGTTGATCTGGAGGCAGTTCCGATGGCACCAGTCCACGAAGTCCTGGATAAGCCCTCTGTACTCAGCTTCATCTCCATTGGAGATGAGGCCAACGATCGCAGAGTCATCAGAGAACTTCTGTAGATGGCAGTGTGTTGTGTTGTGTGAGAAGTCCGCAGTATAAAGAGTGAACAGGAAGGGAGCCAGCACCGTTCCCTGGGGGGCCCCCGTGCTACTGATGATCGTGTCGGACACACAGTCCCGGGTTCTCACAAACTGAGGCCGGTTCGTGAGGTAGTCCAGGATCCATGATGACAGGTGCTGGTCCACCCCTGCGCGCAGCAGCTTGTCCTTCAGGATCATCGGTTGGATGGTGTTGAAAGCACTGGAGAAGTCAAAGAACATGATCCTCACCATATTCCCGGGCTTCTCCAGGTGGGACAGAGAACGGTGAAGGAGGAAGATCACCGCATCCTCCACCCCAATGCCATGCTGGTAGGCGAACTGGAGTGGATCCATCGCTGGTTCCACCAGGGGGCGGAGGTGAGCAAGGAGCAGTCTCTCCAGGGTCTTCATCAAGTGGGACGTCAAGGCCACCGGTCTGTAGCTGTTCAGGTCTTTGGGGTGGGAAGTTTTTGGTACAGGTACCACACAAGATGTTTTCCACAGCTGTGGTACCCTCCCCAGTTTCAGGCTCATGTTGAAGATATACGTCACAATCCCACACAGCTGGTCTGCACAGGACTTGAGGAGCTTTGCGCTGATGCCGTCCGGTCCCGGCGCCTTCCTCGCCTTGATCTTCCTCAGCTCCGTCCTCACCTGGGTCCTGGTCAGGGTCAGGATGGGGGGCTGTGTGTTGGGAGTGGGGGGGTGTTGGTAGAGTGGGGAGTGGGCAGCAGGACTTGATTTCTTTAGAGGCAGCAGTGGTTGTTGTGCAGTCAGGGGGGAGGGCGGTTGGTCAAATCTATTGAAAAACAGATTCAGGTTGTTCGCCCACTCCCTGCCCCCTGTGGCCTGGGGGGAGGTATTCTGGAGCCCCGAGATGGTTTTGAGGTTTCTCCAGACCCCGCTGATGTCGCTCTGTTGCAGCTTGTCCTCCATCTTCTTCCTGAAGCTGTCCTTGCCTTCTCTGATCTTTCTCCTCAGCTCCCTCTGTACGGACTTCAGCATCTCCCTGTTCCCTGACCTGAAGATCCTCTTCTTCTCTCTCAGAAGTGTTTTAATCTCAGGGTTGATCCAGGGTTTGTTGTTTGAGTGACGCCGTATGGTCTTGGTGGGAACGGATTTGTCCACACAGAAGCTGAGGTAGCCCGTGAAGGTGTGAATGAGGCCATCGATGTCCTCACCATGTGGATCGCAGAGCTGCTTCCAGGCGGTGGCTTCAAAACAGCCCTTTAGGGTGTCCATTGTCTCCTCAGACCATAACTCCACAGTGTGCATGGCCGGAGGTTGTCTGTGCACTAGGGGTTTGTACACCGGCCGGAGATGAACCAAGTTGTGATCCGATCTCCCGAGTGGGGGTAGTTGTGATGAGGTGTACGCCTCCTTAGTGTTTGCGTAGAATAAATCCAGTGTTTTATTGTCTCTAGTGTGGCATGTGACATACTGGGTGAACGTGGGTAGAATGGGAGACAGTGAAACATGGTTGAAATCGCCTGAGATGAGGAGAAGAGCATCTGGGTGTTCTGTCTGCAGCCTGCTGGTTACTGAATGGATGACGTCACGTGCTGTCCCAGCGTTCGCCGTCGGATTTGCATAAACAACAATGCAGATCACGTGTGAGTGTTCTCTGCACCCTGACTCACCACTCCAGCGGCCCACCCACGCACTGAACCCCTGCGCACGCACCGGGGAGTGCGTGCGCAGGGGTATACTTATATACTTTAAGTTCTAATAGTAGAATAAACAGGTCTTAATTTATTTTTTTACTAACTAATGTTACTGCACAGCATTAGCCATAAGATTTCTTGAGTCCCTGAAGTAGCAATAATTATGTATGTAGAAATTTATGTCAGATTTTTGACTATTCAAGTAATAAATTATAACATTTTTTCACCCTCTGTAAGGACTTCCTCCATCATGAGGTGAATAAGGACAGATGGGTGTTTGGACAACGTCATCATGATACAGCAGAGAAGAGCTCCACCAAACAGAAACGGATGAACTTAAACAGACCATAAAAGTGTGATTCAGCATATTTACAAAAACCACACAACAACTAACAGCAGTCAAAGTCCTTACAATCTGATCTAAAGTGCTGTCATAATTACGTTGTCAAAACTAGAAAGCTATCCGGTTTGATCTCGGCTGTGCTGCATTAGCATTACTGTCAATAACACTATACCATATAGTTATTTTAAAAAGGTTTACCAGAGATGCGCATCAGAGAGGATTATATTAAATAAACGATTCTATACCACAAGAGTCCTCGCTTGACACACTGTCTTTCTCATAATAACCAAAGGTTATTATGATTATCATAATAAGGTTATCAAGATTATAGATTACCAAGATTATAGTGAGTTAACAGTGCGTGCGACACCTACTGACCAGGAGGTCAGAATGCTTTATATTGCACCTTTAATATTTTGCTTATACCTAAACAACAACAACAGCTTCTTTCTCTCAAATTCAAACAGCACACAGTGATTGATTGACAATGCAATCACTGAAGAAAAACGTCTGCTACTAGCTGTAGCCAGGACTGGACTGGGACAAAAAAAATCAGCCCTGGCATTTTTTGGTCTAATTTGTTAAGTAGCAACATTCAGCCATCCATCCATCCATCCATCTTCTTTCGCTTAATCCTTTTCGGGTCACGGGGGGGCTGGAGCCTATCCCAGCATCTTAGGGCGAGAGGCAATCACACTAATTAATGGCCGAACACACACCCTGCAGTTTCTCTCTTCAACCCAGTCTCTTCAGCAGGTGTTTTCACTGATCAGTAATCAGTGGAAAGAAGTTCAGTGAAATCTGCTGTTGAAGACAATGGTTGGAGGTAAAGCCTGCAGGGTCTTGGCTGTCCATGGCACATGATTAGACACCTCTGGTCTAACAGAGGTCAGAATTATCCCACTTTTGCCCTTAACAAGTGAATCCCTGTGGTTTTGAAGAAAGAAAGAAAGAAAGAAAGAAAGAAAGAAAGAAAGAAAGAAAGAAAAACTTTACTAAACTTTATTATTTTGCATAAATATTTTGTCATAATTTTAAAGTCTCCAAATTTTCCAAAGGTGCAAAACTTTGAGGAAAAGTCATACAATTACAAGGGAAAAAAAACATCACAAACATACACTACCGTTCAAAAGTTTGGGGTCACCCAGACAATTATTTTGTGTTTTCCATGAAAAGTCACACTTATTTACCACCATGAGTTGTAAAATGAATAGAAAATATAGCCAAGACATTGACAAGGTTAGAAATAATGATTTGTATTTGAAATAATAATTTTTTCCTTCAAACTTTGCTTTCGTCAAAGAATCCTCCATTTGCAGCAATTACAGCATTGCAGACCTAAAATGATTGCACAAGGGTTTTCTAATCATCCATTAGCCTTCTGACACAATGAGCAAACACATTGTACCATTAGAACACTGGAGTGATAGTTGCTGGAAATGGGCCTCTATACACCTATCTAGATACTGCACCAAAAACCAGACATTTGCAGCTAGAATAGTCATTTACCACATTAGCAATGTATAGAGTGTATTTCTGATTAGTTTAAAGTTATCTTCATTGAAAAAAAGTGCTTTTCTTTCAAAAATAAGGAAATTTCTAAGTGACCCCAAACTTTTGAACGGTAGTGTATATACAATAAAAGCTTCAAATTTACTAGAATAACATAATAGCTACCTCAGGTCAAGATGCAGTGCTGGAGCCGATCCAGCTGGTATGGGACCTGGGCTGGGACAATGGTGACGAGCGGGCCATGATTCCAGCGAGAGGGCACCCAGGTCTGCTGCAGCCGACACCTCCAGCTGCGTGCCCACCGTGGGCTCGACTGAGGCCCCTTGAAGTTGAACTGTAAACAGTGACTGTTTTGACATGTTTAGCTAGAAGCACATCTGGTTCACGATGGCAGAATAATTCACCCGGTTGTATAGGATCAGCCAGTGGTCCACCTGGTGGCTCAGGTTCAGAAAAATTGTGTTGTGGAAACTGAAAAAAAAAAATGAGTAGAGAGCTGTTGTGAACGTAAAAGTTGCTGTGAGTTTAAATGTCTATAGTGTTTTCTTGGCTCTCCCGGGGGGGAGTGAATGTTGTGAAGCTGCAGCTTCCAACAGACTATGCAGACGTGATGACAGATGCACAGGTGATGTCATCATGCCATGCCTACATAGGGGGATGGTTGTGGGAGCCATGGTCTTCGGCACTCCGCATCATCTACAGCAAGAGCCTATGCCCATTTGGGATTAGCTTGTTATTAAATGATACAACACATGTACTATCTATAGTGTTCTATAATAATGTTCATGTTCAGCATAACTCCTGCCTTTGCTGCCCTGCTTTCCAGACATAGCACTATGATAAGATCAACAATTGATTATGGGTGTATGGCTTATGGGTCAGCTGCACAATCTGTAATTAATAAGACTGATATAATTCAAGCGAAGGCACTAAGAGTGTGTAGTGGGGCATTCTGTACCACTCCCATTCCAGCTCTTCTTATAGAAATGGGTGAAATGCCTCTACAGTTAAGAAGGTACAAACTCGGATTGAAATATTTTATGAAATTAAAAGAACAGGATAAAGTCTTTCCTGTCATGTGCGGGGCTGATGTTCAACCCCGCCCATGATTTGTGGATGTAACTTCCTGATTTATTGTTAATTGGTCCCAGCTGGCAGGTTGTTAAGGAGTCCTGAGCCGGGGCTCCTTGCCAGTCTACAGCCACGCCCCTTTCTGTCTCTCCTTGCCAGACACTCACCGGCTGTGTGTCATCACCGGTTATTATTCTCACACACTTTTACACACATGCATGCACACACACATACATTCCTTCTTACTCACATATGCTGACACGCACTCATACACGGACTCCCGCCGCACACCTGCGTCCACTTGTCACTCATTAGTCTGTTTAGTATTTATTGGGTGACAGTGGGGGCATTCAGTGTTGCGGCGTAAGTCTGCACTGACTGTTCAGTCTGTAGTCCTACCTGTCTTTGGTTACACTAGTTTATGTTGAAGTCCTGGAGCTGTTGGTTTTTTTCCCTTTGGACTACTCCGGTGTTGTTTCCCCAGAGCCCACTGAGCTCCGACACCTATGTAAGTCTTCCTCAATGTTATTATTTGCCCTTCCTTGTTCCGCCCTGGGGGCATGTGGGGTTCCTCCTCTGACCAACTAAGCTCGGACATCCATTGCTTTGTGTACCAGACTGTTTTTTCCACTGAACATTTCTTGTATTTTGTGTTACCCCATTCTGTTAACAAACACGTCCTCTTCACCCGCACCTTGGGCTCGAACCAATTACTTTGTTTGCTGCGAAGTTACGCAGCGGACATGACAGTATGCCATGACCAGCAAGAGCCCAGTGGTGAAGAGACGTGACATTTTTTCATCTTTTTTTGTTTCTCCACTAGCCTGTTTGGAGCCAGATGTCCCCATGAGCCGTTTCCACACCGGTAGAAGTGGACGGGCAGCGGGACATCCCAGCGTGGAGGATGAATGGGCAGCCATATCCATCCGGGAGTTCTTGTTTGATGCCTACAGCCCTGGAGACAAATTGGACTGCCTGAATGGGGCGTTGAGGATTCTGGAGACCCACCCTGGCCTCTGAAATTATTCTCAATACGCCGGACTGTTGTCCTCCGTCTGCGCGCTCGAACAGGCTTTCCCCGACCTGAAGAGATGGGCGTTCTGCACGAAGCCCAGGCGGAGATGCTCTTCTCAGCTGGCGGACAGCTTTTCCTCGACTCTGCCTCTAGCTCCAACATGGCCGCTGCCAGGTCAGCGGCGTTGATGTCATCCGGTCCCAGATACCCAGAGAAGTTATCCAGCCCCGCCAACTGCACCCTTCCCTACACCGAGCCCGGTTATCTCCACAGCAGAACCTTATTCACGTGTTCCTTTCCGGGCAGTCCCGCCTACAAGATTCTCCTCCACATCCGCTGTGAGGATCTTTTCCTCGGTGTGTCTGCAGACTGTCGAGGGGTGCTTGTTTTCCTCATCGGAGGTTCCCGTTCCTGTGGCGAGAGGGGCGGCTCCTAAACTGTCTACAGAGGGGCCAAACACCACCTTTTCCAAAAGGAAGGATGACAACGCCCAAACAGCAGCAGCCAACATCATTGTCCGGGAAGACAGGCAAGTTAACTTTCATTTTACTCCTATAAATAATGAAATGTCTTGCCTGATTCCCGGTAGGGAGACTCAGAGAAAGAAGTCCCCTGAGTTTTCCCCACCTGCTGCTGTTTTGAACTGCTTACCAGCCCTCTCCCTGCTCTCTCCTGTTTCCTCCGAGTGCACGCCAGCACCGGAACCAGACCGTCGGGACCAGGAGTAGCCAGAGGTCCGGGAAGATTGTTCCCCCGTGGCAACGGTGAGCCAGACCCCAGCGGCCATGCCGGAGGAGTCACCAGCATGGATAATGGCGGCTGGGACAACTAAGACTGCACAGACTATCATGCCTGCTGCGGAGGCCGCCGCAGCAGTGTCAGCACCCGGGCTGCACCTCCAGGAGGCCGAGCCAGTAGGAACTTCGCCTGGATCATCGGAGTCCTGGATGGCGGTGGAGCTCAAACTAAGGCAAATGCTCTCCTTTGTTTTTCTCCTTTCAATTATTGAGCATTTTTGCCTAGCTCATGGTGAGGAGAGCCAGGCGCAGCCGACCGCTGCGTCTGAGCTTGCCTCATTGGGCTCCGCTGCTGCCGGTGACCCTGACCCCCTTTGTTCTCTGTCCAAGTCTTCTTCCAAGGTCGCTGGAGAGAGTCCAATGCCACCGGATGAGTCAGAGGGTCCAGGCTCGCCGCTGGAGGTAACTGTGGCTGCTGCTGTTCATGGTGAAGATGACTAGAATCCTGCTCCCCTCCTGCCTGAGGTTGTTGTCTGGGTTCTGCCTCAGTTCAAGCCTCTGTGGGTGCTCCGCTCCAGCCTTGGTCCGCCATGGGCACGTGCCTCAGCCCAAGGTCCACCAAGGGTGCAGCATTGGCCAGTTGGGTCCCACTGAGGGGGCAGCAGGGGCCCAGCCGGGTTCCATTGAGGGTGCAACCATTGCTCGGTCGGGGTCCACCACGGGTGCAGCAGGGGTCAGCCGGATTCCACCTTGGTTGCAACCATGGCTCAGTCGGGGTCCACTGTGGGTGCAACGCAGGCCCAGTCGGGGTTCACTGCGGAAACAATGACGTCTCGGGAAGGGGCCACCGCTGGTGCAACGTTGTCCCAGGCTGGGACCACCGCAGGTGCAGCCATGACCCAGCCCGAGTCCACCGCGGGTGCGACAAAGTTCCAGTTCCACATTAACTAACTAACTAACTAACTAACCTGCACTTATATAGCGCTTTTCTAGTCACAAAGACCACTCAAAGCGCTTTCACTAGTATTAGCCCTCTATTCTAAGGGCCTATAGGAAACAGATATCTAGGGACAATTTAGAACAGCCAATTAACCTAACATGCATGTCTTTGGATTGTGGGAGGAAACCGGAGCCCCCGGAGTAAACCCACACAGCACAGGGAGAACATGCAAACTCCACACAGAAAGGTTCCAACCCCTGCCAGCCTGGGGATTCGAACCAGGAACCTTCTAGCTGTAAGGCAACAGTGCTAACCACTGCACCACCGAGGGTGCTGCCAGCTAGCCCATGGATATCAGGGTCTCCTTCCCCCTTCCAGAGGCCTTGTGGGTGATCCTTCTTTTCCTGCTGGGCACCGTTGGGGTCCATCAGGTCCTGCCACCATACACCGCAGGGGTCTCCCTTCCCTGGTCTGGCCACCCACCTCCAAGTCTCCCAGTGGGTAGGCCACTTCCTAGCTCACCCCTCTGGCCCTGGTGGCTCAACGATGCAGGCCAGCCACCCAAAGGACTGGGTCTCCCGGTGAGGGGGCTGCCTTCCGGCCCGTTTTACTAACCTGGTGACTGAAGAGCCCCAGCCGTCCGTCTGATAAACTGTACCGTTGGGTTAGGTGGCCTAGTTTTCCAGGCAGGCCACCCGACTCACCTGGCCTGGCAGTCCGGCTGGTGTTGGACTTTGATAGGCCACCTGGCCTGGTTCATATGGCCGTTTGTGGGCCCTCGGACTTTGGCCGGCCCCCTGAACTTATGGCTGTTTGTGGGCCCTGGGACTTTGGCTGGCCCCCAGAACTTGGGGACTCTTGGGTTTTGGGGAGGGTTTTACTTTGGTTTTGGGATTGGGAGTTTTTGTTCTCTCCTTGTTTTGTATTGTTGTATTTTTCTGTTGCTTTGTTCCCTCCTGACCCGTTTGCCCCACCTCCCACCCTGGGTTATTGCGTGGGGTCCTGAGGGGGGTGTGGGGGGCAGGTTTTCTTTTGTGTTTTGATGGCACAGTGGGTGTCTGGATTCCACTCCTTGGGAGGGGGAGCTTTGTCATGTGCGGGGCTGATGTTCAACCCTGGCCATGATTCGTGGCTGTAACTTCCTGATTTATTGTTAATTGGTCTCAGCTGGCAGGTAGTTAAAGCCCTGAGCCGGGGCTCCTCACCAGTCTACAGCCACGTCCCTTTCTCTCTCTCCTTGCCAGACACTCACTTGCTGTGTGCCATCACCAGTTACTATTCTCACACACTTTTACACACATGCATGCACACACATACATTCCTTCTTACTCACATATGCTGACACGCACTCATACATGGACTCCCGCCACACACCTGCGTCCACTTGTCACTCATTAGTCTGTTTAGTATTTATTGGGTGACAGTGGGGGCATTCAGTGTCACGGCGTTAATCTGCACTGACAGTTCAGTCTGTATTCCTACCTGTCTTTGGTTACGGTGTGGGGAACCCACTCAGTAGTTACTCAGTAGTTTTCCCTCAGACTGAAGTGGCAGATCAAAGGTGGGGAGTGATATGTTAATGCAGCACCCCAGGTAGCAGAAAAGTGTTAGTGCTGTGATATAAAAGAGAGTGCCTGCAACCTGGTGGGATGTTTTCTGATTCTTGTGAATGTGAGAGAGAGTGGAATAAAGTCTCATCTACTCGGAAAAGTTCTGCCTGGTTATTCTCTCCACACTGGTGACCATTGACGTACAATGGAATGCGAGGTGAACACCCCGGAGATGACCCGGACGGGAAGTGCCAGCAACGCGTGTGCCGTTTCGGTCAAACTCCCAGACTTTTGGCGACACAACCTGAAGTCTTGGTTCCTTCACACCGAGGCCCAGTTTGCGCTCCAGGGAATAACGGCAGATGACCCCAGATATTACTATGTGGTCACAGCGCTGGATGCACGCACAACTCAGCAGGTGGCGAACGTGTTCCAACAGCCCCCAGCCCGCGACAAATACGGTGCTCTCAAAACCGTGCTGACCCGGCGCTACACGCTCTCGGACTGTGAGAGAGCGGACAGGCTCCTGACGCGCTCCGAGTTAGGAGACGGGTCGGCGGTCGAATTGATGGAGGAGATGTTGGCATTGATGGGCACAGATGACGGGCATTTTCTCTTTGCCCACCTTTTCCTCCGGAACCTCCCGACAGCGGGCAGAGCGGTCCTTGCTGCCAATTCGCCGCTGCTGCCCACGCGCAACTACCAGGCGCTAGCCCAGCAGGCATATCGGATCATCCTCACTACCAGAGCCCTAACAGTGAACACAGCGGCGTCGGAACCCAGCGAGACGGCCAGCGGAGGCAAGGAGCCAGTGATGGTGGCTGCAGCAGGGGCCAAGAAGCACTGGAGAGACACACTCTGTTTCTACCACCTCCGTTTTGGAGAGGACGCACGCCGATGCGTGCCACTGTGCCAATTTAAGCATTCGGGAAATGCTGGGACTGGCAGTCGGTAGCAGCTGCGACCGCCGGTGACACAAACAAGCTGCTCTATGTGACAGACTCACGCTCGGGGAGACAGTTCCTCATGGACTCCGGCTCCCAAAAGAGCCTCATCCTGCTGTCCTACGCCGACTGGCTGGTGGGACCTAGCGGCCCCGAGCTGACAGCCGCAAACGGCTCAGACATTAAGACTTTTGGAGAGAGGACACTGACTGTATCCTTGCACGGCTGTACATACCAATGGACATTTGTCATAGAGGCATGCAGCTTCCCCATTTTAGGCGCTGATTTTTTGTGTGCACACGGACTACTAGTCGATGTTGCTAACAGTCGCCTGATTAACACAGTGTCTTTTGATTCTCTGCCCTGTACAGCTCGAGGAGCCGGGCCCACAACACTAGCCAACATCACAGCTCCAGGGGGTAAGTTCCACACACTACTCAACCAGTTCCCAGCACTCACATTCCCAACATTTTCGGCAACCGTCACTAAACACGGGGTGGAGCATTTCATTACCACTACGGGGCCGCCTGTTTTCGCACGACCTCGGCGCCTGAACGCAGCTAAACTGGCCATAGTGAGCGAGGAGTTTGCCAACTTGGAAAAGTTGGGCATCATCAGGTGCTCAAACAGCCCATGGGCATCCCCGCTACACATGGTTCCTAAGGCCGAGGGATCGTGGTGACCTTGCGGAGATTTCTGCAGATTAAATTAAAGCCACAGCGCACGACCGCTACCCCATCCCTCATATTTAGGATTTTTTCATTCACCTCACCGGGACACGCATTTTTTCCAAGACAGACCTGGTCCGCAGTTACCACCAGGTCCCGGTGCGCGCTGAGGACATACCTAAAACAGCAGTAATAACCCCGTTTGGCCTGTTTGAGTTTTTACGCATGCCTTTCGGGTGAAAAGGCGTGGCGCGGACATTCCAGTGTCATGATGGATGCGGTGTTGCGCGATCTGCCATTTGTGTTCTTTTACCTGGAAGACATCCTGGTGGCCAGCGCGTCCAAGGAAGAACACGTAGCCCACCTCAGGACAGTTTTCCAGAGGTTGGAGGAGCACAGATTAATAATCAACCCGGCAAAGTTCCAGTTTGGGGTGACGGGGATCAATTTTTTGGGCCACCGCATCTCACCAGAGGGCGCGATACCCTTGCCGGACAAGGTGCGTGCCGTGGCAGATTTTTCCAGGCCTCAGACAGTCAGGGCGCTGCAGGAGTTTTTGGGGATAGTTAACTTCTACAATCGTTTCCTCCCCCGCGCAGCCAGCTCATGCAGCCGTTGTACGCCGTGCTTAAGAAATGGAAGCCGGCGGACAGAGTCGACTGGGCTCCTGAGCGAGAGCAGTTATTTTCCAAGGTTAAAACAGCTCTGGCAAATGCTGCACTACTGGTGCACCCGGACCCAGCGGCTAGGATAGCGCTTACTACCGATGTATCAGACATGGCCATAGGGGCCGTCGTGGAGCAGTGTGTCACCAGTTCTTGGCAGCCACTCACCTTTTTTAGCAGGTCTTTGCGCGACAATGAGCGTAAATACAGTGTGTTCGACAGAGAGTTACTGGCTCTCCACCTGGCCATACGCCACTTCCAGTTCTGGCAGGAAGGGTGCACCTTCGCTGCGTTCGTGGACCACAAACCACTTACGTACATGATGGCCAAGGTTTTGGAACCATGGTCGGCCCGGCAGCAGAGTCAGCTGGCCGCAATCTCGGAGTTTACAACCGACATTCAACATGTGGCCGGTAAACTCAACGTGGTGGCAGACTGTCTCTCGCACGCATTAGTGGCCCCAGTCTACGTGGGGATAGATTACATGGCCATGGCTGCTGCGCAGATCAGCAATGCGGACGTTTGCGCGCTCCAGTCTGGACCAACAGGGTAAAGGCTGGAAAGCAGAGTGCTGCAACCCTAGTCTGTGACGTCTCTACAGGCTGTCTGCAACCGGTGGTTCCACGCGCTTGGCACCGCCGCGTTTTTGAGTCGGTTCACTCCCTGGCGCACCCAGGAGTGCGCGCGTCAGTCAGAATGGTGGGCGCAAAGTTCATCTGGCCGAGCCCGCGCAAAGAGGTAAAAGAGTGGGCTGCAGCCTGCATAGCGTGCCAACGAGCCAAGGTGCACAGGCGCACGAAGGCCCCTTTGAAGCCATTCCATATCCCGGCTAAGAGGTTTGACCACGTTCACGTGAACCTCGTGGGCCCCCTCCCGCCATTGCAGGGGTTCATGCACCTCCTGACAGTGGTGGACCGCACCACGCGCTGGCCCGAAGCAATCCCACTAGCTTCCACCACGTCCGCAGATGTGGCACGCACTTTTTTGACAACATGGATGGCACTTTTTTGCGCTCCTTTGGACATCACGTCCGATCGGGGCCCGCAGTTTGTTTCCGACCTCTGGTCCACCGTGGCCCGGAGCGTGGGTGTCTCAATTCATCGCACGACCATGCACAACCCACAGGCCAATGGGTTATGCGAGCGTTTCCGTAGGTCACTTAAAGCAGTGCTCAGAGCTTCGCCTACGGATGCAAATAGGGTGGACTGGTTGCCGTGGGTTCTATTAGATAAGATAAGCCTTTATTAGTCCCACAATGGGGAAATTCCAGGATTGCAACAGCACAGGGATAGCAACACTCAGAGCAACAATCAGAAGGCAAGAAAAAAACAAGAGCAGCGAGTATACATATGTACATATAAACATAAATATATAGACACACAGTGCGGAGCATTGTAGCTAGATGGAATAAATATATAAATATATAAACACACAGTGCGGAGCATTGTAGCTAGATGGAATAAATATATGAATATATAAACACAGTGCGGAGCATTGTAGCTAGATGGAATAAATATGTGAATATATAAACACACACACAGTGTGGAGCGTTGTAGCTAGATGGAATAAATATATGAATATACAAACACACACAGTGCGGAGCATTGTCGCTAGATGGAATAAATATGTAAATATATAAACACACAGTGCGGAGCATTGTAGCTAGATGGAATAAATATGTAAATATATAAACACACACAGTGCAGAGCATTGTAGCTAGATGGAATAAATATGTAAATATATAAACACACACACAGTGTGGAGCGTTGTAGCTAGATGGAATAAATATATGAATATACAAACACACAGTGCGGAGCATTGTCGCTAGATGGAATAAATATGTAAATATATAAACACACAGTGCGGAGCATTGTAGCTAGATGGAATAAATATGTAAATATATAAACACACACAGTGCAGAGTATTGTAGCTAGATGGAATAAATATGTAAATATATAAACACACACACAGTGTGGAGCATTGTAGCTAGATGGAATAGATATGTAAATATATAAACACACAGTGCGGAGCATTGTAGCTAGATGGAATAAATATGTAAATATATAAACACAGTGCGGAGCATTGTTGCTAGATGGAATAAATATGTAAATATATAAACACACAGCGTGGAGCATTGTCGCTAGATGGAATAAATATATAAACACACACAGTGCAGCGCATTGTAGCTAGATGGAATGAAACAGCAGCATAACCGTCTACTTAGTTATCCTACATGGTATGATTATGTACCCATACATATTGTCACCCTCCATAGCTACCAGTATTTTCCTTGTTGTATACCGGAGGGGACCATTGTGTAAGTCTGTTGCGTCTTTTGCATTCAATACTATTAGGTTGTCATGTCTTTTTGCTATCTCTGCGAGCAGCCCTGCTTAGGTTATACAGTCTGACAGCCGTTGGTACGAAGGACCTGCGAAACCTCTCGGTTGTGCACCTAGGATGATGTAGTCTGCTGCTAAATGAGCTCCTTAGTGCATTCAGTGAGTCCTGCATAGGGTGGAACTCGGACTCCAGCAGAGATGACAGTTTAGCCACCATCCTTCTCTCTCCCATCTCCTCCACTGGGTCAAGGCGCTGCCCCAGGACAGAGCTAGCTTTCTTGATCAGTTTGTTCAGTCTCTTCCTATCGGCTGCTGTAATGCCACTGCCCCAGCAGACCACTCCAAAAGTGATTGCTGATGCCACCACCATGTCGTAGAATGTCTTCAGCAGCGCCCCTTGTACACCAAAAGACCTGAGTCTTCTCAGTAGGAACAGCCTGTGCTGTCCTTTCTTGTACAGTGCATCAGTATTGTGTGACCAGTCTAGTTTATTGTTCAGATGAACACCCAGGTACTTGTAGGATGCCACCATCTCGATGTCTGTTCCCTGTATATTTACTGGTGCTGTGAGGGGTTGTCCTTGCCTGCGGCAGTCCACCACCAGCTCCTTAGTTTTCCTCACGTTGATCTGGAGGCAGTTCCGATGGCACCAGTCCACAAAGTCCTGGATAAGCCCTCTATACTCAGCTTCATCTCCGTTGGAGATGAGGCCAACGATCGCAGAGTCATCAGAGAACTTCTGTAGATGGCAGTGTGTTGTGTTGTGTGAGAAGTCCGCAGTATAAAGGGTGAACAGGAAGGGAGCCAAAACCATTCCCTGGGGGGCCCCTGTGCTACCGATGATCGTGTCGGACACACAGTCCCGGGTTCTCACAAACTGTGGCCGGTTTGTGAGGTAGTCCAGGATCCATGATGACAGGTGCTGGTCGACCCCTGCGCACAGCAGCTTGTCCTTCAGGATCATCGGTTGGATGGTGTTGAAAGCACTGGAGAAGTCAAAAAACATGATCCTCACTGCATTCCCGGGCTTCTCCAAGTGGAGCAGAGAACGGTGAAGGAGGAAGATGACAGCATCCTCCACCCCAATACCATGCTGGTAGGCGAACTGGAGTGGATCCATCGCTGGTCCCACCAGGGGGTGGAGGTGAGCAAGGAGCAGTCTCTCCAGGGTCTTCATCATGTGGGACGTCAGGGCCACTGGTCTGTAGCTGTTCAGATCTTTGGGGTGGGAAGTCTTTGGTACCGGTACCACACAAGATGTTTTCCACAACTGTGGTACCCTCCCCAGCTTCAGGCTCAGGTTGAAGATGTACTCCACAATCCCACACAGCTGGTCTGCACAGGACTTGAGGAGCTTTGCACTGATGCCGTCCGGTCCCGACACCTTCCTCGCCTTGATCTTCCTCAGCTCCGTTCTCACCTGGGTCTTAGTGAGGGTCAGGTTGGGGGGCTGTGTTTTGGGAGTGGGGGGGTGATGGTGGAGTGGGGAGTGGGCAGCAGGACTTGATGTCTTCAGAGGCAGCAGTGGTTGTTGCGCAGTCGGGGGGGAGGGCGGTTGGTCAAACCTATTAAAAAACAGATTCAGATTGTTTGCCCACTCCCTGCCCCCCGTGGCCTGGGGGGAGGTATTCTGGAGCCCAGAGATGGTTTTAAGGTTTCTCCAGACCCCGCTGATGTCGCTCTGTTGCAGCTTGTCCTCCATCTTCTTCCTGAAGCTGTCCTTGCCTTCTCTGATCTTTCTCCTCAGCTCCCTCTGTACGGACTTCAGCATCTCCCTGTTCCCCGACCTGAAGATCCTCTTCTTCTCCCTCAGAAGTGTTTTTATCTCAGGGTTGATCCAGGGTTTGTTGTTTGAGCAACACCGTATGGTCTTGGTGGGTACGGTGTTGTCCACACAGAAGCTAATGTAGTCCGTGATGGTGTGAGTGAGGCCATCAATGTCCTCACCATGTGGATCGCAGAGCTGCTCCCAGGTGGTGGTTTCAAAACAGCCCTTTAGAGCGTCCATTGCCTCCTCAGACCATAACTTCACTGTGCGCATGGCCGGAGGTTGTGTGTGCACTACGGGTTTGTACACCGGCCGGAGATGAACCAAGTTGTGATCCAATCTCCCGAGTGGGGGGAGTTGTGATGAGGTGTACGCCTCCTTAGTGTTTGCGTAGAATAAGTCCAGTGTTTTATTGTCTCTAGTGTGGCATGTGACATACTGGGTAAACGTGGGTAGAATGGGAGACAGTGAAACATGGTTGAAATCACCTGAGATGAGGAGAAGAGCATCTGGGTGTTCTGTCTGCAGCCTGCCAGTTACTGAGTGGATGACATCACACGCTGTCCCAGCGTTCGCCGTCGGATTTGCATAAATAACAATGCAGATCACGTGTGAGTATTCCCTCAGGAGATATGTAGGCCGCATGCTAACAGCTAGCAACTCGATGTCTTTGCTGCAGTGTTGTTGTTTAACAGTGATGTGTCCCGGTCTGCACCAGTTGTTATTAACATAGATCAACACTCCACCGCCCCTTGCTTTGCCACTGTCTGGTGTTCGGTCTGCCCGTATCGCGTGGAAACCCTCCAGCTCAATGTTAGCATCTGCTGCTAGTTCAGTTAGCCACGACTCCGTAAACAAAAGGAGGGAGCACTCCCGGTATATGATATCGTAGCGGGAGATAGCCGCTAGCTCATCTACCTTTCCCAATATAGATCGTACATTCCCCATAACAACGGATGGGAGGGTGGGTCTGTACCTTATATTCCTTGTCCGCTGTCTAACACCAGCCCAACAACCGTGTCGTTTTCGCCTTATTTCTCCTGGTACGTCGAGTTTTTCCATTAGCACCGAGTGGCGATTGAGTGCTAGCAGCTGTTCCCTGCTGTACCGTCTCCTGCTGTAAACAGTTGCTCCGTCCGCCGGCTCGGGAGACATTTGGGGCGATCTGTGTGTCCGTGATGTATAAGGTGTGTAAGGTGTCGCCGGATCAGAAAGTTGTCACCGGATCGGAAAGAGAGAGGAAGAAAAAACTCAGAATTGAGCCGCTGTTACAAAAAGGCAGCCGACTCGTGTGGCGCCGGAAGTAGAAAAAAAAAAAAAAAAAAAAGAAAAAAAGTTCCGCACCGAAGGAGGATTTGGCAGCCTCCCCAGCGGAGCTGTTTTTTTTTCCCCAACCTCTGCGGCTCCCCAGGGAATTTTTGCCAGATAACCCCGCGCCGAACACTGATCCATCCCTGCGTTCAAGACATAGTGCAGAGGCAGGGACGCTACCCGGCCCAGCCAACCACTGTTTTCCACGCGCTTTTGTGCCAAAAACTTTGAAGGACGTGTCGTTCGTATTTGTCAGGCACGATGCCCACCGGACCCCATTGCGCCCGCCTTATGATGGCCCATTCAGAGTGCTGGAACCCAGGGACAAACATTTTGTGTTAGACTTGGGGGGTCACCAGGAGACAATCAGTATAGACAGGCTTAAGCCCGCCTTTGTTTTAGTAGACGAGCTGGTGGTGTTGGGCCGAGCTCCTTGGCGCAGATGACCCCCACAGAGAACTCCCCAGGTAAATGGGGAGAGATCAGTCACACGAGCATGCTGAAGATGTCCCCCCCCCATTGTCCCCCCACAGACGGACACACCTCCAGGAACCCCCCACCAGCACAGCAGCGCCTCGGAGCCGAAGACCCCCCCCCCCCCCCGTTACAGCAGCTATGGACGGAGGCTGAAGCCCAAAGGACATGGGGGGGGGGGGAACCCACTCAGTAGTTACTCAGTAGTTTTCCCTCAGACTGAAGTGGAAGATCAAAGGTGGGGAGTGTTGGGAGTGGTATGTTAATGCAGCACCTCAGGTAGCAGAGAAGTGTTAGTGCTGTGATATAAAAGAGAGCGCCTGCAACCTGGTGGGATGTTTTCTGATTCTGGTGAATGTGAGAGAGAGTGGAATAAAGTTTCATCTGCTCAGAAAAGTTTGGCCTGGTTATTCTCTCCACAACACCAGTTTATGCTGAAGTCCTGGAGCTGTTGGTATTTTTCCCTTTGGTATACTCCGGTGTTGTTTCCCCAGAGCCCGCTAAGCTCCGATGCCTATGTAAGTCTTCCTCAATGTTATTATTTGTTCTTCCTTGTTCTGCCCTGGGGCGCGTAGGTTCCTCCTCTGACCAACTAAGCTCGGACATCCATTGCTTTGTGTACCAGACTGTTTTTTCCACTGACCATTTCTTGTATTTTGTGTGACCCCATCCTGTTAATAAACATGTCCTCTTCACCCGCACCTTGGGCTCGAACCAATTCATTTGTTCGCTGCAAAGTTATGCAGCGGACATGACATTTCCTAAACATATGTTGAGACAGGAGTTCATGGGGTCAACAAGAAGGAGTAGGACTAATTTTACTGAAGATTTTAAATCGCTAGCAGAGCAAATGAGTATATTTAATGCTAACATGTGTCCTCTAGTCTGCTGGTCAGAGGTGCCTCATGGATCTTCCCAGAACTCAGAACTGACCTTAGCGTTCTTAAAAACGGCATGAGGAAACAATCAGGAGAAATGGTGAAGGAGGTGCAAACCCATTCAAGTAATCATTGGAGAGAATATTTACAAATATATACAGATGGGTCAAAGAGCTTAGAGAATGGGAGGGTGGCATTTGGGGGGTTTATTCCTGATCTCAGATTTGAAAAGGGGGTGCGAATATCAGACCACATGTCTGTAATTGCAGCAGAAATGGTAGCAGTTTTATGGGCACTTGGGTGGGTTGAAGAACAGAATTGAAGGTATTCAGTCATATGCAGTGATTCTTCAGCAGTTCTATTTGTGATCAAAGAACTTAAATCCAAAGCAAGACCAGATTTACTCACAGAAATATAGCTTACATTGTTCAGACTTCACAGAGCAGGGTGTGAGGTGGGTTTTATGTGGGTTCCAGCACATGTGGGAGTAGAGGGGAATGAGGGGGCTGTCATCGGCCTCCGACGACAGGGGGCTGACAGAGTGGCAAAAAGGAGAGTACACAGGGAAGGCAAAGAGTTTACTCTGCAGCACGGTCCTTCTGAAATTGTGGAAAGTGTGGTCTATATTAATCATATATCCCATAACCTACATATGTATAAGCATGTGAGATTGTTTGGTGATTACATATGTAAAGCGACTTCACACCTCAGAACAGGACAAAGGGTCTCAACCGCCAGTGAAGATCAAAGAGCATCCGAGGCACTGCGGTGGAGACCAGATAGGTCGCCCTGACCTCCCAGGGCCAGGTGGAGGGGTACGGAGACAAAAGAGGATAATTAAGTTAATGGGGGATGTCAGCTTTGTATGCATGTCTTTTGTTGTGTGTGAGTATAAGTACACAGAGCCGAATGTGTTCGCTCTCTTACTTCTTCTGCTGCTGCACCAGATGCTCTCGTGCGGCTTCGCAGGAGAGGCTCGCGAACGGCGCTGCCTGGCATATTTCTGTCCAATACCAACTCTCTCTCTAACAAGGTAGATGAACTGAGACTGCTGATGCGTTTTAAGGACCTCGCCTCCTCAGCTGTCCTCTGCTTTACTGAGACCTGGCTCCGGGAAAATATACCGGACAGCGCGCTGCGCCTCGACGGCTTTCAGCTCTTCCGTGCTGATCGTGACACAGAGCTTTCCGGCAAGACCACAGGAGGCGGTGTCTGCTTCTACATCAACTGCAGCTGGTGCTCTGATGTAACGGTGATTTCCAAACACTGTTCTCCTGCCTTGGAATTTCTTGTTATCAATTGCAAGCCCTTCTATTCCCCGCGGGAGTTTGCTTCTTTTATAATGATCGCTGTGTACGCCCCTCCCGACGCGGACACGCGCGAAGCTCAGCGCGTGCTCGCGGATCACATTCAACACACAGAGCGGAGTTTTCCAGACTCGCTGATTATTGTGGCTGGCGACTTTAATCAGTGCAATCTGAGCCACGATCTCCCCCGCTACAAACAGTTTATTAAATGCCCCACCAGAGGATTAAACACTCTGGATCACTGTTACACCACAGTGAAAGACGCATATCGCGCTGTCCCTCGAGCTGCGCTGGGATTATCTGATCACGTGATGGTTCACCTCATTCCCACATACAGACAGAGATTGAAGCTCACTAAACCTGTTGTGAGCACTACGAAGATACGGACCAGTGATGCTGAGGAGAAGCTGGAAACGTGCATGGAAATATCTGACTGGGGCATGCTTAAAGGAGCCACGCATGATCTGGATGAGTACACGGACACTGTGAACTCATATATCCACTTTTGTGAAGAGAACATTCTTCCATCACGCACCAGGGTGAGTTACTCTAATGACAAACCCTGGTTCACAGCTAAGCTCAGACAGATCAGGAAGGAGAAGGAAGCAGCGCTGAAAAGTGGAGACAGGGACTGCTACAGGGAGGTTAAATACCGGTTTAACAGAGAGCTGAAGAGGGCTAAATCTCTATACTCAGAGAGACTCCAGCAGCAGTTCACTGCTAATGATTCGGCTTCCGTGTGGAGAGGACTGAGGCAAATCACCAACTATCGACCTAAGGCTCCTAAAGGTCAGGATGACAAAGCCCTTTGTCAAAGACTGTCCCAACACTATGCCCGTTTTGACACCTCGTCATCTGTGTCCAACTCCCCCCCTCCCTCCAGCTCCACAGCCTCCACATTCCCTACTTCATTTAAGGCACCCCCCCTCCTCCCCCCCTCCCCTTATCATCAGTGAGCAGGATGTGCTCAAACAGTTCTCCAGACTGAACCCGCGCAAGGCCCCCGGCCCAGACGGCGTGTCTCCCTCCACCCTGAGACTCTGTGCGAAACAGCTGGCTCCTGTATTCACAGACATTTTTAACACCTCCCTTAAGTTATGCCACGTGCCATCCTGCCTCAAATCCTCCACCATCATCCCTGTCCCCAAGAAGCCACGGATCACTGGACTTAATGACTACAGACCTGTAGCGCTCACCTCTGTAGTCATGAAGTCCTTTGAGCGCCTGGTCCTGTCCCACCTCAAGTCCATCACCACCCCTCTCCTGGACCTGCTGCAGTTTGCCTACCGAGCCAACAGGTCTGTAGACGATGCAGTCAACCTGGCCCTCCACTCCATCCTGCAGCACCTGGACTCCCCGGGAACCTACGCCAGGATCCTGTTTGTGGACTTCAGCTCCGCATTCAACACCATCCGCCCCGCTCTGCTCCGGGACAAGCTGTCCCTGCTCAACGTGCCTGACTCCCTCTGCAGGTGGATCATCGACTTCCTGACGGACCGGAGGCAGCATGTGCGGCTGGGAAAGACTGTCTCAGACTATACTAGCATCAGCACCGGATCACCCCAGGGCTGTGTACTTTCCCCCCTACTCTTCTCCCTTTACACCAACTCCTGCACCTCCAGCCACCAGTCTGTCAAGTTGATCAAGTTTGCAGACGACACCACCCTCATCGGGCTCATCTCCAACGGCGACGAGTCCGCCTACAGGAGAGAGGTGGCCCAGCTGGCGTCCTGGTGCAGCAATAACAACCTGCAGCTGAACGCTCTGAAGACAGTGGAGATGATTGTAGACTTCAGGAAAGTCACTACTCCTCTGCCCCCCCTCACCCTCTCAGGCTCTCCCATCACCACTGCTGATTCCTTCCGCTTCCTAGGCACTACCATCACCAGGGACCTCAAATGGGAGCTGACCATCAGCTCACTCATCAAAAAAGCCCAGCAGAGGATGTTCTTCCTGCGGCAGCTGAGGAAGCTCAAGCTACCCACCAAGATGTTAGTGCAGTTCTACACAGCCATCATCGAGTCCACCCTCACCACCTCCATAACCGTGTGGTACGCAGGAGCCACTGCCAGGGACAGACTAAGGCTGCAGCGCGTCGTGCGCACTGCTGAGAAGGTGATCGGCTGCAAGCTCCCATCTCTCCAGGATCTGTACATCTCCAGGACCCGGAGGCGTGCTGGCCGGATCATAGCCGATCCCTCACACCCTGGTCACGTACTGTTTGCCCCCCTCCCCTCTGGTAGAAGACTTCGGTCCATCCAGACTAAAACCTCCCGTCACATGAACAGCTTCTTCCCCTCTGCCATTAGACTGCTGAACACTAAGTGACTTATTGACTCTCGTGCACCATGTACAGCAGCTCAACCAGACTCATGTCAATCATCACTGTTTTCTTCCTGCATTACCGACTGCACTATATAGTTCTCCACAGTATCTGCTGCTGGCTAATATATATTTTAACTGTTGACCAGTATCACTTAATCTTATCCTACACTTTATTACATGTATAGTTTATTTCTCTTATCCTATCATGTTTAATGTTGCAGCATTGTACCGAGACAAATTCCTAGTTTGTGTACTACATGAACAATGGCAATAAACCTGATTCTGATTCTGATTCTGATTCTGATTCTGATGAGACTTGTTAGAGGAGCAAAGCTGATAATAAACTTTGGTTTATAAGTCACATCGCCTCGTCATTCCGAGCTCTTCTACACTGGTGACCCTGACGCGAGGATGGACCAGAGGCGTTCCCCAGCGATTGACTCATCTGTGGCGACCCAGGCAGACGCCGGCGCCCATGCAGACAGGGGAACAGATGGACGACGTTCCCCCACGGCAGAAGTGATAGAGAGGGCTCAACCGAGCACCAGCGCCGCTGTGAGAGCCGAAGGAAGACACTCTCACCCTGCGGACACATCAGTGATGGTCCACACAAACGCCGTCACCGTCAACCTGCCGGACTTCTGGCAGGAAGACCCCGCCTTGTGGTTTCAGCAAGCTGAAGCCCAGTTTGCACTTGCGGGCATCACGGCTGACGATACAAAGTTCTATCACATCGTCGCCAAACTCGACGCCGCCACTTCGAGATGTGCGCGGAGCATAATCCAGCGGCCGCCGGCCCAGGACAAATACAGAGAACTAAAAGCGACCATCGTGGCGAATTTCGTCCCCTCTGCCGAGGAGAGAGCTGAGAGGATCCTGGCGGTCTACGGCTACAGAAGATGCAGACCCAAGGCCCTCATGGAGGACTTGCTGCAACTCAAAGAAGAGGACAATGACAATTTCCTCTTCCAATTTATATTCCTCAGTACACTGCCACCACACATGAGACGGACGCTTGCCAACATGCGATGCAGCACCCAGCAAGACTTCCGCACGCTAGCTCGCGAAGCGCAGCGACTCGTCAACGCCTGCAGGGAACAGACACCCACAGCAGCATCCGCAGGCCTCAACGCCGATGTCTGGAGCCACGGGGAGCCTCAAACCACTGAGCAGAATCCGCCCGCCATGGCAGCGACACGGCCAAGACGTAACAGACGGAGCGACGTCTGTTATTACCACCACCGCTTCGCCGAGAAGGCTTACAAATGCGTTCCCCCCTGCAGATTCACAATTTCGGGAAAACGCCAAAGCCGAGAACCGTTAACAGCGGCAGTTCTCGGCGAAAAAAGCAAGCTTCTATATGTGACGGACGGACACACCGGCAAGCAGTTCCTCATTGACACGGGAGCTCAACTGAGTTTTATAATGCCCTCCCAAGCAGACCGGGCCATGGGCCCCCGGGGTAATGGAGCGGTGGCAGCCAACGGCTCCATCATTGACACTTATGGCGAAAGGAACCTGCCCCTCCGCATCCATGGCCGCAACTACAGATGGACATTTGTTGTAGCAGCGGTGAGTTTTAACTTGTTGGGCGCAGACTTTTTGTGTGCACATGGGTTATTGGTTGATCTAGCGAACAGACGCTTGGTTAATGCATTGTCCTTTGCTTCTATTCCCTGCTCAGCTCGAGTTTCTCCACCACCCGTGCAGGCCAGCGTCACTACAACAGGAGGTAAGTTTGATCAACTCCTCACCCAATTTCCAGCACTCACAATTCCCAAATTCTCAGCTACAGTGGCTAAGCACGGGGTCGAACACTTTATTCCCACAATGGACCCGCCCGTATTCGCCAAAGCTCGGCGCTTAGACGCGACCAAGCTCGCCATAGCTCGGGACGAGTTTACCACCCTTGAAAAACTAGGCATTATCAGGCGCTCAAAAAGCCCCTGGGCGTCACCGCTTCACATGGTCCCTAAACCCGACGGTTCTTGGAGACCGTGCGGCGATTACCGCAGATTAAACAATGCGACAGCGCAGGACCGCTACCCAATTCCTCACATCCAAGATTTTTCACTACATCTGGCGGGTGCGCGCATTTTTTCAAAAATAGACCTGGTCCGCGGCTATCATCAAGTCCCCGTTAGAGCGGAAGACATTCCTAAAACAGCTGTAATAACCCCCTTCGGCCTTTTTGAATTTTTGCGGATGCCTTTCGGCCTCAAAGGCGCTGCTCAAACCTTTCAGCGGATGATGGACGCAGTATTACGCGACCTCCCTTTCGTGTTCGTCTACCTCGACGATATGCTGGTAGTCAGCTCGTCTGAGGAAGAACACGAACAGCATCTCACTATGGTTTTTCAGAGACTAGAAGAGCACGGGTTAATAATCAATCCAGCCAAATGCAAATTCGGCGTGTCACAAATTGATTTTTTGGGACACAGAGTTTCACCGAAGGGGGCAGTCCCACTGCCAGACAAAGTTCACGCAGTAAAAAGTTTCCCACGGCCACAAACGGTCAAATCGCTGCAAGAATTTTTGGGAATGGTTAATTTTTACAACCGTTTCCTCCCCCGCGCAGCTCAGCTTATGCAGCCCCTATATGACGCGCTCAGAAAACAAAAACCTTCCAACGCAGTCGAATGGACCCCGGAGTGCGAACGCGCCTTTGCGGAAGTAAAAAGTGCCCTAGCTAATGCCACATTGTTGGTTCACCCTGATCCCTCGGCCCGCATTGCGCTAACCACAGACGCTTCAGACCTGGCCATAGGGGCGGTTGTAGAACAACACGTCGGCGGAACCTGGCAACCTTTGGCATTTTTCAGCAAATCGCTAAACCAAACTTAGCGTAAATACAGCACCTTTGACAGGGAGCTGCTAGCGCTTCATTTATCCATCCGCCACTTCCAGTTCTGGTTGGAGGGGTGGCGTTTCACGGCTTTTGTAGACCACAAACCGCTCACCTTTGCGATGGCTAAAATTTCTGAACCGTGGTCAGGCAGGCAACAAAGACAGCTAGCTGCGATTTCAGAGTTCACCACAGACATTCGACATGTGGCAGGCAAACTTAACGTGGTAGCAGACTGCCTCTCTCGCGCTGTGACATCGCCAGAGCGCGAGGAGACAGATTATACTACCTCAGCTGCAGAACTCTTCGCCAACGCGGACACATACGCAGCCCCAATCCACGTAGGGATAGATTATGCAGCCATGGCGGAGGAGCAAAGTAGCAACGCGGACGTGCGCGCACTCCTGTCTGGACCAACAGGGTTAAGGCTGGAGGAAAGGGGTTTACGCGACGGTGTGCCCCCCCCTATTATGCGACATCTCAACCGGCCGACCTCGCCCGGTAGTTCCAGCTGCATGGCGCCGCCGTATTTTCGACTCAATTCACTCCCTCGCGCACCCAGGTGTGCGCGCTTCGGTTAAAATGGTCGCCGAAAAGTTTGTGTGGCCTGGCCTGCGCAAAAACGTAAAAGAATGGGCAAAGACTTGCATTTCTTGTCAGCGCGCCAAAATACACAAACACACAAAAGCCCCTCTAGAGCCTTTTCGAATCCCTGCTAGAAGGTTCGACCACGTTCATGTCGACCTCGTGGGACCACTACCTTCCTCCCAAGGTTTCACACATCTGTTAACAATGATAGACCGTACTACGCGCTGGCCGGAGGCGGTCCCTCTGGCGTCAACCACAGCGGAGGAAGTCGCTCGTGCTTTTTTGACAAACTGGGTGGCACGTTTCGGCGTCCCATCGGACATCACGTCCGATAGGGGGCCTCAATTTGTCTCGGAGCTTTGGTCAGCCATGGCCAGCAGCTTACGAGCGACAATTCACCGCACCACCGCTTATCACCCTCAGGCTAATGGGTTATGCGAGCGTTGTCACAGGTCTTTAAAGGCCGCCCTCAGAGCCTCACTAACGGATACAAATTGGGTAAATAAACTTCCTTGGGTTTTATTGGGGTTGCGTGCTGCACCTAAAGAGGATCTAGACGCCTCCCCAGCAGAATTAGTTTTTGCACAACCTCTCAGGCTCCCAGGTGAATTTTTACCAGAGAACCCAGAGCCAGGGCATCTTCCAGCCCCGAGGTTTTTAGGCAGCAACGGACCGGACTCTCTCCCCGGGCCGGCACATCATTCTTTTCCACGGGTTTTTGTCCCCCAAGCTTTAAAAGACGCTGAATTCATTTTTGTTAGGCATGAAGCTTTAAAACCAACCTTCCGCCCACCATACGATGGACCATTCAGAGTGCTGGAACCTGGTGATAAGCATTTTGTGCTTGATTTTGGGGACAGAAAAGAAACAGTCAGCATTGACAGACTTAAACCTGCCTTCTTGTTGAAAGACGAGCCTGCACGGTTGGCGAGAGCATCTCGGCGGGGTAGACCCCCCAAGAGAAAAGACTCAGCTCCCCTGCAGGGAACAAATAATCACTCTCCTTCCCAAGCTGCAGATTCCTTACAGGAAGGTCCCACCAGGATGCCCGAATGGACCCACAGCAGATTCGGAAGAAGATTAAAGCCCAAACGGCACAAGGACTGATACAAACTACTCAAAAGCCGTTCACTAATTGTGCTGTAACAGTTTAGGACTGACTTGTGATATTACTATGCTGTTATGATTACCACTGAATTCTCTACAGGAGCATAGCTGCTGGAAAGTTTCTTCTTTGTCAAGAGGTGTAGCAGTTAGTATGTCATAATAATTATCTTAAACTGTGAATTTTCCTATTGTCCTTTTCTTAGTCGTTTGGGGGGGCTGTGGTCCATATTAATCATATATCCCATAACCTACATATGTATAAGCATGTGAGATTGTTTGGTGATTACATATGTAAAGCGACTTCACACCTCAGAACAGGACAAAGGGTCTCAACCGCCAGTGAAGATCAAAGAGCATCCGAGGCACTGCGGTGGAGACCAGATAGGTCGCCCTGACCTCCCAGGGCCAGGTGGAGGGGTACGGAGACAAAAGAGGATAATTAAGTTAATGGGGGATGTCAGCTTTGTATGCATGTCTTTTGTTGTGTGTGAGTATAAGTACACAGAGCCGAATGTGTTCGCTCTCTTACTTCTTCTGCTGCTGCACCAGATGAGACTTGTTAGAGGAGCAAAGCTGATAATAAACTTTGGTTTATAAGTCACATCGCCTCGTCATTCCGAGCTCTTCTACAGAAAGCATCAATAAATCAATAAAAGAGCAGTGGGGAAAAGCATGGGAAAATGAAGGGAGAGAAAGATATTATTATAACATAAAGAGAAAAGTTGAGAAACATAAACTCCCTTTTATTTGTAAAAGGAAGGATTCAGTTGTTTTAACCTGGCTGAGGCTTGGGCGCTGTGGGCTTAGAAGTGGGCTGGCTCTGATAGGAAAACACCATAATGGCAAATGTGACTGTTGGAGCATGGAAACAGTGTCCCCGTTTACATGGTCATGAGTAAACCGATTATAATCAGCTTTCTGGAGTTACCTGATTATTCAAACTGTCATGTAAACAGCGTAATCCGATTACCTTTATCAGTTAAAGGCCATTGTCCCATGTCGTAATCCACTGCAAGAAGTATGCTAGTCAACGGAGGAAACTGTTGAGAGACCTGGGATCCGCCGGAGAAACTGTTTTTAACATGCACGCTTTGATGAACCTGGACAGCTGGAGTAAAAAAAAAAAAAAAAAAAACTTGGAGTTTCTGCACAGAACTGGATTGTATGGGAGAATTTGAGATACAGCTGCCAATCTGATGTATGAACTGTAGAGGGCAGTAATACGCCATTGATGCGTCTAGTCTGCCTTACCCAAGAAGAAGAAGAGCTGCCCTCGAAGTCATTTCATCTGAATATTTATAGCTCCTTTATCAGTCGGCTCCCATGCGTTTTATACGACCCGGCTTTGCTTGTGTCTTCCGGTTAAGCAGCTTAACTGGTGGACAGCGTGTACCAACTCCTTTCTACCGCATCACGTCGACGATTCACACCACCCTGCCTTCACTGTACGCAGGGAAATTGACGATGCAGTCCGGACAAAATGCGATGAACAGCTACGGTGATGGGGGTCTGGTCAGGGAAGATGTTTCAGACTTTATTTCCACCATCTCCACGGAGTATGCAGGTTCCCCGGGGGAGAAAAAACGAGTTACAGGCATGCTCCTCGTCGACGAGAGATACTTAAAGACCCCTAGTCCTTTGTTGGCGGATGACGATTCGGAAGCAGAGTCCTTCCAGGACGGGAGAACCAACGAGGTTGACCGGGAAACCAGAGACAGGGCCTTTGCTTGGTGCCGAGACTTTCTGTCAGGCTCATGGAAGACCATCCAAGAAGCTGACTTTCAGATCAGCATTATCAGGTAAATCACAGTGGTTACAGTTTTAAAAGGGGTCATAGAGAGCCCATGTGGCGTCCCCTCTACTTCTGCATATGGGACCTTAAATCGGAAAAAAAAAAAAATTCTGTTGAAGTCAATGATGAGAACAATTTTAATGATTCATGACACTGATACTAACTCAACCGTTAATATTCCAGTAGAGAGGTTAATACCGAGGTCTGACAATGACAAGGTCTCTAGCTGACGGAAAATCTGAATGTCACTCATAAGTCCAAAAATCCATGGCTAAAGGCTGCTACATGCTCTGCAAGAACAGAGAAATTTGTTCTTTTTCTTGAGGTGGCAAGAACAAAGTTCTTTCTGGCCAGGACATTTCTTACTTCACAAGAAACTCAAATGCAGAAGTCCTGGGAAATTCACTTTTCTGACCAATCACACAATAGTTCTTGGACACCATGCAAGAAAAAAAGTTCTGCCACGATGATGTGTCAAGGACAAGCTGGGAGAGAGAACAAATTATTCTCTGTTCTTAAGGAGTACTAGTGCATACCTGTGCATGCCCATAGAAAGCAAGTGTAAGTAAACATTTCTGCATGGCCTTAGAAAATTACTGTTATCATGGCAACAGCAACCATGGTGAAACCTGCCTTGGATCTTTGACATCATCACTCGTTCGTTGATGCCTGCCTTTGATGTGTGATGGCCGCGTTTGATCATTGATAATGTCATAGCAAGTGCTATGATCACGAGTAATGGCTGCCTTTGATTTTTGATGATGTCATTGCAAGTCCTATGATCGTGACATCGTGACAGACAGAGATTTCTTGTATTATATATATAGTGATATTCCTTGTCTCCAGGGCATGGGTCCCAGCCCACATCCTCGCTTTAAGTTGGGATTTTATGTATTTCACATTATTATTATTATTATTATTATTATTATTATGGGTTGCTATTATTGTTATTATTATTATTATTCTGTCTTGCATATTTTTCTTCATTGGTCTTCCTCATAGTTTATCAGCATTATTATTATTATTATCGTCATTATCATTATTGCCTCGGTCTTGTCTCCCCTCTGGTTCCCGTGTTTCTTGATTATCTGTGCAGCCTCGCCCATCCCGTTTTCTGTAACCATGCCCTGGCATCTCTGTTTGCCCCTGCTTGTTACTTCTTCTCCTTCCTGTTACTGTTCTGTGTTATGTTAATTATCTGTGTCTATATATACTAGTACATACCCATTCATGCCCGTAGAAACCAAGTATAAGCAAGTATTTCTGCATGCCCATTGCTGAAGGGTCTCCTCCTGTCTGAGACGGCTGTGTTGTTCACAGTCATGCCTGCAGCATACTGCTGGAACCTGAGGTGTTTCATGTTCAAGACATCTTTCTGACATGCAGCAGTTCTCATTCTATTGCTCTCCATTTGGTGGGTCTTCTTCTTCGTTCAGACCACTGGTTGAGGGATAGGTGCGTCGTAATTCCAGTTCATCATCGGATCATCATAGGACATCATGCAGACGTCATAGGTGTATGATGTGCTATGTCTGGTGCATCGTTCCAGTTCATAGGCAGGATCATGAAAACACTTTTTTCCCTCTCGGCGCCACACGAGTCGGCTGCCTTTTGCAACAGCGGCTCGATTCCGAGTCTTTTTCCCTTCCTCTCTCTTTTGATCCGTCTTTTTTTTCACCCCACTTATATCACGGACACACAGATCGTCCTAAATGTCTCCTGAGCCGGTGGACGGAGCCACTGTCTATAGCAGGATACGATACAGCAGAGAACAGCTGCTAGCATTCAACCGCCACCCGGTCCCATTGGAAAAACTCGACATACCGAGTGAACTGAGGCGAAAACGCCGCGGCTGCCGGGCTGGAGTAAGGCGGAGGACAAAAAATATAAGGTACAGACCCTCCCTTCCATCTGTTGTCATGGGAAATGTACGGTCGATACTGGGAAAGTTAGATGAGCTAGCGGCTATCTCCCGTTATGATAGCATTTACCGGGAGTGCTCTCTCCTTTTGTTTACTGAGACGTGGCTAACTGAACTAGCAGCAGATGCTAACATTGAGCTGGAGGGTTTTCACATGATACGAGCTGACCGAACACCAGACAGTGGCAAGGCTAGGGGCGGTGGAGTGATCATGTATGTTAACAACAACTGGTGCAGACCGGGACATATCACTGTTAAACAACGACACTGCAGCAAAGACATTGAGTTGCTAGCTGTTAGCATGAGGCCTACATATCTCCCGAGAGAACACTCACACGTGATCTGCATTGTTGTTTATGCAAATCCGACGGCGAACGCTGGGACAGCACGTGACGTCATCCATTCAGTAACCAGCAGGCTGCAGACAGAACACCCAGATGCTCTTCTCCTCATCTCAGGCGATTTCAACCATGTTTCACTGTCTCCCATTCTACCCACGTTCACCCAGTATGTCACATGCCACACTAGAGACAATAAAACACTGGATTTATTCTACGCAAACACTAAGGAGGCGTACACCTCATCACAACTACCCCCACTCGGGAGATCGGATCACAACTTGGTTCATCTCCGGCCGGTGTACAAACCCCTAGTGCACAGACAACCTCCGGCCATGCACACTGTGGAGTTATGGTCTGAGGAGACAATGGACACCCTAAAGGGCTGTTTTGAAGCCACCGCCTGGAAGCAGCTCTGCGATCCACATGGTGAGGACATCGATGGCCTCATTCACACCTTCACGGGCTACCTCAGCTTCTGTGTGGACAAATCCGTTCCCACCAAGACCATACGGCGTCACTCAAACAACAAACCCTGGATCAACCCTGAGATAAAAACACTTCTGAGAGAGAAGAAGAGGATCTTCAGGTCGGGGAACAGGGAGATGCTGAAGTCCGTACAGAGGGAGCTGAGGAGAAAGATCAGAGAAGGCAAGGACAGCTTCAGGAAGAAGATGGAGGACAAGCTGCAACAGAGCGACATCAGCGGGGTCTGGAGAAACCTCAAAACCATCTCGGGGCTCCAGAATACCTCCCCCCAGGCCACAGGGGGCAGGGAGTGGGCGAACAACCTGAATCTGTTTTTCAATAGATTTGACCAACCGCCCTCCCCCCTGACTGCACAACAACCACTGCTGCCTCTAAAGAAATCAAGTCCTGCTGCCCACTCCCCACTCTACCAACACCCCCCCACTCCCAACACACAGCCCCCCATCCTGACCCTGACCAGGACCCAGGTGAGGACGGAGCTGAGGAAGATCAAGGCGAGGAAGGCGCCGGGACCGGACGGCATCAGCGCAAAGCTCCTCAAGTCCTGTGCAGACCAGCTGTGTGGGATTGTGACGTATATCTTCAACATGAGCCTGAAACTGGGGAGGGTACCACAGCTGTGGAAAACATCTTGTGTGGTACCTGTACCAAAAACTTCCCACCCCAAAGACCTGAACAGCTACAGACCGGTGGCCTTGACGTCCCACTTGATGAAGACCCTGGAGAGACTGCTCCTTGCTCACCTCCGCCCCCTGGTGGAACCAGCGATGGATCCACTCCAGTTCGCCTACCAGCATGGCATTGGGGTGGAGGATGCGGTGATCTTCCTCCTTCACCGTTCTCTGTCCCACCTGGAGAAGCCCGGGAATATGGTGAGGATCATGTTCTTTGACTTCTCCAGTGCTTTCAACACCATCCAACCGATGATCCTGAAGGACAAGCTGCTGCGCGCAGGCGTGGACCAGCACCTGTCATCATGGATCCTGGACTACCTCACGAACCGGCCTCAGTTTGTGAGAACCCGGGACTGTGTGTCCGACACGATCATCAGTAGCACGGGGGCCCCCCAGGGAACGGTGCTGGCTCCCTTCCTGTTCACTCTTTATACTGCGGACTTCTCACACAACACAACACACTGCCATCTACAGAAGTTCTCTGATGACTCTGCGATCGTTGGCCTCATCTCCAATGGAGATGAAGCTGAGTACAGAGGGCTTATCCAGGACTTCGTGGACTGGTGCCATCGGAACTGCCTCCAGATCAACGCGAGGAAAACTAAGGAGCTGGTGGTGGACTGCCGCAGGCATGGGCAGCCCCTCACAGTACCAGTAAATATACAGGGAACAGACATCGAGATGGTGACATCCTATAAGTACCTGGGTATTCATCTGAACAATAAACTAGACTGGTCACACAATACTGATGCACTCTACAAGAAGGGACAGCGCAGGCTGTTCCTGCTGAGGAGACTCAGGTCTTTTGGTGTACAAGGGGCGCTGCTGAAGTCATTCTATGACACGGTGGTGGCATCAGCCATCACTTTTGGAGTGGTCTGCTGGGGCAGTGGCATTACTGCAGCCGATAGGAAGAGACTGAACAAACTGATTAAGAAAGCTAGCTCTGTCCTGGGGCAGCGCCTTGATCCGATGGAGGAGATAGGAGAGAGAAGGACGGTGGCTAAACTGTCATCTCTGCTGGAGTCCGAGTTCCACCCTATGCAGGACATACTGAATGCACTGAGGAGCTCATTTAGCAGCAGACTACATCATCCCAGGTGCACAACCGAGAGGTTTCGTAGGTCCTTCCTACCAACGGCTGTCAGACTGTACAACCTAAGCAGGGCTGCTCGCAGAGATAGCAAAAAGACGTAACAAACTAATAGTTTTTTGAATGCAAAAGATGCAATAGACTTACACAATGGTCCTCTCCGGCATACAACTAGGAACATACCGGTCGCTATGGAGGGTGAGAATATGTATGGGCACATAATCATACCATGTAGGATAACTAAGTAGACGGTTATGCTGTTTCATTCCATCTAGCAACAATGCTCTGCACTGTGTGTGTTTATATATTTGCATATTTATTCCATCTAGCTACAATGCTCCGTACTGTGGGTGTTTATATATTTATATATCTACATATTATTCCATCTAGCTACATTGCTCCGCACTGTGTGTGTTTATATACTTGCATATTTATTCCACCTAGCTGCAATGCTCCGTACTGTGGGTGTTTATATATTTACATATTTATTCCATCTAGCTACAATGCTCTGCACTGTGTGTTCATATATTCATATATTTATTCCATCCAGCTACAATGCTCTGCACTGTGTGTCTGTGTGTGTGTGTATATATATATATTTTATAGTAATACGTACATATGTTTATTAGCTGCTCTTGCTTGCTTGTTTTTTTTCTTGCCTTCTGATTGTTGCTCTGAGTGTTGCTATCCCTGTGCTGTTGCAATCCTGGAATTTCCCCGTTGTGGGACTAATAAAGGCTTATCTTATCTTATCTTATCTTATCTTATCTTAATTCCAGTTCATCATCGGATCATCATAGGACATCATGCAGACGTCATAGGTGTATGATGTGCTATGTCTGGTGCATCGTTCCAGTTCATAGGCAGGATCATGAAAATAGATCTGAGCAAAAAGTAGCTTTCGACCCTGTTCAGGAAGGCCCATGCTTGCCCATAGAAACCAAGAAACCGGAGCACCTAGAGAAAATCAGCGCTTTGCTTGTCAGCACCTCATTAAAAACAGCATTGCTGAGAAAGCAACACTTTTGCTTAGTTTCTTCATCTTGAGCAACAATAACATCATAAAGACACATTAGTCTAGGCATCGTGAGTGATGGTCTATATGACATCATAAATACACATTTGTCTATGAGCCATATGACATCATAAAGACACATTAGTCTAGGCATCGTGAACAATGGTCTATATGACATCTAAAGACACATTTGTCTATGTCCCATCATATAGACATCATATCTTTTTTATTTTTTATTTTACCTTTATTTAACCAGGAAAAAACCCGTTGAGATTAAAAACCTCGTTTTCAAGGGAGTCCTGGCCAAGAGGCAGCAAAAAAATCACAAATACACTTACAATGACATACAAATCATGTAAAACAGTTACAAATTAGTGAGGCCGTCTCAAGTGTTCTCAATCTGGATTTAAAGTCGTTCAATGAAACAAGTTCCGTTAGTTTCCAGTCTTTTTGCAACATGTTCCATGTAGAGGGGGCTGAGAACATGAAAGCTCTTTTTCCCAGCTCAGTACGGGCAAATGGAACAGAAAGCAACAATTGATCATTAGAACGCAAACCATAAGAATCAACACTTCTCAGTGTGATCAAATTACAAATGTAAGGGGGCAACAGTCCAAGCATGGCCTTGTAAATAAAAATGTACCAGTGAGTCAACCTCCTGGTGGACAAAGAGGGCCATCCCACTCTAGAATACAGTTCACAGTGATGGGTCAAGGCTCTACAGTTTGTAACAAACCTCAAAACAGCATGATATAAGCGTTCATATACAAGAGGTCTCCATAATCTAAAATAGATAAAAAAAAGTTGCAGCAACAAGACGCTTTTTAACCTCAAAAGAAAAACAACATTTATTTTGAAATAAAAAAAACAGTTTCAGTTTGTTTCTTCACAAGATTTTCGACATGGGGCTTAAAAGTCAGAGCGTCATCAAGCAAGATACCAAGATACTTGTACGAGTGAACCACCTCAATTTCATTTCCCTCAAAAGTGGACACTGTGGAAAAAATTTGTGGACTCTTCCTAAAATTTGAAAACCACATCAGTTTAGTTTTGTCAGCATTAAGGACTAGTTTTAGCTGCAGAAGTATGTGCTGCACCACATTAAAAGCTTTCTGCAGAGAAGCAACAGCATTAGCAGGGGAAGAGCCAAAGCAGTAAATAATTGTGTCATCAGCATAAAAATGCAAACTAGCATCAGACACATTTTGTCCTAGATCATTAATGTACATAATGAATAGGAGGGGTCCTAATACAGAACCCTGTGGCACCCCCTTGTGGACACTGACAATTTCAGAACACAAACCATCATATTTAATACATTGGGTCCTGTCACTCAAATAATTTGCGAACCAGGAGACTACATGTTCCGACAGTCCAAAACTGATGAGTCTTTGCTTTAAAACTGTGTGGTCCACAGTGTCAAAAGCCTTTGACAGATCAATGAAAAGTGCAGCACAGTGCTGCTTTTTATCAAGAGCAACAAGTATATCATTGACCACTTTTGTAGCAGCAGTAATAGTGCTGTGCTTTTTTCTAAAGCCCGATTGCAGTTTTGAAAGAAGTTCATTTGAGTATAAAAACTCTTCAGGTTGATCACACACGAGAGATTCAAGAATCTTGGACAAGACACACAATTTTGATATTGGTCTGTAGTTAGTTAAAACTGCTGGGTCACCTCCTTTTAAGAGAGGATCCACAAAAGCTGACTTCCATACTACAGGAATCTCTTTGTTTTCAGTTGATAAATTAAAAAGTACTGTAAGAGGCTGTGCAATAAAATCAACAGCCATTTTTAAAAAGTAAGGCTCTATCAAGTCTGGTCCAGGAGGTTTTCTGTGATTCAAAGTTTTGAGAGCCTTATGAACTTGCTGTACAGTAAAAGGTACAAGTCTAAAAGGTTCTCCAAAAAACATTTGGGAATTAGTACAGTGAGGCACAGATGTAGCTCCTGTAGAGTTAAACAGAAAACCAGATGACACAAAATGCTTATTGAAGCAATTTAAAACCTCAGTTCTATCGTAAACTGGGACTGAGCCATTTAAAACAAAAGTAGGAAGAACCTGAGAGCTTTTGTTCACAGATAAACCTTTGATCACTTTCCAAAATTTCTGTGGATTATTAAGACTCTCAGTTATGACAGATAAATAATATTCAGATTTAGCCTTTTTAATAAAAAAAAGTGCATTTATTTCTCAGTTGTCTAAAAATGGACCAATCACTGGCAGTATCAGTTTTCCTGGCTTTGGCCCAAGCCACATTACGCTGATAAATGGCATCAGACAGTTCTGGAGAGAACCAGGGGTTTTCACGCCCCTTTACTCTGAATTTCCCTCTAGGAGCATGTTTATTTACAATTTTCTCAAAGTTTTCTTTAAAGAAAGTCCACGCTAACTCAACGTCTGGCAACAGGTCTATATGTTCCCAATTAACCAAGGACAAATCATGATGATAAGCTTGTTCATTAAATTTCTTCAAATTCCGCTTGAAAATAATGCGCGGTTTACATTTGGGGATTTTTGTATCTCTGCACACTGCAACAACACAATGATCACTCAAATCATTGCAGAAAACACCCACAGATGAAAATTTATGTGGAGCATTTGTTAAAATTAAGTCAATCAAAGTGGACTTTTCAGGACTTTTAATATTTGGCCTAGGTGGATAGTTAATCAACTGGCTAAAATTTACAGAGTCACAGAAAGGTTTAAATTCTTCAGAAGCTACGTTTAACCAATCCCAATTGAAGTCTCCTGCTATTAAAAGCTCATTGTAGTTTAATTTGGACAGAAGATGCTTTAAGGATGATAATGCCTCCTTGGTGGCAGATGGAGGTCTATAACAACCAACAACAGTTATGGAAAGGGATTTGGCTATTTCCATATTCAAGGCCAGAAACTCCCATCTGCTTAGAAATGGACTTAGACAAGACAATTGAAGCATCAAATCTTGATTTAACATAGGCGGCTACACCACCACCTTTTTTAGGCCTGTCAGTACAGAAGACATTGTATCCAATTATACTAATATCATCATCTGTGACAGCTTTTGTCAGCCACGTTTCAGAGATGATTACAACATCCGGATCAGTTGATCTAATCCAAATTTTGACCATGTCCATTTTAGGAAGTAAACTGCGCACATTAAGATGAATAATTTTGAGACCAGACATTGATTTAAAATCAGCAGGAGTCTGGATACATTGCAGATCAGGTCCGTGGTTTGGTTGCACATTTCCAGATAATAATAAAAGTAGGACAATCACCAATCTTTGCTTCACATCACATTTTGAAGCAGAATTTTTGTATATTGAAGCCAGGCGATTCTTTTCATTGAGCAAAAATGTGAGGTCATATAAAGTAAGAACATTTTGAAGTTTAGGTAATTCCCTTGGTACCTCTGTCCAGGAATCTATGACCCAGACCAAATGAGTCTGCGATTGCTCATAAACATTAAAATCAGTGCCACTATAGTAAGTGTCCCAAAAACACAACACATTGGCATGGGTACTCACCCAGGGAACATTATTTGATCTCGTGTTCCAGGCTGCCAACAAGCATATTAAAGTAATAAAAAATGCCATTGTCCTCCACTTTCTGCACATCAGCAGCTTAAAAGTTCTTATACTAAAAGAAATACTAAAAGAAATAAATACTGCAAGGAGATGTTGCAGGCCCAAGCTACATGTCTCAGCTCCAGGAGTAATATAGGTCTTCCAACCCAATATCCAGGAAAATATTACAGGCCCAAGCTAGTAAGCTCAGCTCCAGGAGAGATGTAGGCCTCCCAGCCCAGTCTCCAGGGGGCTGTTGCAAGCCCAAGCTAGTTAACTCAACTCCAGGAGGAATATAAGCCTTCCAGCCCAGTATCCAGGGAGATGTTGCAGACCCAAGCTGGCTAGCTCAGCTCCAGGAGGAATACAGGCTTTTCAACCCAGTATCCAGGGAGATGATGCAGACCCAAGCTAGTTAGCTCAGCTCCAGGAGAGATGTAGGCCTCCCAGCCCAGTCTCCAGAGAGGTGTTGCAGGCCCAAGCTAGTTAGCTCAGCTCCAGGAGGGGTATCGGCCACCCAGTCCAGTCTCCAGGGGGATGTTGCAGGCTCAAGCTAGTAAGCTCAGCTCCAGGAGGAGTATAGGCCTCCCAGCCCAATCTCCAGGGGGATGTTGTGGGCCCAAGCTAGTTAGCTCAGCTCCAGGAGAAGTATCAGCCTCCCAGCCCAGTCTCAAGGGAGGTGTTGCAGTCCTAAGCTAGCCAGTTCAGCCCCCAGGAGGAGCACAAGCCTCCCAGCCACCGCTCCAGGGGAATGCCACAAGCCCAGCCAACCAACTCGTCCTGGGCACAGGCCCAGACCTGTTAGCCGCACTCAAGGGTGATAGCAGTATTCTTTAAACTTGTTAAAAGTCATTAAACTCATTAAAAGTCCACAATTTACTTAAAACATATAAAGGGATTTCAATAAAAATATCAACTGCAACTTATAAAAAGAGATTTAAATGCAATAAAATCCATTAAAAACAACTTAATTCAGAGAGACACTGAGCAGACAATACACATGCTGCCATCTTGGATATTTCCCCTCATAAATAACATCAGCATCTATGACGGCATCGCGAGTCCTGTGATGCCTGAGTTCATAGGACATCCTATGATGTTCAAGCAGAGATCATAGCCTTGAATTAGCCTTGAATTGAATCATAGCCTTGAATACACAGCCTTAAAATCAGCCTTACAGTTTATCTGACGTCATATAGACGTCATGTAGATGGTCCTATGATGACTGCCATCATAGGAACATCATAGGACATCGTGCAGACATCATAGGAGCATCATAGGCGGCCTATGAGCGTGACACACACACAAACTGACAGATTTCTTGAATTTATAGTGATGTACAGTGGGGCAAAAAAGTATTTAGTCAGCCACCAATGTGCAAGTTCTCCCACTTAAAAAGATGGGTCTCCAATTTTCATCATAGGTATACCTCAACTATGAGAGACAAAATGAGAAAAAAAAAATCCAGAAAATCACATTGAAGGATTTTTAATGAATTAATTGGTAAATTCCTCAGTAAAATAAGTATTTGGTCACCTACAAACAAGCAAGATTTCTGGCTCTCACAGACCTGTAACTTCTTCTTTAAGAGGCTCCTCTGTCCTCCACTCATTACCTGTATTAATGGTACCTGTTTGAACTCATTATCAGTATAAAAGACACCTGTCCACAAACTCAAACAGTCAGACTCCAAACTCCACTATGGCCAAGACCAAAGAGCTGTCAAAGGACACCAGAAACAAAATTGTAGACCTGCACCAGGCTGGGAAGACTGAATCTACAATAGGTAAGCAGCTTGGTGTGAAGAAATCAACTGTGGGAGCAATTATTAGAAAATGGAAGACATACAAGACCACTGATAATCTCCCTCGATCTGGGGCTCCACACAAGATCTCACCCCGTGAGGTCAAAATGATCACGAGAACAGTGAGCAAAAATCCCAGAACCACACGGGGGGACCTAGTGAATGACCTGCAGAGAGCTGGGACCAAAGTAACAAAGGCTACCATCAGTAACACACTACGCTGCCAGGGACTCAAATCCTGCAGTGCCGGACGTGGCCCCCTGTTAAAGCCAGTACACGTCCAGGCCCATCTGAAGTTTGCTAGAGAGCATTTGGATGATCCAGAAGAGGATTGAGAGAATGTCATATGGTCAGATGAAACCAAAATAGAACTTTTTGGTAAAAACTCAACTTGTCGTGTTTGGAAGAGAAAGAACACCATACCTACTGTGAAGCATGGGGGTGAAAACATTATACTTTGGGGCTGTTTTTCTGCAAAGGGACCAGGACGACTGATCTGTGTAAAGGAAAGAATGAATGGGACCATGTATCGTGAGATTTTGAGTGAAAACCTCCTTCCACCAGCAAGGGCATTAAAGATGAAACATGGCTGGGTCTTTCAGCATGACAATGATCCCAAACACACTGCCCGGGCAACGAAGGAGTGGCTTCGTAAGAAGCATTTCAAAGTCCTGGAGTGGCCTAGCCAGTCTCCAGATCTCAACCTCATAGAAAATCTTTGGAGGGAGTTGAAAGTCCGTGTTGCCCAGCGACAGCCCCAAAACATCACTGCTGTAGAGGAGATCTGCGTGGAGGAATGGGCCAAAATACCAGTAACAGTGTGTGAAAACCTTGTGAAGACTTACAGAAAACGTTTGACCTCTGTCATTGCCAACAAAGGGTATATAACAAAGTATTGAGATGAACTTTTGTTATTGACCAAATACTTATTTTACCGAGGAATTTACCAATTAATTCATTAAAAATCCTTCAGTGTGATTTTCTGGATTTTTTTTTTCTTCATTTTATCTCTCATAGTTGAGGTATACCTATGATGAAAATTGGAGACCTCTCTTATCTTTTAAGTGGGAGAACTTGCACAATTGGTGGCTGACTAAATACTTTTTTTCCCCACTGTATAGGCCTTGAGCTGAGACCTGTCTTTACTGTGCCGCATTCTCCTTTCTAAAACAGAGGGTCTATCTAGATGTCACCAACTAAAACTGCAAGAGGTCCGATAGGTCGGTCCTCCTCCCCAGCCGAGGTCCAAACTAGGTGTGGGATCCTTTAGGCACCTCATGATTCGATTACGATTCACGCCTCAGATTTGATTCTAAAATTATTCTCGATGCATCTTGATGTATTTTTTTTTTTTCCAATTCAGGACTTTTCCCTCGCATTATGTGACAAGTTGGCACTGTATTTGCAATGACCCATGGATTTACTTCCAACAAATGGAAGAGAAATATGGCACATGGTCAAATTTATCTCAAAATGTGTTTTTAATAGCTGCCATCCTTTCATGGACATTCTTTCAGAAGGCTGGCAGGGGTTTGAACCTTTCTGTGTGGAGTTTGTATGTTCTCTCTGTGCTGTGTGGGTTTACTGTGGTTGCTCCAATTTCCTCCCACAATCCAAAAGACATGCATGTCAGGTTAATTAGTGATTCTAAGGGTGCTTTCACACCTAAATTTGTTTAATGTGGTCTGAATCAGTTGACAAGTTTGTTACTTTGTATGATTTTCTCCTTGGTTTGGTTCCCTTTCACACAGGCAAAAATTCAAGCAGACCAAAACTATGTTGTGTTAAATCCTGTGAGACTTGCGTCAGGACGTTCTCTGTTCTTATTGGTCAGATTTTTTTGCCACGACAACGAGAAAGGTAAATACAGGAAGTAGGATGACTACTTTGTATTTATGCATTTCTGGGGAGAAAATAATGCAAATTGTAGCGTAATCTACATGGGGTTTTCATTGCCCTGGTTATTGTTTATTTCATGCATGCATATACCACTTATGGCAAATCATACAGTTTGAAAATGAAGCGCTGCTGTGAATGGAAAATAACATGTTAACGTTCATTAATCCTCTAGAACCGGGACTTGCTCAGCCACAGATATTTTCAAAAATCTATGAGGTATGTACAGTAACATAAAATGTTTTCCCGTTTGCTGCTGGTCCTGTTTTAGTACAGTTTCTTTCTCACCTGCAGGACTGCACCAGAGTTCGCCAGTTGATTCAAATTGAGACCACCTCTTTCAGGAGGTCTTGGCACGGTTCCTTTGGTGTGCACCTGAGTGCGATTACCGTGTTCTCACCAGACAAAACAAACTGCACTAAAAGAGAAAACAAACTTAAGTTCGATTGAAATGAACTAAAGCCTGTAGGTGTGAAAGCACCCTAAATTGTCCCTAGGTATCTGTGGTCGATAGGTCCGTGGTAGGGCTGGGAATCGTCACTAATTTCCAGAATCAATTTGATTCCAATTATTGAGGCTCTGAATCAATTCAATTTAATCGCGATTCATTTAGGGAAATTACCATTTTAATAGCGATTTTACATGCCAGGAAAAAAAAAATCTTAGAGACCCAGTGCTGCAAATTGTAGCAGGAATACTCTAACTTTAATACATAAATTCACATAAAGAGGTGACCCAAATCGGTTGCAATAATGCATTTTTTTATTATTTGTCTTATAATTTCACAAAATGCTAGCAAGTGCTTTCTTTAGTGCAAAAGGTGTGTAGTGTCAAGTTAACAACCCAGAGTAAGTAAACAAATTCAATGCATCAAGCACGTAAACATAATCTCACTGTATTTCAGTCCCTCCAGGATTTCGCCGGCTGTTTTTCTGATGCAGCCCAAAATGTGTGAATGTGTGAAAATTCTCGGCATTCCCTGCCCAGTCAAACCAAGACCCCTCGACTATCCTGGTCTGAATGCAGCCTAAGACACATCTGGGAGGGCCTACACCCTGACCTGACTATGGGTTTGGGATGAAAAGGTCAAAGGTCAAGGTTAACATTCCCTAAGCCCTATTACTGTACAGTGAGTAAACCTTGGGTCACCAAACTTGGTGCTTAGGTTCACCCTGTGACTCTGAAGGGTGACTATGAATTTGAGATTGCAAGGTCAAAGGTCAACATCAACTATATGTACTTGTAATGTACTTTATTTATATAGCCCTGTTGGTTAAAATCTTTAACTGCGTCTGTCTTTCTTAGGATGTCTTCCTTTATTGCTTGTTTCCATTATTGCCTTTCACACTCTACTGCTTGCTTTGCATGCTACACCTTTGAGGTCACACATTCACGCACACACTACATGACATTTGCTGAAATCAAATAGAATGGGTCAGCTCGCAGCTGTTCCTAACACATAGATGAAAGAATACAGATACAATGAGGGACAAACCCTTCCTCTTTGTGTGAAAGAGTGGGTGAGCTTAGGGGTGCAGTGAGGTCTTTTAAAAGCTGTAAGTTCCAGAATTCTGAAGCTCACTCTTAAAAAATGGCTTAAGAGCTGGGTTCCAGCGCTGCTTGTACCATACCTCAATTTCAGTAAAATAAGTGAAAGTATATTTCATCTCTCAGTCTGGTCATTTGGCCTTCGTATAAAAGAACTGGGGGTGAAAGCATTTTAGATGCAACAGCCCTTTAAAACAACTCATAGGTGACCAAAGTGCTTTACAGAAAATAAACGGCATTAAAAACACACAAAGCATTAAAAACAAATAACATAAACAAACAAACAAAAAAGAATAAATACCTAAAAATGAGAATAAAATAAAAACAAATGCCAAGACAAATATCACCACAACTGGGTATTAAAAGCCATCCTAAACAAATATGTCTTAAGTTCTGATTTAAAAAGGGCCAGGTCAGAGATGGCACGTAGGTCAGGGGGGAGATTATTCCAGAGCCTGGGGGCGGCAACAGAAAAGGCTCGGTCACCCCAATGTTTATACCTTGACCTAGGCACATCCAGCAAAAGCTGATTGGATGACCTCAAAGCCCTGCCTTTGTCACGGACAGTCAAAGTCTCAGACATATAAACCGGAGCAAGGCCATTAAGAGCTTTAAAAACAAAAAGCAAAAGTTTAAAATTAATTCTAAAATGGACTGGAAGCCAATGAAGTGAAAAAAGGATCTGAGTAATGTGCTCTCGCCTAGGTGTGTTGGTCAAAAGACGGGCCGCTGCATTTTGTACAAGTTGAAGGCGGCCGAGAGAAGACTGAGAGATGCCAACATAAAGTGCATTGCAGTAATCAAGTCGAGACGTGATTAAAGCATGGATGGCTATCTCAAGATCATGACGGCTCAGGAAAGGTTTGGCTTTGGATAACAAACGTAATTGATAAAAGCTCATCTTGATTACATTGTCAGTCTGTTTATCAAATTTTAAATGGCTGTCAAAAATCACCCCAAAAATTTCTGACAGCTGAACTGAGCCTTAAAGAGAGGGTACCAAAGCCAGCCATTACAGTATCCCTAAACACAATACATTCTGTTTTTTCTTCATTTAAGTGGAGAAAATTTTGGCTTAACCACAACTTAATATCAGTGATGCAGTCCAATAGAACACTTTGTGAGTTAGTTTGTTCTGGGTTCAAAGGTAAATAAAGCTGCAAATCGTCTGCATAACAGTGGAAAGACATGTTATGCCTGGCTATTATTGACCCGAGTGGCAGCATATATAATGAAAACAGAATAGGGCCAAGGATAGAGCCCTGTGGGACCCCACAGGAGAGAGAGGCACTAGAAGAGGACATGTCACCAATCATTACAGAAAAAGTTCTATTAGAAAGGTAGGATTCAAACCACTTAAGTGCAGTGCCATGGATGCCAACATGGTGATTCAGGCATGACAAAAGAATAGTGTGGTCCACAGTGTCAGAGGCTGCTGTAAGATCTAGCAGCACTTAAGACCACAGGGCATTTGGCATCAACAGACATCATAATATCATTATGATCATATAGGTGTATATAATATCTATATATATAATATATGATATATGATAATATCTCAACAACGAAGAAAGGTAGGGTCACCAAACCTGGTACACAGGTTCACTCTGAGACCATGCCCTCTGACTACAGGTTTAGGGTCAAAAGGCCAGAGGTCAAGGTTAGTACACCCTATGCCCTCTTACTATAGAACGTGTAAAGCTCTCTAGGGTCACCAAACTTGCTACACAGGTTCATCTTGGGATCTTGCCCTACAGCTGTGGATTGTATATTTTGTTCTATATTCATGGATGATGGGTTTATCATAATTTGGTTCTGCCCTAGTAATTACAGTATATTGAAAAGTTGAAAACTGCTGTCCGTCACTAAGTATAGAGAATGGGCATTGACGTCATGCCGCGTTGCATTCTGGGCCATCATTGCCATTGTTGTGGTCTGGCTTCTTTGTTTACTTGTAATCTACTGCAACTGCTAACGGGAACAGACACGTGCGATGGAACGCAGCAAACAGAAAATTAAAATTCCTTTTTCAGACGAGCTGAATAAAGAAGTAAAGAAAGACTACCTCCAAAAAAATTAAAGAAATAAATGGGATCAATCAATATGAGCAAAAGAAATGGACCATGGATCTTGACCAACTGCCTCACACTGTCAGATGTTTTTGCCTACCTGGATTGTGGGGTGAGCACATAAACCCATGAGCAATTTAAGAACTATAAATCATTAGAGGCTCATGTTCAGTTCACCAATGGATGGGTCCAGCTGCCTCAAATCTATCAGGTGAACGACCAGAAAACCGTTGTTTGCACAAAGGTAAGCAATCATGGTTTCTACACGGTTTTCTGTACTAGCATGTGTCTCTGCAGCTACAGGCATTTCTAAGTCCCAGCAGTGAAATGTTGGCTTTGTGTTCATATTTGTCATATGATGCTTGATAAGTATATGCACATTATTACAAAACTGGACATGAAATACTAATCCAGTAATGTGATAAGCCCGATGCTCATGCTGGCGGACCAAAAAAATCACCGGTATAATTAGCCGTTATAAAAACATACTAAATCAGGAGAGTGATGTTTTTATAGTCTCTTGAAACAGGAGAAACTGGTGAATCTAATGATACTAAACATTCTATGGACTTCAGTCCCCTGCTGATTTTAAATCCAGGCGCAATGAAGGCAGCAACATGCGCTTTGGGAATTCCCAGCCAGCTTGTTAAAAGTTAGCAACAACTCCACACGCATACAAGTAATCGTAATATGTGTTTAAATCACAACTTACCTTCCTGAAAATGCCATCAACACACGACCATGTATGCAGGAATATTGTCGATGCTGATGTCTTTCCTTCTGACCGCTGCAATCCATTCTATCCAATGCCTCTTTGTTAGCTCGGAGACCCGATTCTCTCCACTTTTCTTCCAAGTCAGAATGTTTAAAAAAAAAAAAAAAAAAAAGATAAGCCGTTATGAATCTTTTTCCCATGCCAATCGTGAGAGCGGTTGTTGCATTTGATAGATAACACAGCAAAACTTCCCCATTCTAACGTTGCGTGGTATTTCAGTCAACAATAACAACACACTGAAGCAGTTCCTTGCAGTTTTTCCATTGGGTGACGTTGCATGCCTATTCCCTATTGGGATCTTCAAAGAAAACGGAGGCAGGGGGATATTGCACCCGTCTCAGAGTGCTCTTGTTGAGTTTGGTATAATTCGAAATCCAGCTTTAGATGAAATTGTGACTATTAAGAAGGTAAAATCAAATGTGCTTTGTCTTGTTTTTTTCACAGTGGTGGACTGAGTAATTTACTGTACTTGTGTAGTTTGTCTGACAATGTGCAGTGTGAGGGGGAGGAACCTCGCCAGGTCTTACTTAGAGTCTATGGTGCAATCTTACAGGTTAGTCGTATTTTATGTGTCTTCAAGTAGTTCTCCTTGACAGTTGTCCATGATATTGTATGGCCAAAAATATTTAATTGTTGTGTGAGAATATAACAATTGTTTTTTTCTGTTTTCTATGTATGATTGTGTTGCAGGGCGTGGACTCTCTGGTACAGGAAAGTGTAATGTTTGCCATTCTGGCAGAACGAGCATTAGGACCAAAACTTTATGGGGTCTTTCCACAGGGACGTTTGGAACAGTACCTTCCGGTATGATGCAAACACAATCATTTCATGGCTCTCTTTTCCCTATTGTAAAGTAGAGGTATCTCTTTCTGAACTGTATCAGTGTTCTGTATAGATACAGTTTATATTTAAATAAGGGACAAGTATTTTCTTACTTTTTTAGACGAAGTTTTGCCATTCCAGATTGCCCTAAAGATTTAAATTGTTAGCTCTGATCTTCTTCTTTTTCTCGTTTCGTCTGCTCCCTTTTGGGGTCCCCGTAGCTGATCTTGTTCTACAATCTCACCCTATCCGTTGCATCTTGTTTAATACCAACCCTCTCCATGTCCTCCTTTACTACATCCATGAATCTTTTCTGCAGTCTTCTTCTTTTCCTCCTGCCTGGCAGCTCCATCTTCAACATCCTTTCTCCAGTACGTATATCCACTGTCCCTCTTCTGCACTTCCAAACCACCTCCGCCTTGTTTCTCTTACTTTGTCTCCAAACCACTCAACTTGAGCTGACCTTCCTGTTATACTCATTTCTAGTCCCGTGGCTTCTAGTCCCTCCCAATGAAATTCTCCACCTCCTTTCCCACTTCTAGCTCTGCCTGTTGTCTTGTCAGTGCCACCGTCTTCAAACTGTACATCATAGCAGGTCTCACTGCTGTCTTTGAAACATTCCCTTTCACTCTAGCTGCTATCCTTCCGTCACATATCAATAATCCAATAGTCATTTATACCCACCACCCTGCCTGCACTGGCTTCTTCACCTCTCGTGCATTTTCCATTGCTTTGGACGGTTGACCTCAGGTACTTAAACTCATCTGCCTTCACTACCTCTGCTCCTTGCATCTTCACCATTACACCTGCCTCCCCTTCATTTACTGTACACACATGTATTCCATCTTGCTTCTACTGACTTTGATTCCTCTTCTCTCCAGTGCATACCACCACCTCTCCAGGCTCTCTTGCACCAGCTCCCTACTCTCATTACAGATCACAGTGTCACCTGCAAACACCTTGGTCCACAGAGATTCCTGCCTGACCATATCTTTTGGCCTGTCCATCACCATAGTAAACACGAAGGGGCTCAGAGCTGACCTCCAGATGTGATCCCACCACCACCTTAAACCTGTCTGTCACTCTTACAGCACACTTCACTACTGTCTCACTGTCTTCATACATGTCCTGCACCACCCTCACATACTTGTGTCACTCTGATTTCTTCATAAAGTACCACACTTCCTCTCTTGACACCCTATTGTATGCTTTCTCTTTTTCCCCCTTGTCCTGTCCAGCAGCTAGGTGAGCAGAATGGATATCTGCTTCCCCTATTGTGCCAAACAGATTTACTTTGCCAAAAGGATCTTTGCTCATATTTGATATGTACTGTGTATAAATATCGTAGTATTTATAGACTCCTTTTGTAATAACTTTAATACTTTATTTAAATTGATTTACTTATGATGGACTTGATGGGGGGGTGGGGGAATTGAAAAGATTTGAAGTGGTTGGAAGGGGTGGTGGGTGAGGGGGTGGGGAGGGGAGAAGAAGAGTGAGGAACAAATGGAAAAAACTCAAACTATCACAACTAAAACAAAAAACAAACTGTTTCCTCTTATCATTATGAGCCTGATTTTTGCACCTGTAAGAGAACAGAGAGACATACAGTACGAGTGAGTGAGTGAGTGTGTGAAAATGAGTGCGTGTGAGTTGTTTGCCAGGAAACGTATGACAAGGGTGACAGCCCCCCACCCCCCCTTCACGAAACCACGAGCAAGCAAGACAGTGCCCCCACAGAGCACAAATGTCCTGAAGCCACCAAACCCCAGGACAGCCAGGCATCCGCCCCAGGAGGGACAGCCAGAGGAGGCCAGGCCACCAAGCGGCTGGCGCAGTGCCCCCCCCCCCCTTTTCCCCGGGCCGGCCAGCTCCCACTCATTCAGCGGGGCCAACACCAGTCCCAGGCACCAGAAGGCCAACCCCTCGGCGTGGGCCCCCTGGACACCCCCCCGCACAGCGAACCCACACCCGCCCAAGACATACGCCCCAGGGGACCACCAGACACCCACACCCAGGGGAGGCAGCAGGAAGAAGCAGGGAGCCCCAGGAAAGGCCAGCCCCACCACCCACCGGAGGGAGCCCATGTGGCCAAGAGGTGCCACCCCTATCAATCCAGCATGTCTGACCATCACATTCACTCACTCACTCACTCACTCACTCACTCACTCACTTGTTCAGTCTGGCTTACACTGTCATTCGCACTCAGTCATGCTCCCTTTCACTCTTGCTCACTCATGTACACACTCTCATTCATACTCTGACTTACTCACATTTACTTGTGCTCACTCACACTCAAGAAAGCATTCTCGATATGAGTTTCAAAGCAGATACCAACGAAAAGGAAGACGAAGGTTAAGAAAGTGATTTAGCAGACAGCGATAATGACGGAGATTTGGGAGATTGTGACCCTGAAGCCAACGACAAAAACCAAGATAGTGCTAGTGCTGCGGCTGCAGTCCCTGTCTCCCTGCAGCTTACCTGCATGAACCGGGTCCAAGACAGCTGGATGTTGAGTTCCTCTTTAATCCATCCCGCAGGGTTTTTTTCACCGTCCAGCTGCTCCCTGTTAGCCGTGAGCTCCGGTCCTCCTGCCTGGCTGCTCTTCCGGGCAGGAGGCCTTTAGTATAGAGGGTTAGTACTAGTGAAGTGCTTTGAGTGGTCTTTGTGACTAGAAAAAGCGCTATATAAGTACAGGTCATCCCTCCCTCATCGTCCCGCTGCCGCCAGTGGCTGAAGCCGCTTTTAAACTTCCACCAAACTGATGTCCGAGTTCCACTGGCGGTCCCTCCTTCATCTCTGAGCCCTGGCGACATGAGCCCCGCGGCGGCCATTTGGTCCCGTGTGAACTGCTGGATCACAGTGGAGCAACCTGAGTCGGTGCACCTACCCTCCAGGCTGAACCTCCGTGATGATTAACCAAGATAAGTCACAGCTTAACCCTAACAACACTGTGAACCAGTACGTGTAAATGTATTTATTGATGTTTCTTGTCTTACTTTTCTATTATAGAAAATTTAGAAATCCACCTTGCGATTGTCTTTCCTCTAAATAAAAAAAAAAAGAAAAGTAGAAATGTCCCTGAGTGATCAGCAACTCAGCCAAAATTATTCATCAGGTTTTAGAGAAATTAGTGTTTCTTATTTTAATACCAAATGATGTTTTTAGCAAGGTTAGAGATTATTCTTCAAATATATGTGCTTTATTGATTGAGATGATTTTTAGACAAGTCTTGATCGTCATTTTTTGCTTAATATCTTCACCCTCTCCTTGCAAGTTGCATGCTTGCAGTGAAAATGGTGATCTCGCCACTGAGTGATTGAGCAATCAGAATCTTCGCAAGGTCTGTTGTCTGTAAGATTCGTTTATTTCTACAATTTAGATGGATAATCAAGAGTGCGGGTTGGATCTGCTGGAGCCATTGAGCTTTAAGTTTGTACAACTTGTAACAGCACCCAAATCAGTCAGCAAATATGGAAGTCAGAGCCTTGACGTGGTTGCACAGAATGAATGGGGAAAAAAATTAAATTTCTTTTCTTTCTAGACGAAATTAAGGCTATCAGAGTACTATATTCACGTTTATTATGTTCTCAGGTTTCGGAAGCGGTATAATATGCTTATTTTAGGATTCTCAATGAGTATTTCCATCTATCCATCGATCCATTTTGTACCGCTTATCCGGGAATTGGGGTCACAGGGTCATCAGTCCGGCCAGAGTAGCAAACTACCAGTTCACATAGCACCATGATTCCCATGATCCCTCCTGCAGGTGGTGAGCCCACTGGAGGGCGGACCCATGTGCCTCCTTTAGGTACACTGGGTCCTTGATGTAATGTTTTTCATGGAGAGCCACTGGAGTACTCTTAGTCTGGCCTTTCACCCAGGACCAGTTTGCCTTGGGAGACCCTACCAGGGGCAAGTTGCCCCCGACAACATACAGTGGTGTGAAAGAGTATTTGCCCCCCTTCCTGATTTCTCATTTTTTTGTATGTTTGTCATGCTTAAATGTTTCAGATCATCAAACATATTTAAATATTAGACAAAGATAACACAAGTAAACACAAAATGCAGTTTTTAAATGAAGGTGGTTATTATTAAGGGTAAAAAAAAAATCCAAACCTACATGGCCCTGTGTGAAAAAGTGATTGCCTTCCCCCTGTTAAAACTTAAGTTAACCCCTTGCACTCTGGTCAATTTCCCTAAAAACGCCAAAAAATAACATGCCCAAAGTAAATCGAAAGCTGTTCTTCAACCCTTTGCAGCATCTTCATGGGGTTGGTCTCATTTAAAAGAAAACTCTTTGAATTTTTTGGCAAAACAGTCATAATCTCTCTAAGTGCTCCGGCCACTGAGTTACAGTCATCTAAACATAGTGAACTTGAAGAAAATAAATTTGGCCTGGGTGTTTTTTCGGATACAAATGCTTGCAAATAACACACAGCTTCAGATCCGGGCTGGAAAATGCAACAGAAATGTAGAACCAAGTGTTATCCAGCTGAGGTCCAAATTTTGTAACAATACCACAAAAAATGAATATATTACACAGCTTTTTCCTCAGGTAGTTCCCAGGCGTTTTTGAACTGTGCCAAATTGTGCCAAATGGCACAGTTTGGAAAAACGTCTGTAACTTTTGAATGATTCAATATAGAACAGGGGTCACCAATGCGGTGCCCGCGGGCACCAAGTCGCCCGCAAGGACCACATGAGTCGCCCGCAGGCCTGTTCTAAAAATAGCACAACTCGCAAGTGAGCTGCGTCTAAGATGTAATTTTTTCTGCCGCTATTTTTTAAAATCACACTTGCATTTATATAGATTTTAAAATGACAATGTCTTAAAAATAAAAAAAATGAAAATATGTTTATTATACGTAAAGTTAAGGTGAACTCTGACCTAGTCAGGGTGCCCGCGATGTCTAAAAAAGTCTAAAAAAGTCTAAAATTACACATTTTCAATTTTAGGCCTAAAAAAGTCTAAAATACAGGGATATTTTGCACTGTGAGTCTAAAATTGAGTTTGAGTAATTTAAGACCTACGTTTCAATGCAAAATATTGATAAAGGATTACAGTGATCCCTCGCTACTTCGCGCTTCACCTTTCGCGCCCTCAGTGCATCGCGGATTTTTCAAAAATATTCATCAAAAATTCAAAATTGAGAAATAATGGGCGGGCGCTAGCAGAAGGCAGGGAGACTACATTAGACCATCAGGTATCAACACGGAGAGCCCGCACAACTCAAAAATCCACCTCTCTGTTCACTGTTCTCGTGTTGGCTCGGCTCGGAATTCTCTCCCTGCTGAACGCCCATGCAGCGAAGGAAGACCGCATTCATTGCTCTTTATCGCTCGTGTTGCTTAGTCTCGCCGCGTGGAACTTTTTGCTGTTCTCTTGTGCCATTTTGTGCGAAATAGTCTTCCCGTCGAGCCACTACACCGCCTCCTGCAGCTTCTCCAGCTCTATCGGAAGCTGCCCTCGACGATGCTGCGCCTCTAGCACCTCACGATGAGGCGTCACCTGAGGAGCAGTAAAGCTCTCATTAACCTGTGCAGTAAATCATCTTCATCTTGAGTTACATGTCTTGTTATAAGAATAAAAGAGTTCTAAAAACATATTTATGTACACTTTATTTACATCTACGTATGTATGTACACTTACACACACACACACACGTATCATATGAGAGAGAGGGAGTGAGAGAATGAACGTACGTATTATTTATGGGTGACGTCATTAGGGGTGACGCTACTTCGCGGTTTTTCACTTTTCGCGGTCGGTTCTGGAACCCATTAACCGCGATAAGTGAGGGATCACTGTAATGTTTTTTTTTTAAAGTATTGTTCTCATGTCTTTTCCACGCCATTCAGTTTTTTTTCTGTTATGGTGGCAGTTATGGTCCGTGTAGTTCTACAATGTAGAACTACATGGATCATAACTGGTCGGGAACCTATGGCTCGCGAGCCAGATGTGGCTCTTTTGATGGCTGCATCTGGCTCGCAGACAAATCTTTAAACTTTAAAGATTTTGTTTTTACAAGAGCGCCGAGTGTCTGCTGCTCTATATATAGTTTTAGAATCATCTTCCGTGTTGCGGCCATTACGAGCTCAGATCACACGAGACGTTTCGCTGAATTTAAGCATTTATTTATTTATTTTCTACTCGTTTCAGTTCTGCATTTAATATGAACCTTGAGTTTGAAATAAACGTTTGAATTTAAATTTGAATATCCCGGAAGCCGCTGCACATCCGGGTACTCCAGGCTCAGCCAATATTGATCCAGATCGCATAGTTTTAGAATCATCGGCCATTACGAGCTCAGATCACACGAGACGGCCCGCTGAATTTAAGCATTTATTTATTTATTTTCTACTTGTTTCAGTTCTGCATTTAATATGAACCCTGAGTTTGAAATAAACGTTTGAATTTGAATATCCCAAAAGCCGCTGCACATCCGGGTACTCCAGGCTCAGCCAATATTGAGCACCAGAAGTCGCATTAATGGTAAGAAATACTCATCATTGATTAGCAACAGCATAACAATGTTATTAAAAATAATTCAGAGACTTATTGTACTTTAAAAGTGTTGAAATTACATAAAATGCACACATTTACTTGTATTTTTAGTTTTAAACATATTGTATGGCTCTCACGGAATTACATTTAAAAATATGTGGTGTTCATGGCTCTCTCAGCCAAAAAGGTTCCCGACCCCTGTTCTACATGAAATTTTGCTGTTAGTGGAACGCACAATAAAACTACAGATGTGAAATGGAAATGTACTGTCATCACAGGATGCTGGAGTAAGCATTTTGGCTCTGGTCTGAATGAGCTGTGTGCGCGAGCAAGGCGGGAATAGTTGTGAAGTAACGTGCGAATGGCAGGAGAGAAAGCTAGCAGGACAAAACTAAAAAGATGGGCAAATGTAAATTTAATGACAGTTGGCTCTCAAGAGATGACTTTGCAGACTGGCTCAAACGCGTTCCCAACGACGACACTGAGGCGTACTGCATGTTGTGCAAAAGAACACTTAAACTCGGGACCCTGGGCGTCAGAGCACTGGAGTCACACATCAAAGCTAGCAAACACCAGGAATCAGCAAATGCAGCACGCAACTCTCATGGAATTGCTCAGTTCTGTTCGGTTGCAAGCAGCACGTCAAGAAATAATACAAATGATATTCGCGATCTAATGGGCTCGACTGAAACAATGAAGGCAGAAGTTCTGTGGGCGCTTAACACCGTGGCTAAACACCAGTCATACAGAGCTAATGACGACATCGGGGAACTGTTTCAAGCAGTGTTTCCCGACTCGACAGTAGCCAAAACATTCCAATGCGGGAGAGACAAGACCGCCTATATCATCCGATTTGGAGTAGCAGAGTTCGTCAAGAAAGATTGTATCTCAAAGGTTTGCACACAGGCTTGTTTGCGACTATGTTGCAATACATGGGGGCGTTACCAGGGTTCCACTTACACCTGACTTAATGAAATCTGTCATGGCTGCCAGGTCACGGTACCGTGTGCATTTGGACGAAGAGAGGAAGAGGAAGGAGGCAGAGACACAAGGGAAGAAAAGGGCACACGCGGAGGAGCAGTTACAAGACCTGAAAGTCAAGAGGGACAGTCTGCATACAGTCATTGAGAGCCTGGGCAAAGATGCAGATGAGTTGGCAGAGCAAGCAGAGGGCAAGGCTGGGAGTAAAATGGCACAGCTCCTCTCAAAATCAAATGCTCTGAGGAGGGCTGCTAAAAACAAACTCTCCCAGCTTAAGGTTCTGGAGGACGAAATTGCCACCAAAAGTGCAGAGCTTAGAAGCATGTAAAATAATGAAAATAATGGGTGTATACTGTATATGTTCGTTTCATTGACAATAAACGTCAATTGACCGCAATCTGGGTTTGTTCTTTCTTTTTTTAATACTTCGTGAAGGTCGTAAATTTAATCCATGATGGTCTAAAAAAGGTCTAAAAAAGTCTAAAATTGCACTTGTTAAAACCTGCAGACACCCTGTTCAAAGGTCAGTATTGTGCGCATGACAAAACCTTCGCACTTGTGGAGAGTAAGCTAGCGGGCAGTGAAGATGGTGAGCGGAGTGCAGTTTCCTACCCCAAAAACATGGCAAAAAAAAGACAGAAAATTTATCATTTTCAAAGTGAGTGGAAGGAAGAGTTCTTTTTTACTACCGTGAAAGGAAGCTGCGTGTGTTTCATTTGCGGGGCGACTGTGGCGACGGCGAAGCGGCACTATGTGGAGCGACACTTCACTACACGTCATGAAACTGCTGCCCACTCTCAGTGCTTGTTTAGCTTCTTCTCATGAAAGGACAGTGCTGGTTATTACTCAAGCATGATTCTTGGCAAGAACTGTATGGATATAATTCCAGTGAAGAAGAACACACAAAAGTGTGTTTATTAAATGTAACAGATTTTGAGCAGAATTGCAGCAGATTTGTTCAGTTAAAAATGTGATAAGATTGAGTTATATGAGTGATATGAGTTGATTTTTCTTAAATGTTGCATAACTTTTTCAAACATGGTTCAACATAGTTCATGAATTAAAAGGGTTTAGTTTTTTATGGTTAAAAGGGACTGGTGAAAACTGGACATTTTTTTAATGAAATGTAGAAGTGATCATCTGAACAGTTGCTGAGATTAATAAAAATAAAGTGTTGAATATTGATCTTGTCTGTTACCCACTCTAAGTTATTGATAATTATTTATTTATGTGTATATATATATATATATATATATATATATACACTACCATTCAAAAGTTTGGGGTCACCCAGACAATTATTTTGTGTTTTCCATGAAAAGTCACACTTATTTACCACCATGAGTTGTAAAATGAATAGAAAATATAGCCAAGACATTGACAAGGTTAGAAATAATGATTTGTATTTGAAATAATAATTTTTTCCTTCAAACTTTGCTTTCGTCAAAGAATCCTCCATTTGCAGCAATTACAGCATTGTAGACCTAAAATGATTGCACAAGGGTTTTCTAATCATCCATTAGCCTTCTGACACAATGAGCAAACACATTGTACCATTAGAACACTGGAGTGATAGTTGCTGGAAATGGGCCTCTATACACCTATCTAGATATTGCACCAAAAACCAGACATTTGCAGCTAGAATAGTCATTTACCACATTAGCAATGTATAGAGTGTATTTCTGATTAGTTTAAAGTTATCTTCATTGAAAAAAAGTGCTTTTCTTTCAAAAATAAGGAAATTTCTAAGTGACCCCAAACTTTTGAACGGTAGTGTGTGTGTGTGTATATATATACACACACACACACAATTTGTTATTTTAGATGAATGAAAGGTGACACTTAGGGGTGTGTGTGTGTGTGTGTGGCGGGGGGTTGTTCCCCCCCCCCTCGCTACAGAGGACGGACATCGCCCGTTGCGCCATGGTCCGTCATGCAGCGATGACGCACAGCTGTAATTTACCGATCGGTCAAAAGTCATTTTGATTACAATTTTCAGGGATAAAGAATAATTTAGCTTAGAACACTTACCTCTTCTCAGCAGAAGCGGAGCTGGCGAACTTCTTCCTCATTGTCAGACGAACGCGACGCTGGTCTCGCGACCCAATCAAAACATAATTCCATTATTGCGGTTTTGCGCTTCCATGATTGCGGTTTTTGGCGAACGATTTTTCAAAACAAATAACAGTAGTAATTAAAAATAGACTGGCGAACGCGTGTGTGTCACTCAGCCTTCGTCGTCGGCCTCCGTCGGTCTATGATGACCATGGAAGAGAATCGTAACGTCTACTCTGCTGGGACAAAAACAAAAAAGGCACTGCCTGTGGCCGCACATGCCGATGCGCGAATGGCAGTCGCTGTCACACAGGTAGCACTTGTGGATGGTCTCCGTGCTGCTGGGTCTGTGGGGTTCTTCCTGCGGGTCCTTTTTTTCATCTGCTGCAGCAGTCAGTCTCTCTTCACCCAGCCTTACACAAAAAAGCTCACAAACTTCTGTGCTTCAATTGGCTCGCTGCATTCACAGTGTTGGTAGGTGGGTCCTTCTTGCTAGGTTTTCAGTCATTGGTTCTTCAAGGTTTCAGAAACCCAATTCAAGGCTCTTATTAGTCGAATGAGAGGTCAATCAGATGATCTGATCTGTTCGCGGCTGTGTCTGCAGTGGAAGAACGGAAATGCAGCTTTTATTTTCAGTGTGCGCTTGCAGCACATGGTTCCACCTTCCCGTGGAACCATCTTTCCAGTTCAGTTTGGGAGGCAGACACTCTCTCTTTATTCAAGAGCAAGTTGAGATCTTTTCTCTTTGATAAGGCCTTTAGTTAGAAATGCTGCCCCTGCCAGGCCTTCGATCGCATGTGCAGCCTGGCCAGTCTTGGTACTGGACTGTTTGGCTTTGAATGTTGTGTTTGTATGTTTGTTTTGAATGTAGCTACTCAACCCAGCCGGTCGAGGTGGATGGCCGTCCTCTATGAGCTATGGTTCTGCCCGAGGTTTCTGCCCATTAAAGGGAAGTTTTTCCTCACCTGTGTCACCGCAGTGCTTGTTCTTAGGGGTCTATGCTGGGTTCTATAAACTAAGAGTGTGGCCTGAACCCACTCTTTTCTGTAAAGTGCCTTGAGATGACCTGTGTTGTGGATTTGGTGCTATATAAATAAATTGAATTGAATAGTTGTGGGAGTAAGCTGTTGCTGCCAACAACATCAGTCGTCGAGGAATATAAGACGGCAAAAGTACAGCTTGCTATAAGGCTGCATGACAGTGAGGATGAAGCTGTCCATCGGGCAAAATTGACATCCGGACTGGAAGTCAGTGCAAGTGGTTAGCCAGTTGGGCACTGAGGGAGGTGGAGGAAAGGCTTCAACGTGCTGACGTTGTGAGCACAGTGAACCAGGGGAGATTAGGTCTCTGCTGCATCACAAGAGCAAGCTGGAAGAAAGTGAAGAAGGAGCAGTGAAGTATGGTTCAGAAGGAGGTTCAGGCAGTAAAGGAAGAGATCAGGCAAGCTGGGGCTGTGGCAATGAGGCAGTAGGGCAGCTGGACACAGTGGGATAGGGTCCGAGGAAGATTGCTGGGATGGAGGGACCTCTGGAACACGGAGGACCACCGGCTCAAGTTTCTGCTCTGCTCAGTTTATGATGTCTTACCAACACCAATGAACCTGCAGAAATGGAGACTAACAAAGCTTTGCTGCTCGTTGTGTGGGAGAGCTGCCAACCTAGAACGTATTTTGTCAGCATGCCAAGCAAGTCTGACCGACGGGTGGTTCAGATGGCACCATGACCAGGTGCTGGTCCAGCTTGCTGAGGGTCTGGAAAGAGTGTGGAAGCAAAAGAATACCAAGCTCCAAACCAAAGGGCCCTGTTTTATCAACTTCCTCAAGCCAGGAGAGACAGCAGGCGTGGAAACAGGAGGCACAGTGATCCTGCTCACAGCAGATGACTAGGAGATGAGAGTTGGCTTTAGAAGGCAGCTTAAATTTCCTACAGAAATTGCAGAAACCAGCCTCTGGCCAGACATTGTCCTCTGGTCAATGAGAACAAGGCAGGTAGCCATTCTAGAGCAGATGGTACCCTGAGAGGAAAGGATTGAAGAGACACATGAACAAAAATGTGGAAAATATCAGTCCCTCATCCTTGAAATCTAGCAGAGGAGATGGAGAGCCTGGAACCTCCCAGTAGAAGTAGGCTGTAAGGTGCTTCCTAGGCCAATCACTCTGGAGAGCATTTGGAATCCTTGGAGTAAGAGGGCCAACCCACAAGAAGCTGATCGCAGACATCACCAGGCGGGCGGAGAGTGCCTCAAGATGGCTGTGACTAAAGAGGGTTGACCAATGGCAGAACCCGGTTGGCAGAAGAGAGAAGGGGCAGAGCTGAGATCCAAGGGTCTGAAGGAGTGGTCCCAGGATGCTGGTTCCACTGTCGAGCCCACCTGAGGTGTTGTGGGCCACTGAACGAAATGCCGGTGAAGGTGGGTGCCCACCTGAAGACCCAGTGAAGTCCCTAGGACCACAAGTCTCTGCCCATAGGGGGTGGAAGAAAGAGCAATCTATGCCAGCCACCCACATGAGCAGCAGAGAACCTTTGCTAAGTTAGGTGGCTGTGATGTACCATCATCATGTGCAGATATCATGATTATTATTATTATTATTACAAATAAGCTCTTCGCAAATTGCCTACCCCATGTGTTTGGACTTGGCATCCTCACAATTACAACTGTGAAGAAGAATCACCATAAAAAGCATATGAATATAAGAAGAAAGAAAAACATTTAAAAATCACTTGCATACACAGGAGACAATCTTGAAATGTTGGATACTTGGGTGTTGAAAACAGTCACATCAGTAACGTTATTCAGTTAATAATGTTATTTTTTTTAACCTTTATTTAACCAGACAGGACAGATTAAGAACACATTCTTATTTACAACTGTGTCCTGGGGGGAAGGGGCAAGGGACAACTCACATTCATACCTCCCCAGGTGATGCCAATTAACCTAACCTGCATGTTTTTGGCCCCTGTGGGAGGAAACCAAAGAAATCCTGGAGTAAACTCACGAAGACACGGGGAGAACATGCAAACTCCACACAGAAAGCTCACCGTTGGTTAAGGGGTGGGATCGAACCCGCAATCCCATGGCCAAGGGTCGGTTGCTGTGCTGCCACAGTGCTAACCACTGCGCCACCGTGCTGCCCAAACCAAGCATCTTTTATTTTCCTTAAATTTCTACCATAATCAGGCATTGTATATGATGACTGCCACTTATTTCATGTAATATTCAACTTCTTCAGCCAAAATGAAGAAAATGCAGTACATGCCTACAGTATGTGGCTCAATAGCTTGTTTGTGTTTCTTATCAGCACCAATATGGCATCCACGCTTGGCCACCTAAAACTAGCCTGGTGACTAGCGATGAGTACTGTAGCCAATTATATCACTGTGTGTTCACCTTCCTCCTCTCTTGTATGTCACCCAGTGTTTCTTCCTCTTATTGAAATGTGATCACGACAGCCATTTCCTTCCTTTTTGCAAAATCTACAATCATCTGTTCTTTAACATCTCTCTTTAACACCATACCTTCCTAATGCCTCCTCATCACCTCTGTTCCTTTCACATACATTATTTAATTTTTTATTCGGGCCTGAGCCACTGACAGTCAGTGGGCAAGAGCTCTATTGTAATTGTTAGAATTTTTAGGGCCCGAGCCACTGACAAAGTTAGTGGGCAAGAGCCCTATTGTAATTGTTAGGGCCCGAGCAACTGACAAAGTCAGTGGGCAAGAGCCCTATTGTAATTGCTAGAATTTTTTTTTTTCTTTTTTTTCTTTTCTTCTTCTCCAAGATCTCATTTATTTTTGGGGTAGTGAACGACGGGCACCAGGGTCTGCGGTTGCACGGGGGGTGAAGGTCCGCTTACAACTGCTTGCAGCTTTAATTCAAAAAAAATTTTTTTTCTTCTCAGAATCAGAATCAGATTTATTGCCATTGTTCATGTGATACACAAACTAGGAATTAGTCTCGGTGCCATGCTGCAACATTAAAAACATAATGAGAAAAAGGGATAAACTAAAAAACTAAAGGACTAGAAACGTGCAATAAGTGTAGAAAAATAAGTAATAATAAGTAATAATAATAATAATACTAGTAATAATGAGTAGTACTAGTCAAGGCAGTTTTAAAAAATTAGCATGTAGCAGATAATGTGAAGTACCACATAGTGCAGTCAATAATGCAACAGAAAAACAGTGATGATTGACATGAGTCTGGTTGAGCTGCTGTACATAGTGCACGAGAGTCAAAAGTCACTTAGTGTTCAGCAGACTGATGGCAGAGGGGAAAAAGATGTTCATGTGCCGGGAGGTTTTAGTCCGAATGGACCGAAGCCTTCTACCTGAGGGGAGGGGGGCAAACAGCACGTGATCAGGATGTGAAGGATCGGCTATGATCCGGCCAGCACGCCTCCGGGTCCTGGAGATGTACAGGTCCTGAAGAGATGGGAGCTTGCAGCCTATCACCTTCTCAGCAGTGCGCACGACGCGCTGCAGCCTTAGTCTGTCCCTGGCAGTGGCTCCTGCGTACCACACAGTTATGGAGGAGGTGAGGATGGACTCGATGATGGCCGTGTAGAACTGCACTAACATCTTGGTGGGTAGCTTGAGCTTCCTCAGCTGCCGCAGAAAGAACATCCTCTGCTGGGCCTTTTTGATGAGGGAGCTGATGGTTGGCTCCCATTTGAGGTCTCGGGTGATGGTGGTGCCCAAGAAGCGGAAGGAATCTGCAAAGGTGATGGGAGAGCCTGTGATGGTGAGGGGGGGCAGGGGGGATGTGACTTTCCTGAAGTCCACAATCATCTCCGCTGTCTTCAGAGCATTCAGCTGCAGGTTGTTGTGGCTGCACCAGGACACCAGCTGGGCCACCTCTTCCCTGTAGGCGGACTCGTCGCCGTTGGAGATGAGCCCGATGAGGGTGGTGTCGTCCGCAAACTTAATCAGCTTAACAGACTGGTGGGAGGAGGTGCAGGAGTTGGTATAAAGGGAGAAGAGTAGGGGGGAAAGTACACAGCCCTGGGGTGATCCAATGCTGATGCTAACAGAGTCTGAGACAGACTTCCCCAGCCGCACATGCTGTCTCCGGTCCGTCAGGAAGTCGGTGATCCACCTGCAGAGGGAGTCAGGCACGTTGAGCAGGGACAGCTTGTCCTGGAGCAGATCGGGGCAGATGGTGTTGAATGCGGAGCTGAAGTCCACAAACAGAATCCTGGCGTAGGTTCCCGGGGAGTCCAGGTGCTGCAGGATGGAGTGGAGGGCCAGGTTGACTGCGTCGTCCACAGACCTGTTAGCACGGTAGGCAAACTGCAGCGGGTCTAGGAGGGGTGTGGTGATGGACTTGAGGTGAGACAGGACCAGGCGCTCAAAGGACTTCATGACTACAGAGGTGAGCGCTACAGGTCTGTAGTCGTTAAGTCCAGTAATCCGTGGCTTCTTGGGGACAGGGATGATGGTGGAGGATTTGAGGCAGGTCGGCACGTGACATTGCTTAAGGGAGGTGTTAAAAATGTCTGTGAAGACAGGAGCCAGCTCTTTCGCACAGTGTCTCAGGGTGGAGGGAGACACACCGTCCGGCCCGGGGGCCTTGCGCGGGTTCAGTCTGGAGAACTGTCTGTGCACGTCCTGCTCACTGATGACGAGGGGAGGGGGGGAGGAGGAGGAGGAGGAGGAGGGGGGGACCGCTTTTGATGAATTAGGGGCTGAGGAGGCAGTGGAGCTGGGTGGAGTGGGTGAGTTGGACACAGCTGACGAGGTGTCAAAACGGGCATAGTGTTGGGACAGTCTTTGACAAAGGGCTTTGTCATCCTGACCTTTAGAAGCCTGAGGCCGATAGTTGGTGATTTGCCTCAGTCCTCTCCACACAGAAGCCGAGTCATTAGCAGTGAACTGCTGCTGGAGTCTCTCAGAATACACAGATTTAGCTCTCCTCAGCTCTCTGTTAAACCGATATTTGACCTCCCTGTAGCAGTCCCTGTCTCCACTTTTCAACGCTGCTTCCTTCTCCTTCCTGATCCGTCTGAGCTTAGCTGTGAACCAAGGCTTGTCATTAGAATATCTTATCCTGGTGCGCGATGGGAGAATGTGCTCTTCACAGAAGTTGATATATGAGTTCACAGTGTCTGTGTACTCATTAAGATCATGTGTGGCTCTTTTAAACATGCCCCAGTCAGTTATTTCCATGCATGTGTTCAGTTTCTCTCCAGCTTCACTGGTCAGTTTCTTTGTGGTGGTCACAACAGGTTTAGTGAGTTTCAGTCTTTGTTTGTATGTGGGGATGAGGTGAACCATCACGTGATCAGATAGTCCCAGCGCAGCGCGGGGAACAGCGCGATATGCGTCCTTTACTGAAGTATAACAGTGATCTAGCGTGTTATTTCCTCTGGTTGGACATTTAATACACTGTTTGTAGCGGGGCAGCTCGTGACTCAGATTGCTCTGGTTAAAATCGCCCACCACGATAACCAGGGAGTCTGGAAAGTTCCGCTCCGTAAGTTGGATGTGATCTGCGAGCACGCGCTGAGCTTCGCGCGTGTCCGCGTCAGGAGGGGCGTACACAGCGACGAGAATGAATGAGGCAAACTCCCGCGGGGAATAAAATGGCTTGCAGTTAATGAAAAGAAATTCCAGGGCGGGAGAACAGTGTTTGGAAATCACCGTTACATCAGAGCACCAGCTGTTGTTAATATAGAAGCACACTCCTCCTCCGATAGACTTACCGGACAGCTCTGTGACGCGGTCAGCACGAATCAGCTGGAAACCCTCGAGGCTGATCGCGCTATCTGGAATGTTCTCATTAAGCCAGGTCTCAGAGAAGCAGATGACAGACGAGGAAGCGAGGTCCTTGAAACGCATCAGCAGTCTTAATTCTTCTACCTTGTTCAGGAGAGAATTGGCATTGGATAGAAATATGCCAGGCAAGGCTGTTCGCGAGCCTCTTTTTCGTAGTCGAGTGAGAATCCCTCCTCTCTTCCCTCTTTTCCGCCGTCTTGCTTTTTTGGCCAAACAATGGATCAGATCAGCGGCAGGAGCTAAAAAAACTGGAAGAAGGTCCATGGGGGTGAGAGTCCTGATATTTAGTAGTTCTTCACGGGTGTATGAACCGGCAGATGCACAATCAGTGAACAAAAACAGACAAATTATAAAAATTAAAGGGCAGCGATACACCACGGCGGCCGCTGTGGGCGCCATCTTGTTTTTTCTCCATCTAGGATCTCACTTTTGGGGTAGTGAACATGCATGAAAACTCACCATTTTTTGCAGGGACCTCAAGAGTGGTGAAAAATTGAATATTTTAGAGGAACTATGAATGACCCCACAAAAATGGCTCTACAGCACCACCTAACATGTGAAGTCAATGGGGAGTGGCACACGCTTACTTTCGCGTAGAAAGATGAAAATCGGGTGACATGTTTATCATGTCAAGACATGCAAAAAACTCCATAGAAGTGATGGTCTACACCCAACAGGAAGTCGGCCATTTTTGCAGGAAGTGGCAGTGACCTGATTTCCACCTCGCGCTTTTGACTCGTATTTGATCGAACTGGTCCTAGGGTTTTTGTCTGATTGAGCTCATTTGTGGTGACAATCATCTATACCCATGTGCCATTAAAAGTTATTGAAAACTTTTCTTAAAGCTCGACAGTTTGGCCGTAGGGGCGTGGCAAAGTTATTGATGCCTCACCGTGATTATTCTATGACCAATAGGCAATAACTCTGGTATGCATTGTCGGATTTCAACCAAATTCAATATTATGGGTATCAGTCCAATTCCAAACACTTCTATAGAACAATATTCATAGAAATCTACAGCGCCACCTAGTGGTTAAAGGAAGAGTTGTTGAAAACTGTTTTCTTTATTACTCACGCACCATTTGCCAGAATGACGTGAAATTTTCTGAGATTCATCATACCACAGGGATGATCATAACTGCACATCAACTTTACCATGACGTCACACTTGTTACCATAGACACGCCCTCCTCACCATTCAAGCCGTGATCTTGTTGGGGTGGTTGGGAATGCCCTGGCATCATGAAATCTGAAACATAGGTTCAGGTGACTGTCATATATTGTCTTATATTGGTGGGCAACACAGAGCTGACAGGGAAGTATTGCCATGTCAACATGGCGAAGGTTGACTCCTTGCCATGGAACATCGGAAAGTTGTAAGTTGGACAAACTTTGTCTGATTTTCACCAAATTTTCTACAATGGATATTAGTCCCACCCCACACGCTCTTACAAAAAATGATTGACAAAAGTTACAGCGCCACCTACTCCTCACAGGAAGTACTGCGCCAAATGGTTTACTTTATTATTCACGCAGCGCTTCCCGCGATGATGGGAAATTTTGTGAGCTAGCTAGTTATGACGTGCACCAGGGTCCGTGGTTGCGTGGGGGGGGGGGGCCCCTTACAGCTGCTTACAGCTTTAATTCGTGCCCGAGCCACTGACAAAGTCAGTGGGCGAGAGCCCTATTGTAATTGTTAATTTTTATTTTTTCTTCTTCTCCATCTAAGATCTCATTTTTGGGGAAGTGAACGTGCATGAAAACTCACCATTTTTTGCAGGGACCTCAAGACTACCGAAAAATTGAATATTTTGGAGGAAATACGAATGACCCCACAAAAATGGCTCTACAGTGCAACATGTGAAGGCAATGGGGAGTGGCACACGGGTGTAGACTGTCACTTCTGTGGAGTTTTTTGCACGTCTTGACATGATAAACATGTCACCCAATTTTCATCTTTCTATGCAAAAGTAACCAACAGGAAGTCAGCCATTTTGGCAGGAAGTGGCAGTGACCCGATTTCCACTTCGCGCTATTGACTCGTATTTGATCAAACTCATCCTAGGGTTTTTGTCCAGTTGAGCTCATTTGTGGTGACAATCATCTATACCCATGTGCCATTAAAAGTTATTGAAAGCTTTTCTTAAAGCTCGATGGTTTGGCCGTAGGGGCGTGGCAAAGTTTGATGCCTCGCCATGATCATTCTATGACCATTCTGAACGGCAATAACTCTGGTATGTATTGTTGGATTTCAACCAAATTCAATATTATGATATCAGTCCAATTTCAAATAGTTCTATAGAACAATATTCATAGAAATCTACAGCGCCACCTAATGGATAAAGGAAGAATTGCTGAAATCTTTTTATTACTCACGTGCCATTTCCCAGAATGACATGAAATTTTCTGAGATTCATCAGACCACAGGGATGATCATAACTGCACATCAACTTTACCATGACGTTACACTTGTTACCATGGACACACCCTCCTCGCCATTCAATCCGTGATCTTGTGGGGAGGGTTGGGAACGTCCTGGAGTCACGAAATTTAGAGCATAGGTAGAGGTGATTGTCGTCTGTAGTGCTATATGGGTCAGCATCACATAACTGATCGGGAATGGTTACCCTGGCGACATGGCGAAGGTTGACTCCTCATCATGGAACCTCAAAAACTTGCAACTTGGACAAATTTCATCCAATTTTCATCAAATTTTCTACAGTGGATATTAGTCTGACCCCGCACGCTCCTACGTAAAAATGGTTGACAAAACTTACAGCACCACATACTGCTTACGGGAAGTACTGTGCCATTTGCATTTGAACGAACTCCTCCTGGGGGCCTTCTCCCATTGAACTCATTTTCACATCGTAGCATCTATAGGCATTGGGCATAAAAAGTTGTCAAATGTCAGTCGCAGTCTCAAAAGGCGTGGCCACGACGCCATGGCAAAAAGTTTGTCTCCTCCGCTGACAGCATCAAACAGCTGTGACTCAAGCAAAACTTGTCCGATGTTCACCAAAGTTTCCATGATGGAAAATAGTCCCGCCCCGAATGTGTCTGTATAAAAATACCTGACAAAAGATATAGCACCACCTAGTGGTTAAAGGAAGAATTGCCAAAAAATGTTTTATTTAGTAGTCATGTGCCACTTGCCAGAATGATGTGAAATTTACTGAGGCTTATCAAACAAAGGGGTTGATCATAACTGCACATCACCTTTAGCATTTTGTCACTGCTGTTACCATGGACACACCTTCCTCACCATTCAATCCATGATCTTGTTGGGATGGTTGGGAACGACTTGGAGTCATGAAATCTGGAACATAGGTTGAGGTGACTGGTGAAGGTTGACTACTCGCCATGGAACATCGGAAAGTTGGAACTTGGACAAACTTTGTCTGATTTTCAGCAAAGTTTCTATGATGGATATGAGTCCCGCAACACATGCTCCTACATAAAAATGATTGACAAAAGTTACAGAGCGCTACCTAGTGCTCACAGGAAGTACTGCGCCAAACTGTTTACTTTGATTCACGCAGCGCATGCCGCAACAATAGTTTCTGAGCCAGCTAGGTATGACGGGCACCAGGGTCTGCGGTTGCACGGGGGGTGAAGGTCCGCTTACAGCTGCTCGCAGCTTTAATTCAAAAAAAATTTTTTTTCTTCTCCTCCATCTAGGATCTCATTTTTGGGGTAGTGAATGTGCATGAAAGCTCACCATTTTTTGCAGGGACCTCAAGAGTGGTGAAAAATTGAATATTTTAGAGGAACTATGAATGACCCCACAAAAATGGCTCTACAGCGCCACCTAACATGTGAAGTCAATGGGGAGTGGCACACTCTTACTTTCGCGTAGAAAGATGAAAATCGGGTGACATGTTTATCATGTCAAGACATGCAAAAAACTCCATAGAAGTGATGGTCTACACCCAACAGGAAGTCGGCCATTTTTGCAGGAAGTGGCAGTGACCTGATTTCCACCTCGCGCTGTTGACTCGTATTTGATCGAACTGGTCCTAGGGTTTTTGTCCGATTGTGCTCATTTGTGGTGACAATCATCTATACCCATGTGTCATTAAAAGTTATTGAAAACTCTTCTTAAAGCTCAACGGTTTGGCTGTAGGGGCGTGGTAAGTTTGATGCCTCACCATGATCATTCTATGACCATTCTGACGGCAACAGCTGGTATGTATGCATTGCCAGATTTCAACCAAATTCAATATTATGCATATCAGTCCAATTCCAAACAGTTTTTTAGAAAAATATTCATAGAAATCAGTCCAATTCCAAACACTTCTATAGAACAATATTCATAGAAATCTACAGTGCCACCTAGTGGTTAAAGGAAGAATTGCTGAAAACTTTTTTCTTTATTACTCACGCGCCCCTTGCCAGAATGACGTGAAATTTTCTGAGATTCATCACACCACAGGGATGATCATAACTACAAATCACCTTTACCATGACATCACACTTGTTACCATGGACATGCCCTCCTCGCTATTCAGTCCGTGATCTTGTTGGGGTGGTTGGGAACGCCCTGGAGTCATGAATTCTGAAACATAGGTTCAGGTGACTATCATATATTGTCCTATGTGGGTGGGCAACATATATTACTGACAGGGAAGTGTTGCCATGGCGACATGGTGAAGGTTGACTTCTCGCCATGGAACATCGGAAAGTTGCAAGTTGGACAAACTTTGTCTGATTTTCACCAAATTTTCTACAATGGATATTAGTCCCGCCCCACACGCTTCTACAAAAAATGATTCACAAAAGTTATAGCCCCACCTACTGCTCACAGGAAGAACTGCGCCAAATGGTTTATTATTCATGCAGCGCTTGCTGCAACGATGGGAAATTTTGTGAGCCAGCTAGGTATGACGGGCGGCAGGGTTTGCGGTTGAGCGGTGGGCGAGGGCCCGCTTACAGCTGCTTGCAGCTTTAATTGTTAGATTTTTTTTTTTCTTGTTCTTCTCCATCCAAGATCTCATTTTTGCGGTAGTGAACGTACATGAAAACTCACCATTTTTTGCAGGGACCTCCAGACTGGCAAAAAATTGAATATTTTGGAGGAAATATGAATGACCCCACAAAAATGGCTCTACAGCGCCACCTAACGTGAAGTCAATGGGGAGTGGCACACAGTTACTTTTGCATAGAAAGATGAAAATCGGGAGAGATGTTTATCATGTCAACACATGCAAAAAACTCCATAGAAGTGATGGTCTACGCCCAACAGGAAGGCGGCCATTTTTGCAGGAAGTGTCAGTGACCTGATTTTCACCTTGCGCAAATGACTTGCATTTGATCAAACTCGTCCTAGGATTTTTGCCCAATTGAGCTCATGTTTGGTGGCAATCATCTATGCTCATGTGCCATTAAGTTATTGAAAACTTTTCTAAAGGTTTGACGGTTTGGCCGTAGTGGCATGGCAAAGTTTGATGCCTTGCCATGATCATTCTATGACAATTCTGACGGCAATAACTCTGGTATGCATTGTCGGATTTCAACCAAATTCAATATTATGGATATCAGTCCAATTCCAAACACTTCTATAGAACAATACTCATAGAAATATACAGCACCACCTAGTGGTTAAAGGAAGAATTGCTGAAAATATTTTATTTATTACTCATGCGCCACTTGCCAGAATGACGTGAAATTTTCTGAGATTCATCAGACCACAGGGATGCTCATAACTGCAGATCACCTTTACCATGATGTCACACTTGTTACCATGGACATGCCCCCCTAGCCATTCACTCCGTGATCTTGTTGGGAGGCTTGGAAAGTACTTGGAGTCACGAAATCTGGAACATACGTCGAGGTGACTGTCTTACGTAGTCCTATATGGGTGGGCAACACAGAGCTGACAGGGAAGTGTTGCCATGGCGAAGTTTGGCTCCTCCCCTTACAAAATCAAGCAGCTGTAACTCGGGCAAAATTTGTCAGATGTGCACCAAAGTTTTGATGATGGAAAAGAGTTCAGCCCATCGGAACATCGGAAAGTTGTAACTTGGACAAACTTTATCCCCTTTTCACCAAATTTTGTACGGCAGATATTGGTCCGCACGCTCCTACGTAAAAATGGTTGACAAAACTGTTCACAGGAAGTAATCCACCAAATGGTTTACTTTATTATTCATGCAGCGCTTGCCACAACAATGGGAAATTTTCTGAGCCAGTTGGGTACAACGGGCACTGGGGTCCCCGATTGCGCGGGGGGCGAGGGTCCGCTTACAGCTGCTTGCAGCTTTAATTAGGGCCTGAGCCACTGACGTCAGTTGGCGAAAGCCCTATTGTATCTGCTCCGTTTCTTTATTATTTTTCTGCCTAAATGATCACATTTTTGACCCTCTGAACGTTAACCAAAACGCAATTTTTTTTTAATTTTAATTTTTTAATTTTTTTTTTTGGCAAACCCCCTCAGACCCGGAAAAAAATTTGATAAACTGGAAAACATATGTGCCCCCCCACCCCTCATTTTTGTGGGTGGGGCCAAACAAACACAAATGCTCAAGGTCTATGGAGACTGGAGACCGTAAACTTTGCTGTAGAGACATAAAATTTGGGTGAGGTGTGCATCACCTCAAGACATGCAAAAAACATAATTGTGTCCCATACCCACCGCCAACAGGAAGGCCGCCATCTTGCCTCAAAGTCGCCCCACCTCCAATTCGGAAAAAAGTCACACCTCGCATTTGAACGAACTAGTCCTAAGGACCTGCAATGATTGAGCTCATTTTTACATGGTGGCATGTATAGGTATTGGCCATTAAAAATTGTATAAATTAAGTCAAAAGGTGTGGCCATGGCGAAGTTTGAGTCCTCCGCTTACAACTTCAACCAGCTGTAACTCGGACAAAACTTGTCCGATGTGCACCAAACCTTCCATGATGGAAAATCATCCCACCTCGAACGCAACTACATCAAAATACCTGACAACAGATATAGCGCCACATAGTGGTTAACAAAAGAATTGCTGAAAACTGTTTTATTTATTACTCTCGTGCCGCTGGCCAGAATGACGTGAAATTTTCTGAGATTACTCAGACCACAGCGATAATCATAACTGCACATCAACTTTAGCATGAATCACACGTGTTACCATGGACACGCCCTCCTCGCCATTCAATCCATGAGCTTATGGGGAGGGGTGGGAAGATCCTGGAGTCATGAAATTTGGACCATAGGTTGAGGTGATTGTCCTTTATAGTCCTATATGGGTGGACAACACACAACTGACAGGGACGTGTTGCCATGGCAGCATGACGAAGTTTGGCTCCTCCCCTTACAAAATCAAGCAGCTGTAACTCGGGCAAAATTTGTCAGATGTGCACCAAAGTTTTGATGATGGAAAAGAGTTCAGCCCCGAATGCGTCTACACCAAAATATCTGACAACAGATATAGCGCCACATAGTGGTTAACAAAAGAATTGCTGAAAACTGTTTTATTTATTACTCACCCGCCGCTGGCCTGAATGACGTGAAATTTTCTGAGGTTCGTTCGACCACAGGGATGATCATAGCTGCATATCAACTTTAGCATGACATCACTCGAGTTACCATGGACACACCCTCCTCGCCATTCAATCCGTGAGCTTATGGGGAGGGGTGGGAAGGTCCTGGAGTCATGAAATTTGGAACATAGGTTGAGGTGACTGTCCTTTATAGTCCTATATAGGTGGACAACACACATCTGACAGGGAAGTGTTGCCATGGCGCCATGACCAAGTTTGACTCCTCCCCTTACAAAATCAAGCAGCTGTAACTCGGACAAAACTTGTCCGATGTGCACCAAGGTTTCCATGATGGAAAATAGCCCCCCCCCAAATGCAGTTGCATCAAAATACCTGACAACAGATATAGCGCCACATAGTGGTTAATGAAAGAATTGCTGAAAACTTTTTTATTCATTACTCACGCGCCGCTGGCCAGATTGACTTGAAATTTTCTGAGATTCGTCCGACCACAGCGATGATCATAACTGCACACCAACTTTAGCATGACATCAGACGTATTACCATGGACACGCCCTCCTCGCCATTCAATCCGTGAGCTTATGGGGAGCGGTGGGAAGATCCTGGAGTCATGAAATTTGGACCATAGGTTGAGGTCACTGTCCTTTATAGTCCCATATGGGTGGACAACACACAGCTGACAGGGAAGTGTTGCCATGGCGCCTTGACAAAGTTTGACTCCTCCCCTTAAAAATCAATAGGCTGTAACTCGGGCAAAACTTGTCCGATGTGCACCAAAGTTTTCATGATGGAAAATAGTCCCACCCCGAACGCGTCTACATCAACAGACCTGACAAAACATGTAGGGCCACCTACTGGTTAACGAAAGAATTGCTGAAAACTTTTTATTTATTACTCAGGCACCACTTGCCAGAAATTTTCCGAGATTGTGAAATTTTCCGAGATTCATCAGACCACAGCAATGATCATAACTAAACATCAACTTTAGCATGACGTCACATGTGTTACCATGGACACGCCCTCCTCGCCATTCAATCCATGAGCTTATGGGGAGGGGTAGGAAGGTCCTGGAGTCATGAAATTTGGACCATAGGTTGAGGTCAATGGCTATGTTTACATGGCCACAAGTAACCGGATTAAAAGCCTGATTGGAATAAAAATGCTTCATGTAAACATGCCAATCTGAATATTCTAATCCGATCACGCTCATTCAGATCACAATTTCATTCCGATTGAGAGGGGTGGGTTATACCGATTGTTAATCGGAATGGTGCGCATGAAAACACTTATTCTGAACGTAGGGCAGAAAATATGTTTACTGCGCATGTCTGTAAACCAGCCGCACGTCGACGTAACGTATTTCCGCCTTAGCAGCAGCTAGCGGAAAACATAGCAGGAGTAAAACAAAACTGGTCTGTATTGTCCTGCTGTCTCCCTCTGTTCGTCATATGCAGAAGTATGTACTTGTAGCTTCATTACGGAGACCAGCAGAAGCAAAAGTACAGTCTGAATAACATAGTACAGGTCAATTTCGATACGAAGCGGGGCTTGCTAACACCAGAAGTTGCTTCTTCTACTATTTTTGGAATGTCGAAATGTCGACATGCGCATGTCAAAATAATTTATTCCATTCAAACCTGTGACACATGGAAACGCACGTCCTAATCAGATCAGCTTTTTCAGGATCCATGTAAACAGTAAAATTCTGATCTGAATTGTAATCAGATTGAAGAAATTTTGCCCATGTAACTGTGGCCACTGTCATATATAGTCCTATATGGGTGGACAACACATAACTTGACAGGGAAGTGTTGCCTGTGGCGACGGTTGACTCCTTGCCATGAAATATCGGAAAGTTGTATCTTGGACAAACTTTGTACGATTTTCACCAAATTTTCGACAATGGATAATAGTCCCACCTTGAACACTCCTATATTAAAAAAAAAAAAAACAAAAGTTAGAGCGCTGCCTAGTGGTTACAACATCGCACCCTTGTAAATTGGACAAACTTTGTACGATTTGCACCAAATTTTATACGATCAATATCCGCCCTGCCCTGACCGCATCTATATATAAATAATAAACAAAAGTTATGGTGCCCCCTAGTGATTAAAGGAAGAATTGCTGACGACTGTTTTCTTTATTTTTCTCTCACCAGCTGAAAAAAATGACATGAGGGAATGACTAGGGCTCATTGACAGTACATGTACATAGTACAGAACTGTTTACATGGAGGCCAGCGTGCTTCAATGGCTTTTTCGCCATTCAAAACATGACAGTTACAGCTCAGACAATCCTCGTCTGAATTGGACCAAACTTTGCATAAATTATACTGATCCCACTCTGAACATGTCTGCATATCAGTATTCACAAAACTGCACCTACTGCTGACATTAAGTACTGCACAAAATTGTTTCAAATTTTGCACAAAGACCAGTAGTCACAATGACATGACATTTTCACTGGTTTCTCAGAGTGCATTGGACTACCCTCAGTGTAAGTCACTTTTGTCCTGTGATAAGCACAGTTGCCATGGAAACCCACTCCTTGCCTTTCAATAATGGACACTTGTACATTGGACAAACCTGGTGCAATTTGCACCAAATTTTCTACGATCGATATTAGTCCCGTACCAAACATGTCTACATTAAAATAATAAAAGTTTTAGCACCCCTATTGATTTAAAAGGAAGAATTGCTGAAAACTGTTTTCTTTGTTTTTCTCTCACCAGCAGAAAAAAAATACATGAAGGAATGACTAGGGCTCATTGACAGTACATGTACATAGTACAGAACTGTTTCCATGGCGACCAGCGTGCTTCAATGGGTTTCTCACCATGCAAAACATGACTGTTTCAGCTCAGACAATCCTCGTCAAATTTGGACCAAACTTTGCACAAATCATACTAATCCCACTCTGAACACGTCTGCATATCAATATTCACAAAACTCACACCAGCACCTACTGCTGACATGAGGTACTGCACAAAACTATCAAATTTTGCGTAACGACCAGTAGTCACAATGACATGGCATTTTCACTGGTTTCTCAGAGTGCATTGGACTACCCTCAGTGGAAGTCACTTTTGTCCTGCGATAAGCACAGTTGCCATGGAAACACATTCCTTGCCATTCAAGACGTTTTATACTTCGGAGTGTTGGGGAAGTCCATGGGTCACCAAATGTGGAATGTAAGTCAAGGTGACTCTCTTCTGAAGTTTTGTGGTGTCTGCAACATGAACCTAAAATGTAAGTGTTACCATGGCCACATGTCTGAGTTTACCTGATCTCAATATGTTGGACAGTTGTCACTTGGACAAACTGTGTCAGATTTTCACAGGAATTGCTATGATGGACATTATGATGGACATTGATGGACATTGAATCCTCCACCTGAACAACGAGAGCAAGTTGGGGTTTTTTTGTTTTTTTTTTAGCCAAAGTCAAATTCCTTGTATGTGTTGTGCATACTTGGCCAATAAAGCTGATTCTGATTAGTCCCACGCTGCACGCTCCTACATGAAAACATTTGACAAAAGTTATAGCGCCACTTACTGCTCACAGGAAGTTCTGCACCAAATGGTTTACTTTATTATTCATGCAGCCCTTGCAGGATTGATGGGAAATTATCCGAGCCAGCAAGGTACGACGGGCGCCGAGATCTGCGGGCGTGCGGGGGGCAAAGGTCCGCTTACACCTGCTTGCAGGTTTAATTTGTATTTTTTCTTCTTCTCCGTCTAAGATCTCATTTTTGGGGAAGTGAACGTGCATGAAAACTCACCATTTTTTGCAGGGACCTCAAGACTGGTGGAAAATTGAATATTTTGGAGGAAATATGAATGACCCCACAAAAATGGCTCTACAGCGCCACCTAATGTGAAGTCAGTGGGGAGTGGCACATGCTTACTTTTGCGTAGAAAGATGAAAATCGGGTGACATGTTTATCATGTCAAGACATGCAAAAAACTCCATAGAAGTGATGGTCTACACCCAACAGGAAGTCGGCCATTTTTACAGGAAGTGGCAGTGACCTGATTTCCACCTCGCGCAATTGACTGGTATTTGATCAAACTCGTTCTAGAGTTTTTGTTCAATTGAGCTCATTTGTGGTGGCAATCATCTATACTCATGTGCCATTAAAGGTCATTGAAAACTTTTTTTAAAGCTCAATGGTTTGGCCATAGGGGAGTGGCAAAGTTTGAGGTCTCACCATGATCATTCTATGACCATTCTGACGGCAGTAACTCTGGTATGCATTGTTGGAGTTCAACCAAATTCAATATTATGGATATCAGTCCAATTCCAAACAGCTCTGTAGAACAAATTCATAGAAATCTACAGCACCACCTAGTGGTTAAAGGAAGAATTGCTGATAACTTTGGAGTGACATGAAATTTTCTGAGATTAATCTGACCACAGGGAAGACTATAACTGTACATCAACTTCACCATGACATCACACTTGTTACCATTGACATGTCCTCCTCGCCATTCAATCCGTAATCTTGTGGGGAGGATTTGGAAGGTCCTGTAGTCATGAAATTTGGAGCATAGGTAGAGGTGACTAACCTCTGTAGTCCTATATGGGTCAGCAACACATAAATGATAGGTAAGAGTTACCATGGCGACATGGTGAAAGTTGACTCCTCCACATGGAACATTGAAAAGTTGTAACTTGGACAAACTTCATCCGATTTTCACCAAATTTTCTACGATAGATATTAGTCTGACCCCGCACACTCACTACGTAAAAATGGTTGACAAAACTTGTAGCACCACCTACTGCTCACAGGAACTACTGTGCCAAACAATTTTTATTATTCACCCAGCGCATGTCGTGACGATGGGAAATTTTCCGTTCCAGCTGGGTCCAACAGGCAACAGAACAGGTTCTGTGGGTGCGTGGGGGGGCGAGGGTCCGCTTACAGCTGCTTGCAGCTTTAATGTTGTTTTTTTTTTTTTAATTAGGGCCTGAGCCGCTGACAAAGTCAGTGGGCGAGAGCCCTATTGTAATTGTTAGAATTTTTTTTTTTTCTTCTTCTCTGTCTAAGATCTCATTTTTGGGGTAGTGAACATGCATGAAAACTCACCATTTTTTTTGCAGGGACCTCAAGACTGGCGAAAAATTGAATATATTGAAGGAAGTATGAATGACCCCACAAAAATGGCTCTACAGTGCCACCTAACATGTGAAGTCAATGAGGAGTGGCACACACGTACTTTTGCGTAGAAAGATGAAAATCAGGTGAGATGTTTATCATGTCGAGACATACAAAAAACTCCATAGAAGTGATAGTCTACACCCAACAGGAAGTCAGCCATTTTGGCACAAATTGGCAGTGACCTGATTTCCACCTCGTGCAGTTGACGCACATTTGATCAAACTCGTCCTAGGGTTTTTGTCCAGTTGAGCTCATTTGTGGTGACAATCATCTATACCCATGTGCCATTAAAAGTTATTGAAAACTTTTCTTAAAGCTCGATGGTTTGGCTGTAGGGTTGTGGCAAAGTTTGATGCCTCGCCATGATCATTCTATGACCATTCTGACGGCAATAACTCTGGTATCCATTGTTGGATTTCAGCCAAATTCAGTATTATGCATATCAGTCCAATTCCAAACAGCTCTATAGAACAATATTCATAGAAATCTACAGTGCCACCTAATGGTTAAAGGAAGAATTGCTGAAAACTCTTTTCTTTATTACTCATGCGCCATTTGCCAGAATGACGTGAAATTTTCTGAGATTCATCAGACCACAGGGATGATCATAACTGCACATCAACTTTACCATGAAGTCACACTTGTTACCATTGACATACCCTCCTCGCCATTCAATCCGTGATCTTGTGGGGAGGGTTTGGAAGGTCTTGGAGTCATGAAATTTGGAGTATAGGTAGAGGTGACTCGGGAAGTGTTGCCATGGCAACATGGTGAAGGTTGACTACTTGCCATGGAACCTCAAAAAGTTGCATCTGATTTTCACCAAATTTTCTACGGTGGATATTAGTCCAACCCCGCACACTCCTACGTAAAAATGGTTGACAAAACTTACAGTACCACCTACTGCTCAAAGGAAGTACTGCGCCACTCGCATTTGAACAAACTCCTCCTGGGGGCCTTCTCCCTTTGAACTCATTTTCACGTGGCGGCATCTATAGGCATTGGCCATAAAAAGCTGTCAAATGTGAGTCGCAATTTCAAAAGGTGTAGCCATGACACCATGGCGAAGTTTGACTCCTCCCCTTACAACATCAAATAGCTGTAACTCAATCAAAACTTGTCCGATGTCCGCCAAAGTTTCCATGATGGAAAATAGTCCTGCCCCGATCACTTCTACATAAAAATACCTGACAACAGATTTAGCCCCTCCTAGTGGTTAAAGGAAGAATTGCTGAAAACTGTTTTATTTATTAGTCATATGCCACTTGCCAGAGTGACGTAAAATTTTCTGACGTTTATCAGACAACATGGTTGATCATAACTGCATGTCACCTTTACCATGGCATCACTGCTGTTACCATGGACACACCCTCCTCGCCATTCACTCCATGATCTTGTTGGGATGGTTGCAAATGACCTGGAGTCATGAAATCTGGAACATAGGTTGAGGTGACTGTCATATGTAGTCCTATATGGGTGGGCAACACATAACTGATAGGGAAGTGTTGCCATGGCGAAATGGAGAAGGTTGACTCCTCACCATGGAACATCGGAAAGTTGTAATTTGGACAAACTTTGTCTGATTTTCAGCAAATTTTCTACGATGGATAGTAGTTCCGCCCCACACACTCCTATAAAAAATGATTGACAGAAATTATAGTGTCACCTACTGCTCAAAGGAAGTCCAGCGCCAAACTGTTTACTTTAAGATTCACGCAGCGCTTGCTGCAATGACGGGAAATTTTCCGAGCCAGCTAGGTACAATGGGTGCCGGGGTCCGCAGTTGCGCGGGGGGCGAGGGCCGGCTTACAGCTTCTTGCAGCTTTAATTTTTATTTTATTTTTTAACATGTCTTAAATAAGGCAGTTTTTTTTTACACTATGTAATATTTGTCTACCCAAATTTACAGTCGTGAAAAAATTAGGACCCTCCCATTAAATATTCAGGTCTTTATTCATAAATGTTCATATATTAATGTCTAATCTTGTTTTTATTTATCTCTGGAAAAGAAGGTGATTTAATTGCAGGTAAATAACAAAAAAATACCTTTTTTACTCATTAAACAAAAGATGTCAGCAAAAATTCTTTTTCTAACGAAGGAAAAAGTTAGGACACCCTACCGCCTAATAGCTAGTGTTACCCCCTTTGGCTGAAATAACTTCAGTGAGATGCTTCTTGGGGCGGCACGGTGACGGAGTGGTTAGCACTGCGGCAGCACAGTAACTCACCCTTGGCCTGGGGATCCTGGGTTTGATCCCAGCCCCCGACCAACAGTGATCTGTGTGGAGTTTGCATGTTCTCCCCGTGTCTGCGTGGGTTTATTCCGGGATTTCTCCGGTTTCCTCCCACATGCCAAAAACATGCAAGTTAGATTAATTGGCATCAAAACTGAGGATTCTAAATTGTCCTTAGGTATGACTGTGAGAGTGAATGGTTGTCTGTCTCTCTGTGTTGGCCCTGCAATGGACTGGCGATCTGTCCAGGGTGTACCCTGCCTCTCGCCCAAAGATGCTGGGATAGGCTCCAGCCCCCCTGCGACCCGAAAAGGATTAAGCGGAAGAAGATGAATGAATGAATGAGATGCTTCTTGTAGCCATCTATCAGTCTCTGACATCAGTCTGAGAAAAGTTTTCCCTACTACTCAATGCAGAATTCTTTCAGCTGTGAAATGTTTGAGGGTTTTCATGCATATACAGCCCATTTCAAGTCACCCCACAGCATCTCAGTGGGATTTGGATCTAGGCTTTGACTTGGCCTTTTTAGGACTCTCCATTTCTTAGTTTTCAGCCAGTCCTTGGTGGATTTACTGGTATGTTTTGGGTCATTGTCATGTTGCAGGGTCCAGTTCTGCTTCAGCTTTAATTTTTTTACAGATGGTCTCACGTGGTCCTCGAGCACCCTCTGATACACGGCAGAATTCATGGTGGATTCTATGATGGCGAGTTGGCCAGGTCCTGCTGCAGCAAAGCATCCTCAAACCTAGACCCTTCCACCTCCATGCTTCACAGTTGGTATGAGGTTCTTTTCCTGGAATGCTGTTTTTGGTCTATGTCAAACACGTCCTCTCTTCTGGTGACCGATTGATTTCATTTTACACTCATCTGTCCAAAGAACATTATTCCAGAAGTCTGTGTCTACGTTCTCTCTGGCAAACTTCAGTCTGGCCTTCATGTTTCTCTTCGAGAGCAAAGGTTTCTTCCTTGTACCCCTCTCATGCAAGTTAAACTTGTGCAGTCTCTTTCTGATTATAGAGGCATGCACTTTCACATCAACAGCAGCAAGAGCCTGCTGTAGGTCCTGTGATGACATTTTAGGGTTTTTTGGAGACTTCTTTTAGCGTCTTGCGGTCTGCTCTCGGGGTGAACTTGCTTGGACGGCCAGACCTGGGTATGTTGCCAGTTGTTTTGAATGTCCTCCATTTGTAGACTATTTTCCAGACAGTGGAATAGCTGATTTCAACTTCTTTTGAGATATTTTTAATTCCCTTACTAGACTCATAAGCTGCTCCAATCTTCTTTTTGAAAGCCTCAGACAACTCTTTCGATCTCATCATGGTGTTAACTCTCACTTCAACAGTCAGGAGCACAGCAAACTAAATGTCTGAGGTTTAAATGGGACAAGCCTCCTTCAGAATGCTGAGTAATGATGTTCTAATCATATGCATCTGATGTGATACACCAGTGTGGGATTTTAGCCATTTAAAGTGGGAGTTAATGTAAGGGTTTCCCAATTTATTCCTTACCAGAAATTGCATGTTTTTAGAATTGTATTTTACAGAAAATTTTAAAGTCTTTTCTTCAGTTTTAATTGTTTAGTTACAGCGTAAAAAAACAAGTATAGCTGTATACTTATACAGTGCTTATACAGCGAGGCAGGATAAATCTACAGTGTAACACAGGATCAAAGAAGAAGAAATACTCAGAGGCTCAGAGTGAGCTACAGAAGTACACCAGAGAGATGAAGTCCAACTGGTGGGATGAAAAAGCGGAGGAACTTCAAACTGCAGCAGCCATGAAGAACATGATAACATTCTTCACAGGTTTGAGAGAAATCTACGGCCCTAAACCAAGAGGATTGATCCAACTAAAGGCTATGGATGGTGAAACTGTTTTGTAGGAGAAAGACAAGATCCTGGAAAGAGTTGCAGACCACTTTGACCAACTACTAAACAACCCTGGAGATCTCGCTGAAGAGGCTAAAGAAGCTCTAATGCAGCGATCAGTTGTATCAAGTCTGGATGAACCACCAAATGTCGATGAACTAATGGCAGCTATCAGGACAACACACAATGGTAATGCTCCAGGGAGGGATGGAATTCCAGCAGAAGTGTGAAAATTTGGTGGTGTTCAGCTGACCAACTACCTACACAAGCTCATCCAAGAGATATGGGATGCCCAGAAAGTACCTCAAGACTGGAAGGATGCAAGTATTGTGCCTTTGTTCAAGAAAAGTGACAGGAAAGATTGTGGAAATTACCGAGGCATACCACTGCTAGCCACTGTTGGTAAGATTCTCTCACGTGTACTACTGAACAGACTCAATGAACACATCTCACAAAATGTACTACCGGAAATCCAGTGCAGCTTTAGAAGTGGAAGAAGCACAATAGGCATGATTTTCTGCTTGAAACAGGTTCAAGAAAAGCGTATTGGACAGAACATGCCACTTTATGTAGTCTTCATTGACTTCAGTAAAGCCTTCGATACTGTATCGCGACAAGGACTTTGGCAGGTACCCAAGAAATATGGCTGTACAGAGAAGTTTGTCAACCTGATCGAGGCACTCCATACAGGTATGCAACTCAAACATGTTAATGAGTGGTTCAGTATCTAAAGACTTTTCAGTAAGCAACGGGGGGAAACAAGGGTGTGTGCTGGCGCCTCCACTCTTCTCGCTATATCTGGCAGCCATGCTTGAGGCTTCAAAGATACTTCAGAAGGAGCATACATTCAAACAAGAAAAGAAGCGGACTTGTTCAGTGTGGCATAGTTTAAAGCCAAGAGTAAGACATCGATAAAGGTAGTAAGATAAATGCTCTTTGCCAACCACAATGCTGTAGTTGCACACAGTGTGGAAGATATGCAATCTTTAGTGGAGAAATTTGCAAGAGCAGCTAGCCGATTCAGCCTCCAAATCAACATCAAGAAGATGGAGTGCCTTTATCAACCACCAAAGTTCCAATTATCAACATCACTACCAGAAGAGATCAGCACTGGTGCAGAGCCACTAGGCAAATGTAAGACTTTCAAATATCTAGGGAGTACTGTTTCAGAGAATGCTAGGCTGGAGGAGGAACTATCTCTCAGAATGGGAAGAGCGAGTGCTGTGTTTGGAAACTTGAGGGAGAGACTGTGGAACAATCAACATGTGTCTATCCGTGTGAAATGCAAAGTGTACAGAGTGACAGTACTGGCTATTCTATTGTACGGTGCTGAAACTTGGACTGTCTACAGGGTGCAGGTAAAGAAACTCCACACATACATAATTAGCCACCTTCGAGCCATAATGAACATCTCATGGAAAGACAAGATAACCAACATAGAAGTGCTGAAACGAGCAGGCCTATCATCAGTGGAGAACATGCTAATACAGATGAACCTGAGATGGCTCGGACATGTTGAGAGGATGGATCACCAGCGTCTCCCTCGGCAGTTTCTACTTACAGTTATGTGAAGGCAAACGCATTCAGGGTAGACCAAGGCTCAGATTTAAAGACACTGTAAAAAGAAACCTGAAGAAGTTGGATATAGACAGGAGTTCTTGGCAGCGGAAGGTGAAGGATAGAGCTGTGTGGAGGAATCTGATCAGACCTAAATGAAACAGTCATTGTCGACCACGACAGACTACTATAATGATGATGATGGAAAACAAGTATTTAACACGTCAACATTTTTCTCATTAAACATATTTCTGATGGAGCCATTGACCTGAGATTTTCACCAGATATCAGTAACAACCAAAGTAATCCACATATACAAAGAAATCAAGGCAACTGTGTTCACAAAACAAGTTATATTTAATAAAGGGGAATGACACAGGGAATAAGTATTGAATCATCATCATGCAGTCAGTTGACATGACTATGACTGTTCATGGTTTAGGCACAGCCTTAAAGAGCCTCCTCCAAAGTGGTCGGTCGTTTGTGGTAATTTGCCATCGATTTGTATCTGTCTTTTCATATCATGTTCCTTTTGATGGTGTCTTGTACCTCAGTCTCTGTTTGCCCTGGTTTCTTTTTCCATTGCAAAGTTGAGAGTAAAGTAGTTGCCTGGGGAGTCTCGACTTGTCCATCCTGTGAACATGTCCTAACCATTGCAGATTCCTGTCTATTAGGATATCCATCACTGAAGGCAAGCCAGCTTGTCACAGAATCTCTTTATTTCTGACTTTGTCAATCAAGGTAAGGTTCATGATTTGTCGCAGTTGTCTCATCATGTATACATGAAGTCAGTCGAGCTGCGTTCTGTAGATTTTCCATGATTCAGCTTCATATAATACAAATGAAAGCACGACAGCTCAGTACACTTTACATTTCACTCTGATAGACACATGTCTGTTATTACATAGCCGCAGAGCTCTGCAATCTTCCAAAAGCTGTGCTGGTTCTACCCATTCAATAAATAAGTTCCTGGTCCAGTCTAGCATTGTCAGATATAGTGCTTCCTAAATATTTCAAGTCTTTGGACTGCACTAATCCTTCTCAGTTGATGGTGATCGTTTCTGGTTCATATGCTGGTAGATTCTTGATAGGCTGGTAGAGACACTCTGTTTTCTTGATGTTTATCTTCAGACTGAACTGTGCAGCAGCCTGGGCGAAGTGGTCTTCTAAAATCTGCATGTCTTCACAGCTGTGAGCTACCAGTACACTTATCATCTGCAAGCAGTCTGATATATTGTTGACTTAAGGTTGTTCCACTCTTCATCCAGATTTCTTACATCCACTTTCTCCTAGCCCTCCGGTGCCTTATTTTGCTGTTCCTCAAGTTCAAGCTTAACATTATCCTTCAGTTTCCTTACATTCAGCTTGTTTTTAGGTTTTCCTTTGTTCTTCTGAAAACTCTTCCTGATTGTGAAGGCCATTTTAGATCTGATGATAAGGTGGTCAGTTGAACAGTCTGCTCCTCTCATCACTCTTGTGTTCAAGGTATTATTTTTGTCATTCTGACGGGTGATAACATAGTCAAGGATGTGCCAGTGCTTGGAGCAAGGGTGCATCCACATGGTCTAGTATTGATCTTTGTGCTTGAAGAGTGTGTTTGTGATAACCAATCTGAACTCTGAGCAGAGAGCAAGGAGAAGCTCACCATTTGAATTACACTTGCCTAATCCATGTTTTCCAAGCACACCAGGCCATTTGTCAGCATCTTTCTCAACCCTTGCGTTCATGTCTCCAGCTATAATCAATTTATCCTTGTTTGGTACTTTGCAAAGAACCACTCTCAGCCTAGCATAGAAATCCTCCTTCACCTCTGGTGAAGGAGGATTTGTCATAGTGGGTGCATTTACACTGATGATATTTACGTAGACATTCTTTTGTAACGGAAGTTTCATGGTCATTATCCTTATTTATTTTTATTTATTTATTTATTTTATTTATTTATTATTATCCTCATTTATCGGTGTTGGATCCTCTTTTAGCTGTAGAGCAACTGAGTTTCTCACAGCAAAGCCAACTCCAGCTTCTCGATGCTCTTCTTCCATCTTCCCACTCCAAAAGAATGTATAGCCACTGTCCTCCATGCTATCATAACCAGCAAGCCGTGTTTCACAATGAGCAGCAATGTCTAATTCCCTTGCAATGAGAGCTGTCCGACGCTCAGGTCTACGTGAGCTTTGTCGATCTAGTAGTGTTCTGACATTCCATTCAGCAAAATTTAGGGTCTTCCTCCTGTGTCCTAGCTTAATTTTCACTGGCCATTGGAGTGGGAGCGAACCAGCGCAGCCCTTGTTTGACCGGGTGACGTCCAAGCCGGGATGAGTTTCTTTTTCCTTTGCCATTTAAACCATAGAACTGCTAGCAAAATTGGATAAGTGATACTAGCTTTTGCCATTGACCAGAGTCACTCTCTCGGTATAAAATTGATGTGATCAGCGGGCAAGGACAGGCCGACGCAAACTGGCATCGATGTCATACTGCAGCAGCTGGCTGGTAGATAAGTCTGCCAATCTCTGGCCTTCGGCGGTGCCACAGGCCACCAACTGGGAGTGGTCCACTGCAGACCTTGTAACAGATATTTTATTTTGTTCTGCAAGGATGCCCAGTTTCACCCTCCACACCAGACCAGCAGGTGGGGTTGCCGGTTTAGTCGCCGGCAGCTCGACCCATGTTACAGGTTGTACTGGTTTTCATGGTTATCCTGTAGCAGGTAGGACAGAGCCTACTTGACCTGACAGGTAATAAGTATTGAATACATAAAGAAAAAATGTGTAAAAACACATTGAAAGCCAAGAAACCAGCTGAAATCCATCAGAATTTAGGAAGCCATCCCATCCCCCATCAGTGCAAATTAATTTCAGCTGGTTAAGTCCTGACTCGTCTGCCTCCGTCGGTCTATGATGACCATGGAAGAGAATCCTAAACGTCTACTCTGCTGGAACAGCACCGCCTGTGGCTGAACAGGCCGATGCGCGAATGGCAGTCCCTGTCACACAGGTCGCACTTGTGGGTGGTCTCCGTGCTGCTGGGTCTGTGGCGGTTCTTCCTGCGGGTCCTTTTTTCATCTGCTGCAGCAGTCAGTCTCTCTTCACCCACCTTGAGCTGTCTGGTCAGGGTGCCTCTCCATTTGGAGTGGTCTGTTGCAAGGTCGTCCCAGCGCTCTGTGTTGATCTCCAGGGCCTTCATGTCTCTCTTGCAGACGTCTCTAAAGCGCAGCTGTGGGCGGCCAACGTCTCTCCTGCCAGTCGCCAGTTCTCCGTAGAGGACGTCTTTTGGGATTCTGCCATCCTCCATACGGTGAACGTGGCCTAGCCAGCGGAGCCTGCGCTGCCTGAGTAGAGTGAACATGGAGGGAAGGCCGGCGCGGGACAGAACTTCTGTGTTGGGCACTTTGTCCTGCCAGGATATGTCCAGGATGTGGCGAATGCAGCGCAAGTGGAAGGAGTTCAGTCTCTTTTCCTGCCGGGCGTATGTTGTCCACGTCTCACTCCCATAGAGCAGTGTGCTGATGACGCAGGCGTTGTACACTGCCATCTTCGTCTTGACAGAGAGTTTGGGATTCTCCCACACTCGTGTGGTGAGGCAAGCGAGTGTGGAGGCTGATTTTCCAATCCTCTTGTCGATCTCTGTATCAAGGGAGAGGTTGTTGCTGATCGTGGACCCCAGGTACGTGAACTGATTCACGACCTCCAGCTTGTAGTCGTCGATGGTGATGGTTGGTGGTGCTTCCGTGCCTTGCGCCAAGACGTTAGTCTTCTTCAGGCTGATGGTAAGCCCGAAGTCCTTGCATGCCTGGGAGAAGCGGTCCATCAGGGTCTGAAGCTCCTGCTATGTGTGGGTTGCGACTGCAGCGTCGTCTGCAAACAGCATGTCTCTGATTAGAGCCTCGCGTACTTTGGTTCTGGCTTTCAGGCGGGCGAGGCTGAAAAGCCTGCCGTCAGATCTTGTGTGCAGGTAGATTCCCTCTGTTGCTGTGCTGAAGGCATGCCTCAGGAGCATAGCAAATAAAATCCCAAAGAGGGTTGGCGCAAGTGCACAGCCCTGTTTCACTCTGCTGCGTATGTTGAATGGCTCTGAGACGTTGCCATCGTGCTGCACTATCCCCTGCATGTTGGTGTGAAACGATTCGATGAGGCTTTGCAACTTTGGTGGGCATCCTATCTTTGGCAGGATCTTGAAAAGGCCCTCTCTGCTGACCAAATCGAACGCTTTGGTGAGGTCGATGAAGGCGACGTACAGGGGCATGTTCTGTTCTCTGCATTTCTCCTGGAGTTGGCGGATGGAGAATATCATGTCTACCGTCGATCGCGCAGTGCGGAAGCCACACTGAGACTCGGGGTAGACACGTTCGGCAAGCTTCTGTAGACGAACGAGAACAACTCGTGCGTAGACTTTGCCAACAACGCTGAGGAGGGAGATGCCCCTGTAGTTGTTGCAGTCGCTTCTCTCCCCTTTGTTTTTGTAGAGGGTGATGATCTTGACGTCCCTCATGTCCTGTGGTATGGCACCTTCCTTCCAACACTGGCAGAGGACGTCATGCAATGGCAGCAGTAGGGCGGTCTTGCAGTGCTTGATCAGGTCAGGGGGTATGCCGTCATTGCCGGGTGCCTTGCCAGCGGCCAAGCTATCAATGGCCTTGCTGAGTTTGTTGCCGGGTGCCTTGCCAGCGGCCAAGCTATCAATGGCCTTGCTGAGTTCGTTGCCGGGTGCCTTGCCAGCGGCCAAGCTATCAATGGCCTTGCTGAGTTTGTCGATGGTTGGCTCGGCGTCAAGTTCGTCCATGGATGGCAGGCAGTCGATGGCATCAAGGGCTGACGGTGTCATGGTGTTCTCTCTGGAGTAGAGGTCAGAGTAGTGTTCCACCCATCTCTCCATCTGCTTGTTCTTTTCTGTGATCATCACCCCAGTGGAGGATTTGAGGGGGGCCATCTTGCTCTGAGCCGGACCAAGTGCTTTCTTGATGCCATCGTACATACCACGGATGTTCCCTGTTATGGCAGCGGTTTGAATGTCTTGGCTGAGCTGAGTCCAGTACTCGTTGGCACAGCGCCGAGCAGTCTGCTGAACTTTGCTTCTCGCAGCCCTGAGAATCTGGAGATTCTTCTCGTTTGGGTACTTCTTGTACTCAGCAAGTGCTGAGCGCTTGGCTTCAATGACGGGGGTCATCTCGGTCAACTTGGCATCAAACCAGTCCTGTGACTTCGAGGTCTTCCTCCCAAAGGTAGCCAAGGCTGTGCGGTGGATGGTGTTTTGCGGCACTTCCCACTTCTGCTTTGCAGATTCTCCTTCTTGTGGTACACCAAGTTCCTTCTCAAAGGTGGAGGCAAACTGCTCAACAAGTTCTGGTTGAGCCATCTTGCTGGTGTCAATCCGTGCCTTTCCAGGCTGTCTAGCATGATGGAATTTCTTCAGCTGCAGCTTGACCTTGCAACACACCAATCTGCACTCTGGAACGAACGGGTGATTAGCACGTTCTTCAGTGAGGTGCGCCTGGTCAGGATCAAGTCCAGCTGGTGCCAGTGCTTTGAGCGTGGATGTTGCCAGGAAACCTTGTGTTGGGGCTTGGTCTTGAAGAACGAGTTTGTGATGCACAGATCGTGATATGTGCAGAACTCGAGCAGCCGCTGTCCGTTGTCGTTCATTCTGCCCACGCCAAAAGGTCCAAGACAGGAGGGCCAGGAGTCGTGGTCAGCACCCACTCTGGCATTGAAGTCTCCAAGGAGAATGAGTTGTTCAGAGTTGGGGATGGTCCTGACAGTTGTTGCGAGATTCTCGTAGAACTCGTCTTTTGCCTCTGGTGTGGCTGTCAGTGTTGGGGCATACACACTGACGAGGGGGACTGGACTTTGAGTGGTGTTCAGGCGGAGGGTGAGGAGTCGTGCAGAGCCAGTGCTGCCCAGTTCCACCATCTTCAGCAAGGTGTTCTTCACTGCGAAGCAAACTCCGTGTTCCCTGTGTTCGTCGCTGCCCTTTCCCTGCCAGTAGAACGTGTAGTCCTTCTCTCTCAGTGTGCCTGCATCAGCCAACCGTGTTTCCTGGAGAGTGACGATATCCACTCCCAGTCTCTTCAGCTCATTATTGATGATGGCAGTCTTCCTGGTGTCGTTGATGTCCTTGAGGTTAGCAGCGAGTCCTGTCATCATAGTGCGGACGTTCCAAGTTCCCAGTTTTAGAGTTGGTCTCTTTTGTTTTTTTGTCTTGCCTGGTGCAAATGTTCTCAGCCTGCTGTTCGGACTTCTCCTCATCCCCATACACCCAATGAGGAAAGCAAGCTGTGGCGGGACAACACCTTATTGGCTGGGGGCTGCCCAGCTTGAGGCGGGCGGTAGCTGTCCAGTGAGATCCGATGATCCCTCCCACCGTCGGGAACAACCCCTGGCGCTGCACTCTACGCCAATTGAGCGGTGGCTTATAACCGGTAACTGTCATTCCCCGTGTTTTTTCTACGCCAAAGGCGAAGCTGGAGTGTCCTCTCCAGTGATCCGGTGTTCTACCTTCCAGCGTTGGCGTTGGTAGGATTCAAGCCTGGGCAGGAAGATATGGAGGACAAGATGTTGCCCATGCAGCATGTCCCCCCTCTCCACGTCACTGATGAATCCAAAGGAACAGCAGGGCTGCTACAGTTTGGCACCAGCGCCGTTGCAGGAGCTGCCAGAACGATGTTGAGCACAACATAGAACTGCATTAGGGGCTCTGACTCTGGGTTTTTCCTCAGGGTTGACTCCCGAAGCCTTTCCCGTTACCGGGTATGCCGCAAGGCAGCGGAGGTTTGAAATCAGGGTTTACCTTCCCCTAGATGGGCTACCTTCCCAGGTTGACGAGCCACCATCTACCCAAAGCATCTGGTTTTAAGGCGCCAGAGATCCGCCCTCGCCCCTTCTCCTATTAGTAAAAGCAGTTCCGCCGGGCTTAGAGACTAAACCACACGGGCAGGCTAGGAGTTGGACTTAGTTGTCAGAGGCTTTTCGAGACGCATGCCATAAGGAGCATTTTATGAGCACTGGGAGCTTAACCCCAGTGCCGCTCCTGGCTATGACAACCTTGGAACCAAAAGTCCTGACTGATAGCCTTTAAAAGGTCTGTGAATATCAGACTGTCACCCCACAAAGAATTCATGATGGGTAGAAGCCAAAGGGCTCTCTCTAGACCTTCGCAACCTTATTGTTGCAAAACATAATGATGGCATTGGTTACAGGCGTATTTCTTAAACTGCTGAACATTCCAGTGAGCACTGTTGGAGCCATCATTCGGAATTAGAAAGAACATCATTTTGCCATAAACCGGCCACGACCAGGAGCTCCTCAAGATTTCTGATGGAGGAGTCAAAAGAATTATCAGAAGAGTTATCCAAGAGTCAAAGACCACTCATGGAGTGCTCCAGAAAGACCTGGAGTTAGCAGATACTGCTCTTTCAAAGAAAACAATAAGTAATGCACTCAGCTGACATGGGTTCTATGCCTGCTCACCTCGCAAGACTCCATTGCTGAAGAAAAAGCATGCTGAAGCTCGTTTAAAGTTTGCTGTACATCATTTGAGCAAGCCAGTGAAATACTAGGAGAATATAGTCTGGTCAGATGAGACCAAAATTGAACATTTTGGATGCCACAACACACATGTTTGGAGGAGAAATGGCACTGCACATCAGCCCCAAAACACCATACCAACAGTGAAGTTTGGAGGTGGGAGCATCAAGGTGTGGGGTGTTTTTCAGCACAAGGTACAGGCAGACTTCATATAATTGAAGGAAAGATGAATGGACAAATGTACAGAGACATCATTGATAAGAACTTGTTACCATCTGCCAAGATGCTGAAGATGAAATGAGGGTGGACATTTCAGCAAGACAATGATCCCAAATACACAGCCAAGGAAACTCTCAAGTGGCTCCAGAGAAGAAAAATAAAGCTGCTAGAATGGCCCAGTCAGTCACCTGACCTGAATCCAACTGAAACTCTATGGAATGAACTGAAGGCCGGAGTTAAATGGTAACTGGTAAATGGCGTTCACTTATATAGTGCATTTTACACATCTCTGGATGACCAAAGCATTTTACAGATCCTGCCATCCACCCATTCACACACACCCTGACACACTGATGGCGGCGGGGCCGCCATACACAGGCGCTGGTCTGGCCCACCAGGAGCAACTGCGGGTTCAGTGTCTTGCTCAAGGACACTTTGACATGCGGACTGCATACAATCGAACCCCTCACCCTTCAATCAGTAGTCGGCCACAATACACCTGCGCCACAGCTGCCTCATAGAAGTGGCTGTGGTGTCATAGCCGTTCATAGAAGACACCCACGGAACCTTAAAGATTTGTGTGGAAGAATCGGCTAAAATCACTCCTGAGCAATGCCTGCACCTGGTTTCTCCATACAGGAGGAAGCTGTTATTACCAACAAAGGCTTTTCCACTAACTATTAAATGAATTTCACCAAGCATGTTCAATACTTATTCCCTGTGTCAGTCCACTTTATTAAACATAACTTGTTTTGTGAACCCAGTTGCCTTGATTTCTTTGTACAGTGGGGAAAAAAAGTATTTAGTCAGCCACCAATTGTGCAAGTTCTCCCACTTAAAAGATGAGAGAGGTCTCCAATTTTCATCATAGGTGTACCTCAACTATGAGAGACAAAATGAGAAAAAAAAAAAATCCAGAAAATCACATTGAAGGATTTTTAATGAATTAATTGGTAAATTCCTCAGTAAAATAAGTATTTGGTCACCTACAAACAAGCAAGATTTCTGGCTCTCACAGACCTGTAACGACTTCTTTAAGAGGCTCCTCTGTCCTCCACTCGTTACCTGTATTAATGGCACCTGTTTGAACTCTATCAGTATAAAAGACACCTGTCCACAACCTCAAACAGTCAGACTCCAAACTCCACTATGGCCAAGACCAAAGAGCTGTCAAAGGACACCAGAAACAAAATTGTAGACCTGCACCAGGCTGGGAAGACTGAATCTGCAATAGGTAAGCAGCTTGATGTGAAGAAGTCAACTGTGGGAGCAATTATTAGAAAATGGCAAACATACAAGACGACTGATAATCTCCCTCGATGTGGGGCTCCACGCAAGATCTCACCCCGTGGGGTCAAAATGATCATGAGAACGGTGAGCAAAAATCCTAGAACCACACGGGGGGACCTAGTGAATGACCTGCAGAGAGCTGGGACCAAAGTAACAAAGGCTACCATCAGTAACACACTACGCCACCATGGACTCAAATCCTGCAGTGCCAGACGTGTCCCCCTGCTTAAGCCAGTACATGTCCAGGCCCGTCTGAAGTTTGCTAGAGAGCATTTGGATGATCCAGAAGAGGATTGGGAGAATGTCATATGGTCAGATGAAACCAAAATAGAACTTTTTGGTAAAAACTCAACTTGTCGTGTTTGGAGGAGAAAGAACACCATACCTACTGTGAAGCATGGGGGTGGAAACATCATGCGTTGGGGCTGTTTTTCTGCAAAGGGGCCAGGACGACTGATCCGTGTAAAGGAAAGAATGAATGGGACCATGTATCATGAGATTTTGAGTGAAAACCTCCTTCCATGAGCAAGGGGATTGAAGATGAAACGTGGCTGGGTCTTTCAGCATGACAATGATCCCAAACACACCACTCAGGCAATGAAGGAGTGGCTTCGTAAGAAGCATTTCAAGGTCCTGGAGTGGCCTAGCCAGTCTCCAGATCTCAACCCCATAGAAAATCTTTGGAGGGAGTTGAAAGTCCATGTTGCCCAGCAACAGCCCCAAAACATCACTGCTCTAGAGGAGATCTGCATGGAGGAATGGGCCAAAATACCAGCAACAGTGTGTGAAAACCTTGTGAAGACTTACAGAAAACGTTTGACCTCTGTCATTGCCAACAAAGGGTATATAACAAAGTATTGAGATGAACTTTTGTTATTGACCAAATACTTATTTTACCGAGGAATTTACCAATTAATTCATTAAAAATCCTTCAATGTGATTTTCTGGATTTTTTTTTTTCTCATTTTGTCTCTCATAGTTGAGGTATACCTATGATGAAAATTGGAGACCTCTCTCATCTTTTAAGTGGGAGAACTTGCACAATTGACTAATTGCTGACTAAATACTTTTTTGCCCCACTGTATGTATGGTTTACTTTTGTTGTTACTGATATCTGGTGAAAATCTCAGGTCAATGGCTCCATCAGAAATATGTTTGAGAAAAATGTTGACGTGTTCAATACTTACGTTCCAAACTGTATATTACTTGAATCTCCCAGTATCGTTAAAATTGATTTTAAATATCAGTATGTGGGTGTTTTTATTTATTAGGGGTCCAATGTGTGACATTGGTGGCAAAATTTAAAATTGAACAAATCTGCACATGAAATTGACTAATCACTGTCCAATTGTGTCAGGTTTTTGAAACTATTAACTATTTTCGTAACGGCATTCGCGTTCAGGAACTCTTGAGGATGAGCGCTCACTTCAACTACTTGTAAATGGAGACGTAAACGGGACACTCGGGCTTTTGTTTCCCCGTGTGCCAATGCATTTTGCAATGGCACACGTTTTACACGAAACAACTTCAACACTTCCAGTATTTTTCACGCATCAAAACTCATCAACAGCTACATTTTCATGGCATATTAAGATGTGATAACGTGTATACATACCTTCAAATTCTCCCTGTTTGTTGGATAAGACGTAAAATCACAAAAGGCGTAAATGCGGGACACGGAAGATTGGACCTTCGATAACTTCAATATAAAGTGACCACGGTTAATCCTCTCCACATGGGTTGAGCACATCCGGGGTAGAGAAAATAAAAGTGCTTTCCCAGGGCGGTCACCTCGCCAGACGGGGCTGCGCGCGGCCGACCAAGACCGAAGACGTAAATTTTTTAAAGGACACCATATTCGATGTGTCATAAATGTTTGAGATTTTATTGAAATATTCTACATCTGAGCTTCACAAAGACTGATCTCCTTTTTACGTGTATGGTTTGGAATTTGAAAGGTGCAAAGTGAAAAGCATCAGCACTTCCTGTTTTCTGGTTACTTTACCAAATAACTTGCATGTTGCTGCGTAAATTTGGGGACACGGAAATTTACGTCGTACGAGTAAATTTGCAGGGATCGCCGTACAAAAACCATAGATCCGATCACATTGGGGAATGTTTTATTTTGAATTTGCATTACAACTCTGTTATCTCTTGCATTTTGAGTAGAAGGAGTGACTCAGAGATCACGTTACAGTACTTTGAAATTGATGCGATTTTCATGTCACACAAAAACTGGGAAAAATGAGGGGACACGACCAATAGTTTCGATTCTAACGGCAAAATCAATGATTTTTTTTTTTAAATTGCAATGCAAGTCTGAAACTCTTTTATGTTCCCTTGCATATTATAAAAACAAAACCAACATCTGCAAATTACAGAAAAAGAGAGAGCGCTTGAAAGTCGGATACCCCTGATATAGTGCACTGGACCCCCCCCCCCCCCCAAAAAAAAACACCCATGTCCAAATATGTTAAAACGCACACACACACAGGCTTTTACAGGGTGTCCTAATTATTTCACATGACTGTTTATATAATCAAAAAATTTTGGCTTCGTGTGAAATACCTATAAAATAAGACATGTAAGAAAAACAGTTATTGTTTCACTACTGTCAGACAGCCACGCAACCAAGTTAGGATGGCATGCCCTGATACAAAGAGAAAGGTTGTGGGGATGGGGGAATAATGTAAGAAACACAGTATTTATTTTTGTACTTTTTCACTTCATTTTATGTTGTCACCAGTATAGCTTCTACATTTCTGATCAGATTGACTTACGATTTATTATACAGAAGCTTTGACTCAAATGAGGGCTTCCATTTTGGGACGAGGGGGCTTATTTTTTTCCTGGCTGATCACCGTACTCATTAGGGGCTACTGATATGCGGATGCATGGGGGTATGTGACCGTGCTTGTTAACGTTCTTTGTTTTGCATTTTACCAGAACACTCGCATGAGGACAGACCAGCTTTCAGATCCTGCCATATCAACTGAGATTGCAACCAAATTGGCACGTTTCCATAAAATGGTTATGCCTTTTAACAAAGAGCCCAAGTGGCTGTTTGAGACCATTGATAAGTAAGTAGCTATTTTATTGATTGTCTGTATACTAATAAAACTTTACTCTTTTATTGTAATTTTTTTTCTTTCTTCTGGGTTTAGGTACATGGATCAAGTTGTAAAGATAAGTTTTACACGTGATGCACATGTGAAAAAGTACAAGAAGCTGATGAAGTTGAACCTGCCCGCTGAGCTCGAGAGCCTCCGGTGAGCTGGAGAAGAGACTTCATAATCCCAAATGTATCATGTGGCAAAAACAAAGCTTTCCTGCTTCAAAGTTCAGTTGAGTTCTAAAATGCTTGTGAGAAATGATAGGAAAAACAATAACGAAGATTCTGTTGCAGAAATTAAGGTTGCCAGCTTGAGGATTTATTGTAGCTATTTTCCAGTATCTACTGTTCTTTTCCCATAGACTTCATGCAGAGTGACAGTATAGACTTTTGAACATATAATAATAATGGATTGCATTTATATAGTGCTTTTCATGACACCCAAAGACACTTTACACTCCACAAACAATGGTAGTGATAAGCTACTTCTGTAGCCACAGCTGCCCTGGGGCAGCCTGACAGAGATGTGGCTGGCAATACATGCCAATGGTCTCTCCAACCACCACCGAACATTTATTCACATTCACACACCACTGTCACAGACACTGGAGGCAAGGTGGTAAACTGTCTTGCCCAAGGACACAATGGCAGGGTGGGGGGAGTGGGATTCGAACCGCCAACCCTCCGGTTATTGGACAACCTGCAATACCTCCTGAGCCACTACCGCCCCTTAATCTGATTAAAAATCCTCAGAAGTAGTTGTGATACAGAATGAATGTGATGGAATTAAATACTTTAAATGAGTGTCTTCTCTGTTGGTGAGGTCACAGGGTAATTTAAAGTCTCAAATCTGAACAAAATACCGTTTCAGTGCTTTTTTTTGTGGGCATTATTTGTACAGTTTAGATAACAAGTGTCTGCACCCCAACCTAAATACATTTACTTTATATAGAGATATATTAACATGATTTTTACTTAACTGTTGACACACAATCAGGAATGTAAACGTTGGAGAGTGGACTTGCAGCATTTTTTGCCTCCTGTGATTGGCTGACTTTTGTTCCAGTGTCTCCACAAGTTCACTGCTGAGTCCTGCGGATTGTCTGAGCTTTTTTTATGCAATAGAGAACCAGACACTGTTTGTGTTCGTGTTTATCTGTAGACACGTTATCTTGTTGATAGGCATCCGTCCCACCCTGATGCAGTTCTTGTTAGCCGCAACAAAGTCCTCAAACTTATCTCAGTTGAAAGTCCATTATATCAGTGCTTATAAGGTAATAGTTTCTTTTTCTAGGTAATTAAGTTCAATTTTCTAAAGTGAGCTTTCTCAGGGTGTACAGTTAGGTCCAAAAATATTTGGACACTGACACAATTTTCATCCCCCACCGGTCAAAGATCAAAGTGGGCTTGTTATGCGGCAGTCCATCCATCTGTCCCACGTTTGTGAAATCAACTCCTCCTGCAGTTTTGTTCTGATTGTTTGTGTTTGAATAATTTTGAGCATAAATTATTCAAAGTCAAAGATCAGGCTTGATATTGGATTTAGGTACATTTATTATAAAAATAAATAAAAGAAAAGTTACACGTCAAATTTAACCTCAAATGGCCATTTTGAGGGAGACATTACAAAGCATGGCCTTCAGCACACACATAGAATCTCTGAAGGTACACACTTTACGTTTGGTATTTATGGGTAGACAGAAAGGAGAGAGACAGTTCAAATTCCTATCACAGTCCTGGTACCCTAGCAGGTCAGTATGACATGAATGCTTATCATGGGTGATGAGCAAATGGAGAAACGTCACAGACATCCCAGAGCCAGGGTGTCAATCTAATCTACACTAGCTAGAAGTAAGCAGGGCATGTCAAAGAGATTATCAAAGTAGCTTAGATCATCCTTTACGCATGTACTGACCTTCAGTCTCAGTGCTTGCATACATCCTCTGAAATAATTACTCACAGAATATATCAGACTTACAATATAAAAGAATAATATAAAGGAATATATGAACTTATCCTACAGAGAATGCACATATACACACGTGGACAAAATTGTTGGTACCTCTCTGTTAATGAAAGAAAAACCCACAATGGTCACAGAAATAGCTTGAGTCTGACAAAAGTGGTAATAAATAAAAATTCTAGGAAAATTAACCAATGAAAATCAGACAATGCTTTTGAATTATGGGTCAACAAAATTATTTTTTAAAAAAAACAAAAAAACAAACAAACTCATGAAACAGGCCTGGACAAAAATGATGGTACCCTTAATATTTTGTTGCACAACCTTTTGAGGCAATCACTACAATCAAACGATTTCTGTAACTGTCAATGAGACTTCTGCACCTCTCAGCAGGTATTTTGGCCCACTCCTCATGAGCAAACTGCTCCAGTTGTCTCAGGTTTGAAGGGTGCCTTCTCCAGACAGCATGTTTCAGCTCCTTCCACAGATGTTCAATAGGATTTAGATCAGGGCTCATAGAAGGCCACTTTAGAATAGTCCAGTGTTTCGCTCTTAGCCGTTCTTGGGTGTTTTTAGCTGTGTGTTTTGGGTCATTATCCTGTTGCAAGACCCATGACCTGCGACTGACACCAAGCTGTCTGACACCGGGCAGCACATTTCTCTCTAGAATACCTTGATAGTCTTGAGATTTCATTGTACCCTGCACAGATTCAAGACACCCTGTGCCAGATGCAGCAAAGCAGCCCCAGAACATAACAAAACCTCCTCCATGTTTCACAGTAGGGACAGTGTTCTTTTCTTGGTATGCTTCATTTTTGCGTTTGTGAACGTAGCGCTGATGTGCCTTGCCAAAAAGTTCCAGTTTTGTCTCGTCTGTCCATAGGACATTCTCCCAGAAGCTTTGTGGCTTGTCAACATGCAGTTTTGCAAATTCCAGTCTGGCTTTTTTATGATTTGTTTTCAACAGTGGTGTCCTCCTTGGTCGTCTCCCATGAAGTCCACTTTGGCTCAAACAATGACAGATGGTGCGATCTGACACTGATGTACCTTGACCTTGGAGTTCACCATGAATGTGTTTAGAGGTTGTTCTGGGCTCTTTTGTTACCATTCGTATTATCCATCTACTCCTGTGGCCACGTCCAGGGAGGTTGGCTACAGTCCCGTGGATCTTAAATTTCTGAATAATATGTGCAACTGTAGTCACAGGAACATCAAGCTGCTTGGAGATGGTCTTATAGCCTTTACCTTTAACATGTTTGTCTATAATTTTCTTTCTAATCTCCTGAGACAACTCTCACCTTTGCTTCCTCTGGTCCATGTTTAGTGTGGTACACACCATGTCACCAAACGGCACAGTGACTACTTGTCACCCTTTAAATAGGCCGACTGATTACAAGTTTGTAGACACCTGTGATGCTAATTAGAGGACACATCTTGGTTGAACATGTCCCTATGGTCACATTATTTTCAATCTTTTCTAGGGGTACCTTCATTTTTGTCCAGGCCTTTTTCATGAGTTTATTTTTTAAAGTAATTCTGTTGAACCACAATTCAAAAGCACTGTCTGATTTTCATTGGTTAATTTTCATAGAATTTTTATTTATTACCACTTTTGTCAGATTCAAGTTATTTCTGTGACCACTGTGGGTTTTTCTTTCATTAACAGGGGGGTACCAACAATTTTGTCCACGCTGTAAAAATTAAACCTGGCATATGAAAGGCATGATCAGGGATGGCAATTTTTCCGCGGATTTCCGCCGATTTATTTTCAAATTGATCATTTCTGTGAATCGTCTAAATCCGTTGAGAAAATTTTAGGGGGGGTAAGGTACCTTATTGTTACTGATTTTAGCGAAAATCAACACGAGTACATAAGCGCTCAGCGCTTCCCCGGAAGTCGTCTCCTGCGATGACCCGGATGTGTTGTGTTCAAGCTACTGCTGTATTGCAGTAGCTTGACAGCCCTGCGATTGGACCAATCAAATGGCTCATTGTATGCTTTTTCAAAGAGTCATGGCGGCGTGTTCTCAGGGATGTGATTTTCTGCTAATTCGCCGAATTCCGCTTTATTTTATCTTCCAGGAAGATAAAGTACGTTAAGTACGTTAGCGGCTTGTGGTCCACGAACTCAGTGAAGATGCGCCCTTTCAGCCAGAACCGGAAGTGGCATATGGCCAGGTGGAGAGCTCTCTGTCGAACACGCTGTATTTACGCTCACTGTCGTGCAAAGACCTGCTTAAAAAAAAAGGTGCGCGGCTGCCAAGAACCGGCAACGCATTGCTCCACGATGGCCGCTATGCCCATGTCGGAGGCGTCGGTAATGAGTGCTGTTTTAACCTCAGAACGCCTGCTCTCGTTCAGGAGTCCAGTCAACTCTGTCCACCGGTTTCCGTTTGAGTGCAGCGTACAAGGCTGTATGAGCTGGGCTGCGCGGGGGAGGAAAATGAGCTGCTCAAGACTCAATGGAGATTGAAACTGGTGATCTGAAATGAATGCTGAAATTATAAAAAGTAATGGTATGTTGGAATTTTATTTCTATTATGGAATAGATAAAATTAACTGATTTTGATTTGATCAAGTGTTAAAGCATGTGATGGATAATGCTTGTTGGAATATTTACCTCCGCCAAGGAGGTTATGTTTTCATTGGCGTTGGTTTGTCTGTCTGTCTGTTTGTTAGCAAGGAAAAGTGATGGACGGATTTTCATGAAATTTTCAGGAAAGGTGTGCAATGGCACGGGAAACAGATGATTAGATTTTGGTGATGATCTGAGAGTGCATACCTCCACCAAGGGCTTTTTTGTATTTGTGCAGCAGGATTACACAAAAACTACTGGATGGATTTGGATAAAATTTTCACCAGAGGTGGTTCTTAGGCTAGAGAGGAACCCATTATATTTTGGTGATGATCTGAGAATTCATACCTCAGCCAAGGCGCTTATCTTCTCACAGTGTGTTAGCAACAATACTCCAAAACTGATGGACAGACTTTGATGCAATTTTCACCACAAGTGGCTATAGGCCTACACACAAACCCATTACATTTTGGAGTTGATCCATGTCAAACGGAAGGAGCCTTGGTAGAGGTATGCGCTCTGAGTGCTTTTCTAGTTTAGAAATGCTATCTTCTTAGAACATAAGTCAATATTATACAGTAATAAGTGGCATTCAGCTGTTTGTTTTATGTCATGTAAGCGCAGTTCTGGTACTTAAAAATCATAAAAACCCAGGAGCTTCAGGGGGCGAAGTGACAGTAAAGGTGAAAATTGGCTCAAAGTTCAATGAGGTAACAGAAACACTCGGACAGTTTCTGAAGAAACCAGAAAACGAGATGAAGTTCAAAGTTCAGAGACTGACACAGCTTGCTGCCAAAAGGAAGAAAGTTTCACATTAGAAGTGACTTGGTAAATAGTGTAAATAGTGTAAAAAACTCTTATAGAACTGTTAAATATGTTTGACTAAAGACAGTGAGACAACATTGAAGAAAAAGTAAGTTAACTTTTCATTAAATTTAATGATTTGTCTAAGTCTAGTATTTCATTTTTTTAAATCATTTTTTTTCAGTCTAAATTACTTCTGTTTTACTGAAAACCTCCCAGCTTCAGGGGGGCTGCGCCCCCCCAGCCCCCCCATAAGTCAATCGACCAAATTAGATTTCAGCTGAAATCAGAATTTCCTGTTGCCATCCCTGCATGATACGTCTCAAGTGTTATAATGCATTATTAATAACAATAATAATGTGTATAATATGGAATTTTTCTATCAGTTTGTTTTTTTAACTTGGTACCAAGGGTTGCTATACATTAATGATGTGCATATTGCAATTTGACTCTGATCAGGTGACCTTAATGTCAGAGGTCAGATTTTCCCAAAATCTTGTAAACGCAATAATCGTCAGCCTCCGTCGGTCTATGATGACCATGGAAGAGAATCCTAAACGTCTACTCTGCTGGAACAGCACCGCCTGTGGCTGAACAGGCCGATGCACGAATGGCAGTCCCTGTCACACAGGTTGCACTTGTGGGTGGTCTCCGTGCTGCTGGGTCTGTGGCGGTTCTTCCTGCGGGTCCTTTTTTCATCTGCTGCAGCAGTCAGTCTCTCTTCACCCACCTTGAGCTGTCTGGTCAGGGTGCCTCTCCATTTGGAGCGGTCCGTTGCAAGGTCCTCCCAGCGCTTTGTGTTGATCTCCAGGGCCTTCATGTCTCTCTTGCAGACGTCTCTAAAGCGCAGCTGTGGGCGGCCAGCGTCTCTCCTGCCAGTCGCCAGTTCTCCGTAGAGGACGTCTTTGGGGATTCTGCCATCCTCCATACAGTGAACGTGGCCTAGCCAGCGGAGCCTGCACTGCCTGAGTAGAGTGAACATGGAGGGAAGGCCGGCGTGGGACAGAACTTCTGTGTTGGGCACTTTCTCCTGCCAGGATATGTCCAGGATGTGGCGAATGCAGCGCAAGTGGAAGGAGTTCAGTCTCTTTTCCTGCCGGGCGTATGTTGTCCACGTCTCACTCCCATAGAGCAGTGTGCTGATGACGCAGGCGTTGTACACTGCCATCTTCGTCTTGACAGAGAGTTTGGGATTCTCCCACACTCGTGTGGTGAGGCGAGCGAGTGTGAAGGCTGATTTTCCAATCCTCTTGTCGATCTCTGTATCAAGGGAGAGGTTGCTGCTGATCGTGGACCCCAGGTACGTGAACTGATTCACGACCTCCAGCTCGTAGTCATCGATGGTGATGGTTGGTGGTGCTTCCGTTCCTTGCACCAAGACGTTAGTCTTCTTCAGGCTGATGGTAAGCCCGAAGTCCTTGCATGCCTGGGAGAAGCGGTCCATCAGGGTCTGAAGCTCTTGCTGTGTGTGGGTCGCGACTGCAGCGTCTCTGATTAGAGCCTCGCGTACTTTGGTTCTGGCTTTCAGGCGGGCGAGGTTGAAAAGCCTGCCGTCAGATCTTGTGTGCAGGTAGATTCCCTCTGTTGCTGTGCTGAAGGCATGCCTCAGGAGCATAGCAAATAAAATCCCAAAGAGGGTTGGCGCAAGTACACAGCCCTGTTTCACTCCGCTGCGTATGTTGAATGGCTCTGAGACGTTGCAGTCGTGCTGCACTATCCCCTGCATGTTGGTGTGAAACGATTAGATGAGGCTTTGCAGCTTTGGTGGGCATCCTATCTTTGGCAGGATCTTGAAAAGGCCCTCTCTGCTGACCAGATCGAATGCTTTGGTGAGGTCGATGAAGGCGACGTACAGGGGCATGTTCTGTTCTCTGCACTTCTCCTGGAGTTGGCGGATGGAGAATATCATGTTGTTATTAGGTTTAGGGGGCAATCACTTTTTCACTCAGGGCCATGTAGGTTTGGATTTTTTTCCCTTAATAATAAACACCATTTAAAAACTGTATTTTGTGTTTACTTTTGTTGTCTTTGTCTAATATTTAAATTTGTTTGATCTGAAACATTTTAAGTGTGACAAACATACAAAAAAAATTAGACCTTAGGAAGGGGGCAAACACTTTTTCATACCACTGTATGGGCTGGTACAGCTAAGTAAATTACAAATGTCATGATTTTTAATTTATTTTAAAAACTATTACCAGTGTCATACAATTTATCTTTTTTAGTTATATTACAAAAGAAATAACTTTCATTCTAATTTACTGAGATGCATAAGTAGACTGTTTTTAACAGAAAAATAAATTGTGGGCTGCTTCGTCTGTTGCATGTGTTGCAAACATTAACACAGTACCCAGACAATCCAGGCAAACCCAGTCCTATCTGGGCTCCCCCTGTTGTGTGTTACCTCAGTTGTAACTTGAGTTTGGTCTGCTTTCCCATCTAGCGGCTGGTTGAAGGCAGTGGGGATGGGGTTTTGCGCTTGTGTAGTTTCTTCCTTGCTCTGGTCAGTTTGTCCGCCCTGCTGATTGGAAGCAGGCAGGTGGATCTTCAAACTTGCATGCCATTGGAACTTGTGACTCTCTGATGTAACCCGGAAGGGCAAGTTTTTGCACTCTGCACAGCGCATGCGTTCTGGTGGCTTGGCATCTTCTTCTGCTTTTTATCCCCGTTGGTCAAAGCCCAAAGGAGTCGAACACCCCTTTGGCTGAAGACCGAAGGGGGTTATGTTATGGGTCTGTGGATCCGTCTGTCTGTCCGTCCGTCCATCAGTCCCACTTTTGTGAAATCAACTCTTCCTGCAGTTTTATTCCAATTTTATACTCAGCCGGTTGAAGCCCAAAGCGGGATTATGTTATGGGTCAAATCCGTCCATCTGTCCCAGTTTTGTGAAATCAACTCCTCAGATAGTTTTGTTCCAATTATTTTGAAACTTGGTACCATGGCTTGATATACACCGAGGATACGCATATTGCAGTTTGGTTCTGATTGGATGATTTTTGTGGAGTTGTAGCTCCTAACCTATGACCTCCTGTTTCACCGCACTTCATAGACAGTAACTGTGTTGTGAAATAACTCCTCCTACAGTTTTGTTCCGATTGTTTTGAAACTTGCTACCATGCTTTGATATACTTTGATGATGCACATATTGCAATTGCACTCTCATCGGACGACCATGAGGTCAGATGTCAGAGGTCAAATTTTCCCTAAATCTTCTAAACATATTAACTACTGAAAGAAATGATGTAGGATTTTCAAATCGATACAGTAGTATTTAATACACATCTTGGATGATTTACACCCGAACTATGGGTTTGGGTTCAAGGGGTCAAAGTTCAAAGTTAACATTGCAGTTGCACTATGGTAAATGGTAAATGCTACATTTACTATAAAATGAGTAAAGCTAGGGCCACCAAACCTGGTATACAGGTTCACCTTGGGATTCTGACCTCTGACTATGGGTTCAGGGTCAGAAGGTCAAAGGTCATCCCCTATGCCTTATTACTGTACAGTGAGTAAAGCTAGGGTCACCAAACTTGGTACACAGGTTGACCCTGTGACCCTGAAGTGTGACGATGGTTTTGGGATCGCAAGGTCAAAGGTCAACATCAAAATGTCTTATAAACTATATCTCACCAACAAAGAAGGCTAGGATTACCCAACTTGCTACACAGGTTAACCTTGGGATCCTGACCTCTGAATATGAATTTAGGGTTAAAAGGTCAAGGTTAACATTCCCTATGCCTTATTACTGTACGACGAGTAAAGCTAGGGTCAACAAACTTGGTACACACGTTCACTCTGAGCCATGACCTCTGACTACAGGTTTGGGGTCAAAAGGTTAAAGGTCAAGGTTGGCACTCCCTATGCTCTCTTACTATAGAATGCGTATAGCTCTCTAGGGTCACCAAACTTGCTACACAGGTTCACATCGGGATCTTGCTATACAACTATGGGTTGTATACTACAGTATGTTGTATATTGATGGATGAAGGGTTTATCATAATTTGGTTCTGCCACAGTATTTATATTGAAAAGTTGAACACTGCTCTGTTTGTAAGTATTGGGCTCTTCAAAGAAAACAGAGGCAGGGGATGTTGCGCTTGCCTCAGGGTGCTCGTCTTGAGTTTCGATTAAAAGGCGGCAGTGGGTGACCACTTGTGCCCCAGCCTGGACAGCGACGCCACTACATTTCATAGATTAAGATCCCACTGAAAAGGACTGCTGAGTTATCTATCAATTGACAACTAATTTAATTGAGTTGACTAAATTTTATTGACAATTAATCGAAAGCCAATTAATCATTAGCATCCCTATTCAGAATTCATCTGCTGCTTCTGTCTTGTGTCACATCATCCATAAACACTGGTGACCCACTGCCATTAGAAATCATGCATGCCCATACATCACACTGCCTCCACCATGTTTTACTGAAAATGTGATGTGTTTTGAATCATGAGCTGTTGGAAGATCTCTCCATACTTTCTTCTTCCCGTCATTCTGGTACAGGTTGATCTAGGTTTCATCTGTCCCAAGAATGCTCTTCCAGATCTGGGCTGTCTTCTTTAGATATTTTTTGGCTAATCTGGCCTTTCTATTTTTGAGGCTGATTAATGGTTTGCATTTTGTGGTGAACTGTCTGTATTTGGTCTTGTGAATTCTTCTCTTTATGGCAGCCTTAGATACTGATGCACCTACTTCCTGGAGAGTGTTCTTCACTTGGGTGGATATGGTGAAGGGGTTTTTCTTCATCGTGGAAAGGATCCTGCGATCATCCACTTCTGTTGTCTTCTGTGGACGTCTAAGCCACAGGTGTCAAACTCATTCCATGGAGGGCCAAGACCCTGCAGGTTTGACCTCCACCCAGTGTCTTCAAGAGGGGATTTCACTGAATTTCCTCCCACTGATTGCTGATCAGCGAAAACACCTGTGAAGACACTGGGTGGAAGTGAAACATGCAGGGTCTTGGCCCTTCATGGAATGAATGTGACTAATTTACAGTTTATTTTTTTCACACAAAAAAAGAAACTAACTAGAAAAGCACTCGGAGAGCGCAGACCTCCGCCAAGCACCACAGTTCCCCCCATACAGTGTTTGTGTGTACGTTTTCAGATTCCTTGACCATGAAAACATATGACTAGCAATTGGATTCACAATGATAGGATTAGTGGTTCAGTAGTTATTGACGAAAATGGCATTTTCCGTAATGGCGGTTTTCTTCTGGACGGTGATCCGGATCACCACCAAAATGTAATCATCTGTAGGATACCCCATTTCTGACAATCTGTGAAAATTTCATGAAAATCCGTCCATAACTTTTTGAATTATCTTGCTAACAGACAGACAGACAGACAGACAAACCAACGCCGATGATCACATAACCTCCTTGACGGAGGTAAATATTGGAAAAGAAGACAAAATGGATGTACCTGAGCATAATGAGTTTGATACCCCTGGTCTACGCTTTCTTTAGTTCCCAAGCTCACCAGTGCACCCTTTTATTCTCAGAATGTACCAAACTGTTGATTTGCCCCCTCCTAACATTTCCGCCATCTCTCTGATTGACTTCTTCTTTTTTTCAGCCTAAGGATGGTCTGTTTCACTTCCATTGAGAGATGTTGTGGGTTCACAGCATCACCTTCCAAATGCAAATGCAACACCTGGAATCAACTTGAGACCTTTTACCTGCTTGATTGATGATGGATTAATGAGGGAATAGCCCATGCAATCTATGAAATAGCTTTCGAGCCAATTGTCCAATTACATTTGAGCGCCTGAAAGGGGGTGTTTTTGTGTAAAAATGGTTGTAATTCCTAAACCGTAACTCCAGTTTTGATGTGAATACCCTCAAATAAAGCTGAGAGTCTTGATATACAGGGCCTATTATTAAATCATGATAAATTATATTTGCTTGTTTTAATACAGAAGACTTTCAACTTTTTTTTGTCTTACATCTGTGGTACAACTTCATATTTATAATTCGTATTATCTTATGTGGTATCTGTATATGCATCACTGACCCCATTTCGCTTCTGCTCCTTTTTCTTCCCGTTAACCTCTTCTGTTTCCATAACAGAGCTCTCCTGGCAGCGACCCCATCCCCGGTAGTGTTTTGCCACAATGACGTCCAAGAAGGTAGGAACTTGACATATTATCAAAGCTGCACCTATCCTCACTACTGTGGTGTGGGCTGATCGAACCACCCTCTGCCTCCACAATTACTCATTCTTATTCTTATTACTCATTACTTATTTACATAGGGCCAGGTAGGTTTGGATAGATTTTTTCCTCTTAATAAATTAAATCATCATGTAAAAACTGCATTATGGATTTACTCAGGTTATCTTTGTCCAATATTGAAATTTGTTTGATGATTTGATACAAATATACAAAAACTAGCATTGATGCCCGTTGAACATCGCATGCAGTGTGTAATGATGGTGGCAATAGGAAACAAGTTTTGTCCATATACGTAGACATACACTACATGTCTTCATAAAAAGACATTCTCCTGGGTGTTTTTACAAACATTTTAAATCTACAGTAGCTCACACTTTGCATTAGTATGCTAACTAATATTATAAATGCCCTTCGGGGCAGAGAGGCAAGACCCACGTGCTGGACTGTGAGTTTGTGAAAATTTATTGCAACACCCAACAAACATAAAAGTGAAACAAAGTGCTCTTAACACAAAATACAAACGAGAGAGAAATTGCACACCAGAGCGAGGCAGGGCTCTGGTGGAGACGAGGAGAATGTAACTCAGAGTCAAGACAGCGACAATTAGAAAATGAACATAACTCCCTTTATATAGGGATCAAACCCCTAGACATAATTAAAGACCGGTGTGGGTCTCTGAATGGACAGGAGAAAGCAATGATATAATAATTCGGTCCAGCTGGGAATCATGAGGAAGTCATCGGAGCTGACAGCTGGCAAAGCAAAACCCCAGAAGGCCATTGACAGCTGTCATCCCCGAGAGAAAGAACATAATAAAATACAAACATATCAATGTGCCAACCAGTGGAGACAGGCAACAATAAACAAACTGTAATGAACGTAAATGGGAAAATAAATCATACTAAGAAACAATATAGGATAAATGACAACTCAAAAAATGGCAACACAGTACAATAATGAAAAACGGTAGACACCCTAAGCCTGGTGATCCCCCCGCACTCAGAACGTGACAAATATTGTTTAAATACATTACTTTTTATAGAAGACAATTGTGTCCTTCACATTTCCCACACTTACAAAGCAGTTGGAGTAAACAACAATCCAAATTCAAAAGAATATTGAGGAAGTTGGCATACACAGAGCATTTGTATGACTCATCCTAACCCTCATAATTTCATACATTGCTAAATTAGATGATGGCAGCAGGTGTACATACCAATTTGTGCCACGTCTTTTTTCCTCTGTTGCAGCTATTCCATGAAAAGTTGGTCTCCGTTCTTGTCCGGTGCTATTTAATAAACAAAAAGACAGGATTTGAACACAAATCACTGGGCACAGAAGAGATCCGCTTTGGCAACGTAAGAATGTGTTCAAAGCAGCGTACAAGTAGAAATGAGTGGATTAAATGTAGGTTCCTGTCACACCCCACACGAACAGTCAAGCTGCAGTTGAGTCTATCACGGGCATACACCCCAATGGAGGTGATACGAACGGATTAAAAAAAAAATGTGAATATACAATGCATCCGGAAAGTATTCACAGCACTTCACTTTTTCCCACATTTTGTTATGTTACAACCTTATTCCAAAATGGATTAAATTCATTTTTTTTCCCTAAAAACTTAATTGGAGTCCACCTGTGGTAAATTCAGTTGATTGGACATGATTTGGAAAGGAGCACACCTGTCTATATAAGGTTCCACAGTTTACAGTGCATGTCAGAGCACAAACCAAGCATGAAGTCAAAGGAATTGTCTGTAGACCTCTGAGACAGGATTGTCTCAAGGCACAAATCTGGGAAAGGCTACAGAAAAATTTCTGCTGCTTTGAAGGTCCCAATGAGCACAGCGGCCTCCATCATCCATAAATGGAAGAAGTTCAGAACCACCAGGACTCTTCCTAGAGTTGGCCAGCCATCTAAACTGAGCAATTGGGGGAGAAGGGCCTTAGTCAGGGAGGTGGCCAAGAACCCGATGTTCACTCTATCAGAGCTCCAGCATTCCTCTGTGGAGAGAGGAGAATCTTCCAGAAGGACAACCATCTCTGCAGCAATCCACTAATTAGGCCTGGATGGTAGTGTGGCCAGACGGAAGCCACTCCTTAGTAAAAGGCACATGGCAGCCCACCTGAAGGACCCTCAGACCATGAGAAACAAAATTCTCTGGTCTGATGAGACAAAGATTGAACTCTTTGGCATGAATGCCAGGTGTCATGTTTGGAGGAAACCAGGCACCACTCAACAGGCCAATACCATCCCTACAGTGAAGCATGGTGGTGGCAGCATCATACTGTGGGGATGTTTTTCAGTGGCAGGATCTGGGAGACTGGTCAGGTTAGAGAGAAAGATGAATGCAGCAATGTACAGAGACATCCTGGATGGAAACCTGCTCCAGAGCGCTCTTGACCTCAGACTGGGGCAACGGTTCATCTTTCGGCAGGACAGTGACCTTAAGCACACAGCCAGAATATCAGAGGAGTGGCTTCAGGACAACTCTGAATGTCCTTGAGTGGCCCAGTCAGAGCCCGGATTTGAATCCAATTGAACATCTCTGGGGAGATCTGAAAATGTCTGCGCACCGACACTTCCCATCCAACCTGATGTGAGCTTGAGAGGTGCTGTAAAGAGGAATGGGCAAAACTGTTTCAAACTTTATTAAAAACAGCTGTAATTTTATTTTAAAATAAACAAAAATTAGCCATAAAAAATCCACAAATTTGTAATAGTCTCAAATGTACAAGAAAAGTCAATTTTACAAGAGGAAATTACAAATTTGAGGAAAATGGTTTCAAATTTAGATCAATTTACAGAGAAAGGTAGAAAACTATAAGAAAATTGTTATAAATTTTGGAGAAAAACCTCAAACCTTAATGACTGAAGTCATTATTCAAGTTTCTAAGTGGGTGTTTTTTGCATCCTTAACTGTACTAGAAATTTTTGGTTGACTGATATGTATGTAATGGAATGTGTAGTTATAAAAAGAGGTTCCTACTCACACATACCAGTCAACCAAGTAGTATATTTTATTTCAAAAGGGAAACAAATGTTAATGCTACTAACAGTGCACATTGAGTTTTTATGTACTTTGAGATGTGCCTGAGTAAGATATAACCAAAATGGTTATTTACAGAATTTTTTTCATTCTATTTAACTGTTGTTCAAGAGGAAAAATATTTCTACTACAAGTTCTGCCTTTGTCATTTGCCAAGCGCACATTTAAAACCAAGACAATGAATAAAAAGTGCATATTTTTGTCATATTGATCTGTTTTGGTTTGAAATTTGTCATTCAACAGGTCACTGAACATGTGCGGCCCAGTTACATATCTTGATTTCAAATTGTGGCCTAACTGATTTTGTAATTGAATAATCCTGCTGTAGACTGTTCACACTGGAGCCTGATGGGGGTCGCATTTAAATTATAATGTGAACGCCCACACAAAAAAGTCAGATCTCGGCAAAAAATCCGGATTGAGCATTAAGACCTGCAGTGTGACCATAGCCTATGAGTTGCTGACAAGTAAAGTGTGTGAACGAACGCATAACTTCCCTACAACCTTTGCTCCGTGAATGCGGAACATATCAACCATACGCTGGATACTCAGAGGAGCTTGGCAAACTACGCCGTATACCAGCGTGCGTCAGCATTCTTCAGCATGCTCTTAACTTAGACAAAACTTAGCCATAACTGATTTGACGTATGCTAGTGTTTTCTCCAAATAAATCTTAGTGCCATTTCCTTCCTTTTATACTGTATCTGCCAAAGTCTTAACGTGATTGCCTACATATATGCTACACCTCTTTGTATTCCACTTTCAAACACAGCTTACATTTGGGCCTGTAAAGCCTGATTGGGATACCTGTTTCAGACAGGAATACTTCCGTTCTATGGGCAATGCACTCGTTTTTCAAATTTTCCTATAAATTTCCAGTTTTTCTTGGAAAGTAATATAAACATCCAAAGACCAAATCTGAAAATCAAATATCAGTGTAATGAACAAATATCTGAGTAATTGAATATTTGGGTACAGCTCTAAAAATGAGGTGTCAGACATTTCAGGTTTCTCATTAATGTGAATTTCTCAAATGAGGTAGCCATAAGAACTATAAAAAAGTTGAATAAATTAAACCTTACACTTACACTACCGATCAAATGTTTTAGAACATCCCAGTTTTTCCATTGTGTCACTGAAATTCAAGCAGTTCAAATCCAATGAATAGGTTGAAATGGTACAAAGGTAAGTGCTGAAATGCCAGAAGTTAAAACAAAAGATAAGGTTATCCAAAAATGAAAAATACTGTACATTTCAAAATTATACAAAAAGGCCTTTTTCAGGGAACAAGAAATGGATTAAAAACTTAAGCTATTCTGCAGCAGTGGAGGAGGGCAATCGAGCCTTGAAAGTTGGTGCTACCAGTTCCTACAGTTGTCCCAACTTTTCTTGATTACTTAACAACCCCCTCTATCTGCATAAGATAAGCCTTTATTAGTCCCACAGTGGGGAAATTCTAGGATTACAGCAGCAAAACGATAGCAGCACTCATAGCAATAATAAGATAAGAACTGGTTAGTCAAAGCAGCAAATAAATATACATATGTACATAGTTATATACACAATGCAGGAGCATTGCAGCTAGATGGTATCAACAGCATTACAGTTTGTTAAATTACCCAGCAGGATATAAATATGTACCCAGACAGTATATTTCACATTTGAATCAACAGTGTTGTTGCCACCTTCAGTAATAATTGTAGTCCTAGTTGTGTATTGGAGAGGACGATCTCTATTGTGCAAAATTGTTACGTTTAGTACATTTAATACAACCTCTACGAGCAGCCCTGGTTAGGTTATAAAGTCTGACAGCCATACGTAGTAGGAAGGACCTGCGGAACCTCTCCCTCGAGCACTTAGGATGGCACAGCCTACCGCTAAATGAGCTCCTCAGTGCATTCAGCATGTCCTGTATGGGGTGGGACTCTGACTCCAGCAGAGATGACAGCTTAGCCACCATCCTTCTCTCTCCTATCTCCTTCACTGGGTTGAGGCGTGGCCCCAGAACAAAGCTGTTTTTTTTTTTTTTTTTTTTTTTTGTTTTTTGTTTTTTTGATCAGCCTGTTCAGTCTGTTCTTGTCGGCTGCCATGATGCCACTGCCCCAGCCAACCACTCCAAATGTGATGGCTGATGCCACCACTGAATCATAGGTCTTCAGGAGTGCCCCCTGCACTCCAAATAAAAGTAGTTTTGGAACACACTGTATAAATTTCAATAACAACTGGAAAAATTGAGGTGTTGTAAAACTTTTTACCGATAGTGTGTATACCAGTCCCTAATATTCTAAGCAGACTATGACCTAATTTTTTTTATCCCTTGCTGGACAAAGCCCAAAGGGGCCGAAGAGCCCTTTGGGCAAAGGCTGAAGGGGGATTATGTTTTGGGTCAGTCCGTCCATCTGTCCGTCCCACTTTTGTGAGATCAAATCCTCCTACAGTTTTGTTCCGATTGTTTTGAAACTTGATACCATGGTTTGATATACCCGGATGGTGCGCATATTGCAATTTCAGTCTCATCGGATGACATTGACATCAGAGGTCAGATTTTCCCTAGATCTTGTAAACACAATAACTACCGAAAGATATTATGTAGGCTTTTCAAATCAATATAGTAGTTGTATCTAATATGCATCTTGGACAATTTACACCCTGACCTAACTATGGGTTTGGGGTCAAGGGCTCTAAGGTCATAGTTAGCACTGCAGTTGCACTATGGTAAATGCTACATTTACTCTTACTATAAAATAAGTAGAGCTAGGGCCACCAAACCTGGTATACAAGTTCACCTTGGGATCCTGACCTCTGACTATGGGTTTGGGGTCAAAAGGTCAAAGGTTAACGTCAACATTCTGTATGTCTTATTACTAGTAGATTAGTTTATTTGACAGGGACAGTGCAATAAACATAGACAATTAATCAAAGACAATCAATCTGATGTGTTGCACATAGTGTATAGCTATTAGCTAATTTGCAACTCTTGTCCCTGGACAAGAGTTGCAACTTTACTGTACAACAAGTAAAGTTAGGGTCACCAAACTTGGTACACAAGTTCACCCTGTGACCTTGAAGTGTGACTATAGTTTTGGCGATCACAAAGTCAAAGGTCAATATCATAATGGCTTATAAACAATATCTCAACAACAAAGAAAACTAGAAAAATTTGCATTTTGTAGCGGAAATGTGGTGTGAATGCTTTTAGCTGAAAATGCATTCTTGAAATGCTTTAAAATGCAAAATGAATTCCTGAAATGCTTAAAAATGCATAAATATGCCGGCGTAACATAGCTTGAAAAGTATATATGTAGACGTAGCTTAATGTGATTAAGAAAGCTAGCTCTGTCCTGGGGCAGCGCCTTGATCCGATGGAGGAGATAGGAGAGAGAAGGACGGTGGCTAAACTGTCATCTCTGCTGGAGTCCGAGTTCCACCCTATGCAGGACATACTGAATGCACTGAGGAGCTCATTTAGCAGCAGACTACATCATCCCAGGTGCACAACCGAGAGGTTTCGTAGGTCCTTCCTACCAACGGCTGTCAGACTGTACAACCTAAGCAGGGCTGCTCGCAGAGATAGCAAAAAGACGTAACAAACTAATAGTTTTTTGAATGCAAAAGATGCAATAGACTTACACAATGGTCCCCTCCGGCATACAACTAGGAACTTACCGGTCGCTATAGAGGGTGAGAATATGTATGGGCACATAATCATACCATGTAGGATAACTAAGTAGACGGTTATGCTGTTTCATTCCATCTAGCAACAATGCTCTGCACTGTGTGTGTTTATATATTTACATATTTATTCCATCTAGCTACAATGCTCAGCACTGGGTGTGTTTATATATTTATATATCTACATATTATTCCATCTAGCTACATTGCTCCGCACTGTGTGTGTTTATATACTTGCATATTTATTCCACCTAGCTGCAATGCTCCGTACTGTGGGTGTTTATATATTTACATATTTATTCCATCTAGCTACAATGCTCTGCACTGTGTGTTCATATATTCATATATTTATTCCATCCAGCTACAATGCTCTGCACTGTGTGTCTGTGTGTGTGTGTATATATATATATTTTATAGTAATACGTACATATGTATATTAGCTGCTCTTGCTTGCTTGTTTTTTTTTGTTTTTTTTTTCTTGCCTTCTGATTGTTGCTCTGAGTGTTGCTATCCCTGTGCTGTTGCAATCCTGGAATTTCCCCGTTGTGGGACTAATAAAGGCTTATCTTATCTTATCTTATCTTATGTTACCTGAGTTTCGCGTAATTTTGCTAAATATAAGCTTAAAAACTATAAAATGGTAGCTGAAAGGCTAAATTAGCATAATCATACAAAACAGCATAAAAGTATAAAATAGCTTAAGGTTGTAGAAGTCAGCTTAAAAATGGTAAATGCAACCTTAATTAATTGAAAAAAGATAGTTCAATGCCCAACTTAACCTAGTTTTTAAAATCATTAGCATAAAAGTAGAAATAGCATAAAGCAGAAGAAGTAGAAGTAGTGTAAATAGTACTAATAGCTTAACATTGTCAGAAGTTAGCTTAAAGATGGTAAATGTAAGCATAAAACTGAAAAAATGTTAGCTTCCAAGCTAAAACAGGCTAATCTTGACAGACATTAGCATAAAAGCAGAAGTAGCTTAATGTTAAAAAAAAAGTTAGCGTAAAGATGGTAAATATTTGCCTAAAACGTAAAAGGTGCTAGCTTACATGTTAAAAATAGAATATATTTAAAAATATTATCACAAAAGAAAAAATAGCTCAAGTTGCATTCATTTACCTCAAATGCATCAAAAATAAGCCTTAAGTGTCAAAAATACTAGTTTACATGCTAAATTGGCACAATCTTGAAAAAAGTTAGCACATTAGTAAAAATAGTTTCCGTAAAACGGGGCTATAAGGGACGGCGGGGCAATAAGGGACACTTTTCTGGGAAATGTTTTAAATGTAATTCTGCTTTTTTATTTTGAGCAGGACGCTGAGTTGTGTTGTTATTGTCTTTCCTGTAGATAGATATTAGTTTTAAGAAATTTGTCGCCGTTATATTTAAGGAAAACTTGAAAAAAAAAAAAAAGTGTCCCTCATTACCCCGCCGTCCCTTATAGCCCTGTTTTACGGTTTACACTGCAGGAAATTAGCTTAAAGATGCTAAATATAAGCTTACTAAAACTGAAAAAATGGTAGCTTACATGCTCAAACAAGCTAATCTTGACAAACGTTAGCATAAAAGCAGAAGTAGCTTAATGTCACAGGAAGTTAGCATAAAGATGCTAAATATTAGCCTAAAATGTAAAAAGTGCTAGCTTACGTAATAAAATAACATAATATTTAAAAAATATTAGCATAAAATAAGAAATACCTGAAAGTTGCCAGAAGTTAGCTAAAATACATCAAAAATTAACCTAAAATATGAAAAAAAAAATGCTAGCTTACATGCTAACACAGCACAAGCTTGAAAAACATTAGCATATTAGTAGAAATAGCTTAACATTGCAGGAAATTAGCTTAAAGATGCTAAATTTAAGCTCAAACCTTAAGAAATGCTAGCTTACATGCTAACATAGCTTAAAGTATAAAAAATGTTAGCATTAAGCCAATATGACTTGTAGTTGAAGAAACTTGACTTAAAATACTAAATACAATATTAATCTGAAATATCATAACGTTAAATATCAAACATCAGCATAAAACCAGAAGTAGCTTAATGTCACAGGAAGTTAGCATAAAGATGCTAAATATTAGCCTAAAATATCAAAAATGCTAACTTACATAATATAGCATAATATTTAAAAATATTAGCATAAAAGAAGAAATAGTTGAAAGTTGCCAGAAGTTAGCTTAAATACATCAAAAACTAGCCTAAAATATAAAAATTGTCCTGTTGCACTGATACCAATTGTGATGAAGTGTTTTGAACGGCTTGTCAAACCACACATTACAGCCTGCCTCCCTGCATCACACGACCCCGCTCCAGTTTGCATATCGTTCAAACCGCTCCACGGAGGATGCTGTAGTCACCACCCTACACTCTGTCATCACCCACCTGGACCAGAAAGACACCTACGCCAGACTCCTGTACACTGATTTCAGTTCAGCATTCAACACCATTATTCCCCAGAGACTGATGGAGAAATTACTCCTTCTCGGTCTGAACACCGCCACATGTCTCTGGATCCTGGATTTCCTGACTGAGAGACCTCGGTCTGTCCGGGTTGGAAACAACATCTCCAACTCTTGTCACGCTGAGCACCGGATCCCCTCAAGGCTGTGTACTCAGTCCACTGTTGTTTACACTTCTAACACATGACTGTGTGTCCAGACACGAGGGGAACCAGATTATTAAGTTTGCAGACGACACCACGGTGGTGGGACTTATTCAGAGGGACGAGGAATCAATGTACAGGGAAGAAGTGAGAGACCTGGAGGGCTGGTGCAGGGAGAACAATCTGGTGCTCAACGTGGACAAAACGAAGGAGATGATTATCGACTTCCGGCGGTCTCAGCCTGAGCACGTCCCCCTCAGCATTGGCGGCCGTTTAGTGGAGAGAGTGGAGAACATCAAGTTCCTCGGAGTGCAGATCTCGCAGGACCTGACCTGGAGCAAGAATTCCTTGGGGATCAGGAAGCGGGCTCAGCAGAGACTGCACTTCTTGAGGAAACTCAAACAGGCCTCTCTCCCCATCTGCATCCTCAGGACCTTCTACAGAGGTGTGGTGGAGAGTGTTCTAACGTACTGCATTGCTACATGGTACTCCAGCTGCAGTATGTCAGACAAAAAAGCCCTGCAGAGGATAGTCAAGGGGGCTGAGAGGGTAATTGGAGTCTCCCGCCCCTCTGTCCAAGAACTTTTTCAGAGCCGTTGTAGGAGCAGGGCACTGAACATTGTCAAGGACCGTTCTCACCCTCTGCATAAACACTTTGAACTTCTTCCATCTGGTAAACGATTCCGGAGCATCAGAGGCAGAACCACCAGACTGATCAACAGCTTCCTTCCACAAGCTGTCAGGATGCTGAACAGTTGACCCGGAATCTCTCATACACACTAGTGCACCTACGGACATTTTGTATATTATTTGTATATTATAGTTAGTTTTTTTTTTCCCAAGTATGTCTCAGGGATGTGTGAATGGATGGGAGGGTGGGGGTGGGGGGGTGAAGCTATGTGTGAGTGTGTCTTAAATCATGCTGCTTCTATTTATATGGATGCCGAGAGAAACGCAATCTCATCTTGCCTGCACTACAGTTGTATGTACAGCAATATGACAATAAAGTTTGATTTGATTTGAAAAAAATGCTACCTTACATGCTAAATTAGCACAAGCTTTAAAAACATGAGCATTGAAGTAGAACTTGCTTAATGTTGCATAAGTTAGCTTAAAGACGCTAAATACAACCTTAATTCATTGAAAAAAGCTAGTTGAAAAGGTAAAATCCCAAAATGTTGCAGCAAAGGGCTAGCCACTTCAATAAAAACACATTTTATTTTGAAAAACCACTGTATTTCAGAGTGTTCCAACATCCATCATTAAGTAAAATGGTGGTGATAGCATCTCAGATATTCAAATTGGAGCAAAACCACACACTTTTTAAGGCCATTAATTTTGGGGGGCTTTTATTTTGAAAGTCTGTCTAACATCCTGGTGTGTGTGGGCTCCATTCCTTCCTGCTGCAGGTTCAAGTTAATATAGAAAATGAGAGCGATATAGTCACCAAATATTCCAAGAATATACTGACAAATTCAGTAGCAAGGGGCTTTTATTTTGAAAAAAGTGTGTTTCAGTGTTGCGTGGTTGTCGAATGGCTGTCATGAAGTAACATGGTAGTGATTGTACCTCACATTTTCAAATTGTGGCAAAATTACGCACTTTTGAAGGTTTTGAGTTTTGGGGGCTTTTATTTTGAAAGTCTGTCTAACATCCTGTTGTGTGTGGGTTAGATTCCTTCCTGCTACAGGTTCAAGTTAACATCATAGAAAATGAGGGCGATATAGTCACCAAATCTTCCAAGAAAATATTGACAAATTCAATATCAAGAGGCTTTTATTTTGAAAAACCAGTGTATTTCAGCATTGTGTGGTTGTCAAATGGCTGTCATAAAGTAACATGGTAGAGATAGAACCTCACATGTTCAAATTGGGGCAAAATTACTCCCTTTTTAAGGTTTTGAGTTTTGGGGGCTTTATTTTGAAAGTCTGTCAAACATCCTGTTGTGTGTGGGTTACGTTCCTTCTTGCTACAGGTGCAAGTTAATATTTTAGAAAATGAGAGAGCTATCCACCTTATTCCTAGGCCCCATGATGCCTTGCGGGAATTAGCAACCTCCGGTACTAGTTTAGAACATATGGTTGTCACTGAAACGGGACACTTTTCCTTGTTAAAAAACAATGACTTTGGCATCAGAAATGCGGGAACACGGCCTCTTGCGCCTCAAAACAGTAACATAATCATACCACTTCCCACGACTATCAAGGGATGGGAAGATGACCTTAAAAAGTGGCCTTGTACACAGTAGCTCCGTTAGTTAGCGCCGCTGCTAAGATGTTAACGATGTAAACAAACGACCCATGCTGGCAAAATGAGTCACTTTGGGGACATTTTCAAAACTGATGTAATGTTATTTCCATATTTTGTATTGAAAGATCTTCAAAATTATATTTAATTTGTAGGTAGTGTACAAAAACTGACCCAGAAAAAGATGATTTGTTTATATTTTAGCTAGGTTGAAAACTCGCGTTCGATGGGTTGGGAGTTACGTCTTCCCCAAAAACATAAGCATTTTTAGAAAGTACAATTTCTAAGCTTTAAAATGATACCAAACACTCAGGTTTTTTTCCGGGACTTGCTGCTAGCAAACAGAGAGTCATGATTTATGACTTCTTTGCCTGTAGCTCAGAATGACGCAGTGCACATTCTGACTTATTTTGCCAGCATGGGGTCACAATATCAATGTCTCCACCTCAATAAAGTTTGCTGCATTTTGTTAAAATATGTTGGACATGATCAGATTTACCTCAGAACAGACGTAGAATCTAGTCAGAGCCACAAAGAAGCCTCCATTTATCCAGTCTATTGGCACAACCATGAACACCAGCAAGTGCCAGAATGACGCCAAAACATTCAAAAAGTACAAAAACTAGAAGAGCTGAAATTAGCTGCCACTTGAGTGCAAAACACGTACACTACCGTTCAAAAGTTTGGGGTCACCCAGACAGTTATTTTGTGTTTTCCATGAAAAGTCACACTTATTTACCACCATGAGTTGTAAAATGAATAGAAAATATAGCCAAGACATTGACAAGGTTAGAAATAATGATTTGTATTTGAAATAATAATTTTTTCCTTCAAACTTTGCTTTCGTCAAAGAATCCTCCATTTGCAGCAATTACAGCATTGCAGACCTAAAATGATTGCACAAGGGTTTTCTAATCATCCATTAGCCTTCTGACACAATGAGCAAACACATTGTACCATTAGAACACTGGAGTGATAGTTGCTGGAAATGGGCCTCTATACACCTATCTAGATACTGCACCAAAAACCAGACATTTGCAGCTAGAATAGTCATTTACCGCATTAGCAATGTATAGAGTGTATTTCTGATTAGTTTAAAGTTATCTTCATTGGAAAAAAAGTGCTTTTCGTTCAAAAATAAGGAAATTTCTAAGTGACCCCAAACTTTTGAACGGTAGTGTATGTGTACTATATATATTAAAATAATTTGAAAAACTTTTAAAAATGCTATTTTAAATGCCCCTGCTACTCCACTCAAACTGACTGGTTTAACACTTGGTCAGCCAAAACCGCAAGTTCCATCCATAATCGTTCCTACAGCGGCACCCCCAGCAATAAGGTGGGTAGTCACCAAATAATACAGGGAAATACTGACAAATTCAATATATAACGGGGCTTTTATTTTGGAAAAACCTCTGTATTTCAGCATTATGTGGTTGACCAATGGCTGTCATGAAGTAACATTTTAGTTATACCAGAGTACCAGGACACTGAAGTCTGCTGATTGGATTCTGTGGCTCTCAGAAATCCTCCATTTTTTTCAATGGAGAATCAACTCCCATAGAAATGAATGAGGAAACAGAACTTTCTGGAAGGATGACTCAGCATCATCATCATGATGACTGGATCATACAGTTAAAACCTATAGGAGGATCACTCCTTGAACAACCGTGAACAGAACACAAACCGTAAGACTGACAGATATAATTTTGGTACCATGAAAATTCTGAGACTCTGAGCTACACAGTGATGTAAATTTTATGCTCCAAAATGCAAAACTGTGCTCAATACTCGCAAGTTAAAAACCGAGAAAAATTTTGGATCAATATTCTTCTGTCCCATTCAAAGGTATGGCAGGATTCACCGGTTTTTCTCCTCTTCATGGCTTCTGGAGAAAAATCTACAAAAGTTATGGCTTAGATGAAAAGTTTGTGAGCGTCAGGACATCTGTGGCTACGTTTTTGGAAAAAATGAAGTCAGTAGAGCGAAAATTGTGGCCATAATTGCAATTTATCCGGAAATAGTTTCAAAAGGTTCTACACTCTCGCAATGATGTCACCCACTCTAACCTCCCTCTATTGACTTCCATGTTAAACCGTGATTTTTGCTGAAAAACCCTACCTGACGTTAGATGTGAATATTTCAAAAACCATAAAAGTTAACGAAAAGCTGCTGAATTGAAGTTAAATAACTGACACTTGCAGAAACAAAATAAAGGCAGAATGGTTTCTGTAACTTCAAAATTGCAGAAGCTATTAAGCATAAAAGCAGAAGCAGAAAAAGCAGAATTTGCAGAAGTTTCCTGTAGGAATGAATGGGATTTAACATGGTGAAAAATCTGAATTTTTACGAAAAGTATAAAAGTTCGGAAGAAGAAAATTGCAAGCTTACATCTCCAGAAAAAGCTGAACATTCTGATACCAAAATCAAGTATGTAGCATAAAAACTGCGGAATGAGTTAGTCTAAAGTTTTGAAAAGTTTATATTCAAGAAAAGTGAGTGGATAACAATTGTGTGAATGCACAATGAATGCTTCACAGCATTCACACAACTAGGGTCGCCAAACTTGCAATACAGGTTCACCTTGGGATCCTGACCTCCGACTATGGGTTTGTGGTCAAAGGTCAAGGTTAGCAGTCCTTATGCCTTATTACTGTACAACGAGTAAAGCTAGGGCCACCAAACCTGGTACACAGGTTAATCTTGGGATCCTGACCTTTTACTGTGGGTTTGGGATCAAAAGATCAAAGGTCAAGGTGAACATTCCCTATGCCTTATTATTGTACAACAAATAAAGCTAGGGTCACCAAACTTGGTACACAGGTTCACTCTGAGACTTTGACCTCTGACTACAGGTTTGGGATCAAAAGGTCAGCGGTTAAGGTTGACTCTCCCTATGCTCTCTTACTGTAGAACGTGTAAAACTCTCTTGGGACATCAAACAAACAGGTTCACCTTGGGATCTTGCCCTACAACTAAGGGTTGTACAGTGGGTCAAAAAAGTATTTAGTATTTGGTCACCTACAAACAAGCAAGATTTCTGGCTCTCACAGACCTGTAACTTCTTCTTTAAGAGGCTCCTCTGTCCTCCACTTGTTACCTGTATTAATGACACCTGTTTGAACTCGTTACCAGTGTAAAAGACACCTGTCCACAACCTCAAACAGTCAGACTTCAAACTCCACTATGGCCAAGACCAAAGAGCTGTCAAAGGACAGCAGAAACAAAATTGTAGACCTGCACCAGGCTGGGAAGACTGAATCTGCAATAGGTAAGCAGCTTGGTGTGAAGAAATCAACTGTGGGAGCAATTATTAGAAAATGGAAGACATACTGTACAAGACCACTGATAATCTCCCTCCATCTGGGGCTCCACGCAAGATCTCACCCTGTGGGGTCAAAATGATAAAGAGAACGGTGAACAAAAATCCCAGAACCACACGGGGGGACCTAGTGAATGACCTGCAGAGAGCTGGGACCAAAGTAACAAAGGCTACCATCAGTAACACACTACGCCACCAGGGACTCAAATCCTGCAGTGCCTGACGTGTCCCCCTGCTTAAGCCAGTACATGTCCAGCCCCGTCTGAAGTTTGCTAGAGAGCATTTGGATGATCCAGAAGAGGATTGGGAGAATGTCATATGGTCAGATGAAACCAAAATAGAACTTTTTGGTAAAAACTCAACTTGTCGTGTTTGGAGGTGAAAGAACACCATACCTACTGTGAAGCATGGGGGTGGAAACATCATGCTTTGGGGCTGTTTTTCTGCAAAGGGACCAGGAGGACTGATCCGTGTAAAGGAAAGAATGAATGGGACCATGTATCGTGAGATTTTGAGTGAAAACCTCCTTCCATCAGCAAGGGTATTGAAGATGAAACGTGGCTGGGTCTTTCAGCATGACAATGATCCCAAACACACCGCCCGGGCAACGAAGGAGTGGCTTTGTAAGAAGCATTTCAAGGTGCTGGAGTGGCCTAGCCAGTCTCCAGATCTCAACCCCATAGAAAATCTTTGGAGGGAGTTGAAAGTCCGTGTTGCCAAGCGACAGCCCCAAAGCATCACTGCTCTAGAGGAGACCTGCATGGAGGAATGGGCCAAAATACCAGCAACAGTATGTGAAAACCTTCTGAAGACTTACAGAAAACGTTTGACCTCTGTCATTGCCAACAAAGGGTATATAACAAAGTATTGAGATGAACTTTTGTTATTGACCAAATACTTACTTTACAGAGGAATTTACCAATTAATTCATTAAAAATCCTTCAATTGTGACTTTCAGGATTTTTTTTTCCTCATTTTGTCTCTCATAGTTGAGGTATACCTATGGTGAAAATTGGAGACCTCTCTCATCTTTTAAGTGGGAGAACTTGCACAATTGGTGGCTGACTTAATACTTTTTTGCCCCACTGTATACCTTGTTGTATATTTGTGGATGATGGGCTTATCATAATTTGGTTCTGCCACAGTAATTATTGAAAAGTTGAAAACTGTTGTCTGTCAGTAAGTATTGGGATCTTTGGGAAGAAAACAGAGGCGGGGATATTACAGTCGCCTCAGAGCGCTCTTGTTATTTATTTAGCCATTCTTGAACCAGGAAGGTCCTGTTGAAATCACAGATCTCTTTTTCAAGGGCATCTTTGTCAAGAACCAGCAGCAACACATTCCAGACAAAAACACTTGGAGGTAAAACAAATTACAATAAAACAGTTAACAAACTAAAAAAAAATCAACCAATGAGAAAAAGAAACTAGAAACAGTGACAGGTCAGTAATTGCATTTCCAGGGCTTTCAAAATAGATTTAAAATGATTAAAAGACCAAGATTTTGAAGTTTTAAAAGGAACCCCGATTATATTGGCATGTTAACTCTATATGCTTTATTTTTATGTTAGTAACATAACTATAATACAGTTTTTTTGAAAATAATTCCCAGTTTTATATATTTTTAAAAAACTTTATTATGATGTAAATCGCCATTTTTGTTTACGTCACAATGCATTCTGGGTAGTGACATAGAATGGTTGCAGCCGTTTTTTCTGTCTTACACAAGCCAAGAAGCGAAGCTACCAACTACTGCCATTTGTCAGTGAAAATGCCACATTGCGCGGCTTTTGGATGTAATTTCCAATCAAAGGGAAATAAAGAGAGCGGGGTAAGCCTCCATAGCTTTCCTAAAGAGGGAAAGTTGAGGAAAAAGTGGGGCGGCAGCGGCTCAGGAGGTAGAGCAGGTCGTCTAATAACCCGATGGTTGGCGGTTCGCATCACGCTCTCCCCAGATATCCTGCCGTTGTGTCCCTGGGCAAGACACTTCACCCGCATTGCCTCCAGTGCCCATAACACTGGGTATGAATGTGTAAAAATGTTTAAATACTTGGTGGTGGCCGGAGAGGCCGTTGGCGCGGATTGGCAGCCACATTTCCGTCACTCTGAGTGTCTGTGATCACGCGCTATAGCGCACGCTTGATAAAGCTGACATATACAGTGGGGCAAAAAAGTATTTAGTCAGCCACCAATTGTGCAAGTTCTCCCACTTAAAAGATGAGAGAGGTCTCCAATTTTCATCATAGGTATACCTCAACTATGAGAGACAAAATGAGAAAAAAAAAATCCAGAAAATCACGTTGAAGGATTTTTAATGAATTAATTGATAAATTCCTCGGTAAAATAAGTATTTGGTCAATAACAAAAGTTCATCTCAACACTTTGTTATATACCCTTTGTTGGCAATGACAGAGGTCAAACGTTTTCTGTAAGTCTTCACAAGGTTTTCACACACTGTTGCTGGTATTTTGGCCCATTCCTCCATGCAGATTTCCTCTAGAGCAGTGATGTTTTGGGGCTGTCGCTGGGCAACACGGACTTTCAACTCCCTCCAAAGATTTTCTATGGGGTTGAGATCTGGAGACTGGCTAGGCCACTCCAGGACCTTGAAATGCTTCTTACGAAGCCACTCCTTTGTTGCCCAGGCGGTGTGTTTGGGATCATTGTCATGCTGAAAGACCCAGCCACGTTTCATCTTCAATGCCCTTGCTGATGGAAGGAGGTTTTCACTCAAAATCTCACGATACATGGTCCCATTCATTCTTTCCTTTACACGGATCAGTCGTCCTGGTCCCTTTGCAGAAAAACAGCCCCAAAGCATGATGTTTCCACCCCCATGCTTCACAGTAGGTATGGTGTTCTTTCTCCTCCAAACACGACAAGTTGAGTTTTTACAATAAAGTTCTATTTTGGTTTCATCTGACCATATGACATTCTCCCAATCCTCTTCTGGCTCATCCAAATGCTCTCTAGCAAACTTCAGACAGGCCTGGACATGTACTGGCTTAAGCAGGGCGACACGTCAGGCACTGCAGGATTTGAGTCCCTGGTGGCGTAGTGTGTTACTGATGGTAGCCTTTGTTACTTTGGTCCCAGCTCTCTGCAGGTCATTCACTAGGTCCCCCCGTGTGGTTCTGGGATTTTTGTTCACCGTTCTCGTGATCATTTTGACCCCACGGGGTGAGATCTTGCGTGGAGCCCCAGATCGAGGGAGATTATCAGTTGGCTTGTATGCCTTCCATTTTCTAATAATTGCTCCCACAACTGATTTCTTCACACCAAGCTGCTTACCTATTGCAGATTCAGTCTTCCCAGCCTGGTGCAGGTCTACAATTTTGTTTCTGGTGTCCTTTGACAGCTCTTTGGTCTTGGCCATAGTGGAGTTTGGAGTCTGACTGTTTGAGGTTGAGGACAGGTGTCTTTTATACTGATAATGAGTTCAAACAGGTGCCATTAATACAGGTAACGAGTGGAGGACAGAGGAGCCTCTTAAAGAAGAAGTTACAGGTCTGTGAGAGCCAGAAATCTTGCTTGTTTGTAGGTGACCAAATACTTATTTTACCGAGGAATTTACCAATTAATTCATTAAAAATCCTTCAGTGTGATTTTCTGGATTTTTTTTTTCCTCATTTTGTCTCTCATAGTTGAGGTATACCTATGATGAAAATTGGAGACCTCACTCATCTTTTAAATGGGAGAACTTGCACAATTGGTGGCTGACTAAATACTTTTTTGCCCCACTGTATATTAATCACGCTATGATAAAGCACTATATCGCTCAAAGCGCGCGCATGAGACATGTCTGTGATCACGCACTATAGCGCACGCCTGATAAAGCTGACATATGTATTAATCACACTATGATAAAGCGCGATATCGCACACGCTCAATATTTGCGCACGCTCAAGCCAATCACGGTTCAAATTTTCACGGTTCAAATTTTTATCAAGCGCACGCTTGATAAAGCTGATATATATATATATATTTATCACGCTATGATAAAGCTCTGTATCGCTCACATGAGCAATATAGCGTGTGCTCGAGTGTCTCTCCGCTCCGCGAGTGTCTCTCCGCTTTGAGTGTCTCAAGCATGTGCTTGAGGAAGCATTATTTTAAGGTGAAACTTATATATTGTTGATTTACTTACAATAGTATGCTCAAACACAAAAAATTGTCTACAAGCATGATGGGCACTGAACTGATAAACATGGACTCTCAGCAACATAAAGCAATTTCTCTGTTGCTTTCTCAGACTGCGGGTTGAACGTCCATAAGCAGTGCTCCAAAGTCGTTCCAAATGACTGCCAGCCAGATCTTCGACATGTCAAGCCAAGCGTGCGCTTTGAGCAATATCGTGCTTTATCATAGCATGATTAATACATATGTCAGCTTTATCAGGCGTGCGCTATAGCGCGTGATCACAGACATGTCCCATGCGCGCGCTTTGAGCGATATAGTGCTTTATCATAGCGTGATTAATATATATGTCAGCTTTATCAAGTGTGCACTATAGCGCGTGATCACAGACACTCAGAGTGACGGAAATGTGGCTGCCAATCCGCGCCAACGGCCTCTCCGGCCACCACCGAGCATTTAAACATTTTTACACATTCATACCCAGTGTTATGGGTACTGGAGGCAATGCGGGTGAAGTGTCTTGCCCAGGGACACAACGGCAGGATATCTGGGGAGAGCGTGATGCAAACTGCCAACCATCGGGTTATTAGACGACCTGCTCTACCTCCTGAGCCACTGCCGCCCCACTTTTTCCTCAACTTTCCCTCTTTAGGAAAGCTATGGAGGCTTACCCCGCTCTCTTTATTTCCCTTTGATTGGAAATTACATCCAAAAGCCGCGCAATGTGGCATTTTCACTGACAAATGGCAGTAGTTGGTAGCTTCGCTTCTTGGCTTGTGTAAGACAGAAAAAACGGCTGCAACCATTCTACGTCACTACCCAGAATGCATTGCGACGTAAACAAAAATGGCAATTTAAATCATAATAAAGTTTTTTACAAATATTTAAACTGGGAATTATTTTCAAAAAAATTATATTATAGTTATGTTACTAACATAAAAATAAAGCATATAGAGCTAACATGCCAATATAATCGGGGTTCCTTTTAAGGTGTTCTGTACACTTTTCCAGTCAGAAGGAGCACAATACTGAAATGCTATTTTCCCACTCTCTGTACAAACACTGGGGAAGGTCAGTGTGTACACATCCTGAGAGTGCAGTACATGGGGGCCATCGCACATTTGTTGAAGGGAGACACGCAGGTAGGGAGGAAGCAGACCGAGAAGGCCTTTGTAAATCAGTCTATGTGAGTGTGTGCACCATCTGGTTGCCAAATCAGGCCATCCAACCTGGGGGTAAAGGTTACAGTGGTGAGTCCGATGTTTACAGTTCGTAAAAAGTGAAGGGAGGTGTGGTAAACTGGGTGAAACATATGCAATATCTGGGCAGGGGCATGAGCACTGGAGATCAAAATTGGAGAACAGTGTATTGATACTTGATTTATTCTGAAACAGGGTTGTGCAATATGACAAAAAAAAAATCAATCACGATATGTCATCTTATATCACGATAACGATATACAGTGGGGCAAAAAAGTATTTAGTCAGCCACCAATTGTGCAAGTTCTCCTACTTAACTCCTTGCACTCTTGTCAATTTCCCTAAAAACGCCAAAAAATAACGTACCCAAAGTAAATCAAAAGCTGTTCTTCAACCCTTTGCAGCATCTTCATTGGGTTGGTCTCATTTAAAAGAAAACACTTTGAAATTTTTGGCAAAATAGTCATAATCTTTCTAAGTGCTCCGGCCACTGAGTAACAGTCATCTAAACATACTGAACTTGAAGAAAATAAATTTCGCCTGGATGTTTTTTTTGGATACAAATGCTTGCAAATAACACACAGCTTCAGATCCGGGCTGGAAAATGCAACAGAAATGTAGAACCAAGTGTTATCCAGCAGAGGTCAAAATTTTGTAACAATACCATAAAAAATGAATATATTACACAGCTTTTTTCTTAGGTTGTTCCCAGGCGTTTTTGAACTGTGCCAAATGGCACAGTTTGGAAAAACGTCTGTAACTTTTGAATGATTCAATATAGAAGCTTGATGTTGGGCTCTAATGAAAGGTGACACTGAGGGCTGTGTGTGTGTGTGGTGGTGGGGTTGTGTTCCCCCCCCCGCTACAGAGGATGGATATTGCCCGGTGCGCCGCGGTCTACTACGCACAGTTGTAATTTACCGATCGGTCAAAAGTCATTTTTGATTACAATTTTCAGGGATAAAGAATAATTTAGCTTATAACACTTACCTGCTCACAACAGCAGTGTAGCTGGCGAACTTCTCTTCCTCATTGTCAGACGAACATGAAGCTTGTCCGCTTGTTACGGACTTGTGGTTCTGGTCACGCGACCCGGTCAAACCATAATTCCATTATTGCGGTTTTGCGCTTCCATGATTGCGGTTTTGGCGAACGAGTTTTCAAAACAAATAAGAACAGTAATAAGAAAAAAAGACTGGCGAAGCCTGTGTGTCACCCAGCCTTACACAAAACAGCTTTCGAACTTCTGTGCTTCAATTGACTGGCTGTATTCGCAGCCGTTGGTAGGCGGGTCCTTCTTGCTAGGTTTTCAGTCATTGGTTCTTCAAGGTTTCAGAAACCCAATTCAAGCCTCTTATTAGTCGAATGAGAGGTCAATCACATCTAAACCAATCAAAGCACTCCTTTGGCTTTCTGTTCGCGGCTGTGTCTGTAGTGGAAGAACGGAAATGCAGGTGTTTTGGGTTTTTTTTTCAGTGCCTCCTAGGGCGCAGGACGCCCTCGTGCTTCCTAGGACGCAGAGACGTGCCCTCCCGCGGTACACCGAAGTGCAACAGGTTAAAAGATGAGAGGTCTCCAATTTTCATCATAGGTATACCTCAACTATGAGAGACAAAATGAGGGGGAAAAAAATCCAGAAAATCACATTGTCTGATTTTTAAAGAATTTATTTGCAAATTATGGTGGAAAATAAGTATTTGGTCAGTAACAAAAGTTCATCTCAGTACTTTGTTATATGCCCTTTGTTGGTAATGACAGACATCAAACGTTTTCTGTAAGTCTTCACAGGGTTTTTACACACTGTTGCTGGTATTTTGGCCCATTCCTCCATGCAGATCTCCTCTAGAGCAGTGATGTTTTGGGGCTGTCGCTGGGCAACACGGACTTTCAACTCCCTCCAAAGATTTTCTATGGGGTTGAGATCTGGAGACTGGCTAGGCCACTCCAGGACCTTGAAATGCTTCTTACGAAGCCACTCCTTCATTGCCCGGGCGGTGTGTTTGGGATCAATGTCATGCTGAAAGACCCAGCCACGTTTCATCTTCAATGCCCTTGCTGATGGAAGGAGGTTTTCACTCAAAATCTCACGATACATGGCCCCATTCATTCTTTCCTTTACACAGATCAGTCCTTCTGGTCCCTTTGCAGAAAAACAGCCCCAAAGCATGATGTTTCCACCCCCATGCTTCACAGTAGGTATGATGTTCTTTGGATGCAACTCAGCATTCTTTCTCCTCCAAACACGACAAGTTGAGTTTTTACCAAAAAGTTCTATTTTGGTTTCATCTGACCATATGACATTCTTCCAATCCTCTTCTGGATCATCCAAATGCTCTCTAGCAAACTTCAGACGGGCCTGGACATGTACTGGCTTAAGCAGGGGGACACGTCTGGCATTGCAGGATTTGAGTCCCTGGCGGCGTAGTGTGTTACTGATGGTAGCCTTTGTTACTTTGGTCCCAGCTCTCTGCAGGTCATTCACTAGGTCCCCCCATGTGGTTCTGGGATTTTTGCTCACCGTTCTTGTGATCATTTTGACCCCACAGGGTGAGATCTTGCGTGGAGCCCCAGATGGAGGGAGATTATCAATGGTCTTGTATGTCTTCCATTTTCTAATAATTGCTCCCACAGTTGATTTCTTCACACCAAGCTACTTACGTATTGCAGATTCAGTCTTCCCAGCCTGGTGCAGGTCTACAATTTTGTTTCTGCTGTCCTTTGACAGCTCTTTGGTCTTGGCCATAGTGGAGTTTGGAGTCTGACTGTTTGAGGTTGTGGACAGGTGTCTTTTATACTGATAACAAGTTCAAACAGGTGCCATTAATACAGGTAACGAGTGGAGGACAGAGGAGCCTCTTAAAGAAGAAGTTACAGGTCTGTGAGAGCCAGAAATCTTGCTTGTTTGTAGGTGACCAAATACTTATTTTCCACCATAATTTGCAAATAAATTCTTTAAAAATCAGACAATGTGATTTTCTGGATTTTTTTTTTTCTCATTTTGTCTCTCATAGTTGAGGTATATCTATGATGAAAATTGGAGACCTCTCTCATCTTTTAAGTGGGAGAACTTGCACAATTGGTGGCTGACTAAATACTTTTTTGCCTCACTGTATAACACGATATACATTTCTTGTAAATTTTACAGTTAATCACATAAAAAGGACCATCTTTTTTTTCTTTTTTTTTTTACATGTACTGGCAGCGCGGTGGCAGAGTGGTTAGCACTGTGGCAGCACAGCAACTCACCCTTGGCCGGAGGATCCTGGGTTCAATCCCAGCCCCTGACCAGCAGTGATCTGTGTGGAGTTCGCATGTTCATCCCATGTCTGCGTGGGTTTACGCCGGGATTTCTCCGGTTTCCTCCCACATGCCAAAAACATGCAAGTTAGGTTAATTGGCCTCAAACTGGGGATTTTAAATTGTCCTTAGGTATGACTGTGAGAGTGAATGGTTGTCTGTCTCTCTGTGTTGGCCCTGTGATGGACTGGTGATCTGTCCAGGGTGTACCCTGCCTCTCGCCCAAAGGCTCCAACCCCCCCCCCCCCCCGCGACCCAAAAAGGATTAAGCGGAAGAAGATGGATGGATGGATGGATGTTTTCCCTCATAATTTTGCAGTGTTGTTATAAAATAGTTTTTTAATGTGCATTTGAGACTTGATTCTCATAAATTTCAGTTTTTTTCTTCTAAATCATATGAATAAAAAGTCAATAAGTTAAATATTTCCTGTGCCAGAGGAGAATAGCAAAAAACAAACAAGCAAACAAACAAAAAAGTAACATAAAAAATGTCTGAAAATGAGAAAATTACTCATGGCTGTCACCTACAGATATAAATTAGCTGTTAGTTTAAATCAGTGAAAATTTAAGTGTAGACCTGCAGCCCGCCTTTCTGGCCTGATTTAACCTTTTTGCTTCTTAGTAAAAATATTTCAGATTGGTCATGATCTGAAAATCAAAGCCACAAAAGGTAATGTAATAAAATACATGTGGTGACTTGAACTTTATTCATTATCACTACTTGACTAATTAAAATGATAAGAAATCAAATAAATTACATTAAGAGCCAACTTGCTCCTCCAACCTGTTTTAATGTATTTATTATTTATTTTGTGCGTATGTGCCACCATCATGCACTTGTGCAGCTTTAATAAATTTTTTTCAGACAAAACTAAGAAACTCAGCAGTAATTTAAACCAAAGAAACGATGGTTTAAATGATGGTTTGAAACGATGATGCTATATGTTTCCATTTAGCACAACTTAGCATCATTTAGCATTTTATAATTAGATGTGGCATTAACGTTACTTACCTCCTATTAAAACGAGGTTAACGAACTATCCTCTCTGACGCAGTATGATGGAAAACAGTCCCACATCCCTGACAAACAGGAGTAGCAGCTATCTGAACTGGTACTTTGAAGTTAGCAATAGCAACCACCGGACAGAAGCCTAGCCACCCACGACACACCTGTTCCGCTGTGCACACTGCAGAGGAGAGACGGGGCGCTGACAAGTAGTGGTGAGGAGCTTTACTGAATAAATGGGAGTATGTGCATTTTAAATAATATAAACGATAGAGTATTCTATGATACGATAGACATTTTTATATTGTCAGCCGAAAACGGTGAGCAAAGTTGAAGAACAGTGACCACTGTGTCAGAAGAGAAGATTTAAACAATGGACTTTTTTTTTTAGGGCTGTAGTATTCAAAAATTCATAGGAACTGTAGAGGCCCTTGCTTTGAATGACTTATGCACATCTGCGCTGACAGGACATCACTAGTTTCTCACACTCCTCTGGTTTGATCTTGGTCCATTCTTCTTGTAGTCTCTTCCACAGTTCAGTAACTGTAGTGGGTTTCTTAGCCATTACTTTGTTGCCAAGGATTTTCCAGCGATTCTCAATGGGGTTTAGAGCTAGACTCCGGGCTGGCCATTTCATTGTTTCAATACTGTTAGATTCAAGGAACTGTTTAACCCATTTTGCAGTGTGACGGGGCATTGTCTGGCATGAAAATTGTGGGCTGATTGGGAGACTGTTGCTTTGAACGAATTGCATGTTGCCAAAGGAGGTTCACATAAACATTTGAATTTACCCTGCCATGTAGCTGTACAAGAGGCCCAACTCCTGCTGCAGAAAACATCCCCCAGACTTATGGCACTTCCTCCTCCAAAATTTAACTGACTTCTTTACACACTTTGGGTTCACTCTATCCCCAGTTTGACGGCAAACATATTGTTTTTGTTTTTTGTTTTTTTTTTTTGTTACTTATTTGTACCCGTAGGTAGATTTGGTTTGCAGTCTGGTGACAAGCCACTGGCTGCCAGTCGCTGCGTGCGCGAGCGCCCTAAACCTACATGTTTTTGGTATGCGGGAGGAAACCGGAGAAATCCCGGAGTAAACCCACGCAACACGGGGAGAACATGCAAACTCCACACAGCTCACTGTTGGTCGGGGGCTGGGATCGAACCCACGATCTCATGATACCCGCGATCCCCCGGCCGAAGGTAAACTGTGCTGCCGCAGTGCTAAACCACTGCGCCACCGTGCAGCCCGTTTCCCATCAGACCCAAATAAATTGAACTTACTCGCATCACTGAAGTGCACTCTGGACCAGTTCTCTTCTGTCTACACAGCATGCTCCTCAGCAAAGGCAAATCTAACCTTTTTGTGCTTTCTGCTGATGAGAGGTTCGGTTACTGCAGAATGAGCTTTGAGTCCAAATTGTCTTTAATGGCGAGACACTGTGTGCCGAGACAGATCCTTGCTCTGTTCAGCAGTGAACTGGCAGGTAATTCCAGCTGCAGGGTTGAACCGATTCCCCATTGAGAGTCTTTGCATAGTCCTGTCCCCCAAACCAGAGCAGTGTGAGAAACTAGTGATGTCCTGTGGGTACAGATGTGCTTAAGTCATTCAAAGCAAGGGCCTCTACACTCTATTAATTTTTTGAATCCTATAAACCCCCCAAAAAAACATTTAAATCTTCTCTTCTGAATTTAAATCTTCTCTTCTGACACAGTGGTCACTGTTCTCTAATTTTGTTCACTTTTTGTTTGTTTTTTACAAAATAAATGTTTTGTGTTGAAGAGCCTTGGTTATTTTAAAAAAATGCTAGTACAGCAGTGGTATAGCCACAGCTGATATTCTGTCTCAATTTCTGAACAATGAAGAATAACAATATTTCAGAATAAATAAAGTATTAATACATTGCTCTCTAATTTTGATCTCCACTGTATATACAGTAAAAGATCTACACAGTCCAGTGTAGGCAAACATGTTGCAGCAACAAGTCTCTTTCTTTCATCAAAAGAGAAACACATTGTGTTTGTAAAGTAAAAGGGAAGTTTGAGCCATAGGTTTTTTTTTGTTTGTTTTTTTCACAAGAGAATCTACATGAGATTTAAAAGTCAAAGAATCATTGATTAAAACACCCAAGTGTTGAAGAGTTTGCAGCTTCAATGACTGAGCCATCAGGAGTGACCACTGAGGGAAGATGAGACCTGTTCTTACTTTCAGAAAACAACATAAGTTTTGTTTTGTTTGAATTAAATGAAAGTTTAAAATCATACAAATTACTGAATACACCACGTTGTGAAAAACCAATAGCTTGTACAAGTGTTGATGCACAAAACTAAGTAACCATATCATCAGTATACAAGTGGTAATTTAAATCTGTTGCATCAAAGCCTACATTATTTATATAAATAGTGAATAGACGTGGACCGAGAATAGAGCCCTGTGGTACACTCCTTGTAACTGACAAAACATCAGAACAGTTTGCCACATTTGACACTTTTGAGTTCTATCAGAAAGATAATTGCAGAACCAGCCGACTGCTTGTTCTGAGAGCCCTGAGTAAGTCTCTGTTTTATTACTGGATGATCCACTGAGTCATATGCTTTTGATAAATCACTAAAAAGAAAAGCACAATGTTGCTTTTTATCAATAGCAGAAACTGTCATTTACTGCTTATAATACTGTTGTAGTAGTGTCATAATTTTTCCAGATCCCTGATTGATGTGTTGATAAAACAGTTCATGAATCTAGAAAATTCTTAAGCTGATTATTAATCAGATCCTCTAAAATCTTAGATAAGGCAGGCAATTTGGAGATTGACATAGTTATTTAAATTAGAAGGGTCACCCCCTTTATAAAGGGGAAATACAAAAGACGATTTTCAAATCTTAGGAATTTATTTAATAAATAATTTTATTTTTTTAATTTAATTTTAATTTAATAAATAATGGGCAGCTTGGTGGAACAGTGGTTAGCACAGTGGCAGCACAGTAAGAAGGTCACGGGATCAATTCCACCCCTGACCATCGTGGGTTCGATCCCACCCCCTGACCATCAATGACTCTTCTGTGTGGATTTTGCATGTTCTCCCCATGTCTGTGTGGGTTTACCCTGGGTACTCCGGTTTCCTCTCACAGGCCAAAAACATGCAAGTTAGGTTAATTGAAGACTCTAAAGTGGCCCTAGGTGTGAATGTGTGTGAATGGTGAAAGGATTGGTGCTGTACCCAGGGATGAGAATCCTCCGCGGATCCGCGGAATTCCTCGGATTTGATCATGTCTAGGGTCATTCTCGGGAATCATCTAAATTTGAGGAGAAATTTTTTTTTGTTTTTTTTTTGGGGGGGGGGTATGTTATGAGCGGCGAGTCGTATTTTCGATCGGCTGCTAAAATCCACCGCGCAGAATGCACTACCCAGCAAGATCAGTAATGTAATGTAACAAGGCCACTGATTGGCTGATACTTATTGAAGCAACCACTCGGCGATTTTGATAGATTTCCTTTGTCATATCCAACATGCGGAGCGAAATGCAAATGGCGGACAGTTCAATCAGTTCAATCAACTGAGTTTTCCTGATTTCGTGAAAATGGTGAACCTAAAACTCATGAAAGACAACAAAGCAAGAATTTTAGAAATCGACAAAGGGATAAGGAACAAGTTTCGTTGGGAATGGCTCGAAAAACTGTTGTCAATGACTGTAAAGATCGGTAAAAATACCGAAGTTGTGGTTGAAAAAATGGCCGACTTCATAGCGAAATGCGAAGTACCAGGGAAAGCCCAGTGTGTTTATTGCAATGATTTCTTGAGTTATGGATCTCGTGGTTGTGTTGCCTTAGTTGAGCACTGTTCAAAACAGAAACATCTCAAAATTGTGGCTACAAGGAGATCGAACTACTCGCTCGTGCTGCATTCAAAACGATCGATGGACACGGTCAAATTCAGATGCCAGTCAATCAAAGTTCATCACAATCGGCCCCGATTACAGCAATTAGTGATCGGAAGACACATTCCGAGGATTTTTTTCTCGTTTAAGTAATGTACTTGAGAATTTTCACGTAATGAATTTGTTATGAAATAGCATGTGTAAGTTGCGATGTCATGCCTGTTTTGAAACACTAATTGCATTTGAATGCTGATTATCGATTGTTATGTTATTACATATTTTCTCACAATTTGAAATGCAATCTAAGAATTTTGAATATAATTTATCATTTTTTGTTTCACTAGGAGGAGTTACATAATGCATGTGTAAGTTTTTTTTTGTCATGGGTGGTGATGGGTTGCCTTTTCTAAGATATCTTTGCTTTTATTAGTAAACATAATTTCTTTATGGTCATTGCATAAAAATATTACACATCTTTTAGGTTTTACTTTCTTTCTTAGATTATCTTTCAAATATTAACCTGTTGAACTTTGTTCATCCCCAAAGTAAATCAAAAGCTGTTCTTCAACCCTTTGCAGCATCTTCATGGGGTTAGTCTCATTTAAAAGAAAATACTCTGAATTTTTTGGCAAAACAGTCATAATCTCTCTAAGTGCTCCTGCCACTGAGTAACAAGAAAGTTCACCTGGGTGTTTTTTTTTTTTAGATACAAATGCTTGCAAATAACATACAGCTGTCAGATACTGGCTGGAAAACACAACAGAAATGTAGAACCAAGTGTTTTCAAGCTCAGGTCAAAATTTTGTAAAAATACAGTGGTACCTCTACTTACGAAATTAATTCGTTCCGGAAGTATTTCCGTAACGTGAAAATTCCGTAAGTAGTGACGCGTTTTACATGTAAATGCCCTAATCCGTTCCAAGCCCCCCAAAATTTGGGCATAAATTTTTTATAAATCATAAAAATGCATCAAAACATGTAACAAATACATGTTACAATTAGATTACTGCACAATAAACATAAAATGAGAGTTGTAATTTAAAAAAACAAAGAATAAAGTATAAAGTAAAGAATAATAAAAATTATGTTCATTTACCTTTTAACTGCTATCGTCGTCGTCGTCGTCACCTTTTGCCTTTTTTGGTTCATGTTCTCTCTCATCAGTGGTTTTTGCCTGACGTTTTGTGAAGAACCGATCCAAGGACGTTTGCTTTTAGGGCTTCCTTTTGTTTTAATACCGTGCCGATCGTAGATGTATTACGGCCATATTCTTTGGCGAGATCAACCAAACGCATCCCCTTTTCATACCTTTCTATTATCTCTTTCTTTGTTTGTATGGACAAAAAAACTCTCTTCTTCTTCTTTTCTCCTTTTCCACTTATCTCCATCACTTTCTTGGGGCCCATAGTGAATAAATGTTAATACTGTACTGTACACACACACGTAAAACTGCCTGAACACTTCGTGGCCAATGGGATACCAGGAAGATGCTAGGCGATAGCCAATGGCAGAGCAGCTACAGGTATGTTTACGTTCGGTAAACTACGGGAGCTGCGAGGAGCGCGTACTTTTTTGCCTTTCGTACCCTGAAATTTCTTTCGTAACAAGAGGCAGTATTTTCCCGTTGAGGTGTCTCGTAGCCTGAAAATTCTGTATGTAGAGACGTTCGTAAGGAGAGGTACCACTGTACCACAAAAAATGAATATATTACACAGCTTTTTTCTCAGGTTGTAACAAGGCTGTCTCTGTACTGGAAGACCAGAAATACAGATTTTTTTTTTCAGTGCGCACTGAGACGCACTAAGATGCAGAGACGTGACCGCCCGCGGAATTCACGAGAGTTCAGGGGGTTAAAATATACTGATAGGCAACTTTTTTTATATTCCCAGTAACACTAACAAATGCACATGTGTGCCTGGAATTTCTCAAAAAAGCGTCAACTGCATACATCAGTTGTGGAAAGCACATGCAGAAGCACATGCAGAACCCGCGCAAGGCCCCCGGCCCAGACGGCGTGTCTCCCTCCACCCTGAGACTCTGTGCGAAACAGCTGGCTCCTGTATTCACAGACATTTTTAACACCTCCCTTAAGTTATGCCACGTGCCGTCCTGCCTCAAATCCTCCACCATCATCCCTGTCCCCAAGAAGCCACGGATCACTGGACTTAATGACTACAGACCTGTAGCGCTCACCTCTGTAGTCATGAAGTCCTTTGAGCGCCTGGTCCTGTCCCACCTCAAGTCCATCACCACCCCTCTCCTGGACCCGCTGCAGTTTGCCTACCGAGCCAACAGGTCTGTAGACGATGCAGTCAACCTGGCCCTCCACTCCATCCTGCAGCACCTGGACTCCCCGGGAACCTACGCCAGGATCCTGTTTGTGGACTTCAGCTCCGCATTCAACACCATCCGCCCCGCTCTGCTCCGGGACAAGCTGTCCCTGCTCAACGTGCCTGACTCCCTCTGCAGGTGGATCATCGACTTCCTGACGGACCGGAGGCAGCATGTGCGGCTGGGAAAGACTGTCTCAGACTATACTAGCATCAGCACCGGATCACCCCAGAGCTGTGTACTTTCCCCCCTACTCTTCTCCCTTTACACCAACTCCTGCACCTCCAGCCACCAGTCTGTCAAGTTGATCAAGTTTGCGGACGACACCACCCTCATCGGGCTCATCTCCAACGGCGACGAGTCCGCCTACAGGAGAGAGGTGGCCCAGCTGGCGTCCTGGTGCAGCAATAACAACCTGCAGCTGAACGCTCTGAAGACAGTGGAGATGATTGTAGACTTCAGGAAAGTCACTACTCCTCTGCCCCCCCTCACCCTCTCAGGCTCTCCCATCACCACTGCTGATTCCTTCCGCTTCCTAGGCACTACCATCACCAGGGACCTCAAATGGGAGCTGACCATCAGCTCACTCATCAAAAAAGCCCAGCAGAGGATGTTCTTCCTGCGGCAGCTGAGGAAGCTCAAGCTACCCACCAAGATGTTAGTGCAGTTCTACACAGCCATCATCGAGTCCATCCTCACCACCTCCATAACCGTGTGGTACGCAGGAGCCACTGCCAGGGACAGACTAAGGCTGCAGCGCGTCGTGCGCACTGCTGAGAAGGTGATCGGCTGCAAGCTCCCATCTCTCCAGGATCTGTACATCTCCAGGACCCGGAGGCGTGCTGGCCGGATCATAGCCGATCCCTCACACCCTGGTCACGTACTGTTTGCCCCCCTCCCCTCTGGTAGAAGACTTCGGTCCATCCAGACTAAAACCTCCCGTCACATGAACAGCTTCTTCCCCTCTGCCATTAGACTGCTGAACACTAAGTGACTTATTGACTCTCGTGCACCATGTACAGCAGCTCAACCAGACTCATGTCAATCATCACTGTTTTCTTCCTGCATTACCGACTGCACTGTATAGTTCTCCACAGTATCTGCTGCTGGCTAATATATATTTTAACTGTTGACCAGTATCACTTAATCTTATCCTACACTTTATTACATGTATAGTTTATTTCTCTTATCTTATCATGTTTAATGTTGCAGCATTGTACCGAGACAAATTCCTAGTTTGTGTACTACATGAACAATGGCAATAAACCTGATTCTGATTCTGATTCTGATTCTGACTGCCCCTCAACAACCTCACTGCTTCAAGCAATGTCTGCCCTTGATCCTGCTGCTAAGGGACACAGTGAGGGTACCAAGGCCCTAGAGAAACTCAGTCAGCTCCTGGACCCTTTCCTGACAGACAAGGAGAAGGATTCAGTGTCTATGGAAATCAGGAAGTTCCAGGTAGACTCAAGCCTGAAACAAACTTTGGAGGAAGGAAGAGTAGATGTCTGGTGGGGAAAAGTCTTCACAACAAACAACTATCCAGCTCTCTCTAGAATGGCTATGGTGTCTCTAAGCTGCTTCCATGGGCCTAGAGTTGAGTCATCATTCAACACCATGGGAGATATCATTGACATAAGGTCAGCTAGAATGAACATTAACACATTCAGCTCAATTCAAACTGTGAAGTACAGTCTCAAGGCCAGAGACACATCATCACTTGCTTTCTTCAAGAAACATGATGTCAAGCACTCCAAAATTGATGAAAGGCTGTGTGTCAACTTCAAAAATGCAGCAAGTGCCTACAGGCATGAAAAGGAAGAAAAAAGGAAAGAGAAGGAAATGAAACAGAAAGAACTCAATCTTCAACATGATTCTGTGGCAAGCAAGGCAGCCATGAAAAAGAACAGAGAAGCTGCAGCTAAGCAGGCACTGCTTGCCCACAGAAAATCGGAGAAGAGGAAGGCTACAGAACTGCTCCAGGCTTTGGCAGCCCAGAAGAAAAAAATTGCACAATTAGATGTGAAGAATACGTTGACTTGTACATAAGTTCATAGAGTAGTAGCACAGGCATGCAAATATGGAAGTGACATTTTCTGTTTCTCAATAAAGTGTGACACTGAATCGAAACAGTATTGAACATGATTACACATGTGATGCAGCAGCAGATTAAAAAGGTAAACTATAAATGCATTTGTACTTACTTCTAACTTTAAATATAAGACCACATTTGAGCATTCTAAAACACCAGATTTCGTTAGCTTGCTGCGTCCCCCAAGACCTCCGGCTTAGTTTCCTCTTTTTTTCCCAAACCCCATTCTCATCCCTGTGTACCGTGTCTGCCTCATCCATCCAGGTGGATGCCCTGAATTTCCCTCTGGGGATCAATAAAGTATACAAAATACAAAAAAAATAAATAAAGTGAGATTGAAAATGTAAGTAAGGGGTTCTACTATAAAGTCAGCAGCAGTTTTCAGGAAATATGGATCAATAAGATCCAGGCCATGTCGTTTTTTTAGGGTCTAAAGTTTTAAGTGGGATATGCACCTTACTTCACCAACCATAAAGTGCTGAAAACTGAGTGTACACTGTCTGGATGTAGTAGAAACTTAAGGGATAAGGACCTGTATGCATATACCGCTTTTTCAAGTCTCAAAGACCACTCAAAGCGCTTCACTAGTACTAACCCTCTATTCTAAGGGCCTATAGGAGACAGCTCCCTAGGGACAATTTAGAATGACCAATTAACCTAGCATGCATGTCTTTGGATTGTGGGAGGAAACCGGAGCTCCCAGAGTAAACCCACACAGCACAAGGAGAACATGCAAACTCCATACAGAAAAGTTCCTACCCCTGCCAGCCTGTGGATTCAAACCTGGAACCTTCTAGCTGTTAGGCAACAGTGCTAGCCACTGTACCACTGTGCTGCCTGAATGGAACTAAACTTGGCAACAAAATGCAGCTGCAGCAACAGAAATATTTCTTGAAGAACCAGAATGTATAAAGTTCTCATTGAAACAATTTAGTATTTCTTGTTTATCTACAACAATAGATGACTCTCATTTCCATATAACTGGGTAAGGATGGAAATTTATCACTCACAGAGAGGGATTTGATGACTTTCCAGAACAGTTTGGAGTCATTTAGGCTATCAGAAGTGATTGATAAATTATATTCAGACTTGGTCTTTTTTTTATTAACAAGGAGCATTTGTTTCGTAACTTTCTAAAGGTGAGTCAATCCTCATGGAGACCTGTTGATCTTTCTTTTGCCCATGCTGCATTATGATTATGAATAATTAATGAAAGTTCAGAGGTGAACCATGGATTATCCCTCCCCTTGATCCTAAGGGCCGTATTACAACGACGGGGTCGTTTGGTCAGTTGTCTGACGCAGAATGCATTTATGGGTGTTTCCAAGTTCATTTCCGTATCACAATGGTGTAAAAACAAACTTTCTACTGGTGCATGATGCAAAGAGACTGGTCTAATCATTCAGAGGTGTGTTTTGGATAATCCAAAGCGCTCCTTCCCATCCCTTTAATGCAAAGAGGCACATTATCAAAAGTGAATTGTGATCATGACGCTTTAAAATGGGTTTTGTGCTGACCAAAGCCCATGTGTGTGAGCCAAACTGCATGCAATAGTATTGTTGCTTGGTAATGAGGAAGACATCAATCACAGCTGATGCCCAGTTAGTTATGTTGAAAAGAGCAAACGGTGAAGAATGGGCTGAAAAAGAATCAGCTGAATTGTTTAATGTGTGCACGGATGCAACACAGACATGAAGAAAAGAGGATGATGCCTGTGCAAACTTTCATAAACTTTCATTAATGATGGTGTAGAAGTCACTCCCAGCTGTGGGGAGATGGAGTGCTCCCTGTCCCGTTGCTTTCGCTGACCGAGGGTCTCCCCCTATCCGTCCTAGGTAGGAGGGAAAGAGGCAATCTGGCGCGGCTGCCCGTCCACCTCCGGCCCTCACCATGAGGCGAGCCCGCTCTCAGCAGCCTCTGCCAGGGGCTAACGAGTGGCTGTTGGGGAGCTTGCTGGGCTGGAAGCCCGGGTCACACGGTGGACGCATTGCCTGTCTGTGGGGAGAGTGAAAAGTAAAACGCTGCACACTCCTTGTTCATTCATTTATTCCCCTAAAAATAAACACATTAATGCCTAATAAGTCCATGATGAAAATGAAAATGCCCACCCACCCGTCCGTCGCGCATCACATCAGAACACACTGGCACGCATGCTCTTTGTTTGTTCTTTCATTCATTGATTCATTCCCCCTAAAAAAAAAAAAAAATCCTACATTAATGCCTAATCTATAGACTCCAACGGTAAGTCCCCAATTAAAATGAGAGTGTGGATGGAATAAAAAAAAGTACTGTGTGATCATCATATAATTTAAATGACTGATGATTATGACTGTTACAAGATCCCAGCGCATGCCGTTTCCTGAGCTCCGGAGCTGCATCATGTCAAAACATGTATGATGTCAAAACACGTCACCTCCTTTTTCCTGATCAAAAGCAGATTCTCATGGAATGCACTATAATAGTAATGCACATTAGATTGCAGACCACCACACCTTGAAATGAGGTGCCTCTTCCAAGTACATAGTGGGCGCACTGTCTACTGGTAATATGATGGCGTGGCGCAATGGTTAAACAGATGATGCGCTGACAGAAAATAAAAACACTGGCGCACAGCGGAAAGCCTGTCGGAAAAGTACACAGATGACTGTCAAAATAGGGCCCTAAATGTTTGAAAAGGGGCATGTTTATTCACAATTCTGGTGAAGCTCATAAAAATATGACCAGGCTGCTTCAAAATGTGGGATCAAATTATTCTATCCCAATTGCAATGATTTGGATCAAAATGGAAATCATGATTGTTAAAATATTTTAAACCCCTCTTTAAAATAATTCTCAATTTGTTTCACAGTCTTGTGAAAAAATTAGGACACCCTATGAAAGCCTATGTGTTTTTTAACATATTTGGACATATGGATATTTAATATCAATTTTAACAATACTGGGAGATTCACGTAATATAACTAAACAATTAATGTGAGATTGCTGCTTAACAAGATGGGCGAATTAGCGGCTCTGTCCAGGTATGAGACCACCTTCAGGGATTAGCATCATGCTATTCACTGAAACGTTGCTAACAGAGCTAATAACAGACACCAACATCGGACTGGAGGGTTTCCATTTAATACCGGCAGATCAGACACTAGATAGTGGCAGGAGCAGAGGAGGGGGGCTGGCAGTGTTTGTGAACAACAAATGGTATAACCCTGGGCACGTCACGATTAAAGAACAACACTCCAGAGACTTCTCACACGTCATTGTGATTGGGATCTATGTATCCCCCCTCCGCAAGCGCTGAGGCAGCATGTGACGTCATCCACACAGTCAGCAGCAAGCTGCAGACTCAGCACCCAAATGCTCTCCAGCTCACCTCTGGTGATTTTAACCATACTTCCCTGTCCTTCACTCTGCCCACTTTCACCCAGATTGTCACGTGCCACACTAGAGACAATAAAACACTGTACTTATTTTATGCAAACACCAAGGAGGCATACACTTCACCACCCCTTCCCTCCCTTGGAAGATCTGATCACAATCTGGTTCACCTCCTGCCTGTGTACAAACCCCTGGTACACAGGCAACCTCCTGTGACCCACATAGAGAAGATATGAATCAAGGAGGCGGAGGACGCTCTGAAGGACTGTTTTGAGTCCACTGCATGGGAGGAGCTCTGGGATCCAAATGGTGAGGACATCGACAGCCTCACACACACCATCACAGATTACATCAGTTTCTGTGTGGAGAACACTGTACCCACCAAGACCATGCGGTGTTTCTCAAACAACAAACCCTGGATCAACACTGAGATAAAGTCACTGCTGAAGAAGAAGTAAAGGATCTTCAGGTCGGGAAACAAGGAGGAGCTAAAGCCTGTACAGAGGGAGCTAAGGAGGAAGATTGGAGAGAGGAAGGACAGTTACAGGAAGAAGATGGAGGACAAGCTGCAGCAGAGTGACATCAGTGGTGTCTGGAGAGGCCTCAAAAATATCTCTGGGCAACAGAATACCTCCTCCCAGGCCATGGGTGGTAGGGAGTGGGTGAACCTGTTCTTTAACAGGTTTGACCAACCACCCTCTTCTCCACCTGCCCACCAACTCCTGCTGCCTCCACCTTTATCTAGTTCCCCTGTCCACTGCCCTCCCTCCACCCCCCTCTTACATGCCCCAGCTCTCAGTGCACATCTTCTGCTGTTTTTCCCCACACAGACCCAACACTTCCCCTCGCAACACACAGCCCCCTGCCCCAGTCTGTCCCTCACTAAGACCCAGGTGAGAGCTGAGCTGAAGAAGATCAAAACAAGGAAGGCTTCTGGTCCGGACGGCATCAGCTCGAGGCTCCTCAAGTTCTGTGCAGACCAGTTGTGTGGGATCGTGGAGCACATCTTCAATCTGAGCCTGAAGCTAGGGAGGGCACCACAGCTGTGAAAAACATCCTGCGTGGACTCCTCACCCCGAGGACCTGAACAGCTACAGACCAGTGGCCCTCACATCACACCTAATGACCCTGGAGAGGCTGCTCCTCGCCCACCTCCGCCCCCTGGTTGGACCAGTGATGGGCCCACTTCAGTTTGCCTACCAGCATGGCATTGGGGTGGAGGATGCACTGATCTTCCTTCTACATCGTTCCCTGTCCCACCTGGAGAAGCCTGGGAGCACTGTGAGAATCATGTTCTTTGATTTCTCCAGTGCGTTCAACACTATACAGTCCGTGATTCTGAGGGACAAGCAGCTGTATGCAGGGGTGGACCATCACTTGTCATTGTGGATCCTGGTCTACCTCACAGACTGACCACAGTTTGTGAGGACCTGGGACTGTGTGTCTGACACCATCATCTGCAGTACGGGGGGCCCCCAGGGAACAGTTCTGGCTCCCTTCCTGTTCAACCTCTACACTCTACACTACCTTCCGCAGGTCCTTCCTACTTACAACTGTCAGACTTTATAATCTAAATACTGCTCATAGAGGCTACATTAAACATCACAACTCTGCACAATAGAGATCTTCCCCTCCAACACACAACTAAGACAATTACAATTATTATCGAGGGTGGCAACAACATTGTTCATTCATTGTGAAATATACTGTCTGGGCCGATATTTATATTTTGCTGGGTAATTAACTAACTGTAATGATGTTGATACCATCTAACTGCAATGCTCCTGCACTGTGTATTTAACTGTGTATTTATTTACTGCTTTGGCTAACCTATTCTTATCTTACTTACTATTGCTCTGAGTGTTGCTATCCCTTTGCTGCTGCAATCCAGTAATTTCCCCATTGTGGGACTAATAAAGGCTTATCTTGTCTTAAAACTGAAGAAAAGACTTTTTAAAATTTGGTGTAAAATGTAATTCTAAAAACAGGTAATTTCTGGTAAGGAATAAATTGAGACACCTCCACATTTTTTCCCACCCAAAATGGCTAAAATCACACACAGGTGTATCCCATCAGGTGCACATGATTAGAACATCGTTACTCAGCATTTTGAAGGAGGCTTGTCCTATTTAAACCTCAGACATTTAGTTTTGTGTGCTCCTGACTGTTGAAGTGAGAGTGAACACCATGGTGAGATTGAAAAGCTGTCTGAGGCCTTCAGAAAGAAGATTGTAGCAATTTATGAGTCTGGTAAGGGATTTAAAAAGAGCTCTAAAGAATTTGAAATCAGCTATTCCACTGTCCAGAAAATAGTCTACAAGTAGAGGACATTCAAAACAATTGCCAACATGCCCAGGTCTGGCCATCCAAGCAAGTTCTCCCTAAGAGCAGACCGCAAGATGCTAAAAGAAGTCTCCAAAGCCCCTAAAATGTCATCACGGGACCTACAGTAGGCTGTTGCTACTGTTGATGTGAAAGTACATGCCTCTACAATCAGAAAGAGACTGCACAAGTTTAACTTGCATGGGAGGCATGCAAGAAGGAAACCTTTGTTCTTGAGGAGAAACATGAAGGCCAGACTGAAGTTTGCCAGAGAGAATGTAGACAAAGACCAAGACTTCTGGAATAATGTTCTTTGGACAAATGAGTCTAAATTGAATTATTTGGACACCAGAACCGAGGACATGTTTGGCGTAGACCAAATTCAGCATTCCAGGGAAAGAACCTTATACCAGCCATGAAGCATGGAGGTCGAAGTGTCATGGTTTGGGGATGCTTTGCTTCAGCAGAACCTGGCCAGCTCACCATCTTAGAATCCACCATGAATTCTACCGTGTATCAGAGGGTGCTTGAGGACATGAGACCATCTGTAAAAAAAATTAAAACTGAAGCAGAACTGGACCCTGCAACATGACAATGACGCAAAACATAACAGTAAATCCACCAAGGACTGGCTAAAAACTAAGAAATGGAGAATCCTGGAATGGCCGAGTCAAAGCCCAGATCTTAGTCCCATTGAGATGCTGTGGGGTGACTTGAAATGGGCTGTATATGCAAGAAATCCCTCAAACATCTCACAGCTGAAAGAATTCTGTGTTGAGGAGTGGGACAAACTTTCCTCAGATCGATGTCAGAGATTGGTAGATGGCTATGAGAAGTGTCTCACTGAAGTTACTGTATATTAGTCAAAGGGGGTAACACTAACTATTCAGCGACAGGGTGTCCTAACTTTTTCCTCAGTTAGAATATGCATTTTTGTTGATATCTTTTGTTTAATGAGTAAAACAAGGTTAATTTTTCTTATTTACCTGCGATTAAATCACCTTTTTTTCCAGAGATAAATAAAAACAAGATTCAACATCAATATGTGACCATTTCTTAATAAAGAACTGAATATTTAAGGGGTGTCCTAATTTTTTCACATGACTGTATATATTTTGCTGCTCCTAACAGCAGCCACAGTACAGTGGCCGGTTAGGCCATTACAAAATCAGGTCAATTAGATTTCAAAGATTTGTTTGGCCTTTTATTCACAAGAGTATTTCTCATGATTGGTATTGACGTTTTCATAATGGGCCTGGATCACAGTTGTTGGTTGGTAGTATTTCTTTGTGCATTTGGTTTCATATTTTGGGACAGTCGAGTGATTAAATAAAGGGGTTATGTCCTGCTGTTGCCACAAGTTGGACTCAGCATAGCTCCCCTTCACTCCATAATGTCACTGTGTCTTTTGCCTTTAAAAGTCTCCTTATTTAAATGATGAGATCAAATCGTAGGTACATTTGGATATGCTACATATATTTTGCATTTGTAATACAAGACTATCATCAGTCAATCAAAGCTTTATTTTTTTAGCACTTTTCATACAAACGTTGGAATACAAAATGCTTCACACATTAAAATAAAGCACAATTAACCTCCACATACACATACAGGCACACACTTGCCACACGCAAGTGTGGCAAGTGCACACATACGCAAACGTCTGTATGTGAGACTTATGACTGGGCACAGGGGATCCAAGTGAGGAAGCATCATCACTAGCAGGGAAAGGGCTGAGTCCACAGCTACGGGGACACCACTTCAGAGACCGCCCAAGTCCAATCCCAGGGGTTGACACTGCAGGTGTGATGCCGCATTGTACAATCCCCTAGGCCGGGTAGACCAGGGCAGTCACAGGCCAGCACCCTGCAGCCAGAAAACAGACACGATTCCCTGTGGGAGAGCTACTTATGAGGAAATCATGCATACAGTATGTAAATTACATTAGAGCTTTAGTGTAATGACATTTAATTCCAGACATTATTGATGTCCAAGAATCTGAAATGCCATAAAAAATTACAGATGAGCGCACTCTTGGAATGAGTTACCCCACTGTTTACAGTAAAGGTGGTTCAAAGCACGTGTGGTTATTCTGACTTGTGGTTCTGTTGCTGCAGGAAACATTCTTGTGCTAGAAGACAGAAAGCATCTCTCATCAGAAAAGCTTATACTGATAGACTTTGAATACAGCAGTTACAATTACAGGTAAAGTGCAATTTCTTCAACACAAAGTGGGTTTAGTTTTGCTGTTTTGGCAATTCAGTTTATAATGATTTATTGTGAAATAAGATTTACATTATCTACTCTTTTTCCAATTGTTTAGGGGTTTTGACTTTGGGAACCATTTCTGTGAGTGGATGTATGATTACACGTATGACAAGTGGCCCTTCTACAAAGCCACACCAGAGGATTATCCAACCAGAGAGCAGCAGGTTAGTCAGACATAATGCAGCTAATTGAAGGTTATTCCCCTCTATTTATATTTGACACTTAATGAATTCTGCATGAATACAGTTTGTTTTAATTCCTGAAGCAGTGTATTTCAGTGGTGCACTGTGTGATATTATGTCTTTACTAAACAGGGTTGTGATATGACAGTAGTTCTCTTTAAAAGTCATTTAAAGAATTAAAGGTGGCCCAAGGTTCACAACAATAAAGAAACTGGGGGGGGGGGGGACATTTTCCAAAACAACAGTGTTAGAGAAGACTGAAATTTCCGAATGTCAGGTAGAATTTTGGAAATTGAAATGCTCCCTTTGGTCTTGGTCTGCTCTGCTTTCATATATTAACTTAAACTGTCAAAGAAAATACTGTACATGTTCATCATCATGCTTGTGGGCTGTGTAAAATATTATCAGTACCCATGAGCAGCACTTTCAGAAGCCTGGCTCAGCTAATGTCCTTAGTGGGAAACAAGTTGTAGAATGATTGTGTACAGTGCCGTCTATTGGTATTTTTTTTTTAAGGTAAATGGTCTAGCATAGGGGTTATCAATACAGTACATGCGTACACAAACAAAGAGATAAATGTCCAGCTGCCATGACCTTGTACATTTCACACAGACTCTGAGGCATCAGCAGATACAAAAATAAAATTTTCCTATCAGAAATTAATGTTCATTTTAATTATTTTATTTTTCAAATTATTGTTTATTGTTGATAGACTAGGTAATTGACTGACAAACAGTTTCTGACTGACAGTTTCTTCCCCTTGGCCATCCAAACTGCAAACAGTCGGAGGCCCCACCCCCTTCCGTCCAAACACTGACATGCACAGAGCTGAGGACCCTTTCAGTTGTCATCATGATCACACCTGTCTTTGCACTCCGCACTTTCATGTATATTAACCATCTGTGAAACCACTACCATATCTGTGTATATTTTTCCATAATCCTGTGCCATTTTATTCAATCATGTGTTCAATTGCGTGTTCTGCAGTCCGCACTCTTATGTACATTGTTTTATCCGTGAAGCCACTACCATACCTGTGTATATTTCCATAATCCTGGGCTATTTTTTATTTCAGTCGTGTGTTTAATCGTGTGTTCTATAACCATTTTTTTTTTAATCTAATCGTTCTCTCATACTTGATTGTGCAGTAGCCTGGTGGAGCACCCACAGTTTTGTTGTACTGTACAACTGTACGATGACAATAAAGCCTATTCTATTCTAATTGGATACATTTCTCAACAGAAACACATACTTTTATGAGCATAAAATATATATTTTAAATTATTTATTATGTTGTCAACCATGCGTGACTGTGTCACATCTGACCTCGACTGACATGCACGGAGAGCCACTCAGCCTCTCCTCAGTACATGTGGAGAGCACAAAGAGCAGCAGCTTCCTCCCACCCACGTGAACAAACCCCAAAAAAAGTAAAATCACAGAGGAAAATAGAGAGTTTAATTCGGTGTGGATAGATTCATTTGCGCTCAGGTATGGTTGTTATGTGGAGATAATTTCTCTACAAGAACAAAACAAAAAAAACAGCCACCTCATTACTGTCTGTAAGTCGGTAAAAAGTCTTAATTGTGATGACGTAAAATCAGCGCCTTCATTATACTTAAAAATGAGAAACAATCCTTGAATTCCTGTTCAGTAACCTTAAAATTGGTAGCCTGTGCTATAAGTGCTGTATTCACCAGACATGATTTAAGTCTGAAGTAGTATAAATTTATTTTCACCATCAAAGCTCAATACATCCTGAATTATGTAAAAAATAAAGGCCCTCTACAGCGATTCAGTTTTCAGAATGGTTGTTTCTGTTACGTGCTTTTATTGTGAGATGCCATCAACCAGATGTACTTGCCTAAAATAAGACCTGCATCAACAGTTTTCCATCACAATTTAAGATAAGATAAATCTTTTAGTCCCTCAATGGAGAAATTACAGGATTGCAGCAGCAAGGGGATAGCAGCTCTCAGCAATAATAAAATGAGATGATATTAGTAAAGTTTAATAAGGAGCATTATGAAGAAACAAAAAAGATGAAAAGTAGCTTCTTCTGAATAAAAGTTTTGTCTCTAATTTATTAAAATGTCAGGAACTAAAGCTGTGTGATCACTGTTGAAAGTAGGAGATGGATGACATTTTTCATATTTAAACAATTTATGAATGTGCTGATAATTGAAAACTATACAAAAAATTATGATATTCAGATATAGCCTTTATTTTCAACACAAAACAAATTACTACTTTTATTTCATGAATGATGAATGAAGCTATATATATATAAAGCTTGACAGTTTTTTCCCCAGTGTTGTAGCATGAATTCATTAATGCCACATAATATTCAGAGCTATGTATGTTTAAAAAAAGCTTGATAAGCAGCATAATATTTATTTTAAAGGTCAAATTGCTTTTGCGGCCCTCAGCCACTTTTATTTTAGTCAAAGATGGGCAAAATGACTCTTCAGTTAGCAAAGGTTGCAGACCCCTGGTCTAGCAGAAGCATCTGTAAGGGGTTCAGTAAGTCAGTCATCTGTCTCTGAGGAGTTCTGAAGAGTTGAACAGCCATAAATAAGCACTTGTGTTATTTAAGGTCTTTTTATTTTTTTTAGTAGGTGTAGCATAGCCCATTTAATTTAAAGTGTGCCTGAAGAGTAATTTACAGGGTTTCCATGGGTGCTTGAATTTAATGTTGTTTTCAAGGTTGTGAAAGTGCTCGAATTTAGCAAAAGGTGCTTGAAGGCACTTGAATTTCTAAGCACACTTCTTTCACAACAAATGGCTACTTGACTGAATAAACAGTTTCCTGTAGTTTGCTTGTTAGATAGAGAAATAAATTGAAGAGACTAAAATGAAGACTGCTCTGCCCCTGATTGAGTCAGTCAATTTTCACGTGCAACCCTGCCCCACAGAGGCACACAGGCGCAGTGAATGTGGAAGGTTGTTGGTGCGCCCCCGTGCGCTGTGTAGGTATAATGAGCTTTGGCTAGAAAATGGCCAATAAAAGCAATGGCTAAGACCAGAACCAAATCTACCAGTAGCTTTCAGCAAAGATTGCAAAAAAGATGTAGGCTACAGCTTTTCATAATGGGAGAGTCTGCATTCTGGAGTCATATAAAAATAAGTCATAGTAGAAAATTCTCGAAGAGCATTAATGCTAATTTCTATATACTAACCTTTAGTTTCTTAATTAAGAGGTCAAAAGATTTAAACCCATTCTATCTGATAAATGTGATGTGGTAGTTCTATGGGTTTGTTATGGCATGTTCTATTACAGAGTATGCAGTAAACATAGCCAATGTTACTTAACCCCTTGCACTCCGGTCAATTTCCCTAAAAACGCCAAAAAATAATGTGCCCAAAGTAAATCGAAAGCTGTTCTTCAACCCTTTGCAGCATCTTCATGGGGTTGGCCTCATTTAAAAGAAAACACTTTGAATTTTTTGGCAAAAAAACATGATCTCTCTAAGTGCTCCGGCCACTGAGTTACAGCCCTCCTCGCTGCAGAAGAATAGCGGGGGGTGGGGGGCATTCACAGTCTGTACGCGGCGAACAACCCCTTGTACAGCGGCGCACAAACTGCGCCGCGAAGCACAGTTGTAATTTACCGATCGGTCAAAAGTCATTTTGGATTACAATTTTCAGGGATAAAAAATAATTTGGCTTATAACACCTTACCTCTTCACAGCCACATTGTCCTGGCCAACTTCTCTTCCTCACTGTCAGACAAACCGATGCTGGTCCGCTCTGGTTCTGGTCTCGCGACCTGGTCAAAACATAATTCCAAGATTGCGGTTTTGGCGAATGATTTACGACCTTCGTCGTCGGCCTCCGTCGGTCTATGATGACCATATAAGAGAATCCTAAACACTCTGCTGGAAATTAAAAAAAACAAAACAAAAAAAACCACTGCCTGTGGCTGCTGAAGCAGTCTCTCTTCACCCAGCTTTAGACAAAACAGCTCAGCGAACTTCTGTGCTTCAATTGGCTCGCAGCCGTTGGGAGGCGGGTCCTTCTGGCTAGGTTTTCAGTCATTGGTTCTTCAAGGTTTCAGAAACCCAATTCAAAGCTCTTATTAGTCGAATGAGAGGTCAATCAGATGAACTAATCTGTTCGCAGCTGTGTCTGTAGCGCCACACCACCTACATCACCACCATCAGGATCATGCGTCCGAGTCATGCGTCCAGCATCGTGCACTCTCGTGCGCCCTCGTGCGCCCTAGGACGCAGAGACTTGCCCGTCCGCGGTACAACGGAGCGCAAGAGGTTAATAGTTATTGTACCATTAGTAACTTCTCACTACTGAAAATTTCAGCTAACACTAGGCCAGCCCTACACAAAGAGGTTGACAGATTAATGAAAAACTGTGCTCAGTTAAAAGAAACATTAACTTATTATATGTGCTATAAAATGGATTGAAAATGCCATAAAATATCAGTTTTTAAATGGATATAACCTTAGCTGGGAGGAAGAGGTCTTCAGGTGGTTTCCAGTCATCCTTGAGCATTTCAAACCTTAATCACAACACTCTCCGGCTGGTGGGTCGGCAGTGAGTGGCCAGTTCACTGCCCCTCTCCTTCCAACTTCCAGATGGTGTCCTCCCTCTTATGCCAGTGCCAAGAGGAGGCCCTCTCTGCCACTTCTCCCAACCTTCAAACAGTAGTATTCCGCCTGTGCCTTCTACCGCCGACTTTTGTCATCAGGTTCCACACAGACTGGGCTGGGAACCCTCAACACTCCACCTCCACTGTAAATAACCATGTCATCCACCCTTTGTCTTGACATTCCCGGGCCAGCTGTTGGTATTTGGTCTTCTTCCTCTCTGTTGCCTCCTCACAGTTCTCCTCCCATGGGACTGTAGTTCCACCAGAATGACTTTCCTGCCTTCCTGAGACCACATGCCAATATCTGGTTTCAGGGTTGTGGAAAGTACAGTGCATCCAGAAAGGATTCACAGCGCTTCGCTTTTTCCACATTTTGTTATGTTACAGCCTTATTCCAAAATGGAATGAATATTGGATATTTTATCTTTTATATAATTAATATGTGACTTCCAACACAGTTTATTATCAGTTATTACTCCAAGGAATTTAATTTTGGTTACCCTTTCAATGTCTACACCATTTACACTGAGTTTAGATACTGAGTTGTTGTGATGGTTGTTAAAATTTATAAATTTTGTCTTACTTAAATTGAGCATTATGTTTGAATCAAACCATAGTTTGAGCTTTCCTAATTCCTTTCCGAGTGTATCCAAAAGTTGTTCCAAATTGCTTCCACTGCATAATAAATTAGTGTCATCTGCAAACAGTATTAAATCCATTTTTTCCAAAACTTTATATATATCATTTATATACATATTGAATAACAATGGCCCCAAAACTGAACCCTGTGGGACTCCGCAAGTAACCTTCAGTAACTGAGTTTTTGCTGCCAGCACATACATACCGATATCTGTTCTTTTAAGTAACTACATAACCAGGACAGTGCTACCCCCCCAATACCATAATTTTGTAGTTTCTTTAACAGTAATTTATGATCCACTGTATCGGATGCTTTTTTAAGATCCAGGAATGCCCCAACTGAATACTCTTTATTTTCTACAGCAGTTGATATTTTTTTCCTATAAATTCCATTAGAGCAAATGCAGTTGTCCTCTTGTGTCTGAACCCGTATTGTTGCTCACACAATAAATTATTCTTCATTATAAAGTTGTCAATTCTCTCAGAATATTTTTTTCAAGTATCTTAGAAAATTGCGGCAATAGTGAAATAGGCCTGTAGTTTCAAAATTCCCCTCTGTCACCCGTCTTGTATATCGGAATTACTTTGGCTATTTTCATTGCATTGGGAAATATACCTGTTTGGAGAGACAGGTTACAGATATACGTCAGTGGCTTCACTAAGCATTCAATGATAGTTTTGACTAAAAGCATGTCAATATCATCACAATCCGTACATGTTTTACTTTTAAACGATTTAACAATTTCAATGACCTCTTTCTCATCTGTGTTCTTTTTGGAGTCTTTTATAGCAATGTTTTTTGCTTATTGTATCACCTATAGGTGCCGTAATGGGTATTTCTCATGCCACATTAGGACGAATGTTAACAAAAAATTTATTAAATTCATCTGCAGGCGAGACTGCTTTCACACTCTGAGTCGTTTTTTTTTTTTTGTTTTTTTTTTTTAAAGATTGGTTGGATAGCTTGTATTTCTGTTTTTATTTCCAAGAATATTGTTAAGTATTGTCCATGTATTTTTAGTGTTTTCTCTGTTTTTCTCCAGTTCTTTACTGTAATAGTCTCTTTTACTACATCTCATTATATACCGTACTTGTTTTTATATGTTTTATACCGCTGCTCTGCTTCTTTTGTCCTTTTCTTTAGAAAAACTTTATATAGTGAATTTTTCTTTTTACACGCTTTTTGTAATCCCTTGGTTAACCATGGCTTATCGACAAATTTCTGTTTAAAGCGGTCACAATGTTCATGAATGTATCGTAGGCTTCATTTACATCTGATACATAGACTTTTGTCCAGTCTTGCTTCAGCAGGTCTTCTTTAAAAGAACTGATTGCATTTTGTGATTTGTATCTGAAAGATTTTAAAGTTTTTTTCTGTATTGGCCCCCGTGTGGCCATGGATAAGTGCAAAGACTGGCAGATGGTCACTTTTGTCATTTATCAATATCATGATCTCTGTAATTACATTTTGTTGAAATGGATTTAGTCAATCAATATTGAAGTCTCCACAGATTACAACCATTTTCTTATTAGTTATATTATTGTACAGCTCAACTAACTTATCTCTCAGTGTCTCAATGCAAGTTCCTGGCATTCTATGTATACAACTTATAATTAGATTTTTTGTTTTATCTTGGTCATTCTCAACAGTAACACATTCCAGAATCCCTGGTAGTGCAAAGGACAATCCATTTACAAGTTTACACCTATAGAGTTCATCAATATACAGTGCAACACCACCACCCTTTTTTTGAGAACGGTTAATATGGTGCATCTAATATCCCTCTCTTGCCATCAAAGAAACCTGCTCTTCATTGAGCCAAGTTTCAGAGACTGCGATAGCTGTAAATTTTCTATCTAGCTGTTTTAAATAGTCCTGAATCTGTGGAAAGTTTTTAAGACTTCTGCTGTTAGTGTATTATTGATAATTTACCATCTACTTGCACTTGACTTTTAAATTGCTTTTCAGTGTAATATTCACAGTGATTATGAATATTATTGAAGAAGTGGTTGTCAGGATCAATATCACTGTCTATCTCTTGTAGTTTGTGTTCAGCATAATGAGATATTTTCAGAGTCTGAATTTCTTCTGTGTCAAATGACTTCCTCCATTTGGGGATGATTGATGTCTACTAAAGTTAGTCATGAGTACATTATCATGTTATGTAACAAAAGGACTGTTCTTGTCGTGTGTGTGTGTGGATATGGATTATCGTAGTCTCTTAATTTCTTAATCAGTGTTCATCTATATTTGTTTAAGTCAGTGAGATCTCTAATTATTATGGCCTTTGCTTCTTCAGGTGTTCCATTTAGTTTAATCCAGACTCTACAGTTTCTTGTCCATGTTGCCTGTATCTTGTTCTGTCTTTTCAATATCCGTGCTTGCCGTGCTATTTCAGCATTAGTCTTCGTTAAATGTTCATTTAGGTAAACTTCTGTTCCCCGTAGCTTTCTGGCCTGCCTCAGTATGTCATTTTTTACCCTTCTGTTCACAAAGCACATCACAATTGATTTTTTGTTTTATTATCCTTTCTGGGTAGAGTATGGCAGGCTGAAATTGCATTTATATCAACCTTTATGTTTCTACTTTCAAGGAACTGAAGCATCTGGTTTTCCAAAGAGACTGATTCACTTGGGGGAACCTCCTCACCTCTCATTCCTGCTGTAGCATGAGCATATGATTGATATTTAATGTCTAGTCCGCTAATGATTAAATCATCCATACTGGTATATTGTTCAAGATCTTCGATGCGTCGCTCAAGTCTGCAATTTTTTTGTCTCTTTCCTTAATTGTTAATTTCAACTCTCGGACTTCCTCCATTAGCCCTAATAATTTGGACTGCTGATTGTCCACTTTGGTAAGTTCTTCTGACATGAAGTTCAGAGATTTTTTTAATCGTTTCCATTTCTTCTTTCTTTGGTGGCATTTTTTACTGACCTGATGATGGCAGGATTATTTCTGCTGGTGATGCCGGTATCTGGTCCAGCAGACCTCGGATCCAGTTGGGGCCTCAGCTAGCCCCTCCGTTGCTAGCCCCGCCGCTTACCACCGCTGTAGTTGAACTCCAATCCAGCTGGGGCCTCGGTTAGCTCCTCTGCTCCTCCGCTGTTCTCCACCGCCTACCGCCGCTGTAGTTGAGCTCCGATCCGGCTGCTGTCCAGCTGGGGCCTCGGTTAGCTCCTCCGCCGAGCCCTATGTATTTATGTACATGTGATTTTTTTAGTTTATTATTTTTAATAAATTTGCAAAAATCTCAAAAAAAAACTTTTTCACATTGTCATTATGGGGTATTGTGTGTAGAATTTTGAGGGGAAAAAATGAATTTAATCCATTTTGGAATACGGCTGTAACGTAACAAAATGTGGAAAAAGTGAAGCGCTGAGAGTACTTTCCGGATGCACTGTATCTCCTCTGGAAAGTGGAATTTCCTCCCAAGGTCCACCTTCATTTCTCATCCCTTGGTGGACTACAAATAGATTTTTGTTTTAAACCTCCCAGGATGACTGGCCTCGGTCCCTCTCTCACAAAGCCAGTGGTGTTAAGCAGTGGTTGTGTTTTGGCTGGATGTTTACTTCTTCGCTCCTGCTCCAAGATTTCCGCCAGTGTGGTTAACACCCTGTCATGGCGCCACCTATATCTCCCCTACACTAGAGCGATACTGCACCCCGACAGAGTGTGCGCCATGGTCTCTCTTGAACCACACAAGCTACACGGGGGTTCTTCTGTAGCAACTTATTGTTATAAGGTACAAAGATTATTTAATTTATATATATGTATGTGTGTGTGTGTGTGTGTGTGTGTGTGTGTGTGTGTGTGTGTGTGTGGGAACAAGGTTTACTTCAGTACACACACACACACACAAAAAAAAAAAAAATCTTGCAGGGCACCAGTCCAAAAGAATGGACAATTTTATTAATAACTAATCTGTCATCATCATCATCATCATCATCATCATCATAGCAGTCTGTCGTGGACGATAATGACTGTTTCATTTAGGCCTGATCAGATTCCTCCACGCAGCTCTGTCCTTAGCCTTCCGCTGCCAGGAACTCCTGTTTATGTCCAACTTCTTCAAATGTCTTTTTACAGTGTCTTTAAATCTGAGCCTTGGTCTACCCTGATTGCGTTTACCCTTGCATAACTGTGAGTAGACTAACTGCCGAGGTAGACGCTGGTGGTCCATCCTCTCAACATGTCCGAGCCATCTCAGGTTCATCTGTATTAGCATGTCCTCCATTGATGGTAGACCAGCTTGTTTCAACACTTCTATGTTGGTTAGCTTGTCTTTCCATGAGATGTTCATTATGGCTCGAAGGTGTCTCATCATGTACGCGTGGAGTTTCTTCACCTGCACTCTGTAGACAGTCCAAGTTTCAGCACCGTACAATAGAATAGCCAGTACTATCGCTCTGTACACTTTGCATTTCACACGGATAGACACATGTCAATTGTTCCACAGTCTGTCCCTCAAGTTTCCAAACACAACGCTCGCTCTTCCCATTCTGAGAGATAGTTTCTCCTCCAGCCTAGCATTCTCTAAAACAGTCCTCCCTAGATACTTGAAAGTCTTGCACTTGACTAGTGGCTCTGTACCAATGCTGATCTCTTCTGGTAGTGATGTTGATAATTGGAACTTTGGTGGTTGATAAAGGCACTCTGTCTTCTTGATGTTCATTTTGAGGCTGAATTGGCTAGCTGCACTTGCAAATTTCTCCACTAAAGATTGCATATCTTCCACACTGTGTGCAACTAGAGCACTATCGTCGGCAAAGAGCATTTCTCTTATTACCTTTATCGATGTCTTACTCTTGGCTTTAAACTGTGCCACATTGAACAAGTCTGCTTCTTTCCTTGTTTGAATGTATTCTCCTTCTGAAGTGTCTTTGAAGGCCACCTCAAGCATGGCTGCCAGATATAGCGAGAAGAGTGTAGGCGCCAGCACACTCCCTTGTTTCACCCCATTGCTTACTGAAAAGTCTTTAGGTACTGAACCACTCATTGCCACGTTTGCTTGTATACCTGTATGGAGTGCCTCGATCAGGCTGACAAACTTCTCTGTACAGCCATATTTCTTGAGTACCTGCCAAAGTCCTTGTTGCGAAATGGTATCGAAGGCTTTACTGAAGTCTATGAAGACTACATAAAAAAGTAGTCTTTTTTGTGTAGTCTAACTAATCTCTATACCTTCTATTAATCACTCTCAAACATTTGTGAATTCTTCTGCATGACTCAAGAGAACAGACACAAAAAAATATCAAGCAGAAACTTCCATATACCGTTAACAGTTTTAATGATCAAACTCAGCTAAAATGACATTACATTCAATTGACTTGTAGGGCAAGGTGAAATGATCAACAAGTATCAAGCATCACATTAAACTTGTAATAGATTACTGAGCATAAAGTATATTGTCAAACATTTGTGGAACCAAGGAAAAACCCAGTTTGAATTTGTAACTGATGAAAATGGAAACTGTAAAATAACTAACAAAAGGATGACGAAAATTGAACGCAATTTTATGAAGACAATGATAAAAGCTGATTATATGAAAAAGGAAATTCTGGGTTACTCTAAAAAGGAATGGAGGTTAATAAAAAGATGGATATTATTTCTCTTCAATTCTATAGCTTTGATCAGAGCTTATGAACTATCTTTCAACATGAGAAATTTTATCACACTCAATTGGAATAGACATCACATTTAGCCCAGCAGATAGAACTTGAGTCTAGCTTACATGACCAGCTGTTCAGGGGTTGAATTCAGCGCGATCCTTCACCAAAGTCAGCAGATGGCAGGGAAAAGTGGCTGCTAGCAGGCACTTTTCTTTTGGTGCAGCAGTTCAAGCTTCGACTCATGATGCAGAGGAGAAAGCGGGCTCCTGATGAGGTGATGTCTCTTACAACGGGCAACGAGGTCCTTTCCTGGCCCGAAAATTTGGCGATTGTCCAATGGCCGACCAGAGGCACAGAATTGAAGGAAAAATAGATGTAAAAACTTTTCAAGCCACAAAATCCGAGTTCTTCTGATGTCGTGGTACTTGGATGAGGCAGCTTCTAGGGAAAAGTTAGAAAATCAGGATCAGGCCACTTTACATGGTAAGTTAAGGAAAACCAATAGAAAAAGTTTAACGAATTATTAAAAGGCATCTGAGGAGAGGGAAAAAGAGTTTTACTCCATGCAATCTAGAAGGGGTCAGCTCAAACAAAAGAATGATCTCTCCTCAGGCAAAAGTTAGACTCACACAGAAAGAGCAGAATTCAAAGCAGGAACTGAACAAACTGGGAGTTTCCTCCTATTTAAAATGTGTGCCTTCCAGGAGGAAAAAAATCTTGACTGGCAGGAGAAAGGACCACTTGTCTCCTAGCGCGGGAGAATAGAATGGGCCCTTGTCCAGTCAGAAAGAGTTTCTTTGTCTGTAACTGACTGAAAGGGAGCATCACCCAACCAAGGCTGGTTGGGTATTGGCTGATACCAGTCAGATGGCTTGTGTGAGCTTCCAGAAAGAAAAAACATATTAACTTGAAAATTCATATATATAGTATATATACACACAGATGTGGACAAAGTTGTTGGTACCCCTCTGTTAATGAAAGAAAAATCCACAATGGTCATAGAAATAACTTGAATCAAATCAACGTTTATTGTCATATTGCTGTACATACAACAGTAGTGCAGGCAAGATGAAATTGTGTTTCTCTCGGCATGCATATAAGTTAAAGAATAATCTTTATCTGAATCTGACAAAAGTGGTAATAAATAAAAATGCTATGAAAATTAACCAATGAAAATCAGACAATGCTTTTGAATTGTGGTTCAACAGAATTATTTTAAAAAACAAACTCATGAGACCCCGGGGCAGATCCAGGACTCGCTGGAGAGACTATGTCTCCCAGCTGGTCTGGGAACGCCTTGGGTATCCTCTCTGAAGAGCTGGAGAGGGAAGTCTGGGCTTCTCTGCTTGAACTGCTGCCTCTGCGACCCGGACCTCCGGAAAAGCGGTAGAAGATGGATGGATGGAATTTGATAGATAAAAATTATTTTAAAAATACAAAAACAAGTTAAAACACAAGATTTAAAATAATTTTAAAATATCAGACTTACCATTAAAAAGTAGTTCTGTAGAGGATGCCTTTCACAAACGAGACTGAGTTTATTTCTCAGGGTTGGTTTATTGAGAGGTCACATCCTCCAACAAGAACAGAATCTCAGAAAAGAGCCAGAACAATCATCCTTCACAGTTCTTATACCCCAACATCAAATAACACACCCCCAACCCACAGTCCTTGAGTAAACATACAGCCCCCGAGGCTCCTTGGGGTCTCCACTGTCTCTCTCATCCTTCTAGCCTCCGGGGCTCCTGCTGGGACATTCTCTCCCTCTTCCCGTCTCCTAAAAGACCAACTTCACACCACTCGTAGGTCTCTGCAGGGTCGGGTCCTCTTTGGCCATTGAGACGTGAAGCTTCCAGAATATGCACCGTCATGCCTACTAGGTATATGTGGGTGAATATGAATGCCATATATGCGCCCTAAATATGCGCCATATAACCCCCCCCAAACGTCTAAATAAGGACAAAGTACACCCCAAAATGCATAGAAACATGTCATATCACGTCGGGGTCACCAGTGTAGAGGATGCCTTTCACAAACGAGACTGAGTTTATTTCTCAGGGTTGGTTTATTGAGAGGTCACATCCTCCAACAAGAGCAGAATCTCAGAAAAGAGCCAGAACAATCATCCTTCATAGTTCTTATACCCCAACATCAAATAACACACCCCCAACCCACAGTCCTTGAGTAAACATACAGCCCCCGAGGCTCCTTGGCGTCTCCACTGTCTCTCTCATCCTTCTAGCCTCCGGGACTCCTGCTGGGACATTCTCTCCCACTTCCCGTCTCCTAAAAGACCAACTTCACACCACTCGTAGGTCTCTGCAGGGTCAGGTCCTCTTTGGCCATTGAGACGTGAAGCTTCCAGAATATGCACCGTCATGCCTACTAGGTATATGTGGGTGAATATGAATGCCATATATGCGCCCTAAATATGCGCCATAGTTCAACTGAAACTCAACAGAAAGCCTTCTTAAACAAAAACATTTTCAGCTGCTTCTTAAGAGTCCACAGAGTCAGATAAACGTACCTGGAGTGGGAATCTTCCAAACAACACCGTTAACTGCCCTCCGTGTGTGCAGAGATATCACCGTGGAAAATGAAGCCCCGAGAATACTTTATTATATGAAAGAGATGTCAACAGTTTTACTTTGGGAAATGATTTGATGTTGAATAAGGTGAAAAAAATTTGAACGCTGTGGTATTGAGATGCTCAACATTGCAATATTGTGATTATCGTTGAATCGTGATAGGATCATATTGTGACCCATGTATCGCAGTCCGAGTCAAATTGCAAGGTCCTTTGTGATTCACACCCCTACTGGCTTCCTGTCAAAGTATAGATTTCAAAATACTTCCATTGATTTATAAAGGTCAGAATGGTTTAGGGCCAAAATGCATTTCAGATCTTCTGGTCCATTATGAACCATCCAGAGCCCTCAGGTTGTCAGGGTCAGGCCTACTATCTGTGCCCAGAGTTGGAATCAAACATGGCGAGGCAGCGCTCAGTTTTTATGCTCCTCACATGTGGAACAAACTCCCAGAAATCATCAGGGCTGCTGAAACTCAGCTGCTTCAACTTAAACTCAGGGATACCGGCAGCGGGTATTTTGCACACGTCTCAGTGTGCAATGAAAAAAAAAAACTGTATTTCCGGTTTTCTGGTACAGATACAGCCATAAACAGGAAAGGAAAAGGAGTTTCGTATTGGTTTAGATTTGATTGACATCTCATTTGACCCATAAGAGCCTTGATTTGGGTTTTTACAGTCTTCAATAACCAATGACTGAAAACCTAGCCAGAAGGACCTGCCCACCAACTACCACGAGTACAACGAGCCAATTGTAGCTTAGTATCATGATGATGGACGTGTTGTCTAGCCAATTGAGTTCTGAATTCAGTGGTACCAGACATGAGGGGGTTTCTTTTTCACATTGCTTGATAAAACCCATACGTTCCCTGCATAAATCCTTTTTGCCGGCTGGAGCCACTTGGGTGAAGAACACAGTGCGACTTGTGCGTAAAGCTAGCATTAGCCACTATGTTACTCACTTGTTTTGAAAAATGGTTCACAAAGTAAACCTAAAGAACATGGACGAAAGCATAGCTCGCTTGACCCAGTCGGGTGAACAATGAGAAATCGCTAGCTTGTCTGACGATGAGGAACGGAGCGGAGATGTCCGTCAGCATTCATGATGTGGTTGTGGACAGGTAAGTGTTATCATGTAAATTATTCTTTATAGATAAAAATATAAAAATAGAAATAAAAATAACTTTTGACCGATCAGTTATTACTGGTCCTGCATGGCCACATGTTTTTCATGTGGCGTGTTCCTCTGTGAGGGGGAGGGGGGTGTTTGTTTCTGTGTATATTGCAGTGAAATGCAATAATGTCAGCTAAGTTGTTATCTTACAGATAAGATGAGATAAGCCTTTATTAGTCCCACAACGGGGAAATTCCAGGATTGCAACAGCACAGGGATAGCAACACTCAGAGCAACAATCAGAAGGCAAGAAAAAAAAAAAAAAGCAAGCAAGCAAGAGCAGCTAATATACATATGTACATATTACTATAAATATATATATATACACAGACACACAGTGCAGAGCATTGTAGCTGGATGGAATAACTATGAGTATATAAACACACAGTGCGGAGCGCTGTAGCTAGATGGAATAAATATGTAGATATATAAACACACAATGCGGAGCAATGTAGCTAGATGGAGTAATATGTAGATATATAAACACACAGTGCGGAGCATTGTAGCTAGATGGAATAAATATATAGATATATAAATATAAACACACCCAGTGCGGAGCATTGTAGCTAGATGGAATAAATATGTAAATATATAAACACACACAGTGCAGAGCATTGTTGCTAGATGGGATGAAACAGCACGACCGTCTACTTAGTTGTCCTACATGGTATGATTATGTGCCCATACATATTCTCACCCTCCATAGCGACCGGTATTTTCGTAGTTGTATGCCAGAGGGGACCATTGTGTAAGTCTATTGCATCTTTTGCATTCAAAAAACTATTAGGTTGTTACGTCTTTTTGCTATCTCTGCAAGCAGCCCTGCTTAGGTTGTACAGTCTGACAGCTGTTGGTAGGAAGGACCTGCGAAATCTCTCGGTTGTGCACCTGGGATGATGTAGTCTGCTGCTAAATGAGCTCCTCAGTGCATTCAATATGTCCTGCATAGGGTGGAACTCAGACTCCAGCAGAGATGACGGTTTAGCCACCGTCCTTCTCTCTCCTATCTCCTCCACCGGGTCAAGGCGCTGCCCCAGGACAGAGCTAGCTTTCTTGATCAGTTTGTTCAGTCTCTTCCTATCGGCTGCAGTAATGCCACTGCCCCAGCAGACCACTCCAAAAGTGATGGCTGATGCCACCACCGTGTCATAGAATGTCTTCAGCAGCGCCCCTTGTACACCAAAAGACCTGAGTCTCCTCAGTAGGAACAGCCTGCGCTGTCCCTTCTTGTAGAGTGCGTCAGTATTGTGTGACCAGTCTAGTTTATTGTTCAGATGAACACCCAGGTACTTGTAGGATGTCACCATCTCAATGTCTGTTCCCTGTATATTTACTGGTGCTGTGAGGGGTTGTCCATGCCTGCGGCAGTCCACCACCAGCTCCTTAGTTTTCCTCGCGTTGATCTGGAGGCAGTTCCGATGGCACCAGTCCACAAAGTCCTGGATAAGCCCTCTGTACTCAGCTTCATCTCCATTGGAGATGAGGCCAACGATCGCAGAGTCATCAGAGAACTTCTGTAGATGGCAGTGTGTTGTGTTGTGTGAGAAGTCCGCAGTATAAAGAGTGAACAGGAAGGGAGCCAACACCGTTCCCTGGGGGGCCCCAGTGCTACCGATGATCGTGTCGGACACACAGTCCCGGGTTCTCACAAACTGAGGCCAGTTCGTGAGGTAGTCCAGGATCCATGATGACAGGTGCTGGTCCACCCCTGCGTGCAGCAGCTTGTCCTTCAGGATCATCGGTTGGATGGTGTTGAAAGCACTGGAGAAGTCAAAGAACATGATCCTCACCACATTCCCGGGCTTCTCCAGGTGGGACAGAGAACGGTGAAGGAGGAAGATCACTGCATCCTCCACCCCAGTGCCATGCTGGTAGGCGAACTGGAGTGGATCCATCGCTGGTTCCACCAGGGGGCGGAGGTGAGCAAGGAGCAGTCTCTCCAGGGTCTTCATCAAGTGGGACGTCAAGGCCACCGGTCTGTAGCTGTTCAGGTCTTTGGGGTGGGATATATTTATATAATATATTTATGTATTTATTTTTAACACTTCTTAGCGACCGGGAAATGTCTTTCCAACACCTTCACACAAATTCTTCTTGTTCTCCTTCTTTGCATTTATAAATCACTGGATGGAGAATGTACATGTACAGATTGGATTCCGGGGTCCACTTGGAGTGCTCACTTGGTTAGGGGTCCACTTGACCTATGTTGAAGCATTCAAAAGTTATAGACGTTTTTCCAAGGTGAAAGGTGAATTGTGCCAAATGGCACAGTTTGACACAGTTCAAAAATGCCTGGTTACAACCTGAGAAAAAAGCTGTGTAATATGTTCATTTTTTGTGGTATTGTTATAAAATTTTGACCTGAACTTGATAACACTTGGTTCTACATTCCTATTTTGTTTTCCAGCCAGTATCTAACAGCTGTATGTTATTTGCAAGCATTTGTATCTTAAAAAAAAAAAAAAAAAAAAACAACACCCAGGCAAACTTTATTTTCTTCAAATTCAGTATGTTTAAAACATTGTTACTCAGTGGCAGAAGCACTTGGAGGGATTCTGACTGTTTTGCCCAAAAAATCAGTGTGTTTTCTTTTAAATGAGACCAACCCCATGAAGATACTGCAAAGGGTTGAAGAACACCTTTTGATTTACTTTGGGTATGTTATTTTTAGGATTTTTAGGGAAATTGACCCGAGTGTAAGGGGTTATTGAGGTTAAAAACTTTCCATTTGCTGCTGCCTTTCAGTAGAACAATTGTTAATCTCCCACAATGCACTAACTTTTTATCTTGCACTGTATCTCTTATATTCTATTCTATTTTATTCTATTACTCTAGTCTATTTTAGCTTGTTTCTGTTTCTCTTTATTTTTTAGTTTGCTTTTAAATTCTTATGTATTTATTCTGCAACTTGCTGTAATGCTTTAATCTTTTATGTAAAGCACTTTGAATCGTCTTGTACATGAAATGTTAAGTTGATCCCATGCCACAACTTGTAGTGTATGGGCGGCGCCTATCTTCGTTTCAGAGACCCTAGGCCACACAGCTACTGTAAGTAGTAAAAGCTACAGTGGGGGGGGGGGGGGGGGGGAGGTTGGTCCTTCTGGTAGCTCTGTGTGTTCCATGAAATGTTAACACACAGAGGCAAGTTAGGCAAGCCAAGTTAACTTGTTATTAACTTGCCTAAAGACAGAGTGTATTATGATATGATAATGTCTGTCCTTCCATAGTTTTCAAGCTATGACTTTTTTATTTCACACAATGTTTGTACATGTATTGAAGATATGCATATTACTAGGATTTTGATTTTGGATCGTTTTTTTGAGAATTCCAAGTTTTAGAACTTTGTCATTTTTATTTTTTTTTTCAATGAAATTTCAGTAGAGGGTATATGGTTTGTCTGGCTAACTCCTACAGTTTACAAGCTAGGACATTTTCATTTCACACAATGTTTGTACATGCAGTGAAGATGTGGATATTGTGGGGGGTTAAATGATTTTCTGATATATATTTTTTTTAATATTTGTTCCACTTTTTAAATTGTAGATGCTTTCTTTGCTTAAACTCCTTGCAACTACATGGTTATTAGTTTTATTGCAGATTAAGAGTCTGTTGACTCTTGAATTTGTAATCAATTTTTCAGTTATAGGTGTACTAGTTCTGCACTATCAATAACTGGCTATGGATGGGCGTACAATATGCTGTGTGTGGTGCTTTCGTTTTTTCTGGTTTCTCAGATCTTTGCCTACTCCAGCTTTAAGGGAAATTGATTAAATCAGCTATAAGCCATACTACATCTATTAACATGAATTAAATTATTTCCTGTAATTTCAGCTTCTTTTTATCAGAAGTTATTTGGCAGAACAGGGACAACACTCAGGCACTGATGTGGACCAGACAGAAATTGAGGAGGCCATGATAATTGAAGCAAACAGGTAAGGAAGTAAACTAAATCATAACTGTGGCTAATGCTATATAAGATGATCACGAGAACGCTGACTTTTTTCTTTTTTTTTAAATAATGAACTCTAGATATGCATTAGCATCACACTTCCTGTGGGGACTATGGTCCATCATTCAAGCTAAGATATCAAAGATTGAGTTTGGATACATGGTAAGAAGTTTTTTTTTTCTTTTTTTTTTTGTAATTAAACAATCTTCATACTGTATTATTACAAATTGATAATAATCGTGCTCTGTTCCAGGACTATGCCCACTCTCGTTTCATTGCCTACTTCAAGCAAAAGCAGCTCTTTGCCTGAACTCCTCATCAAAATTCCACCAGATTATTCAGAACCTACTTTTTTCCCCCAAAAATATTCTTTTAAGCTTGTCTCGTAGTTCTGTAAAAGTTTGTTTCCAAATATGAATCTATGCAGGTCTGGTTTGATGAGTAATGGTTTGTGAAAAGAAAAGAAAAAAGTAATCTTACAATTCAGGATTTCAGTCCAGCACCCCCCAAAAATTATCACTTTTTCTGAAGACCCTATCCTCTTAATGTGTGATGTAGAAAGAGCATTCAGTGTTATCATGCTGTTATTTTTCAAGAGTCATAGTGGACACATAAGAAATCAACACAAAAGAATCTGAAAAAGAAATTGAGAAATGTTTATAGAGAGATATAGATGTACTTTATTGATCCCAAACTGGGAAATTACAATGTAACAGCAGCATGACAGTAGACAACCAAACGACAGAAACACATGCATGACAGACGGGATTACCCATGGAAAGTAAAACTACCGCTACTATAAAAACCTATATAGCTTAATATATGATGACCCATATAGACACATAAATCATACCCACTGCACAGTGCAGGGCTATCAGGAGCAGAGTGAAATGTGAGGTGCCAGTTAGACTGTAAGGTGCAGTATGGCAGCATAGTTATGACCAGAATACAACATCAGAGTGAGTTATTGTACAGTGAAATGGCATGTGGCAAGAAAGATTTCCTGTACCTGGCTGTTCGACAGCGAAGCTGTAGTAGTCTACTGGAGAAAGTGCTCCGCTGTCTGTCCAGTGTATGGTGGAGGGGGTGATCAGGATTGTCCATGATGGATCACAGTTTAGTGTTCTCCTCTCCACCACCGTCTCAAAGGTCTCAGGTCTGAGACCAATTACAGAGCCAACCCTCTTGATAATCTTGTCAAGTCTGATGGTGTCGCTGGCCCTGATACTGCTACCCCAACAGACAGTAGCAAAGAAGATGGCGCTGGTGACAACGGTCTGGTAGAAAAGCTTCAGCATTGTGCTGCACACGTTGAAGGATCTCAGCTTTCTCAGGAAGTAGAGTCTGCTCATCCCCTTCTTGTGCGCAGCATTGGTGTTGGATCTCCAGTCCACCCCGTTGCTGATCCTGACATCCGGATATTAGTCCTCAACCACCCCCACATCCTCCCTCCTAATCTGCAATGGCTGAGAAGGCGTCCTCTTCTTGAAGTCAATCATCATCTCTCTGGTCTTGCTGACGTTCAGCCTCAGGTGATTCTGCTCTGTCCACTCCACAAATCTGTCTACCATAGACATAAAAGTTGTAAAAATAAGTCTTTACTTTATTTCACACTAAATTCTGCAAACCTTTCTTTTGTAAAATCATATTGACCAGCATTATACATGATGTTTCATGTCAGTGTCTTTAGTATCAAGAATATAGCTGTCTATTAGCAAAATAGATCATTTGACTTCTTTTAGATGTGTTTCACATCTTTGGACCACTTTTCCACTGGTTGATCAAGTCAAGGTCATTGGTGGCCAGTACTGGTTGCCTTACCAGGCAGTAGATTTGCTCTAACTTGTGGCTTGAGGATCAAAGTCATTTTGTTGGAAAAAATGAAATATCTGATTTTAGTGCGGGACTCACCTCTTTCTTGTAACATTTGTTCTGGAATCTGGTCCACTGATTATTCTAAGGGTTCAGTGCGGTAGTGTTATGAGAAGAGAAACTCTCATCATAGAGTTACTCCATGTTTTAAGTTCATCTTATGCTACACATGTATTAAAGAAGAATGTGGAAATTGTCCGCACCATACTAGGTCAAGTGAAACGCTTTCCTAAATGTAAGTGAATACAATCAAATGTACTTTGATTGTATTTTATCCAGTATCACTGTACACTGCAGTTACTTTAACGGTTAATATTTGATCTGTTAATTGTTAATTTCTGCTGCATCAAAAATGCACATATTCTTGTTTACCTTAACTGGTTTGTGGATCCTTCTTTTTTCTTTTTTAGTGGGTTAATTTTTTTCTGCAAAATATTTGTCTGTACATATTTTCTACTGTCACAGTATATAAACTAGAATGTAAATCATGCACCTGTATGTAACCAACACCAAACTCCACCCATTAACTGTTACCTGAAGTGTGTGGGAAACAGGATTAACTATAGCACATCTGAATAAGATTTTTTTTTCCCCTATACTTTCTCAAAGCATTGTTTAACCACTGATTCTTTTTTTAACTTTGACTTCTTGATTAAAAGGAATGCATCCACATTCATTAAGCTATCATATATGACAGTTTTCTTAATATCTTTGTTTTAGAAAGCTTGCACGGTTATAGAAACTTGAAGGTTTACTGTAATTGTCTGTACCTGTTTTTAAAAGGAAAAAATTCCCAGTTCAGTTTTTATTTTCTCTATTATATTGGTTCTTTTTTGCATTTGCTATTAAAATGACAACCAATTTAAACAAATAAAGAAATCTGTACCAGTTTGTGTGTTGTTTATTTTCAAAGCTCAACAAAGCTTTGCAAAAGCAGTCCCCTTTCAAACAGCAAAGTAACCCGAGTGTCTAATGATGACATTTTTAGCAACGTGAAGTGTGTCCCTCCTCCATGAGCCAAAAATAGACGCACCAGACAGAACTGCAATGCTCACAGATCCAGGGATAACTCTGATTAACTTGCAGCTTGAACAAGAGACCTGCAGTTGAAGATTTGTGAAGTTGGTCACCATTAATACTTTAGTGCTGTTTTATTTAATTATTGGTGGAAGTATAAGAGTAGAGATGGATAAAGGACAACTACGTGGACTAATGGATTATTCCTGTTTTTCCTTTGTGAGATAATTATTTGGATTCTGCTACCATTTAATTGGACAAGCAGAAGAGATGATGCTTCTCAGGCAACTTTTTATCCTACTGTTTGCGTGGGTAAGCTCGTGGCTGAAATACGGTTTGGGCAGATTTTTGGCCTCCATTCCTATAGTGAATAACTGGGTAGCATCCTCGACTATCTCTGATAGGAAATTATGCCAAGCCGATTCTGACTGGAAAACCAATGAAGCACTGCGTACATATAAACTTCGAGATGGAGACGAAAATAGGATCACCATCCAAACCAGTACACATGCTTTTCATGTGAGTATATTACAAAAAGCAATTCATCCATTCTAATTCATACTGGTTAATCAGAACCTATTCAAGAACCACTGAAAACCTTGTTTGGTATTTCATTATAAAGGTGGACCTCAAAAGACTTTCAGAGTGCAGTGAGTACTTCCGGGCCTTGTCCCAGTCCAGAATGAGGGAGACCTCAGAGAGCCTCATCTACCTTGATCATATGCCCTCTTCCATCTTCTATAATCTTCTTGAGTTTGCCTTCTATCAGAATTTTAAAGTGCCCCTAGATGAATTAGTAGCCCACATCCAGGTATACTACTGTACAAGGTGTCTTTCTTTCAGCCCTTATCCCTGATGGTCTCTCACAATTTCATTTTGTTCTTTTTCCATCTCTGGAGGCAAGCATCTATCTCCTGGATGAAGCATTCCTCTCAAAGTGCCTGTTTGTTTTGGCAGATGAGCTGAGCCCATCCAACTGTTTATCCTACATGAGTCTTGCTCAGGAGATGTGCTCTGTTGAGCTGAAGATGACTGTACTCGTCTACCTGAGTAAAAACATGCTTGAGCTGCCACAAACCATTCGGTACACAAGGTTTCTATTCCCTGATTTGAAACATGTTTGTCTCCCCTCATTGTAACCCATTTATTCTCTTAGACATCTGAGTGATGAAGAGAGAAAAGAAGTTGTCCACTTGAGGACACAAGGTGATCAACATCTCTGCAGCCTCAGAAAAGAAAACCTGAATTCTTGGAAGGACCCAGAAACTGAACAGGCCCAACATGTATTCACCTTTCGTGGGTCGGAAGATGGCGGCAACTGGCATCCTCTCGCAGAGCTTCCTTTTAGGTCTGATAAATGGTGTTTTACTGCAGTGGTACTTTATAACTACCTTTATATGATAGGAGGCTACAGGCAGCATAAGAAGAAAGGCTGGGAGTTCAACATGGCTTCCTTTAGATATAATCCCTTCACTCATAAATGGGTCTCTACATCTCCTATGATAAAGGTATGACAGTCTTCTAGTCTAATATCAGAACCTTTTGTTCTGCCCCGTGTTCTACTATCATTTGTATTACACTGGCACCATCTGTTACCTCCACAGCACAGAAGGCACTTCAGTGCAGTGGCCTGTGAAGGCTGTATTTATACTGTGGGAGGCTGGTACTTAGACTCTCTGGTGACTCCAGACTCCAGCACTGCTCTCTACACAGCTGTGGAGTGTTATGATCCCTGGGAGGACACATGGAGGTTTGTGTAGTTTGTTTAAAATAGCAAGCAGGTTTGTGTAGGGCCTACACAGATATATGCTTTTCTAATTCATTTGTTTGAAGTTCAAATAATAGTGTATTTTAGTTATTTGTGTCATCTCTCACTTAGGTTTGTGTCCTCACTGCCACTCACTGACTTCCAGTTCACCATGTCCTTGTCCCATGATGTGCCACTTGCTACAAGCCTTCATCACTGTGTATATGTGCTAGGGAGTATCCAGCGGACTGGAGAGAAGTTGTTGCTGCAGTACAACACAAAGCAAGGTACTGGAGAGCACATGCTTTTTCACTCAGAAGAGCTTGTGATCTTTTGTGTGCTTCTTCTTAAGGGCACTCACATTTGATTTAATGTCCTTATTTTAGACACATGGTATGAACTGTTACCCACCCTTACCCAAGCTGATGTAGATCTTCCTACTCTCTACTTCCTGGGGTCGACTGACAGGCTGCTTGTGATTGGTGGGAATAACTCCGAGACTGTGGTCACCTCTTACTGTGTGAAATCACAGAAATGGGGAACAGTAAGCATCTCACTTTGCTTTCTGTTGACTTTTTCCAGTTATTTTAATTATGATTAAAACATAATTCTCCTCTTCTCCAGGTTCACAAGGTTCAGAAAATGGCATTTGTAGGACAGGGGACAATTGTTGATGACCAGCTTCTGATGCCAAGTGTAGAGCACAACACTATTGTAAGGATGGATCTTCAGACACTCTCCCTTATTGCTCTTCCTCCTCTTCCCATCGCCACTCGCTATGAAGCTACATTTCAGCTTCACTTCTAATGCCAAACCTACAATATTTGCACAAATTGTGCCTTTGTTTTTGTGGATGCATGTAATAAATAATTTATTGTAATACACTCTGAAAGTGGATTATCCTTTGTGGATATTTCTTGCCTCTGGTTGCATTGGCTTAAAATCTTAGTCTTTGGATCTCAAGTGCCCAAGGACAGTATGATATTTAGATTCTAATAAATGAGCACTGATGCCTAAATATAATCAAGAAAACGTTATTCAATTTTAAATTTGTTAGAAACAATTGGTTCATTATTGGAAATACACTATATTGCCAAAGTATTGGGACATCCCTCTGAATGAGTAAGCACCAATGGACAAAGGAAGGTCCATAAAGACCTGGATGGGCAAGTTTGATGTGGAGGAACTTGACTGGGCTGCACAGAGCCCTGAACTCAACCCAACAGAACACCTTTGGATGAATTAGAGAGGAGATTGTGAGCCAAGTGTCCTCGTCCCACATCAGTGCCTGACCTAACAAATGTCTTTCTGGAAGAATGGTCAAAAGTTCCCATAAACCCACTCCTACATCTTGTGGAAAGCCTTCCCTGAAGAGGGGAAGTTGTTATAGCTGCAAAGGGTGGCTTTCCGCCCTAGTTCATGAATGCCATTCAGTCATAAATTTACAGCATGCTCCTGATGGTTGGCAATTAGCATAAATCACTGCCCATGAACCTCCATGTAAGCAGGTATGGAGAGCCTCATCCTGTCGATCTGACAGTGTAGCAAGTAAAGAATAGAAAGAAAAACTTCTCAGAGGCTGCAAATGAAGTCATCTTGAGTTAAGTAAAGGGGAGAGGAAAAAAATGGTATGGTGTGACCAGTACAGGAAAAGCAAAAGCTTGGAGGGAGATGAAAGGTGTCATGAAAAAATGCAACAGCTAAAAGAAGCAAGCTAACTTTTTAACTCTGTTTATTGTAGATGGAGACCCTCACCGGCTCAATAACAAACCTAGAAGGTAATTTGTTAAGGTGAGTAAACTTGTCATACTACAGTGGTGCTTGAAAGTTTGTGAACCCTTTACAATTTTCTACATTTCTGCATATGACCTAAAACATAATCAGATTTTTACACAAGTTCTATAAGTAGATAAAGAGAACTCAGTTAAATAAATGAGACAAAAAATTTACTTTTTCATTTATTTATTGAGGAATGGCAAAAGTTTGTGAACCTTTGAATTCAGTATCTGGTGTGAGCCCTTTTGCAGCAATAACTGCAACTAAATGTTTCCAGTAACTGTTGATCAGTTCTGCACATCAGCTTGGAGGAATTTTAGCCCATTCTTCTGTGCAGAACAGCTTCAACTCTGGGATGTTGGTGGGTTTCCTCGCAGGAATTGCTCGCTTCAGATCCTTCCACATCTCAATTGGATTAAAGTAAGGACTTTGACTTGGCCATTCCAAAACATTAACCTTCTTCTTCTTTCTTTGGTAGAACAATTTGTGTTCTTAGGATTATTGTATTGCTGCATGACCCACTGTCTCTTGAGATTCAGTTCATGGACAGATGTCCTGGCATTTTCCTTTAGTATTTGCTGGTATAATTCAGAATTCATTGTTCCATCAACGACGGCAAGCCTTATGCTGGAATTCAGTGTCTTCCATTCTCCAAACACAGCACTTCTCATTCAAACCAAAAAAGTTTTATTTTGGTCTGATCCGTCCACAAGACATTTTTCCAGTAGCCTTCAGGCTTGTCCACATGATCTTTAGTAAAGTGCAGATGAGCAGCAATATCCTTTTTGGAGAGCAGTGGCTTTCTCTTTGCAACCCTGCCATGCACATCATTGTTGTTCAGTGTTCTCCTGATGGAGAACATTAGCCAAGTAACATTAGCCAATGCCAGAGAGGCCTTGAGTTCTTTAGAAGTTACCCAGGGGTCCTTTGTGACCTCCCCAACTATTACACGCCTTGCTTTTGGAGTGATTTTAGTTGGTCAACCACTCCTGGGGATAGTAACAATGGTCTTAAATTTCCTCCATTTGTGCACAATCTGTCTTACTGTGGATTGGGGAGCCCAAATCCTTTAGACATGGTTTTGTAACCTTTACCTGCTAATCCTAGAGGTTCACAAACTTTTGCCACTTACAGATATCTAATATTGGCTCATTTTCCTTGATAAATAAAGGAAAAAGTGAAAAAAATTTGTCGCATTTATTTAACTGGGTTCTCTTTATACTTTTAGGACTTGTATGAAAATCTGATGATGTTTTAGGTCATATTTATGCAGAAATGTAGAAAATTCTAAAGGGTTCACAAACTTTCAAGCACCACTGTAAGTGCTAAATCAATATACAGTACATTCTGACAGCCATCACTTGCAGCTAGGTGTTTGGTCAGTGTACCATGGGCCTCACTGTCTCACCTCTCAAATTTGTGTAATGCCATCTCCTGATGAATAGAGTGGAAATGGAAAGCTAGAATGTGGCGAAGTTGTTTGTGGTGGCACCTTGAATGGCAGCATAGATGGAGAAGCTATCAAGGTGGTAAAAGAAACCAAATTCCTTGGACTTATTTTTGATAATAAGCTGTCTTTTATTCCACATAAAATTTCTACGAATCAGATGTTTTAAAGCCCTTGATATTATTAAAGTTTTTGGCTAAAACTAAATGGGGTGCAGACTCCACTGTGCTGCTGCATCTCTTTTGAGCACTTGTAAGATCTTGGTTAGAGTATGGGAGCATAGTTTATGGATGGAAAACATACATCAGGATGCTGGAAACTGTCCATCACCAAGGTCTAAGGCTTGCCTTGGGGGCTTTCAGAACCTCTCCTGTTAAAAGTTTGTATGTTGAAGCAAACGAGCCTTCACTTCAAAACAGGTGCCTGAAATTGGCTCTCCAGTATATGGTTAAACTTAAAGCTGACCATAAAAATCCAGCTTACTCTGCAGTTTTTCACCCTCGATTTTTGCAGATTATAAGGTCAGACCTAAGAGCATCACTCCTTTTGGACTCCGTATAAAACCTCACCTGGTAAAATTAAACCCTGATATGAGCAATATAACACAGACACAGTTTTGTCCCATTCCTCCATGGAGTTTGAGGAAATCCAATATCATTCTGGGTCTGAGCCAAAACAAAAAGAAAGACACTCACCCAAATGTGTACCAGCAGCAGATCTTGGACATAAAATGCCGTTTTCCTCACCATATTTCCATATACTCTGATGGATCCAAAGTACAAAGTACTTTGGACCAACAATGGGCCAAGGTACTTCTTTTTTCTTTTTTTTTTTAGAATGTTCAAATAAAAATCAATGTCAATGTCAATATACTCGGATGGTTCCAAAGTAGATGGCTCAGTCTCTGCTGCAATTGTCACCGGGCACAATCAGCATAGTTTGCGGATTCCCAAACAATGTTCAATTTTTACAGCAGAGGCTCGTGCTTTGCTTCTAGTATTGGAACACATTGAAAGAACCAAACAACAGAGCTCCTTAATTTTTACTGACTCCAGATCCTGTCTTCAGGCACTTGGGTTTTTAAAGACTGATCACCCCATTATTGTCCAGATTTTAGAGAAATTAGTTTTTTTACAGAAGCATAATTTTAATATCTTCTGTTGGATCCCCAGCCATGTTGGCCTGTCAGGTAATGAGCAGGCAGACAATGCTGCCAAGAGAGCCCTTACCCAAGAAGTCACTCAATGCAGACTGAATGGGACACATGCACTACAAATAAACTGCATGATATTAAACCTGCCATAAGTTATAGACACTTGCATCACTTCAAAACTGGCATGATGAGGTAGTGTACACTAGATGCCGTATTGGCCACTCAAGGCTTACGCACAGCTTTTTATTAAAAGGTGAAGCCCCACCATCTTGTCAGTTCTGCGGAGGGTTTTTTTTTATCAATAAAGCACATTTTACTTGACTGTCCTGCTCTCATGACAACAAGACAACATTTTTATATTCAAGTCACTGAAAGATATTTTTAATATGGCACCACCAAAGAAAATTTTAGGGTTTTTAGCACATGTGCATCTGAAGCATCTTATTTAATTTTTCTATTTTATTGTATCTATGTGCATATCGATCTCGATCTATTTATTTATTCTTTCATTTATCATCCTAGCTCTATATACTGTAATTTTTAACTCAATTTTCGTATTAGTTCTATTTTTGCCATGAAATAGTCATAGATGCTGACATGGCACTAAACAAGAACACTCGCTCACTCACTCACTCTGAATGGCAGCGACCCCTCTGATTCTACATGTGATTAACATTGTAGATGGGAGAAACATCATTTCATTCTACTGTACATGATTGGCCGTATGGACTGAATGACAACAGAGATGGCTTCTTCTTCTAGAAGTGCAATTTTAATCTCATTAAAATCTAAATAGTGACGCTTTATCAATGTAGTAGGGATGACCAATACCAGCATTTTCCCTTTTGATACAATGCCATTAATTTATGGGACATTTTCTTCGATACCCATACTTTTTGCCCAAAATCATGATTGCAGTTTCATTAACAACTTTATTGCAAGGGCAATATGATATATGAATAAAGCTCATGAACATAAACACTTGAAAGAAATGTTTATAAAATGATAATAAAATAGAACAATGACCAAAGTAAATAAAAATTTAAAAAAAAATTCAATTATAATAAAAATAATTAAGAGTTAAAATGAATGCTAAATTAATTCAATTTCTTAATTTAGTGAATATTCTCAACTGGATTCAAGTATTTTTTTTTTTTACCTTTGAAATGTTTCACCATTCATCCAAATTCTATGATAATACCAAGCAGCCTATGTGTAATTTTTTTCACAATGCGTTTTTTTTATTTTATTTATTTCTACACTGTTATTTTACAAATTAAATAGTGCTTACTTTGTTTATTTTTCAAATTTTATGCTGCTTGGTATCACCATAGAATTTGGATGAATGATGAAACATTTCAGAAGTAATACTTCCACCGCCCCGACGCTGCTGAGCTCACTCTGCACTGCAGTGAGTACTTGGCTGCGCAGTGAGTCCTCAGCTCTAACATCTGATAGGCTGCCATAATCATGTGACATGGCAAACCATCTCTAAAATATGCTTGGGCTGGTTTTTCATTGATTTTCACACATAAATTTAATGCCTAAAACTCTCAGAAGTGAAAATAAATTGCACATTTTGTATTATTTAAGAATGTATGTATGTACTATTTAAGAATTAGGATCATGGCGGAAGCGGCAGCAGCACATGTAGCTGCAGTGAGAGTTTGCTCCCGTACTATGCTTGAGATTTACAAAACTGCTAATGGCAAGTTGATAGTGGAAGACGAATTCCTGAACTTTCTTGTTATTAAAATGAGGACACTAAGCCAAGATGAGAGCGTATTGTTGGCTTCAAAGAACTTCTCATCTGAGTGAATAGAGGAGTGCAAGAGGCTCCTCTTTGAAATCTGTCCAAAGACGACACAGCGTAATGTTTTGCATAAAGGTCCTCAGAAGCATATCACCAACGTCAAGCCTTGCTTGAAAGTTTTAAATGAGCGTGAGGAAAACATCCCAAGGTTTGTTTCACACTACTTGGATGATCTTCCACCTGTTACATTTGGAAGTATTGACGTATCAGCCTTGCTTGGCAGGATGGAGCAACTGAACAAGGAAGTTTCCAGCATGAAGAGGGCTCTGGAAGCACAAGCAAGCGTGTGTGAGGACTTGCAAGCACTAACTGTGGACGTTGCTTGGCGTGTGACAGCATTAGAAAAGCCACACAGTTCATCAGGCCTAGATTATATCACTGGTGCCGCTCAGGAAGGAGAGGTGCAATGTTTGAACTCTGCCATATCGGATATGTCATTGAATACTGCAGTAATGCTGAGTTCCCCACCGCAAATACAACCAGTCTCCTAAATGGAGTGTTATTGTGAAAGAAGGGCAGCAATTAAGGTCAGTGCCTGGTAACACTGTGACTCGACCAAAAACTCATATTAACCCCTTGCACTCTGGTCAATTTCCCTAAAAACGCCAAAAAATAACGTACCCAAAGTAAATCAAAAGCTGTTCTTCAACCCTTTGCAGCATCTTCATGGGGTTGGTCTCATTTAAAAGAAAACACTTTGAAATTTTTGGCAAAACAGTCATAATCTCTCTAAGTGCTCCGGCCACTGAGTAACAGTCATCTAAACATACTGAACTTGAAGAAAATAAATTTCGCCTGGGTGTTTTTTTGGATACAGATGCTTGCAAATAACACACAGCTGTCAGATACTGGCTGGAAAATGGAACAGAAATGTAGAACCAAGTGTTATCCAGCTGAGGTCAAAATTTTGTAACAATACCACAAAAAATGAATATATTACACAGCTTTTTTCTTAGGTTGTTCCCAGGCATTTTTGAACTGTGCCAAATTGTGCCAAATGGCACAGTTTGGAAAAACATCTGTAACTTTTGAATGATTCAATATAGAAGCTTCATCTTGGGCTCTAATGAAAGGTGACACTCAGGGCTGTGTGTGTGTGTGTGTGTGGGGGGGGGGGGGGTTATTCATTCATGAATGAATGAATGAACAAACAAGCCCCCACACACAAAGAAGCATGCCACGTAAAAAATGTGTGGCTTTTTTTACAAGAAAAAATAACCTACAGTGCACTAAAAATTATTCTAAAATATCTGTAATGTAGAAGATAACAACTCCCACCCACCCCCCACCCCGCTACAGAGGAAGGACATCGCCCGGTGCGCCGCGGTCTACTACGCACAGTTGTAATTTACCGATCAGTCAAAAGTCATTTTTGATTACAATTTTCAGGGATAAAGAATAATTTAGCTTATAACACTTACCTGTCCACAACAGCAGTGTCGCTGGCGAACTTCTCTTCCTCATTGTCAGACGAACATGACGCTGGTCCGCTTGTTACGGACTCGTGGTTCTGGTCACGCGACCCGGTCAAACCATAATTCCATTATTGCGGTTTTGCGCTTCCATGATTGCAGTTTTGGCGAACGATTTTTCAAAACAGATAAGAACAGTAGTAAGAAAAAAAGACTGGCGAACGCCTGTGTGTCACCCAGCCTTACACAAAACAGATTTTAGGCAAGGGACGCACGCTTTCGAACTTCTGTGCTTCAATTGGCTGGCTGTATTCGCAGCCGTTGGTAGGCGGGTCCTTCTTGCTAGGTTTTCAGTCATTGGTTCTTCAAGGTTTCAGAAACCCAATTCAAGGCTCTTATTAGTCGAATGATAGGTCAATCACATCTAAACCAATCAAAGCACTCCTTTGGCTTTCTGTTCGCGGCTGTGTCTGTAGTGGAAGAATGGAAATGCAGCTTTTTTTTTCCAGTGCGCACTAGGACGCACAGTGAGGGCGCCCTCGTGTGCTCTAGGATGCAGAGACGTGTCTGCCCGCGGTACACCGAAGTGCAACAGGTTAATGATCAACTGATACGAGAGAGGAAGCCCATGGGAATAGTTGGTACCGGCACTGCAAGTAACATTCGAGTGGTTGAAACTTAGTTGGTGAGTGTATTCGCTACCAGATTCTCTCCTGATCTTGATGCTGATACCTTACATAATTATCTGGCTGAGAAGTTAGGCAGGTCAGTTACGTGCCGGAAGATTGAATCAGCACAAAACAGATTTAGCTCATTTCATGTCACTGCTGAATGTAGTGAGGTAGCTGAAATGTCTGGTCCGCAGCTCTAGCCAGCTGGGACTTATGTTCAATGTTATTATGAAGCTCGGCGGCTCCGTGGCACACCTGGTTCTGGAGGTACTGGTGTCAGGGAAAGGACCGATCTGCAGCGCTCAGATAATGCGGCTGCGGTTCCTAAGGGTAGCTGCGGTTTGGAGCCCGCTTTGATCAATGACAACAGCCAGTAAATACAGCGCAGACAACATCAAACTGGTATGAAAATCCAGATTGTGTCATTTAATGTGCATGGCCTGCATGTTGGGCACAGTGCTGGAGACAAATCTCGTTGTTTTGTTGTTGATAAACTCCTAGAGAACTGTAACATTTTGTGTGTCCAAGAGACTTTTTTTTTTTAGCTAAACAGGACTTGGAAAGATTAAACGCATTTCATTGTGATTTTTGTGGGGTTGGAGAATCTACTACTGATTTTAGTACAAAAATGGTCCAAGGTAGGATACCAGGGGGTGTGGCCATTTTTTGAAATAAGAAATACGACCCCTTGATAAATGTGGTTAGAGTTAGATTAGATTATTTGTTTATTTGACAGGGACAGTGCAATAAACATAGACAATTAATCAAATGACAATCAATCTGATGTGTTGCACAAAGAGTGTATAGCTATTAGCTAATTTGCAACTCTTGTCCCTGGATGGGCTTTAGAAAGGAGAAACAAGTAAAAAGAAAAAAGGAAAGGAAAAGATAAAAAAATTAAAACAGAATAAACAATAACCACATACAGCAATGCAAAAAAGATTATAAATACATTATAAATACACAATTATAAATATTATAAAAATTATAAATATTATAAATACACAATATAACAACCTGACTCACATTTGCCTATTTCAAGCCTCCCTCCCTTCGTCACTCACTATAAACAAACACATTCATTCCTTCCCTTCATTTACTCTCACCCTGCAGACAATCATTTCATATATGGGTACATTCTTGTTTATTTTTCAGCCAGTTTTTAACCTTTTTAGTGAAAGTTTTAAAGTCCGTTATTATTTTAATTTCATTTGGCATTGTGTTCCAGATGTGACTGCCCTTTATAGAGAAAGCTGTTTGTCCAAATGTGGTTCTGCGGTGGAATATTTTACAGTTATTGTTAACAGAACTCGTGGTGGCTCTGCTGCTGTCCTGTCTTTGGATGAAACCAGCAAGTGGCTCGGGCGCTGATTTATGGAAACATTTGAAAGTTAATTTCAGAAAACAGAGGTCAATGAAACTCTCAAAACTCAATAGATTGTATTTTTTTAAAATATAACAGTGATGCCACCTAATGAGCTTTTTGTCCAAGATTTTTAGAGTTTGATTATATAATGAACCTATATGTCTTATTGTGGAAGGGGCTGCTTGAGCCCAGGCTGTCAAACAGTATGATATATGAGAGAAAACCATAGAATGCATATACAGTGCAGCTGCTTCGTATGGTATGTAATATCTAATTAATTTAAAGCAGTTCAGATTTTTTTTTACTGTTTTTGAAATTTTCTTTATATGAAGATTAAATTTGAATTAAGGATCTAGTACAATGCCATGGTATTTGAATTCTGTAACTAAACTGATGTCTTGATCATGTATATTAACTTTAAAATGTTGCAGGTTACATTTTTTGATTGAAAAGCACATTGAAACTGTTTTCTGAAGGTTCAGCAATAGATGGTTCTGGAAGAGCCACTCTTGGACATCAACCATACTTGTGGACAGTACATCTGCAGCCTGTGCTGGAGTCTTGGCAGCTGTGTAAATAACTGCGTCATCTGCATAAAGTTGACATGTTGCAGCTGAGCAGTGTAGCGGCAAGTCATTAATAAAAATGCTGAAAAGTAAAGGACCAAGAATGGACCCTTGTGGGATACCCATACGGTTGTTTAAAAATGAGGATTTATTCTGGTGAACTTTTACACACTGTTCTCTATTCTGGAGATAAGATGCAAACCATTCTAATGTATCTGGAGAGAAGTTAAAAGATACCATCTTGGATAAAAGCAAACTGTGGTTTACAGTATCAAAAGCCTTTTTGAGATCTAGAAAAACAGCCCCTACCACATTACCCCTGTCCAAGGACTGTTTGACATTTTCAGTAAGGCAACAATTTGCTGTTTCTGTTGAGTATCCTAGTCTAAAACCAAATTGATGTGGATGAAGAAGTTGACTGTCTTGTAAATAGTCTATCAGCTGTGTAGCTACAACTTTTTCAAGAACCTTAGACAGGACTGGTAAAATAGAGATTGGGCGGTAATTGCATATATTGTCTTTACTGCCTGATTTATGAACTGGTATGACGACAGCTTTTTTCCAACCAGATGGAAATGTACTAGACCTAATGGAGAGATTAATGAGATGAGTCAGTGGTTTGATTAATATTTTGCTGTGCGTTTTGAGAAAGGAAGTGCTCATATTGTAGATATCATTAGTTTTTGAGTTTGACAGTGTTTTAACAATACCAGCAATTAACTCCTCATTTACCTCATCGATGTGAAAAGAATCTGTTGAAAGTATTGATTTTGTGTTGTTGAGCACATTTGGCAGCACAAAGTTTTTTGTTAAGACTTCCACAGAGTCCACAAAATATGAATTAAATTCATTTGCCAATGTAGCCTTGTCACTGATGGTCTTGCCATTGATTCTAAGTTCCTTTACCCCCTTCTGAACATTTTTTTTATTAGTTAAGTTATTTAAATGCCTCCATAGGGAACTGTTGTTACCTTTTGCATGATCTATCAGTTTATTGTAATAAGATACTTTTGATTTTCGCAGCTCTTGTACCACTTTATTTCTTAAACTTTTGTACACAAGGTGATCATTTTGTAGTTTGGAGTGGAAGTGGACTGGGCTATTGGACTAGAGATTAATTGTCATGACAAGAAGTTCATCATTCTGAATATATATACACCTTATGAGTGCTATCAAAATGAGGACGAATATCTTAATAGATTAGCATTTGTTAGCTCATTTATTCAAAGTAATGTGTCCACCAGTATTTTCGTTGTAGGAGATATGAATGCTGATATTTCTGATGATAACTCTGTTTGCCAATCACTTAATGCAGTCCTGCTCAGATGGTGGTCTAATACTCTCAAGTAAGGCACTTCTTCCTGCAGATAGTTATATTAGTGAAGCATGGCATACAGCCTCTTAGACTGATCATTGCATTTGTACAGCTGATGCACATGCCTCCTTGGACACCATGGAGATTCTGTATGATTTTGCCATTGCTGATCACATACAGTCATGTGAAAAAAAATTGGACACCCTGTACAAGCCTGTGTGTGTGTTTTGTTGTTTTTTTTTTACATATTTGGACATATGGATATTTAATATCAATGTTAAAAATACTGGGAGAGTCATGTAATACAACTGAACAATTAAAAATTAATTAAAGACTTTTCTCAAATTTTCTGTAAAATGTAATTCTAAACAAATAGTGAGGAATATATTAGGACAGCCCCCATGCTGGCCGGATCATAGCCGATCCCTCACACCCTGGTCACGTACTGTTTGCCCCCCTCCCCTCTGGCAGAAGACTTCGGTCCATCCAGACTAAAACCTCCCGTCACATGAACAGCTTCTTCCCCTCTGCCATCAGACTGCTGAACACTAAGTGACTTATTGACTCTCGTGCACTATGTACAGCAGCTCAACCAGACTCATGTCAATCATCACTGTTTTCTTCCTGCATTACCGACTGCACTATATAGTTCTCCACAGTATCTGCTGCTCGCTAATATATTTTAACTGCTGACCAGTATCACTTACTCTTATTCTACACTTTATTGCATGTATAGTTTATTTCTTTTATCTTATCATGTTTAATGTTGCAGCATTGCACCGAGACAAATTCCTAGTTTGTGTACTACATGAACAATGGCAATAAACCTGATTCTGATTCTGATCTTTTTTAGGACACCCCCACATTCATTCCCACTTAAAATGGCTAAAATAAATGTTAAAAAATGCACATTAAAAACAAAAACAAGGTTAGACATAGATATGTGAACATTTCTTAATAAAGAACTGAATATTTAATGGGGTGTCCTAATTTTTTTCACAAGACTGTACCATTGTCCATGTCACTGATTGTGGAAAATTTACCTATGTTATCGACTGTAACAACATAAATACAGGGAAACTGGATTGGTCCAATTTAACCAAGAAGGATGTTAAGCAATATATTGCTTGCACTGATATTTTGCTGGGTAACATTGTACTGCCAAGTGATGCTGTAGCGTGTCATAATATGAATTGTAGGAACCCACAACACAGGAATGATTTATGCTCCCTATATGACTCCATTGTGGAGTCACTTTATATTGCTAGTAAGCCTTTTTGTAAATTACAGTCTAAGGTATATAATATTAAGCCTGGCTGGAATGAGTATGTGGCAGAGCTTCATGCTGAAGCTAGAAGAACATTTAAAGCCTGGGTAGAGTCAGGTAGCGATAGACAGGGGCCCTTATTTGAAGTAAAGAAGCATACCAATGCAAACTTTAAGCATGTCCTCCGATTTATTAAAGGAATGAGAATTGTATGAGAGCTGACTCCTTGGCTAGAAAGTTGCAAAATCACAATTACAGTGATTTCTGGAGGGAAGTTAGGGTTATGAACAACTGCAAAATGTCTTTACCATCAAATATTGATGGGGGTCAGTGACTCAGATAAAATTTCTCAGATGTGACAGAAACATTACTATGAATTGTTTAACCACATTGGGAGGAATTTGTTTGAAGTGGGTGCCATAGACTGGACTCCGCCAGGGCTGCCCTTTGTCACCGATCCTGTTCATAATTTTTATGGACAGGATTTCTAGGCGCAGCCAGAGAGTGGAGGGTGTCATGCTTGGTGACCACAGGATCTCATCTCTGTTGTTTGCAGATGATGATGTCCTGTTGGCTTCATCCAGCAATGACCTCCGGCTCTTACTGGGATGGTTTGCCGCTGAGTGTGAAGCGGCTGGGATGAGAATCAGCACCCCCAAGTCCGAGTCCATGGTCCTCAGCTGGAAAAAGGTGGATTGTCCTCTCTGGGTTGGGGACAGGCTTCTGCCCCAAGTGGAGGAGTTTAAGTATCTTGGGGTCTAATTCACGAGTGAGGGGAGAATGGAGCGAGAGATTGACAGATGGATCAGAGCAGCATCTGCAGTGATGCGGACGTTGTACCGGTCTGTTGTGGTGAAGAGGGAGCTTAGTTCTAAGGCAAAGCTGTCGATTTACCAGTCAATCTACGTTCCTACTCTCACCTATGGTCACGAGCTTTGGGTAATGACCGAAAGAACGAGATCGCGGATACAAGCGGCCTTGAAATGAGCTTTCTCCGTAGGATTACTGGACTCACCCTCAGAGATAGGGTGAGGAGCTGAGTCATCCGGGAGAGGCTGAGAGTAGAACCGCTGCTCCTCTACATTGAAAGGAGTCAGTTGGGGTGGTATGGGCATCTGATTAGGATGCCTCCTGGACACCTCCCACTTGAGGTGTTTCGGGCATGTCCCACTGGGAGGAGACCCCGGGGCAGACCCAGGACTCGGTGGAGAGACTATGTCTCCCAACTGGTCTGGGAAAGCCTTGGTATCCTCTCTGAAGAGCTGGAGCAGGTGGCTGGGGAGAGGGAAGTCTGGACTTCTCTGCTTGAACTGCTGCCTCCGCGACCCGGACCTCCGGAAAAGCGGTAGAAGATGGATGGATGGATGGATGGGTGCCACAGATGCTAATGAGAATGTAGTTGTTAATTCAGAAGAGGTACACTCTGCAGTCATGGATTTAGTTGACAATAAGGCATGTGGAGCTGACAATATTACTGCTGAGCATCTAAAATATGCTAGTAAAAAACTATATCATTTACTTGCTATTTGCATGACTGGCTTTTTGGTTCATGGAACTCTACCTGACTATAGCCTCTCTGTTTTGTTGGTGCCTGTCATTAAGGACAAAGCTGCCAAAATAAACAGTATGGAGAATTACAGGGCCATAGCTTTAGCCAGCACCTTGTCAAAAGTCCTGGAGTGCATCCTCTTTAGCAGGCTGGAACAGTATATTATTACTACAGACAACCAGTTTGGCTTTAAAAGTAAAAATGGAACGGATATGTGTATTTTTGCTTTGAAAGAAATTTTATATAAATACAGTAGTCAAAACTCTTCAATTTTCATGTGTTTTGTAGATACTTCTAAGACTTTTGATCACATAAATCATGGGAAATTATTTAAAAAATTGCACTGTAGAGGGGTTCCAAGATGGTTGATAAGAATCCTTGTTTTCTGGTATACTAATCAGCTCATGCAGGTTAAATGGGGTAATTCTGTATCTGATTCATCCTGTGTTAGTAATGGAGTTTGACAGGACAGTATTCTGTCTCCTTTCTTATTTAATATGTACATGGATGACCTGTCTCAATAGTTAAATGTGTGTAATACAGGTTGTATGGTTGGTAATACCCTTGTCAACCATCTTATGTATGCAGATGATTTGGTATTCTTCAGTCTGTATAGTGCTAGCCTGCAACAGCTACTAAAGGTCTGTTCACAATACGGCATTGACTATGACATCAAATATAATGCAAACAAGAGTAATCTTATGATTGTAAGAAGTAAAGAAGACAGAAACCTAGTATTCCCAGCATTTTATTTATCAGGTACTGTTTTAAATGTACTATGTAATGAGATTAAATATCTTGGGCATTACATTGTCAGTGATCTATCTGATAAAGACATCTATAGACAACGTTGCAAGTTGTATGCACAAGCCAACATGCTGGCTTGTAACCAGGGGTTTCCAACCTGGGGCTCCTGGAACATTCAGGTTTCTGTGTGAAATTTTCTAATTTTACTTCTTAATTGGTCCAAAGGTTTGCAAATAATTGGTCATTGTTGTGCATGTGTTCTGTAGGCACCCATGCACAACAACAGCAAATTATTTGCAAATCTTTGGACCAATTAAGAAGTGAAATTAGAAAATTTCGCACAGAAACCTGAATGTTCCAGGAGCCCCAGGTTGGAGACCCCTGATCTAGACTGTGGAGCCACTGGCGCTCCAATCTGTATGTGGGTGCAGTGGGTTGACTTTTAGGTTTTTTTTTTAATTAATTATGTATGCTATGTTTGCTGCTTTTTGTATTTTATGTTGTTTTATTTAATTTTTATTCTATCGACCATTTTTAGTCCTTAATAAAGATTCTCTCTCTATTAACATAGTGGTATTGCGATATTTTAAAAAGTATCGACTCCAAAGTATCGACCAGCTGGTATCGAAGTATCAATACTTGAGTATCGATACATCCATCCCTGCAATGTATTCCTCTTTAACTTCAGAAAACAATGTATATAGGGATAAGATTTTGAGTTCCTTATTTGCTTAAGCATTTGAGAAGCATTTAAAAAAGTGTGGCCTACAAAATGTTTGTGTTTAATTCTCATTCTTTGAGATCATGCATGGTCATTTCTTAACACTGGGTATTTGAAAATGATCAGGCAAAGTAATGGATATCCTCTTTTAATATGGATAATTAAGAACAGGCTGAGCCTATAGAGCAAGGGTCACCAACTAAAACTGCAAGAGGTCTGATAAGTCGGTCCTCCTCCTCAGTCGAGGTCTGAACTAGGTGTGGGAATCTTTAGGCACCGCATGATTCGATTAAGATAAGATAAGATAAGCCTTTATTAGTCCCACAACGGGGAAATTCCAGGATTGCAACAGCACAGGGATAGCAACACTCAGAGCAACAATCAGAAGGCAAGAAAAAAAACATGATTATGATTCAGAACTCTGATTTGATTCTAAAACCATTTTTCATTGCATCTTGATGCATATTTTTTTTTCTATTCAGGATTTTCCCCTCCCACTGTGTGACAACTTGGTCCTTTTAAAGCAAAGTGCTTTTAAAAACTGTCATCATTTCGTTGACATTCTTTCAGAAGACCAGAGCTGTCTCCAGACAGGCCACTATCATTTAACTTGCTTTCACACATTATTTTATTAAGCTCATGTTTTAGCTGCTTTTTGCTCTACATTAATTTTTAAACAAAAAAAATTAAATGAATTCTTTGTTCAATGTCAAACAAAATGTGATATAAAATGTTTTAATACAGGAGAACACTGAATGTGTTTGACTCCAAATAAAAAGGTCTAAAATTCTAAAATCTACTTACAGCTAAAATCCTAAAAAAAAAAAAAAAAATGTTTTACAGGACAACACAAACTAAATTGTATTGCATTAAAGAAGATTAATATCTAAAAACAAAATTTCACAAAAAGTTACCTCTATACAATATTTTCAGTGCAGAAAAACTTTCAAACTGTAAGACAAAAAAAAACTGATACAAAATGGGCAAACGTTTTATGGCAGATGCCTTTCCTGGCACAACCCTCCCCATTTACCCGGGTTTGGGACCGGCACTAGGAGTACACTGGCTTGTGCACCCCCTGTGGCTGGGTTGTCCTCACTGTCAGTATGTCGGAATTGAAAATAATTTCATGGAATATTAAAGGCCTGGGGAACCCTATAAAAAGGAAAAAGATAACATCTTCTGAAGGACAAAGTTGATGTTGATTTTTTACAAGGAACATATTGTTCAGATATAGAACACGTAAAATTAAAGAAGGATGAGGTGGGTCTCGTTTATTTCTCCACATGAATCTGGCAGCAGAGGAATAGCTATTTTGATCAATAAATCAGTCTTATTCAAATTAGAAAAGTCAATCACAGATCCAAGATCTGTGATCCAAGATGGCGCCCACAGCGGTCGACATGGTGCTTCGCTGCGCTCTTTGTTTGTTTTTGTTTGTCAATTGTGTGTCTGCTTGCACTTATACCCGTGAAGAACTTTTAAATATCAGGACTTTCACCCCCACGGACCTCCTCCCAGTTTTTCTAGCCCCTGCCGCCGATCTGGTTTATTGTTTGGCTCGGAAAGTGAGACGGCGGAAGAGAGGAAGACGAGCGGGCGCTCTCGTGCGACTTCGCAGGAGAGGCTCGCGAACGGCGCTGCCTGGCATATTTCTGTCCAATACCAACTCTCTCACTAACAAGGTGGATGAACTGAGACTGCTGATGCGTTTTAAGGACCTCGCCTCCTCAGCTGTCCTCTGCTTTACTGAGACCTGGCTCCGGGAAAATATACCGGACAGCGCGCTGCGCCTCGACGGCTTCCAGCTCTTCCGTGCTGATCGTGACACAGAGCTTTCCGGCAAGACCACAGGAGGCGGAGTCTGCTTCTACATCAACTGCATCTGGTGCTCTGATGTAACGGTAATTTCCAAACACTGTTCTCCTGCCTTGGAATTTCTTGTTATCAATTGCAAGCCCTTCTATTCCCCGCGGGAGTTTGCTTCTTTTATACTGATCGCTGTGTACGCCCCTCCCGACGCGGACACGCGCGAAGCTCAGCGCGTGCTCGCGGATCACATTCAACACACAGAGCGGAGTTTTCCAGACTCGCTGATTATTGTGGCTGGCGACTTTAATCAGTGCAATCTGAGCCACGATCTCCCCCGCTACAAACAGTTTATTAAATGCCCCCACCAGAGGATTAAACACACTGGATCACTGTTACACCACAGTGAAAGATGCATATCGCGCTGTCCCTCGAGCTGCGCTGGGATTATCTGATCACGTGATGGTTCACCTCATTCCCACATACAGACAGAGATTGAAGCTCACTAAACCTGTTGTGAGCACTACGAAGATACGGACCAGTGAAGCTGAGGAGAAGCTGGAAACGTGCATGGAAATATCTGACTGGGGCATGCTTAAAGGAGCCACGCATGATCTGGATGAGTACACGGACACTGTGAACTCATATATCCACTTTTGTGAAGAGAACATTCTTCCATCACGCACCAGGGTGAGTTACTCTAATGACAAACCCTGGTTCACAGCTAAGCTCAGACAGATCAGGAAGGAGAAGGAAGCAGCGCTGAAAAGTGGAGACAGGGACTGCTACAGGGAGGTTAAATACCGGTTTAACAGAGAGCTGAAGAGGGCTAAATCTCTATACTCAGAGAGACTCCAGCAGCAGTTCACTGCTAATGATTCGGCTTCCGTGTGGAGAGGACTGAGGCAGATCACCAACTATCGGCCTCAGGCTCCTAAAGGTCAGGATGACAAAGCCCTTTGTCAGAGACTGTCCCAACACCTATGCCCGTTTTGACACCTCGTCATCTGTGTCCAACTCCCCCCCCTCCCTCCAGCTCCACAGCCTCCACATTCCCTACTTCATTTAAGGCACCCCCCCCTCCTCCCCCCCTCCCCTTATCATCAGTGAGCAGGATGTGCTCAAACAGTTCTCCAGACTGAACCCGCGCAAGGCCCCCGGCCCAGACGGCGTGTCTCCCTCCACCCTGAGACTCTGTGCGAAACAGCTGGCTCCTGTATTCACAGACATTTTTAACAACCTCCCTTAAGTTATGCCACGTGCCGTCCTGCCTCAAATCCTCCACCATCATCCCTGTCCCCAAGAAGCCACGGATCACTGGACTTAATGACTACAGACCTGTAGCGCTCACCTCTGTAGTCATGAAGTCCTTTGAGCGCCTGGTCCTGTCCCACCTCAAGTCCATCACCACCCCTCTCCTGGACCCGCTGCAGTTTGCCTACCGAGCCAACAGGTCTGTAGACGATGCAGTCAACCTGGCCCTCCACTCCATCCTGCAGCACCTGGACTCCCCGGGAACCTACGCCAGGATCCTGTTTGTGGACTTCAGCTCCGCATTCAACACCATCCGCCCCGCTCTGCTCCGGGACAAGCTGTCCCTGCTCAACGTGCCTGACTCCCTCTGCAGGTGGATCATCGACTTCCTGACGGACCGGAGGCAGCATGTGCGGCTGGGAAAGACTGTCTCAGACTATACTAGCATCAGCACCGGATCACCCCAGGGCTGTGTACTTTCCCCCCTACTCTTCTCCCTTTACACCAACTCCTGCACCTCCAGCCACCAGTCTGTCAAGTTGATCAAGTTTGCGGACGACACCACCCTCATCGGGCTCATCTCCAACGGCGACGAGTCCGCCTACAGGAGAGAGGTGGCCCAGCTGGCGTCCTGGTGCAGCAATAACAACCTGCAGCTGAACGCTCTGAAGACAGTGGAGATGATTGTAGACTTCAGGAAAGTCACTACTCCTCTGCCCCCCCTCACCCTCTCAGGCTCTCCCATCACCACTGCTGATTCCTTCCGCTTCCTAGGCACTACCATCACCAGGGACCTCAAATGGGAGCTGACCATCAGCTCACTCATCAAAAAAGCCCAGCAGAGGATGTTCTTCCTGCGGCAGCTGAGGAAGCTCAAGCTACCCACCAAGATGTTAGTGCAGTTCTACACAGCCATCATCGAGCCCATCCTCACCACCTCCATAACCGTGTGGTACGCAGGAGCCACTGCCAGGGACAGACTAAGGCTGCAGCGCGTCGTGCGCACTGCTGAGAAGGTGATCGGCTGCAAGCTCCCATCTCTCCAGGATCTGTACATCTCCAGGACCCGGAGGCGTGCTGGCCGGATCATAGCCGATCCCTCACACCCTGGTCACGTACTGTTTGCCCCCCTCCCCTCTGGTAGAAGACTTCGGTCCATCCAGACTAAAACCTCCCGTCACATGAACAGCTTCTTCCCCTCTGCCATTAGACTGCTGAACACTAAGTGACTCTCGTGCACCATGTACAGCAGCTCAACCAGACTCATGTCAATCATCACTGTTTTCTTCCTGCATTACCGACTGCACTATATAGTTCTCCACAGTATCTGCTGCTGGCTAATATATATTTTAACTGTTGACCAGTATCACTTAATCTTATCCTACACTTTATTACATGTATAGTTTATTTCTCTTATCTTATCATGTTTAATGTTGCAGCATTGTACCGAGACAAATTCCTAGTTTGTGTACTACATGAACAATGGCAATAAACCTGATTCTGATTCTGAAATGGTAGGTTTATTTTAATTTCAGGCTTGCACAATGTTGAGTGACGTACTTTCACATTCCATTGTCTGAACAGCTCCATTTCCTCCATCCATCCATCTTCTTCTGCTTAATCCTTTTTGGGTCGCGGGGGGGGGGGGGGCGCTGGAGCCTATCCCAGCATCTTTGGGCGAGAGGCAGGGTACACCCTGGACAGATCACCAGTCCATCGCAGGGCCAACACAGAGAGACCTGTTCCATTATATTTTTGATTTTGATTTTGTATACTTTATTGATCCCCAGAGGGGAAATTGAGGGCATCCACCTGGATGGATGAAGCAGCCACGGTATATTTGTCTATTCCCTGGTGCTTTCTCATCAATAAATCAATTTTATCACTTTCACTTATTATAATTTCACTTACATTCTGGAAATAGTGTGTGGGCAGATCATTTTTTCTTTAAAGTTCGTGTTCCACATTTTGATCGTTTATGTAACCATACTGTGCCATTTAATAGTTCGCCCAGTTAGCTTAGCATAACACAGCTATCGTATTGTTTCTGTCTCTGCCATTCCAAATACCACTGCATGGGCTGTAATAGACCTGTGAAACTCACCAAAACATATGTACAACTAATAGTTGTTACCTGACTTGTTTTAATATTACTTTGTGATGCAAAATCCTTCCGTTATTGCCGTTTCCATTACTGCTGTTGATATTAACCTAGTTAGCTTCCAGTTGCTAGTGTGGTAATTATTCTCGTAATAAACTTCGACTCACTCGTAATAACATTGCATGGACTCAAATGAAAGCAAATGAGCTTGTGCAAAGATAAGTGGAAGTGATAAAATTAATTTATTGATGAGAAAGCACCAGGAAATGGGAAAACATAATGGAACAGGAAATAGAGCTGCTCAAAGAACGGAATGCCGAAGTATGTCACTCAACATTGTGCAAGAAGTCCCTTAATGCTAACTTTTTTTAAAGACGCACTCTGGTGGATATACAGTGCATCCGGAAAGTATTCACAGAGCTTCACTTTTTCCACATGTTATGTTACAGCCTTATTCCAGAAGGGATTAAATTCATTTTTTTCACTCAAAATTCTACACTCAATACCCCATAATGACAACGTGAAAAGTTTTTTTTAGATTTTTGCAAATTTATTAAAAATAAAAAACTAAGAAATCACATGTACATAAGTATTCACAGCCATTGCCATGAAGCTCAAAACTGAGCTCAGGTGCATCCTGTTTCCACTGATCATCCTTGAGATGTTTCTACAGCTTAACTGGAGTCCACCTGTGGTAAATTCAGTGGATTGGACATGATTTGGAAAGACACACGCCTGTCTATATAAGGTCCCACAGTTGACAGTGCATGTCAGAGCACAAACCAAGCATGAAGTCAAAGGAACTGTCTGTAGATTTCCGAGACAGGATTGTCTCAAGGCACAAATCTGGGGAAGTGTACAGAAAAATTTCTGCTGCATTGAAGGTCCAAATGACCACAGTGGCCTCCATCATCAGTAAATGGAAGAAGTTCAGAACCACCAGGACTTTCCTAGAGCTGACCGGCCGTCTAAACTGAGTGTTCGGGGGAGAAGGGCCTTAGTCAGGGAGGTGACCAAGAACCCGATGGTCATTCTGTCAGAGCTCTAACGCTCCTCGGTGGAGAGAGGAGAACCTTCCAGGAGGACAACCATCTCTGCAGCAATCCACCAATCAGGCCTGTATAGTAGAGTGGCCAGACGGAAGCCAGTCCTTAGTAAAAGGCACATGGCAGCCCACCTGGAGTTTGCCAAAAGGCACCTGAAGGACTCTCAAACCATGAGAAACAAAATTCTTTGGTCTGAGAGACAAAGCTTGAACTCTTTGGCATGAATGCCAGGCGTCATGTTTGGAAGAAACCTGGCAGGGCTCATCACCAGGCCAATACCATCCCTACAGTGACGTATGGAGATAGCAGCATCATACTGTGGGAATGTTTTTAAGTGGCAGGAACTGGGAGACTAGCTAGGATAGAGGGAAAGATGAATGCATCAATGTAAAGAGACATTCTGGATGAAAACCTGCTCCAGAGTGCTCTTGAGTGGGGTGGCAGTGGCTCAGGAGGTAGAGCCGGTCGTCCAATAACCACATGGCTGGCGGTTCAAATCCCGCTCTCCCCCAGATATCCTGCCGTTGTGTCCCTGGGCAAGACACTTCACCCCCAATTGCTCCTGGTGGGTCTGGAAGTGCCATGTTAGGTAGCATGCCGCCATCAGTGTGTGAATGTGTGTGTGAATGGGTGGATAGCAGGATCTGTAAAGCGCTTTGGTCATCAAGAGATGAGAATAAAAGTGCTATATAAGTGAATGCCATTTACTATTTACCATTTGACCTCAGACTGGGGCGACGGTTCATCTTTCAGCAGGACAACAACCCTAAGCACACAGCCAAGATATCAAAGCAGTGGCTTCAGGACAACTCTGTGAATGTCCTTGAGTGGCCCAGCCAGAGACCAGACTTGAATTCAGTTGAACATCTCTGGAGAGATCTGAAAATGGCTGTGCACCAACGCTTTCCATCCAACCTGATGGAGCTTGAGAGGTGCTACAAAGAGGGAATGGGTGTAACTGCCCGAAGATAGGTGTGCCAAGCTTGTGGCATCATATTCAAAAAGACTTGAGGCTGTAACTGCTGCCAAAGGTACATCAACAAAGTATTGAGCAAAGGCTGTGAATACTTATGTACATGTGATTTCTTAGGTTTTTTTTATTTTTAATAAATTTGCAAAATCTCAAAACTTTTTTCACATCATTATGGTATTGTGTGTAGAATTCTGAGGAAAAAAATGAATTTAATCCATTTTGGAATAAGGCTGTAACATAAAATGTGGAAAAAGTACACATTCAGGCTGTGCTGAAAATCTTTTTACTTTTCCCCCTTCTTCAAAGGCCGATCTGTGATTACCCACTCCCCCTCTACTTCCGAATATGGACTTTTAAATCGGAAAAAATCTTCATTGTGCGGCGGATGATAAAATAAAGGCAGCGATGCTGTGGTTTTAAGCAGGTTTTATTAGATCATACCGCCGTCACGAGCTCCGCTCCCGGCGCCGTGCATGCGCGCCGGGAGCGAGCCCACGGCTCTCGGCAGAGGGACACACGGAGTGTGTGTCCAGCAGCAGCAGTTGAGGAAGTGGAATTGAGAGAGCGAGTTACAGAACCTGTGCAGTATTTATACCCAACTCAGACAATACATCAAGGCGGATTCACAGCAGTTGGTACGATCAAAGGGACTGCAGAACAGGCAGGAGACATTTGCATTTAAGAGACCTACATAACAATAGGCAGATTTGCTAGCCTCTGCTCCAGGTGCAGGACAAAGAGGTTGCAAGGCACATCTACATATTGATCTCAGCCTCTAGGTCACAGTAAGGACAGGACGCATGAACACTATACATGAATGGCACATTACATCACAATACATGCATGGCACATTACATCTCAGTAGTGCAGCGGGAAAAACCAAGAGAAGAGAGCTGACTGTCCTTAATCTGTTGTGGGGGTTAACCGAACTGCCCACACTTGAAATGAATGGCAAGAGCAAAATTATCTTTTGATCCCGATCAAATTTTGCCACGAGTTACATATATGATGTTTGTCAGTTTAAAAGATAAAACGGTGTAGGTTGTTGTCTGTTAAGGTTGTGAAAATAAGTAAATCAAAAAACTACAAACACAATCTCACGTAATTGCGTCATCGTGTTCAAAGTGTGCCCAGGGGAAAGTAACCAACAGTCCTCTGGATCAGCCGCAGCTCTCAAAATACAAAACAATACATTTGTGGCGTTTTTCTCCTCTTTGGAGCCTTCTTTCATCAGTCAGAAAACGGAACGTGAGTTTCCGGGGTAAAACGCCGTGATTGTGTCTGGTGATGTGGGATGATGGGAGATGTAGTCCACTAAATGTATTCACAAAAACTAAATATTTCTCTATTACACAACGACAACTTTAATTATGTGGTAAATTATCTTTTAAATTGACAAACATATATGAAATTCGTGGCAAAATTCGATCAGGATCAAAAGATAATTTCACTCTTGCCATTCATTTCAATGGAGATTTTTTTTTATTTAAAGGCCAAATGTCACGTAACAGGGTACTTTAAATATCTTGAAACTAGATATAAAAGGGAACCGATCCGTTCGGGTCTTGGTGCATATGCTTCAGTAACAACGGAATATTCGTTAATTTAAAACTGCCGCACTTGGCCTGACACGGCCCCTGGAATCGCCTGGGGAAGAAGGCGGAAGTGACGAAATCGATTGCACCCTAGTTTGATGCTTGGGGTATTTCAATTGATTGTTTATATGGAGACTGGAAGGTTGAAGTGAGCAACAAGAAAGAAAAAAATTGGATATTTCACCCATACCTTAAAACGGGACTATCAGGGACAGCTGGGTAATAAGGGACACTTCTCTGGGAAATGTTTTCATACCTGTCAAGTGAGACGTTTTCGCCGTACTTCAACACCGTAAAAAGCGGCTATAAGGAACGGCGGAGCAACAAGGCACACCTCTCTGGGATCTGTCTGTTCCGCAACCGCTGCACAGCTCAACGTGTTAAACCATTGTCCTAATGACTTCTCATGGTAGTGAGAATAGCTGATGCTAAGCGATCAGCCCGCCCAGACAATTAAACTAATGAGTGACTCCACACTTCGAACAGTAGTGAGAAGAGCTCCCGCTGAGCGATCAGCCCGCCCCAGCTGTGGCTGATCACACACAGGAGTGCTCCTCAAGACACTCAGTTTTTTTTCCAGTATATTTTTTCTTTTGGGCGTACAGAAATGGCAATGCGCCCGTTTTTGCTAAAATTGCATTTTCCCCGTATTTTCCTTAAAATATTTGACAATAACAACACGAACTACATTTAAAACATTTTCCAGAAAAGTGTCCCAAACCACTCCGCCGTCTCCCACAGCCGCGCTTGGCACCAAAATACGGCGAAAATGTCTCCCTTGACAGGTATGCGCCTCCATTTTCATATTGATCTGGTCAATTTCTTGACAGCAGCGGCTCTCCTCCACTGTAATAATAATGGCTTCCGAAAAATCAATATTTATGGGGCGCCCTCGACAGACCCCCTCCGGCTTCGCAATTCTGGAGGCGATTAATGTCTAGTTCAATGACATTTTCCACTGGTTCTGCTCTCTGGTCATCGTTGGAACTGTTGTCATCAGACAAAGCATCTGATTCCGTCTCGGACGGCTCGAACCGGTAAGGTTCAGTGCCTCTGTCACTGTCTGAACCACTGACAAAAAAAAAAGACAAAAAAAAAAAAGACAAAACTAAACTAATTTGTTCACAATCGCTGTCACTTTCCGTCATGATTGTCCAATGTTGGTAAGTGTGAATGTGGATAGGCAGGGCAGCCAGGGTACAACTGGTGATGTCAAAAACATGGGCGTGGTCTGGACTGGCTGTCACAAGCCAGCAAGCAAGGTGGGGCCTTCACCTGGTGTATTTTGTGCAATTATGTAAATACAGGTGGGTGATATGGTCTCCGGTATGAATATTTGGTTTAAGCTATGTGTATTTTATCTAAATTCGTTGTCATTTAGAAAAAAAAATTACGTGACATTTGGCCTTTAAGGCTCCATATAAGTCGAGGGGGTGTGACTTAGGCTGTGGCTAGCACTACATTAACAGAATTAATCCTTTGATTAAAAAAAAGACTTACCCGTTGAAGGATATGCCCAGCTGTATGATCAATCAAACTTTTATTCCAGACTCATGGTCCATCAAAAATAAAATAAACAAGACAATTAAAACAGTTAATAAAAAAAAGACAATTAAAAAAGTTACAAAACAATAAGAAACAATTACTAAAAGAAGTACAAAAACAGTACAGACTTTAAAAAGACAACTGTACCGATGCCTTCTAAACTGTGACTGACAGCGAATAGAACTGAGCTTAATGCTAGACATAACCTGAATGATTTCATTTCCAGATACATCAAGCCGACAGATGAATTTATACATTATGGAAGTTAGGTTATTTCGCACCTCAGACAGAGACAATGAATACACATGGGAGACAATGCCCAAGAGGGTGAGAGGGGGTTGAATGAAGTGTAGTGTAAATATCATGCTGTGTATGAGGAAGGGCCTTGAAGCTTGTCAAGGTGACTTGATTTATAGAGAGGAGTGCTTGCTGTAACCAGTCAGTCTGTTCTGTGCTTGTGAGATGTGAGTGTGTAATAAATCGTCTGACATGAAGCTGCCTCTTCATTTACACACTCCACACTGGTGACCCAAGACGTATTATGGAACACGAGGCAAGAAACCCGGAGCCCGCCCGGTCGGGAAGCTCCAGAGACGCAGCAGCCATTCCACAGACAGCCAGGACTGGAACCCCTAGCAACACATGTGCAGTTTCAGTCAAGCTACCGGATTTCTGGCAGCACAACCCGCGCTCTTGGTTCCACCACACCGAGGCCCAGTTCGCCCTCTGGGGAGTAACGGCAGACGACACCAAGTTCTACCATGTGGTAGCAGCGCTGGACGCCCGCACAGCTCAGCAGGTAGTGAGCCTGCTCGATCAGCCACCAGCCAGCAACAAATATGAGGCGCTCAAGGCTGAGCTCACCCGGCGTTACATGCTCTCGGAATGTGAGAGAGCGGAGAGGCTCCTGGCACGGACCGAGTTAGGAGATGGGTCGGCCGTCGACCTGATGGAGAAGATGCTGTCGTTAATGGGCATGGACGACGGGCACTTTGTTCGCCCACCTTTTCCTCCGGAACCTTCCAACAGTGGCGAGAGCGGTTCTGGCCAATTCACCGTTGCTGGCCACGCGGGACTACCGTGCGCTAGCCCAGGAGGCGGACCGGATCATCCTCACCGCCAGGGCGATCACAGTCAACGCGGCAGCGGCGGAGCCCAGCAAGACGACCAGAGGAGGCGAGGAGCCACTGACGGTAGCAGCAGCGGGGGCCAAGGAGCACCAGAGAGACACGCTCTGTTTCTACCACCGCCGCTTCGGAGAGAACGCACGCAGATGTGCACCACCGTGCCAGTTCAAGCGCTCGGGAAAACGCCGAGGCCAGTGGTCGGTAGCAGCTGCGACCCTCGGTGAAGAGAACAAGCTGCTCTACTTGACGGACGCGCGCTCGGGGAGGTGTTTCCTCGTGGACACCGGAGCCCAGAAGAGCTTCATCCTGCCGACCTACGCTGACCGGTTGGCAGGACCTAGCAGCACCGTGATGTTGGCAGCAAACGGCTCGGAAATTAAGACCTTTGGTGAGAGGACACTGATCTTATCTCTACACGGCCGTACATACGAGTGGACTTTTGTCGTAGCAGCACTGAATTACCATATCCTGGGGGATGATTTTCTGTGTGCACGTGGTTTACTGGTTGATGTTGCTAACAGGCGCCTGGTTAATGCATTGTCCTTTGACTCTCTCCCCTGTATAGCTCGAGTGACCCAGCCAACAGCACAAGCCAACGTCACAGCTCCAGGCGGTAAGTTCCACGCACTGCTCACTCAGTTCCCAGCACTCACGGTCTCGACGTTTTCTGTGGCCATCGCTAAACACGGGGTGGAGCACTTTATCACCACTACCCGGCCGCCCGTTTTTGCAAGACCTCGGCACTTGGACGCAGCTAAACTGGCCATAGCGCGCGAGGAGTTCGCCAACCTGGAAAGGCTGGGCATCATCAGGCGTTCGAACAGCCCATGGGCATCCCCGCTACACATGGTCCCTAAGGCTGAGGGATCGTGGCGACCGTGCGGTGATTTCCGCAGGTTGAACAATGCCACAGCACACAACCGCTACCCGATTCCCCACATACAGGATTTTTCCGTCCACCTCACCGGAGCACGCATTTTTTCCAAAATAGACCTGGTCCGCGTTTACCATCAAGTCCCAGTGCGCGCTGAGGACGTACCCAGAACAGCGGTAATAACTCAGTTCGGTTTATTCGAGTTCCTGCGCATGCCATTCGGGTTAAAAGGTGCGGCACAGACGTTCCAGCGCATGATGGATGCAGTGCTGCGCGATCTCCCGTCCGTGTTAGTCTACCTGGACGATATCCTGGTAGCCAGTGCGTCCGAAGACGAACACGAAACCCACCTCAGGACGGTTTTCCAGAGGTTGGAGGAGCACGGGTTAATAATCAACCCAGTGAAATGCCAGTTTGGCGTGACGCAGATTGATTTTTTGGGGCAACGCGTCTCTCCGGAAGGAACGATCCCGCTGCCTGACAAAGTGCGCGCCGTGGCTGATTTTCCCCGGCCTCAGACGGTCAGGGTGCTGCAGGAATTTTTGGGGATGGTGAATTTTTATAACAGTTTCCTTCCCCGCGCAGCGCAGCTCATGCAACCATTGTACACCGCGCTCAAGAGACAGAAACCCGCGGATGGGGTCGAATGGTCCCCGGAGCGAGAGCGGGCGTTCTCAGAGGTTAAAGCAGCCCTGGCAAACGCCACACTGCTGGCGCATCCGGACCCGGCGGCCCGGATAGCGCTCACCACCAACGCTTCAGACGTGGCCATAGGGGCTGTCGTGGAGCAGCGCGTCGCCGGGGCTTGGCAGCCGCTCGCTTTTTTCAGCAGAACTTTGCGCGACAGCCAACATAAATACAGCGCGTTCGACAGGGAGTTGCTGGCTCTCCACCTGGCCATACGCCACTTTCATTTCTGGCTGGAAGGGCGCAGCTTCACCGCGTTCGTGGATCACAAGCCACTAACGTTCGCGATGGCCAAGGTTTCAGAACCGTGGTCGGGCCGGCAGCAGAAACAGCTGGCTGCGATTTCAGAGTTTACTACCGATATTCAGCATGTGTCGGGTAAACTGAATGTGGTGGTGGACTGCCTCTCGCCCGCCATGGTGGCCCCAGTCTACGTGGGGATAGATTATGCAGCCATGGCCACGGAGCAGATTAGCGATGCAGACGTGTGCGCCCTCCAGTCTGGACCAACAGGGTTAAGGCTGGAGAGCAGGGTGCTACAAGATGGCATGCCCCCCCTAATCTGCGATGTCTCCACGGGGCGCCCCCGTCCGTTTTTCCTTGTCATGTGGCGCCGCCATGTATTTGAGTCGGTTCACACTCTGGCACACCCAGGAGTGCGCGCGTCCGTCAAAATGGTGGGAGAGAAGTTTGTGTGGCCGAGCCTACGCAAACAAGTGAAAGAGTGGGCTGCAGCCTGCGTGGCGTGCCAACGAGCCAAGGTACACAGACACACGAAGGCTCCCTTGGAGCCGCTTCGGGTACCGGCTAAGAGGTTCGACCACGTTCACGTGGACCTCGTGGGCCCCCTCCCACCATCACAGGGGTGCATGCGTCTCCTGACAGTGGTGGACTGCACCACGCGCTGGCCAGAAGCAGTCCCGCTGGCGGCAACCACGTCCGCGGACGTAGCACGCGCTTTTTTAACAGCATGGGTGGCGTGTTTTGGAGTCCCGTCGGACATTACATCCGACAGGGGCCCTCAATTTGTTTCCGAACTCTGGTCCGCGATGGCCCGCAGCCTGGGTGTTACAATTCATCGCACAACCGCGTACAACCCACAGGCCAACGGGTTATGCGAGCATTTTCATAGATCACTGAAAGCAGCACTCAGGGCTTCACTGACGGATGCAAATTGGGTGGACAGGTTGCCATGGGTTTTATTGGGGTTGTGCTCTGCGCCGAAAGAGGATCTGGAAGCTTCCCCGGCAGAGCTGATTTTTGCGCAGCCCCTACGGCTGCCCGGGGAATTTCTGCCAGATAATCCTGCGCTGGACAGCTGCCCGTCTCAGCTTTTGCAGCGTAGCACGAACACAGGCACGCTGCCGGGCCCTGCCCACCACTGTTTTCCGCGCGTTTTCGTGCCTAAAACTTTGAAGAACACGGAGTTGGTGTTCGTCAGACACGACGCCCACCGCCCTCCATTGCGCCTGCTCTATGATGGACCGTTCAGAATGTTGGAAACAGGGGATAAGCATTTTGTGTTAGACTTGGGGGGTAGATGGGAGAAAATTGGCATAGACAGACTTAAACCCGCCTTTGTAGCAGCGGACGAGCAGGTGCTGTTGGCTAAGGCCCCTTGGCGTGGAAGACCCCCACGGAGAGCTCCCCAGGGAAGCGATGCAACAGAGCAGCCACATGGACAGGGCGAAGTCCCCCCCCCCCCCTCGCCACGGCCCACCCGCAGTCAGACACACTCCCAGCAGCCCCCCCACCGGCACAGCAGCGCCACGGAGGCAGTAAACCCCAGTTACAGCAGATATGGGAGGAGACTGAAGCCGAAACAGCATGTGGACTGATATTCTATTGTTCTATCTAAGATGCTGGGGGGGGGGGGGGGCGGTATGGAAGTTAGGTTATTTCGCACCTCAGACAGAGACAATGAATACATATGGGAGAACAATGCCCAAGAGGGTGAGAGGGGGTTGAATGAAGTGTAGTGTAAATATCATGCTGTGTATGAGGAAGGGCCTTGAAGCTTGTGAAGGTGACTTGATTTATAGAGAGGAGTGCTTGCTGTAACCAGTCAGTCTGTTCTGTGCTTGAGATGTGAGTGTGTAATAAATCGTCTGACATGAAGCTGCCTCTTCATTTACACACTCCACAACATAAGATTCCTTGTTACTGCATGCAGTGTATTTACACGTGATTTTTTTTTTTTTTTTTTTTTGTTACTTATTTGTACCCGTAGGTAGACTTGGTTTGCAGTCTGGTGACAAGCCACCGGCTGCTGGTCGCTGCGTGCGCGAGCGCCCTAAACCTACATGTTTTTGGTGTGCGGGAGGAAACCGGAGAAATCCCGGAGTAAACCCACGCAACACGGGGAGAACATGCAAACTCCACACAGCTCACTGTTGGTCGGGGGCTGGGATCGAACCCACGATCTCATGATCCCCGCGATCCCCCGGCCGAGGGTAAAACTGTGCTGCCACAGTGCTAAACCACTGCGCCACCGTGCAGCCCGATGATACAAATAACTCAGAAGCACTGCACCATCGAGGCTTTTTAAGTAAAATTCTTAAAGCATCATTGTAAGCAACCTGTAATTTCTGCATGCTTTGTTTCCTATAGTTTATCCATAAATGAGCAATGTATAAAGGTGTACAGTAGGTTTTAAAAAGAGCCAGCTTCACCTCATCTGAACAAACGCCAAACCTACGTGCAAGAGTATTTGCTTGCATGTAGATTTTGCAGCGTTGTCTGAAAATATCATCATCAGTCATTCTATCATTAATAAAATGTCCCAGATATTTAACTTTATCCCTGACAATTAATTCCCTGCCTGCCAAATCAAAGACAGGGAATTTCATTAACAAATCTTCTCTAGTGTGGCAAATCAGCACACAACTCTTATTTGTATTATATTTATGCATGGTGGCCCAGGATAATGAATGAAACTGCATCGGTCCTTCAAAGCAGCATCTTAATGGACCTCTTGCTCAACGTAGAGTGACATATTTCCGCATTCCGGTCTTCCCACAGCTCCCATTCCATCCATCCATCCATCCATCCATCCATCCATCTTCTTCCGCTTAATCCTTTTCAGGTCGCGGGGGGGCTGGAGCCTACTTCCATTATATTTGTCCATTCCCTGGTGCTTTCTCATCAATAAATCAATTTTATCACTTCCACTTATTGTACATATTGAAAATAGTGTGTGGGTAGATTGTTTTTTTCTTTATAAAGTTTGTGTTTCACATTTTGATCTTTTTTATAACCATACTGGGCCGTTTAATAGTGTAACGTCGGGGCCATGTTAAGGGGGGCAGGGATTTCCCAGCATGCTTTGCCAGTTGAAAACGTTACTGTGTGTGTGTGTATTAAATGTGTTATTACTGAGTTATACTGCTGGGTCATTATAACTGCGTTATAATGACACAGCAGTGTTTATAAGGATTAGGGCAAGATGTATCATGTGTGTGTAACCATGATTGAAACGGAGGTCTGGGAGAATGACCTCCCCTCCTCTCTGTGCTCAGAAGTAGTTGGGGTTGGTGGTGTGTAAAATAAAGCCCGTTGATCACAACCATCTTGCTCCATTTTCTTTGTGTGAACCTTGCAAACGTCGCACTGGTGTCAGGAGTGGGGATGGAGCAAGATGAGGATCCAGGCGGAGGTCCACCAGCCGGAGCGGTTCATCGCTCGACTGGGAACGGAGCGTAGAGCTGAGACGCCGGCCCCCGGAGAGGCTCGCCGCGATGGACGGAGCAGCGGACTCGATGGGACTGCTCTGCCTTTTTCAAGGCAGAACGGGCCGAGCAGAGCAAACCAGCCCTGTTTCCCGCCCTTTTCAGGGCAGGACGAGCTGGCGATTCCAGAGCAATTAGGAGCGGCGATCGACCGGGAGATGCCCGTCCTATCCGTCCAGCAGCGGGCCAAGATTCCCCGCTACAACGGCGAGAACCTGTTGGATGACCACCTGGCCCAGGTCGAGTTGGCTGCCACGCTGAACGACTGGTCATCGGAGGAAACCACCGTGCTGAGAGCGAGTGGGAGGAGGAGCTACGGCAGACCACGGCAGCGCGGAGGAGACAGCGGCGGCGACACGAGGAAGGGGGACTTCCGCTGCACAGAGCCAGGGTACATCGCATGGTACTGCCCCGCACACAGTGCACGACAAACTGGCCCCTCGCCAACGTTAAATTAGAGCGAGGTGGCATGGACGGAGAAAAAGCCGCCTCCTGCAGATGCTTCCCCCGGCGGTGACATCACAGAGGCCTTTGGAGCGCAGCAGCAGCGGAGTGAGCAGAACAGATCCAGTCTTTTCCTGGGCTCGGCGGGGGCTGGACGCCTGGACGCGGGCCAGCGGCCGCCTGGGAGGTCCTGGCAGCAGTGGGAGTCGTGACTCCCTCTGCCAGGGAAGGGACTGTGCGTGTCCTATAGAGGCTGTCAGATGTGTCCATCCGCCCGCTGGTGGCCAAACCGGAACCGTACCCCAACGAGATACTCCGACCGAGACTCAGATGGACACTGGATGGCCCGTGCATGCTGCCCCGGCACCGGGCTGACTCGCGTTGGATTTCTGAAAGTGGACTTTGAATTTTCTGGGGACAGAAACCAGTCCAGGGGAGGGCAGTGTAACGTCGGGGCCATGTTAAGGAGGGCAGGGATTTCCCAGCATGCTTTGCCAGTTGAAAACGTTACTGTGTGTGTGTATTAAATGTGTTATTACTGAGTTATACTGCTGGGTCATTATAACTGCGTTATAATGACACAGCAGTGTTTATCAGGATTAGGGCAAGATGTATCATGTGTGTGTAACCATGATTGAAACGGAGGTCTGGGAGAATGACCTCCCCTCCTCTCTGTGCTCAGAAGTAGTTGGGGTTGGTGGTGTGTAAATAAAGCCTGTTCATCACAACCATCTTGCTCCTCTTTCTTTGTGTGAATCCCGCAAACGTCACAATAGTTTGCCCAATTAGCTTAGCATAGCACAGCTATCGTATTGTTTATGTCTCTGCCATTCCAAAAATTTGCAATATTTTCTACTTTCAAATATTCCAAAATATACCTAAAAATGTAATTAGAGGGTAAAGAAACATTTCTTTTGCTGTTATGCCAAATATGATAATTTATGATATTGCAGAGCTATGAATTCATTTATGACTTCTGCTGGGCTAACAAAGTGATAAATATCAATCTACACCAGCAGGCTGAGTATAAGCCAGTTTTCATCTCAGAGGCAAAAAATCTGTGTTTTAACTTTATTACATTAATTTCCAGAGTAGGGCAGAACATGTAATGATAACATTTAGGCTGCATGTCCACCAAACGTGTTTTTTCCGCTCTGAGCGACGGTTTTCTATTCATTCTCTATGTAGTCCAGTGTTTACAGCGCTTAGCGCCCTTGACGCTGAAACACTTTGAGCGGTGGCCGTTTTTTGTTGCGGCACTCAGGGCGCTCAGCGTTGAAAAAAGTTAAACTTTTCAGACTGCGGGTGAGCTCGTCAGTGTCAGACCTTTCTAAGCAGCCAATTAGAATTAAGGAAGGGCGGGACATGGGATGCTGATACAGTCTCTACTCAGATTCCTGTTTTCAGTGTTATTGTGGTCTATATTAATCATATATTCCATAACCTACATATGTTTAAGCATGTGAGAGTGTTTAGTGATTACATATGTAAAGCGACTTCACACCTCAGAACAGGACAAAGGGTCTCAACCGCCAGTGAAGATCAAAGAGCATCCCAGGCGCTGCGGTGGAGACCGGATGGGTTGCCCTGACCCCCCAGGGCCAGGTGGAGGAGTACGAAGACAAAAGAGGGGATTAAGATAGTGAGGGATGTCAGCTTTTGATATGCATGTCTTTTGTTATGTGCGAGTATAAGTTCGTAGAGCCGAAGGTGTTCGCTCTCTTACTTCTTCTGCTGCTGCACCTAGATGAGACTTGTTAGAGGAGCTGATAATAAACTTTGGTTTATGAATCACATCGCCTCGTTATTTCAAGCTCCTCTACAGTTATCATATTTTGCATCCAGAGCTGCTATCAATGCTAGAATACGTTTCTTGTCCATCGTTATTTAGAGACTGCTATTAAAAAATAAGTACAAAGTCTGACCATAGGAAAAGCGGAAGTGCTGAGCTGAGAGTGACAAGCTGTTGCTGGGATACAGGACACAGACTTTTTTTTTCCAGAGTGCAGCGTACAAACGCTGAAAAAAAAAAACCCGCTAAGGGTGGACAGGTGGCAAAAAACGTGTTTAGTGGACACGCAGCCTTAATTATCGTTCACTTGGAGTAGACAAACTTGAAGAAGTCATCATGGGTCATCAGTAAAAAAAATTACAGTGATCCCTCGCTACTTCGCGCTTCACCTTTCGCGCCCTCAGTGCATCGCGGATTTTTCAAAAATATTCATCAAAAATTCAAACTTGAGAAATAATGGGCGGGCGCTAGCAGAAGGCAGGGAGACTACATTAGACCATCAGGTAATCAACACGGAGAGCTGCACAGCTCAAAAAATCCACCTCTCTGTTCGCTGTTCTCGTGTTGGCTCGGCTCGGAAATCTCGCAAGCTGATTGGCCGAGACGTTTCACCCCGCAAGCTGATTGGCCGAGACGTTTCACCCACCTCCTCTCCCTGCCGAGCGCCCATGAAGGAAGGAAGACTGCATTCATTGCTCTTTATCGCTCGTGTTACTTTTAGTCTCGCAGCGTGGAACTTTTTGCTGTTCTCTTGTGCCATTTTGTGCGAAATAGTCTTCCCGTCGAGCCACTACGCCGCCTCCTGCAGCTGCCCTCGACGATCCTGCGCCTCCAGCACCTGACGATGAGGCGTCACCTGAGGAGCAGTAAAGCTCTCATTAACCTGTGCAGTAAATCATTTTCATCTTGAGTTACGTATCTTGTTATAAGAATAAAAGAGTTCTAAAAACATATTTATGTACACTTCATTTACATCTACGTATGTATGTACACGTACACACACACACACGTATCATATGAGAGAGAGAGAGTGAGCGAATGAACGTACGTATTATTTATGGATGACGTCATTAGGGGTGACGCTACTTCGCGGTTTTTCACTTTTCGCGGTCGGTTCTGGAACCCATTAACCGCGATAAGTGAGGGATCACTGTATAAGTCGCTTCAGCCTAGTCCATGAAGGTCATCACTGCCATCTGGTGTTGCCAGTAATCACCTGCAATTTCTCCATAGTCAACCTTTAAAAAGTCTTTATATTCTTCAAAAAATAATATATTGATGAAAAAATACTTTTACATTTTTTTACGGGTCCAAAATAGTTATAATATTTACATCTGAGCATTTGGATGAGAAGAACTATGGTAATTGGTAACAGAGATATATAAACTCTAGATGGGATATGGCTTGCTGCTAGGCTAGTTGTAGTAGGCCAAACATGGCCGCTATTTTGACTAGGTAAAGAAACACAAGTCATTTTTCATTTTCTTCTTTCTAATTCATTAATTAACTCCAGAATGTGATGCCTCCATTTGCCATTAAAATGTTAGCTATGTCTTATCTAGTGTTTATACATCTATAGCCGGGAAGGACATCACAGCTGGTCACAGCCAATACCATAACTGAGTTGATGTCACGTGTCTCTACCAACCAGTTGGGACAAGAGTAAGGGTGACACCTACTGGCCAGAAGGTCACAATGTTATCCCCATCACCTTTAAATGAAGGGTCACAAAACTTGGCAGCAGTGTTGAAATGACACTTGTGGCTAAGCTTTTTGGGATCCAAAGGTCATGGTCAGTTTTGACCCAAAACAACCTTATCACACAGGTAGGGTCATCAAACTTGGCACACAGGTTGCTACCTTGTTGCTATGTTTTTGGGTCAAAAAAATCAAATGTCAAGGAATCAGATCATGCGAAAAGAAAGCCAACATGGACATACACTATATGCTACTGATTCACACTTGTGTTATGCATGTCTACTTAGAGCTTATGAAAGATGAAAACGAGACGGGGAGCTACTAAGACCTGTAGGTAGAGAATGCAGTGCTATTGGTCTGCATCTATGTTGAGTGCAATTCTAGTTTATTTTTAAGCCAGTCTCAGCACATAGTTAACTTTCAGTGGAGAAGTGGTCCTGCATGCTGTCACATGGAATGTCCCCTGGTTTTCAGTCATCCTAAAGCGGCACTGCAGTGGATTCAGTTACATAGCAGAGAACTAACAGCACAAGAGTTTACACTCATTTGGTGTCTTGTTACAGAGAGAGGCGTGACTGAAAGAGAGAGAGAGAGAGGGTGTTGGTGGTGGTGGGGGGTTGGGAACCACAGCAAATGATAGTTTTGACAACTACCTGAGTAACACATTTCAAGGGCACACAATATACAAGTCCAAGTACAGAAGAATTTTAAACTGTTTCACTGACACAAGCCAGACCAGCCTCTTTTTTCCTGTTCTGGACTTTCAGAGGTAAAGTGCATACCTGCTTCAGATTGTTACTTTTATCTTTGTGTAGGGTTTTCTTCACCATTACACATAAACATGATGTTTTATTTGATAAGAGTGCTATGCTTAATGACAAGTGCTGTAAAAAAAATCTTTACTCACTGAATAGATTTTTAAGGCTGTACAGTTGTGATGATTTTTGACATTTGCTGGACATATCTGCCGTAGTACCAGAGGGTTTTGCATGCCTTTGTGGGTTGTGTGTTTATATTTTCATTGACATCTGACGTCTGTGCACATGCTCAGCTGGTGTACCACCATGTCTGGCCAGTGACCTTCGTCCCACTTAGTGACTGTTATGACATGGAAAAAGAAATACTAGACCTGCCAGCCCAAATATTACACAGAGCAGTGTGGTTTCTTTAAACTTTCAGAAATTGCACTGAAAATGAACAAATTAATTCCTTGAACGTATTTTTTATACAGACAAATGTTAACAATGACTTGTACCTTAGCTCACTGTGAACAAATAAGCCAAGTAGTGGCTTTTTATTCATGTATATAAACTGGTTCATATATAAACTAATTTAATTATTTGTTTATAACATAGTAAAAAGGGTTTTCATTCCACATTATACAATCCCAATTCCAGTGAAGTTGGGACATTGTGTAAAACATAAAAACAAAATACAATGATTTAAAATCCTTTTCATCCTATATTCAATTGAATAGACTATGAAGGCATGATATCTGATGTTCAAACTGTTAAACTTTATTGTTCTGTTTCAAATATTCTCTCATTTTAAATTTGAGGCCTGCACCATATTCCAAAAATGCTGAGACAGGGGTAACAAAAGACTGGGAAAGTTGAGGAATGCTCAAAAAACACCCTTTTGGAACATTCCACATGTGGGGAGCGTGAAATAACGAGGCTGAATTATTTCTCAATTCAGGTTTTAATGTAGCTTTCACATCCCCAGCGATCTCTCAAGAACAGAAGAGGAAGAGCTGCATCAGAGCCCCCACATTTATACATCAACATCAAAGGAAGAATCACACATCCCTGTCAAAACCCCGCATTGACAATAACTCTCCCCCGAGTCCCTTAGTCCTCCGCCTGGCCCCAGGAGGTCAGGAAGTCCTTTCAGCTCCTTATCCCGGTACCTCCGTCCTCTTGCCGTTATCCACAGGCGGTCCAGACATATTGTCCCATCCTAAGACGTGAGGTCAATCCACATATGCAATCCTAAGCATCTCACTTTATATTCATACATATGTAGGCAAAAATACATGCGCCACATAAACCCCCCCCCCAAACGTCGAAGAATGGACAATATCTCATAGTTCACAAAATATGACAACATCAACAGCATGATTTACACAACATGATCAAATCACACATCAGTCGGTACGCCGTCTGGGCTTCAAACGTCTCCCAAATCTGCTGTAAGCAGGCCTCGTTGTCCCTGCGGCACCGTCCTGCAAAGAATCTGCCGACTGAGGAAGAGAATGGTTATTTGATCTCTGCGGGGGCTCCAGGACCTGTTCCCTGGGGAGTCTGCCACGTCGAGGTGCCCTCACTACCCGTACAGACTCGTCGTTCATCACAAAAGCAGGCTTTAGTCTGTCAATACTAACTGTTTCCTTTCTGTCCCCCAAATCTAGCACAAAATGCTTATCACCTGTCTCCAGCACTCTAAATGGGCCATCATATGGCGGGCGGAGGCCTGATCGTGAAGCCTCGTGCCTGACAAAAACAAACTCGGCATTTTTTAAAGCTTTGGGAACGAAAACACGCGGAAAGGTGTGATGAACGGGGCCCGGGAGCATATCTGCTCCCGTGCCACTCAGTGGCCCCAGATCCGGGGGACGCCCGGGCTCCGGGTGCTCTGGTAGAAACTCACCGGGCAGCCTGAGAGGTTGTGCAAAAACTAACTCTGCTGGGGAGGCATTTAAATCCTCCTTGGGCGCAGCACGCAACCCCAATAAAACCCGTGGTAGTTTGTTTACCCAATCTGCATCCGTAAGCAACGCTCTGAGGGCTGCCTTCAAGGACCTATGAAAACGCTCGCATAAACCATTAGCCTGGGGGTGATACGCGGTAGTGCGGTGAATTGTCGCCCCTAAGCTGCTGGCCATCGCTGACCAAAGCTCAGAGACAAATTGAGGCCCTCTGTCGGACATAATATCCGACGGGACCCCGAAACGCGCTACCCAGGCCGTCAAAAATGCGCGAGCCACCTGTGCAGCCGTGGTTGATGCTAGTGGGACCACTTCCGGCCAGCGTGTGGTTCGGTCCACCATTGTCAAAAGATGTGTGAACCCCTGCGACGACGGTAGGGGGCCCACGAGGTCGACATGCACATGATCGAACCTCTTGGCCAGAATGTAGAACGGTTCAAAGGGGGCTTTTGTGTGCTTGTGAATTTTGGCTCGCTGGCAAGCCATGCAGGTTCTTGCTCACTCTTTCACGTGCTTGTGCAGGCTTGGCCAAACAAACTTCTCCGCTACCATTTTCACCGAAGTGCGCACCCCTGGGTGTGCCAGGGAGTGAACCGAGTCAAAAACGCGGCGGCGCCAAGCGGCCGGTACCACCGGGCGCGGTCGCCCAGTAGAGATATCGCAGATTAGAGGGGGCATACCGGTTTGCAAACTCCTACTCTCCAATCTTAACCCTGTTGGTCCAGACTGGAGCGCGCACACGTCCGCATCTCTACTCTGTTCCGCCGCCATGGCTGCATAATCTATCCCCACGTGAACTGGGGCCGCGTGCGATTCCGCGCTGCTATTTTGCCCTGCGGCTGCGGTAGTATAATCTACCCCCACGCGGACGGGTGCTGTCACTGCGCGAGAGAGGCAGTCTGCCACTACATTGAGTTTACCCGCTACGTGCTGAATAACAGTAGTAAATTCCGAAATTGCGGCCAGCTGCCTCTGCTGCCGGCCCGACCAAGGTCCTGAAATTTTGGCCATCGCAAAAGTGAGCGGCTTGTGGTCGACAAACGCGGTGAAACACCGACCTTCCAGCCAGAACTGGAAATGGCGAATGGCTAAGTGAAGCGCTAACAGCTCCCTGTCAAACGTGCTGTACTTCAGCTCGGCCCCGTGCAAGGATCTGCTGAAAAATGCCAGCGGCTGCCAAACCCCGGCAACCTGCTGTTCCACAACTGCCCCTATGGCCATATCTGATGCATCAGTGGTGAGCGCTATGCGGGCCGTTGGGTCTGGGTGAGATAGGAGCGCAGCGTCAGCAAGGGCTTTTTTAACCTCCGCGAATGCGCGCTCCTGCTCCGGGGACCACTCGATCGTATTGGAGGGTTTTTGCTTTTTAAGCGCGGCATATAACGGTTGCATGAGCTGCGCTGCGTGGGGTAGGAAACGGTTATAAAAGTTTACCATTCCTAAAAATTCCTGTAATGATTTGACCGTTTGTGGTCGTGGAAAATCTGCCACTGCGCGCACCTTGTGCGGTAGCGGAACTGCCCCTTCTGGGGAAACGCGATGCCCCAAAAAATCGATCTGTGCCACGCCAAACTGGCACTTGACTGGATTAATTATTAACCTGTGCTCTCCCAACCTCCAAAAAACTGCAGTGAGGTGTTTTTCATGTTCCTCCTCGGAAGGACTGGCGACTAAAATGTCGTCGAGGTAGACGAACACAAAAGGGAGATTGCGTAACACGGCATCCATCATGCGGTGGAATGTTTGTGCAGCGCCTTTAAGACCAAACGGCATGCGCAAAAACTCAAAAAGTCCAAAAGGGGTTATTACTGCTGTTTTAGGAATGTCCTCAGGCCGGACTGGAACTTGATGGTAGCCGCGAACCAGGTCTATTTTAGAAAAAATGCGCGCCCCCGCTAGATGCACCGAAAAATCCTGAATGTGTGGGATTGGGTAGCGGTCATGCGCTGTGGTGTTGTTTAGTCTGCGGTAATCGCCGCAAGGTCTCCATGAGCCGTCAGCTTTAGGGACCATATGCAGCGGCGAGGCCCATGGGCTCTTCGAACGGCGAATAATGCCCAGCCTTTCCAGGCTGGCGAACTCCTCGCGCGCTATGGAGAGCTTAGCGGCATCCAAACGCCGAGCTTTCGCGAAGACGGGGGGGCCAGCTGTAGTGATAAAATGCTCCACCCCGTGTTTCGCAACTGTTGCCGAAAATGTGGGGACTGTGAGTGCTGGAAACTGGGTGAGTAGTGTGTTAAACTTACCGCCTGCTGTGGCGACGTTGGTCTGCACTGGTGGCGGGGACACTCGAGCTGCACAAGGAATAGAATAAAAAGAGAGTGCATTTACCAGCCGCCTATTGGCAAGATCAACTAACAAACCATGTGAGCACAAAAAATCAGCACCTAACATGTTGAAACTCACCGCTGCAATAATAAAAGTCCATTCATAAGTGCGGCCGTGTAAGGACAGAAACAGAGTCCTCTCTCCAAAGGTGTCGATGCTCGAGCCGTTCACCGCCATTGCCGCGTTACCCCGGGGGCCAGCCGGTCAGCATAGGTCGGGGTGATGAAACTCACTTGGGCCCGGGTGTCCACGAGGAAGTGTCGCCCGGAACTCGCATCTGTGATGTAGAGCAGCTTATTCCGTTCTCCGAGAGCCGAGGCTGCTAATGACTCTTGGTCCTGGAGTTTCCCGAGCTCCTGAAGTTGCACGGCGGCACACATCTGTGCGCCTTCTCTGCGAAACGCCAATGATAAAAGCAGAGGCCATCTCCCCCGCTGCGTCGGGAACGCGCGGCTGCCATTGTTGGTGGGGTTGGTTCTGCTGTCTCCGGCCATTCGCTGCTCCCGGACGCCACACCGAGGTCTGCCGCTGCTGCTGTAGCCGTCTGCTCACCGCAGGAGTCGAGGAGCCGCTGTGCCTCCCGGGCCAGCGCGCGGAAGTCCCGCTGGGTCACACAACGCATGCTGGAAAGGGCCCCTCTCATCTGCACTGGGAGGTTTCTCAGGAAGATATGCTTAAACAAGAAATTGTCGTTGTCTGAGTCCCTCAGCTGCAGCATATCCTCCATAAGGTCGACTGGCCTGCGTCCGCCCCGGTCGTGCATAGCCAGGAGTCTCCTAGCCCTCTCTTCGGCTGAGGGCGTAAAGCATTGGATGAGGGCAGTCTTCAGCTCGCCGTATTTGTCATCAGCAGGCGGTTGCTGCGCCAGGCTCCGTACGCACCGAGCTGTGCGGTTGTCGAGCTTTGCGATGACGTGGTAAAACTTAGTGTCATCTGCCGTTATTCCCACGAGTGCGAACTGTGCCTCGGCCTGGAGGAACCACGAGTCCGGGTTGTCCTGCCAGAATTCTGGCAGCTTTATGGAGACGGCGCTCGCTCGGGCAGACTCCGACGAGTCTGGATCGGGGGACTCGGTTCTAGGCATTCTCACATCTCTGGTCACCAATGTGGGGAGTGTGAAATAACGAGGTTGAATTATTTCTCAATTCAGGTTTTAATGTAGCTTTCACATCCCCAGCGATCTCTCAAGAACAGAAGAGGAAGAGCTGCATCAGAACCCCCACATTTATACATCAACATCAAAGGAAGAATCACACATCCCTTTCAAAACCCCGCATTGACAATAACTCTCCCTCGAGTCTCTTAGTCCTCCGCCTGGCCCCAGGAGGTCAGGAAGTCCTTTCAGCTCCTTATCCCGGTACCTGTATCCTCTTGCCGTTATCCACAGGCGGTCCAGACATATTGTCCCATCCTAAGACGTGAGGTCAATCCACATATGCAATCCTAAGCATCTCACTTTATACTCATACATATGTAGGCAAAAATACATGCGCCACACACAGGCGATCAGGTGAATTGGAAACTGGTGAGTGTGTCATGATTGCATATAAAAGGAGCATCTCTGAAAGGCTCAGTCGTTCAGAAGCAAGGATGAGGTGAGGTTCACCACTTTGTGAACAACTGCATGAGCAAATAGTCCAACAGTTTGTTTTTCAACATACAGTTGAAAGGAATTTAGGGATTTCATTATCTACGGTCCATAATATTCAGAGAATCTGTAGAAATTTCTGCACATAAGCAGCAAGGCCAAAAACCAACACTGAATGCCCGTGACCTTCGATCTCTCAGGTGGCGTTGCATTAAAAACCAACATCATTCTGTAATGGATATTACCACATGGACTCGGGAACACTTCAGAAAACCATTGTCAGTTAACACAGTTCATTGCTGCATCTACAAGTGCAAGTTAAAACTACCATGCAAAGCAAAAGCCATACAGTATATCAACAACACTGAGAAACACCACTGGTTGCCTGAGTTCATTTGAGATGGACTGGTGCAAAGTGGAAAAGTGTGCTGTGGTCTGACAATTCCACGTCCAATTGTTTTTGGAAATCATGGACATTGTGTCCTCTGGGGTAAAAGGGAAAATGACCATCCAGATTATTGTGAGCGTTAAGTTCAAAAGTCAGCATTTATGATGGTATTTGTTTTTTTTTTGGGGGGGGGGGGGGGGGTTAGTGGTCATTACATACAGTAAGTAACTTGCATATCTGTGAAGGCACCATTAATGCTGAACGGTACATACATTTGGACCAACATTTGCTGCCATTCAAGCAATGTCTTTTTCAAGGATGTCCCTGCTTATTTCAGCAAGACGATGCCAAGCCACATTCTGCATGTGTTACAACGGTGAGGCTTTGTAGTAAAAGAGTACGAGTACTAGACTGGCCTGGCTGCAGTCCAGACCTGTCTCCTGTTGAAAATGTGTGGCGCATTATGAAGTGCAAAATATGCCAACAGAGACACCGGACTGTTGAATAACTGAAGTCATACATCAAGCAAGAATGGGAAAGAATTCTACCTACAAAGCTTCAACAATTACAGTCCTCAGTTCCTAAATGCTTATTGAGTGTTGTTAAAAGGAAAAGTGATGTAACACAGTGGTAAGCATGCCCCTGTGCCAGCTTTTTTGGAATGCGTTGCAGGCATCACATTCAAAATGAGCAAATATTTGCAAAAACAATAAAGTTTCAGTTTTAACATTCAATATCTTGTCTTTTTAGTGTATTCAATTGAATATAGATTGAAAAGGATTTTTAAATCAAGTAATAGAACTAAACAATTAAAACTGAAGAAAAGACTTTTTAAAATTTTCTGTAAAATGCAATTCTAAAAACATGCAATTTCTGGTGAGGAATAAATTAGGATACCCCCACGTTTATTCCCACTTAATATAGCTAAAATCACACACAGGTGTATCACATCAGGTGCACATTAGAACATCATTACTCAGCATTTTGAAAGATGTTTGTCCTACTTAAACCTCAAACATTTAGTTTGGTGTGCTTCTGACTGATTGAAGTGAGAGTGAACACCATGGTGAGATCGAAAGAGCTGTCTGAGGCCTTCAGAAAGAAGATTGTAGCAGCTTATGAGTCTGATAAGGGATTTAAAAAGATCTCAAAGGAATTTGAAATCAGCCATTCCACTGTCTGGAAAATAGTTTACAAGTGGAGGACATTCAAAATAACTGCCAACATGTCCAGGTCTGGCTGTCCAAGCAAGTTCACCCCAAGAGCAGACCGCAAGATGCTAAAAGAAGTCTCTAAAAACCCTAAAATGTCATCACAAGAGCTACAGCAGGCTCTTGCCACTGTTGATGTGAAAGTGCATGCCTCTACAATCAGAAAGAGACTGCACAAGTTTAACTTGCATGGGAGGCATGTAAGGAGGAAATCTTTGCTCTGAGAAACAGGAAGGCCAGACTGAAGTATGCCAGAGAGAACGTAGACAAAGACCAGGACTTCTGGAATAATGTTCTTTCAATTCAACTTTATATATAGTGCCATTTCACAACAACAGTCATCTCATAGCACTTTCAACTGTAGGGGAAACCCCCACAATTGCAGAAAGACACCAGCAATCAGGCGATCCTCTGTGAGCAAGCACTTGGCGATGATGGAGAGGAAAACTCACTTTTAACATCAAAAAACTTCCAGCAGAACCAGGCTCAGGGAGGGGCAGTCATCTGCTGCAACTGGCTGGGGGGGAGGGGGGAGGGGATAAAGAAGAAGAAAAAAAGAACAGACATGTAGAGAGCAATCAGCACAACGAAGACTCAATCTATGGGAGAGAACAAAGATGTTAATGACCAGCAAAAATATTTCATTGAGAGTGAAGAAAGGAGTGAAGCCCAGTGCATTGTTGGAGGTCCCCTGGCTGTCTAAACCTATTAGAAGCATAACTAAGGGAGGGTTCAGGGATACATGATCCCCCCCTAATTATAGGCTATATCAAAAAGGAAGGTTTTAACCTTATTCTTAAAAACCGAGATCGAGTCTGACTCCCGAATCCAGATTGGCAGCTGGTTCCAAAGGAGAGGAGCTTGATAACTGAAGGCTCTGCCTCCCATTGTACTTTTGGAGATTCTAGGTATTACAAGTAATCCTGCATTTTGGGAACGTAGTGCTCTGTTCGGATGATAGGGTAGTATCAGATCTTTTAAATAAAAAAGGGCCTGATTATTTAGAGCTTTGTAAGTGAGAAGAAGGATTTTAAACTTAATTCTAAATTCTGTGGGAAGCCAATGAAGAGAGGCCAGAACCAGAGAGATACGATCTCTTTCTAGTACCTGTTAAAACTCTTGCTGCAGCATTTTGTATTAGCTGAAGACTTTTTAAAGATGTTTTAGGACAGCCTGATAATAAAGAATTACAATAATCTAATTTAGAGCTGGGCAGCACGGTGGCGCAGTGGTTAGCACAGTGCCAGCACAGCGAGAAGGTCATGGGATCGATCCCACCCCCAGACCATCGGTGACCCTTCTGTGTGGAGTTTGCATGTTCTCCCCGTGTCTGCGTGGGTTTACTCCGGGCACTCCGGTTTCCTCCCACATGCCAAAAACATGCAAGTTAGGTTAATTGGCATCAACTGGGGATTCTAAATTGTCCTTAGGTATGACTGTGAGAGTGAATGGTTGTCTGTCTCTCTGTGTTGGCCCTGCGATGGACTGGCGATCTGTCCAGGGTGTACCCTGCCTCTCGCCCAAAGACGCTGGGATAGGCTCCAGCCCCCCCGCGACCCGAAAAGGATTAAGCGGTAGAAGATGGATGGATGGATGGATAATTTAGAGCTAACAAAAGCGTAGATTAGTTTCTCAGCATCACTCTGAGACAAGATGCTCCTAATCTTGGCAATATTACACAAATGATAGAAGGCAGTCTTAGAAACAAGTTTAATATGTGAATTAAAGAACAGATCTGGATTAAAAATAACCCCAAGGTTCCTCACAGAACTATTAAGAGAGAGTAACCACATCCAAACTAAGAGTTTGATTTGGAAAGTTATTTATAAGGTTTTTTGGACCAACAAGAATGACTTCAGTCTTATCTGAATTTAATAGCAAGAAATTACAAGTCATCCAAGCTTTGATTTCCTTAAGACAAGCCTCTAATTTGGCTAACTGATTACTGTCATCTGGCTTTGTTGACAAGTATAATTATGTGTCATTTGCATAACAATGAAAATGTATACAGTGCTTTCTAATAATGTTGCCTAGCGGAAGCATATATAAACTAAAAAGAATAGGGCCTGGTGCAGATCCCTGTGGAACTCCATGACTGAGCTTTGAGTTTGAAGAAAACTCATTATTGACATGAACAAACTGGAACCTATCAGATAAATAAGATCTAAACCACTGCAATGGAGTTCCATTAAGTCCAACAAAGTGTTCTAGATGAAATTTGATTGATTGATTGATTGATTGATCTGAACATCAAGACAAAAAAATTAAAAGCAAGGAATCAAAACCAAAAAAATAAACATAACAAAAAATGTTTTTGTTTAAAAGAAGTGGGAAGAAGCCAGTGCTTATATAGTCCCACCCCTTCTCCATACCCAATAAATTATATCATTCTAGTCATCATCCATCCCATAGTTACATTCATTATACAATACCATAATACTGTATATAATGCATCTTATAATTAAATTATGCAATAGAAATAATACAACAATGATAGTTTATAATGACAATAATACCAGCATCTAATAATAATTGTAATAATAACTAAATACTTCTGGTGTGTTTAATATAATTATAGACAATATTATCATCATCATAATCACCATATATACCACCATATACCCCCACATGGCTTACAATACCTAGACACAATAAGTAACCATATAATAATAACCATAATAATAAATAACCATAATAATAGGTAGCCATATAGTAGTTACAATAACAACAACAACAATAATAATAATAATACCATATGGCCTATATAAAACTTTAAATAATTCCATCCTAGACAACAATCATAATACTATAATACCGTTGTTATATTCTAGTAATAATGATATTGATAATAGTACTCAGCACATATATATATATATATATATATATATATATATATATTCAACAATAACAACCTTTCTTCATTAAAGACACATTGTAATATCACTGTCCTTTATTTTTATATTGTTCAAAAATCATTTCTTCATATGTTGATTTAAATATATGGATGTCTGGACATTGCCTGTGTTTCTCCCCCAACCCATTCCACAATTTTACCCCACACACAGACACACAAAAACTTTTCCTAGTAGATCTTACTAGGTGCATTTTAAATTTTTTTATTCCCCCATAAATTGTATTTCCCTTCTCTCTGACTAAAAAGATAAATTAATTGATTGATTGACTGATTGATTTCACTTCTTAATTGGTCCAAAAAACTGCAAATAATTTCCTGCTGTGCCTGTGTTCTGTAAGCACCCATGCACAACAATGGTAAATTAGTTGCAGTTTTTTTGGACCAATTAATAAGTGAAATTACAAAATTTCCCACAGAAACCTGAACGTTTCAGGCACCCCAGGTTGGAGAACCACTCGTCTATCAAGGAAAATATTATGATCGATAGTATCAAAAGCTGCACTAAGGTCCAAAAGGACAAGTACAGAAACAAGTCCATTATCAGATGTGATAAGGAGGTCATTAGTGACCTTCACTAAAGCTGTTTCAGTACTATGATGGATTCTAAACTCAGATTGAAACTCTTCAAATAAACCATTTCCCTGCAAGTGGTCAAATGTATAGCGAAACAAAAGCCTTGCAATGTTACACGTTGACACTCAAGTTAGAAATGACCTGGATGTCATAGTAGGCAAATACTCCAGACTGTACCCAGAAGATGAGCCCGAAGCCAAGCCAGAAGAACCAGCTGAGGAGGAAATTAATTGATCTGACCCATGAGGTGGAACTGGCTCTTACAGGATAAAAAGATTATTAATTTCCTGACAAACTTCCCAGTGTCTCTCATTTGGTGCAACTCTGAGATTTTTGAAATGAAACGCAGCTTTGGACAGATGAATGTCATAAATCGCCCTGGCAAGGGCAGGCAGAAGGCATCAAATGCATGCTGTGAGTTGCAGGGAGTTTAAAAATCAAAAACACAAAATATAACGAGCACAAAAACACTTGCAACAGCTTGAAGCCAAGCAGGAAGCAAAGGATGAATAGTCCAAAATAGCCCTAGGGCTAAGGCGTACAGAAATGCCAGAGAAGACATGGAGTGCACATTCAGGACTACCCAAAATGATCATGGAGCACACACAGGATTACACAGAGAATAAATGTAGAACACACATTATTAGTGATGGGACGGCAGGCTCTGAAGCTTTAGAGGGTGCTCCGAGCTTGTTCAGGAAATATTTGGAGAAGCGTATTTTGAGGTGTGTATTGCTGACGTCATACCACGTGACTGGGTCAGGAAGCCATTCATAATTTTGCACGCAATATGAAATAAAGTGAGCAGTGATACAAAATGGAAATCCCCGTCCTTCACGTTTTGTATTGTCAATGTTCGACTGTATAAGGGATTTGTCACAGCCAATTTTCAGATGGAGCCAGCACCAAAAACACGGACTTCTCCCATTTGGGAACAGTTTGAGCTCATTTCTCCCATCGATACATTTTTCACAAATAGTGGATATTTATTGTAACTGAAGTGATGGCCTAGTGGTAAAGCACCTGCCCCTGCAACTGGGAGGCTGGGGTTAAAGTCCCAGCTAGGTCATTCTTGTAATTTTATTTTTATTTGCAAGGTGAAGTGTCTGTTGTGTTTCAAAGAGCTTAGATCATTATGCTGAGCCACTATTTTGCCCTGCATGACAATAAGGACAGAGGTGAATGTACAGGGAGAAACAGAAACTTGTCTATCCTACACTGTACTCATTGATATTTCTTAAAAGACAGTGCATTTATTGAAATGGGAAAAAAATGCACATTAAACAAATAATGCCCTTGCAAAAATCTGCATGTTGTATACTTTTTGTCAACTACATGACCTAATAGAGCAATGAAGTTTCACATGAGGCTTCATCTATATGAACAATTTTAATGAAAAGCCTCAAGCCTTCAAGAAAGCTTCATCTAGTCATCATTAAAGGTAACTATAAAAGATTTTCATGAAAACAAAGATTTTTAAAAAAAAAATAATACATCAACAAAGTGTTTAGAAGCGTGCACAATGTAAGTCTTAATGTTCTTCTAAAAATTATTATATTGATGAAAAAAATATTTTGTAATTTTTGGCGGACTGACAATTATATAAATATTTACATCCAGCAGCTGGAGTAAGACAAACACGGAAGTCCAGTGAGGGTGTCACAGCCAATAGCATCGCTAGCTTGATGTTATGTGCCTTGTCTCGTTTTGGGTTGCTGGGTTGCCAGGTAGTGAATTATTCAGCTAAATACCTGAGTCTCAAGGCAAACGTCAGTTTCCCAATTGTTCTCAAGTATGGCATGACAAAGGAGCAGGATAAATATGGGTTCTGCTTTTGATGGCTAATGTCTGCTGAAGAGTCTCAAAGGGCTGAAAAGTCACGCAGAGGTGACCTTTTTTCTTCTGACAGGTAAGCTAACCAATGCTAGCTGTGATGCTAACTAGCTCATTCATTCTTCTGCTGCTAGTCTGGTGGTTAGGGGCGCAGGGGGTGGGGGGGGCAGTCTAAAGTCTTTGTAACCAACTAAATTTTTATTTCTGATATATTCCCATTATAATTATGAGTGTATAATAATATCAGCCAATATATGGCTTGGAATAGAGCCCATAACTGCTCCTTACTAAGCTGACACGTATGACAGGTTCATTATTTGATCAACATTTGCATCAATGAATATAACAGCACATGTTAATTGTGCAGCAGTAATGTTTTACATAAATATTTTTTAATTATCAGTTTTGATGTACAGCTGCTCAGTCTAATAATTTGGTGTACAATGAAAAAAGTTAGTTGTTTATTGTTGTTATAGATTAAGATAATAATATAAAACTTTATTGATCACCATGGTGGAAATTGAGGTTAAAAATAGTTTAAATTCTAATAGTAGAATAAACAGGTCTTAATTTATTTTCTTACTAACTAATGTTACTGCACAGCAATAGCCACGGGATTTCTTGAGTCCCTGAAGTAGCTGTAATTATGTATGTAGAAATTTATTTCAGATTTTTGACTATCCACGTAATAAGTCATAACATTTTTTCACCCTCTGTAAGGACTTCCTTCATCATAAGGTGAATAAGCACAGATGGGTGTTTGGACAACGTCATCATGATACAGCAGAGAAGAGCTCCACCAAACAGCGACTGGACAGAGGGTCAACAGGTTCTGAAGCCCTCACTGATGTGATGGACCAGTGGGGGTTAAGGACAGAACATCAATATCTGACCTTTTGGTGAGTATGATACAAAGTTTTACATGTAAAAAGTCACAAAAAGGATGATTAATATGACTGTGTTATCACAGATCAACATTTAAAAACCACATTCTGATGTCAGCAGAAGCTTCTCCTCCACCTCACCTGTGTATGAGGCCTGGACTCCATTAGCAGCTCAGGACAATGACCACCGGAGGGCTCGTCCAGTGAGGAAGACAGTCGGCCGCACACCAATGTAAGTTTAGTCTTATCAAAACATTTTGCGCACAGTAACGTATAAAGCCAAATCCTTTATTCTGAATTTTTAAATGTATTTGTTTAGGAGATTTTTTAACTGTTTTTGAAATGTTAAGGAGTGGGAGTTTTTTTAATATTTAGTGAGTAACCTGGTCAAACCAATCATATTTATGGATTATTTTGCCAAAAGTAGATGCAACAGATATCTGTTTCTTTCTTTTTTGAATAACTTCTCAAAACAATAGTCAAAATTTGGCAGCTAAAATATCTTGGACTTTTCATTTTTATTAAAACCACAACCTGCCTGTGCACTTGGTGTTCCAAGAATGTGGAATTAGGAAAAATGTTCCTCTTCTTTAATCAGGTCCAGTCTTGCAGCAGGAATGAATATACAACACAGCAATCCATCCATCTTCTACAGCTTTTCTGGGGGTCCAGGTTGTGGAGAGAGCAGTCTAATCAGAGAAGCCCAGACTTCCCTCTCCCCAGCCACCTCCTTCAGCTCTTCAGAGAGGACGCCAAGACGTTCTCAGACCACCTGGGAGACATAGTCTGTCTGACGTGTCCTGGGTCTGCCCCGGGGTCTCCTCCCTCCTCCCACACCACACACATAAAAAGTAATTCCATTTCTGTATCTGCTCTTTCCTTCACCTACAGTATATTGTAATTCACATTATGTAGACCAAGCAAATTCATTGCATCACTGCTGTAGTCCTAAAACTGTCTAGTAGTTCACATCCTGTCATGTTTTAATGCTGTTAGTCTGTGATGACACTTGCTTAGAGACTGGTTTTTTTTTTTTTTTTACATCAACAAATTGTACCTGGCTATAGTAACAAAGGTCAACACTGACTATGGGCACAACAAAAGCTTTCCAGAGTGTGTCCTAATCTTGATTTAATTAATTTCTCTATTGCTCTCCCAGATCTGCCCCATGGACCCTGCATCTGGACTGTTTATTTTTTAATAAATATTTTCTCCTAATAAATTCCTGTTTGTTTTATATTGACTGACTTGATTTGAGGTTGATCTTCTTTTACATTCTACTCATCCACCTCCAAAAGTTGAATATTGTGGTAAATTTATTTTTAGAAATAAGTCAAATCTAAAAAGTAAAACTTTCATATTTTACAATAATCCCATAAAAATTTAGCCATTTTAAGATTTTTTTTTTTGTTTGAAATTTGGATGAATATGTCTGAGCTATTTGATATAGCTCTAAATGGTGATGTGCTCATTTTTGGAGATGCAGTACTGTTTTTACACAATTTTATTTGAAAAAAGATTATTGTTCCACCATAAATGATTTCCAACTTCACGAAGGATTATTGATTACAATGTTATGTATATATCTAATATGTACAGTGTATTTTAGGTTCTTGTTTATCACTATGTTATTAAAAGGTTGAAAATACTTTAGTTTTGCAGAGGTGAGGTAAACCATTACTTTGTGAATCTGTCACACTGAATTAACAATAGATTTAATCTTTTACAGTAACTGAAAGGGCACAAATGAATTCAGGCATCCAATGTTTCACAACATTTATTTATATATTTTAAAACAATAAAATCAAAACACATTTACAACCTAAAAATAACTGGAACTGACAAATAACTGCTGGAGCTTAATAACAACGGCTGTTTTTTTTTTTTTTTTAAAGCACTCATAGCTAAAACGGATGAACTTAAACAGACCATAAAAGTGTGATTCAGCATATTTACAAAAACCACAGAACAACTAACAGCCGTTAAAGTCCTTACAATCTGATCTAAAGTTTTGTCATAATTACGTTGTCAAAACTAGAGAGCTATCCGCTGCTATCAGCTGTGCTGCATTAGCATTACTGTCAATAACACTATACCATATAGTTACTTAAAAAAAGGTTTACCAGAGATGTGCATCAGAGAGGATTATGTTAAATAAACAATTCTATACCATAAGAGTCCTCGCTTAACACGCTGTCTGGCTCATAATAACAAAAAGTCTGAGATATTCACAGTTTGTAGTGTTAGCCTCCAGGAATTGCTGTTTATCTCTACCTGGCAACCGGTACAAGATTATAGTGAGTCAACAGTGTGTGCAACACCTACTGGCCAGGAGATCAGAATCCTATATACTGCACCTTTAAGTAGTAGCTTAGAGGTAAAGCATCTGTCCTTCACCTGGGACACTGGGGTTCAAGTTCAAGCTTGGCTATTCTTATAATTTATTTTTATTTGCACAGTGATGTGTCTGTTGTGTTTCAAAGAGCTTGGATACAACAATAATACATCATTATGCTGAGGCACCGCTGTCAATGGTGCACATACCTTGTCGGGGTGCAGCGGCTTGTGTGCCTCAGCAACCCCCGGAGCTATGTCGTGAGGAACCTAGTACTCCCAGAAGGTTCAACCATGTTGAACAGGTCCACATGGGGTAGAGGCCAGACTAAAGAGGGCACCCTAGTCCTCCAGGTTGGGGGTTGTGCAGCATGTAACAAATCACTCACGGAAAACCCAAGTTTGTTACAGCAACAAATGTCCCAACAGTGGAACAGGCAGAAGAGGAGAGTAAACTCCCAACGGCTGTGAAGGTGGAGGAGGACAGACAGTTGCACGGGAAGAAGGGTCTCAGAAAGCCTTGGCAGGCAACCTTTCTACAGGGTGCACCAAGCTCTCGACAGCCCAGCCATGGAATGCAGTTGGTCTAGGGGAGGGACCCCCGACAAACGTCCACGGCTGAAGACGGAGATGCAGGACCCCTGCAGTGCCACAAACCTCTGCATCACGCATATCCGCTTCATGATGAGTCACACCGATGTTGCACGTGATGGTGCTCGTCCTCTGGGGATCCGCTGGGGAGGAAGAGTGCCGGGCCCTCAGCCTCAAAGAGGCCCACCATCAGCTACCGGAGGTCACCTCACCTCATCCTGTACGACCAGGGGACGGGGAACGAGGAATGCTACTGGCTGAAAAGAGACGCCAAAGGAGAGGAACGCCAACATCCTCCAGTGGAACGCAGAAGGAGTCTACAACAAAGAAATATCCCTTGTCGAAAGACTCCACTCAGAAGACATTGATGTCGCCTGCCTACAGGAGACCCACCTGAAGGAAAACCAGCGCTTCAGTGTTAGGGGATACCAGGTCTTCAGAAAAGACAGAAAAGGAAGAACAAAAGGAGGAGTGGCGATTCTTGTCAAAAACGCCATACCAGCACAAGAGTTTGACGTCAGTACCAACAACCAGGCAGAAATCCATGGAGTTCGAATCATGGTTCACAATGAAAGCATCACATTCTTCAATGTGTACTGCCCCCCAGATCGAGATCTCTCACTTGACCAAATGGAACTCCCAGACCACCGATAATTAGTCATCGGTGACTTCAACAGTCACTCAGAGGCATGGGGATACAGCAAAGCAGATAGAAGAGGAGAGGAGGTGGAAAATTGGCAAGTCGACAACAGTCTTCTGCTAATAAATGATCCTGATGATCTACCAACGTTCTTCTCCAGGGTATGGCTGAGTAACACCACGCCCGATCTTGCGTTTGCCACCAACGACATGGCCAGGCTGGCAACAAGAACGGTACTTGGCCAGCTAGGGGGGAGTGGCCATAAACCTGTGAAGATTGGACTGGACATCAGCTATAAACCACAAGAAGCTAAGACATTCCCCAGGTGGAATTACAAGAAGGCCAATTGGGAGCGCTTCTCAACACTGGTGGACCGGTACTCTGCGGAGATCCGTCACAAGCAGCAGAACCTCAACAAGAAAGTCAGGGTGCTGAACCATGCTCTTCTGAAGGCTGCAAATGAATCTATTCCTCGGGGAGCCAGAAAGAACTATAGGCCTTACTGGACAGAGGAGCTCCAGCAGCTTGAAAACAGTGTGGCAGAGGCAAGGAAAAAAGTAGAAGTAGATCCTACAGTAGAAAACAACATTGCCCTGAAGGCGGCCACTGCTGGTGGCCACACAGGTGGCCACACAGGCAGACCTTTATACAGGAAGCTCAAAAGAGATGGCAAGAAAAGACAGAGCAGCTCAACTTGGACAAAGACGACAACAAGCTTTGGAAGCTGGCTCAAGCCCTCAACGACGAGAACAGCAAAAGCTCGCCAATCACAGTACAGGCAGATCAAGACTGCTGACTGGCAAGAAAGCAGACCATTTCATCAACCAGTATGCGAAGACGAGCCACCTTCAGATTCCACCAGAGAGAAGAAGGGATGTCAGAGGAGCCCAGCGAGTTCATCAGAACGCACAGATAGAATCAGTGATGAACTCGCCATTCACTCTCAAGGAGCTGGAGGATGCAATGTCAACACTGAAACTGAAAAAAGCTTCTGGATCTGACAAGATTACAAATGAAATGTTGCTGAACCTTGGCCCCAAAACCAAGAAGAAATTTCTGCAGCTGTTCAACGACAGTTGGAGCTCAGGGACTGTGCCACAGATCTGGAGAGACGCCACGATGATTCCAGTGCACAAAAAAGGCAAAGACAAATTGAAGGCTGAAAGCTATCGCCCCATAAGCCTTACAAGCTGCATAGGAAAGCTGCTAGAGTGTCTCATCAACACTAGACTCGTGTGGCACTTGGAAGAAAAACAACACATCGGCCCAGAGTAAGGACCCTTCAGGCAGAACCGGTCTATAGAGAACCAAATAACATACATCTCTCAAGCCATAGAAGATGCCTTCCAAGAAAAGAATCACACCCTCGCTGTGTGGATTGACCTAGAAAAGGCGTTTGACAAGGTATGGAAAGACGGCCTCAAGCTGAAACTGCACCAGTGCGGTGTCGCTGGGCGCATGTACAAGTGGATCGCCCAGTACCGGCACAACAGAAGAGCCAGAGCCCAGCTCAGACAGTACTCCAGCAAGAAGAAGGTGCTGAGGGAAGGAGTCCCACAAGGAGGAGTGCTCTCCCCAACACTCTTCCTTGTATTTATCAAGGACATCATCCAGAGTTTGCCAAGGAACGTACGAGGTGCCATCTATGCCGATGACATAGCCCTCTGGTGCAGTTCAGGTTCAGGTTCAGGTTCAGGTTACTTTATTTGTACCCGTAGGTAGATTTGTTTTGCAGTTGGTGACATCCATATTTACAAGCCACTAATTACATTCAACATAGACACAAACACAGGCACACATCTTACAAAACAGGTAAATATAAAATATGTACAATATAATTTTTATAGCTTGTTCAACTCTTTGACAGCAGCAGGGACAAAGCTGTTTTTGTAGCGCTGGGTTCTACTTTTTGGGACAGCAAACCTCCGTCTGGAGGGAAGAAGCTGAAAGTTGCAGTGCAAAGGGTGGGAGTCATCATTTAAAATCGAGTCGGCCATCCTCTGTACTTGTCTGGTGTACAGGGATGTCAGGCTCAGCTGTGACTCACCAAGCAAACGACTGGACCATCTGACTACCTGATCCAAGGATTTCCTCTGTTTCAGTTTTATCTGACCAAACCATGACATTAAAGAAAAGGATAAAACAGATTCAATAAAAGCCCGATAAAACATAGTCATTATGGTTCGGTCAATTTGGAAGCGTGCAAGTTTCCTCAAACAATGCAAATTTTGCTGACCCTTTTTGCACACCCTTTCACAGTTCACCTCAAAGTTCAATCCACTATCAATAATCGTCCCAAGATATTTGTACGATTGTACACATTCGGTGGTCTGGCCTTTTAGTATGGTGACTTTGTGCCTGGGAGTTTTCCTCCTAAAGTCAATAATCATATCTTTCGTTTTTGTTGTATTCAGCTGCAGGTAGGAATCCTCACACCAGTGAGCAAAGTCATCAACTACTGGGCCGTGGCCACTCTCACCATCCTGGAGGAGACTGACAATGACTGAGTCATCAGCATACTTTATAATGTGTCTGTTGTCATGTCTGCTCCGACACATGTTTGTGTACAGGATGAAGAGTAGTGGTGACAACACACACCCCTGAGGACAGCCAGTAGAAGAGTACTTTAGGTCAGACAATGTGCCATTGACCCTTACTCTCTGCGTCCTGTTGGTTAAGAAATCCAGAATCCAACCCACCAGATTATTGCTTAAATCAAATTGTTGCAGGAGCCTTTCAACTAAAATATGAGGTTGGATTGTATTAAAGGCAGAAGAGAAGTCCACAAATAAAAGCCTGGCGTGTGTCCCATTAAAATCCAGATGTTTAAAAAGCATGTCAAACAGAGTGACAGTGGCATCCTCCACTCCTCTGTGAGGCCTATAGGCAAACTGCAGAGGATCCAATGCATGTTCAGTCTGCCTTAGGACCTCACATCTGACCAGTTTTTCAAAAATTTTCATTAAAATTGAAGTCAAAGCAACTGGTCTAAAGTCATTTACCATTTTAGGACAGCTGGATTTTGGAACGGGAACAACCACGGCATCTTTCCAGATCTTAGGCACATGTTGTGTCTGTAAGGACTTATTGAAAATGTAATGAAATATAGGACTCAGTTCATGTGCACAGGACTTTACCAGGCGTCCACATATATTATCAGGGCCCTGACTTTTGTTCACTTTTACAGCGCGGAACTCCCTTTCAACATCCTGCATCTCAATATTAAAGTGCTGATTGTCTTTGAGTTTCTGTTTCAAATCTTGGATTTCTGTGCTAAAATCAAAGGAGTCAAAACGACCATAAAAACAATTAAGAGCATTAGCCAGCTCTGTGTCTGAATTAAAACCATCTAAAAACACACAATTACTGCGCTCTGTGCTCTGAAGGCCTGCAATAGTTTTCATACTGGCCCAGGCCGAACCCAGTTTATTTGCTGCCATCTTGCTTTCCAATTCTGATTTATAATTCTGTTTTGCTCTTAAAATTTCGGCCTTCAGCTCCTTGGTGGCAACCTGTAGCTCAGAAACAGACCCCTGTTTAAAGGCAAGAGCTTTCCTCTGTAAGCAGGATTTAACTGATTTAGTAACCCATGGTTTGTTGTTGGGGTATATTTTGACACGTTTACGTGGAACAATCTTATTTTGACAGTAAGCCATGTATGAGCATGTGAGCTCAGCCAGAGAGTCCAAGTCATCCCCGCAGGCCATTATGAACATCTTCCAGTCTGTACAGTCAAAGCATTCCTGGAGGCTGTGCTCTGAATCTTCTGTCCACACATCAATGTCTCTCATCTCCACCTTGCCTCTTCTGAGAGCAGTTTTATATCCATCCATCCATCCATCTTCTACCGCTTTTCCGGAGGTCCGGGTCGCGGAGGCAGCAGTTCAAGCAGAGAAGCCCAGACTTCCCTCTCCCCAGCCACCTGCTCCAGCTCTTCAGAGGGGATACCAAGGCGTTCCCAGACTAGCTGGGAGACATAGTCTCTCCACCGAGTCCTGGGTCTGCCCCGGGGTCTCCTCCCAGTGGGACGTGCCTGAAACACCTCAAGTGGGAGGCGTCCAGGAGGCATCCTAATCAGATGCCCATACCACCTCAACTGACTCCTTTCAATGTGGAGGAGCAGCGGTTCTACTCTGAGCCTCTCCCGAATGACTGAGCTCCTCACCCTATCTCTGAGGGTGAGTCCAGCAATCCTACGGAGAAAGCTCATTTCAGCCGCTTGTATCCGCGATCTCGTTCTTTCGGTCATTACCCAAAGCTCGTGACCATAGGTGAGAGTAGGAACGTAGATTGACTGGTAAATCGACAGCTTTGCCTTAGAACTAAGCTCCCTCTTCACCACAACAGACCGGTACAACGTCCGCATCACTGCAGATGCTGCTCCAATCCGTCTGTCGACCTCTCGCTCCATTTTCCCCTCACTCGTGAACAAGACCCCAAGATACTTAAACTCCTCCACTTGGGGCAGGAGCCTGTCCCCAACCCGGAGAGGACAATCCACCTTTTTCCGGCTGAGGACCATGGACTCGGACTTGGAGGTGCTGATTCTCATCCCAGCCGCTTCACACTCAGCGGCAAACCGTCCCAGCAAGAGCTGTAGGTCATTGCTGGATGAAGCCAACAGGACAACATCATCTGCAAACAACAGAGATGAGATCCTGTGGTCACCAAGCATGACGCCCTCCATTCCCTGGCTGCGCCTAGAAATCCTGTCCATAAAAATTATGAACAGGACCGGTGACAAAGGGCAGCCCTGGCGGAGTCCAACTCTCACTGGGAATGACTCCGACCGAGTGTTGGCAATGCGAACTAAACTCTCACAACGGTCGTACAGAGACCGAATAGCTCGTAACAACAAGCCCGATACCCCATACTCCCGAAGCACCCCCCACAAAAATCCACGAGGGACGCGGTCAAATGCCTTCTCCAAGTCCACAAAACACATGTAAACTGGTTGGGCAAACTCCCACGAACCCTCAAGAATTCTCGAGAGGGTAAAGAGCTGGTCCGATGTGCCACGGCCAGGACGAAAACCACATTGCTCCTCCTGAATCCGAGGTTCGACCAACGGCCGGACTCTCCTCTCCAGTACCTTGGCATAGACCTTCCCAGGGAGGCTGAGGAGTGTGATCCCTCTAAAGTTGGAGCACACCCTCCGGTCCCCTTTTTTGAAGAGAGGAACCACCACCCCGGTTTGCCATGCCAAAGGCACTGCCCCCGACCTCCACGCAATGTTGCAGAGGCGTGTCAACCATGACAACCCAACAACATCCAGGGCCTTGAGGTACTCGGGGCGAATCTCGTCCACCCCCGGGGCCCGGCCACCAAGGAGATTTTTAACCACCTTGGCGACCTCAGCCCCTGTGATAGGCGAGTCATCCCCCTCGTCCCCAAACCCTGCTTCCTCTGTGGAAGGCGTATCAGTGGGATTGAGGAGATCCTCGAAGTATTCCTTCCACCGCCCGACGATATCCCCAGTTGAAGTCAACAGTGTCCCATCCGCACCATACACAGTGTGGACGGGGAGCTGCTTTCCCCTCCTGAGCCGCCGAACAGTTTGCCAGAATCTCTTTGAAGCCGACCGAAAGTCTTGTTCCATGGCCTCACCGAACTCCTCCCATACCCGGGTTTTTGCTTCAGCAACCACCCGAGCTGCACTCCGCTTGGCCTGCCGGTACACCTCAGCTGCTTCGGGAGTCCCACAAGCCAACCAAGCTTGATAGGACTCCTTCTTCAGCTTAATGGCCCCCCTCACCACTGGTGTCCACCACTTGGTTCGGGGGTTGCCACCACGAGATGCACCGACCACCTTGCGGCCGCAGCTCTGGGCTGCCGCTTCAACAACAGAGGTGGAGAACATGGCCCATTCAGACTCCATGTCTCCAGACTCCCTCGGAATGTGGTTGAAGTTCTTCCGGAGGTGGGAGTTGAAGACCTCCCGGACAGGGGCCTCAGCCAGACGCTCCCAGCACACCCTCACTATACGTTTGGGTCTACCAGGTCTGAATGGCTTCCTCCCCTGCCATCGGATCCAACTCACCACCAGGTGGTGATCAGTTGACAGCTCTGCACCTCTCTTTACTCGGGTGTCCAAGACATACGGTCGCAGGTCTGATGATACGATAACAAAATCGATCATCGACCTGCGGCCTAGGGTGTCCTGGTGCCAGGTGCACATATGGACACCCTTATGCTTGAACATGGTGTTCGTTATAGACAGACTGTGGTTAGCACAGAAGTCCAATAACTGAACACCACTCGGGTTCAGATCGGGCAGGCCGTTCCTCCCAATCACCCCCCTCCAGGTTTCACTGTCGTTGCCCACGTGCGCATTGAAGTCCCCCAGTAGGACAATGGAGTCTCCAGGAGGAGCACCCTCCAGCACCCCAGTCACAGACTCCAAAAAGGGTGGGTACTCTGAAACATCATTTGGTGCATAGGCACAAATGATGGTCAGGACCCGTTTCCCAACCCGAAGGCGCAGGGAAGCAACCCTTTCGTCCACCGGGGAAAACTCCAATATAGAGGCAGCAAGGTGGGGCGATACAAGAATACCTACCCCTGCTCGTCGCCTCTCGCCCGGGGCAACTCCAGAAAAGGCCAAGCTCCAGCCCCTCTCCAGGAGACTGGTTCCGGAACCGGAGCTGTGTGTTGAGGTGAGGCCGACTATATCTAGCCGGTATCGCTCAATCTCGTACACCAGCTCAGGCTCCTTCCCCACCAGAGAGGTGACATTCCACGTACCAAAAGCCAGTTTAGAAAGCTTGGGATCAGTCCGCCAAGGTCTCCGCCTTTGACTGCCACCTAATCCACATAGCACCGGACTTCCATGATCCCTCCTGCAGGTGGTGAACCTACTGGAGGGCGGACCCATGTAACTCCTTCGGGCTGAGCCCGGCCGGGTCCCATGGGTGGAAACCCGGCCACCAGACGCTAGCCTTCGAGCCCCTCCCCCAGGCCTGGCTCCAGGGTGGGGCCCCGGTAACCCCATACCGGGCGGGGTACACTGAATCCTTGATATACAATTTATCATGAGAGTCTGTTGGATCGTTCTTCGTCTGGCCCTTCACCCAGGACCAGTTTGTCTTGGGAGACCCTATCAGAGGCAAATTGCCCCGGACAACATAGCTCCTGGGATCACTGGGGCACGCAAACCCCCCCACCACGATAAGGTGACGATCCATGAGGGGGGTCCATGAGGCAGTTTTATATGTGGGCAGCAAATGAACACAGCTGTGATCTGATGATCCTAAAGGAGGAAGGGGGAGTGATTTATAGGCCCTCTCTATGGATCCATAGCACAGATCCAATGTCTTTTTTCGCCTGGTTGGGCAGGAGACATACTGATGAAAGTTTTTAAGTGTCTTCTTTAAAGAAACATGGTTAAAATCCCCAAGAATGAAGTTTGGCGCCTCTGGAGAAATTGACTGCAGCCGCTGCACCACATCAGAGATGGTGCTGGAGGCGGAGTCAGCGTCTGCCCTCGGATGAATATACACAACTGTGATGAAAAGTTGGGGAAACTCTCGAGGCAAATAAAAGGGGCGTAGTGACACAGACAGGAGCTCCACATCGGGTGTACAGATGCACTTTCTGACCGTGACAGATGTGCAGTACTGCTTATTAATGTATAAACATACGCCGCCCCCCTGACGTTTCCCCGTTACCTCTTCCTGTCGATCCGAGCGCAGCGGAGCTCCAAAGCCGTCAATCCACAGGTCTGCATCTCGATCATGCGCAGTAAGCCAAGATTCAGTGAAAGCCATGACGCAGCAGTTCTTAAAATCCTTCTGGTAACGTACATTGCCTTGAATTTCCTCCACCTTGTTTCTCACAGACTGTGCATTCCCAAAAATGATCGAAGGAAGAGGAATGTTACCAAACTGACGTCTCCTAAGGCGCAATTTCACACCTCCACATCTTCCACGCTTCCTTCTGCTGCCTCTCTTTTCACCGCTGTGTCCGTCTCTCAAAATAAAGTCCGGCAGTTGAAGTGTGGGCTCAATCAGAGACGCTGCATCAGCTGTGTTAAAGCGTAGCAACACGTCCCTGGAATATTGTATTCTGCCCGCTATTCTGCTCGCCATGGAGCCGAACGCGTTTACCTCAGAGACAAAGAGCCACAGCACAGATAGCAGCAGTGCGAGAGAGGAGAGGAAATCCATGTTGTAGATACCAGGGAGCTCTTCGCCATATATTCCACAAACGCTGCAGGGCAGAAACGACACAGAGGATTTTCTAAAAATGTAAAAAAAAGTACAAAAAACACACACACGCACACAATCACCAGCTGCAGGTCGCTGCGTGCGCATGCGCCCAAGGTGCAGTGAGGAAAGCATCGTGATGGCAAACTACAGATTGCAGCAAGCTCTCCGGGTGATAGAGGCATGGACCAAGTCATGGCTTGTGAGCTTAAATGAGAGGAAGACTACATACACCGTCTTCACCCTGTCCACCCAACCCCAGAAGGTGAAACTGCAGATCAACTCCCATGAGCTCCAGGCTGAATATGCACCCACATACCTCGGGATCACCATGGATTGCAGACTGACTTGGAAGAACCAGCTGCACAAGAACCAGGCAACAGCAAAGATCAGGATGGCCCTAATGAAGAAACTGTCAGGAACAGACTGGGGTGCAGACCAGGGTGTCCTGAAGAAACTCTATGTGGGGAGGATTCGGCCTGTTCTGGAGTATGGCATGGCGGCAACCTCAACAGCTGCCAAAAGCAACACTGAGAAGCTGGACAGACTCCAAAACCAAGCCATGCGAATGATGACAGGAGCCATGTACAGTACCCCTATCAAAGCGCTGGAGACAACAACAGGCCTTGCACCACTGGAAGACAGAAGAAATGTCAAGGTACTGACCCAGGCCGCCAAATTCAAAAGGCTGGAAAACCATCCCATGAAGGACAGACTGAGTAAGCCAACAAAAGGGAGACTTAAGAGATCGAGCTTCATCCACCAGAGCAGGACACTCGAAAGGAGAGACCCAGATCTGTTGGACCACATGCCCACACCAATACCACCCACAGCATCTGTTCCCTCCTGGAACCGACAGAACTTACCAGCCATACGCACAGACATATCGGGCACTGGGAAGAAAGGAACACAGTCAGACCAAGAGAGGAAGTCACTGACCCTGGAGTTCATTCGGTCTACCTACCCTGAAGAGCAGTGGACTCACGTCTACACAGATGGCTCTGCCATGGAAGCAACCAGGAATGGAGGAGGCGGCGTGTACATCAGGTACACTGACGAGGAGACCCACATTCCCATTGTGACTGGAAAGTACTCCACCAACTTCAGGGCTGAGGCAGAGGCCCTGAGAACAGCAGCGGCCCACGTCAGGGGACATCAAGACAAGGCACACAAGCGGGTCATCATCTTCACTGATGCTCTCTCTGTCTTGGATGCACTTCAGGAACCCCGACGCAAAGAACTAAATGAACTCGCCCTCACTCTGTCTTAACTAGCCACACAGGCGAACGTATCACTTCAGTAGATTCCTGCCCACTGTGGAGTCTATGGAAATGAGATGGCTGACAGACTTGCTAAGGAGGGTGGGCAGCAAGACCAGGAAGACAGGCAGGTCTCTTACAGTGAGGAGAAAACCATTATTAAGGCCCTGTCTCACAAGAAGTGGCAGCAGCAACACCCAAACTTCTGCAAGGATGACAACTACTACAGTCTGAGCAGGGCTGACCAAGTCGTTCTGTTCAGACTCTGAACTGGACATAACAGAATGCATGCTCACATGCACCAGAAATTTAAAGTTGGGCAATCGGACAGATGCCCATGTGGTACCGCCCAAATGACCAGCGAACACCTCCTCCAAGACTGCCCAGACCACGCTGTACTCAGACGAGCTACGTGGCCTGACCCCACATCGCTGAACCAAAAGCTGCATGGGGACCTCGGGGACCTCCGCAGGACGGCAGCATTTGTCAGGGCAGCTGGTGTGACCATCTAGCGATCGACGAAGAAGAAGAAGACGCTGAGGCACTATTGTGCCCTGCATGACAATAAGGACAGAGGTGAATGTACTGGGAGAGACAGAAACTTGTCAACCCTACACTGTACAAACTTGCTGTAGCCTTCCTTTGCACACCTGCATCCTCTGTGCTCTGAGAGTATTCTCCAAAGCTGGAGAAATAATTTCAAAAAAAAAAAAAAAAAGAAATCGCCTTAGCCCAAAGACTGTAGAAAAGTTATTATTTCTTAATAAAAATGGCCAAGTACCACAAGCACATTCACTGTAGTCACTCGTTTTATTATTTTTCCCTTATGATCACTGATATTTCTGAAAAGACAGAGCATTTATTGAAATGGAAAAAAAAATACACATTAAATCAACAATGCCCTTGTAAAGATCTGCATGTTGTATATGTTTTCTCCACTAGATGGCCTAGTAGAGAAAATGAAGTTTCACATGAGGCCTTGTCTTTATGAGCCATTTTGATGAAAGGCCTCAAGTCCTCTGGAAAGCCTTATCTGGCCATGACTACACATAATACAACAGAGAAGGATAAGAACATGGAATTTATGTCCAAACACTGAGAGGGGTGCTGCGCCGGCCAACTGTGTAGCAGCCCCTTAAATAAGGCAAGGAGGAATTACATCAAATGAGTACAGGTGTGGGTAAAAGGAGCAAGCATGATTAACCTAAATATTAACAGCTGGGGACAATCTCAAAACTAAGCTAGTAGCAACCGGAAGAAAACAAAGGATCCTTTCAAAGTAAAAGTACGGAGGGTATGACAAAAGAATACCAAACCAGATTCAGGCAAAATGCAAAAGGAAGACAATAATAATACGCCACCATGGTAAAGGCAAGGTAAGGAACAATTAACAATGATAAAGAACACAGACACTCCAAAAGGGAGAACTAGAGGTGATGACAGAGAGGCTTAAACATAAACACAGGAAGTAAAACAAAGCTATATAAACCAAGACACTGAAGACAGGAGTGAGTGGCTCAGGATAACACAGGATGAAGTAATTTAACGGACAAGGCAGGATGGCCATAGACACATGACAATAATCATAAACAAGAATAAATGACCAGCCAATATACAATAATAGAATAACTCGAAACAAACAGAAACAAAAGGGCAAACTCAGAAAACATAAACCATACACAAATACAATTATAAGCTGAGAACACAAACTGGGAATAACCTAACAGCATGAGCACGGCTCCCTACCCATGCTCTGCGTCATGACAGTGAGTCTAAAATTGAATTATTTGGACACCAGAACAGAGGGCGTGTTTGGCGTAGACCAATTACAGTATTCCAGGAAAAGAACCTCATACCAACTGTGAAGCATGAAGGTGGAAGTGTCATGGTTTGGGGATGCTTTGCTGCAGCAGGACCTCGCCAGCTCACCATCATAGAATCCGCCATGAATTCTACCGTGTATCAGAGGGTGCTTGAGGACATGAGACCATCTGTAAAAAAATTTAAACTGAAGCGGTACTGGACCCTGCAATATGACAATGATGCAGAACATACCAGTAAATCCCCCAAGGACTGGCTAAAAACTGAGAAATGGAGAGTCCTGGAATTGCAGAGTCAAAGCCCAGATCTTAATCCCATTGAGGTGCTGTGAGGTGAATTGAAATGGGCTGTGCGTGCAAGAACCCCCTCAAACATCTCACAGCTGAAAGAATTCTGCGTTGAGCAGTGGGGCAAACTTTCCTCAGATCGATGTCAGAGACTGGTAGATGGCTACAAGAAGCGTCTCACTGAAGTTATTTCAGCCAAAGGGGGTACCACTAGGGCAGCGCTGTGGCGAAGTGGTTAGCACTGTGGCAGCACAGCAACTCACCCTTGGTCGGGGGAACCTGGGTTCAATCCCAGCCCCCAACCAACAGTGATCTGTGTGGAGTTTGCATGTTCTTCCCGTGTCTAAGTGGGTTTACTCAGGGATTTCTCTGGTTTCCTCCCACATGCCAAAAACATGCAAGTTAGGTTAATTGGCATAAAAATGGGGATTCTAAATTGTCCTTAGGTATGACTGTGAGAGTGAATGGTTGTCTGTCTCTCTGTGTTGGCCCTGTGATGGACTGGCGATCTGCCCAAAGTGTACCCTGCCTCTCGCCCAAAAGATGCTGGGATAGGCTCCAGCCCCCCCCCCCCCCCCCACGACCCGAAAAGGATTAAGCGGAAGATGGATGGGGTAACACTAGCTATTAGGCGGTAGGGTGTCCTAACTTTTTCTCAGTTAGAATACGCATTTTTGTTGACATTTTTTCTTTAATGAGTAAAACAAAGTTAATTTTTGTTATTTACCTGCAACTAAATCACCTTTTCCTAAGATAAATTAAAACAAGATTAGACATCAATATGTGAACATTTCTTAATAACTAAATATTTAAGGGGTGTCCTAATTTTTTCACGACTGTATATGCAAAAGGTTTTGAACAGTTTATTTTGCTTGTTGAAATGTTGAATAAAGAAATTATCAAATAGCTCAAATATTTCTGTTTTTAAATAGCAGTACAAAGAAATGGCTGAGGCACATCAAGCGGTGGGCTTCCAGTTTACTGTGCGTCCTGATGGTGTGGATCTTAAGCTGAGTCAAGAAGTCATCAAAAACATCTACTTGTCAGGGGTGACAGCGTGGAAAAAGAAAGCCATTCAGTTCAAGGTACTAAAGGCAGAAAACTTGCCAGTGCCATATTTCTGACAGGTAAAGGTGTGTTAATTGTGTTAATACTGAATCCGGTTATGTTTTGTTTCCAGAATAGCATATTGACTGGAGTCTATCCTGCCAGTCCATCCAGTTGGCTGATAGTAGTGATTACCATGATGAGTTCATTATATACACGCCTAGACCCCTCTTTAGGAATGATTGATGCTATCAAAGAGAACATACCATACAGGTCAGCAAGTTTTGCTTGACAGTGTGATCATGCAATTCTTTGGGTTTTAGTGTTCTCCTGGTTGAGCTGATAATGATATTTTATAGCATTTCTTTGCATGTGCCTTTATATTTGCCCTATTGTTGACATTAGCAGTGTTGTGCCTTTTCTGAGCAGAGACTATATGTCAGTACAGACCCGAGCAGTACTGAGTGCCATCCTGTTAGCCACTGGACTGTGGCTGTTCCTCATCTATCTCCTGAGATACATTCTTAAAGCTCTGCTGTCCTACCATGGCTGGATTTTTGAATCCCATGGGAAAATGAGCACATCCACCAAAGTATGGCTGGTATGTTTGTCTCTCTGCCTTTAACTCACTCCAAAACTTCCCAGTGTCTCTCATTTGGTGCAGAATGTTTCAGGAATCTGTCAGAAAGATTCATCCAATTTGCATGTTGTTAAGGTGTTCTGGTTGTTTATGGTTTGATTCCAGAGGCTTGTGAAGATGTTATCCGGACGCAGGCCATTGCTCTACAGCTTCCAAGCCTCGTTACCCAGGCTCCCTGTTCCCAGCGTGGATGATACAGTTCACAGGGTATGAATTTCAGTCAAGACTTTCCATTACTAGGACACAGCTCCAACCATTTTTTTACATGAAACTATAAAAAAAAATGCATATATTTTTGAAGGTATGCTTTGATAAATTCAACCATTTTGTATCTTCAAACATATATAAAATTATCTTTTCTAAGCATATACAATCAAGTCTTTTGGAGCATGTTATCTTGTTAACTTTTAAACCCTTAGGCAAAGTTTTACGTTTTTTTTCTTTACTGAACTAACAATCAATCTGCACTCTACTAAAGTTGCATACAATGGTGCATATTTTCATTCAATGGAAACACTCAGCATTAGCTCCAAAGCCCTGTATAGCTGCTCTATGAAGGGAGTTCCTTCATGTTAGTTGGCTACCTACCCTTTCCTAACTATGCTAACCATTCTTTTTCACAGTACTTGGAGTCAGTCCACCCTCTGCTGGACAATCATCAGTACAGCCAAATGGAGATTTTAGCCAATGAATTCAAAGAATCAGTGGCAACTCAACTGCAAAGATATTTAATCCTAAAATCATGGTGGGCAACAAACTATGTAAGTAGTTTTTACACATTTTGGAACACAAATTTGCCTGAATCATAAAACTGCACAGTAATGACCTATTTTCTTCTCTAGGTAAGTGACTGGTGGGAACAGTATATCTACCTCAGGGGCAGAAGTTCCATCATGGTCAATAGTAACTTCTACATAATGGTATGTTGAACTGTTTTTCAGTTAGCTTGCAACTACAATAACTTTAGTGAATACAGAAACCTTGGATGTACCTATCAGTTCAACTTAATTCTTGAAACATTGTGGGGGTATTCATATTTAAATTATGTGCCTGCTTTTTGTGTGCATGCCCCCCAAGGACCTCTTATATGTGACCCCTACACACCGACAAGCTGCACGGACTGGAAATGTGGTCCATGCTATGCTGCAGTACAGACGCAAACTGGAAAGGGGTGAACATACACCGGTAATCTGCCATCATGGACCTCTTACTTTGTATTGAGAGTTAATATTTCCTGACTAACTGTTTAATTTCTTTTCCTCAGCTGAGGGCTTTAGGGACTGTCCCCATGTGTTCAACTCAGATGGAGAGGATGTTTAACACTACCCGCATCCCTGGCATTGAAACAGGTGAGCACCTGGGTCCAGCTGCAGTTTAGGTCAGGACAGTCTGGCTGCAGACCCATGGAGAGTGGAGCTCATCTCTACTTCCAGTAAGGTTAGGCTTAAGCAGGGACTGCGGAATGTTTTGAGATTTGGTTGGGCCCAATGACACCCCTCCCCCCCTACCACCACCACCACCCATGTGGTCATGCACGTGCACATACACACATCACCCCCACCAGGCAGTGACAGCAATACTTAATATTAGAAAGAAATTTAAAGGAAGTTGAACTCATCACTGGTGCCAAAAAACTGCCTCTGTTGTCTCTGATGAAGTCACCTGCAATCAGTAATTTTCTGACATTTCATTATTCACCTAAATCTCATTATCAAGCCCTTAAGCGGGGTTAAGCATGTATGGGAGATTTCCCAATTCTCCCCTTCACTATACCCAGCACTATCCCTCCATTTCCTTCCGGCTTCAGCCATCACCCATTTCGGATAACTTATATTGAACTGTATAATCAGAGGAGTTATTGTCTAATTTGACCTTGTTGGATTTTCTTTCCCCCTTTGTTATATTATTCTGTTTCTTTTTTTAATCTATACTTTTAATCTATCCGAAATAAAGATTCATTCATTCAAATAAAGATTCATTCATTTTGCACATACACATGTAGATGTTTTGATACCACAGAGGGGGAAAAAAAATAACTGCTGTGGTGACACTAGACACTGCAGGTGGACATTCTCTCACACCCAGGAAGAGGGACTGAACAATGGACTGAAGGGGGTAGCCCCCCAGCGGGGTAATTAGACCAGACTATTAGGCGCCTTCACCTCCTGCTGCTCCATGCTGTAGCATGTAGTGCAAGGAGGCGAATGTATGTGATGAATGTAACATGTGTTTTGATAATCGTGCCACACATTGCCTTTGTTCACATCCATGCATAATGCACCAGCCCCAGTCTCTATGCGAGGCAATAAAGTTATATAAAGAGAACATAGAAAGACTGGGGAATTTTTTTTCAGGCTGCGATGCTTCTAGGCTGCTAGGCTCTGCTACAAAACTGGGCCCCAGTGGCCACGCTGGGGGCCATATGCTGTACATTTATGTTAGAGGGTCAATAAAGAATCTGTGTCGACCTACGCTCGTGCCTCAACTCCACATCCTTCCCTTTACCCTCTACACTGGTGACCTGACGTGAGATGGATTGTTTCTCCCTTTCACCGCACTGTGGACTCTGGAGTACCAGGGACCGCCTGCATCCTTCTCATCCACACTGGAGCGCACGCGCCTGTTCCTGTTTCCACAATGGCGACCTCAAGGGCCAGAGAGAGAGTGTGGCACAGGCACTGAGACGCACCAGGATCAGTGTGATGAGCACCGCACAGAAACAGACTGAAAGGGGAAGATCAGCGCCAACTGCGTGATTGAATCAAGCTCCCCACCCTGACTTCACCTCCCGTCAGCGGAGTTTCGGCGCATAGAAGCCCCGTGCGCACACCGCAAGATTATGAGGACACCACAACTTACAGCTATGTGGTCACTGCGCCAGAGCGCGCGCCATGCACCAGGGACAAACCAGCTCCAAAGACTTAGGCTGCGTGTCCACCAAACGTGTTTTTTCAGCTCTGGGCGGCTATTTTCCATTCATTCTCTATATAGTCCAGCGTTTACAGCACTGAGCGCCCTCGGTGCTGAAACACTCTCGGCGGTGGCGGTTTTTTGTCTCGGCGCTCAGAGCGCTCAGAGTTGAAAAATGTTCAACTTTTCAGAGACTGCAGCTGAGCTCATCAATGTCAGACCTTAAGCAGCCAATCAGAACTGCTGTGTGGGTGGGACATAGGACACCAGAACTAGTCTGTACTCAGACTCCTGCTTTCCGTGTCATCATATTTTACATCCAGAGCTGCTAGAAAATGTTTCCTGTCCATTGTTATTTAGAGACTGCTATTAAAAAATCTGTAGAAAGTCTGACAATAGGAAAAGTGGGAGTGATGAGCTGAAACTGACAAGCCGTTGCAGGGATACAGGGCACAGACTTTTTTCCCCCCAGAGCACAGTGTACATATGCTGAAAAAAAAAAAAGCTCAGGGCGGTCGGGCGACAAAAAAACACATTTGGTGGACACGCAGCCTTATACATTGTCCTCAGCTGCTGCACATTCCCAGGGAACACGGCCGATCGCCATCCTTGGATACTTTAGGCTTTGCGCATCGCACCTAAAGCAGCCGGCCAGCCTCACCCACAGGACATGTATTTGTTTCTCAGCCGATGCGCATCATCGGGGAAATAAGCTGATTGCTTTCCCTGGAAACTTTAGGACTGCCCCCGCACCTAAAGCAAGATTGCCAAGCTCCCTGACACAGCTTGAGTTTTTTCACAGCCGCTACGTATCCTCGGGGAATTGGGCCGATCGCCTTCCCCAGATCCTGGCAGGACCAGGCCTGCACGAGGAGTCGTCAGAGACTTAATTTTTTTCACAGCCGCTGCGGATCACCGGAGGGTTTCCCGGAAAAGTCCCTCACCCGAGACTAATCTGCACGCAATTTTTGCGTGGCCCAGATGCTTTTAACATCCCGAGCCGGCACTCCATTGTTTTCCCCACCTCCCCCTCGTCTTCTACATTGTTCTGTCCCAAAGACCTGCTGATCGCCAGCTTTGTTCCGTCAGCACGACGCGCACCGTCCCCCGTGCGCCCACGAACCACGGCCATCACGTGTTGGAACTTGGAGCGGAGCAGAAAGTGCTTTTCACCCCTCCCCCTTTCCCCCACGGATTGACATGCCCCCCAACACACTTCACCAGCAGGACAATTTGACCGAAGTGGCAAACCCCCGCTGCAGACACCAGGGGCGCCATCTTGAGCCAATAGGACCGGGGGGTCACAGCCCCTTCTGGGTGTTCGGGGGGGGGGCTATGTGGTCACACTAGACACTGCGGGTGGACATTCTCTCACACCCAGAACCAGGAAGAGGGGCTGAACAATGGACTGAAGGGGGTAGCCCCCCAGCGGGATAATTAAACCAGACTATGAGGCACCTTCGCCCCCTGCCGCTCCATGCTGTATCATGTAGTGCAAGGAGGTGAATGTATGTGATGAATGTAACATGTGTTTTGATAATTGTGCCACACATTTCCTTTGTTCATACCCATGCATAATGCACCAGCCCCAGTCTCTATGCGAGGTAATAAAGTTATATAAAGAAAACGCAGAGAGACTGGGGAGTTTTTTTCCAGGCTGCGAGGCTTCTAGGCTGCTAGGCTCTGCAACAGAATTGGGCCCCAGCGGCCATGCTGATGGCCATATGCTGTACATTTATGTTAGAGGGTCAATGAAGAATCTATGTCGACCTACAGTATGCTCGTGCCTCACCTCCACATCCTTCCCTTTTATCCTCTACACTGCTCTTTATTTCCATAATCTTTAAGACAGAGTCACAAAGTTGGTTGGGCCAGGTCCTACCAGTTCTGGTGTCCATGGGCTTAAGGGTATGAATACGCTTAGTGAGGGTAATGTGGGGAGTGGAATCTGCAGCCAGAACCTTCTCCTTTAAGGGGTTATTAACTGTTGACTTGGTGTCCAGTGTACTGCATGGTGCTTTAAATAATTAGATTATTCATTGAATGTTTGTTGTTTTCTTCCCTGGCTAAACAATCCCTGAAGACATTGTGCAGCACTTGACAGACCGTAAGCATCTAGTTGTCTTCCACAAGGGCAGGTTCTTCCAAGTGTGGCTGTATACTGGAGGACGCCACCTGTTGCCCAATGAGCTTGAGACCCAGTTTCAAAGGATTCTCAATGACACATCTGAACCCCAACCAGGAGAACTTAAACTAGCAGCCTTGACTGCAGGAAATCGGTTTGTATTACAATCTTTCCCAAACACACTAAGCACTTGCTTGCAGCAAAAACATTGCATTGTCATACTCTCACTTCTAGGGTTCCATGGGCTCAGGCTCGGGTGAAATATTTTAGCCAGGGTGTAAACAAAATATCCCTGGATGCAATTGAGTCAGCTGCCTTCTTCCTGACTCTGGATGATGAGCCTCAAGGCTATGATCCAGCAAAGAGCAATTCTCTTGATAGCTATGCCAAATCTCTGCTGCATGGAAAATGTTATGACAGGTAAGCAGATGAAATGCAATAGGAAGACTTCAGTTCATCTTGGAGTACAAAAGTTTTTCTTCTACAGTCTGCCTTTTTTCTCGCAGGTGGTTTGACAAGTCTTTCACTTTGGTCTCTTATCCAAATGGAAAAATTGGCATAAATGCTGAACATTCTTGGGCCGATGCACCAATTGTTGGACACATGTTAGAGGTACAGGCTAAAAGGCTTTCCAAAATTGAATGTTAGAAACTTTCTTCACTGGGATTTTCTGTATGTGTAGTATGTGCTTGCAACCGACTGCTTCCATCTGGGCTACACAGAGGAGGGACACTGTAAAGGAGATGTGAACAAGGGTCTGCCTTATCCCACCCGGCTACAGTGGCAGATTCCAGAGGAGGTACTGTATATTAGAGCTTAATATCAGTATTTCCTGCTAGTGAATGTTTGAGATAAAATTAAGGTGTGCTATTATGTTTTGCTTTTTTTTTCTACCATATAGTTTCACAGCATTATATTAATCAAATTTAAAATTATATAGAAGGACATTCCTGTGAAGGTAAATGTTTGGACTGTTCTTTGTTTGACATTTTTTATAAACTCTTGGCTTACATTCAAGCCAAGTTAGAGAAGAATCAGACTAATATGGTCATTTGTAGTCTGTGCACAAAAGCAGCCACACTTTAGTGTTTGTAAAATCTTTTTAGAGGAAAAGCCTTTATGAAGAACATTCCCCCGAAAGAAGGGAGAAGAGACCTAAATGGCTTGTGTCAGACTGATATAGCACACATCAATAAATATTACTTTTAAGGTCCCATTCACTGAAAAAATTGTGTTTTTGCAGGTTTTAACCTTCTGAAATGTGTCTCTTTTTTAACCCTGTCCTGTCCAGCAGTTTGGTGAGCAGAACAGATATCTGCTTCCCTTATTATGCCAACCAGATTTACTTTGCCAAAAGGAGTTTTGCTCATAATTGATATATGCTGTATACAAATAGTATTTATAGACTCCTCTTACTTTAATACTTTATTTAAATTGTTTTACTTATGATGGACCTGACAGGGGGGAATGGGGGAGGGAACTGAAAAGATATGAAGTGGTCAGAAGGGGTGGGAGGTCAGGGGTTGGGAGAGGGAGACAAAGAAAGGAGAACAGAGAAAACACAAAAAAACAGTTTCTGCTTCTGAGGAGATGTCAGCATGATCCTGATGTCTGCACCTGAAAGAGGACAGACGTGTGTGTGTGTGTGTGTGTGTGTGTGTGTGTGGGTGGGTGGGTGGTTTGCCAGAAAACGTACAAAAAAAAGAGGGTAGCAGGCCACAGAAGTCCCCCTCCCCCCCCGTCCCAAACTGTGAGCGAGCAAGATAGCGTCACCAATTTCCGGGCAGCCCACAGCCACTGCAGAGCATGAATGCCCCAAAGCCACCAAGCTCCAGGACAGCCAGGCACTCACCTCCGGAGGGAGGGCCTGGGGAGGCCGGGCCACCGGGCAGCTGGTGCACCACCCTCACCAGCCAGTACAAGAAGCCCCCCCTCTCCACCCCCGGGCACACCCCCGCAAAGCAGATCCACACACTTCTCCCAAAGCCCCAGACCTACATCCTGGGAGCCACCGGGCACCAACACCCAGGGGAGGCAGTAGTGGGAAGCCACAGGGGAAGCCAATTCCCCCCTTCCCCCCACGTGACCAAGAAGTGCCACTTCTGAAATGTGCCTGCTGGTCACGTGATTATGGAAAAAATGTCAAAATGCTTGCTTCACACAGCCTTTATATTGAGTTAGCTGTGAGCTGCTGATGTAACTCTTCCATGTTTGCTGTTACACATTACGAAAAGGTAAACCCAGCTTTGATACCCACTCACTGCTCGATTATCGGCCAGCCTAATTTCACAGCGATGCTATGCAATCAAGCTAACAGCGCTACTAGGGAGTTACTTTATCAAACATGGTTTATATTGCTATTTTCTTTAAATTTCAGTCACCCTAATAGACATCCCTGTTTCCACCTGGTTCACTAATCAACAGTTTTGATAATATACCTGCGTCATTCTTGCTTATTTTGTTATATTTTTGCTGTGATTCTACATTGAACCATAAGCGTTAGCTTGGCTTGACTGTCGGAGTCAGTCAGTCTAACCACATTATAGCTCGCCTCAGTGGGGAGAGGTTGACAGACAGGCCACCTGGCCGTAGCTTAACTGTCAACCCGGTTGGTTTTGATCACTATTTTCTATAAATGCTATTCACCTCCACTGGAATCCTTGTTCATCTAACAACACTTTCCCTAATCAGTCCCACCAGGATTTCGTGATGTTGCGATCGTACCAATTCCTACGAATTTAGCTAATCCTGCAAAATTTGAATCTTGTCCAATCACTGCAACTATCCTACAATTTTGGCCAACTGTCATCAACTTCTGCCAATTTTGCCAATCAAATTTGTCCCTGAGTAGCGCTCAAACGTGTACGTTATCAGTCTAACCAATGAAATGCGTCGCTGCACTGTGCTCAGTTCCATGTTTACAGTGAGCATATACAGAACACAACAAAAAACAGAGTGTGTGATATAAAAAAAACACTCACCCGTGAATTTTCCCACACCGTCCCTTCCTTCATCTCCCCTGACCCGCTAGTGAACGTCTCCTCGAGTCTCCATCCTGACCGCGTGTACGAAGTGCTGCGTTTGTGTTGAAAAAAGTCTGCCTGCCTTAAAGCACTCTCGTCGCTGGAGTGTACATGGGAAGAGATGTCGCAAAACCACAAATGAGCAAATAAAACACTACAGCTAGTGTTATAACATTTTATACATTTTTTTAGAGGTAAAAGTCACTACTACATCTTGTCAATGAGTTTTAAAGCTGTGAATCTCCGGACATGGACCAATGCGTGATTCAAGCAAATCCCCAGGACAGCCCGCAAAATCCTGGAGGGACTACCTAATACATTGTTTATTAGATGTTATTTTAGTTTAATTCAGTATAGTTTTTTTCATCAGCTAGCCACCTTGGGCCACCATTCACTCATTCACTAATGTTTCTGGCTTATTGTACTCCAGGAACAGATCATATCCTATCGACCACTGAAACCACACACCCCTGACCACCATCCATCCATCTTCTACCGCTTAATCCTTTTTGGGTCGCCGGGGAAGGGGGGGGGGGGGCTGCAGCCTATCTCAGCGTCTTTGGGTGAGAGGCAGGGTACACCCTGGACAGATCACCAGTCCACCGCAGGACCAACACAGAGAGACAAACAGCCATTCACTCTCACAGTCAAACCTAAGGACAATTTAGAATCCCCAGCTGATGCCAATTAACCTAACCTAACTGGTGGACAGGGGTCCACCAGTGATGCTTTATTCTATTCATTCTTTAAGATGAATTTATATTAGTTGGCTCAGGCTCACTATCTGAGATAGGAGCCAGTCAGTTAACATTAACAATAGTGACAAAAAGAGGGAGAGTGGGTGTTACGTCTGTAAAATGACCAGGCAGAAGGCGAGTCTTCATGCAACTAACTCTCTCAACTTTATTATAGTGAACTTGGGTATATATACACAGTGGGCCGTGCCCGCCTGACATCACCCTGTGGGTGGGCACAGCATCACATACACACACTCTCATACCCAACATTCCCCCCCTTTAGAAAAATGCGAAACCACGCACACAATTGAACCTCCCAAATTTGAAACCCGAATCACGCACTAAGCAGGGAATAATGAACAGTAATAACATGGCGTATCACATTCACTCAAAGAACAACTAAGATTAGACCATGTCTCTTTAAAATGTATAAAATAATCCCATTTATTACTCACATTCACTCACACGCACACCAGCAAACAATATATACAAAATACAGACACACACACACACATATACTGTATATATATATACTGTATATATACTGTATATACAGTATATATATATATATAAAATTACACACACACACACACACACACAGATATTTACACCAGAAAATCATTCTCGGTAATCCCAATGTCTCTGGGCAGCCACCATCTTCTATTCTGCCACGGAGGACCTGGGCAGCCCCACAGCATATGCGCCCCTGGCCGTTGTCTACCTCCAGGGTCGAAGCCCCCTTCCCTGTTGAAAACGTCTCTTCTTGCCATTTGGTGCTTCTCCCTACTGGGCCCGCCGTGCCGCTGTCCGGTGCGCCGTCTCTCCGTGCCTGTCGAGCCGTTCCCGACTGTCTCACACCCTGTCATCATGGCTCCACACTCTCTGGCCCCCAGTGGCTGCACTTCGGGAAGACCCGAAGCTTGCTCCTCGGCATCGTCCACTGCCTCGGGCACCTTGTCATAACACCCAGCACCCTCCTCCAGGGCGCTCTGCTGCACTGCCTCTGCAACCAACTGCTGCTGCTCACCTCTGGGGCTCACGACGTCACCCTTTCCGGTCTCGTCCTCCAACCCCAGCTCCTCGCCGCTGCCTCCAGTACTCACGGTCCTGGTGCTCCGCTGTGCCGTCACTGCGTCCTGCTGCGGCTGTTCCCCTTCTGGGCATTCAGCGTCATTCCCATCGGCTCCACTGTCCGACCCGGGCACCTCGACACTATTCTTGACATCCTCGCTCCAGGTGTCCCGCTGCGTTGCCTCTGTATCATGCAGCTGCTGACCTTCCCCAGGGCCCTCGGCCTGCATGGTCCCGCTCTCCCACTGTTTAGCTTCCAACAGCAGGGCTGACTCCTGCTGCACCTCCTCTCTGCTGTCTTCGCACACTGCGACGTCCGACCCATCAGTGCTGTGGTCCCACACCAGACTGGGTTCCACAGCTGGCTCATTCTCCTCAGCGACTGGGGACCTTCCTACGCTTTTTCCCGGCTCCTCTTCCTGGCAGCTCTCTCCCTGAAAGTACGGAATGGGCGGTCCAGTGTCTGTGCTTTTCATAAAAGCCTCGCTGGTGTTAGTCTCGCTTAGCTCAGTCTCTTTCTCCATCTGCTTCGGTTCTGGCTGGTCGATGGGTGGAGGCCATACTGGTCCCTGCTCTTCCTCCAGTTCGTCTTCACTCTCCGGGTCACTCTCACTGTCAGTGTCATATTCGCTCTCACCGTCCACAAAGCCCGGGCAAACTGGTTCTGGGCCGCTGACTGTCTGTTAGCCAATTTCAAGGGCGAAGCCCAGCTCACCGAGCAAGTCCCACCCCATGACATTTTCGCCCCAGCATGCTACCTGGAACCGAAACGCTGGCAGAGCTTTCTCGTCATACTGCACTACCAACTTGATGCTCCTGCCGGTACCAGAGTTCCAGTCGTCTGGCAGTTCCACTGCATCCGAGCGCCGAGGGGTGAGCCTCCAAACCCAGGCCTCACTCACGATGGACCGTGTGGCGGTGGTGGCTATCAACATGGGCACCCTCACGCCGTCTAGCTTCACCACCCGTTGCGGTCCTGACCAAGCTTCGGGGTGCGCGATATTTACACCGTCTCCGCTGTCGTCACTGGCCAGGGACTCCTCCACATGTGGCCCCGGTTCTGCCTCAAGGTCCAGCTTGGCATCTGCAGCCTTGTTTCAGCGCCAAACTAGCCTGTCAGCTAACCTGTCCATTGACTTTGATTGAGCCATTAGCTTTCCCAAGCTAACTAGCTCTGCCGTCCCAAGCGCAAAAAGCTCCTTCACCCTCGGCTCTCCGGCCCTCATCTGCTCCACGAAGTGTGCTGCCATACGCATGACGGCCTCCTCGTAGTACTCATTCATGCACAGCGAATTGAGGATCCTCCGTCCCTCCGTGCCGAGGTTATGGGCCAGAATCGCCTAGCGCTGTCTCCCATTGAACCAAGGGAGATTTAGTTCTCCGAGGTACTCCTTGAAGTTCTGTCTCCACTCTGACCACAAAATCATCGGCTCACCCGGGCTCTCCAGAAACAGCACTACTCGTTGAGGTATCCTGCATGCACCCATTTTTTACCTTGTTGCCAAATGTTACGTCTGTAAAATGACCAGGCAGGAGACGAGTCTTCATGGAGCTAACTCTCTCAACTTTATTACAGTGAACTTGGGTATATATACATGGTGGGCCGTGCCCGCCTAATGTCACCCTGTGGGTGGGCATGACATCACATACACATACTCTCATACCCAACAGTGGGGTTAACTGTGGCTCTTGAGCATTCAAAGAGACATGCACTGAAAGTAACTATTCTGAAGAAGGCTGTAAAAGATGATTCACAATGACGCTGCAATAATTAAAGGCAATTTGGCTACAGTACGTCACAAGCATTTCATTAAGATGTGTGGGAACTGTCAAAATGTGGAAAAAGTGTAGTAAATGGGACCTTTAAAGTTTCCATATGCTTTTTCCCATGGATTAATGTCAAATTTTGACATCCTAAAGGACCAGTAGATGTAGTTTTGCAGCAATAGTATGAAAGTTTTTCATAGTGTTTCAATGATTAAGTAATTTTTCCAAAATCACTTTGATAATACATCAGCATTTGGTCAGGTTATTGCAGTGCTCATTCTTTCAGACGGAGTCTCACTCTTTTGCCCTCTCTCTCACACACCACAAACCTTATTTCTCACTCCAAAAATGGGGAAAGTACTGCCATTATTGTGTTGACTTTATTCATATTTTTACACAGTAAGAGCTCTCAAGGCAGCATAAAGCAGACCAAACATGCTCTAAGATTTATTTTGAGGTAAAAAAGTGTATGCGTTGAAAAAACTGTTGATGGATATTGTGTATGTAAACACTACCCCCCCCCCCCCCATTTTTCCTCATGCACAAATCCTTCTAAATCTCACTCCAAGCTTTTCTGAAAAGTTGGCAACTCCGGTTAGTGTCACGTCCACCATCATCTGAGGGGCCTGTATCACCTGCAGCTGTGCTATGTTAACTTTCCTGTTCATGGTAGGAACACTGAAAATATTACACCGCACCTCAGACGCAGTCCAGGGACAGGAGGTTTTTTCACACATGGGGAGTTGTTCTGAGCTCCTCATACAAAGATATAGAGTGATGATAATCAAGTCAGTGGCGGTAATGCACCTGTAAGCTGGTTGCCAACTGCCAATCAAATCTAATAGAAGAAGAAGAACTGGCATGTTTCATGGCCTGAATCCCATCACCCAATCACAGGGCACGATTTTAGGCACCATCTAACAAAGAACCCATTGATTGGCTATTGGGACTCAGGCTATCAGTTACAGTTTTTCAGTATTGCTACTAGGAACAGGAGTCACATAATGCTTTAAACACCCAAACCCATTTTAGTGTAGTTTTACAGCACATTTAAAAAAAAAAAAAAGCTGTCTGTAAAGCTGCTCATTAATATTAATAATCTGGTAATTAATTCAGTAAAGGTTTTTTAAATGGTCCAATCACAAGTAAGGAGGCAGTCAGGGTATGTTTTTGTTAACTGAAGGAGATACCTGTTGCTTTGTGATATCACGAAACCCAGGAAGTACTGACTGTTTCTTTAAGAGCTTAACATAAAATGTTTAGCTTGTGGGGGACACAATGCACAGGTCTAGCATTCTCTCACACACAGCGAGGCAGGAGGAAACACGAGGACAATGGACCGCGTGAGGAAGCTCACCGGGAGGTTCAGACTGGGTAGAGTTTAGACATCTCCCGGGGGGGGGGGGGATTTACATGGAGCCAATGGACAAAGATGCGCCTTTTGTCCCCCACTGCTCCAAGCTGCAGCATGAAGGGCAGGGGGTGGATGTATTGTAATGTATGTGACAAGTGTTATGATAATTGCGCTACACATTCTCTTTGTCCCCCTCATGGATCATCACCTTATTGTGGTGGGGGGTTGCGTGCCCAAGTGGTCCCAGGAGCTATGTTGTCCGGGGCAATTTGCCTCTGGTAGGGTCACCCAAGACAAACTGGTCCTGGGTGAAGGGCCAGACTAAGAACGATTCAACAGACTCCATCCATCCATCTTCTTCCGCTTAATCCTTTTCAGGTTGTGGGGGGTCTGGAGCCTATCCCAGCATCTTTGGGCGAGAGGTAGGGTACACCCTGGACAGATCGCCAGTCCATCACAGGGCCAACACAGAGAGACAGACAACCATTCACTGTCACAGTCATACCTAAGGACAATTTAGAATCCCCAGTTGATGCCAATTAACCTAACGCATGTTTTTGGCATGTGGGAGGAAACCGGAGAAATCCCAGAGTAAACCCACGCAGACACCGGGAGAACATGCAAACTCCACACAGATCACTGTTGGTCAGGGGTTGGGATCGAACCCAGGATCCCCCGGCCAAGGGTGAGTTGCTATGCTGCCGCAGTGCTAACCACTTTTCCACTGCGCTGCCCGATCCAACAGACTCTCATGATAAATACTAGAACAAGGATTCAGTGTACCCCGCCTGGTATGGGGTTACCGGGGCCCCACCCTGGAGCCAGGCCTGGGGGAGGGGCTTGATGGCTAGCACCTGGTGGCCGGGTTTCCACCCATGGGACCCAGCTGGGCTCACCCCAAGGAGTTACATGGGTCCGCCCTCTAGTGGGCTCATCACCTGCAGGAGGGATCATGGGGGTCTGGTGCTATGTGGATCAGGTGGTGGTCAAAGGCACAGACCTTGGCGGTCTGATCCCAAGCTTCCTAAACTGGCTTTTGGGATGTGGAATGTCACCCCTCTGGTGGGGAAGGAGCCTGAGCTGGTGCATGAGGTTGAGAGATACCGGCTAGATATAGTTGGCCTCACCTCAACACACAGCTCTGATTCTGGAACCAGTCTCCTGGAGAGGGGCTGGAGCTTGGCCTGCTTTGGAGTTTCCCCAGGCGAGAGGCGACAAGCAGGGGTGGGTATTCTTGTATCCCCCCACCTTGCTGCCTCTATATTGGAGTTTTTCCCTGGTGGACGAAAGGGTTATTTCCCTGCGCCTTTGGGTTGGGAAACGGGTCCTGACCATCATTTGTGCCTATGCACCAAATGATGGTTTAGAGTACCCACCCTTTTTGGAGTCTCTGACTGGGGTGCTGGAGAGTGCTTCTCTTGGAGACTCCATTGTCCTACTGGAGGACTTCAATGTGCACTTGGGCAATGACAGTGAAACCTGGAAAGGGGTGGTTGGGAGGAACAGCCTGCCCGACCTGAACCCGAGTGGTGTTCAGTTATTGGACTTCTGTGCTAACCACAGTTTGTCCATAATGAACACCATGTTCAAGCATAAGGGTGTCCATATGTGCACCTGGCACCAAGACACCCTAGGTCGCAGGTTGATGATCGATTTTGTTATCGTGTCATCAGACCTGCAACCGTATGTCTTGGACACTCGGGTAAAGAGAGGTGCACAGCTGTCAACTGATGACCACCTGGTGGTGAGTTGGATCCGATGACAGGGGAGGATGCCATTCAGACCTGGTAGACCCAAACGTATAGTGAGGGTGTGCTGGGAATGTCTGGCTGAGGCCCCTGTCCAGGAAGTCTTCAACTCCCACCTCTGGAAGAACTTCAACCACATTTCGAGGGTGTCTGGAGACATGGAGTCTGAATGGGCCATGTTCTCCACCTCCATTGTTGACGCAGCGGCCCAGAGCTGCGGCCGCAAGGTCGTTGGGGCATCTCGTGGTGGCAACCCCCGAACCAAATGGTGGACACCAGTGGTGAGGGGGGCCATTAAGCTGAAGAAGGAGTCCTATCAAGTTTGGTTGGCTTGTGGGACTCCCAAAGCAGCTGAGGTGTACCAGCAGGCCAAGCAGAGTGCAGCTCAGGTGGTTGTTAAGGCAAAGACTCGGGTATGGGAGGAGTTCGGTGAGGCCATGGAACAAGACTTTCAGTCAGCCTCTAAGAGATTCTGGCAAACTGTCCGGCGGCTCATGAAGGTGAAGCAGCTCCCTGTCCACACTGTGTATGGTGTGGATGGGGCGCTTCTGACTTCAACTGGGGTTATCATCGGGCGGTGGAAGGAATACTTCAAAGATCTCCTCAATCCCATTGATACGCCTTCCACAGAGGAAGCAGGGCTTGTGGACGAGGGGGACGACTCGCCTATCACAGGGGCTGAGGTCGCCAAGGTGGTTAAAAATCTCTTTGGTGGCCGGGCCCCGGGGGTGGATGAGATTCGTCCCGAGTACCTCAAGACCCTGGATGTTGTAGGTCTGTCATGGTTGACATGCCTCTGCAACATTGTGTGGAGGTCGGGGGCAGTGCCTTTGGCATGGCAAACCGGGGTGGTGGTTCCTCTCTTCAAGAAAGGGGACCGGAGGGTGTGCTCCAACTTTAGAGGGATCACACTCCTCAGCCACCCTGGGAAGGTCTATGCCAAGGTATTGGAGAGGAGAGTCCAGCCGTTGGTTGAACCTCGGATTCAGGAGGAGCAATGTGGATTTTGTTCTGGCTGTGGCACATCAGACCAGCTCTTTACCCTCTCAAGAATCCTCGAGGGTTCGTGGGAGTTTGCCCAACCAGTTTACATGTGTTTTGTGGACTTGGAGAAGGCATTTGACCACATCCCTCATGGTTTTTTGTGGGGGGTGCTTCGGGAGTATGGGGTATCGGGCTTGTTGTTACAAGCTATTCGGTCTCTGTACGACCAATGTGAGAGTTTGGTTCATATTGCCAACACTCAATCGGACTCATTCCCAGTGAGAGTTGGACTCTGCCAGGGCTGCCCTTTGTCACCGATCCTGTTCATAATTTTTATGGACAGGATTTCTAGGCACAGCCAGGGAACGGAGGGTGTCATGCTTGGCGACCACAGGATCTCATCTCTGTTGTTTGCAGATGATGTTGTCCTGCTGGCTTCATCCAGCAATGACCTACAGTTCTTACTGGGACGGTTTGCCACTGAGTGTGAAGCGGCTGGGGTGAGAATCAGTACCTCCAAGTCCGAGTCCATGGTCCTCAGCTGGAAAAAGGTGGATTGTCCTCTCCGGGTTGGGGACAAGTTCCTGCCCCAAGTGGAGGTGTTTAAGTATCTTGGGGTCTTATTCACGAGTGAGGGGAGAATGGAGCGAGAGATTGAGACAGATTGGAGCAGCATCTGCAGTGATGCGGATGTTGTACCGGTCTGTAGTGGTGAAGAGGGAGCTGAGCTCTAAGGCAAAGCTGTTGATTTACCAGTCAATCTACGTTCCTACCCTCACCTATGGTCACGAGCTTTGGGTAATGTCCAAAAGAATGAGATTGCGGATACAAGCGGCTGAAATGAGCTTTCTTCATAGGATCGCTGGACTCACCCTTAGAGATAGGGAGATAGGGTGAGGAGCTCAGTCATCCGGGAGAGGCTCAGAGTAGAACCGTTGCTCCTCCACATTGAAAGGAGCCAGTTGAGGTGGTATGGGCATCTGATCAGGATGCCTCCTGGATGCCTCCCATTTGAGGTGTTTCGGGCACATCCTACTGGGAGGAGACCCCAGGGAAGACCCAGGACTCACTGGAGAGACTATGTCTCCCAGCTGTTCTGAGAATGCCTTGGTGTCCTCTCTGAAGAGCTGAAGCAGGTGGCTGGGGAGCGGGAAGTCTGGGCTTCTCTGCTTGAACTGCTGCCTCTGCGACCCGGACCGCTGGAAAAGCAGTAGAAGATGGATGGATGGATGGATTCTCTTTGTCCAAACAATATGCATAATGTCAGCAGCTCCAGTCTCAAGGCATGAGTAATAAAGGTATAAAAGCAGAGTGCAGAGAGACTGGAAGAGGGTTCTTACCCCCAGTGCAGCTGCGCTGGGGTTCATGGCTGTACATGTTTGTTAGAGGGAAATAAAGATTCTGTGTCGTCCTATGCTCGTGCCTCGCCTCACATCCTTTCCTTTCCCTCTACAAGCTTTAAGATTTGAAGACATTTATTGTACTTTCCATTTTCTTTTCTTTTCCTCTGTTTTAAGTGCAAAGAAGTCATTGAAAGCTCCTACTTGTCAGCCAAGCAGATAGCTGATGACGTGGACTTCCATGGCTATCTTTTTACCGAGTTTGGGAAAGGCTTGATCAAGAAATGCAGAACCAGCCCCGATGCCTTCATTCAGTTGGCTCTGCAGCTGGCACAGTTCAGGGTACGATAGCTGGCACGTAATGAATAACATTTGCTCTTTCCTCATGATTTGGAATGTTCACTTGTATCTTCTACCAATCAGTCACCTTTAATCATTTTCTCTATAGGATCAGGGAGTGTTTTGTCTGACATACGAATCATCAATGACTCGCATGTTCAGAGACGGACGGACAGAGACGGTGCGCTCCTGCACTTCTGAAGCTGTGGAATTTGTCAGAGCCATGGAGGACACTGAGGCAACAGTAGGCAGAATATACCCAAACATAGTAAAATTCTCAAATAAAACAGTTAAAGGGAGCACAACATTTAAGGTTCTCCACAATATCAAATAGCTGCTGAACATTAGCAGTAAAAGTGTCACAGGTCAAAAACAGATCATTTTCTTAGGTAAACAAGGCATATTGCTGTGAAATGAATACACCTCGGTGTGTGTTTACTACTATCAGCCTGTCAGTTATGTAGGTGACACTGTTAGAGGTCACTCTGTGCAGCATAGGACTTTGTGATCGAGACCTGCATACAATAGTTCCTGTTTGCATCCATTCCCTGGACTTTGAAATGTTGGCTGTTCTTTTTGGTGTTAAACTTGCCCCAGTGGTAATAAGATCATTCCAAAAATGAATGTCATGTTACTTGTGCTTGATGAGGTTAAGCTGTTTTCCCTGTTGTTTACCTGACCAGAACATTCAAAGACTTGCCCTCTTTCGGAGGGCAGCAGACAAACATCAGAGCATGTATCGCCTGGCCATGACTGGCTCTGGTATCGACCGTCACCTTTTGTGTCTCTACATCATGTCTAAGTACCTTGGCGTTGACTCACCCTTCCTTGAGAAGGTTTGAAATATTATCCATCATCTTTATTATCAATTTCAGAAATCTTTTCTTTTATAATTTGCCATTTCTAAACTACATTTAATGTCTTTGCTAAAAAGGTGCTTTCTGAGCCTTGGAGGTTGTCCACAAGCCAAACTCCACAGCAGCAGCTCAATTTAGTCGACATCAACAAGTTTCCTAAATATGTTAGTGCTGGAGGTGGATTTGGCCCTGTGAGTAAAACTCTTTAATCCATTTGCATCTTCTGACCTGATCAGAGAGATCTAAAGCTATGAAATATTTATATGTTGCCCATTTTCAACCCACAGGTGGCTGATGATGGTTACGGTGTGTCTTACATTATTGTTGGGGAAAACCTCATCACATTCCACATCTCCAGCAAGTTTTCCTGTCCCGATACTGTAAGAGCAACAAATGAGTGTTTATGTAATTCATCCATCTACTCATGTATCTGTACAGTGTCTCCAAACTATAAAACTCTTCCTCTCTCCATTGCTGTCTCCTTTGTATGACCTGAAGGACTCCTACCGGTTTGGTCAGCACATTCGGAAGGCCATGCTTGATATCCAAGTGCTCTTCAAACCTGAAAACCACAAGATGACTGAGAATATGAAATGTACTCATCTGCAAAATGGGAAAAAGTACATATAACAGTGTGGGAGGGTATGCCAGATTTGAAGTACATGTATTCCACCTGTGAGTCATCCTTTGGCAGGCTTCATTCATAAAAACAGTTTTAATAATTGCTCCACATTTTTTTGTTCTTTTGACAAGTCACACAGCACGAAGCAGGAGCTCGACACTCAACTTAGTCAGACAAAAGGAATTTCAAGTATACTATTTTCTATTTATATTGTATTTTTCAGAGCTGCTGGGAAATTGTGGTCTGCTGGGGCAGCGGTATCACAGCAGCTGACAGGAAGAGATTGAACAGGCTGATCAAAAAAGCTGGCTCTGTTCTGGGGCGACGCCCCGATCCAGTGGAAGAGATAGGAGAGAGGGGGATAGTGGCTAAGCTGTCATCTCTGCTTTAGTCAGAGTCCCACCCCATGTGGGACACGCTAAATGCACTGAGGAGTTCATTTAGCAGTAGGCTGTGCCATCCTAAGCGCACGAGGAAGAGGTTCCGCAGGTCGTTCCTACCTATGGCTGTCAGACTTTATAACCTAACTGGTGCTGCTCGTAGAGGTTGTATTAATTGTACTACACATAACTTTGCACAGTAGAGATCGTCCCCTCCAATACACAATTAAGACAATTACAATTATTATTGAGGGTGGCAACTGTCTGGGTCCATATTTATATTCTGCCAGGTAATTTAACAAACTGTAATGCTGTTGATACCATCTAGCTGCAATGCTCCTGCACTGTGTATATATCTGTGTACATATGTATATTTATTTACTGCTTTGGCTAACCAGTTCTTATCTTATTTGCTATTGCTCTGAGCGCTGCTGTCCCTTTGCTGCTGGAATCCTGGAATTTCCCCATTGTGGGACTAATAAAGGCTTATCTTAAAATATTTCTTCATTTTTTTAAGTCTGTAAACAGATGTGATTGGTGCAGAGGTTAGTTAGCATTGTCACAGGACAGCTAGAGGGTTGTGGGTTTGATCCCATCCCTGGCCAGCAGTGACCTTTGCATTAGTGGTGGGAATCAACAGAGGCCACATGATGTGATACTATCATGATCTTGCGATATGCAGAGTATTGCAATTTCCCATCCTGATCTTTGTCTCATTCAACTACCAGCTAGATCTCCAAAGTCACTCTGCTGTGCTGATCTAACCAGTGAGCACTTAGCACCATCTATAATAATGGATTAGATTTATACAGTATGTCACTTTACATGCCAAGTGACATCTCAAAGTGCATTATTCATTCACTTTAGACAGACACTGATAGTGGTAAACTACTTCTGTAGCCACAGCTGCCCTGGGGCAGACTGACAGAAACATGGCTGCCAGTCTGTGCCAACAGCCTCTCTGACCACTATCAAACATTTAAACCCAGTGTCATGGACACTAGGTGGGTAAAGTATATTGCCCAGGGACACAATGGCAGGGGAGAGCGGGATTCAAACCCCCAACCCTCCAGTTATTGGACAACCCACTCTACCTCCTGAGCTACTGCTGCTCTATCTAGTGGACTGAAAAGTCATCTAGTTTTTATTACTCTGGTATCTAAATAGGCAAGTTTGTTTGCAACATTTATTAATAATTCTTTAAGTATGACGATACTCTGTCCCTGAATTGATAGTATCACCACCACAAAGTGACGTGATACACGATGCATCAACTTTTATTTTCCCCACACCGAGTGTGTATGTTCTCCCCATGTCTGTGTGGTCTTTCACCAGTTTCCTACCACAATCCAAAGACATACACGTTAGATTAATTGGCATCACCTGAGGATTCTAAATTGTCCTTAGGTATAAATGAGTGTAAAGATTGTCTGTCTCTCTGTGTTGGCCCTGTGATGGACTGGCTATCTGTCCAGGGTGTACCCTGCCTCTCACCCAAAGATGCTGGAATAGGCTCCAGGTTGAAGATGATTCAACGAATGAATGAATATATGTCATGATACAGACTGTATCAATAAATAAATTAAAACTAAGTAACTATTCTAGGGTTGGTACTTATGACACTTGTAAATATGTTTGCTTGAGAAATTCATTGTATGTTTAGGAATCTGTTCTTCAATATACAGTATGTTGGCACTTTCTGGAATTTCCCCATTGAGGGACTAAAAGGCTTATCTCAGGGGTGCCCAACCTGGGGCTCCTGGAGCATTCAAGTTTCTGTGGGAAATTTTCTAATTTTACTTCTTAATTGGTCCAAAGATTTGCAAATAATTTGTTATCGTTGTGCATGTGTTCTGTAGGCACCCTTGCACCCGCGCACAACAACAGCAAATTATTTGCAAATCTTTGGACCAATTAAGAAGTGAAATGAGAAAATTTCCCACAGAAACCTTAACGTTCCAGGAGCCCCAGGTTGGGCACCCCTGGCTTATCTTATGTTAGCACCTACAGTGGTGTGAAGAAGTGTTTGCCCCTTGCCTGATTTCTCATTTTTTTGTATGTTTGTCACACATAAATGTTTCAGATCATCAAACAAATTTAAATATTAGACAAAGGTAACACAAGTAAAAACAAAATGCAGTTTATAAATGAAGGTGTTTATTATTAAGGGGAAAAAAAATCAAACCTACATGGCCCTGTGTGAAAAAGTGATTACCCCCTAAACCTAATAACTGGTTGGGCCACCCTTAGCAGCAACAACTGCAATCAAGCATTTGTTATAACTGGCAATGAGTCTTTTACAGCACTGTGGAGGAATTTTGACCCACTCATCTTTGCAGAATTGCTGTAATTCTGCCACATTGGAGGGTTTTCGAACATGAACCACCTTTTTAAGGTCATGCCACAGTATCTCAATCGGATTCAGGTCAGGACTTTGACTAGGCCACTCCAAAGTCTTCATTTTGTTTTTCTTAAGCCATTCAGAGGTGGACTTGCTGGTGTGTTTTGGATCATTGTCCTGCTGCAGAACCCAAGTGAAGTGAATAAGAAGGGTCTAAAATCTGACCCTGGGAATTACAGACCAGTAAGCCTTACATGTGTGACCTGCAAGATTATGGAAGTCATTGTTATGGATCATCTGGTCGCTTACTTAGATGAGAATCATCTATTACATAATTGTCAGCACGGCTTCGTTAATGGTTGCTCCTGCGGTACCCAGCTTCTTAGTTGTTTGGATATTTGGACAAGAATGCTTGACGATAACGGGCTCATTGACGTTGTTTACTTGGATCTTGCAAAGGCATTCAATAGCGTGCTTCATGAGAGACTCTTGGTCAAGCTTAAAGGCTACGGAATTATGGGAAAGTTCCTCACCTGGAGCTGGAGTTTTCTCAGAGGAAGGAAACAACGAGTAACTGTTAATGAGGCTGCATCCAGATGGATGCATGTATTGTCAGGAGTCCCCCAGGTCAGTGTATTGGGCCCCCTGTTCTTTGTCCTTTTTGTGAATGACATGCCGGGAGCTGTGCATAATTATATTGCTTTGTTTGCTGACGATGCTAAGGTCTTTTCTGTTGTCAACAATGACCATCAACAACAGTCACTTCAGGATGATTTGGAACAACTGCAGGCTTGGTCTGAATGGTGGCAAATTAAGTTTAATGCCACTAAATGTAAAGTGATGCACCTTGGGAGGCACAATGCCAAATACAAGTACAAACTAGAAAAGCACTCGGAGAGCGCAGACCTCTGCCAAGCTCCACAGTTCCCCCCATACAGTGTTTGTGTGTACGTTTTCAGATTCCTTGACCATGAAAACATATGACTAGCAATTGGATTCACAATGATTATTTGTTTATTTGACAGGGACAGTGCAGTAAACATAGACAATTAATCAATGACAATCAATGTGATGGTGATAGGATTAGTGGTTCAGTAGTAAAAGCATTGCCTCCTTGGTGGAGGTAATAAACTGAAGTGTTGGTGTTGTGTCCATCTCCTCCACTGACAGATGCAGATTGGGTAGACAGGTTGGCGTGGGTTTTATATTATATTATTGGGGTTGCGCTCCGCGGCAAAACAGAATTTAGAAGCTTCCCCGGCTGAGAGCTCGTTTTTGCGCAGCGCCTATGGCTGGCCGGGGAATTTCTGCCAAATAATCCGACGGCGGACAGCTGGCCGTGTCAGGTTTTGCAGCTGCGCGCAAACACAGGCACGCTGGCAGGCCCAGGCCACCAGTGTTTTCCGCGTGCTTTTGTGCGTAAAACGTTGAAAAACGCGGAGTTTGTGTTGGTCAGACACGGCGACCAGCGCCCTCCATTGCGCCTGCGCACATGTTGAAAATGGCCGTATGTCACAGTGTTAAATAATGCTTTAAAAAATTCCTGTATCCAGACGGTGATGCGGATCATCCCCAAAATTTAATCAGTTCTTCCTTGTACCATTTCCAACAATGCCTGAAAGTTTCATGGAAATCCGTCCAAAAGTTTTTGAGTTGTCTTGCTAACCAACAGACAAACAGACAGACAGACAGACAGACAGACAGACAAACACACAAACCCCGGCAAAAACATTACCTCCTCCTGGCCTTTTCGGCCTGGCGGAGGTAATTAGGCAAAGTTATTCTAGAGGAAACTAAGGAAGAGAAGGATCTGGGAGTATGGATGGATAATCAAGTCATGTTTGATACCCACATAGAGAAGCAACTGAATAAAGCCAATTGGCAGCTGGGACTGATAAGACGATCATTCAAATTCTTAGATAAAGAGATTTTTAACACACTGGATAAATCATTTGTCAGGACTCATCTGAAGTACTGTAATACAGTTGTTTTTGTGGTCTATATTAATCATATATTCCATAACCTACATATGTTGAAGCATGTGGAAATGTTTAGTAATTACATATGTAAAGCAACTTCACACCTCTGAAAGGACAAAGGCTCTCAACCGCAGAGTGAAGAACAAAGACGTTCCCAGACACTGCGGGGGAGACCGGAGGAGCCACCCTCACCCCCTAAGGCGAGGAGAGGAAGTACCAAGACAATGGGGGGATTAAGATAATGAGGGATGTCAGCCTTTGTTATGCATGTCTTTTGTTATGTGCAAGTATAAAGCCAGTGAGCCGGAGACATTCTGCCTCTTTTCCTTCTGCTGCCTGCTGCACTAAGATGAGACTTGTTAGGAGAGCTGATAAATAAACTTGGGTTTATATATCAAATCGCCTCATCATTTCAAGCTCTTCCACACTGGTGACCCTGTCGTGAGTACGGACTTGAGGCGTTCCCCCGCAATCGACTCATCTGCGGCGACCCAGGCAGACGCCAGCGCCCACGCAGACAGGGGAACAGATGGACGTTTTTCCCCCCCAGCAGAAGGGATTGAGAGGGCTCAACCGAGCACCAGCACCGCTGTGAGAGCCGAAGCAAGGCACTCTCACCCTGCGGACACAGCAGTGATGGTATACACGAATGCCGTTGCTGTCAATCTGCCAGACTTCTGGCAAGAAGACCCCGCCTCGTGGTTTCAGCAAGCTGAAGCCCAGTTTACACTGGCGGGCATCACGGCGGACGATACCAAATTCTATCACATCGTCTCCAAACTCGACGCCGCCACTTCCGAGGTGTGTGCGGAGCATGATCCGGCGGCCACCGGCCCAAGACAAATATGAAACGCTGAAAGCAACCATCGTGGCAAATTATGTCCCCTCAGCTGAAGAGAGAGCCGAGAAGATCCTGGCGGTCTACGGCCACAGAGGGTGCAAACCTAAAGCCCTCATGGAGGATTTGCTGCAGCTTAAAGAAGAGGACAATGACAACTTCCTCTTCCAATTCATATTCCTCAGCACGCTGCCGCCACACATGAGAGGGACGCTCGCCAACATGAGATGCAACAACCACCAAGACTTCCGCGCACTGGCCAATGAAGCTCATCGGCTTGTCAACGCCTGCAAGGAGCTGACACCCACAGCAGCATCCGCAGACCTCAACGCTGATGCCCGGAACCACGTAGAGCCACAACCCACTGAGCAGATCCAGCCCGCGGGGACAGCGACACAGCCAACACGTAACAGACAGAGCGACGTCTGTTATTATCACCACCGTTTCACCGAGAAAGCCCGCAAACGCGTTCCCCCCCTGCAAATTTATGATTTCGGGAAACGCCAAAGTCGAGAGCCGTTAACGGCAGCGGTTCTCGGCGAGAAGAATAAGCTGTTGTATGTGACGGATGGACACACTGGCAAGCAGTTCCTCATCGACACAGGAGCTCAGCTGAGTTTTGTCACGCCCTCCCACGCAGATCGAGCCATGGGCACCCGGGGCAACGGAGCGGTGGCAGCCAACGGCTCCAACATCGACACTTTCGGCGAAAAGAGCCTGCACCTCCTCATCCACGGCCGCAACTACAGATGGACATTTGTTGTAGCGGCGGTGAGCTTTAACTTGTTAGGCGCAGATTTTTTGTGTGCACATGGGTTATTAGTGGATCTAGCGAATAGACGCTTGGTTAATGCACTGTCCTTTGCTTCTATTCCCTGCTCAGCCCGAGTTTCTCCACCACCTGTGCAGGCCAGCGTCACCACGGCAGGAGGTAAGTTTGAGCAACTCCTCACCCAATTTCCAGCACTCACAATTCCCAAATTCTCAGCTACAGTGGCTAAACACGGGGTCGAACACTTTATTCCCACAACGGGCCCACCTGTATTTGCCAAAGCTCGCCGCTTAGATGCGGCCAAGCTCAACATAGCTCGGGACGAATTTACTACCCTTGAAAAATTAGGCATTGTTAGACGCTCGAAGAGCCCTTGGGCCTCACCACTTCACATGGTTCCGAAATCTGACGGTTCTTGGAGACCGTGCGGAGATTACCGCAGATTAAACAATGCGACAGCGCATGACCGCTACCCAATTCCTCACATTCAGGATTTTTCACTACATCTGGCGGGTGCGCGCATTTTTTCAAAAATAGACCTGGTCCGCGGTTATCATCAAGTCCCAGTTCGAGCAGAGGACATTCCTAAAACAGCTGTAATAACCCCTTTCGGCCTTTTTGAATTTCTGCGAATGCCTTTCGGCCTCAAAGGCGCTGCTCAAACTTTTCAGCGGATGATGGACGCAGTATTACGCGACCTTCCTTTTGTTTTCGTCTACCTCGACGACATGCTGGTAGCCAGCTCGTCTGAGGAAGAACACGAGCAGCACCTCACTACGGTTTTTCAGAGACTAGAAGAGCACGGGTTAATAATCAATCCAGCCAAATGCAAATTCGGCGTGTCACAAATTGATTTTTTAGGACACAAAGTCTCTCCGAAAGGGGCAGTTCCACTTCCAGACAAAGTTCACGCGATAAAATGTTTTCCACGGCCACAGACGGTCAAATCGCTGCAGGAATTTTTAGGAATGGTTAATTTTTACAACCGTTTCCTCCCCCACGCAGCTCAGCTCATGCAGCCCCTATATGACGCGCTCAGAAAAAAGAAAGCTTCCAACGCGGTCGAATGGACCCCGGAGTGCGAACACGTCTTTGCGGAAGTAAAAAGCGCTCTAGCTAACGCCACATTGTTAGTTCACCCAGATCCCTCGGCCCGCATCGCGCTAACCACAGACGCTTCGGACCTGGCTATAGGGGCAGTTGTAGAACAACATGTCAGCGGGATCTGGCAACCTTTAGCATTCTTTAGCAAATCGCTAAACCAAACTGAGCGTAAATACAGCACTTTTGACAGGGAGCTGCTAGCGCTTCATTTATCCATCCGCCACTTCCAGTTCTGGTTAGAAGGGCGGAGTTTCATGGCTTTTGTAGACCATAAACCGCTCACTTTTGCTATGGCTAAAATTTCAGAACCATGGTCAGGCAGGCAACAAAGACAGCTGGCTGCGATTTCAGAGTTCACCACAGACATTCGACACGTGGCAGGCAAACTTAACGTGGTAGCAGACTGCCTCTCTCGCGCTGTGACACCACCAGAGCGTGAGGAGACAGATTATACTGCCTCAGCAGCAGAACTCTTCACTAACGCAGACACATACGCAGCACCTATCCATGCAGGGATAGATTATGCAGCCATGACAGAGGAACAAAGCGGTGACGCGGACGTGCGCGCACTCCTGTCTGGACCAACAGGGTTAAGGCTGGAGAAAAAGGGTTTATGCGACGGCGTGCCCCCCCTAATATGCGATGTTTCAACCGGCCGACCTCGCCCGTTAGTACCAGTGACATGGCGCCGCCGTATTTTCGACGCAATTCACTCCCTCGTGCACCCAGGCGTGCGCGCCTCGGTTAAAATGGTCGCCGAAAAGTTTGTGTGGCCTGGCCTGCGCAAAAACGTAAAAGAATGGGCAAAAACTTGCATTTCTTGTCAACGCGCCAAAATACACAGACACACAAAAGCCCCTCTGGAGCCTTTTCCAATCCCTGCTAGAAGGTTCGACCACGTTCATGTCGACCTCGTGGGGCCACTACCTTCCTCCCAAGGTTTCACACACCTGTTAACAATGATAGACCGCACCACACGCTGGCCAGAGGCAGTCCCTGTAGCGGCAACCACAGCGGAGGAAGTCGCTCGCGTTTTTTTGACAAACTGGGTAGCGCGTTTCGGCGTCCCATCGGACATCACGTCCGATAGGGGGCCTCAATTTGTCTCGGAGCTTTGGTCAGCCATGTCCAACAGCTTAGGGGCAACAATTCATCGCACCACCGCTTATCACCCTCAGGCTAATGGGTTATGCGAGCGTTTTCACAGGTCTTTAAAGGCTGCCCTCAGAGCCTCACTAACGGATACAAATTGGGTAAATAAACTTCCCTGGGTTTTATTGGGGTTGCGTGCTGCGCCTAAAGAGGATCTAGATGCCTCTCCTGCAGAATTAGTTTTTGCACAACCCCTCAGGCTTCCAGGTGAATTTTTACCAGAAAATCCAGAGCCAGGGCACCTTCCAGTCCCAAGGTTTTTAGGCAGCAACGGACCGGACTCTCTCCCCGGTCCAGCTCATCACTCCTTCCCACGGGTTTTTGTCCCTCAAGCTTTAAAAAACGCTGAGTTCGTTTTTGTTAGGCATGAAACTTTAAAACCAACTTTCCGCCCAGCATATGATGGGCCATTCAGAGTGCTGGAACATGGTGATAAACACTTTGTGCTTGATTTTGGGGATAGAAAAGAAACAGTCAGCATTGACAGACTTAAACCTGCCTTCTTGTTAAAAGACGAGCCTGCACAGTTGGCGAGAGCACCTCGGCGGGGTAGACCCCCCAAGAGAAAAGACTCAGCCCCCCGGCAGGGAACAATTAACCACTCTCCTTCCCACACTGCAGATTCCTCACAAGAAGGTCCCAGCAAGACGCCTAAACCAACCCACAGCAGTTTTGGGAGAAGATTAAAACCCAGACAGCACAGGGACTGATGCAAACCACTCCACAATTGTTCACTAATTGTGCCGCAACAGTTTAGGACTCACTTATGATTTTACTATGCTGTTATGATTACCACTGCACTCTCTTAGGAGCATGGCTGCTGGAAAGTTTCTTCTGTGGCAAGAGATGTAACACTTAGTATGTCATAGTAATTATCTTAAACTGTGAACCTTTCTATTGTCTTTTCTTAGTTGTTTGGGGGGCCTGTGGTCTATATTAATCATATATTCCATAACCTACATATGTTGAAGCATGTGGAAATGTTTAGTAATTACATATGTAAAGCAACTTCACACCTCTGAAAGGACAAAGGCTCTCAACCGCAGAGTGAAGAACAAAGACATTCCCAGACACTGCGGGGGAGACCGGAGGAGCCACCCTCACCCCCTAAGGCGAGGAGAGGAAGTACCAAGACAATGGGGGGATTAAGATAATGAGGGATGTCAGCCTTTGTTATGCATGTCTTTTGTTATGTGCAAGTATAAAGCCAGTGAGCCGGAGACATTCTGCCTCTTTTCCTTCTGCTGCCTGCTGCACTAAGATGAGACTTGTTAGGAGAGCTGATAAATAAACTTGGGTTTATATATCAAATCGCCTCATCATTTCAAGCTCTTCCACAGTTTTTCCTATATATGCTAGGCAAGCAAAACTTCTAGAGGGCATTCAAAGATGTGCGACAAAGCTGGTCCCAGGACTTCAGCATCTACCATATACTAATAGGCTACTTGAGTTGAAGCTTCCAACACTTCAGTATCAACGTGTTTGGGGAGACATTATTGCAGTATACAAGTACCTTCATGGCATTTATAGGGTGGAGCTCTGTTCTTTGGAGCTGGATGATAGCCCCGTATCCACCAGAGGACATAGTTTGAAGTTAAAAAAAATTAAGATGTTGTAAGAGTAGGCGACAGAAATTTTTTCTAATAAGAGCTTTTGAAACATGGAATAGACTACCTGAGGACGTTGTGACTGCTCCAACAGTGAATACGTTGAAGAGCAGACTTGATGCCCATTAGTCCGCACACGAGTACTCCCTGGAGCACTTTTATTAGTCTTCTATTTCTTGACAATAAAGCTTTTTCTTTTTTATGTTAGCAGTGAACTGTATTAAGTGAAAATCAGTAATAGGTCTACGGCCTATGAAGACTGAAGAGGATAAGTGCGCTTCAACTTGAGGTCACAAACAGCTGGTCGGACAATCTCCTTCAGGATTTTTTGGTAGACAGCAGAATTCATGGTTCCATTTACCACAGCAAGTCTTCCAGGTCCTGAAGCAGCAAAACAGCCCCAGACCATCACACTACCACCACCATATTTTACTGTTGGTATGATGTTCCTTTTCTGAAATGCTGTGTTACTTTTACACCAGATGTAATGGGACACACACCTTCCAAAAAGTTCAACTTTTGTCTCGTCAGTCCACAGAGAATTTTCCCAAGTCTTGGGGATCATCAAGATGCTTTCTGGCAAAACTGAGATGAGCCTTTATGTTCTTTTTGCTCAGTAGTGGTTTTTGTCTCAGAACTCTGCCATGCAGGCCATTTTTGCCCAGTCGCTTTCTTATGGTGAAGTCATGAACACTGACCTTAACTGAGGCAAGTGAGGCCTGCAGTTCTTTGGATGTCATTGTGGGGTCTTTTGTGACCTCTTGGATGAGTCGTCGCTGCACTCTTGGGGTAATTTTGGTTGGCCGGCTACTCCTGGGAAGGTTCACCACTGTTCCATGTTTTTGCCATTTGTGGATAGTGGCTCTCACTGTAGTTCGCTGGAGTCTCAAAGCTTTAGAAATGGCTTTATAACCTTTTCCAGACTGATAGATCTCAATTACTTTATTTCTCATTTGTTCCTGAATTTCTTTGATGATGTCTAGCTTTTGAGGATCTTTTGGTCTACTTCACTTTGTCAGGCAGGTCCTATTTAAGTGATTTCTTGATTGAGAACAGGTGTGGCAGTAATCAGGCCTGGGTGTGGCTAAAGAAATTGAACTCAACTTTCCAAAGATGTGATAAACCAGTTAATTTGTTTTAACGGGGGGGGGGGGGGGGTCACTTTTCACACAGGTCCATGTAGGTTTGGATTGTTTTTTAACCTTAATAATAAACACCATCATTGAAAAACTGCATTTTGTGTTTATTTATTTATTTATTTTATTTATTTATTTATTTATATAGCGCCATTTCACAACAACAGTCATCTCATAGCACTATCAACTGTAGGGAGGACCCCCACAGTTGCAGAAAGACCCCAGCAATCAGGCGATCCCCTGTGAGCAAGCACTTGGCGACGGTGGAGAGGAAAAACTCCCTTTTAACAGGAAGAAACCTCCAGCAGAACCAGGCTCAGGGAGGGGCAGTCATCTGCTGCGACTGGCTGGGGGGTGAGGGGACAGAGAAGAAGAAAATAACAGACATGTAGAGAGCAAACAGCACGATGGGGACTCAATCTATGGGAGAGAACAAACAAATGTTAATGACCAGCAAAAAAAAAAAAAATATTTCATAGAGAGTGAGGAAAGGAGTGAGGCCCAGTGCATTACTGGAGGTCCCCCGGCTGACTAAACCTATTAGCAGCATAACTAAGGGAGGGTTCAGAAACACATGATCCCTCCCTAATTGTAGGCTATATCAAAAAGGTAGGTTTTAGCCCTATTCTTAAAAACAGAGATCGAGTCTGACTCCCGAATCCAGATTGGCAGCTGATTCCACAGGAGAGGAGCTTGATAACTGAAGGCTCTGCCTCCCATTGTACTTTTGGAGATTCTAGGTATTACAAGTAAACCTGCATTTTGGGAGCGTAGTGCTCTGTTAGGATGATACGGTAGTATCAGATCTTTTAAATAAAAAGGAGCCTGATTGTTTAGAGCTTTGTAAGTAAGAAGAAGGATTTTAAACTTAATTCTAAACTCTATGGGAAGCCAATGAAGGGAGGCCAGAACCGGAGAGATATGATCTCTCTTTCTAGTACCTGTTAAAACTCTTGCTGCAGCATTTTGGATCAGCTGAAGACTTTTTAAAGATGTTTTAGGACAGCCTGATAATAAAGAATTACAATAATCTAATCTCGAGCTAACAAAAGCGTGGATCAGCTTCTCAGCATCACTCTGAGACAAGATGCTCCTAATCTTGGCAATATTACGCAAATGATAGAAGGCAGTCTTAGAAACAAATTTAATATGTGAATTGAAGGACAAATCCTGATCAAAAATAACTCCAAGGTTCCTCACAGAGCTATTAAGAGAAAGAGTAACTGCATCCAAACTGAAAGTTTGATTTGGAAAGGAATTTCTAAGGTTTTTTGGACCAACAAGAATGACTTCAGTCTTATCTGAATTTAATAGCAGGAAATTACAAGTCATCCAAACTTTGATTTCCTTAAGACAGGCTTCTAACTTGGCTAATTGATTAGTATCATCTGGCTTCATTGACAGGTATAATTGTGTGTCATCTGCATAACAGTGAAAATGTATGCAGTGCTTTCTAATAATGTTGCCTAACGGAAGCATATATAAACTAAAAAGAGTAGGGCCAAGCACAGATCCCTGTGGAACTCCATGACTAAGCTTTGAGCTGAGAGAAAACTCATCATTTACATGAACAAACTGGAACCTATCAGATAAATAAGATCTAAACCACTGCAACGAAGTTCCATTAAGTCCAACATAGTGTTCTAATCTATCAAGTAGAATATTATGATCAATAGTATCAAAAGCTGCACTAAGATCTAAAAGGACAAGTACAGAAACTAGTCCATTATCAGATGCAATGAGGAGGTCGTTAGTGACCTTCGCTAAGGCTGTTTCAGTGCTATGATGGATTCTAAACCCAGATTGAAACTCCTCAAATAAACCATTTCCCTGCAGGTGGTCAAATAATTGCGTAGCAACAACTCTTTCTAAGATTTTTGAAATGAAAGGGAGATTAGAGATTGGTCTATAGTTAGCTAAAGCTCCTGGATCTAGCGTTGGCTTTTTGAGTAAGGGTTTAATTACAGCCGTTTTAAAAGCCTGCGGTACATGGCCTAAAGTTAATGAAGAATTGATTATATGAAGAATAAAGCTACCAATAAGTGGGAAGACTTCTTTAAATAACCTGGTAGGAATAGGGTCTAAAAGACAAGTTGAAGGTTTGGATGAGGAAACTATTTTGTCTAACTCACAAAGGTCGATTGGAGTTTACTTGTGTTCTCTTTGTCTAATATTTCAATTTGTTTGATGATCTTAAAGATTTAAGTGTGACAAACCTACAAAAAATAAGAAATCAGTAAAGGGGCAAAACACTTTTTCACACCACTGTATATATGAATTGATGTGAGCATTCTTCTTTTTTTTAATTAAAAAACTTAATGTCAGGTTTGTGTTGGCACAATTGTTTCAAGACTATTGTCTAATTCTGATACTAGCCAATTTCTGTCATTGGTCAAATGTTTTGTGCATCAGTCTGGACTGTATCTCTAATCCTGATTGCCAGCCTTTGTCCAGTAGACAAGGCGTGTCTGTTCATATGTTCACAAATGTTATACTGCATGTGTTAAATGGAAGAGTATATGACATTTTCTAAGGGGATTTCATTAGAAGATTAGTTGAAAGTTTCTATACACTCCAATAGCATGCGTAGATTAAATAGATGAACAAGACAGAATTCAAAGGTCTATTAATTACTTGAAATAGAGCTCAGATTTAATATGGTTATCAGCAGTATAAAGTGTAATTTATTCAGAGAAGTGCCTTCATTACCAGGGTAATACTTTTCCCCTCGTTTATAAGTAGTGATTTTAGATTTTTCACATATGAAAGACACAAATGTTTTAAAAAGTTTATTGTAAGAGCTGAGATGGAGATTATCATGTGTTCTTGATCCTTCAAACTTGTCCCAGCTGTGAGGATAGACATCATCTGAGCTGCAAGCTTCCTTACGTAAATCATGGGTTCTCCCACTACATGTTAGGAGAGTGAGAAATTTAGCCAAAAGAACCAAATCCTCATCAACCACCTTTTTGATTAGAGCCCCTGTTAAAAACCAACACTTTCTAAAACAATTTTCTTATAATGAAAACTCATACAATATGAAATATGATGGCATGTTGGGAGTACAGATGGTTTATCTCCTGAGGGTTATGCAAGGTCTTTCCTTATTCATTAAAATGAAGTCAATCAGTTAAAACTAAAGATAGATGAAAAGCAGGAAATCTTTATCTTTATAATAAAACAAGATAATATCCCAATGATTCATCCATATGGGTGGAGCTCTAAATTAACAAGAGCAGATGCTGAAATAGAAGATGGTTTATTATCAGTTTATGCAAGGACAATAAAAAAGTAATAATAAAAAAAAAACCTTTCTGGCCACACTCCATTTCTTTCAAGGCATCGTTTAACTAAAACTAGACTTTATAACTGTACATAAGTAAAGAACAAAAACACACCTATCTGTGTTTGATGACAGCAGTTTTAACTGAGCCCAAGAGCAACACTCCAATTGTTCTATGATCCAAAATGAATCTTAACAGTTGCTTTCATCACCATCCTACCCGTTTAACAAGCTTTCACTGTCATCCAGGCATATTAAAGTAACAAAACTAAACAGACACAAAAGGCAAATGAGTTTTAAGTAGACTCTTACCAATTTTCTATCATGGGATACTGCAGAGTGAGTCCACTGGGTGGTGATGCACCTCTAGGGCCAATGTGTGGAGTTGTTTTCACGTTGATACACACCAACCCAGTCTTCTGTGTACATACTATTTTGTGTATATATGTCACAACTCTATGGTTTCTGTAATTTATGTGTCTAAAAGCGCCCAACAGAGCTTGTTGTGGTCCGGTTTATGACGCAGCAAAAGCAGGATTAAGAAGTTGCACCGGGTGTTGGGTTGACGTTCTGTGTGGCTGCTTGTGGTGCCACCTCTATAATCCGGGGCTTGTCGATGATGCGAGCACTGCGGTTTCCTTTCTCTACGATTCCGATGATCCAGGCTTGGTGACCCTCTCCGTACTTTGGGGATTTGATCTCGGCACAGAAGCGGGCAGCCTGCTCCCGAGGCAAACAAATGAGAAGCCCTCCTGTAAAATAAAAGTTAAGTGGTTTAAATGTCTTAAATGATAATAAAATTTCCCTTTACTTCAAGGTTATGGGATTAGTTAAGTGTGGTCATCAGTTAGAAGGATAACACAAAAAGTTGTGAATTATTTTGCCTTCTATTATTTTTCTGTTTTTATTAATTAAGGACATTGGCCTAAATTAAAGGTGATTTCATTTACTAAATGACAGGTTTAAATAAACACAGGAGGTATAACTGCTGGAAGTTGGGGGCTGAAATTCATTGGGCAGACTCTGGAGGCTGGTGGGAAAAAATATTAAAAATTTGGGCCCACAGTTATCCACCAATATTGGACCAATGTACAGACAATATTGGGGAAAATATTCAAAATAACAGGTCCCTTTTCTTTTATAACTTTGTATTTGGGTTTACTACCGGACTCACTGGAAAGACGAGGAGATAAATACTTATTCAATGTTTTAATATTGGCAAGTAAAAAAGCCCTAACTAAAAAATGGATGCTGAAGGACTGTCCTACACCTGAAGATTGGATTAACGTGATTCAAGACATTTACTCGATGGAAAAGTTGACATTCGCACTGAGACAGGACATGGATGGGTTCATGAACTTTTGGCAACCCTGGATCTCATATGTGTCTTCCATTAGATCTAATCTTTGACAAATACCATTTCAATGATGGTCCCACTCTTTGTTCCAATGCTACTCAGATGCTCTTTTACTTTTAATTACTTAATTTTCTGTTTGTTTGTTTTTTTTACTGTTCTGTTTGTTTGTTTATTCAGGTTTTTTGTTTGTTTGTTTGTTTTTTAAATTCTCTTTAATTTCACTTTTTCTTTCACTTTAAAAAAAAGGGGGTGTTGTAATAACTATTCTACCAATGTTGTCAAATAGCAAAATATAAGGGAACCTACGATGAAAATGTTAACAATGCAATGCTGTAATGACCTGTATACCCTTTACAAAAACTTAAATAAAAAAAAAAAATAAATTTGGGCCCAATCCAAGCTTACAGCCGTGGACAAAATTGTTGGTACCCCTCCGTTAATGAAAGAAAACCCACAATGGTCACAGAAATAACTTGAATCTGACAAAAGTGGTAATAAATAAAAATTCTATGAAAATTAACTAATGAAAATCACACAATGCTTTTGAATTGTGGTTCAACAGAATTATTTTAAAAAACAAACTCATGAAACAGGCCTGGACAAAAATGATGGTACCTTTAACTTAATATTTTGTTGCACAACTTTTTGAGGCAATCACTGCAATCAAACGATTTCTGTAACTGTCAATGAGACTTCTGCACCTCTTAGCAGGTATTTTGGCCCACTCCTCATGAGCAAACTGCTCCAGTTGTCTCAGGTTTGAAGGGTGCCTTCTCCAGACGCCATGTTTCAGCTCCTTCCACAGATGTTCAATAGGATTTCGATCAGGGCTCATAGAAGGCCAATTTATAATAGTCCAATGTTTGGCTCTTAGTCATTCTTGGAAGTTTTTAGCTGTGTGTTTTGGGTCATTATCCTGTTGCAAAACCCACGACCTGTGACTGAGACCAAGCTGTCTGACAATGGGCAGCACATTTCTCTCTAGAATACCTTGATAGTCTTGAGATTTCATTGTACCCTGCACAGATTCAAGACACCCTGTGCCAGATGCAGCAAAGCAGCCTCAGAACATAACAAAACCTCCTCCATGTTTCACAGTAGGGACAGTGTTCTTTTCTTGGTATGCTTCAGTTTTGCGTCTGTGAACATAGAGCTGATGTGCCTTGCCAAAAAGTTCCAGTTTTGTCTCGTCTGTCCATAGGACATTCTCCCAGAAGCTTTGTGGCTTGTCAACATGCAGTTTGGCAAATTCCAGTCTGTCTTTTTTATGATTTGTTTTCAACAGTGGTGTCCTCCTTGGTCATCTCCCATGAAGTCCACTTTGGCTCAAACAACGACGGATGGTGCGATCTGACACTGATGTACCTTGACCTTGGAGTTCACCATGAATGTGTTTAGAGGTTGTTCTGGGCTCTTTTGTTACCATTTGTATTATCCATCTCCTCCTGTGGCCACGTCCAGGAAGGGTCCAAGAAGGTTGGCTACAGTCCCGTGGAGCTTAAATTTCTGAATAATATGTGCAACTGTAGTCACAGGAACATCAAGCTGCTTGGAGATGGTCTTATAGCCTTTACCTTTAACATGCTTGTCTATAATTTTCTTTCTAATCTCCTGAGACAACTCTCTCCTTTGCTTCCTCTGGTCCATGTTTAGTGTGGTACACACCATGTCACTAAACAGCACAGTGACTACTTGTCACCCTTTAAATAGGCCGACTGACTGATTACAAGTTTGTAGACACCTGTGATGTTAATTAGAGGACACATCTTGGTTGAACATGTCCCTATGGTCACATTATTTTCAATCTTTTCTAGGGGTACCATCATTTTTATCCAGGCCTATTTCATGAGTTTGTTTTTTAAAATAGTTCTGTTGAACCACAATTCAAAAGGATTGTCTGATTTTCATTGGTTTATTTTCATAGAATTTTTATTTATTACCACTTTTGTCATATTCACGTTATTTCTGTGACCATTGTGGGTTTTTCTTTCATTAACAGAGGGGTACCAACAATTTTGTCCACGTCTGTATATGGTCATAAGATAAGATAAGATAAGATACCTCCTCATGGATCGTCACCTTATCGTGGTGGGGGGGTTTGCGTGCCCCAGTGATCCCAGGAGTCCCAAGACAAACTGGTCCTGGGTGAAGGGCCAGACTAAGAACGATCCAACAGACTCTCATGATAAATTGTATATCAAGGATTCAGTGTACCCCGCCCGGTATGGGGTTACCGGGGCCCCACCCTGGAGCCAGGCCTGGGGGGATGGGCTCGAAGGCTAGCGTCTGGTGGCCGGGTTTCCACCCATGGGACCCGGCCGGGCTCAGCCCGAAGGAGTTATATGGGTCCGCCCTCTAGTGGGTTCACCACCTGCAGGAGGGATCATGGGGGTCCGGTGCTATGTGGATTAGGTGGCGGTCAAAGGCGGAGACCTTGGCGGACTGATCCCAAGCTTTCTAAACTGGCTTTTGGTACGTGGAATGTCACCTCTCTGGTGGGGAAGGAGCCTGAGCTGGTGTACGAGGATGAGCGATACCGGCTAGATATAGTCGGCCTCACCTCAACACACAGCTCCGGTTCCGGAACCAGTCTCCTGGAGAGGGGCTGGAGCTTGGCCTTTTCTGGAGTTGCCCCGGGCGAGAGGCGACGAGCAGGGGTGGGTATTCTTGTATCGCCCCACCTTGCTGCCTCTATATTGGAGTTTTCCCCGGTGGACGAAAGGGTTGCTTCCCTGCGCCTTCAGGTTGGGAAACGGGTCCTGACCATCATTTGTGCCTATGCACCAAATGATGTTTCAGAGTACCCACCCTTTTTGGAGTCTGTGACTGGGGTGCTGGAGGGTGCTCCTCCTGGAGACTCCATTGTCCTACTGGGGGACTTCAATGCGCACGTGGGCAACGACAATGAAACCTGGAGGGGGGTGACTGGGAGGAATGGCCTGCCCGATCTGAACCCGAGTGGTGTTCAGTTATTGGACTTCTGTGCTAACCACAGTCTGTCCATAATGAACACCATGTTCAAGCATAAGGGTGTCCATATGTGCACCTGGCACCAGAACACCCTAGGTTGCAGGTCAATGATCGATTTTGTTATCGTATCATCAGACCTGCGACCGTATGTCTTGGACACCCGAGTAAAGAGAGGTGCAGAGCTGTCAACTGATCACCACCTGGTGGTGAGTTGGATCCGATGGCAGGGGAGGAAGCCATTCAGACCTGGTAGACCCAAACGTATAGTGAGGGTGTGCTGGGAGCGTCTGGCTGAGGCCCCTGTCCGGGAAGTCTTCAACTCCCACCTCCGGAAGAACTTCAACCACATTCCAAGGGAGTCTGGAGACATGGAGTCTGAATGGGCCATGTTCTCCACCTCTGTTGTTGAAGCGGCGGCCCAGAGCTGCGGCCGCAAGGTGGTTGGTGCATCTCGTGGTGGCAACCCCCGAACCAAGTGGTGGACACCAGTGGTGAGGGGGGCCATTAAGCTGAAGAAGGAGTCCTATCAAGCTTGGTTGGCTTGTGGGACTCCCGAAGCAGCTGAGATGTACCGGCAGGCCAAGTGGAGTGCAGCTCGGGTGGTTGCTGAAGCAAAAACCCGGGTATGGGAGGAGTTCGGTGAGGCCATGGAACAAGACTTTCGGTCGGCTTCAAAGAGATTCTGGCAAACTGTTCGGCAGCTCAGGAGGGGAAAGCAGCTCCCCGTCCACACTGTGTATGGTGCGGATGGGACACTGTTGACTTCAACTGGGGATATCGTCGGGCGGTGGAAGGAATACTTCGAGGATCTCCTCAATCCCACTGATACGCCTTCCACAGAGGAAGCAGGGTTTGGGGACGAGGGGGATGACTCGCCTATCACAGGGGCTGAGGTCGCCAAGGTGGTTAAAAATCTCCTTGGTGGCCGGGCCCCGGGGGTGGACGAGATTCACCATGAGTACCTCAAGGCCCTGGATGTTGTTGGGTTGTCATGGTTGACACGCCTCTGCAACATTGCGTGGAGGTTGGGGGCAGTGCCTTTGGCATGGCAAACCGGGGTGGTGGTTCCTCTCTTCAAAAAAGGGGACCGGAGGGTGTGCTCCAACTTTAGAGGGATCACACTCCTCAGCCTCCCTGGGAAGGTCTATGCCAAGGTACTGGAGAGGAGAGTCCGGCCGTTGGTCGAACCTCGGATTCAGGAGGAGCAATGTGGTTTTCGTCCTGGCCGTGGCACATCGGACCAGCTCTTTACCCTCTCGAGAATTCTTGAGGGTTCGTGGGAGTTTGCCCAACCAGTTTACATGTGTTTTGTGGACTTGGAGAAGACATTTGACCGCGTCCCTCGTGGATTTTTGTGGGGGGTGCTTCGGGAGTATGGGGTATCGGGCTTGTTGTTACGAGCTATTCGGTCTCTGTACGACCGTTGTGAGAGTTTGGTTCGTATTGCCAACACTCGGTCGGAATCATTCCCAGTGAGAGTTGGACTCCGCCAGGGCTGCCCTTTGTCACCGATCCTGTTCATAATTTTTATGGACAGGATTTCTAGGCGCAGCCAGGGAATGGAGGGTGTCATGCTTGGTGACCACAGGATCTCATCTCTGTTGTTTGCAGATGATGTTGTCCTGTTGGCTTCATCTAGCAATGACCTACAGCTCTTGCTGGGACGGTTTGCCGCTGAGTGTGAAGCGGCTGGGATGAGAATCAGCACCTCCAAGTCCGAGTCCATGGTCCTCAGCCGGAAAAAGGTGGATTGTCCTCTCCGGGTTGGGGACAGGCTCCTGCCCCAAGTGGAGGAGTTTAAGTATCTTGGGGTCTTGTTCACGAATGAGGGGAAAATGGAGCGAGAGATCGACAGACGGATTGGAGCAGCATCTGCAGTGATGCGGACGTTGTACCGGTCTGTTGTGGTGAAGAGGGAGCTTAGTTCTAAGGCAAAGCTGTCGATTTACCAGTCAATCTACGTTCCTACTCTCACCTATGGTCACGAGCTTTGGGTAATGACCGAAAGAACGAAATCGCGGATACAAGCGGCTGAAATGAGCTTTCTCCGTAGGATTGCTGGACTCACCCTCAGAGATAGGGTGAGGAGCTCAGTCATCCGGGAGAGGCTGAGAGTAGAACCGCTGCTCCTCCACATTGAAAGGAGTCAGTTGAGGTGGTATGGGCATCTGATTAGGATGCCTCCTGGACGCCTCCCACTTGAGGTGTTTCAGGCACGTCTCACTGGGAGGAGACCCCGGGGCAGACCCAGGACTCGGTGGAGAGACTATGTCTCCCAGCTGGTCTGGGAACGCCTTGGTATCCCCTCTGAAGAGCTGGAGCAGGTGGCTGGGGAGAGGGAAGTCTGGGCTTCTCTGCTTGAACTGCTGCCTCCGCGACCCGGACCTCCGGAAAAGCGGTAGAAGATGGATGGATGGATAAGATAAGATAAGGTAAGATAAACTTTATTGTCCCTCAAGGGGAAATTTGTCTTGGGCTTGTCACCCGTGCTGCAACCACACAATCCACACATACACAATGGATGTAGTACATAATGAATGAAATAAAACCCAATAAATAATATAAGTACATACTGTACATACATAAATATATAACAGCAGTCATAACCATATAAGGAGTTAAGAACCCAGCAGGAACTTCTTATGTGGTCATGTGACCATATAAGAACACAGACACACAGACAGACATATACAGTGGGGTAAAAAAGTATTTAGTCAGCCACCAATTTGCAAGTTCTCCCACTTAAAAGATGAGAGAGGTCTCCAATTTTCATCATAGGTATACCTCAACTATGAGAGACAAAATGAGAAAAAAAAAATCCAGAAAATCACATTGAAGGATTTTTAAAGAATTTATTTGCAAATTATGATGGAAAATAAATATTTGGTCAATAACAAAAGTTCATCTCAATACTTTGTTATATACCCTTTGTTGGCAATGACAGAGGTCAAACGTTTTTTGTAAGTCTTCACAAGGTTTTCACACATTGTTGCTGGTATTTTGGCCCATTCCTCCATGCAGATCTCCTCTAGAGCAGTGATGTTTTGGGGCTGTCACTGGGCAACATGGACTTTCAACTCCCTCTAAAGATTTTCTATGGGGTTGAGACCTGGAGACTGGCTAGGCCACTCCAGGACTTTGAAATGCTTCTTACAAAGCCACTCCTTCGTTGCCTGGGTGGTGTGTTTGGGATCATTGTCATGCTGAAAGACCCAGCCACGTTTCATCTTCAATGCCCTTGCTGATGGAAGGAGATTTTCACTCAAAATCTCATGATACATGGCCCCATTCATTCTTTCTTTTACATGGATCAGTCATCCTGGTCCCTTTGCAGAAAAACAGCCCCAAAGCATGATGTTTCCACACCCATGTTTCACAGTAGGTATGGTGTTCTTTCTCCTCCAAACACGACAAGTTGAGTTTTAACCAAAAAGTTCTATTTTGGTTTCATCTGACCATATGACATTCTCCCAGTCCTCTTCTGGGTCATCCAAATGCTCTCTAGCAAACTTCAGACGGGCCTGGACATGTACTGGCTTAAGCAGGGGGACACATCTGGCACTGCAGGATTTGAGTCCCTGGCGGCGTAGTGTGTTACTGATGTAGCCTTTGTTACTTTGGTCCCAGCTCTCTGCAGGTCATTCACTAGGTCCCCCCGTGTGGTTCTGGGATTTTTGCTCACCGTTCTCATGATCATTTTGACACCACAGAGTGAGATCTTGCGTGGAGCCCCAGATTGAGGGAGATTATCAGTGGTCTTGTATGTCTTCCATTTTCTAATAATTGCTCCCACAGTTGATTTCTTCACGCCAAGCTGCTTACCTATTGCAGATTCAGTCTTCCCAACCTGGTGCAGGTCTACAATGTTGTTTCTGGTGTCCTTTGACAGCTCTTTGGTCTTGGCCATAGTGGAGTTTGGAGTCTGACTGTTTGAGGTTGTAGACAGGTGTCTTTTATACTGATAACGAGTTCAAACAGGTGCCATTAATACAGGTAACGAGTGGAGGACAGAGGAGCCTCTTAAAGAAGAAGTTACAGGTCTGTGAGAGCCAGAAATCTTGCTTGTTTGTAGGTGACCAAATACTTATTTTCCACCATAATTTGCAAATAAATTCTTTAAAAATCAGACAATGTGATTTTCTGGATTTTTTTTTCTCATTTTGTCTCTCATAGTTGAGGTATACCTATGATGAAAATTGGAGACCTCTCTCATCTTTTAAGTGGGAGAACTTGCACAATTGGTGGCTGACTAAATACTTTTTTGCCCCACTGTATAGAGTACGTGGTGGTAATGCACCTGTGAGGTGGTTGCTAGACACCAATCAAATCTAAAAGAACAACAACAACAACAACAACAACTCCTAATATAAGGAGTTCTGATCAACTCCTTATATGGTCACGTGACCGGAATTCTGTGACCTCATATCAATACATAGTGTGTCTGTATGTCATAGAGAGATCACAGAACTAAGTTTAAAGGTGTTGTTGAGTTCAGCAGGAACTGAACAACTCTTTATATGGTCATGTGACTGACTGTGCACAACTCCTTATTTGGTGCTGAACTGAACAACTCCTTATATGGTCACGTGACCAGGCACTGCACTAGTATATTCAGTAAAAACAAAACAAAAACTCTTATTTCTCCAGTTTATAAAGAGTAGTTTAGAATGTGTTTCAAACTTTTCCATCCATCTTCTACCGCTTTTCCGGAGGTCCGGGTCGCAGAGGCAGCAGTTCAAGCAGAGAAGCCCAGACTTCCCTCTCCCCAGCCACCTGCTCCAGCTCTTCAGAGAGGATACCAAGGCGTTCCCAGACCAGCTGAGAGACATAGTCTCTCCACCGAGTCCTGGGTCTGCCCCGGGGTCTCCTCCCAGTGGGACGTGCCTGAAACACCTCAAGTGGGAGGCGTCCAGGAGGCATCCTAATCAGATGCCCATACCACCTCAACTGACTCCTTTCAATGTGGAGGAGCAGCGGTTCTACTCTCAGCCTCTCCCGGATGACTGAGCTCCTCACCCTATCTCTGAGGGTGAGTCCAGCAATCCTACGGAGAAAGCTCATTTCAGCCGCTTGTATCCACGATCTTGTTCTGTCGGTCATTACCCAAAGCTCGTGACCATAGGCGAGAGTAAGAACGTAGATTGACTGGTAAATCGACAGCTTTGCCTTAGAACTAAGCTCCCTCTTCACCACAACAGACCGGTACAACGTCCGCATCACTGCAGATGCTGCTCCAATCCGTCTGTCAATCTCTCGCTCCATTTTCCCCTCACTCGTGAACAAGATCCCAAGATACTTAAACTCCTCCACTTGGGGCAGGAGCCTGTCCCCAACCCAGAGAGGACAATCCACCTTTTTCCGGCTGAGGACCATGGACTCGGACTTGGAGGTGCTGATTCTCATCCCAGCCGCTTCACACTCAGCGGCAAACCGTCCCAGCAAGAGCTGTAGGTCATTGCTGGATGAAGCCAGCAGGACAACATCATCTGCAAACAACAGAGATGAGATCCTGTGGTCACCAAGCATGACACCCTCCATTCCCTGGCTGCGCCTAGAAATCCTGTCCATAAAAATTATGAACAGGATCGGTGACAAAGGGCATCCCTGGCGGAGTCCAGCTCTCACTGGGAATGAGTCCGACCGAGTGTCAGCAATACGAACCAAACTCTCACAATGGTCGTACAGAGACCGAATAGCTCGTAACAACAAGCCCAATACCCCATACTCCCAAAGCACCCCCCACAAAAAACCACGAGGGACGCAGTCAAATGCCTTCTCCAAGTCCACAAAACACATGTATACTGGTTGGGCAAACTCCCACGAACCCTCAAGAATTCTCGAGAGGGTAAAGAGCTGGTCTGATGTGCCACGGCCAGGACGAAAACCACATTGCTCCTCCTGAATCCGAGGTTCGACCAACGGCCGGACTCTCCTCTCCAGTACCTTGGCATAGACCTTCCCAGGGAGGCTGAGGAGTGTGATCCCTCTAAAGTTGGAGCACACCCTCCGGTCCCCTTTTTTGAAGAGAGGAACCACCACCCCGGTTTCCCATGCCAAAGGCACTGCCCCCGACCTCCACGCAATGTTGCAGAGGCGTGTCAACCATGACAGCCCAACAACATCCAGGGCCTTGAGGTACTCAGGGCGAATCTCGTCCAAACTTTTTAAAAAAAAATTCTGTATCAAATATTACCAGAAAATATTATAAACCACCACATCTTAAGTGCACTGCGGGGTTAAGTTAATTCCCTTCCACAGCATGTGGGACACCATGTGGTGTATAGGGTCAGCGCCTATTTCCGTTTCTTTGACCTGAGATCACACAGCTACTGTAAGTAGTGAAAGATACAGTCAGGGATGAGAAAGGGGTTTGGGAAAAAAAAGAGGAAACTAAGCTTGGGGTCTTGGGGGACGCAGGCCAAGCTAATGAAATCTGGTGTTTTAGAATGCTCAAATGTGGTCTTATATTTAAAGTTAGAAGTAAGTACAAATGCATTTATAGTTTACCTTTTTAATCTGCTGCTGCATCACATGTGTAAATTTATGATATCTGAATGGTATGTTGATGTAATAATACTAAATTATATTTTACTACTATTTAATATGTTTAGAACTGACAGAGAATTACATTTACATAGTTCTAAAACAGACAAAATAATTTAACCAAGTAAAATAAATTATAAATATTAACAAAATTCCATCACCAAGTCCATCACCCATTTATTAAAATATACTGACATTCTGCAAACATTTTGATTTATTAATGTGTGCATTTGTTAGTGTTACTAGGAATATAAAAAAGTTGCATATTAGTATATTTTAATATTTGAAAGATAATCTAAGAAAGTAAGTAAAACCTAAAAGATGTTTAATATTTTTATGCAATGACCATAAAGAAATTATGTTTACTAATAAAAGCAAAGATATCTTAGGAAAGGCAACCCATCCCCACCCATGTCAAAAAAACTTACACAGGCATTATGTAACTCCTCCTAGTGAAACAAAAAATGATAAATTATATTCAAAATTCTTAGAATGCATTTCAAATTGTGAGAAAATATGTAATAACATTTATCTATTAACAATCGATAATCAGCATTCAAATGCAATTAGTGTTTCAAAACAGGCATGACGTCACAACTTACACATGCTATTTCATAACAAATTCATTATGCGAATGTGATCGGATCTATGGTTTTTGTACGGCGACCCCTGCAAATTTACTCGTACAATGTAAATTTCCGTGTCCCCGAATTTATGCAGCAACATGCAAGTTATTTGGTAAAGTAACAAGAAAAAAGGAAGTGCTGATGCTTTTCACTTTGCACCTTTCAAATCCCAAACCATACACGTAAAAAGGAGATCAGTCTTTGTGAAGCTCAGATGTAGAATATTTCAATAAAATCTCAAACATTTATGACACATCGAATATGGTGTCCTTTAAAAAATTTACGTCTTCAGTCTTGGTCGGCCGCGCGCAGCCCCGTCTGGCGAGGTGATCGCCCTGGGAAAGCACTTTTATTTTCTCTACCCCGGATGTGCTCAACCCATGTGGAGAGGATTAACCGTGGTCACTTTATATTGAAGTTATCGAAGGTCCAAACTTCCGTGTCCCGCATTTACGCCTTTTGTGATTTTACGTCTTATCCAACAAACAGGGAGAATTTGAAGGTATGTATACACGTTATCACATCTTAATATGTCATGAAAATGTAGCTGTTGATGAGTTTTGATGCGTGAAAAATAATGGAAGTGTTGAAGTTGTTAAGTGTAAAACGTGTGCCATTGCAAAGTGCATTGGCACACGGGGAAACAAAAGCCCGAGTGTCCCGTTTACGTCTCCATTTACAAGTAGTTGAAGTGAGCGCTCATCCTCAAGAGTTCCTGAACGCGAATGCCGTTACGAAAATAGTTAATAGTTTCATAAACCTGACACAATTGGATAGTGATTAGTCAATTTCATGTGCAGATTTGATCAATTTTAAATTTTGCCACCAATGTCACACATTGGACCCCTAATAAATAAAAACACCCATATGACAAAGGAAATCTAACAAAATCGTCGATTGGTTGCTTCAATAAGTATCAGCCAATCAGTGGCCTTGTGACATTACATTACTGATCTCGCTGGGTAGCGCGTTCTACATGGTGGATTTTAGCAGCCGATCGAAAATACGACTCGCCGCTCATACCCCCCCCCCCCCCGTAAAATTTTCTCCTCGAATTTAGACGATTCACGAGAATGACCCTAGACATGATCAAATCCGAGGAATTCTGCGGATCCGTGGAGGATTCTCATCCCTGTACAGTAGGAGGTCAGTTCTCTGGTAGCTCTGTGCATTAACATAGAGCACTGAGGGGTGGACTAGGGACAAAAATTCTGGCCGGGAATTTGACTTCATCCTTAGCCACCCTGTTGTTGGAAACCAGAAACCACTACATTTTTAGTAGGCCAACATTTTAAAACAACAGGTCTCAAACTAGTTATACATGTAACTATAACCTTCAGCTGGAAAGAAAATTATAAATTTGGATTTTAATAGTCAATTGATCTATTGAAAACAACTAACTGTCTATTTAAAACAACTGATTGACTATCTTAATTTAATCTGGTGCTGCTTCTGATTTCTTCACCTTTTCAGAATAAATACACAAGGTAAGAGGTTTTAGGTAAAAAGTTACAATTTGGCATGAAAAAGGTCACAAATTTGTCATCAAAAATGGTTAAAACTTTTATAAAAGTACCTTTATGAAAAGATGTTTAAATAATGAGAAGTTCCACGATTGAAAGCGTGCGTCCCGTGCATAAAATCTGTTTTGTGTAAGCCGCTGGGTGACACACACGCGTTCGCCAGTCTTTTTTCCTTACTACTGTTCTTATTTGTTTTGAAAAATCGTTCGCCAAAACCGCAATCATGGAAGCGCAAAACCGCAATAATGGAATCATGGTTTGACCCGGTCGCGTGACCAGAACCACCAGTCGTAACAAGCGGACCAGCGTCATGTTCGTCTGACAATGAGGAAGAGAAGTTCGCCAGCGACACTGCTGTTGTGGACAGTTAAGTGTTATAAGCTAAATTATTCTTTATCCCTGAAAATTGTAATCAAAATGACTTTTGACCGATCGGTAAATTACAACTGTGCGTCATCGCCATATGACGGACCGTTGACGGACCGGTCCGTGCGCCGCGTCCGGACCGTGAATGCCCCCACCCCCGCTACTCTTCTGTAGCGGACTGCAGATATATTGCAGATATTTTAGTACAACTGTGCGTAGTAGACCGTGGTGACCGTCATGTAGCGATGGGCGATGTCCGTCCTCTGTAGCGGGGGGGTGGGGGGGGAGTTGTTATCTTCTACATTACAGATATTTTAGTATAATTTTTAGTGCACTGTAGGTTATTTTTTCTTGTAAAAAAAAGCCACACATTTTTTACGTGGCATGCTTCTTTGTGTGTGGGGGCTTGTTTGTTCATTCATTCATTCATGAATGAATAAACAACCCCCCCCCCCACACACACACACAGCCCTGAGTGTCACCTTTCATTTAGAGCCCAAGATGAAGCTTCTATATTGAATCATTCAAGTTACAGACGTTTTTCCAAACTGTGCCATTTGGCACAGTTCAAAAACGCCTGGGAACAACCTGAGAACAAAGCTGTGTAATATATTCATTTTTTGTGGTATTGTTACAAAATTTTGACCTCAGCTGGATAACACTTGGTTCTACATTTCTGTTGCATTTTCCAGCCCGGATCTGACAGCTGTGTGTTATTTGCAAGCATTTGCATCCAAAAAAACACCCAGGCAAAATTTATTTTCTTCAAGTTCAGTATGTTTAGATGACTGTTACTCAGTGGCAGGAGCACTTAGAGAGATTATGACTGTTTTGCCAAAAAATTCAAAGTGTTTTCTTTTAAATGAGACCAACCCCATGAAGATGCTGCAAAGGGTTGAAGAACAGCTTTTGATTTACTTTGGGTACGTTATTTTTAGGCGTTTTTAGGGAAATTGACCAGAGTGCAAGGGGTTAAAATGGTAATTTCCCAGATCAAATCGGGATTGAATCGAATCGGAATTGAATCGATTCAGAATCTCAAGAATTGAAATCAAATCAATTCTGGAAATTAGGGATCATTCCCAGCCCTATTTATTACATTTAAAAACATAAACCCTAAGCTATAAGCAGTTACAACAGTATAATAATAATAATAATAATAATAATAATGCATCAGATTTACATAGCGCTTTATCATCGACACTCAAAGACGCTTTTACAAATAGATACATTATTCATTCACTAATTAATATAACCACAGACACTCATTCACCACATTACTTCTGTCTTGACCTCATTTCTATGCTCTGGGGTATGAGGAGGTTTTGGTCCTTTTAAAATATTATATTAATTTACTCTAGTATGTTACCGGGTCAAGAAGAATGTCTAAATAAAACAGGGAGGGAGTGGGCTTATTTAAAACCATTATTGTTTCATCATTTTTATCATATTGAATATATGTTAGCCTACCTGTCTGCTGTTTCCCCAAACAAGACACTTCTGCAGGTAAATGACTGCTGCATCAGACCTCCTGTCCCGCTCTCTTTCTCTCAGTTTACCCGTGTTAGAAGTCTCCATTACACAACCAGCTCCTGGGGCTGTTAATGGATTTTTTTTGTCCTTTTCGTTGGTTGAATAAATCACGCTGGAGCAGCCACAATGGAACAAAAATAAACCTATGGACACTACAGACATCAGCAATACCGCTTCATGGTGAAGTAAAACTTTACCCCAAAGCGGCATTGTTGACATGCGGAAAAAAAATGCGGGCAGATTATCTGCATTGCTGCACCATTTTTTTTTTTTTTTTTAAATGGCAGCAGTTTGAAACAGCCTTAAAACTAAATTACTTCCTCACAACTAGACGCAGACGTTCCAAGCACACAGCACTGCTTCCCGCACCATGTTTGTTTTGCTGTTTCTATGGTAGCGCGTAAATTCTGTTGGCAGCGTAGCGGACCCCAAATATCGTGATATTCATTTTAACACCGGTAACAAAATTTATACCGGTATTATCGTGAACGATACGGTATGGCACACCCTTAATGTGCAGTCCACACTCTGTTACTGTCTGCACCTATACTTCTGCATTGAACTTGCAATTACGAGTATTATGACTCTACTGTTTTCTGTACATATGATTGCTGGGTTTTATCTTATCTTCATTTGCACTATGGGTAGCATGACTGTACATAGACTGCTGTTGTTGTTTTTCATCATTATTCCTTCTTTTCTTATACATTACTCACAAAAAGTGAGGGATATTCAGCTTTCGGGTCAAATTTCAGGATGCACCAAAAATGCACTACAACCTTTACAGGTGAACTTAATTTGACCTTGAACCTTTTGAATGTGCATGTCCAACTGTTCAATGTTTCAGTACTATTTGCATAAATTTCTGTTCTCTAACAAGGTGCTTAATGGCAAAATTCACAACAGGTGTTTGATCCATGAATCGACCAATAAATTTTCTGGTTCAATTAGAATTGGTATTTAAACAGTCCTCTTCATCATGCTGTTCACATTTTGACATCATGAGACCAAGACGATACCTCATAATTGATCAACAGTACCTCACCATTTGCAAGGCTTCAAACAGGATGTTCTCAGAGGGAAGTGGCCACTGAACTTAGAGTGTCACAGAGTGTCATCAGCAGGTTGGAACAGAGATACAGAGAGACTGGAAGAATCACAGAGAGGCATAGAAGTGGACGTCCTTTGGCCGCATCCCACACTGATCACAGCTTCATTGTGAACAGTGCCCTGTGGAACCGGATAATGAATGCCACTCGACTCCAGGCACATTTAAGGGAGGTGAGAGGTTCATGTTCAATAAACATGAATGTTAAGAGGACGTTCGTGTTTATTATTATATTTAGAAAATACCACAGTTTTTATACCGGTCATATCATGCTCTTTTGTTGTATTTATCCGCCACACCATAAAGGCCGGTCCCTGAAAATATTGTCTGACATTAAACCGGTCTGTGGCGCAAAAAAGGTTGGGGACCACTGTGCTAGACGACCTGTAAGGGTACCTGACCACACCCCCAGGCACAGACATCGTCTTGCATGGACCAGGGAGCATTTACGCTGGACAAGGACTGGACAAGGCCTCAGTGCTGTTCTCTGATGAAAGTCGATTCACGATGAGCAGAAATGACGGTCGCCAACGATGTTGGAGATGTCAAAGAGAGTGCTGTGCATCAGCCACTGTTATCACCAGACGAGCCTTTGGTGGTGGTGGTGTTACAGTCTGGGCAGGTGTGTCTAGTCAACGCAGAACTGCCCTACACCTTGTGAATGGTACAGTGACAAGCCAATACTACCTGAATAACATCATTAATCCAGTCATTGTGCCCCTGCATGAACAATGCAGGCCTAATTTCATCTTCATGGATGACACTGCTCCAGCTCATTGTGGTCGCATCATTAGCAAACGGCTGTTGGAGGCTGAGGTACCTCAAATGGAATGGCCTGCACTTACTCCAGACCTGAATCCCATCGAAAACCTATGGGATCAGCTGAATCGCCGTGTAGAGGCTTGTAACCCTGCATCCCACAACCTCAATGACGTGAAACCCAAATATTATATATAGAGAAAAACGGCATATTTCAATTCTCCTGCATGTCCTGTACGTATATACAGTGATGTGAAAAAGTGTACACAAAATGCAGTTTTTAAATGGTGTTTATTATTAAGGGTAAAAAAAAATCTAAACCTACATGGACCTGTGTGAAAAAGTGATTTTCCCCCGTTAAAACATAAATTAACTGTGGTTTATCACATATTTGGAAAGCTGAATTCAATTTCTCTAGCCACACCCAGGTCTGATTACAGCCACACCTGTTCTCAATCAAGAAATCACTTAAATAGGACCTGCCTGACAAAGTGAAGTAGACCAGAAGATCCTCAAAAGCTAGACATCATGCTGTGATCCAAAGAAATTCAGGAACAAATGCAAAACAAAGAAATTGAGATCTATCAGTCTGGAAAAAGGTTATAAAGCCATTTCTAAAGCTTTGGGACTCCAGTGAACCACAGTGAGAGCCATTATCCACAAATGGCGAAAACATGGAACAGTGGTGAACCTTCCCAAGAGTGGCTGGCCGACCAAAATTACCGCAAGAGCGCAGCGACAACTCACCCAAGAGGACACAAAAGACCCCACAATGACATCCAAAGAACTGCAGGCCTCACTTGTCTCAGTTAAGGTCAGTGTTCATGACTCCACCATAAGAAAGAGACTGGGCAAAATTGGCCTGCATGGCAGACTTCCAAGGTGAAAACCACTGCTGAGAAAAAACAACAAAGGCTCATCTCAGTTTTGACAGTAAACATCTTGATGATCCCCAAGACTTTTGGGAAAATAACTCTGTGGCCTGACGAGACAAAAGTTGAACTTTTTGGAAGGTGTGTGTCCCATTACATCTGGCGTAAAAGTACCACAGTATTTCAGAAAAGGAACATCATACCAACAGTAAAATATGGTGGTGGTAATGTGATGGTCTGGGGCTGTTTTGCTGCTTCAGGACCTGGAAGATTTGCTGTGGTAAATGGAACCATGAATTCTGCTGTCTACCAAAGAATCCTGAAGGAGAATGTCCGGCCATCTGTTCATGACCTCAAGCTGAAGCGCACTTGGGTTCTGCAGCAGGACAATGATCCAAAACACACCAACAAGTCCACCTCTGAATGGCTTAAGAAAAACAAAATGAAGACTTTGGAGTGGCTTAGTCAAATCCTGACCTGAATCCGATTGAGATGCTGTGGCATGACCTTAAAAAGGCGGTTCATGCTCAAAAGTCCTCCAATGTGGCGGAATTACAATAATTCTGCAAAGATGAGTGGGCCAAAATTCCTCCACAGTGCTGTAAAAGACTCATTGCCAGTTATCGCAAATGCTTGACTGCAGTAGTTGTTGCTAAGGGTGGCCCAACCAGTTATTAGGTTTAGGGGGCAATCACTTTTTCACACAGGGCCATGTAGGTTTGGATTTTTTTTCCCCTTAATAATAAACACCTTCATTTAGAAACTGTATTTTGCGTTTATTTGTGTTATCTTAGTCTAATATTTAAATTTGTTTGATGATCTGAAACATTTAAGTGTGACAAACATACAAAGAAAAAAGAGAAATCAGGAAGGGGGCAAACATTTTTTCACACCACTGTAAGTACTGACAAATAAAAATCTTTGAATCTTTGATCACTTCTGCACATTAAAATATATAAAATGACCTCACTGGAATTTTTTATTTCATCTTTCTTGATGCACAATGCATAATTTTTCAACCACATGGTGCAAAAAAAAAAATAAATAAATAAATAAATAAAAATTCATCATTTTTAGAGCATAAGACCAGTGGATAAATATGAACATTTTTTAGAAATTAGAATGATAAAAAGAATTTTTAGTATAGACCTAGATGTTCTTGAGATATTTGCAAAAACTGTAAAAATGACTATTACAGCAGCACCTGTCGACACAGTCCCTTGATTTTTGGTCTCTGTGTAGTGCGGACAATTTCTGACCAGACTGTAAAATTTCATGTTTCAACACCTTGTGATTTTTTTCCTCCCCATGCATTTTAAGTCGCACTGAAGTGGTGGCCTAGTTGGTAAACCATCCGCCCCACAACCGGGAGGTTGTGGATTCAAATCCCGACCAGGTCATACCAAAGACCATATAAAAATGGTACTTTCAAGCCTTCTAGCTTGGTGTTCAGCATAATAGAATGGGGAAAGGAAAGATAATGCACAGAGCTGCCAGAGGATTGACCCCCCCACCCCCACCCCGCTGTAGCTTTCACTACTTACAGTAGCTGTGTGGCCTAGGGTCAGAGAAACTGAGATAGGCACCGCCCCTATACACCACACGGTGTCCCACATGCTGTGGGGGGGAGCATTTTAAGTGGGGGAAAATAGGTTTCCCGCAGCTGTATTGTGCTGTGCCTAATAACAAGAATAATAATCATAAGCTGAAGGATTGAGAATTTAAAAGCTTAGTGCTTTCACTGTGTAGCTCAGGAGCTATTAATCAATGGGTAAATTAAAGATAAAAGGTGGATGGGATTTGCCAAAATTCAGCATGCAACATCTGCTCATCTTGCTGGTGGACATGACATTTTCATTTAGAACCAGAGAAAAAGATCTGTGTGCACACGACACGTCACAGAAACAACCACGCATGCAGACGATGAATCCACCGAAGGTATGAAAACTACTGTTTTGACTAAAGGATGACGAGTAGAAGTTTTCCTCAGAGGGACTTTGGATTACAGAACTACAACTATAAATGCCAGATTCCTCCTGCAAGAAAAATATATATTTTGATATTTTTTAGGTTGAAAGAATGAGGGGGTCATTCATAAATAAATAACCTGTGTAAATTCATCCATCTTCTTCCGCTTAATCCTTTTCGGGTCGCGGAGGGGCTGGAGCCTATCCCAGCATCTTTGGACGAGAGGCAGGGTCCACCCTGGACAGATCGCCAGTCCATCGCAGGGCCAACACAGAGAGACAGACAACCATTCACTCTCACAGTCATACCTAAGGACAGTTTAGAATCCCCAGTTTGATGCCAATTAACCTAACCTGCATGTTTTTGGCCTGTGGGAGGAAACCGGAGAAATCCCGGAGTAAACCCACGCAGACACGGGGAGAACATGCAAACTCCACACAGATTGCTGTTGGTCGGGGGCTGGGATCGAACCCAGGATCCCCCGGCCAAGGGTGAGTTGCTGTGCTGCCGCAGTGCTAACCAGTCCGCCACCACGCTGCCCAACCTGTGTAAATGCGGGCAATAAAAAAAAAAAAAAATGGACTTACTGACAGCTGGTTTGAATATCTGATTAGTCTTCAATCATAACTTTTAGAAAATCATTACAAGTAAGAAAAAATAGTGATGTGATGTTGGCAGGCTGAGGAGCTGCACAAAGCTGGATGTCAAACTATCCGCTGCTCCACGGTGATTTTTTTTTCATCATACAGCAAAGGGAAACAACATTTTAGGGATGTATTACAGTCTGTAAATCTCCCTTGGTTATAAATTTGCTTATTATTTTTTATCTAAGGCTGCATCTGTAAAAAAGACTTTACAAATATCGTAAAGAGGCTCCCCCCCTCCCAGGCGTGGGTGACATGGCCTAAAAATGATATCACGATATTTCTGTGAATTTTCATGATCACAATATTCTTCACGATATCACAGAACACAGTTTTTTCTTTTAAATTTATAAAGGACAGTTTCACAGGCCAGTGTTAATTATGTTCAACATATTCAGTAAAAAAAAAACAACTCTTATTTCTCCAGTTTATAAAGCGCAGTTTAGAATGCGTTTCAACCTTTTTTTTAATTCTGTATCAAATATTACCAGAAAATATTATAAACCACCACATCTTAAGTGCACTGAGGGGTGAACTGGGACAAAAATTCAGGCCAGGAATTTGACTTCCTCCTAGGCCACCCTGTTGTTGAAAACCAGAAATCACTACAGATTTAATAGGTTAATATTTTAAAATAACAGGTATCAAACTAGTTATAAATGTAATTATAACCTTCAGGTGGGATGAAAATTATAAATTTGGATTGTAATAGTCACTTGATCTATTGACTATTAAAACAAGTGATTGACAAATCTTAATTTAAATCTGGTGCTGCTTCTCATTTCTTCACCTTTTCAGAGTAAAAACACAAGGTAAGAGGTTTTAGGTAAAAAGTTACAACTCTGCATGAAAAAGGTCACTAATTTGTCACCAAAAACATTCAATTTTTTTTAAAAAACGTACCTTTAGGAAAACATGTTTAATGGGAAAAAACAAATTTAGGAGAGAACGGTAACAAGCAGATGAGAGTAAAGTTGGTAGTGCAGACTACAAATAGCCTGTAGTTTTGAAAATTCTGCAGATTTTTCTTAAAACATTTGAATAGTCCTGAAAACACTGCCTTCTGAATGTAAGAGCAATTTAGCTATGGTTAATGCAACCTATTTATTACATTAAAAACGCAAACCCTAAACTACAGTATAAGCAGCAACAGCAGGATAATCAGTCCCTCCAGGATTTCGCAATGTTACGATCGCACCAATTCACGCGAAATCAGCCAATCAGCGCAACTATTGCACGACCTTGTAATGTTGTCCAATCACCGCAACTTTCCCACAATTTTGGCCAATCCTCATTAACTTCTGCCAATTTCACCAATCAAATTTGTCTCTTAACTGGCGCTGACATGCTCAGTCTAACCAATCAAATGCATCGCTGCACCGTGTTCACTTTCATGTTTACAGTGAGTAGTGAGTTTATAGTTTACAATGAGTAACGGAACACATCGGCAAACACATTGTGTGATTTAAAAAAAACACTCACCTGTGAGGTTTTCAACACTGTCCTTTCCTCTGTCTCCCCCAGCCTGCCCATGGATGCTTCGCCACGTCTCTGTCCTGACCGCATGTACGAAGATCTGAGTTTGTGTTGAAAAACATGGGCCTGCCCTAAAAGCACCCCGTCGCGGGAGCGCATGTGAGGAGAGTACACTACACTACAGCCAGTGTTTGAACATTTATACATCTTTAGAGGTAAAATCAGTACCAATCAGCTTTAAATAACAGTTTTAAAGCTCATCTGGCCAATGAGCTTTAAAACTGTTAATCTCCAGCATGGACGGACAAACGCACCCCCCACCCCCCGCTGTAAATGAAAGATGTGGGTGTGTGAAGACTGACATGCAGCAGGCAGGTAGCCATGGAAAGAGAGAGAATATTCTCTATATATTTTTTTTTTTTTTCAGAAAAACACAGACTCCAATAGCCAGTACAGTGCAACAGAATAAATTATTTATTTTTTCCTCTCCGCTCGGTACCGAGTGGTTGGGAACCGTAGGGAGTTTTCAAATGAAGGTAATTTCCAAATCTATACTCTTTAACATGCATTCAATGCAATTTAGCTGTTGTAATGGATATTGTGTTAATGTTTGTATTTGCTGTTGCACGGAAGTTTTTCTGTATAGCAGAAGTTTCTGCTTAATTTACAAATCACTATAATAGGAAATTTTTGGCAATCCTGTGCTTTTCTTGTATTGTTATATAGAATATCACTGCAGTAAACTGGAAAAAAGTGTCTGCTTTAAAATTTGGAATTCTTCCCACAACTTTTAGTGCAAAAAACACACTAAAAACATTGCAACTTTTATCGCAACTTTTTAAAAAAGCTCCAGCGAATTCAGGCTTTTTGGCCTGCAACAATCATAAAAACATCCCACGAAATCCTGGAGGGACTGGATAATATAACCACAGACACGCTTTCACCACATTACTTCTGTCTTCATCTCACTTCTATGCTCTGGGACATGAGGAGGTTTGCTCCTTTTAACATATTATATTAATTTAGTCTAGTATGTTATTTCACCGGGTCAGGAAGAGGGTTTAAATAAAACAGGGAGGGAGTAGGCTTATTTAAAACTTATCATTTCATCATTTCTATCATACTGAATACATGCTGGCCTACCTGTCGTTTCTCAAGACACTTCTGCTGGTAAATGATCACTGAATCAGACCTCCCGTCTCTCTCTCTCGCTCTCTCAGTTTACTCGCGTTATAAATCTCCATTGCACAGACAACTCCTGGGGCTGTTAACGGATTTTTTTTTTTTTTCTTTCAGTTGGTTGAATACATCACGCTGGAGCAGCCACAATGGAGCGAAAATAAACCTATGGACACTTGGGACGTCAGCAACACCACTTCACGGTGAAGTAAAACTTTTAACTAAAACTTTTCCCCGAAGCGGCGTTGTTGACATGCAGAAAAAAAAAAATGCGGGCAGATTATCCGCATCACTGCATCGTTTTTTGTTGTTGTTGTTATTGTTTTTTTTAAAGATGGCAGCAGTCTGAAACAGCCTTAAAACTAAATTACTTCCTCACAACCAAAGACATTCCAAGCACAGAGCGCCGCTTCCCGCGCCATGTTTGTTTTCCTGTTTCTTTGGTAACACGTAACTTCCGTTGGGAGCGTTAACAGACCCCAAGTATTGCGATATTCATTTTTACACCGGTATCAAAATTTATACGGGTATTATCGTGAACGATACGATATGGCACACCCCTACTCCCACTTTTTTTTTTTTTTACCTAATCCTAATTATAAACACATCTGTGAGAAATAAAAGCTCCTTGGACTGGCTGAAATCTATTGTAAACTGAGACTGCAACATCAGTGTTTAACACTGTTACTGTTTATTTCTGTGCACACGAACACGGAAACGCGGTGCTGATAAAACCTCTCCACTCTAGAGACTGGTTTCAAATCTTTAAAGTTTCACACCTCCATCATCTTGGTGTCGTATGCACAGACAGTGTGCACAGCCCCTAAGTTTTCTTTTTATTAATGTTCACAAATATGTATGCATTTGTTTATCAGCTAGGCTTGGACACAACCACATTAGAATTTAAATGCTGATCTTTTAGGCAGTAAAATACTGTAAGGAGGGCTGTGTTTCGTGCCAAAATAACACTTTTCTGTCACACAGAATCAATTACACCAAGCTTCTACTTTACATTGTTTTCAAGAAATTAATGGCTCAGAAAGTATGACAAGATGAGAACAGGCATAATTTATACACGCATCTAGTCAAATCTCAGCATATACAACAGATCTTCTCAGTACTCCTGACCAGACAAACATCTTTTTGGTGTCAGTTTTCCCCATAAACAATGGATGAAATGTGCACACATACCTGATGTTTCGGGGCAAGTGCCATGCATAAGTCCAAACATGTTCCCACAGGCTTTAGATACCGCAGCCATCTTGGCAAGCACTGGAAGGTTGTGGATGACAAATGACACCTCACTTCGCTGTTGTCGTGCCAATGTCTGAGCGTGGCCGAGGATACCAAACCCTGTGATGTCAGTGGCAGCGTGAGCATTAAAGGTGTGCATGAGGCCAGCAGCTACAAAAGAAGAACAGATCATATATATTTATTATGGATTCATAGTAAGACAAAATTTTTAAATGTAGGAAAATATCCATGATGTTGGATGACAAACACTGTTTAAGTATTACTTCACATGGGGCTGGGCGATACAACAAATATATTTGTTATATCGATACATTCTACTACGTGCAATACAAAAAATGTTTTTATCGTGAAGCTCGAGCATTCTCTTCTCCTCTCTCCTCTCACACAGCTGCATCATAGAGCTGCACTGCAGGTGCTTCATCCCGCCTCCCCATACTGTGTTTCATTTCAGGGTCATTGCCACGTCTGTTTTTCCCCCGCAATTTTGTTCTTTAGAAACTGCTTCTTTTGAGCCTATTTTCGTGGAGCAGAGATGCTTGTTTTATGTATGCACAATCTGGCAACACTACCAGAGTGCGGGGAGAGGGGGAAAATGAAATGACACACACATATACCAGCTGCAGTGCAGCAGACTTTAACGAAAGGATTAAAAAGGACCAGGTCCGAAGGTAAAAACTGAACAAAATACAGTTTTGTGCAAATTATGTCGCACTACCACTAATATATTTCACCATTTGAGATGTCATCCACTAAAATATGAAGAATGCATTAAGAATCGCTCTCAACATCCCAGGCAGCCCCTGCAAAAAAATAAATAAATAAAGGAACCAGCCCTAAGAAAATGACTATAGAGAATGGGTATTGATGTAATGTCGCGCTGCATTCTGTGCCACTGTCACCACCGTCATGGTCTGGCTTCTTTGTTTACCTCTAGTCGAGCCAACTGCTAACGTGAACAGATATACTACGTGCAAGGAATGGAACAAACAGAAAATTCAAACTCCTTATTCAGAGAAGATGAATAAGGAAGCAAAGGAGCGCTACATCTAAAAAATTTAAGAAATAAACGGGATCGATCGATATGAGCACAAGAAATGGACCACAGATCTTGACCAACTGCCTTGAGTCACACTGTCAGGTGTGTTTGCCTACCTGGTTTGTGGTGTGAGCGCATAAACCCATGAGCAATTTAAAAACTATAAATCATTAGAGGTTCATGTTCAATTAACCAATGGCTGTGTCCAGCCGCTTCCAATCTTCCGGGTGAATGACCAGAAAACCGTCATTTAACACAAAGGTAAGCAGTCATTGTTTCTACACAGTTTTCTGCACTAGCATGTGTCTCTGCAGTTACAGACATTTCTAAGTCCGGTGAAATGTTGGATTTATGTTCAAATTTGTCATATGATGTTTGATAAGTATATACACATTATTATCAACAGGTCATTAAATACTAATCCAGTAATGTGATGAGCCCCACACTTGCGCACCAAAAAATGAGCTGGCAAAATGAGTCACTTTGAGGACATTTTCAAAACTGATGTAACGTTATTTCCATATTCTGTATTGAAAAACCTTCAAAATGATATTTAATTTGTAGGAAGTGCGCAAAAACGGACCCGGAAAAAGATGATTTGTTTATATTTTGGCTAGGTTGAAAACTTGTGTTCGATCAGTGGGGAGTTACGTCTTCCGCAAAAACACATGTATTTTTAGAAAGTACGATTTCTAATCTTTCCAATGATACCAGGCACTCATGGGGTTTTTTTGATTGATTGATTGATTTTTATTTGAACATTGTTAAAGAAAGAAAAAAGAGAGTTCAAAACACAACAAAAAAACAAACCAAAAATAAAATGTTCAAAAGGAGTGGGAAGAAGCCAACGCTTATACAGTCCCACCCCTTCTCCACACCAAACAAATTACAGTATTACTCATAATCATCATTATCCCACAACCACATTCACTGTAATACACCCATAGTCAAATTATACAACAAAAATGACACAACAATGACAGTCCATATCCAACAATATTACAACAACAGTAAACATACAATTCTGGCATGTTCAATGCAAACACAAACAACACCATCACCTTCACAATCACCATAACACACAACAACCTTCCCTCACTGAAGACACAATGTAACATCACTGCCCTTCATTTTCACACTGCTCAAAAATCATTTCTTTATATGTTGATTTAAATATATGGATGTTGGGACATTGCCTGTGTTTCTCCCCCAACCCATTCCACAGTTTTACCCCACACACAGACACACAAAAACTCTTCCGTGTAGATCTTACTAAGTGAATTTTAAATTTTGTATTCCCCCGTAAATTATATTTCCCTTCTCTCTCCCTGAATAGATTCTATATATTGTGTGGCAAGAGGTTTTTACTAACTTTAAACATTAATTATGCTGTGTAATAATGAACCAGATCCCATAATTTCAATAACTTCGAATGTAAAAACAATAAATCAGTATGTTCGAGGTACCCGACTTTGTGTATAACACGGACTGCCCTTTTTTGTAATATTAACAATGAATTAAGTTTACTTTTATAACTGTTACCCCAAACTTCTATACAATAAATCAAGTATGGAAATACTAATGAACAATACAAAATATGAAGTGATTTATAATCTAGGACCTGCTTAATTTTATTTATAATTGCAATATTTTTTGCAACTTTATTTTGTATGTATTTGACATGTGGTTTCCAACTAATTTTATCATCCAGTACTACACCCAAAAACTTGATCTCCTTAACTTTTTCAATAACTACATTATCTATATGAATGTGTATATCTTCTTTATTTTTACAATTACCAAATATCATTACCTTAGTTTTATCTATATTTAGTGATAGTTTATTACAATCCATCCATTTTTTTAGCTTATTTAATTCATTATTTATAGTATGGATTAGTTGATTATAATTATTTCCAGAATAAAATAAATTAGTATCATCAGCAAATAATATTATTTTTAATAATTTAGAAACTTGGAATATATCATTTATATATATGTTAAATAATTTGGGGCCCAATACTGACCCTTGGGGGACCCCACAGGCAATTCCCATACACCCAGACAGATATTCTCCCATTTTCACAAATTGTTGTCTCTCAGATAGATAACTTGTAACCCATTTCAGAGCAATTCCCCTAATACCATACATTTGCAATTTATTAAGAAGTATTGAATGATTTATTGTATCAAATGCTTTTCTAAAATCTATAAACACACCAATTGCATATTTTCCTTGATCTAATGCATTTATTATTTCCTCTGTTGCATCCATTATCGCCAATGATGTTGTACTCTTGGCTCTAAACCCATATTGGTTCTGATTCAGCACATCCTGTTTATTTAAAGTTTTCTAATCTGTTGTTGAAAAGTTTTTCCAGAATTTTTGAAAATTGTGGGAGAAGTGATACTGGTCTGTAGTTTGTGTATTGGTGTTTATTTCCTTGCTTAAATAATGGAATTACTTTTGCTATTTTCATTTTCTGCGGGAATGAACCAGTTTGAAATGATAAATTACAAATATATGTGAATGGTTTTAATATACCATCAACAGTTCTTTTTATTAGTGCCATATCAATACCATCACAGTCAGTAGATAATTTATTTTTACACTTTTCAACAACAGATTTTACCTCTAGTTCATCCACCACTGTAAGAAAAATTGACCGAGGGTTACTTCCAATTAAAGTCTCACTCACAGTGTCTTTTCCTTGATTTGGAATCTTTGCTGCCAACTCTGGCCCAACACTTACGAAAAATTTATTCATTTTATTGACTACCATATTCTTATCATAAATATCACCACAATTATCAGTAAAATACTCTGGATATATCATTTTCTTAGTTCCATTTTTCCTTAATTTGTTTAATATATCCCAGACTCCTTTTATATTATTTTTATTTTCATTTAACATTTTCCTATAATATAATTTTTTACTAGTTCGTATTATATCAGTTAATTTATTTTTATATGTTTTATATCTTTTTTCAGATTCTTTAGTTCTTAATTTAATAAAATTTTTATAGAGATAATTTTTCTTTTTACAAGCATTTTGTAACCCTTTGGTTAACCATGGGCAATTTTTGTATATGTGTTTTTTATTAATTTCTTTAATTGGACAGTTTTTATCATATAATAATTTAAATATATCAATAAATTTATCATATGCCAAGTCCACATTTTTCTCTCTATAGACAACATCCCAATTCTGTAACATTAAGTCTTCTTTTAAATCAATGATTCTATCTTCTGTTCATATTCTTTTATAGATAATCTTTTTACATAGTTTATTATTCTTCTTACTCTCATTAGCCCCATAATTAACATCTAAAGAAACAAATACAGGCAAGTGGTCACTAATATCATTTATTATTATACCACTCACCATATTATATTCAATAACATTGGTAAAAAGTCACCACAAATAAAGATATCCTTTTGTCTTATTTTTGCATACATCTTTTCCATCCCATTTTTAAATTTTTCCATATCAGATCCCGGTGCTCTACATATACAACTTACTATTATATTTTTTCTTTTTTCCATCGTAATCTCAATTGTTAAACATTCCATACTTTCATTCACTGCTGATGTCATACTGTCTACTTTTTTACTTTTTAATTTTCTATCAACATACAGTGCTACCCCAACACCACTTTTACATTTCCTATTTTGTGTGTACATCTCATATCCATCTAGTTCAAAATTTACATCTTTTTCTTCATTAATCCATGTTTCACTTATTGCAATAATCCTAAATGGTGTATTAAATTGATTCAAAAACTCCTTAATACTATCAAAGTTTGCATAGAGACTCCTACTATTAATATGTATTATTGTTAATGTTTGATCCAAATTCATAATTCCATTTAATTGTTGTTCTTCATAATAAACACACTTATTATTAATATGACCAAAATAATTGTTGTCTGGGTCAACACCTCCCAAAACGTCCTGTGGTTGCTGTTCAGCACTAACAAAATTTCCAGCTTCAATTTGCCCCACTACACCTCCATCATCAAATGAGGAAGAACGACTGACTAAAGTACTAAACATAATTTATGACAACCATGTACACCAAGAAGAAAAAAGGAAAAGAACACAAAATTTCCACTCATGATTACTGCACCGTTATTCCTGAATCAGGGCTAAGGTTTAAATCTGTCCAATTCCTCCATTTCTCTAATCATCATTACTTTAGCATCTTCTGGAGTGCCAAGCAGTTTTATCCACACCTTACAGTTTCTTGTCCATGTCGACTGTATTTTTCCTTGTTTTCTGAGGGCCCTGGCTTGTCTAGCTATTTCGGAGTTCTTTTTTGTTAAATGTTCATTTATGTAGACAGCCATTCCTCTCAGTTTTTTTGCTTGTCGCAGAAGATCAATTTTTGCTTTCCTACTGACGAATCGGATGATAATCGCTGGTTTTAATTTACTGTTTTTATTGGGTAATGTGTGGCAAGCCGAAATAGTCTCATTGTCCACAACAGTGTTATTAGAATTGAAAAAGGTCAATACCTGCTGCTCAAGAGTGTGCGACTCAGCCAGTGTCTCATCCTGCCCATCCTGATCACCAACTCCAGCTGCCACACGTGCATAGGAGCGGTGTCTGGTGTTCAGACCACTCACAATGACGTCATCCATTCTTGTATATTGTTCAAGTTCATCCACACATTTTTCTAAGGATTTAATTTTCTTGTCCTTGTCCACAATTTCAGCCTTTAGCTCGTGCACTTGTTCCATAAGGTTAACAAGCAGCGTTTGTTGTTTAGCTATTTTTGATATTTCCTCAGACATAAAGTTTAGGGAGAGTTTAATCTCCTCCAGCTCCTCTCCATGTGTCTGACTCTTTTTTGGAGGCATAATGACTAGTTGATTTTGATTTGATTTGATTAGAATCAAGGGAGAGGCTCACCTGTTGACTAGCAATTGAATAACTGGATCCACCGGTGAAGCCGAGGAGGCCAATGCTCCCTCGGTTGCTAGTGGAGGCCTCCAGCTAGCGCTGTTCCACCAGGCGGCAAATCCGAAGCTCTCCCGGTGGCCAACGGAGACCGCTAGCCTGGGTCGCAGCCCGGCAGCAGGTATCTGCCAGCAAAGCCAAAGCTCTCCCGGTGTATCCCGCAGCCGATGACAGCAGGACAATCTCCGGTGCTACCAGTATTTGGTCCAGCCGACCTCGGATTCAGCCGAAGCCTCAGCCAGCTCCTCCACCAAGCTCCGCCACCGCAGCCGCCGTCCGATCCGGCCGGAATCCCGGTCAGCCTCTCCACCGTCAGCTCCGCCACCCACCACCGCACGATGAAGGTGTCCCGCAGCCCAGACGATCCGCCGGCTGATGTAGAAGAAGGGGGCTGCGCGAGTGCGCCACCACACACCACCAACGGAGGTGCCGCTTGGTCTCCCACAACAGGTGCAGAGCAGACGACCCCACACCTGCCAGGCTGGTTGGCGAAGCCCCACCGCCGCTGGTCCGGTTGCAGGCTTGATTGAACAATACTTCAAATAATTGTTCAATAATTGTTCAAGCCTTGGTTGAACAATACTTCAAATGGTGAGTTCCATATGCAAAGTTACAGCAAGTCTCGGTTCAGACCTCAAAGCTCCACTGGTCTCGTCGCCTTGTTTTCCCGGGACTTGCTGCTAGCAAACAAAGGAAGAGTCATGATTTATGATTTCTTGTGCCTGTAGCTCGTACTGACCCGGTGTGCAACAGAAATATTATTTCTGGAGAATATTCTGGATAGTTTTTGTCATTTTGGATATGTTGAGAGCTTTAATAAACCTGCAGGTGAAGACAGCAGGCATATGTGTCCACTCCCATGTTCATAACAGTATGACAAACTTGAAAAATTACCAACTTAAGGTACACCGTATCTGTATGGAAAAAACTTGATTAACGCGTTATTAATTGCGATTAACTCAACATTCCAAAAGATTAATCGTGATTAAAAAATTTAATCATCCAACACCACTAATGACGTTTTATATGTATATTTACATTTCCTATGTTTGAATAACATATTCAGTGTCATCTTTATCCAAATAAATAAATAACAGACTTCACCCGCACTTCAGACACAGTCCAAGGACGGATAATTTTTTCACACATAGGGAGTTGTTCAGAAATCCTTATACAAAAATATAGAGTGATGATAATCAAGTCAGTGGTGGTAATGCACCTGTAAGCTTGTTGCCAACTGCCAATCAAATCTAGAGGAAGAAGAAGAAGAAGAAGAAGAAGAAGAAGAAGAAGAAGCAACCCTCTCAAAAACTTCAGCTTAACTGCATTCGTTGCTCACTACTAAGCACAGATAGGCAGAACACTTTTCCCACAATTCCTTGCAGTTTTTATGTCGGGTGACGTTGCGCGCCCATTCTTAATATGGCTTCTTCATCTGGAAAATTTATTCCATACAACAAAAGTGCAAAATAGAAAGAGATCACAACTGCAGTCACAAATTATACTGCCAAAGACATGGCCCTTATTGTTAAAAACATGACCAAACAGAAAAAGTGGACTTTAATTTATATTGTTTTAAAATATCTTTCTCTAGAATTCTTGCTTAATGCACTTTTTAATGTGTTGAGTCCTTTTTTTGTTTTGTTTGTAATGGTTTTATTACAGGCCATAATAGGAAGGCCTACCATTATTTATTCTGAGTTGTTGCAAATTTATGAGTAGGGTTGTCTGATTGGTTCAATAAAGTTTGCTAAATTTAACTTGATTTACCCCCCCCCCCCCCCGCATGCAATCTAAAACAATGCAATACATGGGTCTGTTTCTGTTATCATCAGTTTGAAGGGGATCTCAAGATATCGTGATATACACTACTGTTCAAAAGTTTGGGGTCACTTAGAAATTTCCTTATTTTTGAAAGATAAGCACTTTTTTTCAATGAAGATAACTTTAAACTAATCAGAAATACAATCTACTATCTAATATACATTGCTAATGTGGTAAATGACTATTCTAGCTGCAAATGTCTGGTTTTGGGTGCAATATCTACATAGGTGTATAGAGGCCCATTTCCAGCAACTATCACTCCAGTGTTCTAATGGTACAATGTGTTTGCTCATTGCGTCAGAAGGCTAATGGATGATTAGAAAACCCTTGTGCAATCATGTTAGCACAGCTGAAAACAGTTTAGCTGGTTAGAGAAGCTATAAAACTGACCTTCTTTGAGCAGGTTGAGTATCTGGAAAAAATTATTATTTCAAATACAAATCATTATTTCTAACCTTGTCAATGTCTTGACTATATTTTCTATTCATTTTACAACTCATGGTGGTAAATAAGTGTGACTTTTCATGGAAAACACAAAATAATTGTCTGGGTGACCCCAAACTTTTGAACGGTAGTGTACACTCACCGGCCACTTTATTAGGTACACCTGTCCAACTGCTCGTTAACACTTAATTTCTAATCAGCCAATCACATGGCGGCAACTCAGTGCATTTAGGCATGTAGACATGGTCAAGACAATCTCCTGCAGTTCAAACCGAGCATCAGTATGGGGAAGAAAGGTGATTTGAGTGACTTTGAACGTGGCATGGTTGTTGGTGCCAGAAGGGCTGGTCTGAGTATTTCAGAAACTGCTGATCTACTGGGATTTTCACGCACAACCATCTCTAGGGTTTACAGAGAATGGTCTGAAAAAGAAAAAATATCCAGTGAGCGGCAGTTCTGTGGGCGGAAATGCCTTGTTGATGCCAGAGGTCAGAGGAGAATGGCCAGACTGGTTCGAGCTGATAGAAAGGCAACAGTGACTCAAATAACCACCCGTTACAACCAAGGTAGGCAGAAGAGCATCTCTGAACGCACAGTACGTCGAACTTTGAGGCAGATGGGCTACAGCAGCAGAAGACCACGCCGGGTGCCACTCCTTTCAGCTAAGAACAGGAAACTGAGGCTACAATTTGCACAAGCTCATCGAAATTGGACAATAGAAGATTGGAAAAACGTTGCCTGGTCTGATGAGTCTCGATTTCTGCTGCGACATTCGGATGGTAGGGTCAGAATTTGGCGTCAACAACATGAAAGCATGGATCCATCCTGCCTTGTATCAATGGTTCAGGCTGGTGGTGGTGGTGTAATGGTGTGGGGAATATTTTCTTGGCACTCTTTGGGCCCCTTGGTACCAATTGAGCATCGTTGCAACGCTACAGCCTACCTGAGTATTGTTGCTGACCATGTCCATCCCTTTATGACCACAATGTACCCAACTTCTGATGGCTACTTTCAGCAGGATAATGCGCCATGTCATAAAGCTGGAATCATCTCAGACTGGTTTCTTGAACATGACAATGAGTTCACTGTACTCAAATGGCCTCCACAGTCACCAGATCTCAATCCAATAGAGCATCTTTGGGATGTGGTGGAACGGGAGATTCGCATCATGGATGTGCCGCCGACAAATCTGCGCCAACTGTGTGATGCCATCATGTCAATATGGACCAAACTCTCTGAGGAATGCTTCCAGCACCTTGTTGAATCTATGCCACGAAGAATTGAGGCAGTTCTGAAGGCAAAAGGGGGTCCAACCCGTTACTAGCATGGTGTACCTAATAAAGTGGCCGGTGAGTGTATATCGTGTATCGCGATAAAACCCTAAATGCATTGTGATACAGTGGGGCAAAAAATTATTTAGTCAGCCACCAATTGTGCAAGTTCTCCCACTGTAAAAGATGAGAGAGGTCTCCAATTTTCATCATAGGTATACCTCAACTATGAAAGACAAAATGAGAAAAAAAAATCCAGAAAATCACATTGAAGGATTTTTAAAGAATTTATTCGCAAATTATGGTGGAAAATAAGTATTTGGACACCTACAAACAAGCAAGATTTCTGGCTCTCACAGACCTGTAACTTTTTCTTTAAGAGGCTCCTCTGTCCTCCACTCATTATCTGTATTAATGGCACCTGTTTGAACTCGTTATCAGTATAAAAGACACCTGTCCACAACCTCAAACAGTCAGACTCCAAACTCCACTATGGCCAAGGCCAAAGAGCTGTCAAAGGACACCAGAAACAAAATTGTAGACCTGCACCAGGCTGGGAAGACTGAATCTGCAATAGGTAAGCAGCTTGCTGTGAAGAAATCAACTGTGGGAGCAATTATTAGAAAATGAAGACATACAAGACCACTGATAATCTCCCTCGATCTGGGGCTCCACGCAAGATCTCACCCCGTGGGGTCAAAATGATCAAGAGAACGGTGAGCAAAAATCCCAGAACCACACGGGGGGACCTAGTGAATGACCTGCAGAGAGCTGGGACCAAAGTAACAAAGGCTACATCAGTAACACACTACGCCGCCAGGGACTCAAATCCTGCAGTGCCAGACGTGTCCCCCTGCTTAAGCCAGTACATGTCCAGGCCCGTCTGAAGTTTGCTAGAGAGCATTTGGATGATCCAGAAGAAGATTGTGAGAATGTCATATGGTCAGATGAAACCAAAATAGAACTTTTTGGTAAAAACTCAACTTGTCGTGTTTGGAGGAGAAAGAATGCTGAGTTGCATCCAAAGAACACCATACCTACTGTGAAGCATGCGGGTGGAAACATCATGCTTTGGGGCTGTTTTTCTGCAAAGGGACCAGGACGACTGATCCATGTAAAGGAAAGAATGAATGGGGCCATGTATCGTGAGATTTTGAGTGAAAACCTCCTTCCATCAGCAAGGGCATTGAAGATGAAACGTGGCTGGGTCTTTCAGCATGACAATGATCCCAAACACACCGCCCGGGCAACGAAGGAGTGGCTTCGTAAGAAGCATTTCAAGGTCCTGGAGTGGCCTAGCCAGTCTCCAGATCTCAACCCCATAGAAAATCTTTGGAGGGAGTTGAAAGTCCTCGTTGCCCAGCAACAGCCCCAAAACATCACTGCTCTAGAGGAAATCTGCATGAAGGAATGGGCCAAAATACCAGCAACAGTGTGTGAAAACCTTGTGAAGACTTGCAGAAAACATTTGACCTCTGTCATTGCCAGCAAAGGGTATATAACAAAGTATTGAGATGAACTTTTGTTATTGACCAAATTCTTATTTTCCACCATAATTTGCAAATAAATTCTTTAAAAATCAGACAATGCGATTTTCTGGATTTTTTTTCTCATTTTGTCTCTCATAGTTGAGGTATACCTATGATGAAAATCGGAGACCTCTCTCATCTTTTACAGTGAGAGAACTTGCACAATTGGTGGACGACTAAATACTTTTTTGCCCCACTGTACATGTTCAAAGCCATATTGCCCAGCCCTAACTCGACTTTGACTTAATAAACAAAAAGATTAAATAAGTCATGATAGGAAACTCTGCGCATTCATGCTAGTTTTACCTGTCCTGTTGAGCCGGGCCATGTTCATCATGGCTTCATGGTAAGCTAGCTCGACATCTTCCTGGGTGACCACAAGCTTTATTTTGTTCCACTTCTCAGGCTGAAATGAAGAGATTACATATAGTGAGCTGGAATACTTGTTAAAGTACGAAAATGTATATTCTGTGTCTTCATGAATAAGCAGAAAGGCTCACAATATCTAGCCACTGGTGTACTGCAACAGCAACTTGTGTTCCAAGTGGTTTTGTCAGCACCAACACGTCCCCTGGAACTGCATTGTCTGGCCTGAGCATTTTCAGACATGACATCATTAGATTTATTTCAGTAACAAGGAGAAGGACAAATAGTAGATAACTGTAAAGCAGCAACTAATTTGTACATGATAAACTCATTAGGCTGGCAGACTGTTGTAGCAACGCCTCCCATCACTACCCAGGGGTTGAGCACCGTCTGCCCTCCTGTTACAGAAGTCCCCGCCTCCTCCGATGCATCTTTAAATCCCTGGATGATCAGTGGCATCACTTTGTCTCGCTCCTGCACAGACCCAAGAATGTAAGAGCAGAGAAACGACATGCTGTGTAACATGAATGTTACACAGCAGCCTACTGAAGAGCTCTACTGAGGAAATAGCAGACATTTTTGTGAATTTTCAATCCACATAAACCCATACTGTCCTACTTAATGATGAAAATTCTTCAGTCACACTGATTGTTCACAACCAAATATTTTGCTATGACACTAACAAATCTGTGTGCAGGAAAAAAGCGTAGATTAGTATTCAAAACATTTAGGAAGCAGTAAGTCTGATGCAGCTTCATATATGCGTGACAGTATTTAATTTAATTCTGAATAAAAGTTGATGTGATCCTTACTTTCTCTGACATTTTATTGCTCACTCCCAGAAGCATCAACATGTTGTCACACTCCGTCACTCCCATGGCGTACAGGTCACTTAGAACATTGGCACAAGCAATTCTTCCCTGTAAGAGATAAACACTGGACACTAACCACCTAAAAGCATCAGGGGTAAACCATTACATCACTTTTAACAACATGCACATATAAATCAACAGGAATAGACTGGAGCAACAAAGCAATCATCATTGGGAAAAAGGAAGCTCCCTACCATCATGTAGGGGTCATCCACAATGGGATAGATGTAGTCTGTTGTCTGAACCAGAGAAAGGCCTCCATGCCTGAGAGGGATCACACACGTGTCCATGCCAATGCCTTTAAAAATGAAAAACAATTCTATGTCTTTATCCTGTTTTACAGCCATTTGTTTTCTTTGATGGCAAAACATGTTTTTTATCGGTTACTCCACACTTGTGTCATTGTTATACAGTGGATATAAAAGTCTACACACCCTTGTTCAAATGCCAGGTTTTTGTGATGTAAAAAAAATGAGACCAAGATAAATCATTTCAAAACTTTTTCCACCATTAATGTGACCTATAACCTGTACAACCCAAATGAACAACAAACTGAAATCTTTTAAGGGGAAAAATAAAAAACTTAAAATAACCTGGTTGCATAAATATGCACACCCTTAAACTAATACTTTGTTGCAGCACCATTGGCTTTAATTACAGCACTCAGTCTTTTTGGGTAGGAGTCTATCAGCGTGGCACATCTTGATGTGGCAATATTTTCCCACTCTTCTTTGCAAAAATGCTCCAAATCTGTCAGATTGCGAGGGCATCTCCTGTGCACAGCCCTCTTCAGATCACCCCACAGATGTTCGATCGGATTCAGGTCTGGACTCTGGCTGGGCCATTCCAAAACCTTAATCTTCTTCTGGTGAAGCCATTCTTTTGTTGATTTGGATGTGTGCTTTGGGTCATTGTCATGCTGAAAGATAAAGTTCCTCTTCATCTTCAGCTTTCTAGCAGAAGCCTGAAGGTTTTGTGCCAACACTGACTGGTATTTGGAACTGTTCATAATTCCCTCCACCTTGACTAAGGCCCAAGTTGCAGCTGAAGAAAAACAGCCCCAAAGCATGATGTTGCCACCACCATGCTTCACTGTAGGTATGGTGTTCTTTTGGTGATGAGCAGTGTTGTGTGTGTGCCAAATATACCTTTTGGAATTATGTCCAAAAAGTTCAACCTTGCTTTCATCAGACCATAACACATTTTCCCACATGCGTTTGGGAGATTTCAAATGTGTTTTTGCAAAATGTAGCCAGGCTTGAATGTTTTTCTTCATAAGATAAGGCTTCCGTCTTGCCACCCTACCCCATAGCCCAGACATATGAAGAAGATGGGAGATTGCTGTTACATGTACCTAACAGCCACTACTTTCCAGAAATTCCTACAGCTCCTTCAATGTTGCTGTCGCCTCTTGGCAGCCTCCCTGACCAGTGTTCTGATCTTTTCATCAACTTTGGAGGAACGTCCAGTTCTTGGTAATGTCGCATTTGTGCCATATTTTCTCCACTTGATGATGACTATCTTCACTGTGTTCCATAGAATATTTAATGCCTTGGAAATTATTTTGTACCCTTCTCCTGACTGATACCTTTAAACAATGAGATCCCTCTGATGCTTTAGAAGCTCTCTGCGGACCACGGCTTGTGCTGTCAGAAGTGACTACAAAAATGTCAAGAAAAGCCTACTAGAACAGCTGAACTTTTTGGGGAGTTAATCAGAGGCACTTTAAATAGTGGCAGGTGTGTGCTGACTCCCATTTAACATGAGTTTGAATGTGATTGGTTAATTCTAAAGACAGCCACATCCCTATTTATAACAGGGTGTGCATACAGTGGAGTGAAGAAGTGTTTGCCCCCTTCCTGATTTCTCTTTTTTTTTGGTTTGTTTGTTTGTCAGACTTAAATGTTTCAGATCATCAAACAAATTGCGGTGGAACAGTGGTTAGCACTGTGGCAGCACAGCAACTCACCCTTGGCCATGGGATCCCAGGTTTGATCCCAGCCCCTGACCAACAGTGATCTGTGTGGAGTTTGCATGTTCTTCCCATGTCTGCGTGGGTTTATGGCAGGATTTCTCCGGTTTCCTCCCACAGGCCAAAAACATGCAGGTTAGGTTAACTGGAGACTCTAAAGCAGCCCTAGGTGTGAATGTGTGTGTGAATGGTGAAGGGATAGTGCCATACCGTGGCTGCTTCATCCATCCAGGGGGATGCCCTGAATTTCCCCTCTGGTGATCAATAAAAGTACACACAAACAAAAGATAACACAAGCAAATACAAAATACAGTTTTTAAAATGAAGGTGTTTATTATTAAGGGTAAAAAAAATCCAAACCTACATGGCCCTGTGTGAAAAAGTGACCCCCACCCCCCCAAGTTAAAACATAAATTAACTGTGGTTTTATCACATCTTTGGAAAGCTGAGTTCAATTTCTGTAGCCACACCCAGGCCTGATTAGTGCCACACCTGTTCTCACAAGAAGCCGCCTGTATTCTTAAAACAGCGATGACCCAAATCCATGACTGGCTGAATAATTCAAGTCGCCTACTAAACACTAAAAAAACTGTTTGCATGATGTTCACCAAACAACAATCAAATATTACAAACGCAAACATTTTCTCAAAAGGGGGAGGAGCTGCAATTAGTCGAGGAATTTAAGTACCTCGGCATGATTTTAGACTCCTCAATAACTTTCAAAAAACACATCAAAAAAATCTCAAACATAATCAAATCCAGTCTAAGAAATTTCAAACAAATTAGACCATCGCTGACAGTTAATGCGACCAAAATGTTTCTGCAGGCAATGATCTTTTCACACATCGATTACTGTTATACTGTACCAACTGGTCACTCACTGGTGTAACCAAAATCAAACCCACTGAATCTTTATACAAAAAAGCCATAAAAATCCTTGACAAGAAAGATCCCACATATTGCTGTAACATTTACAAAAAATACAATCGTTTGTCTTTTGAAAATTATAAAACTCTCAAATTTACCTGTTCAATTTATAAAATATTAAATGGCTATGCACCCCTCCCATCCCGGGAGAATATGTTCAACTGAGAGCTATCACCGGTACAACCACCAGAGCAATCATTACAGGCGACTGTAAGGTCCCCCACAGACACACCACATTTGCTCAATCTGTGCTATCAGTGAGGGGCACCAAGATCTGGAATAAAATACCACCTGCAATCAGAGAACGTACCACACTAAACACTTTTAAGACGCATTGTAAAAATAGGCTTTTAAACAACCAAAACTGTACCCATAGCTAGTGATTGCTCTGCAGCATACGCATATATATGTACCCGTGTGTCACACACATATGCCCCGCCTCTTGTTTGTTGCTGTCTCTTGCTGCTGTAAGGTGCTTGGGTGCATGTGTGTGTATGCATACGCAGTACTTCACGCGTGTGACATTTGAATATTTCGTTTTGTAACACCTTAACTCTTGCACTTTGTACAGTTTCATTGCAGTTGTTCTGCTCATGTATGATTGTGTGTTTTTGTGACCTGCCAGGGCACTAAAGATGTAAATTAGCAGTATTGCTAAATCTGGCATACTTACATTTGTATTAGTGTTCATGAGTATGTACTGTCCCGTTCAAATAAACATTAAATCTAAATCAAGAAATCACCTAAATAGGGCCTGCCTGACAAAGTGAAGTAGACCAAAAGATCCTCAAAAGCTAGATATCATACTGTGATCCAAAGAAATTCAGCAACAAATGAAAAACAAAGTAATTGAGATCTATGAGTCTGGAAAAGGTTATAAAGCCATTTCTAAAGCTTTGGGACTCCAGCGAACCACAATGAGAGCCATCATCCACAAACGGCGAAAACATGGAACAGTGGTGAACCTTTCCAGGAGTGGCCAGCCAACCAAAATTACCCCAAGAGGGCAGTGACGACTCATCCACGGGGTCACAAAAGACTCCACAACAACATCCACAGAACTGCAGGCCTCACTTGCCTCAGTTAAGGTCAGTGTTCATGACGCCACCATAGGCACTTTTCCACTTGGAACCCAAAGGCGTCGTTTGGCCTTGGACCGAACGGTCCTGTTCCGGCACTGGTGGTTTTCCACAGCACAAGGCTCACTGTAGTATGGGTGGGAGAAGGAGGGAGTTGGAGGCGGGGTTTTGAGATTGAGATTCAACTTTATTGTCATTACACATGTATGAATACAAGGTAACGAAACGTGACTTGGCATTTGGGCACGCTCTGCAGAGCGCATCCAAGGCCGGGGCAGCCGCTAGGCGCCAGTCTAGTTTTGAGTTTTGAGGGAGTTGGAGGCGATGCTACACTCCCCTTGAGGCTGCGCCATTTTCCCTGGACCAATTAGTAGTCCAAGAGCTATTTAATATCATTTTGGTGGTGAGGCTGCTGTGTATTATTATGCATTACTCATCTCATGTAACCTTGTGCCATTGCAATGACGCAATTTTTTCGTATATTTAATGTGGACGTGTGGATCTTTAATATCACAGTTACAAGTACTGGGACAGCCATCTAATAAAAAATATCTTACAAAATTACAAGTCCACATTTTCTTTAAAGTGTACTTGTTAATGCTGAGTACAGAATTGGGTGAGGCGCACCAAAACAGTTGTTGCTGTACACCCCACACTCACCCGTCCTTACAATGGCTAAGTTGAATATTTTGTGCAGATAAAACCATTACCTGGGTTGGCAATATGAACATTTCCAAATACAGAACTTAAAATATTAGGTGTCCCTGTTGTTGCACATGGATATAAAGCTTGGTCAGTAGTGGCTGGCTTTTAATGTATGTGTCGGCAGTTATTGGACTCCATAACACACTGCAATGACAAATTTTTCCCAACCTTTTTAAGGATTTTAAGACAGTGTAAAACTTAGTAGTAACAGACAACACATGATGTCAACAGTCACGGGTTTATTCAAAGTTATTAACACTGGTCATTGATTAATGTACAATATATACATAATAATGGTTGGGAAAACGGGTCACACACGCCGTGCGAGGGTTTCAAAGACTGCCATGAGAGTGTTACTGAGGGCAGCATTCTGCACAATTTCCTCCCTTCGTACAGCAACTTCGGCTTCCCTGGACTGACGGACCTCATCCACAAGCAGTGAATTGAGTTCCAACTGTTGCCGCTGGAGCTCCCTCTGCAGCTCCATCTGTTCACAGTGCTGTTCCCTTTCTGCTTCTTGCATCGATGCAAAAATAGTTGAAAGGTCTTGTTTTGTGTTGCTCCGCTTCCTCTTACCTACAAGACAGAAATGTGAGCTGGTATCAGTAAAATCAACCTCAAAACATGTAGCAGTACATCCCCAAAAATTAATACAAAAGTTAAATATTTTTGGACACATGTCAGAAAGTGAGACCCATATATTATACAGAATCATTAATCAGACAGTGAAGTATTGTTACATTTTAATCATTTATTGGCTCACAGCGCATGAATATCCAAAATTACTTTTCTCGAAAAATCGATGGTTATGTTAAAAATAGATATTAAAAAAAGAGGAGTGTTCTCAAAAGTATGAGGATTTATGGAGAAACGGATTTCATTTTCCAGCTGGAGTGACCATCGCCCCACAGTGCCTAAACAATCAAAACCTGGTGTAATGGACAAGGCATCACTGTGTTTGATTTGGCCAGGAAACTCTCCTGACATAAAACCCATATGGATTGTCAAGATTATGACAGAGACCATCTTATATGACTTTAACTGTCTTTTGTGAGTCACAAAAAACACACTGTACCATGACATTGCAGTTATTTTGAGATGTACCTGTACAAGGGACACACACACTGGTGAAAGTCAAGTGCTGGGTTTGAAAAAATAACTTTTTTTTATGAGTATCACAACTGTGTATTTGTACAATACATTTAGTAAAAGCTGGGTTTATGTTTCAAATGCCTAGCTTTTTATGGTGGTCAAAAAATTCTAGAGGTGACCCAAATTCTATGGTGGAGAGACCCAGCTGGTCTATCATCTCTGAAGAGCTGTAGCAGGTGGCTGGGGAGAGGGAAGTCTGGGCTTCTCTGCTTGAACTGCTGCCTCCGTGACGCGGAGAAGCGGTAGAAGATGGATGGATGGAAAAAATTCTGAATGCATTTATACAGTAGCCTCAACTGAATCATGAAAATGAAGCACGCTGACTTTCAAATAATGAGTTTTGTGCTACAACAGCTCATTACGTTTTCCATGCCTGTGATTAAATATGCAATTGCATTTTTTTTTTTTTTTAAAAAACCGTGATGGCGAGCTATCTAGGGCGGCGACAGCTACGATCCACTCGTGAGCCACGATAACGGCGTGGGACTTGTTATTTATTTATTGTTATACATAATTATAGTTAGCATGAAACAGGCTGGATAAGGTAAAAACATTAATGTCAAAAAAAAAACACTCACCGTCTGTGGTTAACGTAATTGTCGCCAAGGGGGTCAACTCCCAGCTCCGGTTTCCATAAATTTGGTCCATGAGATCGAACCACTTCCAATGCTGCGGTTCGCCCAGCTGCTACTGTTATGATCCTTTATGGATCGGTACGAAAGTGCAACATGTAAAAAAAAAAAATAAATAAATAAAATTTTAACCAGGATTACAACTAACTATTTCATCAGATATTGTCAACACAAAAAACAACATACAAGGACGGACATAGCATAAAGCTAGGTCATCATTTAAACACGATTAAGTTTTCGTCTGTCCTAAGTGAACTTTCCACTGTTGGAAAAAATAACATAAAGCATGAATATCACATCACTTACCGTCCTGTATATCACAATATCACGGCTTCAACTGCTGAAGTTGGGTGAGTCGCGGCTACACATTCAATTCAATTCGGGTGGCTGGGTCTAATTCCCGGTGCGTCTCCGTGTAATTTCTGGTGCGTCTGTTTGTGCGCATCACTGCAAGTTCAGTCTGCTTCCCTCTGCATTCTCTCATCAGCCGAAACGCACAGGAAACTCTGCTGGACTGCGGTGTTAGATTTCTGCTGATTTCTGTTAAGCCATTCTATCACAATATCACGGCTTCAACTGCTGAAGTTGGGTGCGTCGCGGCTGCACATTCAATTAATTTCTGGTGCGTCTGTTTGCGCCCCACTGCAGGCTCAGTCTGCTTCCCTCTGCATTCTCTCATCAGCCGAAACGCACAGGAAACTCTGCTGGACTGCGGTGTTGGATTTCTGCTGATTTCTGTGAAGCCATTCTCTCGTTGTGGTTTATAATATCACTTGTTCGCGGGCTCACTGACGAAAAATTGCAAATGGCGACCAGCAAGCGATTCTGGAAAGTCAGTGTAACGCCCACGTAACGCCCACTCTCATGACGCTACGCACAGACCAATGAATGGCCAGCAGTGGCGTGACGAAACGGGGCCGGGAGCCTTCAGACCTGCTTTTTACAGTGCCGAAAAAAGTGTCAGTTAAACTGGAACTGTTCCGAAAAAGGGAACTGTGAGGCCTTTGGGTTCCGAGTGGGAAACCGGACAATGGAGGCCGATCGGGGCCAAACGGGGCCTTTGGGTTCCAAGTGGAAAAGCGCCTCATAAGAAAGAGACTGGGCAAAAATGGCCTGCATGGCAGAGTTCCAAGACGAAAACCACTGCTGACCAAAAAGAACATAAAGGCTTGTCTCAGTTTTGCCAGAAAACCTCTTGATGATCCCCATGACTTTTGGGAAAATAACTCTGTGGACTGACGAGACAAAAGTTGAACTTTATGGAAGGTGTGTGTCCCATTACATCCAGAGTAAAAGTAACACAGCATTTCAGAAAAGGAACATCATACCAACAGTAAAATATGGTGGTGGTAGTGTGATGGTCTGGGGCTGTTTTGCTGCTTCGGAACCTGGAAGCCTTGCAGTGGTAAATGGAACCATGAATTCTGCTGTCTACCAAAAATCCTAAAGGAGAATATCCGGCCATCTGTTTGTGACTTCAAGCTGAGGCGCACTTGGGTTCTGCAGCAGGACAATGATCCAAAACACACCAGCAAGTCCACCTCTGAATGGCATAAGAAAAACAAAATGAAGACTGTGGAGTGGCCTAGTCAAAGTCCTGACCTGAATCCCAATTGAGATGCTGTGGCATGACCTTAAAAAGGTGATTCATGGACTTCCGGGAAGATGGCGGAGAGACATAACGCTTAAACAGAGAGCTCTCCCTAGCCGGATTAAAAATCATCGGTAAATGGCCAACTCGACATAAGCAGATCAATAAACTAAGGGATGAAAACACGAAGGAACCGGGCACAAGGACAAAAACAGGGTAAAATTGAAGAATTCCTCTCCAACAACGCAGGAAAACCCGCTGAACGCGAAGCCCAAAAAAACGAGGTGTCTACAGCAGAGAAAATGGAGGACGCCAGACTCGAAAACATGAACACTGGCATCGCCAGTTTGGGTAAAGAGTTAAGAGAATTCAAGCGGCAGCTACAGCAGGATTTAGCGGCTCTTAAGGAGGAGCTGAAAAAAGAGATTAAGGAGGAAATTATGGACCTCCGAAGAGAAATGGAGCGTAAGTTAACAGAAAACATGGAGGAGCTGCGCTCCCAGCGGGCGTGTATGACAGAAGCGCAGGCTCGAATATCAGAGCTGGAAGATTGGAAAAGCGAGGCAAACGAACAACTGACGACGCAAACGCAGAGGATGCTGGAGAAAATAAACGACTTGGAGAGCAGATCCAGACGAAGCAATATGCGCATCTTTGGAATTCCGGAGGGCATTGAAGGCAACTCGATGACAAAATTCATGGATCAGTTCTTAAAAAAAGAACTGGAACTGCCCGAAGAAACGGATCTGCAGATTCAACGGGCGCACAGAACACTGGCACAGAACCCGAAAACAAACGCCACACCCAGGTCAGTTGTGGTAAACTTTGTGAAATATGACATAAAGGAAAGAATCCTGACGCAAGCATGGAAAAAAAAGATACGAATCGGCGACAAACAGGTATTCTTTGATCATGACTACCCGACAGAAATTGTGCAGCAGCGGAAGAAATATGCCAACATTAAAAAAACGCTGAAAGAGAAAAAAATTAGATTCCAAACGCCGCTAACGAAAATGAGGATTCATTGGGAGGACGGCACAAGAACCTACAACACGGCCGGAGAGGCAGCGCGGGATATGATGGAGCGGGGCCTTGAGGTGAGCGTGCCGGAGGAAACGGCTGGAGCAGCGACGGCCCTGAACGCATCACGACAGCCGGAGTGGAGACGAGTGAACAGCGGAAGAAGGGGGAGAGACGTGGCGCAACGGGCCCAGGACAAGCTACAAGGCTTTCAACTGAAAGCCTAGATCATAACAAAGATTAAGAAAGGCACAGAAGAAATGAAGGCCAAGAAGACAAGGTAAAAGAGAAACAGACGGCTAGGAGAGGTTTAAGTGATATTTGTTGGACATTTCTAGACTTATGACTATTACTTTGATAGTAATTAGAAGTCTAGGGAGGGCCCTTCACTCTGTGAAGACAAACCCCCCACCCACCAACAGGGACCAGTGGGCAGAAGAAAGGCCCAAAGTACGGAGGTCGAGATTTTTTAATGTGTTTTTATATAAATATGTGTTATTTTTGTTGTTAAAGGGGCTAGGAGCACAAGTTAAAAAAATGGAAAAACATGAATATGGGTAAAAATCTTAAGATAATGACACTAAACGTGAATGGTCTGAACTCACCTGTTAAAAGGGAAAGAATAATAAGAAAATTCAAGAAGGAAAAAGCTGAAATTATATTTATGCAAGAGACACATTTGAGCAAGACAGAACATGTGAAACTAAAGAGATTTGGCTATAAGAACTCCTACTACAGTTCATTTAAGGGAGGAGCTAAAAGGGGGGTTATGATATTAATCTCAAACAAAATACAATTTGAAAATGAACAGGAAATCCAGGATAAAGAAGGCAGGTATGTAATAATAAAGGGAAGAATAGATGGTATGCAGATCACATTAGTGAACATCTATGCCCCACCAGAAAGTGACAAGGGTTTTTTTCAACATCTGTTTGATCTCATAGCAACACACAGTGAAGGAGTCCTAATTTGTGGAGGAGACTTAAATGCTGTCATGGATCATGAAGTTGACACAACAAGTGTTAAGAAGACAAAAAAACATGTAACAAAGTTCATAAGAACCTCACTGGCAGAAATGGGTATGGTAGACATATGGAGGGACCTACACCCACTCGAAAAAGACTATACACATTATTCAGCAGTCCATAAAGTACACTCTAGAATAGATTACTTCCTTATGAATGAAGGTGACAGACACAGGGTGAGAAATTGTTGGATTGGAGGGGCAGAAATATCAGATCATAATCCTATATACATGGAAATATACGTATTTAAACAATAGAAAACGACAAACAACATGGAAACTTAACGTAGGACTGTTAAATGATGAGAAAATGAAAGAAAGAATAAAAATAAACATAAACAAATATATCCAAGAGAATGACAATGAAGAAGTGGACCCAACAATACTATGGGACGCACTAAAAGCCGTGTTAAGGGGTAAATTAATAGTTGAAACAGGAAAAGCAAATAAGACTAAACTGGAAGCGTATGAACAAAGATGTGAGAGACTGAGGGAATTAGAACGTAAACATCAAAGCACAAATGATCCAAAAATATATCAAGAAATTAAAGAAGAAAAAACAAAGATAAAAGAAACACAAATGGATGAAATTGAAAGGAAAAATAGATATCTAAAGCAAAAATATTATGAAACGGGGCCAAAAGCCACAAAACTGCTGGCAAAACGGTTAAGAAAACAACAAACAATGAATAATGTATACAAGATGAAAGACCCCACCACAAATAAAACCACAGTTAACCCAGAAAACATCGAAGAAATATTCCATAATTTCTACCAAGAACTATACTCGCAACCTGAAGAAACAAATACTAAAGATATTAAAAAAATTTCTAGACACATTGGACTTGCCATCAATAGGAAATCAACAAAATGAAAAACTAACAGCAGAAATAACAACACAAGAGATCAGAGATGTGATTAAGTCACTTAAAAACGGCAAATCACCAGGTAGTGATGGATACCCATCTGAGTTTTATAAACTGTTTATAGAAGAACTCACGCCACAACTCCTAAAGTCATTTAATTGGACGTTGAACAACAACAAAATACCTCCATCATGGAACGAAGCAATCATTTCAGTTATTTTAAAGCCAGGGAAAGATAGAGAACAATGCGGAAACTATAGACCAATCTCTTTATTGAATGTGGATTATAAAATATATACAACAATTATATGTAAACGAATAAAGACATTCTTGACGGAATTGATAGAAGATGATCAAACTGGTTTCATAGAGGGACGCCAAACACATGACAATATCAGGAGAACAATACATATAATTAACCAAATACATAAAGAAAAGAAAAGCGCAGTAATAATGAGTTTAGACGCAGAAAAAGCATTTGACAGGGTTAACTGGAAATTCCTATATAGTGTACTGGAGCGCTTTGGATTTAATGAAAAATCAGTACAATGCATAAGGACGCTATATCAAGAACCTGTGGCAAGAATCAAGATAAACGGTAGCTTAACAGACAAAGTAAATATACAAAGATCAACTAGGCAGGGATGCTGCTTATCGCCCACCTTGTTTGCTCTGTTCATAGAACCATTGGCTCAACCGATACGACAAAATAAGAAATTAAAAGGTGTAACAATAAAGGGGGCGGAACACAAGATTGGGCTATTTGCAGACGATATTATAGTTTACCTGGAACAACCAGATGAATCAATAATGGAAATGATGAACTTGATAGAAAATTTTGGAAAATTATCAGGATACAAGATAAACATAACAAAAACACAAATACTGACATTCCACTATAACCCTCTAAACCAGATAACTGATAAGATCAAACTAAACTGGAACCAAAAAGAAATAAAATACCTTGGAGTGAACATACCTAAAGACCTAAGCAAAATATATAAAGCAAACTATGATAGGTTGGAACAAGAAATAAAAAAAGATATTGATAGATGGTCAATCTTAAATATGGATCTGAATTCAAAAATTGAGACAGTCAAAATCAGCATACAACCTAGATTACTTTACCTCTTCCAGGCTATACCAACAGAGATTCCAGATGCCCAATTCTCAAAGTGGGACAGGATGACATCGAGATTTGTTTGGGGAGGTAAAAAACCAAGAGTGAAATATAAAACCCTCCAATTACCAAAAGAGAAAGGAGGCATGGGCCTACCGAGTCTAAAGGAATATTACTACTCAGCACAAATAAGATATATCATATGTTGGTGCGACGAGGGATATGAGGCAAAATGGAAAGAAATGGAAAAGGAAATTGAGGGACTCCCAGTACAAAGCATAATAGGAGATAAAGATGCATATAAGCAAATCAAACAAATAGACCCAATCACTAAATTTACTTTAGAACTGTGGTATAAAATAGTACAAAAATATAATATAAGGGAAGACATAAAACTATTGAAATGGGTAGCATTTGACAGTCAGTTTGAACCGGCAAAACAAGATAGGGGATACAAAAATCTGGTGAACAAGGGAATCACAGCATGGGGCAATATCGGAAAAAAAGATCTCGGGAGCTTTGTAAATATCAGGAGAAAATTTAAACTAGAAAGATCGGAATTTTTCAGATATCTGCAGATGAGAGATTATTATATGAAGAAGATTAGGCATAACCTCCAAACAGATGTGAACGAGATTATACAACTTATTTTAAGCTCATATACAGGAAATAAAATAAGAATTATTTCAAAGCTATATCAGAAACTTATGACAAACAATCATACAAGTAACTATATAAAGGAGAAATGGGAGAAAGAGCTCAATTTAAACATAACAGAAGAAAGCTGGCAGGAAATATGGAAAACACAACACACATCAACAAATTCAAGGACATGGAGGGAATTTGGATGGAAAAACCTGATTCGCTTTTTCATTACACCACAGATTCAAGGAAAATATACAAATACCCAATCTTTATGCTGGAGGGGATGTGGGGCTCAAAATGCAGACCACTCACATATGTTTTGGAAATGCTACAAAATATCATCATTCTGGAAATCTATACATGTGACAATACAGAGGATATTAGGATATAATATACCAATGAACTGTAACCTGATGTACTTATGTGATCTTAAAAGAGACAATGTTATACAGGCTGAGGACAGATATCTAGTTAAAATCTTGTTGATTGCATGTAAAAAAACTATCACAAAAAATGACGATCAGAAGTTCTTCCTAACCAAGAACAATGGACTGACATTGTTGAGGACATACGTATGATGGAAAAACTAACATATCGACAAAGAATGCAAGAAGGACTATGGGAAAAAAAATGGCGGGAATGGACACACTACAAAGTGCAACAACGAGGCAGAAATTGAAAGAATAACCAAAGACACTGAAAAAACCAGAAGAATTAAGAGACGGAAACTAAAAACTAGATGCTCCAACATTTGTCTCCCCCCCCCCTTTTTTTTTTTTACTTTTTCTTCTTTTTTTTTCTTTTTCCTACCCTAACCCCTTTGTTTTTTAAATGTAGAATGTGATCTGAATGCGTTATATATGATGAAAAATGAATAAAAATCTAAGTTACAAAAAAAAAGGTGATTCATGCTCGAAAACCCTCCAATGTGGCTGAATTAAACAATTCTGTAAAGACGAGTTGGCCAAAATTCCTCCACAGTGCTGTAAAAGACTCATTGCCAGTTATCGCAAACGCTTGATTGCAGTTGTTGCTTCTAAGGGTGGCCCAACCAGTTATTAGGTTGAGCCAGCAATCACTTTTTCACACAGGGCCATGTAGGCTTGGATTTTTTTCCCCCTTAATAATAAACACCTTCATTTAAAAACTGTATTTTGTGTTTATTTGTGTTATCTTTGTCTAATATTTAAATTTGTTTGATGATCTGAAACATTTAAGTGTGACAAACATACAAAAAAATTGAGAAATCAGGAAAGGGGCAAACACTTTTTCACACCACTGTATTTATGCAACAAGGTTATTGTAAGTTGTTTTTGTTTTTGTTTTTTGTTTGTCTTTTTGTTTTTTTTATTTTTCCCCTTGAAAGATTTCAGTTTGTTTTTCATTTGGGTTGTATAGGTTATAGGTCACATTAATGGGAGGAAAAGTTTTGAAATGATTTATCTTGGTCTCATTTTTTTCTATCACAAAAACATGGCATTTGAACAGGGGTGTGTAGACTTTAATATCCACTGTGGTAAAATACAAAATGCAAAATAATAATAATAATAATTAAAAAAATAAAATAACAAAGGCAGCTCAGTGGCGCAGTGATTAGCACAGTGGCAGAACAGTAACAAGGTCACGGGATTGATTCCACCCCTGACCATCATGGGTTCGATCCCACTCCCTGACCATCAGTGACCCTTCTGTATGGAGTTTGCATGTTCTCCCCACCTCTGCATGGGTTTACCCCGGGTACTCCAGTTTCCTCCCACAGGCCAAAAATATCAGGGATGGCAACAGGAAATTCTGATTTCAGCTGAAATCTAATTTGGTCGATTGACTTATGGGGGGGCCGGGGGGGGCGCAGCCCCCCTGAAGCTGGGAGATTTTCAGTAAAACAGAAGTAATTTAGACTGAAAAAAATGAAATACTAGACTTAGATAAATCATTAAATTTAATGAAAAGTTAACTTACTTTTTCTTCAATGTTGTCTCACTGTCTTTAGTCCAACATATTTAACAGTTCAATAAGAGTTTATTACACTATTTACACTGGTTACCAAGTCACTTCTAATGTGAAACTTTGTTCCTTTTGGCAGCAAGCTGTGTCAGTCTCTGAACTTTGAACTTCATCTCCTTTTCTGGTTTCTTCATAAACTGTCCGAGTGTTTCTGTTACCTCGTCGAACTTTGAGCCAATTTTTACCTTTACCGTCACTTTTCTCTCAAGCCAATTCCATCGGAACTTATTTTTGACACTTTTGTCTATTTCTAGCACTGATGACTCCTGATCCTTCGATAAAAAGGTCATAATTCCGCTGAAAACAATACCGAAAGCTCAGAATTCCAATATGAACCAGGGATGTGATTTGGGGTTGGGAAAATTATCTGAAAATTTAGCAGGGGGTCTGGGGGACACAGTCCCCCAGCGGGGTCCGGGGCAGAGCCCTGGTGGGGGGGCAAGGGGGGCAAAGCCCCCCCGAAGCTCCTTGGTTTTTATGATTTTTAAGTACCAGAACTGTGCTTAAATGACATAAAACAAACAGCTGAATGCCACTTATTACTGTATAATACTGACTTATGTTCCAAGAAGATAGCATTCCTAAAATATTCCAACAAGCATTATCCATCACATGCTTTAACACTTGATCAAATCAAAATCAGTTAATTTTATCTATTCCATAATAGAAATAAAATTCCAACATACCCTTACTTGTTATAATTTCAGCATTCATTTCAGATCACCAATTTCAATCTCCATTGAGTCTTGAGCAGTTCATTTTGCACAATCACTGATGCAGCCAAGTCTTAACTTTTGAATATTTCTATCACTGACGCAGCCAAGTCTTAGAAATATTCAAAAGTTATGAGTCAATATCCACTGTGCACTGTCAATTTCAAATTGTTTGGAATCATTAAAGTAATGTAACTAAATTGTTTTGCTATTTTTTTCTCCTCAACGTCAATGTCAGGGCGCTACGGGAGTTTTTGGGGATGGTTAACTTTTATAACCGTTTCCTCCCCCGCGCAGCCCAGCTCATACAGCCGTTGTACGCCGCACTCAAGAAAAGGAAACTGGCGGACAGAGTCGACTGGACTCCTGAACGGGAGCAGGCGTTCTGAGGTTAAAACAGCGCTCACTACCGACGCCTCGGACATGGGCATAGCGGCCGTTGTGGAGCAATGCGTTGCCAGTTCTTGGCAGCCGCTCACCTTTTTTTTTAGCAGGTCTTTGCACGACAGTGAGCGTAAATACAGCGTGTTCAACAGAGAGTTAATGGCTCTCCACCTGGCCAGACGCCACTTCCAGTTCTGCCTGAAAGGGCGCACCTTCACTGCGTTCGTGGACCACAAGCCGCAAACGTACTTAACGTACTTTATCTTCCTGGAAGATAAAATAAAGCGGAATTCGGTGAATTACCGGAAAAATCACATCCCTGAGAACAAGCCGCCATGAATTTTTGACAAAGCATACAACGAGCCATTTGATTGGTCCAATCGTTTGCAACTATCCAATCGCAGGGCTGTTTACAATACAGCAGTAGCTTGAGTACATAACATCCGGGTTATCGCAGGAGACTTGACCCGGGGAAGCGCCGAGTGCTTATGTAATCGTGCTGATTTTCGCTAAAATCAGTAACAATAAGGTACCTTACCCCCCCCTAAAATTTTCTCAACGGATTTAGACGATTCACAGAAATTATCAATTTGAAAATAAATCGGCGGAAATCCGCGGATCGGCGGAAAATTGCCATCCCTGAAACATGCAAGTTAGGTTAATTGGAAACTCTAAAAGTGCCCCTAGGTGTGAATGTGTGTGTGAATGGTGAAGGGATTGACACCCCACCGTGGCTGCCTCATCCATCCAGGTGGACGCCCTGAATTTCCCTCTGGGATCAATTCATACAAAATACAAAAAAAAAAAAATGTCTGCCCATATTTAACCATTAAGGGAAAAAAAAAACTACTGTTGCTTGAGACTAATTACTATCACAACAGGTAAATTTGGCAATTACAGTGCATTCCAAAGGTAATGCTAACCTAATCGAGGCATAACTGCCCCAAGGAACTGCTCATCCTCTTGATAGTGGTTCTCCTGCAGGGTTTCAAGCAGCTTCTGCAGCACATCTTGTGGAACCTGAAATACAAGAAAAAGCAGCATAATTCATACATTATTCTTCTGGCATATTTGCATTAATCTGTAATTGGTATGTAATGCTTCAGTGATAGATTTTCATGTACCAACCTTGCAACCTGTGCCCTTGAGCTCAGCAAAGCGTGTAAGCCGGAAGTTTTTGTCGAGTTCATAGCTTTCAGGATTAAAAGATTCCCTCACAGACATGTCTGAAGAAATTCAGGCTCCTCACCTCTAGAACCACATCAATGACTGGGACAAAGACAATAAAACTGTGATTCCAAACTGTGGAAGTAACAAGAGAGTCATTGAAGAGATTTGCACATCATAAAACGAGGCCATCGAGTGTGTAAGTCTTCAAGTAAATCACTATAAAGTAGATTTGCAAAGTCTTCAGAAACAACAAACATATAAGGTACACCATATAGAACCATGCAAAAAATTTCCTGTGAAGAATTTCAAGTTTTTAAGCTCTAAAAACATCTCCTGCAGTGTTTATCAAATACTCAGCAATAAAAGGAAAATCCATAATTATTCAGATCCAAAAAAAATGTAAAATCATTCAAAACACAACACTAAATCCAGTGACAAACATGACCATGAATAGTGTTCCTCTGTGATAATGATCATAGTGAAGCTTTTTTTGTAGGTGGATGAAAAGCAACATGATCCAGAAATGTATACAAGACATTACATGATATTTACATATCACGTAAATATGTAATTTTTTAAAAAAAATGTCAAGTATATCATTTATACATAACTAAAACATTTGACCAACTGTATTAATTTAATCAGGACAGTGCTGGTTGGAGGGTGGGTGTTAACACGTCAAATAGGTTCGTTTTGTCTTCTTTTAATTATTTATCTTTTGTTCAGCTGCAGTGCAGTTGAAACATGTAAAGAAGGTAAAGACAATTTTCTATTTTATTTTTTGTCTTTCATATGAATAAAAGATAAAAAAAAGGTGGGTGTTAAGATTAAAAAGCACATATTTGGGCTTTTTTTTGGCTTGAACTGGCTCACTAAAATCTATTACTAGAATTTTTAAAAGTGTAAATTTACTGTTAACGCACAGAGCTGCCAGAGGACTGACCCCCCACTGTTGCTTTCACTGCTTACAGTAGCTGTGTGGCCTAGGGTCAGAGAAAGGGAGATAGGCACAGCCCCTATACACCACATGGTGCCCCACATGCTGTGGAAGGGATTAACTAAACTTAACTAAATTTACTGTTGTTGATCCAGGTCAGGTCTATTTCTGAACGATTGCTGTTGGTTCGACTCATTTTAATTTCTGTACTGCTGAAGTGCAAAATTTAGTATTTACAAATTCCTCAAATTTCACTGTACAAAAGAAGAAAATAAAACACTGATTGTGTGTGGCATTTTTAGGTCCCTTGATAGCGAAATCTAAGGACTAATTGGCATTTTTAAGGATTATTAAGGCCTTAATTTTGGAACGTTTTAAGACTTTTAAAGACCAGTTTCACCCAATGTGAAATGATGCTTATATGCGATGCACCATGTGAGTCTATTCTGCACATAATATTAGAAGAAAAAGTATTAGAAGTAAAATCAGAGGATATGTAAATATGCAAAGATAGAATGATTTCATATTCCTGAATTCTTCTTTATCCAGGTTTTACATGGCTTTTCGTTAAGCACCCGTCAAGAAACATCTATTCGCTTCACTCTGCCAATCCAGGAGTGGCTACCTTAATTGTGGCCAAACCATCTTGGGTGTCTCCTTGTTAAAGCCATCTCAAAAGTCAGCGATGTCTCTTCTTGCAAGGAGGAAACAAGTTAAATGCTGTCAGCGACACTCACACCACAGATCCATCTGATCATCACACACTCGGTTCTTTGGAGTCTGGTTTGGTCTCATTTCTTTAGAGGTCAACATTCACTGGCATAAAGCATGGCACTGACATTAACCACCAAGTAAACAGTGACTGTATGAAATGGAGACAGAAAAAAATCTATGGAATATAAAAATTTGCTTAAGTAAAGCACTTAGATCATTGCTTAAAGTTTTTTTTTTTTTAAAAGAAATATCCAAACAGTTAATTATTGAGGTCCAACCTATTTAAAAAAAAACAAAAAACTAGCTAGGCTGACGTTTTTCTTTAGCTAAAAATTGCCCATCACTTTTAGACGGTTAGGGAACTGCGGCATAGTAAAACCTCAAACCGAACACATGAGCAACTCTGGATCAGGTCCTGTTCATCATGTTACCCTGGCGACATTTCGCACTTGCAGTAAGCGCATTATTACCCTACTCTCATTATCTTGGAGAGGAACGAGCCACCAGAACAGTGCTCCTGTGTTGTGTTCACATCCTACACTGATCTCTAGTTCATTCAACCCTGGGGCACTGGCTTCCAGAAACCAAGGGGTGGTGTGAAGTGTAGACTGGCTTAAAATACAGTACACAACTTTGAGACATGTGCGCTGCCAGTGACGGCTACGCCCTCCACTTCTGTTTGTGTTGTTGAAAATGCAGATGTGGGTTCGGCGCTACCTCTTGTCGGCAGTGCATCAATGCAAAGCGGTGCAGAGCACGGGTCACTCGATGCAACAAAGAGCAGCGAGGCCTCGGTGCAGCACACAGCCGCAGACATACGCACGATGCACAAAACCCAAGAGCGCCCGACTCCCGGCCGTGGAACGCGGCGCACGGGTTACCACACATGGCTCAAAAAGTTGCCGCACACAGTGCCGAACAAAAATGTCGGCGGCGGAAAAAATTAACCCCTTCCTGCCCATCACCACGCGAGGAGTGAAACACCAGCGTCAGTATGAATGAAAACAGGCCGCGCGCGCCACGTGTGCAAAGTTTATAAAGACGTGATTCATTAAAAGTGTTAACAGCGGCTCTGGGCGCTATTTTAGAGCCAAAGTGGAGTTATATTCGTGCAACATTTCCCCTTTAATTGCCCCGACCAGCTTCTCCTTACCAGCTTCACGTTAGCGGCGGAATCCCAACAGAAGAGCGGGGACAGCACCGGCATGCACCGCGGCAACAATCGGGCGCCCTTTCAAAAAGCCTGACCAAAATGAACACAAATTTGTATCACAACAATCTAAAATGAGATTAAAACATCAAATTACGATAGACGATTAAATATTATCAAACTATCAACCGCGTTTGGTGTCACTTTGTCTTCGTAAAATAACGCGTGATTTGAAATACTAACAGGAAACAGAACAATTGTCAAAGGGTCCTCCGGCTGCGCAGCAGAGGCCGACACATTCCCTTTAATGAGCCAAGGAGTCTGGCAACAAAATCTCTACAATGGAGTGTACCTTTAATGCACAGTTTTCCCTCCAAGTTAACCTAGACCCCCACAACACTCTTTTCACAGACGCTGCTTTGAGTAAAATATACACATTTTTTATGACAATGAATGCATGGGCGTAGTTTTCGGGGGGTGTTTTAATCAGAATACTTACGGAATTGTACTTGGAAATTATACTATGATGAGAAAAGCTGATGTAGAAGAACAGACCTACATATCTGATTGCAAACCAAAGAACTTTACTGTATTCTAAGATATGTCATTATGTTTGAATGTTGCCTTCTGCCAGAATTTTGTGCTTTTTTTAATGAAAGCTTTTCTTCCAAAAATCAGGGCAGAAAATGAAAAGGCTACAAACATCCTGATGAGTTTGTGTGATATCCTACCGTGTAGCAATGATCACACTTGAGTTATTTCTTTGGCTAACTCTGCCGTTTATTCTGCAACACACATAATAGACTGAACATGGATTCTGCGCGGGGTTTTCACACTCTTATTCTAATGTGTCCCCTTCATAGTAGTGCTGAACAATACAGGTAGTTCCCCCTAGAGGCATGTGCCAGTAATGTTCTATTTTAGACTTGCAGTCTACCACATCCCTCCCCTCTAGATTAAACTACTCTTACTTACACTAGCCAATTACTAGACATCCTGGAACTCCCATTTAACCCTGAACTATCACAGTTACTTTTTAATTTCTTAAACACATGTGTCATACACATAATTTCTTTCTTTCTTTTTTTTTTTTTTTTTTTTTCACATGTATAACACACATAACAGTCTAACTGGGGAATTGGTTTGACTACCGCATCCCAGTGAGGTTCCAGGACGCATTCTTGTCCTGTGGCTGGGGAACTCACTACTGACTAAGTATAGTCCTTCAAGTAGTCTGGAGCTCTCCTAGCTCGCTGAGATCTTCTCACGGCGGGTGAGCCAACTGCAGGTGAAGACTCAGACTGCTCCACTGTTTCGGCTGCTGCAGTGCTGCCCGTAGAATCTGCAGAGACGGTTACCTCAGGTTTCACCTGAAGTGGTGGTTCGTTGATGCTCTCCTCAGGATGGGTGTCAGACAACACCTCTGGTGCCATCGGCAGGGGAATGGAGCTCCTACCATGAACTTGGTCGATGTGTCGCCTCACCACTTGTCCATGACCTAATGTCACCTTGAATGACACAGGGCCTGTTTTTTCTGTTATTTCTCCTGGTACCCAGGCTGGTCCTGAGCCAAAGTTGCGGGTGTAGACCACGTCTCCTTCTCTCAGTATTCTCTCTCTAGCATGCATGTCATGATAACCTTTTTGTTTCTCTTGTTTATCATGCACTTTGTTTCTGAAGTCTGGATGTATTAAGTCAAATGTTGACCTCAACTTTCTTCCCATCCATGGACCTGCGTAGTCAATGTGAATTCTTCTCCATGGTTTATCTGGAACTTCCCAGGGATGTAGTGGGGCTGCTGGAGGACTGTTCCTGTTCTCCTGGCATGCCGCACATGACTTCACAAGCGCCTCCACCTCTGCATCCATGTTGGGCCACCACATGTAGCTCCTCGCCAACGCTTTCATGCGAGTGATGCCAGGGTGTGCTTGGTGTAGTTGTTGCAGTAAGGCATTCCTACCAGGTGGTGGAACAACCACGCGTCCTCCCCACAGGATACAACCTTCCTGGTTGCTGAGCTCATCCTGTCGTCGGGCATAGGGAATGAACTCAGGACTGTTCATCTTCGGCCATCCTTGCAAGATGTATTCTCGCACTCTTGCTAGAACAGGGTCTTTGTCTGTCCACTTCTTTATTTGTTGTGCGTTCACCAGGGGCACGCCGATATCTTCAAACAATAGCACTCTCTCCTCCTCCTCAGGCGTGCTGTCTCTTCCTCCATCCAAGGGTAGCCTACTCATCGCGTCAGCATTCGTATGGTCCCGTCCGGCTTTGTAAACGATGGTGTACTCATACGCTGCTAATGTAACGGCCCATCTCTGAATTCTCTGAGATGTCATCTGGGGTATGGCTCTCATTTCACTGAACAGTGAAATTAGTGGCTTGTGGTCAGTCACTATAGCGAACTGTCTCCCGTACAGGTATTTGTGGAATTTTTTTACACCAAATACTACTGCAAGGCCCTCCTTGTCTAGCTGGGAGTAGTTTTTCTCAGCTGCACTAAGAGTTCTTGAGACGAACCCTATGGGTCTCTCTGAGCCATCCTCCATACGATGAGAGAGTACAGCACCCACACCGTAGGGTGATGCGTCACACGCCAGGATGAGTGGTTTGTTTGAATCATAGTGCACTAACACACTACAGGACTGAAGTAGCGCTTTGGACTCTTCAAACGCCTTCTGCTGCTTGACCCCCCATGACCATTTTTCTTCCTTCTTAAGTAAGGTATGTAGTGGTGCCAGCAGCGTGGAGAGCTTTGGGAGGAACCTATGGTAATAGTTCAACAAGCCCAGGTAGGCTTTTAACTCAGTAACATTTTGTGGCTCAGGCGCCTCCGCAATGGCTTCCACTTTGTCTGTTAGAGGGTGTAGACCACTGGCGTTGATCTTGTGGCCTAGGAACACCACCTCTTTTCCCATGAACTCACACTTGCTTCTTTTCAACCTCAGACCGCTTTTCTCCAACCGTTGAAGCACTTCCTTCAGCGTTTTCAGATGTTCTTGTTCATTTGGTCCTGTACAAAGGATGTCATCCAAATAAACGGCAACATTCGGAATTCCACCTAGGATGCCCTCCATAGTTCTCTGGAATATAGCAGGACTGGAAGCTACTCCAAATGGTAAGCGTGTGTAGGTATATAAGCCTTTGTGTGTATTGATGGTTACATACTTTCTTGATTCTTCTTCCAGGACTACTTGTTGGTAGGCGTGACTCATGTCTAATTTCGTGAAGTGTCGGCCGCCGTTCAGCTGTGCGAAGAGGTCCTCCACTTTAGGAATTGGATACTGATCCACCCGTGATGCTCGATTGACAGTGAGTTTGTAATCTCCACATATTCTAATGGAGCCATCCGGCTTTCTCACTGGGACTATGGGCGCCGCCCATTCTGCAACCTGCACTGGCTCAATGATCTTGTCATCCAGCAGCCTCTGTAGCTCGCTTTCAACCAGTGGCTTGACTGCATAGGGCACCGGTCGGGGTTTGCAGAATCGTGGTTGGGCCTCCTTGTCCACATTAATCTTTGCAGTGACGCCTTTTAGCTGTCCTACGCCTTCTTTGAACACCTCAGCGTGTCTTTCGAGGATCTCCTCCAGCTGCAATTTGGGCTGAGATTCCACTTTATTCACCAACTGATCCATCATGGCCAGTTCTTGTAGCCAACTTCGCCCTAGTAGATTTGGTCCTTCGCTCCCAACTACTACTACAGGTAAGTCCTTTTCTTTGTTTTCGTGCTGCACCTTCACTTGTGCCATGCCTAGCACGTCTAGCTTCTCTCCTGTGTATGTTTTTAATTTTAATGAACAGGGATTTAATTCTGCTGTGTCTGTTTTCTTCCACAGTTGTGTATATTGCTGTTTACTTAATATGGTTACTCCACAGCCTGTATCAACTTCAAATGTTACTTTCATTCCATTAACATTCATGGTACGCGTGATGGGCGCTACCTTGGTCAGCTCCTCTGACGTGTTGTAAATTGTGTGAAAACCCATGTCTTCTGTATCACTTTCTCCCTCCCCTCTCAGTTGATTCGCTCGCTGTTCCTTTCCTGGGCCCTTGTTTTCATACTTTTGCCCATTAACTGTCGCTTTCAGCACCTGTGCGCTGTCCACCTTTATTCTACATGCTTTCTTAATGTGCCCTCGCTTGCCACAATTATGACACAGCTCAGTGGCAAATTTGCACTCGGCGGCATTGTGCTGGCCTTTGCAGCGATAACAACTGGGGAATTTGTGCTGAGTTTTGTCAGTCGACACTTTGTGGACACCTACTTGGGTCTTAGGCACACGAACATGCGTTGCTGTGTCCTCTGTTAGCTTCCCTTGCATCTCTCTCACATCTTTAGATGCTGTTTCCATCGCTTGGCATAATTCCAAAGCCTTCGCAAAAGTGAGTTTTGTTTCAGATAAAAGTCGCCGTTGCATTCGGTCATCATTCACTCCACACACAAGTCTGTCTCTTAACATTTCTTCCAATGAGTCTTTGTAATCACAGTGCAGTGTTAATTTCTTCAATTCTGCCACATACTCTGCTATGGACTCAGTGTTCCTCCTTATGCGTGAATTAAATTTGAATCGTTGCACGATTTCACTCGGTTTGGGGCTGAAGTGCTTCTGAAGCTCAGCAGTAAGCTGGTCGTACGTTTTATCTTTCGGTAATGCAGGGCTTATTAAATTTCTCAACAAGCTGTAAGTAGTTGCACCAACTCCACTCAACAGTACAGCCTTCCTTTTGTCTGGCTCCTCAATGTCATTAGCTTGGAAGAAAAAGTCCAACATTTCACTATATTCTTCCCATGACTGAGTCGAGTTATCAAAAGGGGTTACCGTTCCGATTACAGCCGCCATTGCTCGTCGTGGTGGGGAAACCTCGTTTTTCCTCCTCTGAACTTGCACTCGAACTACTGGAGTCACTTGAGTTCGCCACACTTGCAATGTTCTCTGTTTCTCGCCGCTGATTTTTTTATTTTAATCCTCGTCGCCAATTGTGTGATATCCTACCGTGTAGCAATGATCACACTTGAGTTATTTCTTTGGCTAACTCTGCCGTTTATTCTGCAACACACATAATAGACTGAACATGGATTCTGCGCGGGGTTTTCACACTCTTATTCTAATGTGTCCCCTTCATAGTAGTGCTGAACAATACAGGTAGTTCCCCCTAGAGGCATGTGCCAGTAATGTTCTATTTTAGACTTGCAGTCTACCACAGTTTGTAAGGATGTTTATAGTTTTCCTCACAGCTTTGTAACATTCTTCTTCTTCTTTAATCTCGTATCTGCCTCACATCTCATTCTTCTTCTTCTGGCTGTAGTCCCTAACTTGATTGGCGGTTGATCCACCAGCCCATGATGTCTGTGACCTTAAAGATCCCCCACTTAACAAGTCCTCAACTGCTTCCCAATGTAGCCCCTTAATGCCAAGATATTTTTCTGCTGCTTTCACGATTTTGATTTTTTCTGTTTTCCTGGAAGTCTGCGCAGTGCAGTTTATTACATCTACCACAAATAAGACAAAATTATTTTCCTTCAAAACCAGAGTATCTTCCTTAATTCTACTGCATGCACTGCAAGTCTGCACACTTTCCCTGTGAGAGTCCTCTCCCACTTTTTTAGCTGGCACCTTTTTTGCAGCTTCTGCATATGTTAATCCCTGGAAGACTTTTATCTGCTGAATTTCTGTTGCTCTTTTGCTGGCTTCACAACCTCAATATCCAGAGCTATGTTCACCACCGCAGTTACAGCACTTTAATTGGGCACTTCTTTCACACTTGCCATATTCATGTTCACCGGAGCATCTGGTACATCGTTGTCTACCTCTGCATATCGCTGCTACATGACCAACCTTTTGACATTTGAAACATGTGAGTGGAGGCGGAACGTAAAGTCTGACTTCATAGCTCATGTAGCCAGTATATGCCTTACTTGGCAGTTTTGTTTCATCAAATTTTAACATTACTGACAGACTTTCACATTTTTCGCCATTTCTAGTAGCTTTCAGTCTCCATACCTCTGTCACTTTTGCTCCAGTTAAGTTCCTCATTATTTCATCAGTTGAGACAGCCATTGAAATGCCCGATATCACTCCTCTCATTGCCTAATTTCCTTCCAATACTGAACACTGCACATTTTTCCCTCCATCTTAGTGACTGATTGCTTTTCCTTGTTGAACACTATCTTTACATGTAACCAGCAATGAACCACTATAGAGAACCCTTGCATTTAAATCTTCTCCAAGTAACCCATTAATTGCATTTGTGAGCTTAACTGGGTTCCATTCACAACTGGGTTCCATTACGCATGAAACGCACCGGCCCATGCGCCCACGATCCACGGCCGTTCAACGTGCTGGAATCCGGAGCTGGAGCCAAACGACAGGGGGAGCGGGGGTCACAACCCCTGCTGAGTGTTCTGGGGGGGAGCCCAGTGGTGACCCACCACAATCTACATGGACATTCAATCTTCACACTCAGCTAGCCGGCAGAAAGCAGAGGACAATTTGCATACGGATAGAGAGCCTCTAGGAGACAATCAGAACAATGGACTATTGTTACACATCCCCGGATTAAGGAGAGGAAGTCTGGGCTCCAGTTGGTCACACGATTGATATGTATTGACTGATGTGTATATCAATATGCAAATGTGCCATGCATTCTCTCTCTTTGTATAACATGTATAAAAGAGCTTGCTATACATGCCTCAATAGCACACACAGCACAACACAGCGCACAATGCTACAGTGTGTCTCATGATGTTGGAGGAAAATAAAACTCTGCCACCTTCCAGCTCGCCGCATCTCGCCTGAACTTATTTTTCCTTCACAAGACAAGCCTTTATGTTCTTTTTGCTCACCAGTGGTTTTTGTTTATAATTATCATTATTACTAGTGCATACCCCTGCATACCCGTGCATGCCCGTAGAAACTGTGCATGCCCGTAGAAACCAAATATAAGCATGTATTTCTGCATGCCCATAGAAAGCAGGTGTAAGCAAGGGTGTAAGCAAGCACGCCAGCACTCGTTCAGTGATGCCTGCCTTTGATCTTTGATGGTGTCAAAGCGAGTCCTATGATCTTTGATGATGTCTTAGCAAGTCCTATGATCGCGAGTGATGACTGCCTTTGATCTTTGATGATGTCATTGCGAGTCCTATGATCTTTGATGATGTCATAGCAAATCCTGTGATTGTGAGTGATGCCTGCCTTTGAACTGTGATGATGTCATAGTGAGTCCTATGATCATGAGTGATGCCTGCCTTTGATGCTCCCTCTTGGGACATACTAACAGCAACAAAGTGTACAATAAGAATATGAAAAAAGAAATGTTTGAGATGATTGTGAGTGATGCCTCACAGGGTCCAGGTCATGGGTAAAGCAGTCCAAGCAGAGCAGCCCATACCGCTGCTCAGTTCACAGCACTCATGATCATCATGGACCCTTCTGCAGGTTGTGAGTCCATGGTAGACTACTGTGACTCCCCCGGGTTCCTAAACCGTGTGGTACTGAATCCAGAGGTTGCACTACACTTTTGTTATCTATCATTTTGACAGAGTTGTAAAAATTCTGTCATAATCTATTATTATCTGTCATTGTAGTTATTTTAGTTAGCTCATCCTCAGTGCAATCTGTCAAAAAGACAACTTTCAGATTTTTCTGTCTCTGCTGAAAAAAATCTGTCAATGAAGGACAATTTTCAGTTAATGTAAACTCTGACTGGATCCTGGTAACTGCCACGCTGAGTATCATTATCATGCTGTGTTTTGGACATATTGTTTAATCTTATTTGTATGTTGATTGTTATACTTTTGCATGTTTATACTTTGGTTGTTGTTGATAATTATGATTATTTAGAGTGTAGTGTTTTCTTGTTTCTTTTTATATGCATGCTTTTGAATGGTTGAACACAGCTGGACACAATTAGTAGGAAACTCAGGCATTGACTGACAGGTTAATAAGAGAGTTAATTAATTCTGTTCCACTGATTGTGTAACCTCCATATCCCTTTCACATTTGGCGTCACGAACAAGATACGAGTTTGTGAGCAGTGCTTGGTACCCACACCTATTTTAGAAACGATGATGATGCCGGTTTATCTTGGTGCCCCCTGGTTGCCAAAATTTTATGGCTCAGGGAGTGATTTGAAATGGCAAGAATAGAAAGAGCAAATTAAAGGTATTTTGGAGACACAAGAAGTGACTGAGTCACAGAGAGTTGCAGTTGTGCTAGGAGTATTAATAAGTGGGGAGGCTAAATGACAAACTGATGTTTTAGATTTGGGGGATTGTGACAAGGCTGCTAATGGACTTAAAATCCCTTATCAGAATCAGAATCAGAATCAGAATCAGAATCAGCTTTATTGGCCAAGTATGCACAACACATACAAGGAATTTGACTTTGGCTAAAAACTTGCTCTTGTTGTTCAGGTGGAGGATTTAAATAATGATTCAATGACAACAGAGTATGTACAGTAAATTACAGTCTGTCCACGTTTCTATAAAAGGATGCAAATATATACAGGAATATATGCAGTTATTTACTCAGACTAACCACACTTTGCAGAAATATATGAAAAAATATACAGTCACACAGTATTTCAATGTGAACTCAGATTCAGTGATATAATGTGAATGAAGTAAAAAGCAGTGTGAGAGTTATGTGCAATGTAATAATGGATGAAAAGTCATGAGTACAGCAACAGGTAGGACTAGGTGAATGTTAGGAGTTCAACAGAGTGATGGCTTGAGGAAAGAAACTGTTCCTGTGACGGGTGGTTTTGACCTTCAGTGATCTGTAACGACGACCAGAAGATAGAAGTTCAAACAGTTTGTGGCCGGGGTGTGATGGGTCAGCACAGATGTTTCCCACCCACTTCCTGGTTATGGACCGATATAAGTTCTCAATGGAGGGTAGGTCGGTACCAATGATCCTCTCCGCAGACTTAACGATCCGCTGCAGTCTGGTCTTGTCCTGTTTAGTGGCAGATCCAAACCAGACAGTGATGGAAAAGCAGAGGACAGATTGGATGATGGCGGTGTAGAAGACAACCAGCAGCTCCTGAGGCAAATCAAACTTCTTGAGCTGACGCAGAAAAAACAGCCTCTGCTGGGCCTTTTTCCGGACAGTGTCTATATGGGAGGACCACTTCAGGTTCCGGGAGATTGTGGTACCCAGAAACTTGAAGGAGTCCACAGTGGACACTGTGCTGTTGAGGATGGTGAGTGGGGGGAATGAAGGGGGGTGTCGCCTGAAATCCACAGTCATCTCCACCGTTTTGGCTGGGTTAAGTTCAAGATGGTTTATTATACTGATTATGCTGTTATGGACTTTGAAATAGAAGGGATAACCATACCTGGTTGTGGTGTAGTTATTGTAGGGGATGGGACTATTACTTTACCACTGATAGTGGGAATGAATGTTGGCTATCCTTGCTGGGATGTTGTCTTCCAAGGGTCAAGGGGCCCCCTGTCATTCTCCTGCCACAATCCAAAGTCCCAGCGAGCCTGGAGAGGCGTTTGCTGTGTACCAGAAGAGTGCCGCCACCCCTGCAGACGGGTTTCTGGGTTACGGCTGGCCAGTGAGATGTGCAGGGATCCAGGTATAGGCCCGAAGTGAAGTGGTGGTGTGGGGCCATGCTCGAGCAGGCCCCCATGGTAAGGACTACTTTGTACTGGTAGAGGAACACCAGGAGCCAAGTACTTGTGGCCCTAGACCGCTATCAGAAATTGGATAAGCTTTTTCATGTGGAGGAGATGGATGTGGTGGGAGACAAGGACGTGTGCTGGACCTCAGAGACTGATGGTGCAGTTGACGTAGAACTGGTCGAAGTTTGTGAGTACCATGGGAGGTGAGCTGGATGCACTTTTGAGTTTGCTAAATAAACAAACAGACCAGATTTAACTGCTGAGGAGCAAGAGAAGCAGAAGGAGCTTCTAGAGAATTGGAGGGAGGTATTTGCTACCCATGAGGAAGATTTTGGGAGAACGGGCATTGCGAAATATAAGATGCCTACTGGGGATGCTAACCCCACTAGAGAGCACTTCAGACCATTACCACCTATGATGCATAAGGAAGTGAGGACACTTCTGTTTAATTTGCTTGAAAAAGGGGTGATGCATGAAAGCTCTAGTCCATGGGCAGCACTTATTGTGTTGGTGGGAAAAAAAAGATGGATGCTGGAGGTTTTGTGTGGATTATAGAAAGTTGAACTCTGTAACCCATAAAAATGCTTTCTTCCTCCCTTACCCAAGCAGAGTGGTTTACAACATTGGATCTGGCTCATGGGTACTGGCAATTGGAGATGGATCCTGATGATTAAGCGAAAACTGCCTTCACTATGCCACTGGGTTTGTTTGAGCTTGAGCGGATGCTTTTTTGTCTTTATAAAGCTCCTGCCACGCTCTCTATAGACAATAGTCATTGGCAGTCCCTGCCAATGGTAAACTGTGGGGGGGGGGGGGGATGTCATGCTGAGTATCATGCTGTGTTTTGGACATATTGTTTAATCTTAAGAAAAAGAAAAGAAAAGATAAGCCTTTATTAGTCCCACAATGGGGAAATTCCAGGATTGCAACAGCACAGGGATAGCAACACTCAGAGCAACAATCAGAAGGCAAGAAAAAACAAGAGCAGCGAGTATACATATGTACATATAAATAAAAGTATATAGACACACAGTGCGGATGTAACTAGATGGAATAAATATATGATGTAGCCACACATGTGACTTACTTAATGCCTTGCATAATGTCTCACATCTTAGATAAGAACAAAGTGCAGAGTTTTCTTGGAGATAACAGGAAGCTGTGAAAGTGTAATCTTTTATATGCAAGAGGCTGCTTGGAGGATCCTTTGTGTGCCAAGAGACTGCTTGGAGGATCCTTTGTGGGCCAAAGACTGTGAGGGGGATGCTAAGGGATTTAAGGGGAAATGCAAAGTTACCTTTGATGTGAATGCAATGTGACTTGTGAGCTGTGGGGAGACCTGGATATATAAGGGACGAGTTTTTTCTGAGATGTCCTCTTTCTACAATGCTCATGTTGGAGACGTGTAATAAACTGCCTTGAGACAAACATGCCTCGTCAATTACACACTCCACACTGGTGACCCAAGACGTAGCATGCAGCAAGAAGAGAATTCCCCTGGGCCAGCCGCGTTGGGAGCCCCCAGCCAAGCGTATGCCATTACGGTCCAGCTACCGGAATTTTGGCAGCACAACCCACGCTCCTGGTTCCACCTGGTTGAGGCACAGTTCACCCTCCGGGGAATATTGGTAGACGACATGAAATTCTACCATGTGATCGCAAAGCTCGACAACCACACGGCTCAGCACGTGGAGAGCCTTCTGGAGCAGTCACCAGCCAGCGACAAATACGGCGCGTTGAAGGCTGCACTCATCCAGCACTACACACTCTCGGTGGAGGAGAGATCAGAGAGACTCCTGGCGCTGACCGGGTTGGGAGATTGCATGCCAATTGACCTGATGGAGAAGATGCTGAGGTTGAAAGGCTCCGACAATGACCACTTCATCTTTACCCACCTCTTCCTCAGGAACCTGCCGTCAGCAACGAGAGCGGCCCTGGCCAGTTCGCCGTTGTTGGCCAAGCGGGACTACCGTGCGCTGGCCCGGGAGGCGAATCGGATTGTCATGGCCAGCAGAGAACGCACGGCCATAGCGGCAGCGACAGAGCTCGGCACGACGGCCGGACATGGCGGGGAGCCATTGACAGCGGTATCAGAGCCACCGACGACGGCAGCGGCGGGGGCCAAGGAACGCGGAGGAGACACCCTTTGTTTCTACCACCGCCGCTTTGCAGAGAAGGCATGCAAATGTGTACCACCGTGCCAGTTTCAAGCGCTCGGGAAACGCCAAGACCGGGGATTGGTAGCAGCTGCGGCCCTCGGGGAGGAGAACAAGCTGCTCTACTTGACGGACGCACGCTCGGGGAGGCATTTCCTCGTGGACACAGGCGCCCAGTTGAGTTTCAACACGCCTTCCTATGCTGACCGGCTGGCAAGTTCCAGTGGCCCCGAGATGGCAGCAGCGAACAGCTCAGAGATTAAGACTTTTGGTGAGAGGACTCTGCTTCTGTCTCTACACGGCCGTACATTTGAGTGGACTTTTGTCATAGCAGCATTGAATTTCAATATATTGGGGGCTGATTTTTTGTGCTCACATGGTTTGTTGGTTGATGTCGCTAACAGGCGCCTGGTTAATGCACTTTCTTTTGATTCTATTCCCTGTACAGCTCGAGCTGCCCGGCCAACAGCACAAGCCAACGTCACAGCTGCAAGCGGTAAGTTCCACACACTGCTCACTCAGTTCCCAGCACTCACGGTCCCCACATTTTCGGCAGCTGTCGCTAAGCACGGGGTGGAACATTTTATTACCACCACTGGGTCGCCCGTTTTTGCAAAACCTCGGCGCTTGGACGCAGCTAAACTGGCCATAGCGCGCGAGGAGTTCGCCAACCTGGAGAGGTTGGGCATCATCAGGCGTTCGAACAGCCCATGGGCTTCCCTGCTACACATGGTCCCGAAAGCTGACTGTTCGTGGTGACCTTGCGGGGATTTCCGCAGGTTGAACAACGCCACAGCGCATGACCGCTACCCAATTCCTCATATCCAAGATTTTTCCATTCATTTGGCAGGGGCGCGCATTTTTTCTAAAATAGACTTGGTCCGCGGTTACCACCAAGTCCCAGTGCGCGCTGAGGACGTACCCAAAACAGCGGTGATAACTCCATTTGGTCTATTCGAGTTTTTGCGCATGCCATTCGGGCTTAAAGGGGCTGCACAGACGTTCCAACGCATGATGGACGCGATGCTGCGTGATCTCCCTTTCGTGTTCGTCTACTTAGACGATATCTTGGTAGCCAGCGCGTCCGAGGACGAACACGAAAACCACCTCGCGGCAGTTTTCCGGAGGTTGGGAGAGCATGGGTTAATAATCAACCCAGCGAAGTGTCAGTTTGGGGTGACGCAGATCGATTTTTTAGGACACCGCGTCTCCCCCGAAGGAGCGGTTCCGCTACCTGACAAAGTGCGCGCGGTAGCAGACTTCCCCCGGCCGCAGACGGTCAGGGCGTTACAGGAGTTTTTGGGAATGGTGAATTTTTATAACCGTTTCCTCCCCCGTGCAGCGCGACTCATGCAACCGCTGTATGCCGCGCTCAAAAAACAGAAACCCGCGAATAAGATCGAGTGGTCCCCGGAGCGGGAGCGAGCGTTCGCGGAAGTCAAAGCAGCCCTGGCAAACGCTGCGTTGTTGGCACATCCAGACCCAACGGCCTGCATAGCGCTCACCACTGACGCGTCAGATGTGGCCATAGGGGCGGTGGTGGTGCAACATGTAGCCGGGGCTTGGCAGCCACTCGCCTTTTTCAGCAGGACCTTGCGCGATAGTGAACATAAATACAACGCGTTTGACAGGGAATTGCTGGCTCTCCATTTGGCCATTCGCCACTTCCGGTTCTGGCTAGAAGGGTGCTGTTTCACCACGTTCATTGACCACAAGCCACTAACATTCGCGATGGCCAAAGTTTCAGAACCTTGGTCAGGCCCGCAGCAGAGGCAGCTAGCCACGATCTCAGAGTTTACTACCGATATTCAGCACATGTCGGGTAAACTGAATGTAGTGGCAGACTGCCTCTCGCTCACCATAAGATAAGATAAGATAAGATAAGATAAGCCTTTATTAGTCCCACAATGGGGAAATTCCAGGATTGCAACAGCACAGGGATAGCAACACTCAGAGCAACAATCAGAAGGCAAGAAAAAACAAGAACATCTAGTAAACATATGTACATATTACTATAAATGTATATATTAGTAGTAGTAGATTAGTTTATTTGACAGGGACAGTGCAATAAACATAGACAATTAATCAAAGACAATCAATCTGATGTGTTGCACATAGAGTGTATAGCTATTAGCTAATTTGCAACTCTTGTCCCTGGATGGGCTTTAGAAAAAAGAATCAAGATAAAAATATACACAATAACCACATACATCAATGCAGAAAAATTATAAATACACAATTATAAATATTATAAATATTATAAATACACAAATATAACAGCCTGACTCACATTTAACACATATAACATAACTCACATTTGCCTATTTCAGGCCTTCCTCCCTCCGTCACTCACTATAAACAAACACATTTATTCCTTCCCTTCATTCACTCTCACTTTGCAGACAAATAATTCATACATGAGTACATTCTTGTTTATTTTTCAGCCAGTTTTTAACATTTTTAGTGAATGTTTTAAAGTCCGTTATTATTTTAATTTCATTTGGCATTGTGTTCCAGATGTGACTGCCCTTTATAGAGAAAGCTGTTTGTCCAAATGTGGTTCTGCGGTGGAATATTTTACAGTTATTGTTAACAGAACTCCTGGTGGCTCTGCTGCTGTCCTGTCTTTGGACGAAACCAGCAAGTGGCTCGGGTGCTGATTTATGGAAACATTTGAACGTTAATTTCAGAAGACAGAGGTCAATGAAGCTCTCAAAACTCAATAGGTTGTATTTTTTTAAAACATTACAGTGATGCCACCTAATGGGCTTTTTGTCCAAGATTTTTAGGGTTTGATTATATAATGAACCTATATGTCTTATTGTGGAAGGGGCTGCTTGAGCCCAGACTGTCAAACAGTATGATATATGAGAAAAAACCATAGAATGCATATACAGTGCAGCTGCTTCGTAAGGTATGTAATATCTAATTAATTTAAAGCAGTTCAGATTTTTTTTTACTGTTTTTGAAATTTTCTTTATATGAAGATTAAATTTGAGTTGAGGATCTAGTACAATGCCAAGGTATTTGAATTCTGTAGCTAAACTGATGTCATGATCATGTATATTAACTTTAAAATGTTGCAGGTTACATTTTTTGATTGAAAAGCACATTGAGACTGTTTTCTGAAGGTTCAGCAATAGATGGTTCTTGAGGAGCCACTCTTGGACATCAACCATACTTGTAGACAGTACATCTGCAGCCTGTGCTGGAGTCTTGGCAGCTGTGTAAATAACTGCATCATCTGCATAAAGTTGGCATGTTGCAGCTGAGCAGTGTAACGGCAAGTCATTAATAAAAATGCTGAAAAGTAAAGGACCAAGAATGGACCCTTGTGGGATACCCATGCGGTTGTTTAAAAATGAGGATTTATCCTGGTGAACTTTTACACACTGTTCTCTATTCTGGAGATAAGATGCAAACCATTCTAATGTATTTGGGGAGAAGTTAAAAGATACCATTTTGGATAAAAGCAAACTGTGGTTTACAGTATCGAAAGCCTTTTTGAGATCTAGAAAAACAGCTCCTACCACATTACCCCTGTCCAAGGACTGTTTGACGTTTTCAATAAGGCAACAATTTGCTGTTTCTGTTGAGTATCCTGGTCTAAAACCAAATTGATGTGGATGAAGAAGTTGACTGTCTTGTAAGTAGTCTATCAGCTGTGTAGCTACAACTTTTTCAAGAACCTTAGATAGGACTGGTAAGATAGAGATTGGGCGGTAATTGCATATATCGTCTTTACTGCCTGATTTATGAACTGGTATGACGACAGCTTTTTTCCAGCCAGATGGAAATGTACTAGACCTAATGGAGAGATTAATGAGATGAGTCAGTGGTTTGATTAATATTTTGCTGTGCATTTTGAGAAAGGAGGTGCTCATATTGTAGATATCACTAGTTTTTGAGTTTGACAGTGTTTTAACAATACCAGCAATTAACTTCTCATTTACCTCATCGATGTGAAAAGTATCTGTTGGAAGTATGGAATTTGTGTTGTTGAGCACATTTGGCAGCACAAAAATTTTTGTTAAGTCTTCCACAGAGCCCACAAAGTGTGAATTAAATTCATTTGCCAAAGTAGCCTTGTCACTGACGGTCTTGCCATTGATTCTAAGTTCCTTTACCCCCTTCTGATCGTTTTTTTTATTAGTTAAGTTATTTAAATGCCTCCATAGGGAACTGTTGTTACCCTTTGCATGATCTATCAGTTTATTGTAATAAGATATTTTTGATTTTCGCAGCTCATGTACCACTTTATTTCTTAAACTTTTGTACACAAGGTGATCATTTTGTAGTTTGGAGGTTAGTGATGTTTTCAGTGCATAGTCTCGCCTCTTCATAAGTTTTCTTATTTCATTATTTAACCATGGTAGGCTAATCTTCTGTTGTCTACTTTTAATTTGCTTTGAAAATTTTTCTATAGACTTTGTGATTGTTGCAGTTATAAAATTACAACAATCATCTACTTCACATGTTGCCATGAGCTGCTCCCAATTTTGATTCTCTAAGTAATGTTCAAACTCCTCATTTTTTGATTTGGGGATAATAAAATTTGATTTGTCAATATCGACTCCCCCAAAATACTGTAGTCGCTTTTTAGTAAGTTTCCTGACAGCAAGAACCATGTTATGATCTGAGAGACCAGTTACAAGATTATAGGTTCTGGTTATTCGTTCTGGTTTATTAGTAAATACCATGTCAATAAGTGTTCTGGATTGTTTGGTTATCCTGGTGGGTCCTTTGATGATTTGCTGGTAATTAAATTTAGTCATGAGGCTTTTCAGTTTTTGTTTGTCTTTTTTATCAGACCAGTTGATATTAAAGTCACCATGAATTATTGTTTCTCTGTTCTTCTCAAGTTGTTTAACCAGATCACTTAATTCATTATAAAAGGAAGAGTTGTGTGACGGTGGGTTGTACACTACTGCAATGTTGAAATTCATTACCGGAGAGAGACATACATTAACAGCTAAACATTCAAGTGAAGTATTCAAATCAACCAGTTGACATTTATATTTCTCTTTGATGTAAATTAAAACACCTCCTCCCCTCCCTACCTGCCTGTCTTTTCTAAAACACTGGTAGCCCACAATATCGATCATATTAGTGTCTATGTTACTGTGTAGCCAGCTTTCTGAGAGACAAAGGTAGTCCAGATTTGAGTCCAACAGCAACACCGAAATCTCATCTCTTTTGGGGATTATGCTCCGTATGTTTAAATGACCGCCGAGGATCCCCTTTGGTTTAGCCTTGGTGTCCCAAAGAACTCGTGCATGATTAACAGTTTGGAAAAATAAATGTTGTTTTTGCTTTTGTACAGCTCGGTTTTGTGCTAACCCAGTGGTCTGCTGTTTAATAGTGGCAGGTCCAGGGTTAAGGTGAATATCTCCTGCCAGAAGTAGCAGAACTAACAGAACTTTAACTGTATATCCTCTGCCATATTGTGATTTTTGCTTAACAGCCATGTTTGCCTTAATTTGGAAGTTTTTGCTCAGGGCTTTTAAAGACCACATAGAGTGTAGGGTGAGATGTCCAAGCCCAAATCCATACAGATAAAACTTTTTAACTTCACCTTTGGTTGAGTTTGTCGGAAAATCCTTCTTGTTGCAGGTCCAGACACACAAAGACAAAACGAAGAGGAAGTAGAGAAGTAGAGAAGGCTTATTAGTGGTGCCCATCAGCCCACTTTTTAATCCGGTGGCAGCCATCTTCAGTCCTTCTTGGAAAGAAGGAAAAGGAAAATCTGTGGATAGTAAAATAAATTCTTCTTATATCGCCAGAATCTGATCCGATCGTCCTCGAATCCAGCTGGGCCTCAGCTAGCCAACTAGCCCCTTCCGTTGCTGGTCTCGTTGCTCATAGTCGCCGTAACTGGTCTCCCGTCCCGCTCCTCCAACCGAGTCTCGTCACACACCGCCGCTGCCACCGAGCTCCGCTGAGGTCACGGTAAATCCTCCGCTAGGCACCGCCACCTACCGTCGTCTGCCTGGGTGAAATCTCTGCTGAGCCCCGTCAACAAATAGCCGCTTGCCTGGTAGTATCTCCGCTGGGCCTCGCAGCTGGGCTTCGATTCAGGCTGGTGTAAGGTGGAATGACTGGCGCCAGCATTAAGCTAACTAGCGTTAGCTTAGCAATCGCTTCGGGTAGTCTCGTCGCACACCGCCGCTGCAGTCACGGTAAGTCCTCCGCTGGGCACCGCCGCCTACCGCCGTCTGCCTGGGTCATACTAACAGACAGTGTGGACACGTGGTGCTGAGACCTGATGCTGAAAGCTTTGCAGCTCCTTGGTGGCTGTTCTACACCTCAGGATGCGCGTTGCTCCTCGCTGGCCTCGTAACTACTGCCGATCCGTTCTGCTGAAACACTCCCCTGCCTGGGTTGTTTTTCGGGATGAAGAACGTAAGATGGCTCCCTTCATGTTGCGGTGTCGGCCTCACGTTTTTCACCCCAGTGGTGCCTCCAAATGTAAAGCCCCTGTTGAACGAGGAGGCCAGGTGCACAGTTGAACGCAGCTGTACTGAGGCCAGTCACACTGGCACGACAGCCACCAGGCAGGGCCGTCGGCAAAGAGCCGAGGGCCGCTAATATTCTACACAATATTGTGTTCCATTTTACAGCTTAATCATCATCAAACCACAGCTCCTTCATCATTCCACTGTTCCAGCTGCCCCACAAACCCTTACTGTGATATCACTGCTCACAGTAGTGAAGACTCCACCAGCCCCGATGGTCACTGCTCCAGTCCCCAACAGCCCTCTATCAGCTTGTTCCATGTTTCCTCCTTGTAGAAAGCAGGTTTGCTGGTAAACATGTCAGTCTCTCATGGTTTCATGTTTTCCTCTGTTTCATTCCCACAGAGAGTCTTTGAGGTCAGAGAGTCGTCATCACTGTTACTGTATATAGACACACAGTGCGGAGCATTATGGTTGGTTGGTGAATGTGCAGCAGAAAGTCTAAGCTCTCTCTCCGTGGATGCGGCGGGCCAGCTGGAAGTCTTTGGGCATGATGGTGACCCTCTTGGCAAAGAAGGGACCCACCAGGTGGGCCTCGATGGTCTCCTGCAGAGCCATGACGGCGAAGCTCAGGAAGCGCAGGACGGTCTTGAAGTCCTGAGCGATCTCCCTCACCAGGCGCTGGACGGGCAGCTTACGGATGAGCAGCTCCGTGGATTTCTGGTAGCGACGGATCTCTCTCAGAGCCACGGGCCTGTGACGGCGAGGCCTCTTCACTCTGCCGGTGGCCGGAGCGCCTCTCCGAGCAGCCCTGGTGGCTAGCTGTCTCCTGGGGGGCTTCTTCCTCCAGTAGATTTTACGGGCGGTCTGCTTGGTTCTTGCCATCGCTCTTTATTATTCTGTCTTATATTTCTTGCACGCCGCCTAAACTCCAGCCCGGCACCCGCGTCGTTTTCGCTACAGCTCCCGGTATGTCGAGTTTCCCATTAGCACCGTGCGGCGGCCAAGTGCTAGCTAGCACCAGCTCCTCCCTGCTGTAACGTCTCCCGCTGCAAACAGTGGCTCCGTCCGCCGACCCGGGAGATCCCCGGGGCGATCCGTGCGTCCGTGACATATATACAGAGTGAAAGGTGTAGAAAGAAGAAGGAAGATTAAAAAAAAGGCTGTTGCAACGGGCAGCCGACTCGTGTGGCGCCACCGGTCCGGCGGAACCGGAACTGGAAATGAGAACCATGGCTGCCCCCGTCTGCGTGGGGATAGATTACACAGCCATGGCCGCGAAGCAGGTTAGTGACACGGATGTGCGCGCACTCCAGTCTGGAGCAACAGGGTTAAGGCTGGAGAGCAGGGTGCTGCAGGACGGTATGCCCCCTCTAATCTGTGATGTCTCCACGGGGAGACTGCGTCCTGTGGTACCGGCAGCGTGGCGCCACCGCGTTTTTGACTCGATTCATGCTGTGGCGCACCCAGGGGTGCACGCGTTGGTCAAAATGGTAGCAGAAAAATTTGTGTGGCCGGGCCTCCGCAAACAAGTTAAAGAGTGGGCGGCAGCCTGCATGGCGTGCCAACGAGCCAAGGTACACAGACACACAAGAGCTCCCTTGGAGCCATTTCACATTCCAGCTAAGAGGTTTGACCACGTTCACGTGGGCCTCGTGGGTCCCCTCCCGCCATCACAGGGGTGCACGCACCTTCTGACAATGGTGGACTGCACCACGCGCTGGCCGGTGGTGGTGCGGTCACGTGCTGTTTGCTCTCTACATGTCTGTTCTTTTCATCTTCTCTATCCCCTCACCCCCAGCCAGTCGCAGCAGATGACTGCCCCTCCCTGAGCCTGGTTCTGCTGGAGGTTTATTCCTGTTAAAAGGGAGTTTTTCCTCTCCACCGTCGCCAAGTGCTTGCTCACAGGGGATCGCCTGATTGCTGGGGTCTTTCTGCAACTGTGGGGGTTCCCCCTACAGTTGATAGTGCTATGAGATGACTGTTGTTGTGAAATGGCGCTATATAAATAAAGTTGAATTGAATTGAATTGAATTGAATTGGTTCCTTTAGCATCAACCACAGCCGAGGAGGTGGCGCGTGTGTTTGTAACAGCATGGGTGGCGCGTTTTGGAGTTCCGTCAGACATTACGTCCGACAGAGGCCCTCAATTTGTTTCCGAACTTTGGTCAACAATGGCCCGCAGCCTAGGCATCACAATTCACCGTACAACCGCATACAATCCACAGGCTAACAGGTTATGCGAACGTTTTCACAGGTCATTGAAAGCAGCTCTCAGAGCGTCACTGACGGATGCAAATTGGGTAGACAAGCTGCCGTGGGTTTTATTGGGGTTACGTTCTGCGCCTAAAGAGGACTTAGAGGCTTCCCCAGCCGAACTCGTTTTTGCGCAGCCACTTCGGTTGCCCGGGGAGTTTCTCCCAGATAATCCTGCACCGGGCAACTCCCCATCTCGGCTTTTGCAGCGCAGCATCGACACAGGCACGCTGCAGGGCCCTGCCCACCACAGTTTTCCGCGCATTTTTGTACCTAAAACTTTGAAAAACGCGGAGTTTGTTTTTGTCAGACACGATGCACATCGCCCCCCATTGCGACCACCTTATGATGGATCATTCAGAGTGCTGGAAACAGGGGACAAGTGTGGCGTCCATAATTATAAATGTATGTGACTCACATGGATGCATGCTTGAATTCAGCCTAGAGAGACTTTAGGCTTGCAATGTGTATTGACATCACACCTCAAGAGGACAATACGTCTGGACCACCTACGGCTCGAGAGAAAGGAGAGGATCCCTCGCGTCTGACCATCTGGGGTCAGACAGGAGAACAGAAAGACTCTGGAGTTTTATAATGCAAATGGGAGAATGTAACTGAAGTGTGTGACTTTGTATGTGGTGTAGTATTGGAGGTTTGTATAAATGGATGTGAGTGACTGCGTTCTGTCTCTTTTTACTCTGACTGAGAGAGAGGACGTAGGATGCGAGAGAATTAAAGAAAATACTGGAAAGACACCCAGTCTTGTCAATTCTTGACTCCTACACTGGTGACCTATACATGAATCTGAGCACGCCGAGGCTGGAAGACAGCTTCGTGATCGACATGGAAGAACCGGGAGACAGCCGCTCAGACCTGGATTCACCGGGAATTGCCCGCAGGGGCACAAGCCTGATTAAGCTCCCCGAGTTTTGGCACGATGACCCACACTCATGGTTCCAGCACGTGGAGTCGCGTTTCCTACTCGGGGGAGTATCAGCGGACGACATTAAGTTTCATAATGTCATCGTGAGACTCGACAGCCGCACAGCTCGGTGTGTGCGGAGACTGGTGCAGCAACCACCCGCTGCTGGCAAATACGACGCGCTGAAAGCCACCCTCATCAGGAGCTTCGTGCCATCGCCCGAGGCAAGGGCCAGGCAGCTGCTGGACCTGCGCGACAGAGGTGGACGCAGGCCGACTGTCCTCATTGAGGACATGCTACAGATGATTGGGACGGACAACGACGCGTTCCTCTTCAAGCACATTTTCCTGAGGACCCTCCCAGCACACACGAGAGGTCCCCTGTCCAGCAGACGATGTGTGAACCAGCAGGACTTCCGCGAGCTGGCCCAGGAGGCGGAGCGGCACCTCAACGCCTGCGACGAGCAAGAGACCTCCATGGTAGCGGCAGACCTCGGCGCGGCAGCTGGGGGCAGTGTGGAGCCAGAGGCAGCAGAACCCTCCCCAGCGATGACGGCGGCGGCGAGATCCCGAGCCAGGGGAGATGACAGCCTCTGCTATTACCACCGACGCTTCGCCGAGAAGGCGCACAGATGCATCCCGCCGTGCAGTTTCAAAAAGCGGGGAAACGACCGGGCCGGGAGTCGTTAGCAGCTTCCACTCTCGGTGAACGGAACAAGCTGCTTTATCTGACAGACGCGGGCTCTGGGCGGCAATTCCTCATGGACACCGGAGCCTAGAGGAGCTTCATCACTGCAACTTATGCAGATCGGGTGGCTGGACCCCGCGGAGACGGAGCAACAGCGGCCAACGGCCAACGGCTCCAGCATCAAGACTTACAGAGAGAGAACCTTGTCTCTGTCCTTCCACGGCCGCGCTTACGAGTGGAACTTCATCGTAGCGGCAGTGAGCTTCAATATGTTAGGTGCTGATTTTCTGTGTTCACATGGTTTGTTAGTTGATCTGGCCAACAAACGCCTAGTAAATGCACTCTCTTTCTGTTCTATCCCTTGTGCAGCTCGGGTGTGCCCGCCGCCAGTACAGAGCAACGTCGCCGCAGCAGGTGGTAAGTTCCACACTCTCCTACACCAGTTTCCAGCACTCACAGTTCCCACTTTTTCAGCTAAGGTGGCGAAACACGGGGTGGAGCACTTCATAACCACGAGTGGCCCACCAGTTTTTGCTAAAGCTCGGCGCTTGGATGCAGCTAAGCTCTCCGTGGCACAGGAGGAGTTCGCCAACCTGGAAAGGTTGGGCATAATTCGCCGCTCGAAGTCCGCTTGGGCTTACCCCCTGCATATGGTGCCTAAGGCTGACGGCTCGTGGAGACCTTGCGGTGATTATCGCAGGTTAAACAATGCCACAGCTCAGGATCATTACCCGATTCCACATATCCAGGATTTTTCAGTGCACCTGGCAAAAGCGCGCATTTTTTCTAAAACAGACCTGGTCCGCGGTTATCATCAGGTCCCGGTTCGACCAGAGGATATTCCCAAAACAGTGGTAATAACCCCGTTCGGACTTTTTGAGTTTTTACGCATGCCTTTTGGCCTTAAAGGCGCCACGCAAACCTTTCAACGGATGATGGACGCAGTGCTGTGCGACCTTCCGTTTGTTTTTGTCTACTTGGACGATATTTTAGCAGCCAGCACCTCAGAGAAGGAACACGAAAAACACCTCACTACAGTTTTTCAAAAGTTGGAAGCACACGGGTTGATAATCAACCCGGCCAAGTGCCAGTTTGGCGCAGCGCAAATTGATTTTTTGGGGCACCGTGTCTCACCAGAGGGAGCAGTTCCTCTTGCCGGCAAAAGTGCGCGCGGTGGCTGAGTTTTCCCAGCCACAGACAGTGAAAGCGCTGCAGGAATTTTTGGGGATGGTGAATTTTTATAACCGTTTCATACCCCGCGCAGCGCAACTCATGCAACCGCTATACACCGCGCTTAAAAAACAGAAGCCTGCCAATGTGATCGAATGGTCCCCGGAGCGGGAGCGCACTTTCACAGCGGTAAAAAAAGCACTCATGGACGCAGCACTGCTGGCGCACCCAGACCCGGCAGCTCGCATAGCGCTAACCACAGACGTGTCAGAGGTAGCGATAGGGGCCGTGGTATAGCAGCAGGTCGCCGGAGTTTGGCAACCTCTCACTTTTTTCAGCAGGTCCTTGCGGGAGCCCGAGCGGAAATACAGCGCATTTGACAGGGAACTCCTGGCGCTCCACTTAGCCATTCGCCATTTCCAGTTCTGGCTGGAAGGGCGGCGTTTCACCGCGTTTGTCGACCACAAACTGCTCACTTTCGCGATGTCCAAAACTTCAGAACCGTGGCCAGGGCGGCAGCAGAGACAGCTGGCCGCAATTTCGGAATTTACCACCGATATTCAGCATGTGACCGGTAAACTCAATGTAGTGGCAGACTGTCTGTCACGCGCGGTAACAGCACCCGTCCGCGCGGAGCAGGGGTGTGTGGCCGCTTACCCAGAGCGCGGTAACAGCGCGGATGCGCACGCGGCTCCTGTCCACGTGGGAATAGATTATGCAGCCATGGCGGCGGAGCAGAGCGAAGACGCGGACGTGCGTGCGCTCCTGTCTGGACCAACAGGGTTAAGGCTGGAGCAAAAAACTTTACAAGCTGGTTCACCCCCTCTAATCTGCGATGTCTCCACCGGGCGACCGTGACCGGTGGTACCGGCCATGTGGCGCCGTCGCGTTTTTGACGTCGTGCACTCCCTAGCGCACCCGGGAGTACGCGCTTCGGTGAAAATGGTAGCAGAGAAGTTTGTTTGGCCGAGCCTGCGCAAGCACGTGAAGGAGTGGGCTAAAGCCTGCATGGCTTGCCAGCGGGCCAAAATCCACAGGCACACCAAAGCACCCTTAGAACCGTTTCACATTCCGGCTAGGAGATTCGATCATGTGCACGTGGACCTCGTGGGCCCCCTACCGCCATCTCAAGGGTTCACACATCTCTTGACGATGGTGGATCGGACCACACGTTGGCCGGAAGTGGTCCCGTTAACATCGACCACAGCGGCAGAGGTGGCTCGCGCCTTTTTAACAGCCTGGGTAGCGCGTTTTGGGGTTCCGTCAGATATTACGTCCGATAGGGGACCTCAATTTGCGTCGGAACTGTGGTCAGCAGTGGCCAGCGGCTTAGGAGCGGCAGTACACCGCACTACCGCTTATCATCCCCAGGCCAACGGTTTATGCGAGCGTTTTCACAGGTCTTTGAAGGCAGCCCTCAGAGCGTCGCTAACGGACACAGATTGGGTAAACAAACTACCATGGGTTTTATTAGGGTTGCGTTCGGCACCCAAAGAGGACCTAGATGCCTCACCAGCAGAGTTGGTTTTAGCGCAACCTCTCAGGCTGCCCGGCGAGTTCTTGCCAGACCATACGGCACCAGGGCCCCCCCTGGTCCGGGGACCTCTGAGTAACACGGGAGCGGAAATGCTCCCGGGCCCCGCACATCACACTTTTCCGCGTGTGTTCGTGCCCAAAGCTTTACAAAAAGCAGAGTTTGTTTTTGTCAGACATGACGCTCAGCGTCACAGCCTCCGCCCACCTTACGACGGTCCATTTCGAGTGCTGGAGACCGGGGAGAAATATTTTGTGCTAGATTTGGGGGGCAGGAGGGAGACGATCAGTATTGATAGATTAAAACCTGCTTTTGTGTTGCATAACGAGTCTGTACGGCCGGCGGGCGGGCCTCGACGCGGCAGGCCTCCCAGGGGGCGGCCCCCGGACCCCCGCAAGGGGCAAATAACCCTTCTCCCCCTCATTCCACAGATTCACAGCAGGACGGCCCGGCACAGGCTGTGAGACCTGCGTACAGCAGATTCGGGAGAAGATTGAAACCTAGACGGCAGGCAGAGTGATGTGGGTTTTGATCAGACTGTTGGATTGTGCTGTAAGATTCTGCTGGGGGGGATGACGCTATAGGTGTATGTCCAGTCTTTCGCGTGGGAGGGGGAGTGATGTGGCGTCCATAATTATAAATGTATGTGACTCACATGGATGCATGCTTGAATTCAGCCTAGAGAGACTTTAGGCTGGCAATGTGTATTGACATCACACCTCAAGAGGACAATACGTCTGGACCACCTACGGCTCGAGAGAAAGGAGAGGATCCCTCGCGTCTGACCATCTGGGGTCAGACAGGAGAACAGAAGGACTCTGGAGTTTTATAATGCAAATGGGAGAATGTAACTGAAGTGTGTGACTTTGTATGTGATGTAGTATTGGAGGTGTGTATAAATGGATGTGAGTGACTGCGTTCTGTCTCTTTTTACTCTGACTGAGAGAGAGGACGTAGGATGCGAGAGAATTAAAGAAAATACTGGAAAGACACCCAGTCTTGTCAATTCTTGACTCCTACACAAGCATTTTTTGCTAGATTTGGGGGGTAGAAGGGAAAAGGTTGGCTTAAACAGACTCAAACCCGCTTTTGTGGTGGCAGACGAGCAAGTCCTGTTGGCGAGGGCCCCTCGGCGCGGAAGACCCCCACGAGGAGCTTCCCAGAGTAAAATTTCCCCAGAACATCCGCAGGGACTGACAAAAGGTTTTCACCCCCAGACAGCAGCTCCCCAGCATGACAGCGCCGCTGAGGCGGTAAATCCTGGTTACAGCAGATACGGGAGAAGACTGAAGCCCAAGCAGCATGTGGATTGATGTGTAATGATTCTATCACAGCATGCAGACTGTTATTCTTTTGTTCGATCTAAAATGTTTGGGGGGGGGGTAGCCACACATGTGAATTACTTAATGCCTTGCATAATGCCTCACATCTTAGATAAGAACAAAGTGCAGAGTTTCCTTGGAGATAACAGGAAGCTGTGAAAGTGTAATCTTTTATATGCAAGGGGCTGCTTGGAGGATCCTTTGTGTGCCAAGAGACTGCTTGGAGGATCCTTTGTGGGCCAAAGACTGTGAGGGGGATGCTAAGGGATTTAAGAGGAAATGCAAAGTTACCTTTGATGTGAATGCAACGTGACTTGTGAGCTGTGGGGAGACCTGGGTATATAAGGGACTGTGGTTTATATTAATCATATATCCCATAACCTACATATGTATAAGCATATTAGAATGTTTGGTGATTACATATGTGCAACGACCTCACGCCTCAGAACAGGACAAGAGGTCTCAACCGCCAGCGAAGATCAAAGAGCATCCGAGGCGCAGCAGTGGAGACCAGATCGATCGCCCTGACTTCCCAGGGCCAGGTGGAAGAGACAGAGGACAATGGAGGAGATCGATCGCCCTGACCACCCAGGGTCAGGTGGAGGAGTCAGAAGACAAAGGAGGGGGGATGAAGCTAATGCGGGATGTCAGCTGTGATATGCAATGTCTTTTGTTATGTGTAGGTATAAGTATGTAGGTCTGAATGTGTTCGACCTCTTATTCTGCTTCTGCACTGAGATGAGACTTGTTAGAGGAGCGAAGCTGATAATAAACTTTGGTTTATAAATCACATCGCCTCGTTATTCCAAGCTCTTCTACACTGGTGACCCTGACGTGGCGAAACACGGGGTTGAACACTTCATTCCCACAACAGGCCCACCCGTGTTCGCCAAAACTTGGCGCTTAGACGCGACCAAGCTCGCCATAGCACGGGATGAGTTTGCCACCCTGGAAAAATTAGGCATTATTAGACGCTCGAAAAGCCCCTGGGCATCGCCACTCCACATGGTCCCGAAAACCGACGGTTCTTGGAGACCGTGCGGCGATTACCGCAGATTAAACAATGCGACAGCGCATGACCGCTACCCAATTCCTCACATCCAAGATTTTTCACTACATCTGGCGGGTGCGCGCATTTTTTCTAAAATAGACCTGGTCCGCGGCTATCACCAAGTCCCCGTTCGAGCGGAAGACATTCCTTAAACGGCTGTAATAACCCCTTTCGGTCTTTTTGAATTTTTGCGGATGCCGTTTGGTCTCAAAGGCGCTGCTCAAACCTTTCAGCGGATGATGGAAGCGGTATTACGCGATCTCCCTTTTGTGTTCGTCTACCTCGACAATATGCTGGTAGCCAGCTCGTCGGAGGAAGAACACGAACAACACCTCACTACGGTTTTTCAGAGACTAGAAGAGCACGGGTTAATAATCAGTCCAGCCAAATGCAAATTCGGCGTATCACAAATTGATTTTTTGGGACACAGAGTTTCACCGGAGGGGGCAGTCCCATTGCCAGACAAAGTTTGCGCAGTAAAAATTTTCCACGACCACAAACGGTTAAATCACTGCAAGAATTTTGGGGAATGGTTAATTTTTACAACCGTTTCCTCCCCCGCGCAGCTCAACTCATGCAGCCCCTGTATACCGCGCTCAGAAAACAAAAGCCTTCCAACGCGGTCGAATGGACCCCGGAGCGCGAACGCGCCTTCGCGGAAGTAAAAAGTGCTCTAGCGAACGCCACATTGTTGGTTCACCCTGATCCCTCGGCCTGCATTGCGCTAACCACAGACGCTTCAGACATAGCCATAGGGGCTGTTGTGGAACAACACGTTGGCAGAACCTGGCAACCTTTGGCATTTTTCAGCAAATCGTTAAACCAAACTGAGCGTAAATACAGCACTTTTGACAGGGAGCTGCTAGCGCTTCATTTATCCATCCGCCACTTCCAGTTCTGGTTAGAAGGGCGGCGTTTCACGGCTTTTGTAGACCACAAACCGCTCACCTTTGCGATGGCTAAAATTTCAGAACCGTGGTCAGGCAGGCAACAAAGACAGCTAGCTGCAATTTCAGAGTTCACCACAGACATTCGACATGTGGCAGGCAAACTTAACGTGGTAGCAGACTGCCTCTCTCGCGCTGTGACATCGCCAGAGCACGAGGAGACAGATTATACTACCTCAGCCGCAGAACTCTTCACCAACGCGGACATGTACGTGGCCCCAATTCACGTAGGGATAGATTACGCAGCCATGGCAGAGGAGCAAGGCAGTGACGCAGACGTGCGCGCACTCCTGTCTGGACCAACAGGGTTAAGGCTGGAGGAAAGGGGTTTACGCGACGGTGTACCCCCCCTAATATGCGACATCTCAACCGGCCGACCTCGCCCGGTAGTCCCAGCTGCATGGCGCCGCCGTATTTTCGACTCAATTCACTCCCTCGCACACCCAGGTGTGCGCGCCTCGGTTAAAATGGTCGCCGAAAAGTTTGTGTGGCCCGGCCTGCGCAAAAATATAAAGGAATGGACAAAAACTTGCATGTCTTGTCAGCGCGCCAAAATACACAAACACACAAAAGCCCCTCTAGAGCCTTTTCGAGTCCCAGCTAGAAGGTTCGACCACGTTCATGTCGACCTCGTGGGACCACTACCTTCCTCTCAAGGTTTCACACACCTGTTAACAATGATAGACCGTACTACGCGCTGGCCTGAGGCGGTCCCTCTGGCGTCAACCACAGCGGCGGAAGTCGCTCGCGTTTTTTTGACAAACTGGGTGGCACGTTTCGGCGTCCCATCGGACATCACGTCCGATAGGGGGCCTCAATTTGTCTCAGAGCTTTGGTCAGCCATGGCCAGCAGCTTAGGGGCGACAATTCACCGCACCACCGCTTATCACCCTCAGGCTAATGGGTTATGCGAGCGCTTTCACAGATCTTTAAAGGCCGCCCTCAGAGCCTCACTAACGGATACAAATTGGGTAAATAAACTTCCCTGGGTTTTATTGGGGTTGCATGCTGCGCCTAAAGAGGATCTAGACGCCTCCCCAGCAGAGAACCCAGAGCCTGGGCATCTTCCAACCCTGAGGCCTTTAGGCAGCAACGGACCGGACACTCTCCCCGGACCGGCACATCATTCTTTTCCACGGGTTTTTGTCCCCCAAGCTTTAAAAAACGCTGAATTCGTTTTTGTTAGGCATGAAGCTTTAGAATCAACCCTCCGTCCACCATACGATGGACCATTCAGAGTGCTGGAACCTGGTGATAAGCATTTTGTGCTTGATTTAGGGGACAGAAAAGAAACCGTCAGCATTGACAGACTTAAACCTGCTTTCTTCTTGAGAGACGAACCTGCACAGGTGGTGAGGGCACCTCGGCGGGGTAGACCCCCCAAGAAAAAAGACTCAACCCCTCTGCAGGGAACAAATAACCACTCTCCTCCCCAAGCTGCAGATTCCTTACAGGAAGGTCCCGCCAGGATGCCAAAGCGGACCCACAGCAGATTCGGGAGAAGATTAAAACCCAGACGGCACAGGGACTGATGCAAATTAACCAAAAGTTGTTAACTATTTTATCAGATTGTGCCGTGACAGTTTTAAGACTGATTTGTGATATTACTACGCTGTTATGGTTACTACTGAATTCTCTACAGGAGCATGGCTGCTGGAAAGTTTCTTCCTTGTCAAGAGGTTTAACAGTATAGTATGTCATAGAAATTATCTTAAATTGTGGACTTACTTTGATTGTCCTTTTCTTAGTCGTTTGGGGGGGGCTGTGGTTTATATTAATCATATATCCCATAACCTACATGTGTATAAGCATATTAGAATGTTTGGTGATTACATTTGTGCAACGACCTCACGCCTCAGAACAGGACAAGAGGTCTCAACCGCCAGCGAAGATCAAAGAGCATCCGAGGCGCAGCGGTGGAGACCAGATCGATCGCCCTGACTTCCCAGGGCCAGGTGGAAGAGACAGAGGACAATGGAGGAGATCGATTGCCCTGACCACCCAGGGTCAGGTGGAGGAGTCAGAAGACAAAGGAGGGGGGATAAAGCTAATGCGGGATGACAGCTGTGATATGCAATGTCTTTTGTTATGTGTAGGTATAAGTATGTAGGTCTGAATGTGTTCGACCTCTTATTCTGCTTCTGCACTGAGATGAGACTTGTTAGAGGAGCGAAGCTGATATTAAACTTTGGTTTATAAATCACATCGCCTCGTTATTCCAAGCACTTCTACAGGGACGAGTTTTTTCTGAGATGTCCTCTGTCTACAATGCTCATGTTGGAGACGTGTGTAGAGGAGCTTGAAATAACGAGGCGATGTGATTCATAAACCAAAGTTTATTATCAGCTCCTCTAACAAGTCTCATCTAGGTGCAGCAGCAGAAGAAATAAGAGGGCGAACACCTTCGGCTCTACGAACTTATACTCGCACATAACAAAAGACATGCATATCAAAAGCTGACATCCCTCACTATCTTAATCCCTTCTTTTGTCTTCGTACTCCTCCACCTGGCCCTGGAGGGTCAGGGCAACCCATCCGGTCTCCACCGCAGCGCCTGGGATGCTCTTTGATCTTCACTGGCGGTTGAGACCCTTTGTCCTGTTCTGAGGTGTGAAGTCGCTTTACATATGTAATCACTAAACACTCTCACATGCTTAAACATATGTAGGTTATGGGATATATGATTAATATAGACCACAGCCCCCCCCCCAAACGACTAAGAAAAGGACAATAGAAAAAATTCACAGTTTAAGATAATTATTATGACATACTAACTGCTACACCTCTTGACACAGAAGAAACTTTCCAGCAGCCATGCTCCTAAGAGAGTTCAGTGGTAATCATAACAGCATAGTAATATCACAAGTCAGTCCTAAACTGTTACAGCACAATTAGTGAACAACTGTTGAGTAGTTTGCATCAGTCTCTGTGCCGTCTGGGTTTTAATCTTCTCCCGAATCTGCTGTGGGTCCGCTTGGGCGTCCTGGTGGGACCTTCCTGTAAGGAATCTGCAGCTTGGGGAGGAGAGTGATTATTTGTTCCCTGCAGGGGGGCTGAGTCTTTTCTCTTGGGGGGTCTACCCCGCCGAGGTGCTCTCGCCAACCGTGCAGGCTCGTCTCTCAACAAGAAGGCAGGTTTAAGTCTGTCACTGCTGACTGTTTCTTTTCTATCCCCAAAATCAAGCACAAAATGTTTATCACCAGGTTCCAGCACTCTGAATGGCCCATCGTATGGTGGGCGGAAGGTCGGTTTTAAAGCTTCATGCCTAACAAAAACGAATTCAGCGTTTTTTAAAGCTTGGGGGACAAAAACCCGTGGAAAAGAATGATGTGCCGGTCTGGGGAGAGAGTCCGGTCCGTTGCTGCCTAAAAACCTCGGGGCAGGAAGATGCCCTGGCTCTGGGTTCTCTGGTAAAAATTCACCTGGGAGCCTGAGAGGTTGTGCAAAAACTAATTCTGCTGGGGAGGCGTCTAGATCCTCTTTGGGCGCAGCACGCAACCCCAATAAAACCCAGGGAAGTTTATTTACCCAATTTGTATCCGTTAGTGAGGCTCTGAGGGCGGCCTTTAAAGATCTGTGAAAACGCTCGCATAACCCATTAGCCTGAGGGTGATAAGCGGTGGTGCGGTGAATTGTCACCCCTAAGCTGCTGGACATGGCTGACCAAAGCTCCGAGACAAATTGAGGCCCCCTATCGGACGTGATGTCCGATGGGACGCCGAAACGTGCCACCCAGTTTGTCAAAAAAACGCGAGCGACTTCCTCCGCTGTGGTTGACACCAGAGGGACTGCCTCTGGCCAGCGTGTGGTGCGGTCTATCATTGTTAACAGATGTGTGAAACCTTGGGAGGAAGGTAGCGGCCCCATGAGGTCGACATGAACGTGGTCGAACCTTCTAGCAGGGATTCGAAAAGGCTCCAGAGGGGCTTTTGTGTGTTTGTGTACTTTGGCGCGCTGACAAGAAATGCAAGTCTTTGCCCATTCTTTTACGTTTTTGCGCAGGCCAGGCCACACAAACTTTTCGGCGACCATTTTAACTGAAGCGCGCACACCTGGGTGCGCGAGGGAGTGAATCGAGTCGAAAATACGGCGGCGCCATGCAGCTGGGACTAACAGGCGAGGTCGGCCGGTTGAGATGTCGCATATTAGGGGGGGCACACCGTCGCATAAACCCCTTTTCTCCAGCCTTAACCCTGTTGGTCCAGACAGGAGTGCGCGCACGTCCGGTCACTACTTTGCTCCTCTGCCATGGCTGCATAATCTATCCCTGCGTGGATTGGTGCTGCGTATGTGTCCGCGTTGGCGAAGAGTTCTGCGGCTGAGGTAGTATAATCTGTCTCCTCGCGCTCTGGCAATGTCACAGCGTGAGAGAGGCAGTCTGCTACCACGTTAAGTTTGTCTGCCACATGTTGAATGTCTGTGGTGAACTCTGAAATCGCAGCTAGCTGTCTTTGTTGCCTGCCTGACCACGGTTCGGAATTTTAGCCATAACAAAGGTGAGCGGTTTGTGGTCTACAAAAGCCGTGAAACTCCGCCCTTCTAACCAGAACTGGAAGTGGCGGATGGATAAATGGAGCGCTAGCAGATCTCTGTCAAAAGTGCTGTATTTACGCTCAGTTTGGTTTAGCGATTTGCTGAAGAATGCCAAAGGTTGCCAGATTCCGCTGACGTGTTGTTCTACAACCGCCCCTATGGCCAGGTCTGAAGCGTCTGTGGTTAGCGCAATGCGGGCCGAGGGATCAGGGTGAACCAACAATGTGGCATTAGCTAGGGCGCTTTTTACTTCCGCGAAGGCGCGTTCGCGCTCCGGGGTCCATTCGACCGCGTTGGAAGGTTTTTGTTTTCTGAGCGCGTCATATAGGGGCTGCATGAGCTGAGCTGCGTGGGGGAGGAAACGGTTGTAAAAATTAACCATTCCCCAAAATTCTTGCAGCGATTTGACCGTTTGTGGCCGTGGGAAACTTTTTACTGCGTGAACTTTGTCTGGCAGTAGGACTGCCCCCTTCGGAGAAACTCTGTGTCCTAAAAAATCAATTTGTGACACGCCGAATTTGCATTTGGATGGATTGATTATTAACCCGTGCTCTTCTAGTCTCTGAAAAACCATAGTGAGATGCTGCTCGTGTTTTTCCTCAGACGAGCTGGCTACCAGCATATCGTCGAGGTAGACGAACACGAAAGGGAGGTCGCGTAATACTGCGTCCATCATCCGCTGAAAGGTTTGAGCAGCACCTTTGAGGCCGAAAGGCATCCGCAAAAATTCAAAAAGACCGAAGGGGGTTATTACAGCTGTTTTAGGAATGTCCTCTGCTCAAACTGGGACTTGATGATAACCGCGGACTAGGTCTATTTTTGAAAAAATGCACGCACCCGCCAGATGTAGTGAAAAGTCTTGAATGTGAGGAATTGGGTAGCGGTCATGCGCTGTCGCATTGTTTAATCTGCGGTAATTGCTGCACGGCCTCCAAGAACCGTCGGATTTCGGGACCATGTGAAGTGGTGACGCCCAGGGGCTTTTCGAGCGTCTGATAATGCCTAATTTTTCAAGGGTGGTAAACTCGTCCCGAGCTATGGCGAGCTTGGTCGCGTCTAAGCGCCGAGCTTTGGCGAACATGGGTGGGCCCGTTGTGGGAATAAAGTGTTCGACCCCGTGTTTAGCCACTGTGGCTGAGAATTTGGGAATTGTGAGTGCTGGAAATTGGGTGAGGAGTTGATCAAACTTACCTCCTGCTGTGGTGACGCTGGCCTGCACGGGTGGTGGAGAAATTCGAGCTGAGCAGGGAATAGAAGCAAAGGACAGTGCATTAACCAAGCGTCTGTTCGTTAGATCAACTAATAACCCATGTGCACACAAAAAATCTGCGCCCAACAAGTTAAAACTCACCGCCGCTACAACAAATGTCCATCTGTAGTTGCGGCCGTGGATGCAGAGGGGCAGGCTCTTTTCGCCAAAAGTGTCGATGATGGAGCCGTTGGCTGCCACCGCTCCATTGCCCCGGGGGCCCATGGCCCGGTCTGCTTGGGAGGGCATGACAAAACTTAGTTGAGCTCCCGTGTCGATAAGGAACTGCTTGCCGGTGTGTCCGTCCGTCACATATAAAAGCTTGCTTTTTTCATCGAGAACCGCCGCTGTTAACGGCTCTCGGCTTTGGCGTTTTCCCGAAATCGTGAATTTGCAGGGGGGAAAGCATTTGTAAGCCTTCTCGGCAAAGCGGTGGTGGTAATAACAAACGTCGCTCCGTCTGTTACGTCTTGGCCGTGTCGCTGTCACCGCGGGCTGATTCTGCTCGGTGGTTTGTGGCTCCTCGTGGCTCCGGACATCAGCGTTGAGGTCTGCGGATGCTGCTGTGGGTGTCTGCTCCTTGTAGGCGTTGACGAGCCGTTGAGCTTCGTGAGCCAGCGTGCGGAAGTCTTGCTGGGTGCTGCATCGCATGTTGGCAAGCGTCCCTCTCATGTGTGGCGGCAGCATACTGAGGAATATGAATTGGAAGAGGAAGTTGTCGTTGTCCTCTTCTTTAAGTTGCAGCAAGTCCTCCATGAGGGCCCTGGGTCTGCATCCTCTGTGGCCGTAGACCGCCAGGATCCTCTCGGCTCGCTCCTCGGCTGAGGGGACGTAATTTGCCACGATGGTCGCTTTCAGTTCTTTATATTTGTCCTGGGCCGGCGGCTGCTGGATTATGCTCCGCGCACATCTCGAAGTGGCGGCGTCGAGTTTGGCGACGATGTGATAGAACTTTGTATCGTCAGCCGTGATGCCCGCAAGTGTAAACTGGGCTTCAGCTTGCTGAAACCACGAGGCGGGGTCTTCCTGCCAGAAGTCCGGCAGCTTGACGGTGACGGCGCTTGTGTGGACCGTCACTGATGTGTCCACAGGATGAGAGTGCCTTGCTTCGGCTCTCTCCGCGGCGCTGGTGCTCGGTTGAGCCCTCTCTATCACTTCTGCCGTGGGGGAACGTCGTCCATCTGTTCCCCTGTCTGCATGGGCGCCGGCGTCTGCCTGGGTCGCAACAGATGAGTCGATCGCGGGGGAAAGCCTCTGGTCCATTCTCGCGTCAGGGTCACCAGTGTAGAGGAGCTTGAAATAACGAGGCGATGTGATTCATAAACCAAAGTTTATTATCAGCTCCTCTAACAAGTCTCATCTAGGTGCAGCAGCAGAAGAAGTAAGAGGGCGAACACCTTCGGCTCTACGAACTTATACTTGCACATAACAAAAGACATGTATATCAAAAGCTGACATCCCTCACTATCTTAATCCCTTCTTTTGTCTTCGTACTCCTCCACCTGGCCCTGGAGGGTCAGGGCAACCCATCCGGTCTCCACCGCAGCGCCTGGGATGCTCTTTGATCTTCACTGGCGGTTGAGACCCTTTGTCCTGTTCTGAGGTGTGAAGTCGCTTTACATATGTAATCACTAAACACTCTCGCATGCTTAAACATATGTAGGTTATGGGATATATGATTAATATAGACCACAACGTGTAATAAACTGCCTTGAGACAAACATGCCTCGTCAATTACACACTCCACAATGAATATATAAACACACACAGTGCTTATTTGTACTGTATGTTGATTGTTATACTTTTGCATGTTTATACTTTGGTTGTTGTTGATAATTATGATTATTTGGAGTGTAGTGTTTTCTTGTTTCTTTTCTTTGCATGCTTTTGAATGATTGAACACAGCTGGACACAATTAGTGGGAAGCTCAGGCACTGACTGACAGCCTGAACCAGCCAACTGACTGCTACAGGCTGCCCAATGGGCCAATGGGAATACAGGGGCAGGTTTTCCCATTTCTTATGTAAGCAGGGAGAGACCTGCATTGAGAGAGAGTCCTTCTTCTCCTGAAATGAGGCCCACAATCTTCCCAGGCAGCTGGAGAGTCTGCAGCAGCTTCCAGGCAGTTCCAGTGTAATGGAGTCAGAAGTGTAGAGGCCTTGGGTGCTGGGGAAGCTGTGTGGGTGAGGAAGACTCCTGGATGTGTGGACTCAATTGAGGATATTGAAGGACAAGGCCTGGAGTGTGACAGCGAGCCTCTGGGACTGATAAGAACATTTTAATGACTTTTACCTTTTTAAAGGCTGCCGCATTTTAAAGGTCACATTGGCAATATTTGTGATTTTTATCTTATTTTGCCTTGTGTAATAAATGTTTGTGCTTGCAACCTTGGTGTCTGATGGTTACTAAGTACTACTCACCCTCGTAGTAGGAACCTAAAAGGGATTTGTTTTATTGGAGGTTAATAAGAGAGTTAATTAATTCTGTTCCACTAATTGGGTAACCTCCATACCTCTTCACATACAGTGGGGAAAAAAAGTATTTAGTCAGCCACCAATTGTGCAAGTTCTCCCACTTAAAAGATGAGAGAGGTCTTCAATTTTCATCAAAGGTATACCTCAACTATGAGAGACAAAATGAGAAAAAAAAAAATCCAGAAAATCACATTGAAGGATTTTTAATGAATTAATTGGTAAATTCCTCGGTAAAATAAGTATTTGGTCACCTACAAACAAGCAAGATTTCTGCCTCTCACAGACCTGTAACTTCTTCTTTAAGAGGCTCCTCTGTCCTCCACTCGTTACCTGTATTAATGGCACCTGTTTGAACTCTTTATCAGTATAGAAGACATCTGTCCACAACCTCAAACAGTCAGACTCCAAACTCCACTATGGCCAAGACCAAAGAGCTGTCAAAGGACACCAGAAACAAAATTGTAGACCTGCACCAGGCTGGGAAGACTGAATCTGCAATAGGTAAGCAGCTTGGTGTGAAGAAATCAACTGTGGGAGCAATTATTAGAAAATGGAAGACATACAAGACCACTGATAATCTCCCTCGATCTGGGGCTCCACGCAAGCTCTCACCCCGTGGGGTCAAAATGATCACGAAAACGGTGAGCAAAAATCCCAGAACCACACGGGAGGACCTAGTGAATGACCTGCAGAGAGCTGGGACCAAAGTAACAAAGGCTACCATCAGTAACACACTACGCCGCCAGGGACTCAAATCCTGCAGTGCCAGACGTGTCCCCCTGCATAAGCCAGTACATGTCCAGGCCCGTCTGAAGTTTGCTAGAGAGCATTTGGATGATCCAGAAGAGGATTGTGAGAATGTCATATGGTCAGATGAAACCAAAATAGAACTTTATTGTAAAAACTCAACTTGTCGTGTTTGGAGGAGAAAGAACACCATTCCTACTGTGAAGCATGGGGGTGGAAACATCATGCTTTGGGGCTGTTTTTCTGCAAAGGGACCAGGACGACTGATCTGTGTAAAGGAAAGAATGAATGGGGCCATGTATCTTGAGATTTTGAGTGAAAACCTCCTTCCATCAGCAAGGGCATTGAAGATGAAATGTGGCTGGGTCTTTCAGCATGACAATGATCCCAAACACACCGCCCGGGCAACGAAGGAGTGGCTTCGTAAGAAGCATTTCAAGGTCCTGGAGTGGCCTAGCCAGTCTCCAGATCTCAACCCCATAGAAAATCTTTGGAGGGAGTTGAAAGTCCGTGTTGCCCAGCGACAGCCCTAAAACATCACTGCTCTAGAGGAGATCTGCATGGAGGAATGGGCCAAAATACCAGCAACTAACTAACTAACTAACTAACCTGCACTTATATAGCGCTTTTCTAGTCACAAAGACCACTCAAAGCGCTTTCATTAATACTAACCCTCTATTCTAAGGGCCTATAGGAAACAGATATCTAGGGACAATTTAGAACAGCCAATTAACCTAACATGCATGTTTTTGGCATGTGGGAGGAAACCGGAGAAATCCCGGCGTAAACCCACACAACACGGGGAGAACATGCAAACTCCACACAGATCACTGTTGGTCGGGGGCTGGGATCGAACCCACGATCCCCACAATCCCCCGGCCAAGGGTAAACTGTGCTGCCGCAGTGCTAACCACTGCGCCACCGTGCAGCCCGTGCACCGTGCAGCAACAGTGTGTGAAAACCTTGTGAAGACTTACAGAAAACGTTTGACGTCTGTCATTGCCAACAAAGGGTATATAACAAAGTATTGAGATGAACTTTTCCCCGTTGTGGGACTAATAAAGGCTTATCTTAAAAATCCTTCAATGTGATTTTCTGGATTTTTTTTTTCTCATTTTGTCTCTCATAGTTGAGGTATACCTATGATGAAAATTGGAGACCTCTCTCATCTTTTAAGTGGGAGAACTTGCACAATTGGTGGCTGACTAAATACTTTTTTTCCCCACTGTAACTTTTTCATGGGGATCCACTTGACCACTCTTAGTCTGGCCCTTTACCCAGGAGCAATTTGCCTTTGGAGACCCTACCAGGGCAAGTTGCTCCTGGTAGCTCCAGGGATCATGAGGGCACACAAAACCCTCCACCACAATAAGGTGGCAATCCATGGAGGGGATTCTTCTTCTTCTTAATAATAATAATAGTGGCTAACATGACACACTGTATGGAATCTAATTTGAGGTGTCAAGAGGCAAAATTGTGCAGAATATTGACTCTGTAACTGTCAGTTAATGGTTTGAACAATATCAGTTATCACAATAGCATTTCTTTTATTGCCTGTATATAAAAATATAGCAAAAATTCTGTAATGGCCAAAATACATTAACAAGTTGGGAAATCTTGAACAATTATTCTGTAATAAGCAGCTGCACTTCCTCTGTGTCCTGAGGAAGAACAACCTGGACCAGAAGCTGCTGCTAGCCTTCTACCGCTGCTCAGTGAAGAGCGTGCTCACCTGCTGTCTGGGTGTGTGGTACGCAGGCTCCACTGCCGAGAACAGGAAGACTGTGAAGAGGATCATCAACACTGCCCAAAAAATCAGCGGCGGCCTTCTGCCCTCCCTGGAGGACATCTCCAGATCCTCCAGTCTCAGAAGGATCAAGGCCATCACAGGAGACCCCTCACATCCCACCCACCACCTGTTTGACCTGCTTCCCTCTGGATGACGGTTCAGGTCAATCAGGTCCCACACCTCCGGACTGGCAAACAGTTTCTTCCCCTGGGCCATCCAAACTGCAAACAGTCAGGGGCCCCACCCCCCTCCCTCCGAACGCTTACATGCACAGAACTGAGGACCATTTTAATTATCACAGTAACACACCTGTCTTTGCACTCTGCGCTTTTATGTGTACTAGTGCATATCTGTGCATGCCTGTGCATACCCGTGCATGCCTGTAGAAACCAAGTATAAGCAAGTATTTCTGCATGTCCGTAGAAAGCAGGTGTAAGCAAGCACATCAGCACTCGTTCTGTGATGCCTGCCTTTGATCTTTGATTGTGTCATTGTGAGTCCTATGATCTTTGATGATGTCATAGGGAGTCCTATGACTGTGAGTGATGTCAGCCTTTGATCTGTGATGATGTTATAGTGAGTGCTATGATCTTTGGTGATGTCATAGCGAGTCCTTTGATTCCTGCATTTGATCTTTGCTGATGTCATAGTGGGTCCTATGATCGTTGCTGATGTCATAGCGAGTCCTATGATCGTGAGTGATGCCTGTGTTTGATCTTTGATGATGTCATAGCGAGTCCTACGATCATGAGTGATGCCTGCCTTTGTTACACAGGGACATCATAGGACATTTCACACATAAGGAGTCGTTATACATAGGAACATCATAGGACATCATGCAGAGATCATAGGAACATCATAGGCAGTCCAATGATCTTTGGCCGTGACAGACACACACACTGACAGAGATTTCTTGAATTTATAGAGTGATGATGATTGACCCATCTGTGAAACCACTGCTATGTATATTTTCCATAATCCTTGGGCCATTTTACTCAGTTGTGTGTTAAAAAGAAACTTGAAGAAGTTGGATATAGACAGGAGTTCCTGGCAGTGGAAGGCTAAGGACAGAGCTGTGTGGAGGAATCTGATCAGACCTAAATGAAACAGTCATTGTCGCCCACGACAGACTGCTATGATGATGATGATGATGATGATGATGTGTTGCCCACGACAGACTGCTATGATGATGATGTGTTTAATTGTTTGTTCCGTACTCTGCACTCTTATGTACATAGTTCCATCCGTGAAGCCATTATCATACCTGTGCATATTTCCAGAATCGTGGGCTATTTTTATTTCAGTTGTGTGTTTAATCATGTGTTCTGTAACCATGTTTTATCTAATCCTTCTCTTTTACTTTATTGCACAGTAGCCTGGTGGAGCACCCACAATTTCACTGTATTGTACAACTGTACAATGACAACAAAGTCTATTCTATTCTATTCTAAACAGTCCCAGTGGGTGTCAGACAAAAAAATAAGGTGATTTCACACAGGGTTGGTCCTTCATGGGGCCCTAAGTGAAATTTGAATTTGGGGCTCCTCTTTGGTAAGAAAGAAAGCCAATTTTATTGTTATTTTATCCATACAGCCAAGCATCTATAGTAGAAGAAAATTACATTTTCTCTTATCAATGTCAATCACATATACAGTATAATCAGAGGGGCTGCTGCAATGCACCTCTATGACCAACTTTCCTTCTCCCATTCTGTTTTGCTGAGCATTGAGCTAGAAGGTGGGAAGTACCATTTTTTTTAAATATGGGTTTTGGTATGACCCATCCAGAGCTTGAGCCCATAATCTCCCGGCTGTGGGGCAAATGCACTACCACTAGGTTACCACTCCAGTCCACACCAGTTAAAGTGAATTACATGATGGGTCTGAGGGAATTTTACAGAGTTGCAGTGGCATTGCTTGCATCATCTCAATGTCTGTGTTTCACCCTAATATTGAATTCAGTTTAAATGATACCAACCTCAGAAGAGTAGTCTGGTGTTGATTTAGTCTTCTGGGCTAGCACTGTAAACTATAGCTAGCTTGACTGAGTTATTATCAAACATACCTTTATCTTCCCCTTTTCTCTGACCCTCTGCTTTCTTATATCTTTTTTCAGCCCTTAATGGGTACATACATTTTTGGGACATAATGTATGCTCCTCCTCATATCAGTTCTACACAGCAGTGTGCCACAAGAACCAGTAAATGTTATAGCTGTCACCAGCTGATCTCTGATGAATCATGACTAATGCTAGCACTGTATGCATAACATCATATATAATTATGCACTTTTATATAAGTCTTTGGCTTGGTTAAGGCAATTTTATCATCACGCACTTCGGAAATTAGGGGGTTGCGGGGCTCCAAGTGTCATGGATCTGGGTTTGGTTGTTCCAAACCCAGCTCTGACTTATTATTTCTTGCCCTATTTCCCGTCAGGCGCGTCAGGGAGCTGTTTGGGTCCTTTGCTCCCTGACAGCTCGGGCACGCCCCCTCCTCCTGTCAAGTGCCATCAGCTGTGCTTCACTACAGTTGTTCACATACACACACACACACACACATGCACACACTCCATTCATTCCCATTCACACGCTCATACACGCTCTCTCACACACCAGGTTCAATTATGTTCAGCGCACGCTTCCTCACACCGGCAATCTCTTTCCTCCTTAGCATCAGGATTATTTATTTGCTGCGTTTGTGGAAAGAGATTGACCCTCATTTGTGGCAGCGTGTCCCTCCATGAATGCTATTCTACTACCTTCGCGTTTTCAGCCAGTCACTTTAAGTTTGGTTAATCCCTTGGTGTTAACAGCTGACTCTGCTTTCCTTCTTCACCCTCCAGACTGCACGGATAGCCTCGGATCGCTTCAGTCCCGTAAGTTATATTTGCCTTTCTCCCTGTGTCAACAGCAGCTCTGTAGCACTAGGCATTCCTGTCGCCGGGCTACTGAGCATCCGAGTGGCGCCCTGCATGTCTGGTGGCTTAATTCGTCATAGCAACTTCCTGTATTTGTGTGGTCTAAGCTGGACTTATGTTCGTGGTTTAAGTTAATAAGTGGCATTTTCTACTCTCGCAATTGGGTTTTTCATTCCTTCCCTCGTGCGCCGCATAATGGCGCGCAAGGAATCATGACACCAAGCAGTCTAAGCAGTCATAGTTTGCCTATGCCTTGAGCCAGTCATGATTTCACATGTGAATTACAGTGTTTAGCATCAAATATAATAAAAACACAACTCAAAAGGTATTTAATAGTTGAAACAGTTATGAGTGTTATAAGCACAGTGAGCAGAAGAGGAAAACAGTTTCAGCACAGCACTGGACATAACCTAAAAAAACCCATTACTCAAAGAATGTTGCCTGTTTTGTTACATTCACTCTGATGTAACCTTTCTCTTTAGGTTTAATTTGCAAACTTTGTCAGCAATACATCAGTCACAGCAATCTGAATGCCATGTTGGACTTGACGTTACACTCAAGACACAATTTACAATGTACAGCTTCCTGTAAAATGTAATTAGTAAAAAATATCCTAATTGGTTGCAGCATTATGTGATGACAGTGACAGCAGACGAAAGCAGGGAAAGCATGTTTTTACTGTAAACTGTGAGTCACTTCTTTTATTTTCATGGTTGATTGGCTCCCATCACATGTTTAAATGCTTGCCCAATAAAAAGCCATAAAAAAACTTACACATGCAGAGCATGATACAAAGCATCTTGTTTGGTCCTGCTTTTAGTATTCTTTACATCTATTACACAGTAGTAAGCAGCTACAAAGGAAATAAATATGGCAAGATGAAAAAAATGACAACATTTACTCGAAGGCTTTTGCTGCAGCAGTGGAATCAGTCTGTCACATTCACCACTGCCTCCTCCATAACTGCCGGTTTGTTGTGAGGACAACCTTTAAAGATAGGAATAAAATGCTGTTAAAATGTAATATACTATAAAGACACACACACAATAAAAACCTTAATAACATAACAGGAGTTCTAATGTGACAGTGATGGTGAAATGTAGTAGTGAAGCAATGGGTATGGTCCATGGTGCGAAGATAATTGGCTGACATTTTAGGAAGCTGTGTGAAAATGTCAAGTCATTGTGACAGCATGACAACCACTTGTGTGTGTGTGTTGTGACAGTAACACGGAGGGAGCCGTGTGCTCAGTGGGGGTCTGATGGAAAGATGATATGTGTGTGTGCGCATGTGCGTGTGTATGTGTGAGTATACTTGTCAATGAGCCCTTTGAGACGACTTCTGCAGCATCTGAGGAGACAAAAGCAGAACAGGGGTTACCTGTTAAATTGACAGAATGGTTTCTCATTGAGTGGTAAATGAACTGGTGGATAAGTAATTTTTAGAATCCGGGCTTGTCAGTAGCTTTCATTTTACTCACCAGCAACCAGACTTCATTTTGGGTGGGCCGCCCAACAGCTGTCACAGCTATAATTTGTAATTTATTCATTCATTAATTTATTCTCATTTTTCATTTGTCAGAGCAGTACAGTGAATTTATTATTTGATGTTTTTACTCTTATTTTTAACTTTTAGCTGCTTTATTTCATTTACATTTTCTTGTCAGCTGGGGTTAAAAATGATGCAAATGAAAGCACCAAGGTGCTGATGCCTCAGTGTCTGTGGTGTGGTAGCATGGGGGGCTGTAAAAAAAAGTCACACTGCCAGTTCTAGTGGGTGGGCATAGTTGTTACAATACCTTTTTTTGCAGCTGCAATGATGGTAAAGGTGATTTAAATTTGTGTTTATTTTGAAAACAAAGCCTTATCTGGAAATTGTGGCAAATTAAAAGTCGAGAAAATATGGTGATACTGTAGAGCGTGTAAATGAAGAGGCAGATTTGTTTCAGATGCTTTATTACACACTCTCACATTCTCAAGCATAGACAGAATAACATTCCAGTAGAAGCTCCTCTCCTAAATATCATGGCATTCTTCTAGAATCTTCACACACACAAAGGATGACCTTCGCGTCACATTGCATTCAACCCACTCATCCTTAACACCTCCCTGTTATCTCACTAGGGAACCCCTGCTCTTTGTTCCTGTCTGAGATGGTACACAACAGGCTCTCCCCAGGTGCCCCACCCCCAGCATCTTAGATAGGACAAAAGGATAACAGTCCACATGCTGTGATAGAACCATTAAACATCAGTCCACATGCTGCTTGGGCTTCAGTCTTCTCCCGTATCTGCTGTAACCAGAATTCACCGCCTCCGCGGCGCTGCCATGCCTTTGGGGGGCTGTTGTTTGGGGGGGGGGACCTTTCTGTCTGTCCGTGTGGGTGCTCTGAGGAATCGTTTCTCTGGGGAGCTCCCCGTGGGGGCCTTCCACGCCAAGGGGCCCTCGCCAACAGCACTTGCTCGTCCGCCACAACGAAAGCAGGTTTGAGTTGGGTATGAATACTGCACAGGTTCTGTAACACATCCTCTCATTCTCTCACTTCAACCTCTGCTGCAGGACACAGACTTTGTGTCCCCTCTTCACTGAGAGCCGTGGGCTCGCTCTCGGCGCGCATGCACGGCGCCGGGAGCGGAGCTTGTGACGGCGGTATGATATAATAAACTCTCCTTAAAACCTCAGCATCGCTGCCTTATTTTATCATGCCGCCACACTATGCCAATTTTTTCCCTCCTACCCCCCAAGTCTAGCAAAAAATGCTTATCCCCTGTTTCCAGCACTCTGAACGGTCCATCATAGGGTGGGCGCAGTGGAGGGCGGTGGGTGTCGTGTCTGACAAAAACAAACTCCGCATTCTTCAAAGTTTTAGGCACAAAAACGTGCGGAAAACTGTGGTGGGCAGGGCCCGGCAACGTGCCTGTGTCTGCGTTACGCTGCAAAAGCTGAGACGGGCAGCTGCCCGGCGCGGGATTATCTGGCAGAAACTCCCCGGGCAGCCGGAGTGGTTGCGCAAAAACGAGTTCTGCCGGGGAAGCTTCCAGATCCTCTTTAGGTGCGGAGCGCAACCCCAATAAAACCCACGGTAGCCTGTCTACCCAATTTGCATCCGTCAATGAAGCCCTGAGAGCTGCTTTCAATGATCTATGAAAACGTTCGCATAACCCATTAGCCTGTGGGTTGTACGCGGTTGTGCGGTGAATTGTAATACCCAGGCTGCGGGCCATCGCTGACCAGAGTTCGGAAACAAATTGAGGGCCTCTGTCGGACGTAATGTCCGACGGGACTCCAAAACGCGCCACCCATGCTGTTAAAAAAGCACGCGCCAGCTCCTCGGACGTGGTTGCCGCCAGCGGAACTGCTTCCGGCCAGCGCGTGGTGCGGTCCACCACTGTCAGGATGTGCGTGCACCCCTGTGATGGCGGGAGGGGGCCCACGAGGTCCACGTGAACATGGTCGAACCTCTTAGCCGGAATACGAAACGGCTCCAAGGGAGCCTTCGTGTGTCTGTGTACTTTGGCTCGTTGGCACGACACGCAGACTGCCGCCCACTCTTTCACTTGTTTGCGAAGGCTCGGCCACACAAATTTCTCTCCTACCATTTTGACCGACGCGCGCACTCCTGGGTGCGCCAAAGAGTGAATCAAGTCAAAAACGCGGCGGTGCCACGCGGCCGGGACCACGGGACGTGGGCGACCCGTGGAGACATCACAGATTAGGGGGGGCATGCCGTCTTGCAGCACCCTACTCTCCAGCCTTAACCCTGTTGGTCCAGACTGGAGCGCGCGCACGTCCACGTCACTAACCTGCTCTGCGGCCATGGCTGCGTAATCTATCCCCACGCAGACCGGGGCCACCACGGGGTGCGAGAGGCAGTCTGCCACTACATTCAGTTTACCCGACACATGCTGAATATCGGTAGTAAACTCTGAGATCGCGGCCAGCTGTCTCTGCTGCCAGCCCGACCACGGTTCTGAAATCTTGGCCATCGTGAATGTTAGCGGCTTGTGATCAACGAACGCGGTGAAACTGCACCCTTCCAGCCAGAACTGGAAGTGGCGAATGGTCAGGTGGAGAGCCAGCAACTCTCTGTCGAACGCGCTGTATTTACGTTCACTGTCGTGCAAAGTCCTGCTGAAAAAGGCGAGCAGCTGCCAAGCCCCGGCTACGCGCTGCTCCACAACAGCCCCTATGGCCACATCTGAAGCATCAGTGGTGAGCGCTATGCGGGCCGTTGGGTCTGGATGTGCCAGCAATGCGGCGCTTGCCAGGGCTGCTTTGACTTCCGAGAATGCCCGCTCTCGCTCCGGGGTCCATTCGACCCTATCTGCGGGTTTCTGTTTTTTGAGCGCGGTGTACAATGGTTGCATGAGCTGCGTTGCGCGGGGAAGGAAACGGTTATAAAAGTTTACCATTCCCAAAAATTCCTGCAGCGCCCTGATCGTTTGCTGCCGGGGAAAATCCGCCACTGCACGCACCTTGTCAGGCAGCGGGATCACTCCTTCGGGAGAGACACGGTGCCCAAAAAAATCAATCTCCGTCACTCCGAACTGACATTTCGCTGGGTTGATTATTAACCCGTGCTCTTCCAACCTCCGGAAAACCGTCGTGAGGTGGGTTTCGTGTTCGTCTTCGGACGTGCTGGCTACTAGGATATCGTCTAGGTAGACAAACACGAACGAGAGATCACGCAGCACTGCATCCATCATGCACTGGAACGTCTGTGCCACTCCTTTTAACCCAAATGGCATGCGCAAGAACTCGAATAAACCAAACGGAGTTATTACCGCTGTTTTGGGTATGTCCTCAGCGCACACTGGAACTTGGTGGTAACCGCGGACCAGATCTATTTTTGAAAAAATGCGCGCTCCAGCAAGGTGAACGGAAAAATCCTGTATGTGGGGAATTGGGTAGCGGTCGTGCGCTGTGGCGTTGTTCAACCTGTGGAAATCCCCGCACGGTCGCCATGAGCCCTCAGCTTTAGGGACCATGTGTAGCGGGGATGCCCATGGGCTGTTTGAGTGCCTGATGATGCCCAGCCTTTACAGGTTGGCGAACTCCTCGCGCGCTATGGCCAGTTTAGCTGCGTCCAAGCGCCGAGGTCTTGCAAAAACGGGCGGCCCGGTGGTGGTGATAAAATGCTCCACCCCGTGTTTAGCGATGGCTGCCGAAAACGTTGGGACTGTGAGTGCTGGGAACTGGGTGAGCAGTATGTGGAACTTACCGCCTGCTGCTGTGACGCTGGCTTGTGCTGTCGGCCGGGTCACTCGAGCTATACAGGGGAGAGAGTCGAAAGACAGTGCATTAACTAGGCGCCTGTTAGCAACATCAACCAGTAAACCATGTGCACACAGAGAATCAGCCCCCAATATATGATAATTCAATGCTGCTATGACAAAAGTCCACTCATATGTACGGCTGTGTAGAGACAAGAGTAGAGTCTTCTCACCAAAGGTCTTAATCTCCGAGCCGTTTGCTGCCGCCATCTCGGGGCCGCTAGATCCTGCCAGCCGGTCAGCGTAGGTCGGCCGGATGAAACTCTTCTGGGCACCGGTGTCCACGAGGAAATGCCTCCCCGAGCGTGCGTCCGTCAGGTAGAGCAGCTTGTTCTCCTCCCCGAGGGTTGCGGCTGCTACCGACCCCCGGTCTTGGCGTCTCCCGAGCGCTTGAATTGGCACGGTGGTGTACATCTGCGTGCCTTCTCTCTGAAGCGGCGGTGGTAGAAACAAAGCGTGTCTCCCTCGCGCTCCTTGGCCCCCGCTGCTGCTGCCGTCGGTGGCTCCTCGTCTCCTCTGGTCGTCTCGCTGAGCTCCGTCGCTGCCGCGATGGTCGTGAACGCCCTAGTGGCGATGATGATCCGGTCTGCCTCCCGGGCTAGCGCACGAAAGTCCCGCTCGGCCAGCAATGGCGAATTGGCCAGGGCCGCTCTCGCCGCTGTCGGAAGTTTCCGGAGGAAGAGGTGGGTAAACAGAAAGTGGTCGTCGTCCGTGCCCCTCATCGTCAGCATCTTCTCCATGAGGTCTGTTGCCGACCCATCTCCCAACTCGGTCCGCGTCAGGAGCCTCTCTGCTCTCTCACCATCCGAGAGAGTGAAGTGCTGGATGAGCGCAGCCTTTAGCGCCTCGTACTTGTTGCCGGTTGGTGGCTGATCGAGCAGGCTCGCTACATGCTGAGCTGTGAGGGCGTCGAGCACTGCGACCACATAGTGGAATTTGGTGTCATCTGCCGTTATTCCCCGGAGGACAAACTGCGCCTCGATGAGGTGGAACCAAGAGCGCGGGTTGTTCTGCCAGAAATCTGGTAGCTTGACTGCGACCGCACATGCGTGGCTAGAGGTTCCCCTCGAGGTCGGCTCCGGGGATCCTGAACCGTGTTCCATGATACGTCTTGGGTCACCAGTGTAGAGCGTGTAAATGAAGAGGCAGATTTGTTTCAGACGCTTTATTACACACTCTCACATTCTCAAGCATAGACAGAATAACATTCCAGTAGAAGCTCCTCTCTTAAATATCATGGCATTCTTCTAAAATCTTCACACACACAAAGGATGACCTTCGCGTCACATTGCATTCAACCCACTCATCCTTAACACTTCCCTGTTATCTCACTAGGGAACCCCTGCTCTTTGTTCCTGTCTGAGATGGTACACAATTAGGCTCTCCCCAGGTGCCACAATACAATGATACAAGCCTTTAGTTCCACTTGATTTTGAACGGGTGAGCTGAAAAACTGGAACAGACAGACAGACATACGTACATACATAGACACATGGAGTGATTACCGTATGCCTACATTGCCTTTGTGCTGAGGCATAAAAATACAGAAGCACAAGACTAAAATTAGGAGCACAAGGAACATGCTGGAGTAACAGATTTTATTAACTGAATGCATGTATATTTACAGGATGCTGTGCAATAGTAGGTAAAAACATCAAAATTTCCAAAAGTAAATGCATAATTATGAATATTAAATCAGAACTGTTTGGAATGGTTCACATGTACTGTATGTGTAATGAATATTGAAAGTTTCTTAAATAATCTTGCAAAAAACAAAGTTTTCCCAAACATTAATTTATTGACTTACAGTAGCAGCTTCTGGTATAAACAATAAACGTGTAATATTCTTATTTAGCTTCAAGCCTGTTATCTTCACAGCTGCTCTGACTGCTGACCCTCAGGTTCACCACCGTGGACCTCAGAGAGACAAAGAGGAAAGAAAAACAGCAAAAAAAATGTGATTATTGTTACAGATGTGATACTGTATATACATATAAAAAATACAGATGTTTCTCTTCAGCTTAATAAATTGCTTGGTTTAGTGAGTGAATCATTTAAAAGTGAGTCAATGAAGTATGTCACACCGTGGTGGTTTTATATTACTTTTATTAGTATTAAGACTTTAAAAAATCAGCATAACTTTGGAGAAAACTATTTAACAGGTTACAGTAAATGAATGTAACCAAGCAGTCCCCATACGGGATAAAAACACATTGGAATAAAAAAAGTGACGTAACATAAGCTTTAAGAATTAAATGTTGCAACTGTAGGAGTTATTAGTCTTTTAATATTGAAATTGCTGCATAATTTAAGCACAAAACTTACTTTTAAATGTTTTTTGCTGCGTTCAGCTGTCCACTGTGGTCCGCCATGTTTTTGAGGCGAGGAATGTGGGACTTGTAGTTTTTAGCGATGAACTGAAAACTCCAGGAAGAAAATATCTCGTCTTTCCTCTGCAAAACTAACCAGCAAACCCAGTGTGAAAACAATCAATGTGATGAATAAATGGTATAGTTACTGAATATGTGATTTTTTCCCCCCCAGTAACAATCACTATTTTATAACAGTTCAGCTAGACATCAACTGTGACAGGAAGTCATCCATGTGCTGTAAAAAAGTCGCACTGCCTCCTCTACTGGCCCGGCACAGTTAATACAATACCTTTTTTCCCAGCTCCATTACACAGCAATGGTGAGTTAAATTTGTGTTTATTTTGAAAATAGAGCCTTATCTCGAAATTCTGGTAAATTAAAAGTCGAGAAAATATGGCTATACAATGATAGAAGCCTTTAGTTGCACTTAATTTTCATTGGACGAGCTGAAAAGCTGGTAACAGACAGATACACAAAGCCACACACCCACCTACACACAGATGTATTGAGTGATTACCGTATGCCTTCGTTCATTGAGGCATAACAGTGTCTACAGGTGCTTATGGGAATTGTACCACAGTGGTATCCAAAAATTTGGCTATACTTTTTAATTGAAAGGATGTAAACTAGGGAAGCACCGATATATTGACTGACCACCGGTATTGGCCGATAGTCACGTGGTCGACTCCCATCAGCCAAAAAAATTTTTTTTACCAATGGCAGTAGATGATGGTTTCACCTCGTGACACTGGCAAGTGGCCACCATGAGCCGATGCATACCATATGCAGAGTTTTTGTTGCCACACAGTGTAGTAGTGATGTAACATTCGCAAACATTTTGTTCAAATGTATTAGTTTTTATGAGTGAACGTACTGTAATGAATCACTTACCAGAACTGTACTGAAGCCAGGAATCAACAGCTGAGTCACCAGCCTGAGCAGCAAACAAGCCCTGTCCGCTCCGTTGGTACGCAGTTAGAGCTTCAGTACAGCACTGAGTGATTCGGTGCACAAAAATTTCAAACAGATCATTTTTGCAAACGAACAGGAGGTGATTCTGTAGGTCTTAATGAACTGTGGATCCCATCACTGCAGTGAAATGTAGTAAACCTATGTGGAGTTGGTAGTCATGCCATGCATCATTTGGAAAGCTTAGAATTTTGTCCATAAAGTAGATTTGAGAAATAATCATAACAGCAGAAGTAAATAGCACATCAAATGAGTTAGCACAAACAAGCAACATAATAGCAACACCATCAAAGCAGCTCACCAATCCAGCGTCCTTGAATTCCCCAGCTTAATAATAATCAAACATATCCAGTCCTGTTTCATTGCTCCAAGTCCAATAGATCTATTCAAGTAAGATTCATTATCCTGTGGGGGCCATTCTTCACTCACACTGAAGGACTGTATGTTAATGGTGCATTGTGATAATGTGTATTGTGGTGTGAGCCTCCAGGTTGCCTGTAGGTTAATGGTGTTGAAGGACTGTATGGTAATGAGCCAACAGGCATTGTGATAATGGTATTGTGATGTGAGCCTCCAGGTCACTAGGCAAGGCATGTAACATATAAAAGAGAGATGCCCAGCGACCTGGTTTTATTCTTGTTGACTAGATGATAGAGAGAAATAAAGTCCACGCTGAACCAGCTCACTGCCTCGCCTGCTCATTTCTCTCTACAATCCATCCATTTTATTTTGTGGAGAAAAATCCATAAATTCACTGTTTTGTTTGAAACCAGCCAGCTGACTCACGTTAGCATTGGCTATAGCAAGGCTAGGCTAATAACAGTGACACCATGCTTCCTTGCATTCCCAGAATGAATGAAAATCAAACAAATCTAGTCCTGGGGCCTCATGTACAAAGGGTACTTACGCACAAAAACATAGTGTACGTCCGTTTCCACGGAAAATTTCAGATGTATCAAGAAGGAAATGACCGTGGAAATATGCGCAGCCCCATGCCAACTTCATGGCTGGCGTACGTATGTTTCAACTGATATTGGTCCATTGGAGACACTTAGAGGTGATGTTGGGAGACTGAAAATGATGTGAAAATTATCGTACACAACAGAGACACATGACGAACAAACATCCAAGTGTGCACAATTAGATGAGTGGATATAAAAGTAAGTACAAAGAAGTGCAGAAAATGCCTCTAAAAACAATGGCGTTAGCATTATTAGAGGATGTTGCAAATCATCCAGAGTAGGACAAGCTCCAGCCCCTCTCCAGGAGACTGGTTCTGGAACTGGAGCTCCAGAGTAGGACAAGCTCCAGCGCCTCTCCAGCAGACTGGTTCCGGAACTGGAGCTGTGTGCTAAGGTGAGGCCGACTATATCTAGCCGGTATCTCTCAAACTCATGCACCAGCCCAGGCTCCTTCCCCACCAGAGTGGATTGACAAATAAAAGCCTGGCGTGTGTCCCATTAAAATCCAGATGTTTAAAAAGCATGTTAAGCAGAGTGACAGTGGCATCCTCCACTCCTCTGTGAGGCCTATAGGCAAACTGCAGAGGATCCAATGCATGCTCAGTCTGCTTTAATATCAGGTGCAGGATATTAAAAGGGTGTTCTGTGCTGTAAAAGTGAACAAAAGTCAGGGCCCTGATAATATATGTGGGCGATTGGTAAAGTTCTGTGCACATGAATTGAGTCCTGTATTTCACTACATTTTCAATAAGTCCTTACAGACACAACATGTGCCTAAGATCTGGAAAGATGCCATGGTTGTCCCCGTTCCAAAATCCAGCTGAGTGCTGATTGTCTTTGAGTTTCTGTTTCAAATCTTGGGTTTCTGTGCTAAAATCAAAGGAATCAAAATGACCATAAAAACAATTAAGAGCGTTAGCCAGCTCTATGTCTGAATTAAAACCACCTAAAAACACACGATTACTGCGCTCTGTGCTCTGAAGGCCTGCAATAGTTTTCATATTGGCCCAGGCTGAACCAAGTTTCTTTGTTGCCATCTTGCTTTCCAACTCAGATTTATAATTCTGTTTTGCTCTTAAAATTTCGGACTTCAGCTCTTTTGTGGTCACCTGTAGCTCAGAAACATCCCCCTGTTTAAAGGCAAGTGCTTTCCTCTGTAAGCAGGATTTAACTGACTTTGTAACCCATGGCTTGTTGTTGGGATATATTTTGACACGTTTACATCGAACGATCATGTCTCTACAGAAAGCCATGTATGAGCATGTGACGTCCACCAAACAGTCCAAATCATCCCCGCAGGCCAGTGTGAACACCTCCCAGTCCGTACAGTTAAAGCATTCCTGGAGGCAGTGCACTGAATCCTCTGTCCATACGTCTATATCTCTGGTCTTCGCCTTGCCTCTTCTGAGAGCAGTTTTATATGTGGGCAGCAAATGTACACAGTTGTGATCTGAGGATCCTAAAGGAGGAAGGGGAAGTGATTTATAGGCCCTCTCTATGGATCCATAGCAGAGGTCCAATGTCTTTTATCGCCTGGTTGGGCAGGAGACATACTGATAAAAGTTTTTAAGTGTCTTCTTTAAAGAAACATGGTTAAAATCCCCAAGAATAAAGTTTGGAGCCTCTGAGGAAATCGACTGCAACCGCTGTACCACATCAAAGACGGTGCTGGAGGCGGAGTCAGCATCTGCCCTCGGGTGAATGTACACAGTTGTTATGAAAAGTTGGGGGAACTCGCGGGGCAGATAAAAGGGGTGTAGTGATACGGACAGAAGCTCCACATCGGGTGTACAGATGTGCTCTCTGACCGTGACAGATGTGCAGTACTGTTTATTAATGTATAAACATACGCTGCCCCCCTGACTTTTCCCCGTTACCTCTTCCTGCCGATCCGAGCGAAGTGGGGCTCCAAAGCCATCAATCCACAGGTCCGGGTCCCGGTCATGCGCCGTAAGCCACGCCTCCGTGTAAGCCATAACACAGCAGTTCTTGAAGTCCTTCTGATATCGTACATTCCCTTGAATTTCATCCACTTTATTTCTCAGGGATTGTACGTTCCCCATAATAATGGAAGGAAGAGGAATGCGGTTAAGCTGACGCCTCCTCAGATTTAATTTTACGCCTCCACGCTTTCTGCGTTTCCTCCTCTTGTCTCTCTTTTCATCGCTGTGTCCGTGAAAATCTCTTAAAATAAAGTCCGGCAGTTGCGGCACAGACTCAAACACAGATGCTGCATTATCCGTGTTTAAATGCAGTAACATGTCTCTGGAATACTGTATTCTTCCCGGCATGATCGCGCTTACCTCAGAGACAAAGAGCCGGTAGGAAAAAAACAACAGTGCAAAAACAAGGAGGAAATCCATCCTGATGGAACCAGGGAGCTCTTCGTTATATAGTCCACAAACATTCAAGGACAAAAACGACACAGAGAATTACGCTGAAACACATTAAAATGCATAAAAACAGAGACACACACGTCAAACTTTTTTCACCAGCTGCCGGTCGCTGCGTGCGCATGCGCCCTACATGCTTCCTTGTCAGCCGGTTTAAGTTTCCACGGGCAGTCTTTATGGAACTGTGGTCAGAGCTACAGCCGCTCTTGGAGCGGGCATGGTGAGAAACCGTGCACTGCCCATCCCAGTGCAGGTGCTGACAACTCTGGGGTTTCTGGAAACAGGGCATGCCAGAGGGAGCTGGCAGACCAATTGGGAATTTTCCAGTCAACCCTGAGCCGAGCTATAGCAGCTGTGTGAGATGGCATTATCCGGCTGTCACCCAGGTACCTCATACTCCCATACAATGCAGTTGAACAGGCCAACATCAAAGCACAATTTGCAGCGAAAGCCAGTTTTCCCAATGATTCTGATGAACAGCATTGTTGAAACAAACTACAAGCTGGCACTGTGCGGATGGGTGGCTTCTTGGTGAGTAAATTCATGTAATTGTCCTAATAATAACCCACCTCATGTGCAACGTGCCTGTGCGCCCCCAAATATCACCCTGTCTTCAAGGCTTCATTACAAGTCGGTGGGTCGAGTAAGTGACTTTCTTTTTTTTGCTGATAAAACTACAGTTTCACAGCATACTACCAAGCCCCCAATTGCCTCTGTGTGTACAGTAGTTATGTCAATAAAAACAAGCATAAAGTTTGAAATGCAACAGTCTCACCCTTTCATCAGCGCACTTCATTCATTTAGTAGTGTGTGTAATCCATGTAAGTTGTATAAAACTATAAAGGATGAGATTTGCATTTTGGACATAAAATATGTTCTTGTCGAGTCTAATATGATCTGCTTTCAACTGACAGGTGACCTTGGCTACCCACTAAATACAGATGTGGACAAAATTGTTGGTACCCTTCTGTTAATGAAAGAAAAACCCACAATGGTCACAGAAATAACTTGAATCTGACAAAAGTGGTAATAAAAAAAAAGTCTATGAAAATTAACCAATGAAAATCACACAATGCTTTTGAATTGTGGTTCAACAGATTTATTTTAAAAAACAAACTCATGAAACAGGCCTGGACAAAAAATGATGGTACCCTTAACTTAATATTTTATTGCACAACCTTTTTTTTTTTTTTTATTTTTATTTAAGTTTTTGTAAAGGGTATACAGGTCGTTACAGCAATGCATTGTTTACATTTTCATCACGTTCCCTTATTTTCTGATATCTGACAACATTGGAAGATTAATTCTTACAACACCCCTTTTTTTTTTTTTTTTTTTAAAGTGAAAGAAAAAGTGAAATTAAAGAGAAAAAAAAACAAAAAACAAATAACAAAAAAACAAACAAACAAACCAGTAAAAAACAAACAAAAAGAAAAAGTAAGTAAATAAAGATAAAAGAGCATCTGAGTAGCTTTGGAACAAAGAGCGGAACCATTATTGAAATGGTATTTGTCAAAGATTAGATCTAATGGAAGACACATATGCGGTCCAGGGTTGCCAAAAGTTCATGAACCCATCCATGTCCTGTCTCAGTGCGAATGTCAACTTTTCCATCGAGTAAATGTCTTGGATCACGTTAGTCCAATCTTCAGGTGTAGGACAGTCCTTCAACATCCATTTTTTAGTTAGAGCTTTTTTGCTTGCCAATATTAAAACATTGAATAAGTATTTTTCTCCTCGTCTTTCCAGTGAGTCCGGTAGTAAACCCAAATACAAAGTTACAAAAGAAAAGGGAACTGTAATTTTGAATATTTTCCCCAATATTGTCTGTACCTTGGTCCAATATTGGTGGATAACTGGGCATGACCAAAACACATGAAAATGATTTGCAGTCTTTTCACCACACAAGCGCCAACAGTTCAATCCCTTATGGGTAAATTTGTTTTGTGCAGGAGTTCTGAAAAATCTTGCCAAGTTTTTCCATCCAAATTCTCTCCACTGCAGGGATGAGGTACTTTTCCATTGCTGTTTATTTAGCTTTTCCCATATTTCTAGTTGTAAAGTGAAATTCCCCTCTTTTTCCCATCTCTCTTTTATATAAGATGTGTTGTCTCCTTTTAAGTCTTGAAGACCTTGGTATATTTTAGAAATGTATCTGATCCCTGGGATCCCTTTATATGCCATTAAGAAGACCTTCAGAACACCTGACTGGGCCCTTTCCAAAACCTCCTTTTTAAGTATATTGTTTATGTGGTGTCTAAGCTGGAAGAACCTGTAACGGTCTTGATTTATTAGGCCTTGTTTTTTCAAATCTTCAAAACTTCTTAAGATTTGCCCTTTAAAAAAATTGTAATATTTTATCAGCCCTTTCTCCTTCCACTTTTTAAATCTGGTGTCTGTTTTATTAGGAGTAAAGTCCTGATCATAGGCGATCCATTGCAGAAGTCGATAGGGCTCTTTAGTTTGATTCTCTCTGACTATCTTAAACCAAATTTTTAGCGGGGTCTCTATCCACGGGTTAGTGCTATTCAAAAGCTTAGGTAAGGCATTGTTCCCTATTATCGCCTGTAGGGGGATGTCACTTGTTATTTGGCATTCGATCTCCTTCCATTGTGCAGTGTAGACTGGGTTACATATCTCTACTAAAGTTTTAATTTGTGCGGCTTTAAAGTAGTCCCTGATATTTGGCAGCGCAAGCCCACCTTTGTCTTTGTTTAGCTGTAGGGTTCTATATCTGATTCTAGGTCTCTTGCCCTGCCATATGAATCTTGAGATCCATCTGTCCAGCTCCTGCCATGTTTTTTTGGGAGGTTCTACCGGTATTGTTTGGAAAAGGTATAGAAGACGTGGAAGTATATTCATTTTGACTGCTTCAATTCTTTGTGCAGTACCCAAGAATGGTATCATATTCCATCTTGCTAGGTCAGATTTTATTTTTGTCACCAGTGGATCATAGTTTAGTGATATAATTTTGTTGAGTTGTTTCGGGATATTGACCCCCAGATATTTCATAGATTCCGACTCCCAGTTAGTTTTGAGTTTGCTTAGTGAATAATGATTTGGGTCATAGTTGAATGTTAAAACTTGGGTTTTATGCATGTTTAATTTGTACCCCGATAAATCTCCATACTCTGAAAAAACTGAGGTTAGTTCTGGTAAAGAAGTGTCCGGCTGCCCTAGGTACATTAAAATGTCATCAGCAAAGAGTGCTATTTTATGTTCCTTCTGACCAAGTGTAATACCTTGAATTTTTTGGTTTTGTCTTATCCATTGGCTCAGAGGTTCTATGAAGATTGCAAAGAGCAGTGGAGACAGGGGGCAGCCCTGACGACATCCTCTTTCCAGTTCAAAAGATGATGATAAATTACCGTTAATCCTTATTTTAGCTGTTGGTTTTTTATATAATGCCTGTATAGTTCTAATGAAGTTGTTATGAAAATTGAAACTGGATAAGATTCTATATAGAAAAGACCAGTCAACCGAATCGAATGCTTTTTCAGCATCTAATCCCAATATGACTGCATTTAAGTTATATTTTTTTATATGATGAATTATGTGTAAAGTGCGTCGAATGTTGTCTTGTGTCTGTCTTTGTCTTATAAAACCTGTTTGGTCTAAATGAATTAGGTCTGTCAGTATATTTTCTAACCTTTTGGCAAGGATAATGGTAAAAAGCTTATAGTCCTGATTTAGTACACTGATTGGTCTGTAGTTGGAGCACTCTAGTTTATCCTTTTCAGGTTTAGGTATAACTGCAATGACCCCTTCTCTCCAGGAGGGGGGGATTTCCCCTGTGTGGAGGACATAATTAAATGTTTTCAGGAGGAGAGGAGATAGTTGCTGTTTAAAGGTTTTGTACCACTCTGCTGTATAGCCATCAGCTCCTGGGGATTTGTTAGCTTTAAGTTTCATAATTGCTTTTTCCAATTCTTTAGGATGTATTTCTGACAGTAGTGTTTTATTTTGTGACTCCGTAAGTTGGGGAAGGTTTAATGTGTTTAGGAATGCCTCGGATGCGTTTTTATGTTTTTTGTGGGAGTATAAGTTCTTATAGTAATTCTCGAAGTTTTTAAGAATATCCTGAATTCTGAATTTTATTTCCTTTGATACTGGGTCTCTGATTTTGTAGATTGCTCTTTCTGTTTGATGTTTCCTCAATTTATAGGCTAGCAATTTTGCCGATTTACTGCCTGCTTCATAGTATTTTTGTTTCAGAAATGTAAGTTTCTTCTGGATTTCTTTTGTGTAGATCTCATTTATTTGGTTTTTAATTTCCTTAATCTTGAGCGAGTCAGTAGAATGAGTGTTGCCTTTGTGTTCTTTTTCTAGGTTCCTAAGTTCTGACTCTAATGTGGATAGTTTTTCTTGTCTTAGTTTCTTTTGGGTTGCCAGTTTTGCAATAATCTTTCCTCTTATTACAGCTTTGCATGCATCCCACAGTATTAAAGGGGATACTTCTCCATTATCGTTATCTTCCAAATATCTGAGAATATCTGATTCCAATTCATCTTTCAATGGTCCTTTCAGGACATTTGAGTTTAACCTCCAAGAAAATGTATTATTTGTGTATTTTTGGATATTTAAGTCCATGTAGATCGGACTGTGGTCGGAGAGATCCATCAGTCCTATTTTACATGTTTTTACTCTTCCAATGTCTCTATTAAACATAAAAAAATAGTCAATCCTTGAGTAAGATGAATGTGGAGTTGAGTAAAATGTATAGTCTTTTACACTGGGGTTGAGTTCCCTCCACACGTCACAGATTCCCAGTTCTTTTAGTAGCATCCGAGTCTTCCTGTTTTGGGTGTTATTTTGATGTGGGGAATTACCAGAAGCATCCCAGTATGGATTCAGTCTAAGATTGAAGTCCCCACCACATATCACTAAACCTTGAGCTTTAGTTATCATTAGGTCGAATACATTTTTATAAAATTTCCAGTTAGCCCCTGGGGGAGCATACACATTCAGCAGGGTGATATCTTCTCCCTCTAGCCGCCCAGTTACCAAACTGTATCTCCCTTCTTTATCTTTGTGTTCTGATTTTTTTTCAAATGTAATTTTGGTTGATACCAATGTCGCTACTCCCCTCCTCCTCCCTGATTTATATGAAGATGAAGAGATCATTTTAAACCCTTGTCTACTGAGTTTATTGTGTTCCACGTCTGTTAGGTGGGTTTCTTGTAAAAATATTATTCCTGCTTTGTCTTTTTTCATTTTGCCTAGAATCTTGGATCTTTTAACTGGATTCAGGATTCCTTTTACATTATATGAAATTATTTTGGTTACACCCTCTTTCTCCACTGTGTTGTTTTGTTTAGTATAACTGTGTGGTGGCCCTCTTTTGTGCTACTCAGAAACTGAAAGAACATTAAAAACAAGAAAAACATTAAGAACATAGTGTAAAAAACTTTAAAACAAAAAGCTGTCATAAGAACTTCCTGAGCTGAGGTCTTTTTAAAGACCCTGTAAGAGCCTTGATGGAGTGAAGGCCCTGAGGGAAATTCCTCAAACTCTGTTACGTGTTGAGGGCCCTCTCTTACCACTGAAAGTAGTCCCATGCTTTTAACGTGAGTTTCAGAACCCAATCCAAACTTGTAATGATTTTTTTTTTTTCCTTTTATGCCTAAACCCTGTGAAATTGTGTGCACCCTCCCACCCCCATCACATCAAACATTCACGCAAAAACAGTATTTGTTAGTATGAGGAGAACATGTGGATTATTGTCACATTTCTATTTTAACAAGTTTTTTTTTTTTTTATTACAAAGACTTATTTGTTTCAAATAATATGATTGTTCCATGAAATGTTTTACCACATGCTGAATATGCATCTCCTTTAAAGTTTGTTACCTTGTATGAGGGGGGTTGGATGTGTGGATTGATTCAAGAGGAAGGGGAAAAAAAAAAAAAAAAAGGTCGCTATTCCAACCTGAAAACGGATAGTTTATCCGCGACGCTCTGGTGCTGGGTTTCCCGCTGCTGGTCCGTGGATTTTGAGGGTCTTTGTGTTGTCCATGTTTGCGCTTTGATCTTCTCACTCGGGTCTGCTGCGGGTTTAAATACCGTTACCGGGAGGCCTCTTTTCGCCATGTCAGCTGTTGCTTCTTCCGCCGAATTATAGAGACACGTTTCATCGCCGTAGAAGACCCTTAACTTCGCAGGAAATGGTGTCTGAAAGCGCAATTTCTTCTCTCTTAACACCTTTTTCGCGTCATTGTATTCCCTGCGCTTTTTAAGGACCTCCGGGGCGTAATCGTGTTCCACGTAGACTTTTCTCTCCTGGTGCATAAATCCTTTTTTCTGCCAGGCCAGTCTTACAACCTCTTGTTTTATTTTGAAATTGGAAAATCTTACCAACACCGAACGTGGGGGCGCTTCCGGCGCCGGCCTAGCGGCTAATGAACGATGTGCCTTTTCTATCTTCAGGTCGGTGGTTTGTGGAATATCCAATTTCTCTCTTAGTAAGGATTCCACGCATTCTGCCATTGAGTTAAAACCATTTTTGGTTCCTTCTATCAGACCATGAATTCTTATGTTGTCTCTTCTCTGTTTTCCTTCTTGGTCGGTTAGCTTAGCCTCTATAGCTGCTTGTCTTTTGCGTAGGTCTAGCACAGAATCTTCGAGCACTTTTATTCGATCCTCTGTTTCCAAGATTCGGTTCTCGGCCTGGTCCACTCTGCTGTTTGTCCTTTTCAATTCTTCTCTGAATTCCCGAAATTCGGCCGTAACTTCTCGGCGAAATCGTCGTAGCTCCTCAAATAGTGATTTCAGGCTAACCCTTTTGTTAGCTATCACCAGTTCCTCATCTTCTGAACGGAGATCTTCCAGTTCAGATTCTCCGGCCGATACGTGTCCTGTCCTGGAGAATTTCAGTTTCTTCTGTTTTCCTTTAGACATGATGATTTTGTCTTTTTTCACTCCTCCAAAAATCCATTAAGTTTGATTTTCAAGGTGTTATCCTGGATTGGGTCTGAGAGCTTCAGTGTTAAGCTGCAGTCGCCATGGCGTCCAGACCGGAAGTCCTGCACAACCTTTTGAGGCAATCACTGCAATCAAACGATTTCTGTAACTGTCAGTGAGACTTCTGAACCTCTCAGCAGGTATTCTGGCCCACTCCTCATGAGCAAACTGCTCCAGTTGTCTCAGGTTTGAAGGGTGTCTCCTCCAGACGGCATGTTTCGGTTCCTTCCACAGATGTTCAATAGGATTTAGATCAGTGCTCATAGAAGGCCACTTTACAATAGTCCAATGTTTCGCTCTTAGCCATTCTTGGGTGTTTTTAGCTGTGTGTTTTGGGTCATTATCCTGTTGCAAGACCCATGACCTGCGACTGAGACCAAGCTGTCTGACACTGGGCAGCACATTTCTCTCTAGAATTCCTTGATAGTCTTCAGATTTAATTGTACCCTGCACCGATTCAAGACACCCTGTGCCAGATGCAGCAAAGCAGACCCAGAACATAAAAGAACCTCCTCCATGTTTCACAGTAGGGACAGTGTTCTTTTCTTGGTATGCTTCAGTTTTGCGTCTGTGAACATAGAGCTGATGTGCCTTGCCAAAAAGCTGCAGTTTTGTCTCGTCTGTCCATAGGACATTCTCCCAGAAGCTTTGTGGCTTGTCAACATGCAGTCTCGCAAATTCCAGTCTGGCTTTTTTATGATTTGTTTTCAACAATGGTGTCCTCCTTGGTCATCTCCCATGAAGTCCACTTTGGCTCAAACAACGACGGATGGTGCGATCTGACACTGATGTACCTTGACCTTGGAGTTCTCCATGAATGTGTTTAGAGGTTGTTCTGGGCTCTTTTGTTACTATTCGTATTATCTGTCTCCTCCTGCGGCCACGTCCAGGGAGGTTGGCTACAGTACCGTGGATCTTAAATTTCTGAATAATATGTGCAACTATAGTCACAGAAACATCAAGCTGCTTGGAGATGGTCTTATAGCCTTTACCTTTAACATGCTTGTCTGTAATTTCCTTTCTAATCTCCTGAGACAACTCTCTTCTTTGCTTCCTCTGGTCCATGTTTAGTGTGGTACACACCATGTCAACAAGCAGCACAGTGACTACTTGTCACCCTTTAAATTGGCCGACTGACTGACTACAAGTTTGTAGACACCTGTGATGTTAATTAGAGGACACATCTTGGTTGAACATGTCCCTATGGTCACATTATTTTCAATCTTTTCTAGGGGTACCATCATTTTTGTCCAGGCCTGTTTCATGGGTTTGTTTTTTAAAATAATTCTGTTGAACCACAATTCAAAAGCCTTGTCTGATTTTCATTGGTTAATTTTCATAGAATTTTTATTTATTACCACTTTTGTTAGATTCAAGTTATTTCTGTGACCATTGTGGGTTTTTCTTTCATTAACAGAGGGGTACGGACAATTTTGTCCACGTCTGTAGGATCATATTGTCTTCGTTTTCGTGACTGTTTTCCTTTAATTCAACCAGCTGATCCACCCAGCTGGTCACAAATTGATTGATTGATTGACTGATTGATTGTTTTAAACAACATTGTATAAAAGATACAACATACATTTAAAAACAAAGGAATGACACAAGAAACTGTGCACGCTTATTTCCATTGTGGTCCCTAAAAGAGATTGCAGCTGATCTTGTACTTGGAAACTTCTGCTTTGAAATCTGGCACTGTAACCACTGACTACAAATCACAGCGATCAGCTGATGCTTCTGAGGGTGACTGCAGATGTCAGTCGAAACATGTCAAAGTTAAATACACATCTTCTCATCCCTGTCTGAATAAAGGAAACAAACTAATCTTATAGGGCTGTGGGCGGGCTGTGGAATTACCTGTATCCGGCGCTAATGCCGGAGGACAGCGTGCCAAACAAAATGTTTTTACTAACCTCTACCTCATTCAGGAGCGCCTCCAACTCACAGTCCGTGAAATTCCATTAAATCCATTATTTTTGATTGTGGATACAGGAGAATCAAAGGTGCAGCGCTTGTGTATATCTATTTGCATCTAATTGCATATTCAAATGGAGGCGTGTCAAGGGAGGAGTCTGGTATTTCCTCATGTGCATTCAATTTCAAGCAGATTGGTATGTACAAAGGAAATGTGCTTGGATTCCTGCATACGGACGGTTTCATACATCTGGATTTTTTTGCTTATGCTGTTTTCTTGATTTAACCTCTTGCACTCCGGTGTACTACGTCTCTGCGTCCCAGAGCGCACGAGGGTGCACGAGAGCGCCCTCGTGCGCTCTAGGACGTACAAGGGCGCTGCGTCCAAGCGCGCACTGAAAAAAGATAAGATAAGATAAGATAAGATAAGCCTTTATTAGTCCCACAACGGGGAAATTCCAGGATTGCAACAGCACAGGGATAGCAACACTCAGAGCAACAATCAGAAGGCAAGAAAAAAAAAAAAAAAAAAAAAAAAAAAAAGCTCCATTTCCGTTCTTCCACTACAGACACAGCCGCGAACAGATCAGATGTGATTGACCTCTCATTCGACTAATAAGAGCCTTGAATTGGGTTTCTGAAACCTTGAAGAACCAATGACTGAAAACCTAGCAAGAAGGACCCGCCTACCAAAGCTGTGAATGCAGCGAGCCAGTTGGAGCACAGAAGTTCGCGAGCTGTTTTGTGTAAGGCTGTGTGAAGAGAGACTGACTGCTGCAGCAGATGAAAAAAAGGACTCGCAGGAGGAACCTGCCACAGACCCAGCAGCACGGAGACCACCCACAAGTGCGACCTGTGTGACAGGGACTGCCATTCGCGCATCGGCCTCTTCAGCCACAGGCGGTGCTTTTTTTTTTATTCCAGCAGAATAGACGTTTAGGATTCTCTTCCATGGTCATCATAGACCGACGGAGGCCGACGACGAAGGTCGTAAATCATTCGCCAAAACCGCAATCATGGAAGCGCAAAACCGCAATAATGGAATTATAATATAATGGAACCGGGTCGCGAGACCAGAACCATGAGTCCGTAACAAGGTTCCAGCGTCGAGTTCATCTGACAATGAGGAAGAGAAGTTCGCCAGGACGCTGCTGTGAAGAGGTAAGTGTTATAAGCTAAATTATTCTTTATCCCTGAAAATTGTAATCAAAAAATGATTTTGGACCGATCGGTAAATTACAACTGTGCGGCGCACGAAGTCCGAAGTTCGTGCGCCGCGGTACACGGTTCGTTCGCCGCATCCGGACTGTGAATGCCCCCCCCCCCGCTACTCTTCTGTAGCGAGGGGAGGGAAGCCGTGGTGACTGCGTCGCGGTCGTCCCATGACTATTCCATCATGTAGCGATGGCCGATGTCCGTCCTCTGTAGCGAGGGGGGGGGGCAACCCCCCCCCACATACACACAGCCCTGAGTGTCACCTTTCATTAGAGCCCAAGATGAAGCTTCTATACTGAATCATTCAAAAGTTACAGACGTTTTTCCAAACTGTGCCATTTGGCACAATTTGGCACAGTTCAAAAACGCCTGGGAACTACCTGAGGAAAAAGCTGTGTAATATATTCAGTTTTTGTGGTATTGTTACAAAATTTTGACCACAGCTGGATAACACTTGGTTCTACATTTCTGTTGCATTTTCCAGCCCGGATCTGAAGCTGTGTGTTATTTGCAAGCATTTGTATCCAAAAAAACACCCAGGCCAAATTTATTTTCTTCAAATTCAGTATGTTTAGATGACTGTAACTCAGTGGCAGGAGCACTTAGAGAGATTATGACTGTTTTGCCAAAAAATTCAAAGTGTTTTCTTTTAAATGAGACCAACCCCATGAAGATGCTGCAAAGGGTTGAAGAACAGCTTTCGATTTACTTTGGGCACGTTATTTTTTGGCGTTTTTAGGAAAATTGACCGGAGTGCAAGGGGTTAAACGTATGTCATCTTTCAGTACGAAATCCACACAAGTCTTTGTACATAAGGCCCCTGTTTCATTGCCATATGTCCAATAGATGAATTCGAGTAAGATTTATTCTCCATCCACATGATAACGGGGATATTTATCCATAAATTTACCACATTGTTAGAAAGAAACCAGTCAAACTTCTGGCAATTTTGCATGGTTAAGCACAAAAAAACTTAATTTCCCATGAAGCTAGTGGCATAAATGAAGCTGAAAAGACACACTACTCTCAGCTTTTCATAGATTTTTTCACAGAAATGGTCTTTGTCATGTGAAAGGTTATAAATGATAAAGATTGTATGAGACTTTTGTATTATTGAATTTGTGCTTTCAAATCTGGCATGATAAAATGCTGAATTGCTTTAGCAGTTCAGCAATTTACGATATGCATATGTCACAAAGTGCCCGTTTCATGGGCGAAACAAGACACCAAGCGCCTTCTGTGAGTTTGTAAAATTTATTAAAGGAAAGACACACATACAAATAACACAACACTAATAAAAGAACGGGGAAAAACCCGTGCTGGAGGAGAGCGGAGCTCACAACCAGGGGAAACAGAACAGCCCGGGAAAAACGGCTGAGGCGCTCAAGGATGCTGGGGAACCAGAGACGAATACAACCGGAGCCCACCCAGGGAATAGCAGAGCTCAGTGGCTGAAGGTGTTAAGAGAAGGGAAGATTACCTGGTTGGAGCTCAACGCAATCTCCTCAACGGCAACGGCAGACAAAACACTCAGACTGCAGCACAACATCTGAGGATGTCTCAGTAATTCAATTCAATTCAATTCAACTTTATTTATATAGCGCCATTTCACAACAACAGTCATCTCATAGCACTATCAACTGTAGGGGGAACCCCCACAGTTGCAGAATGACCCCAGCAATCAGTAGGGCATGACAACAGAGAAGGTTGTCGTGCCCTTTAAATACCCTTCTCATGATGGTTAACAGGTGTGGATCCATGAGTTGAGAAAATAACAGAATGAATAGCAGCTATGCAGCTCCGGACAGTTTGACAGCCGGAAGCTGCACAGCGCTGTCAAAATAAAACACAAACCAGAAACCAAAACGATACAAACACAACAGAACCCAAAATGTACATAATATTAAAGCTGCACAATTACAAGAATTAAACAGGAACCAAGTACAGCCGACATGATAACAAAGAAACAAGCAGACAGAAAAACACTAAACTAGACAGGGAATTGGGCACAGCACCCATCCGTGCCCAAGGATCATGACAGCATATTTCTGTTTCCCTGGCATGAAGGGGGGACAAATGAGAAAAACAACAATCATATCGGCCCAAAAATTTACAATCTGTCCATCTCTAATGTTAACAGTCTGTGGGATATGGAAAAATGCAAACACTGATTCTTGATATTTGGGACTAAATGGGATCAAATAAAATTGAAAAAAAAAAAAGAAGCTCAGATAAATTAAAGTGCATGCATGAATCTTCCAAGGACTAGGCTATCTAATTATGCTTTCATACACCCACCAACCCTCTTTCTTAAAAATAAGTGCTTTTTGCCTTTCCATCACCTATTTTGTGTCAACACTGTCAGACACTAAAAACACTTATTAATTTTTACTCACATTATGCCAGATCTACAAAACCTACACCAAAGTCAAGTTTTTATCTAGACTAACAGAACCTAGAAGAAAGTTACTTTCAACATGTATATATTTTTATATTATGAAAGTTTTCATCCTTATCGTGGTGGAGGGGTTTGAGTGCCTGCATGATTCCAGGAGCTATGTTGTCAGGGGCAACTTGCCCCTGGTAGGGTCTCCCAAGGCAAACTGGTCCTGGGTGAAGGGCCAGACAAAGAGCGGTCCAGTGGATCTCCATGAAAAACGTTACGTCAAGGACCCAGTGTACATGGGTCCACCCTCCAGTGGGCTCACCACCTGCAGAAGGGCTCATGGTGCTATGTGTACTGTGCAGAAGTCTGGGCTACTGTCATGATGTGGAGCCGTGCTCACGCTCCTTTATTATTCTGTTAATTTTCTGTATTTCCCCACTTCTGTTTAGTATTTAATCTGGTTGGTTCTGGCTGTGTCATGTTATTTGAATTTGCCTTTTGTTTCTGTTCATGAGAGTTTTCTCACTATTATTTTGTCTTTTATATTATGTGTCTATGACCATCTAGTTTCATATTATAAATATTATCTGCCTTTTTTGACGAGTCTACCCTTGTCTTCGCCCTCATTTCTCTTCTTGTTTATTGGTGGTCTGTGATTATTTTCTCCTTGTGAATTATTTGGTTTCAGTCCTGCTCTTGTAAATATTCTCCATTCATTATCACTTATCTTTTTTTTTTTTTTTTGTACCCGTAGGTAGATTTGTTTTGCAGTCTGGTGACAAACCACCAGCTGCCGGTCGCTGCGTGCGCAAGCGCCCCTTAACTCCCTAACCTGTATGTTTTGATCATTGTTCCTTCTGTGTTCTTATTTTGACAGCCTTTGTTTACTTCCCCTGTAGCTCAAGTTCACAGGCTGTCACACCTGTCATCTGTTTGGTTTGATTTCTTTCGCTCATATTACCCACACCTGTTATTAGTTGTTATGATTCCTTTGCCTTATTTAAAGGCCACTGCACTGCTACTCGGTGCAGCATCCTTCTCTCTATGTCCAGACGAGAGTCCCATGTCTATCTAATTCTAACTGGTGTGTGCTCCACACCTCAGCCTAGATCCTGGCTATACATATTTTCCCAATTTGGCTATTCAGTCATACTGGCATGTATCCCACGTTTCAGCCTTTATTATTTCTCTGACGTGTGTTCCACGTCCCAGCTTAACAGCTGGCTACTGCCTTGTATCTTGCCTGCTTCCAACCCTTGTAAGTTTTTGTTCTAGTTTGGATTTTGTGTTTTTATTAAACGTTTGCAAACTCACAGCTCCTGCATTTGGGTCTTCGTCCTGCCCTGAGGGGCGATTCATGACAGAAGAATGCTGCCAGTGTGGACCCAGCGGTCTGTTGAGTTTGCTTTTTTGTTTTTTCCTAACATCTATTTTGTTAAAGTCCATTTTTTTTTGTTTTTTTTGCGGGGATGTCAGCCCGCACGGACTTAAGTGTTTTCGGCCTGGACGAGGTGGAGTGTTGGGCGGTGGAATTGTTGGAGGACATCGTCTCGGACGCTCACTCTTCCCACACTCCCGAGGAGGCTCTGCAGTGTTTGGATAGCACGGCAAAGGTAATAGAGGCATACCCCAGCCTGTGGAGCTACCCGGAACTTGCAGTTCTCCTCACTTCTGTGTTCAACTCTCAACACATGCTCCGCGGGCTGGGGAAAACCTCTCCCTCATCCATACCTGTGCCGACAAAGAAGTGTCCCTGGGTACGGAAGACTCCAGTTTTGTGCCGTCACCCAGCTACAGCCCCGCCTTCTCCTCCCAAACAGTGGCACACACAATCTGCCATCACTGGTGCTGGAGGAGCCCACAGTTTGCCGGATTGGGCACGCTGCCTTTGTGCCCCCCGATGGTCCCACTGCTGAGGAGCTGGAGGAGTGCCAGGGGGTTTTGTTGGCAGAGACAGAACTGTTGCTGGATTATAAGCCATGGCTCCTTCCAGAGTTAGAAGCCCAGCTGGATGGAGGTTCACCGGGTGGATTGGAGTCTGAGCCGATGACAGAGCATCCCCTGACTCCAGCATTTCACCACCCTCACCAGAGGACCTCCGCCACCCCCGGAAGGGATTTGCCTGGTCCTGCCACAGCGGCAACAGCTACAACTCGGGAATTAAGGCAAGTACCTATTCATTTGTTAACACCTGTAAATGAATTGTCTTGCCTTATTCCTGCAGGGGGGACTCAGCAGCAGTTATTCACTTTGGCTAAGCCCTCACCGTCTGCTGCTGCAATAATTACCCTATCCTCACCTGCTTCTCCCGTGTCCCTCTCTGCTTTTCCTGAGTTTCCACTGGTCCTGGGAGGGAGATGCCGGACGATGGAGAAGCCTGCAGTTCGGGAGAGTCCTGTTCCAGTCCCACAGCTGCATCACGGATGGGAAAGGAACACCCCCTGTGACCTGGAACTTGAGCCGACAAGAGAGTGTCCCCTGGTTTCAGCATTGCAGGATCTGGCGCCATCAATGAGACGATCCCCAGCTTCAGCCACCATGCCTGGAGTTCCACCAGAATCAGCTGCTCCATCTGGGGTTCCACTTGCTTCAGTCATCACATCTGGGGGTCCACCAGCATCAGCCACCACGTCTGGAGTTCCACCAGTGTCAGTCACCTCATTTGGGGTTCCGCCAGCACAGCCGCCACACCAGGAGTTCCACCAGCATCAGCCACCATGTCTGGGGTTCCGACAGCTTCACCCATCATCATGCCTGCTGCTTGGGCTGCCGCAGCAGCATCGCCAGAGTTGTGGACGGCAGTGGAGCTTGAGTCAAGGCAAGTACTCTTTTCTGGTTGTACATTATCAGTTTTAGAGAGATCTTATCTTGCTCATGACGGGGAGAATCAGTTGCAGATGCTCTCTGCTCCTGAGTTCTCCTCGCTGGGCTCCACTGCTGCCAGTAATTGTGTTCCGTGTCTATCTCTTCCTCCCCGTCTGAGGTGGCCATGTTGAGGATGGATTCCCAGACAGAGGGATCCGAGATGCCCTGACCTGAATCACTGGACTCCTGGATGACGGTGGAGCTTGAATTAAGGCAAGTCCTCTTTTTTGTCTTCACAATGTTAGTATTAGAGAAGTCTTGCTTTGCTCTTGGCGGGGATAGCCAGTTGCAGCTGTCATCTGCTCCTGAGCTTTCCTCGCCGGGCTCCACTGCTGCTGGCGATAGTGACCCGGTGTCTGTTCCGTCTTTCCTGTCTGAGTACTCGTCTGGTTCCACTGATGGTTTTCAGTTCCTTTTACCTGGTCTCGCTGAGGCTTATCAGTCTGCTGCGTTGGGTTCCGCCAATAGTCATCAGCCTTCGCCTGAGGTGGCCAAGGGTCACCAATCTTCGCCTGAGGTCACTGAGGGCCCTCCGTCTTCGCATGAGGTCGGTGATGGTCATCAGCCTTCGCTTGAGGTCATCGAGGGTCCTCTGTCTTCGCCTGAGGTTGCCAAAGGTCAGCCATCTTTGATTGAGGTCGCTGAAGGTCATCTATCTTCGCCTGAGGTCGCTGAAGGTCATCCATCTTCACCTGAGGTCGCTGAAGGTCATTCATCTTCACCTGAGGTCGTTGTTGGTCAGCAGCCTTTGCCTAGGTTCACCAATGATCATCAGTCCTCCTCATCTGGCTTCCTCACTGATCAGCAATCCTCACCACCTGTTTTCCTCACTGATCAGCTGTTTTCTTCATCTGGTTTCCTCGCTGATCAGTCATCTTCTTCATCTGGTTTCCCCGCTGGTCAGTCATCGTCGTCATCTGGTTTCCACACCTCAGCCCCTGCGGTCCGTGAATGGCACGGATTCCAGCTGCCGCCTCGAGGAGGGGGTACATCTTGCCCTGTGGCCCATTGGCTCAGGGATACTGGAAGACCACCCAACAGACTTCGTCGTCTGTTTGGGTGGCTCAGGAACTCTGGGAGGCCACCCAATTTATTCCACCGTGTGATCTGGTGGTTTGGGGACTTCTGTACGCCACCTGAACTGCCTTACTTTTTCGTCCGGTGGTCCTAGGTGTTCTGTATGCCAGGGGTCACCAACACGGTGCCCGCGGGCAACAGGTCATCTGCAGGGACCACATGAGTCACCCGTGAGCCTGTTCTGAAAATAGTAGGAATGTAATTGTATTCAAATTTTTCGGAACGGAACCTTCGGTTCGGTGCAGAGGCTTTTTTTTTTTTTTTTTTTCGGCGCCACACGAGTAGGCTGCCTTTTGCAACAGCGGCTCGATTCCGAGTCTTTTTCCCTTCCTCTCTCTTTTGATCCGTCTTTTTTTTTTCACCCCACTTATATCACGGACACACAGATCGTCCTAAATGTCTCCTGAGCCGGTGGACGGAGCCACTGTTTATAGCAGGATACGATACAGCAGAGAACAGCTGCTAGCATTCAACCGCCACCCGGTCCCATTGGAAAAACTCGACATACCGAGAGAACTGAGGCGAAAACGCCGCGGCTGCCGGGCTGGAGTAAGGCGGAGGACAAAAAATATAAGGTACAGACCCTCCCTTCCATCTGTTGTCATGGGAAATGTACGGTCGATACTGGGAAAGTTAGATGAGCTAGCGGCTATCTCCCGTTATGATAGCACATACCGGGAGTGCTCTCTCCTTTTGTTTACTGAGACGTGGCTAACTGAACTAGCAGCAGATGCTAACATTGAGCTGGAGGGTTTTCACATGATACGAGCTGACCGAACACCAGACAGTGGCAAGGCTAGGGGCGGTGGAGTGATAATGTATGTTAACAACAACTGGTGCAGACCGGGACATATCACTGTTAAACAACGACACTGCAGCAAAGACATTGAGTTGCTAGCTGTTAGCATGAGGCCTACATATCTCCCGAGAGAACACTCACACGTGATCTGCATTGTTGTTTATGCAAATCCGACGGCGAACGCTGGGACAGCGCGTGACGTCATCCATTCAGTAACCAGCAGGCTGCAGACAGAACACCCAGATGCTCTTCTCCTCATCTCAGGCGATTTCAACCATGTTTCACTGTCTCCCATTCTACCCACGTTCACCCAGTATGTCACATGCCACACTAGAGACAATAAAACACTGGATTTATTCTACGCAAACACTAAGGAGGCGTACACCTCATCACAACTCCCCCCACTCGGGAGATCGGATCACAACTTGGTTCATCTCCGGCCGGTGTACAAACCCCTAGTGCACAGGCAACCTCCGGCCATGCACACTGTGGAGTTATGGTCTGAGGAGACAATGGACACCCTAAAGGGCTGTTTTGAAGCCACCGCCTGGAAGCAGCTCTGCGATCCACATGGTGAGGACATCGATGGCCTCATTCACACCTTCACGGGCTACCTCAGCTTCTGTGTGGACAAATCCGTTCCCACCAAGACCATACGGCGTCACTCAAACAACAAACCCTGGATCAACCCTGAGATAAAAACACTTCTGAGAGAGAAGAAGAGGATCTTCAGGTCAGGGAACAGGGAGATGCTGAAGTCCGTACAGAGGGAGCTGAGGAGAAAGATCAGAGAAGGCAAGGACAGCTTCAGGAAGAAGATGGAGGACAAGCTGCAACAGAGCGACATCAGCGGGGTCTGGAGAAACCTCAAAACCATCTCGGGGCTCCAGAATACCTCCCCCCAGGCCACAGGGGGCAGGGAGTGGGCGAACAACCTGAATCTGTTTTTCAATAGATTTGACCAACCGCCCTCCCCCCTGACTGCACAACAACCACTGCTGCCTCTAAAGAAATCAAGTCCTGCTGCCCACTCCCCACTCCACCAACACCCCCCCACTCCCAACACACAGCCCCCCATCCTGACCCTGACCAGGACCCAGGTGAGGACGGAGCTGAGGAAGATCAAGGCGAGGAAGGCGCCGGGACCGGACGGCATCAGCGCAAAGCTCCTCAAGTCCTGTGCAGACCAGCTGTGTGGGATTGTGACGTATATCTTCAACATGAGCCTGAAACTGGGGAGGGTACCACAGCTGTGGAAAACATCTTGTGTGGTACCTGTACCAAAAACTTCCCACCCCAAAGACCTGAACAGCTACAGACCGGTGGCCTTGACGTCCCACTTGATGAAGACCCTGGAGAGACTGCTCCTTGCTCACCTCCGCCCCCTGGTGGAACCAGCGATGGATCCACTCCAGTTCGCCTACCAGCATGGCATTGGGGTGGAGGATGCGGTGATCTTCCTCCTTCACCGTTCTCTGTCCCACCTGGAGAAGCCCGGGAATATGGTGAGGATCATGTTCTTTGACTTCTCCAGTGCTTTCAACACCATCCAACCGATGATCCTGAAGGACAAGCTGCTGCGCGCAGGGGTGGACCAGCACCTGTCATCATGGATCCTGGACTACCTCACGAACCGGCCTCAGTTTGTGAGAACCCGGGACTGTGTGTCCGACACGATCATCAGTAGCACGGGGGCCCCCCAGGGAACGGTGCTGGCTCCCTTCCTGTTCACTCTTTATACTGCGGACTTCTCACACAACACAACACACTGCCATCTACAGAAGTTCTCTGATGACTCTGCGATCGTTGGCCTCATCTCCAATGGAGATGAAGCTGAGTACAGAGGGCTTATCCAGGACTTCGTGGACTGGTGCCATCGGAACTGCCTCCAGATCAACGCGAGGAAAACTAAGGAGCTGGTGGTGGACTGCCGCAGGCATGGGCAGCCCCTCACAGTACCAGTAAATATACAGGGAACAGACATCGAGATGGTGACATCCTATAAGTACCTGGGTATTCATCTGAACAATAAACTAGACTGGTCACACAATACTGATGCACTCTACAAGAAGGGACAGCGCAGACTGTTCCTGCTGAGGAGACTCAGGTCTTTTGGTGTACAAGGGGCGCTGCTGAAGTCATTCTATGACACGGTGGTGGCATCAGCCATCACTTTTGGAGTGGTCTGCTGGGGCAGTGGCATTACTGCAGCCGATAGGAAGAGACTGAACAAACTGATTAAGAAAGCTAGCTCTGTCCTGGGGCAGCGCCTTGATCCGATGGAGGAGATAGGAGAGAGAAGGACGGTGGCTAAACTGTCATCTCTGCTGGAGTCCGAGTTCCACCCTATGCAGGACATACTGAATGCACTGAGGAGCTCATTTAGCAGCAGACTACATCATCCCAGGTGCACAACCGAGAGGTTTCGTAGGTCCTTCCTACCAACGGCTGTCAGACTGTACAACCTAAGCAGGGCTGCTCGCAGAGATAGCAAAAAGACGTAACAAACTAATAGTTTTTTGAATGCAAAAGATGCAATAGACTTACACAATGGTCCCCTCCGGCATACAACTAGGAACATACCGGTCGCTATGGAGGGTGAGAATATGTATGGGCACATAATCATACCATGTAGGATAACTAAGTAGACGGTTATGCTGTTTCATTCCATCTAGCAACAATGCTCTGCACTGTGTGTGTTTATATATTTACATATTTATTCCATCTAGCTACAATGCTCAGCACTGGGTGTGTTTATATATTTATATATCTACATATTATTCCATCTAGCTACATTGCTCCGCACTGTGTGTGTTTATATACTTGCATATTTATTCCACCTAGCTGCAATGCTCCGTACTGTGGGTGTTTATATATTTACATATTTATTCTATCTAGCTACAATGCTCTGCACTGTGTGTTCATATATTCATATATTTATTCCATCCAGCTACAATGCTCTGCACTGTGTGTCTGTGTGTGTGTGTATATATATATATTTTATAGTAATACGTACATATGTATATTAGCTGCTCTTGCTTGCTTGTTTTTTTCTTGCCTTCTGATTGTTGCTCTGAGTGTTGCTATCCCTGTGCTGTTGCAATCCTGGAATTTCCCCGTTGTGGGACTAATAAAGGCTTATCTTATCTTATCTTATCTTATCTTATCTTATCTATATACATGCACACCCACACAAATGACAAGAGGCGAAAAACAACCCGACATGACATGAGAACTTCCTTGCAAAAATGTCCAAAACACGATCAATAGGTGAATACACCAATAGGTGAAACAAAAATAAGTACACTTCAGGTCAGAAACGTTCAACTCCAGAAAACAGGCGAACACAAAAATATATAAGTACAGTACACTGATATCATGGCAAGGGAAAGAAATCTCCTATTAACAATAAATGAGAGGAGGAGATAAAAAAAAACACACACCATGAAAAAACAAGTATGGGGGATACCGGCAAGTAGAGAGGAAAAAAAAAAAGGCAGTTCAGGTGGCCTACCAGCATCCCAACTCCACATCAAGAGAAAAGGAGAAAAAAACCCAAACAGTTCGGGTGGCCTGCCCAAGTCCCAGAACCGGGGAAACAGTACCTCAGGCGGCCGACCCAGGACGCAGAACCAGCGGGACAATCCTTTAGGCGGCCGACCCACGTCCTTTGACTACCAGGACTGGAGGGGGGAGCTCAGAGGCGGCTTCCCTACCAAGAGGCACAACGAGGGGACACCAAACCAAATGAAGGGGACTTCAGCAGCGTCCGGTGGTGGAGAGTAGGGGGGGAAGGGGGGGAAATGGGGAACCAGTCCGGTAACAGGTGGAAGGGGATCTGCAGCTCCCTCACCTACCTCGAACCGGGCAAGCGCAGCACCCTCGATGGACCCGGACCGGGCCAGCGCAGCACCCTCGGTGGACCCAGATTGGGCCAGCGCAGCTCCCACGGTGGACCCCGATTGGGCCAACGCAGCACCAGGAATGACCTCCCGAAGCAAACCCGGAGCCTCGGCAAACATGATCGGAACTGACTCATCTCCGGTGGCCCTGGGAGCAGGCTCAGACAAAGAGGGAGAACAGGGGTCAGAATCACCGGCAGCGGCAGAGCCCAGTGAGACGAGCTCGGATGCAGTGGCCGGCTGCACCTGGCCCTTCTCCCCAAGAGACAGGCAAGAATGCTCCAAGGCAGAAAGCAAGAAGACAAAATAGAGCACTTGCCTGATCTCGAGCTCTACCGTCGTCCAGGACTCCGACAGTCCAGGCTCGACGATCTGGAGGTCCACTTCCGGTTCCCACTCCACTGCGGTGGCCTCCACAGCCGGCATGATGGTCTCCACAGTCCAATGACTCCCCCAGCACTGAAACTCACACCGATGACCCACTCGGTGTGGTGGCAGGGGATCCATAACCTGCTGGAGCTGACTGCTGCTCCACGGAGACCCGGGGATGCTCTACTGTCAGCGCAGGCTCCAAATGGCAGTCAGCCCTCCTCCTCTGCCCGTGATGCAGCTGCGGGACTGGAACCAGGCTCTCCAGTGCTGCAGGCTCCTCCTCCATCCAACGGTCTACTCCTGGCACCGGGGGACGCTCGGAGAGAAGGGGAGGAAACACAGAGGTAGCAGGTTCAGTTTTAATGGCTGCAGCAGGTGGTGAGAGCTCAGAGGACTGTGAAACCTGAGCCCCCCCCCCAATTAAGAATCAGACAAGGTAATTCATCATATTGTGGAAAAGAATGAAAAGACACTTGCCTGTTTCTCTGGGGTTTGATGGAGCCTGCTGCAGTAGCCTCAGTTTTCCCTCTCCCGCAGCAATGGTGATGGTGGACCCCTCAGGAAGACAAGGAGGAGCCACCCCAACAGGATCGATGATGGGCGGAGCCGGAGAAGGAACCACAGGCCTCGTAGCAGCTGAGGAAAATGCCGAGGAGGAGGGAGGAGCAGCCAAGACAGTCCAGGGACAAGGAGCTGACGGAACAGTGGGAAAAAGCAACCTGGAGGCTGAGGCCACTGCCTTCATTCTCTGCCGAGGCGAGGGAGAAACAGCTGGCTGGGAGACAGGAGAGTTTCTCTGGCGCCCTGTAGCAGGATCCAGACGGGAGCCCCGCTGAGGATTAACCCGGTCAGGAAATTCCCTCCCCTTTGGGATGATTGTGTCCTGGGGAGGAGATGGATCACGAGCAGGGTGGTGACGTCTTCTCGCTGAGGCGAGACTAGATTTAAATCCAGAAAGCGCCGCTGCTGCACCGAAACTGAAGCCAGTAGCTCAGCGAACTCGGGAAAGTTGTGAAGCTCAGGATTAGCCTCCACCAGTCTGACAGCAGCCACCACGCTCTCAAGAATCTTGCTGGGATGGAAGGCAGAGCGTGCTTCAGCCACACGGCCCCTGATGAGTTCAGCTGCCCACTGTACCTCTTCACTGGGACCTCTGGCTGCTCCTCCTCCGCTGCGTAGGGAGACGGTCTGTCATCGGCGCCAAGACTGGAGCTGGACCCGAGGTAGAAACCTCATAATAGAGAGCCGAAGAGTGAGTGTGCTTCCCCGTCGGCCCCCTCTTGGGCTTACTGGAGGATTTCTGGTCCAACTCCTGGTTCTTCTGAAGAAGCGCCGATACTTCAGCCATCGTCTCCCTGCCATCAGCGTAGTCAGCAAGGCGAGGATGGCACTTAACTGCTCCCTCTGCGAGATCCAGGTACCAGCGGGTGTTTCTGGAGGTGGCGAACATACGAGCATTGGAGAGGAGGCCATCAATCTCCATTAGAGCCTGGAAAAGCTCGAAGCCCAGGCTCATAGGATACCCAGTCCTTGATGACGCCATCTCTCCCGACAAAAACTGGCACCCAGTAAAGGGGAAAAAACAGACCCAAAAACAAAACTCCCTCTGGCTGGCACCTCGCTGGGCTGTGACCTACTGTCGTGTTTGCCCCTTTTAGGGCATGAATGAGGCGCCAGATGCCAACAGAGAGTTTGCTTGTTTATTAACAGACAGAACAAAATAAAGAGCCATGTGGGGGAAAACACATCCACTAAACTAGAACACAAAATAAAGAACACTAACTTCAAATGTAAGAGTGTAGCGAGGGCGGAACCTGACACTATAGAATAAACACTTACAAATGCTGAAGCGAAGACGGATCAAATACAGAAAGAAGACTGGAGCCGGGGATAGGGACTCCAGTCCTGGGTGACGCAGGTCGCAGAGGGGAGTGAGCCTCAGCTGCTCCCTTAAATACTGAACACAAAAGCAAAGAACCAAACAGGAAAGGGGGAAATGTAATTAACAAAATCAAGATCAGCTGTGACAGTGCTGGCTTGGCTTTGACAGCCAGATGTTTGGCCGCGGCGCTGTCACAATAAAAGCCCTGGGAGAACAATAATAACCAGGAGAAATAAACGGGAGAAAAAGGGGGAGAATACTGAGTGGCCCGGGTGTGGACAACCTCAGCGCTCGGATCACCACAGGCTGTACAGAGAAGCCAGAGCTTCAAGGCCCTCTTCACAAGTCTCCTGTCTGGGAACACTTCAGCTTTCCCGTGAAATATGTGAACTTACAAAGGCAAGTGAATAAGATGAAAACAGCATTGAATATGCTTTTGGCAGTATGTTGAACTTGTTAACTCACTTGAAATGGCACTATGCGAACGTGAATATTCATTAGGCTCACCAGTGTGATGTAACGTTTACAAAATGAACCAAGTGCATTCTGGGAACACAAGGCCTCGGTAGTTCACTGAGATCACGTCAACGTAGCAGACATAGGGAAGTATAGAGCTCACCATCTGTGTTGCAACTGTTATAGTTGTTCTTACAACCACCGTGGAAAAAAGATAAACTACAGAATAGGCTTTTATCATTTTCCAGCATGGAAGAACAGCACAGCCCACGTTTCGGATGTAACAAAGAGGCGATGTCTGGCCTGCATTGCAGCAGTGAGAAGACCCACTATAACTTTCAACCACACTTCTTTATCGATGGTGGTGTGTTCAGAGCATTTTCATAAAGGTACATTATGATTTACTGCATATAAGTCTGTTGTTGTTGCTGAGTTGTTAAAACTTTCTTGGTCATAGCTTTTAGCCTACGCTAGCAGTGCTAAGCTAAACAAAGCTAAGCTCAGCTAAAGAAAGACTCCGATATCCGAGTAGCTACAAAAAGTTTCCACTTATTCATGTGCGTGAGTGGGTTTAATTTGTTCTACACCAAAGTATTTTCTTACCGTTTCCTTTGCTTTAACCCCTTGCACTCCGGTCAATTTTCCTAAAAACGCCAAAAAATAATGTGCCCAAAGTAAATCGAAAGCTGTTCTTCAACCCTTTGCAGCATCTTCATGGGGTTGGTCTCAATTAAAAGAAAACACTTTGAATTTTTTTGCAAAACAGTCATAATCTCTCTAAGTGCTCCGGCCACTGAGTTACAGTCATCTAAACATAGTGAACTTGAAGAAAATAAATTTGGCCTGGGTGTTTTTTTGGATACAAATGCTTGCAAATAACACACAGCTTCAGATCCGGGCTGGAAAATGAAACAGAAATGTAGAACCAAGTGTTATCCAGCTGAGGTCCAAATTTGGTAACAATACCACAAAAAATGAATATATTACACAGCTTTTTCCTCAGGCTGTTCCCAGGCGTTTTGGAACTGTGCCAAATTGTGCCAAACGGCACAGTTTGGAAAAACGTCTGTAACTTTTGAATGATTCAATGTAGAAGCTTCATTTTGGGCTCTAATGAAAGGTGACACTCAGGGCTGTGTCTGTGTGTGTGTGTGGGGGGGGTTGTCCCCCCCCCTCGCTACAGAGGATGGACATCGGCCATTGCTACATGACGGATTAGCCTCATGTGGGATGTGGGACTGCAGCTCAGTCACCGCGGCTCCCCCCCCCCCCCCCCGCTACAGAAGAATAGTCAGGAATAAAGAATAATTTAGCTTATAACACCTTACCTCTTCACAGCAGCGTCCTGGCGAACTTCTCTTCCCCACTGTCAGACGAACGCGACGCTGGTCCACTCGTGGTTCTGGTCTTGCGACCCGATCAAAACATAATTCCATTATTGCGGTTTTGTGCTTCCATGATTGCGGTTTTTGGCGAACGATTTTTCAAAACAAATAACAGTAGTATTTAAAAAGAGACTGGTGAAGGCGTGTGTGTCACTCAACCTTCGTCGTCAGCCTCCGTCGGTCTATGACTATGGAAGAAATCATAACGTCTACTCTGCTGGAACCAAAACAAAATAAGCACCGTCTGTGGCCAAACATGCCGGTGCGCGAATGGCACTCCCTGTCACACAGGTTGCATTTGTGGATGGTCTCCGTGCTGCTGGGTCTGTGGGGTTCTTCCTGCGGGTCCTTTTTTGATCCGCTCCAGCAGTCAGTCTTCACCCAGCCTTAAAAAAAACAGCTCGCAAACTTCTCTGCTTCAATTGGCTCACTGCATTCACAGCCTTGGTAGGCGGGTCCTTCTGGCTAGGTTATCAGTCATTGGTTCTTCAAGGTTTCAGAAACCCAATTCAAGGCTCTTATTAGTCGAATGAGAGGTCAATCAGATGAACTAATCTGTTCGCGGCTGTGTCTGCAGCTTTTATTTTCAGTGCGCGCTTGGACGCCATACACCACCTACATCACAATCTCCATCATGCGTCCTAGAGCGCACGAGAGCGCCCTCATGCGCTCTAGGATGCAGAGACTTGCCCGTCCGCGGTACAACGGAGCGCAAGAGGTTAACAGGCAGACCAGCTTATGAAAAGCTAGACTGTGATCCTGGCTGGGCATCTTTTCTAAACGTTGGCCATGCAGAGCTTCAAGCTACCACTCCTGACAGGTTAAACCGCTTATGCAGAAGAACAAGATCACAACGAAAAGAATCTGCAGGGCATGCAAGTGAACGCCCAACACAGACCCCAACATCACTGGCCCCATGACTGAGATGGATAATGTAGCTCCTTAATATTCAGGTAGTCTTTTTTTTGGCCTATGTTTTTCTTTCTAAAATGTGTCTTGGGATTCCTTTTGATTACAAAATGTATTAACTAAAGTAGTATATTGTCCTTATAACAACAGATAACACCACACCTCTGGCTGAGATAGAGGAGACAACATCTAATGAAGCAACACAGATCTGTCAGGCTGATGATGCTCCAGTGGAAAATGTGCAAGAACAGCAGAACTGTAGCATATGTCACCTGAGGCTTAACCAAATTTTACTCTTGCAAGAGGAGACTAGAATAGGCTTTATTGTCATTGTACAGTAGTATAGCACAAAAAAAAAAAATTTGTGGGACTGTGGCTTTCTTCAGAAGCTGTCACCAAGAGACAGTATTGGCAGACTGTGGATTTGATATTAAGGAAAGCATAGCCCTTGTAGGTGTCACACTGAAAATACCTGCATTCACCAGGGGCCACAGCCAGCTTGATGCCAGAGGGTGGCCTAAATCCACTCTTTTGTAAAGTGCCTTGAGATAACCCTGTGTTATGATTTGGCGCTATACAAACAAAATGAATTGAACTGCGAGAGTAATAGGGTGCATCCGCTCCAAATATACAATACTGAATGACACTATACTTCTGGCCTTTGTGGTACCATGTGAAGGCGACAACATAACTTTACTGGATAAGATTGTTGCTGCAACCTGTGCTTTGACCAATATGTGTTCAAGTGTCATTATAAAGCCATAGTTTTAGAATGTAGACACGTTTTGGCATGGTTTACCCCTTCAGATATAATGCCTTTAATGGCTTTGTAACAATTTTAAAATAAAGTACACAATGATTTACAAACTCCAGTTCTTTATTTATAAGGTGCAAAATTCTGAGTGTAACTTAAGTTGTGAGAAACACTGTACAGAATGTGTGCAAAGTGCAGTCCTTTTTGGCTGTATTACTTTTCAAAAGCTTTGCAAAATGTGGAACACTTTCAAGTCATAATAGAATAGGCTTCACTTCATCTCCAACAGAGATGAAGCTGAGTACAGAGGACTTATCCAGGACTTCATGGACTGGTGCCATCGGAACTGCCTCCAGATCAACGCGAGGAAAACTAAGGAGCTGGTGGTGGACTGCCGCAGGCAAGGACAACCCCTCACAGCACCAGTAAACATACAGGGAACAGACATTGAGATGGTGACATCCTACAAGTACCTTGGTGTTCATCTGAACAATAAACTAGACTGGTCACACAATACCGATGCACTCTACAAGAAGGGACAGCACAGGCTGTTCCTACTGAGGAGGCTCAGGTCTTTTGGTGTACAAGGGGCGCTGCTGAAGACATTCTACGACACAGTGGTGGCATCAGCCATCACTTTTGGAGTGGTCTGCTGGGGCAATGGCATTACAGCGGCCGATAGGAAGAGACTAAACAAACTGATCAAGAAAGCTAGCTCTGTCCTGGGGCAACGCCTTGACCCAGTGGAGGAGATAGGAGAGAGAAAGATGGTGGCTAAACTGTCATCTCTGCTGGAGTCCGAGTCCCACCCTATGCAGGACATATTGAATGCACTGAGGAGCTCATTTAGCAGTAGACTACATCATCCTAGGTGCGCAACCAAGAGGTTTTGCAGGTCCTTCCTACCTACGGCTGTCAGACTGTATAACCTAAGCAGGGCTGCTCGCAGAGATAGCAAAAAACGTGACGACCTAGTAGTATTGAATGCAAAAGACGCAATAGACTTACACAAATGGTCCCCTCCAGTATACAACTAGGACAATATCAGTCGCTACGGAGGGTGACAATATGTATGGGTACAAATTCATACTATGTAGGATAACTAAGTAGACGGTTATGCTGTACATTTCATCTTGCTACAATGCTTCGCACTTTGTATATATATTTATATATTTATGTGTACGTATGTATATCCACTGCTCTTATTTATATTTTTCGTATCTTCTTAATTATTGTTCTGAGTGTTGCTATCCCTGTGCTGTTGCAATCCTGGAATTTCCCCATTGTGGGACTAATAAAGGCTTATCTTATCTTATCTTATCTTATCTTATTGTACAGTTGTACAGTACAACCAAATTGTGGGTGCTCCACCAGACTACTGCGCAATTAACTATAAGAGAAGGATTAGATAAAACACAGTCACAGAACACACAGATGAAATAAAAACAGCCCAGAATTATGGACAACCTGTAGTAAAAAAAAAATACAGGAATATAAAATGACATGCATCAATGTGTTTCACACAACAATGTTATACTATATAACCAGACTCATGCTATAGTATTCTATTGTGCACATGAGGTATAACCACGGCTGCTGTGTGGCTGCTGCTGGACTGAGTCCCACATCCAAATGGAACCACCGGTTTACACAGTTTTGGTTCTCACAGGAACCATGTCATCCAGCTCTTCTGGCCGCCTGCAAGTACACCACAACACATTCAGAATTACAACAGATTAAGCAGAAGAGCTAGAATCATAACAAGCTAATTTGTATAATCAAAACAAAGTAAACAATTTGATAAATGTTTCATATAGATTTAAAACAAATGACAAGTTCACACATTTTTTTCACAGTACTTGAAAATGATGCAATTTCTGTACATTTTGAAGTGTTGTACATTTTAATTTCATCTGGTTGTATAGGGAGAGAACAGTGTTTAGTATAATAAAAGAGGAAATAAAAAGAAACATACCTTTGTGCTCACAGCTGTCTTCAGGTCTGCCTTGCACATCTTCATCACCCATCCATCTGTGACCCGCACTTTGGCTTGCTGCAAAGACCTAAAGTTACTGAAAACTTCCTGTGTATATGGACTTACAGTTAAAATAAATAAAATTAAACCTGCAAGCAGGTGTAAGCGGGCCTTCGCCCCCCATGCACCCGCGCAACCCAGGGCCCATCGTACCTTGCTGTCTTAGAAAATTTCCCGTTGTCGCTGCAAGGGCTGCGAGAATAATAAAGGAAACTATTTGGCAAGAACTTCCTTTGAGCAGTAAGTAGTGCTATAACTTTAATCAAATATTCTTATGTAGGTGCATGCAGAGTTGGATTAAAGTCCATCATGGCAATTACAGTGAAAATCCGACACAGTTTGTCCAATTTACAACTGTCCAACATATGGTGATAAGGTAAACTTGGACATGTGTCCATTGTAACAACATTTTAAGTACATGTTGCAGACCGATACAGAACTAAAGAAGAGAGTCACCTTGACTTACGTTCCACAACTGGCAACCCTTGGACTTCCCCAAGCCTCCAAAGTAAAAAACATCTTGATTGGCAAGGAATGGGTTTCCATGGCAACTGTGCTTATCGCAGGATTAAAGTGACTTCCACTGAGGGTAGTCCAATGCACTCTGAGAAACCACTGAAAATGTCATGTCATTGTGATTACTTGTCTTTGCGCAGAATTTGATATAATTTTGTGCAGTACCTCATGTCAACAGTAGGTGCTGGTGTGACAGTTTTGTGAATATTGATATGCAGACGTGTTCAGAGTGGGATCAGTATGATTTGTGCAAATTTGGTCCAAATCAGAAAAGGATTGTCTGAGCTATAAAGGTCAAGATTTGCAATGCGAGGAAGCCATTGAAGCATGCTGGTCACCATGGAAACAGTTCTGTACTATGTACATGTACTGTCAATGAGCCCTAGTCATTCTTTCATGTCATTTTTTCTACTGGTGAGAGAAAAAAGAAAAAAGTTGTCAGCAATTCTTCCTTCAATCAATAGGGGCGCTAAAACTTTTGTTTATTATTTTTATGTAGACACATTCGGTGCAGGACTAATATCGATTGTAGAGAACTTGGTGCAAATTGTACAAAGTTAGGGGCGGCAGTGGCTCAGGAGGTAGAGCAGGTCGTCTAATAACCCGATGGTTGGCGGTTCGAATCCCGCTCTCCCCAGATATCCTGCCGTTGTGTCCCTGGGCAAGACACTTCACCCGCATTGCCTCCAGTGCGCATAACACTGGGTATGAATGTGTATAAATGTATAAATGTTCGGTGGTGGCCGGAGAGGCCGTTGGCGCGGATTAGCAGCCACGTTTCCGTCAGCCTGCCCCAGGGCAGCTGTGGCTACAGTAGTAGCTTGCCACTACCATTGTTTGTCTGGAGTGAATGAATAATGTATCTACTTGTAAAGTGTCTATGATAAAGCGCTATATAAATCTGATGCATTATTATTATTATTAAAGTCTGTCCAATGTACAAGTGTCCCTTATTTAAAGACAAGGAGTGGGTTTCCATGGCAACTGTGCTTATCGCAGGACAAAAGTGATTTCCACTGAGGGTAGTCCAATGCACTCTGAGAAACCAGTGAAAATCTCATGTCATTGTGACTACTTGTCTTTGCGCAAAATTTGATAAAAATTTTTTGCAGTACCTCATGTCAGCAGTAGGTGCTGGTGTGACAGTTTTGTGAATATTGATTTGCAGACGTGTTCAGAATGGGATCAGTATGATTTGTGCAAAGTTTGGTCCAAATCAGACAAGGATTGTCTGAGCTTTAACTTTCATGTTTTGCATTGAACAGCGACCCACTGCAGTTTGCCTACCGGTCAAACAGGTCAGTGGATGATGCAGTGAATATGGGACTACATTACATCCTGCAACACCTCGACTCCCCAGGGACGTACGCCAGGATCCTGTTTGTCGACTTCAGCTCAGCGTTCAACACCATCATCCCAGGCATTCTTCATCAGAAACTCCTCCAGCTCAAGGTGCCCCCCTCCACCTGCCAGTGGATCTCCAGCTTTCTGACTGACAGGTGGCAACAGGTGAAGCTAGGGAGATTTACATCCAGCTCCCGAAAAATTAGTACTGGCGCCCCCCAAGGATGTGTCCTTTCCCCACTGCTCTTCTCCCTCTACTCCAACGACTGCACCTCAGAGGACCCTTCGGTGAAGCTCCTGAAGTTTGCGGACGACACCACAGTCATCGGTTTGATCCGGGATGATGATGAGTCTGCATACAGGCGGGAGGTGGAGCAGCTGATCCTCTGGTGCAGCCAGAACCATCTTGAACTTAACCCAGCCAAAACGGTGGAGATGACTGTGGATTTCAGGCGACACCCCCCTTCATTCCCCCCACTCACCATCCTCAACAGCACAGTGTCCACTGTGGACTCCTTCAAGTTTCTGGGTACCACAATCTCCCGGAACCTGAAGTGGTCCTCCCATATTGACACTGTCCGGAAAAAGGCCCAGCAGAGGTTGTTTTTTCTGCGTCAGCTCAAGAAGTTTGATTTGCCTCAGGAGCTGCTGGTTGTCTTCTACACCGCCATCATCCAATCTGTCCTCTGCTTTTCCATCACTGTCTGGTTTGGATCTGCCACTAAACAGGACAAGACCAGACTGCAGCGGATCATTAAGTCTGCGGAGAGGATCATTGGTACCGACCTACCCTCCATTGAGAACTTATATCGGTCCATAACCAGGAAACGGGCGGGAAACATCTGTGCTGACCCATCACACCCCGGCCACAAACTGTTTGAACTTCTATCTTCTGGTCGTCGTTACAGATCACTGAAGGTCAAAACCACCCGTCACAGGAACAGTTTCTTTCCTCAAGCCATCACTCTGATGAACTCCTAACATTCACCTAGTCCTACCTGTTGCTGTACTCATGACTTTTCATCCATTATTACATTGCACATAACTCTCACACTGCTTTTTACTTCATTCACATTATATCACTGAATCTGAGTCCACATTGAAATACTGTGTGATTGTATATTTTTTCATATATTTCTGCAAAGTGTGGTTAGTCCGAGTAAATAACTGCATATATTCCTGTATATATTTGCATCCTTTTATAGAAACGTGGACAGACTGTAATTTACTGTACATACTGTGGTTGTCATTGAATCCTTATTTAAATCCTTCACCTGAACAACGAGAGCAAGTTTTTAGCCAAAGTCAAATTCCTTGTATGTGTTGTGCATACCTGGCCAATAAAGCTGATTCTGATTCTGATTCTGATTCTGATTGCAAGGAAGCCATTGAAGCATGCTGATCACCATGGAAACAGTTCTGTACTATGTACATGTACTGTCAATGAGCCCTAGTCATTCCTTCATGTCATTTTTTTCAGCTGGTGAGAGAAAAATAAAGAAAACAGTCATCAGCAATTCTTCCTTTAATCATTAGGGGGCTCTATAACTTTTGTTTATTATTTGTCTATAGACGCATTTGGGGCAGGGCGAATATTGACCGTATAAAATTTGGTGCAAATTGTACAAAGTTTGTCCAATTTAAAAGGGTCCAATGTTGTAACCACTAGGCGGAGCAATAACTTTTGCTATTTTTATATAGGAGTGTTCAGGGTGGGACTATTTTTCATTGTCGAAAATTTGGTGAAAGTCAGACAAAGTTTGTTCAAGATACAACTTCCCGATGTTTCATGGCGAGGAGTCAACCTTGGCCATGTCGCCATGGCAACACTTCCCTGTCAGTTATGTGTTGTCCACCCATATAGGAATACAGTGGGGCAAAAAAGTATTTAGTCAGCCACCAATTGTGCAAGTTCTCCCACTTAAAAGATGAGAGAGGTCTCCAATTTTCATCATAGGTATACCTCAACTATGAGAGACAAAATGAGAAAAAAAAAATCCAGAAAATCACTTTGAAGGATTTTTAATGAATTAATTGGTAAATTCCTCGGTAAAATAAGTATTTGGTCAATAACAAAAGGTCATCTCAATACTTGGTTATATACCCTTTGTTGGCAATGACAGAGGTCAAACGTTTACTGTAAGTCTTCACAAGGTTTTCACACACTGTTGCTGGTATTTTGGCCCATTTCTCCATGCAGATCTCCTCTAGAGCAGTGATGTTTTGGGGCTGTCGCTGGGCAACATGGACTTTCAACTCCCTCCAAAGATTTTCTTGGGGTTGAGATCTGGAGACTGGCTAGGCCACTCCAGGACTTTGAAATGCTTCTTACAAAGCCACTCCTTCGTTGCCCGGGCAGTGTGTTTGGGATCATTGTCATGCTGAAAGACCCAGCCACGTTTCATCTTCAATGCCCTTGCTGATGGAAGGAGGTTTTCACTCAAAATCTCACGATACATGGCCCCATTCATTCTTTCCTTTACACGAATCAGTCGTCCTGGTCCCTTTGCAGAAAAACAGCCTCAAAGCATGAAGTTTCCACCCCCATTCTTCACAGTAGGTATGGTGTTCTTTCTCCTCCAAACACGACAAGTTGAGTTTTTACCAAAAAGTTCTATTTTGGTTTCATCTGACCATATGACATTCTCCCAATCCTCTTCTGGATCATCCATATGTTCTCTAGCAAACTTCAGACGGGCCTGGACATGTACTGGCGTAAGCAGGGGGACACGTCTGGCACTGTAGGATTTGAGTCCCTGGCGGCGTAGTGTGTTACTGATGGTAGCCTTTGTTACTTTGGTCCCAGCTCTCTGCAGGTCATTCACTAGGTCCCCCCGTGTGGTTCTGGGATTTTTGCTTACCGTTCTCGTGATCATTTTGACCCCACGGGGTGAGGTCTTGCGTGGAGCCCCAGATCAAGGGAGATTATCAGTGGTCTTGTATGTCTTCCATTTTCTAATAATTGCTCCCACAGTTGATTTCTTCATGTCAAGCTGCTTACCTATTGCAGATTCAGTCTTCCCAGCCTGGTGCAGGTCTACAATTTTGTTTCTGGTGTCCTCTGACAGTTCTTTGGCCTTGGCCATAGTGGAGTTTGGAGTCTGACTGTTTGAAGTTGTGGACAGGTGTCTTTTATACTGATAACGAGTTCAAACAGGTGCTATTAATACAGGTAACAAGTGGAGGACAGAGGACCTTCTTAAAGAAGAAGTTACAGGTCTGTGAGAGCCAGAAATCTTGCTTGTTTGTAGGTGACCAAATACTTATTTTACCGGGGAATTTACCAATTAATTCATTAAAAATCCTTCAATGTGATTTTCTGGATTTTTTTTTTCTCATTTTGTCTCTCATAGTTGAGGTATACCTATGATGAAAATTGGAGACCTCTCTCATGTTTTAAGTGGGAGAACTCGCACAATTGGTGGCTGACTAAATACTTTTTTGCCCCACTGTATATACAGTATGTCAGTCACCTCAACCAATGTTAAAGATTTCATGACTCCAGGTCATTCCTAATCCTGTAAAAAAGATCAAAGATTGAATGGCGAGGAGGGCGTGTCCATGGTAACGTGTGACACCATGCTAAAGTTGATGTGCAGTTATGATCATCCCTGTGGTGTGATTAATCTCAGAAAATTTCACATCAGTCTGGCAAGTGACACGTGAGTAACAAATAAAACAGTTTTCAGCAATTCTTTCATTAACCAGTAGGTGGCGCTATATCTTTTCTCATGTATTTTGATATAGACGCGTTCCGGGTGGGAATATTTTCCATAATGGAAACTTGGGTGCACATCGGACAAGTTTTGCCCGAGTTACAGCTGCTTGATGCTGTAAGGGGAGGAGTCAGACTTCGCCATGGCAACACTTCCCAGTCAGTTATGTGTGGTCCACCCATATAGGACTATATATATGACAGTCATGTCAACATATGTTCCAAATTTCATGACTCTGGGACCTTCCCACCCCTGCCCATAAGCTCACGGATTGAATGGCGAGGAGGGCGTGTCCATGGTAACACATGTGACGTCACACTAAAGGTGATGTGCAGTTATGATTTTCCCTTTGGTCTGATGAATCTCAGAAAATTTCACGTCATTCTGGCCAGCAGCACGTGAGTAATAAATAAGTTTTCAGCAGTTCTTCCTTTAACCACCCAGGGGCTCTACAACTTGTGCTTATTATTTTTATATACATGTGTTTGCAGTGGGACTAATATCGAATGTGCAACATTATGTGAAAATCGTACAAAGTTTGTCCAATTTACAAGTGTCTGTTGCTCTAACGACAAGGTGGCACTATAACTTTTGTTTATTATTTTTACATAGACGCGTTCAGGGCGGGAGTCATATCCATTGTCAAAAATTTGGTGGAAATCAGATGAAGTTTGTCCAATTTGCAAGTTTTTGATATTCCATGGCGAAGAGTCAGCGTACACCCTGTCGCCATGGCAACACTTACCTATCAGTTATGTGTTGTCGACCCATATAGGACTATATATTACAGTCACCTCAACCTATGTTCAAGATTTCATGACTCCAGGCCATTCCTAATCCTGTAAAAAAGATCAAGGATTGAATGGCGATGAGGGCGTGTCCATGGTAACACGTGTGACATCATGCTAACGTTGATGTGCAGTTATGATCATCCCTGTGGTGTGATTAATCTCAGAAAATTTCATGTCAGTCTGGCAAGTGACGCGTGAGTAATAAATAAAACAGTTTTCAGCAATTCTTTTGTTAACCACTATGTGGCGCTATTTTTTTTGTCAGGTATTTTAATGTTGACGTGTTTGGGGCGGGACTATTTTCCATCGTGAAAAGTTTGGGGGACATCGGACAATTTTTGCCCGAGTGACAGCTGTTTGAAGTTGTAAGGGGAGGAGTCAAACTTCACCATGGCACCCTGGCCACAACTTTTGAGATTTTGACTTAATTTATACAATTTTTAATGGCCAATGCCTATAGATGCCGCCATGTAAAAATGAGCTCAATCGGAATAGGTCCCTAGGACTAGTTTGTTCAAATGCGAGGTGTGACTTTTTTCCGAATTGGAGGATGGGCGACTTTGAGGCAAGATGGCGGCCTTCCTGTTGGTGGTGGATATGGGCCACAATTATGTTTTTTTGCATGTCTTGAGGTGATGCACACCTCACCCAAATTTTATGTCTGTACGGCAAAGTTTATGGTCTCCAGTCTCCATAGATCTTGTACGTTTGGCCTCACCCACAAAAATTAGGGGTGGGGGGGTGCATACACTACCGTTCAAAAGTTTGGGGTCACCCAGACAATTATTTTGTGTTTTCCATGAAAAGTCACACTTATTTACCACCATGAGTTGTAAAATGAATAGAAAATATAGTCAAGACATTGACAAGGTTAGAAATAATGATTTGTATTTGAAATAATAATTTTTTCCTTCAAACTTTGCTTTCGTCAAAGAATCCTCCATTTGCAGCAATTACAGCATTGCAGACCTAACATGATTGAACAAGGGTTTTCTAATCATCCATTAGTCTTCTGACGCAATGAGCAAACACATTGTACCATTAGAACACTGGACTGATAGTTGCTGGAAATGGGCCTCTATACACCTATTTAGATATTGCACCAAAAACCAGAAATTTGCAGCTAGAATAGTCAAATTTACCACATTAGCAATGTATAGAGTGTATTTCTGATTAGTTTAAAGTTATCTTCATTGAAAAAAGTGCTTTTCTTTCAAAAATAAGGACATTTCTAAGTGACCCCAAACTTTTGAACGGTAGTGTATGTTTTCCAGTTTATCGAATTTTTCGCCAGGTCTGAGGGGTCTGCCAAAAAAAATCGTGTTAATGGCCAATGCCTATAGATGCCGCCATGTAAAAATGAGCTCAATCGGAGTAGGTCCCTAGGACTAGTTTGTTCAAATGCAAGGTGTGGCTTTTTTCCAAATTGGAGGTTGGGCGACTTTGAGGCAAGATGGTGGCCTTCCTGTTGGCGGTGGATATGAGCCACAATTATGTTTTTTGCATGTCTTGAGGTGATCCACACCTCACCCAAATTTTATGTCTGTACGGCAAAGTTTATGGTCTCCAGTCTCCATAGACCTTGTACGTTTGGCCCCACCCACAAAAATTAGGGGTGGGGGGGGGCGCATATGTTTTCCAGTTTATCAAATTTTTCGCCAGGTCTGAGGGGTCTGCCAAAAAAAATTGCGTTTTGGTTAACGTTCAGAGGGTGAAAAATTCATTCGTTTAGGCGGAAGAATTTCTTCGAGCTGAGCAATTACAATAGGGCTTTCGCCGACTGTCAGTGGCTCAGGCCCTAATAAAATAAATGAAGACATGGTCAGAGTTAGACAGAATGTTTATGTCTGAACTCCACATTGTATGTTGGTAGGGATCCAGCCCATTAACCTCTTAAAGCCTCGCCAAATAGCGTGCCTTTGCAGTCCTGTTCAGTTTGGCGTAGTATGGTCCCTTTAAATTTTCATTCGAACAGTCCATTTTGTGATTTTTTTTTTCATTCACAAGAAATGTCAAGGTGCTGTATCCTTGCGGTCTGTTTACAATCGCCAGACCTACTAATCCCAGAATGCATTGTGCATTTGTCACGTGGGCTGGCACACAAAAAAGAAAAAACCTAGCGAGAGATTTCTCGAGGAAGATAGAGTGATGATATAGAGTGAAGTACGTGGTTGTTTAAAGACGGACAGAGTTGTTTAGAGTGATGTCTGAAGATAGAGTCAGTGGCGGTAATGCACCTGTAAACTGCTTGCCAACCGCCAGTCAAATCTAAAAGAAGAAGAAGAAGAAGAAGAAGAAGAAAAAACCTAGCACGGTACAAGCGCAGTTTCCAGCAGCATCAGACAGCCTCTCTGGGCTTTTCAGATTAAGCCAAAGTAATAACAAATGCCTTTGGTGTTTTTATAGCAGTGGATCTAAGGCCATATTCAGTTGCTGAGAACACCGGGTTTAAACACATGCTGAGTCTGAGATCCAGTATGAAGTTTCTTGTGCCCACTTCAGCCAGAAAATAATTCCATCCTTTTAAGAACAAGCTAAATCTGTTAATGCTGCACTTGAGGCCAGTGTTTTTCAAAGGTGCCTGGGTAAGTTCCTTCTTAATTGTCCAAAAAAATTGCAAATAATTTGCTGTTGATGTGCATGGGTGGCTTCAGAACCAAGACACAACGATGACACATTTGAAATTTTTTTGACCAATTAACAAGTGAAATTAGATAATTAATTTCTCATAGAAACCTGAACATACCAGAGCACCCTGGTTAAAATCACTGCTTCAGGCAATAAGGAATAGAAGAATAATTCAGACTATTCAAACTTCTGTTGTTGCACTTGTCTACATTGCTCAATTGCTAAAAAAGACAATTTATTTATTTTATTGGACAATTGCTGGCAGTTTGCAGTTGTTTTTTTTTGTTGTTTGTTTTTGTCAAAGCTGTTCCTGCTTATCAAAAAGATAAGCAGTTTTAGATTTTGCATTTTGTTTCCTTCCTGTACCGAAAATGAACCGAACCGTCACCTTAAAACCAAGGTACGTACCGAACCGTGATTTTAGCTTACCGTTACACCCCTAGAAAATAGCACTCGTCACCATTGAGTTTTGTCTTTAATTTCTTAAATTGTGTTACCATTATTTTTGAATCACACTCGCATTGATCTAGATTTTAAAATGAAAATATAAAAACAAATAAAATAAAAATGTTTAATAGACATTTACTCTGATTTACACTGGTTCAAAGGTCAGTATTGTGCGCATGACAAATTTCAGCATTTGGTGAGATAAGCTAGTGGACGACGCGATGATGAGGAGTTAAATGCAGATTCAACCTCCAAAAACATGGCAGAAAAAAGAAAAAAACTTATTTTCATTGCAACTGGGAAGAAGAGTTCTTTTTTACTACGGTGAAAGAAAAATGTGTGTTTCTCATTTGTGGGGCAACTGTAGGAACAGCAAAGTGACACAAAGTCGAAAGACACTTCAGTATGTGTCATGAAAGCTACCTTGCTAACTACCCACCAGGCAGCGCACATTGGGCAGAGAAAGTCCATGAGTTAAAAGCAGCTTTGGTCAAACAGCAGTCTTTTTTCATGAGGCCACTGAAAAATTCCGAAAAAACAATCGAAGCCTCAATTAGAGCTATACAGTTTTTGATGAAGAAGAAGGCATTTACAGATGGGGAAGTTTTCAAAGAAGCAATGATGATAGTTGCAAACAATGTATTTAAAGATGCAAAGAATGGAACAGATGTCATCTCCACTCTCTCTGATGTGCAAATGGGGGCAAGTACAATGGTTAGAAAAGAGTCAGTGATGTGAGAATTGACTGAGCAGCTGGACCGGGATCTGGCAAAGTGCCGGTGGTTCAGCATCCAGTGTGGCCAGTTCATGGATAGTAGCAGCACAGCGCAGCTGATGATCTTCATTTGGATGGTGTTTGATGATTTCTCCATTAAAAAAAAGAACTCCTGACACTACTGCCTCTTAAAACAGCCAGGGGAGTAGAAATCTATAATGCGGTGAAGAAGTTTTTAGTGGAGAAAAAGGTACAATTGGAAAAGCTGGTATTGTGGTGAACCCAGTCAGTGTGTTCTCTACTCAGGCTGAATAGCACGGCACGAGGAAATGCATAAGAGGAGAAACGGATATGCATTCTCCTCTGGTCTGCATAATAATGCGCAGACAGGCTGCGTGACAAAAGGAATTGTCATGGGGGGATATACCCTATGTGTGTTAATGCAGACAGTGACAAAGAGGATTGTCATGGTAAATAAATTCATGTTAATGCGAACACCACAGGTTGCAGGGCATGTGGTATGGTATAAAAAGAGAGGTGCCTGCGACCTGGTTTTTTAGGCTTCTGATTCTTGAGAATGTTAGAGAGAGATTAATAAAGTCTGCTCTGCTCTGGAACCGCCTCGCCTGATTATTCCTCTCTCTACACTGGTGACCCTTGACGCACAATGGAACTCAAGGCGAACACCCTGGAGACGACCCGGACTGGAGGTGCCAGCAACGCGTGCGCCATTTTGGTCAAACTCCCAGATTTTTGGCTACATGACCCAAAGTCTTGGTTCCTCCACGCCGAGGCCCAGTTCGCACTCCGTGGAGTAATGACAGATGACACCAAATACTACTACGTGGTTGCAGCACTGGATGCACGCACAACACAGCAGGTGGTGAACCTGCTCCAACAGCCCCCAGCCCACGACAAATACAACGCTCTCAAAACCTCGATGACCCGGCGCTACACGCTCTCGGACTGCGAGAGAGTGGAAAGGCTCCTGATGCGCTCCGAGTTGGGAGACGGGTCTGCAGTCGAAATAATGGAGAAGATGTTGGTGTTGATGGGCACAGATGACGGGCATTTCCTCTTTGCCCACCTTTTCCTCTGGAACCTCCCGACAGCGGCCAGAGTGGTCCTTGCCAATTCGCCGCTGCTGGCCACGCGCAACTACTGGGCGCTAGCACAAGAGGCAGATCGGATTATCCTCACCACCAGAGCCTTCGCTGTGAATACAGCGGCGTCTGAACCCAACAAGATGGCCAGCGGAGGCGAGGAGCCAACGACGGTGGCTGCAGCAGAGGCCAAGAAGCACCGGGGAGACACGCTCTGTTTCTACAACCACCGTTTTGGAGAAGACGCACGCCGATGCGCGCCACCGTGCCAATTCAAGCACTCAGGAAATGCCAGGGCCGGCAGTCAGTAGCAGCTGCGACTGCCGGTGACACAAACAAGCTGCTCTATGTGACAGACTCACGCTCGGGGAGACGGTTCCTCATGGACTCCGGCTCCCAAAAGAGCCTCAATTGCCATCCTACGCAGACCGGCTGGCGGGAAGTAGCGGCGCCGAGCTGATGGCCGCAAACGGCTCAGACATTAAAACTTTTGGTGAGAGGACACTGACTATATCCTTGCACGGCCGTACATACAGTACCAATGGACATTCATCATAGCGGCATGTAGCTTCCCCATTTTGGGCGCTGATTTTTTGTGTGCACACGGACTATTAGTTGATGTGGCTAACAGATGCCTGATTAACGCAATGTCTTTTGATTCTCTGCCCTGTACAGCTAGAGGAGCTGGGTCCACAACACTAGCCAACATCACAGCTCCAGGGGGTAAGTTCCACACACTACTCACCCAGTTCCCAGCACTCACGGTTCCGACGTTTTCGGCGACCGTCACTAAACACGGGGTGGAGCACTTCATTACCACCACGGGGCCGCCCGTTTTCGCACGACCTCGGCACCTGGATGCAGCTAAACTGGCCATTGCGCGTGAGGAGTTTGCCAACTTGGAAAGGTTGGGCATCATCAGACGCTCAAACAGCCCATGGGCATCCCTGCTACACATGGTGACCATGTGGAGATTTCCGCAGATTAAACAACGCCACAGCGCACGATCGCTACCTGATCGCCATATTCAGGGTTTTTCCGTTCACCTCACTGGGGCACACATTTTTTCCAAGATAGACATGGTCCGCGGTTACCACCACGTCCCGGTGCACGCGGAGGACATACCTAAAACGGCAGTAATAACCCCGTTTGGTCTTTTCGAGTTCTTACGCATGCCTTTTGGGTTAAAAGGCGCAGTGCAGACATTCCAATGCATGATGGATGCGGTGTTGCGTGATCTGCCGTTTGTGTTCGTCTACCTGGACGACATCCTGGTGGCCAGTGTGTCCGACAACGAACACGTAGCCCACCTCAGGGCAATTTTCCAGAGGTTGGAGGAGCACGGGTTAATAATCAACTCGGCGAAGTGCCAGTTCGGGGTGACGGGAATCAATTTTTTGGGCCACCGCATCTCACCCGAGGGCGCGATACCTTTTCCGGACAAAGTGCGCGCAGTGGCAGACTTTTCCTGGCCTCAGACGGTCAGGGCGCTGCAAGAGTTTTTGGGGATGGTTAACTTTTACAACCGTTTCCTCCCCCGCGCAGCCCAGCTCATGCAGCCGTTGTATGCCGCGCTTAAAAAATGGAAACTGGCGGACAGAGTCGACTGGACTTCTGAGCAGGAGCAGGCGTTTTCCAAGGTTAAAACAGCTCTAGCGAACGCCGCACTACTGGCGCACCCAGACCCGGCGGCTTGGATAGCGCTCACTACCGACGCATCAGACGTGGCTATAGGGGCTGTCGTGGAGCAGTGCGTCGCCGGTTCTTGACAGCTGCTCACCTTTTTTAGCAGGTCGTTGCGCGACAATGAGTGTAAATACACCGCGTTCGACAGGGAGTTACTGGCTCTCCATCTGGCCATACGCCACTTCCAGTTCAAGCCACTAACGTATGCCATGGCCAAGGTTTCGGAACCATGATCGGCCCGGCAGCAGAGACAGCTCACCGTGATCTCGGAGTTTACGACCGACATTCAGCATGTGGCCGGTAAACTCAACATGGTGGCAGACTGCCTCTCCCGCGCATTAGTGGCCCCAGTCTACGTAGGGATACATGGCCATGGCCGCTGAGCAGATCGGTGATGCGGACATTTGCACGCTTCAGTCTGGACCAACAGGGTTAAGGCTGGAGAGCAGAGTACTGCAAGATGGGGGGGAGGGGCTAATCTGCGACGTCTCTACAGGCCGCCCACGCCTGGTGGTCCCATGCGCTTGGCGCCACCGTGTTTTTGAGTCAGTTCACTCCCTGGTGCACCCAGGAGAGCAGGCGTCAGTCAAATTGGTGGGAGCAAAGCTCGTCTGGCCAAGCCTCCACAAACAGGTGAAAGAGTGGGCTGCAGCCTGCGTAGCGTGCCAATCAGCCAAAGTGCACAGGCACACAAAGGCCCCCCTTGAGCTGATCCATGTCCCGGCTAAGAGGTTCGACCACGTTCATGTGGACCTCGTGGGCCCCGTCCCGCCATCGCAGGGGTTCACGCACCTCCTGACAGTAGTTTACCGTACCACGCACTGGCCAGAGGCAGTCCTGCTAGCTTCCACCGCGTCCGCAGAAGTTGTACGCGCTTTTTTGATGACATGAGTGGCACATTTCGGCGCCCCTTTGGATATCACATACGACCGGGGCCCGCAGTTCATCTCCGACCTCTGGTCCATAATGTCCCAGAGCCTGGGTGTCACAATTCATCGCACGACCGTGTACAACCCCCAGGCCAATGGGTTATGCGAGCATTTCCATAGGTCACTTAAAGCAGCGCTCAGGGCTTTGCTTACGGATGCAAATTGGGTGGCCCGGTTGCCGTGGGTTCTATTAGGGTTGTGTTCAGCACCGAAGGAGGATTTGGCGGCCTCCCCAGCAGAGCTGTTTTTTTTCTCAGCTGCTGTGGCTCTCCGGAGAATTTTTGCCAGACAACCCCACACCGAACACTGATCCTTCCCCGCTTTCACTGCATAGCGTAGAGGCAGGGACGGTACCCGGCCCGGCCCACCACTGTTTTCCTCGCGCTTTTGTGCCAAAGACCTTGAAGGACGCGTCGTTTGTGTTTGTCAGGCACAATGCCCACTGGACCCTGTTGTGCCCGCCCTACAACGGCCCGTTCAGAGTGCTGGAACCTGGGGATAAACATTTTGTGTTAGACTTGGGGGGACACAGAGAAACAATCTGTATAGACAGGCTTAAGCCCACCTTCGTTTTAGCAGACGAGCAGGCGGTGTTGGCCTAAGCTCCTCGGTGTGGACGACCCCCACTGAGAACTCCCCCAAGTAAATGATTCGTCAGATCAGTCACAATGGCATGCTGAAGATGCCCCCCCCAATGTCCCCCCACAGATGGACGCGCCCCCGAGAGCGCCCCACCGGCACAGCAGCACCTCGGAGCTGCCAACCCCCCATTACAGCCGCTATGGATGTAGGCTGAAGCCCAACGGACATGAGGGTTAAGGCTCAGTCTGAGTTTCGGGGGGGGGGGGGGTGAACGCAGTCAGTGTGTTCTCTACTCAGACTGAATAGCACGGCATGACGAAATGCATAAGAGAGGAGAAACGGATATGCATTCTCCTCCGGTCTGCATAATAATGCGCAGACAGGCTGGGTGACAAAAGGAATTGTCATGGGGGGATGTATGTGTGTTAATGCAGACAGTGACAAAGGGGATTGTCATGGTAAATGAATTCATGTTAATGCGAACACCACAGGTTGCAGGGCGTGTGGTATGGTATAAAAAGAGAGGTGCCTGCGACCTGGTTTTTTAGGCTTCTGATTCTTGAGAATGTTAGCGAGAGATTAATAAAGTCTGCTCTGCTCTGGAGCCGCCTCACCTGATTATTCCTCTCTCTACAGTATCAGTGACTATAGACGGGGCTCCTGCTGTGATCGGCCGACATGCAGGTTTCAGAGTGCACTGCAAAGGTGACACAGACTTCTCACCGTTCTTACATTACCACTGGATCATTAATCAGCAGGCCATATGTGCCATAAGTGATTGGATTTGAGCATGTGATGACTCCGGTCATAAAAATCATAAACGGCATCCGCTGCAAACCCAAACAACACAGGATATTCAAGGTGCTATTGGAGGAGCTATCAGCGGAATATGGTGATCTTTTATTACACACAGAAATCCCAGGGGCCGAGTTTTTGGTCACTTTTATGTGAAATCAAAGTGTGATGATTTGCTTTTCCTGCTTAATTATCCACAACTGTGCGCACACCTGCTCTCCCTCATCATTGGAGCTATTTAGACCACGCTGTCCACAGATCAGCGCGGAGTCGTCTTTCTCCACGGTCTGATGAGACCAGCACACGCCTTCGTCTTCTTCGCAGTCTTCCTCGTCGCAGCCTACATTCTTCAAAGAACCTCGCTACTCTTCATTGGTCATCAGGAAGGATTCTCACCTCCACGACAAGTAAGCCATCTCTATTCTCATCATTTTCTACGCTCATCCCCTGTGCACAGGCAGAGATCCGTGGTGGCGGACCTTTCCCTCCTGGGGGCGGACCAAGCTACACCCTATCTCCATGAACACTTCCATCCTCTCCAGTAGCAACCAGGACAGCGGGCGCTGTCTCCCTGGCCGGAGCCTTCGGGTCGAACCTGAGCGGTCCACCATCTCATCGAATAGTAAGCACTAGACATCCCTGTACATTCCCTCCGGGGTCAGACACTAATCCTCCCTATCTTTGCTCATCCATAGGGTTGCCAGGCTGCATGGTGCTCTGCTCACCCCCAGCTGCTACATCTACACACACACACGCACGCTCGCACACACGCACGCACGCACACACTCTGCACATAATAAAGATAACTGAATCTGCTTTTGAGTCTGTGTCTGCTCACTGGGTCCTAAAACCATGTCAGTACGACTCCGCCAAAATGACCCAGCAGACAGCGTGCTAGCGCACAAGGTAAACATCTTAAAGGCTCGAGTGGATCAGTTATCACACCAGCAAGAGGTTATACTCACTCAGCTGGTTCAAATTAATGCCCGGTTGGATCGCCTGTCAGGTCCTCAGGCCTTCCCTCCGTCTTCAGGTAGCGCCACTGCTCCCGCTAGCTCCCAACTGTTCAGGCTTCATCATCCCGGCTGACACCGATTCCCACGCCCACTCGCTTTAGCGGCAAGCTAGGGGAGGCAGGGGGTTCCTACTCCAGTGTGGGATAGTCTTCTAGTGGGTGCCCGGGGACTTCTCCACCAATCATAGCCGTATAGGTTACATAGTTAATCTTCTGGAGGGGTGGGCGTTAGCCTGGGCTTATGCAGTGATGGCTAGGGCTGATTATGCTAACATGACATATGACCAGTTCGTCAATGTCAACCCCCTCACTAGATTCCTATTACCCATCCGCTTTATCCATAACCAGACTGAGATAGCCACACACACTCTACTTGATTTGGGGGCCAAGCAGAGCTTCATTTCTGGGGAAATGGCAACCCGGCTGGGGCTTCCTTGCCACCCATTAAAAACCCCACTGAAACTTATTGCCCTGTCAAAAGCTCCACTGGACGTAGTGTCTAAACAGACTGCTCCAGTGTTAGTCATTGTGTCTGAGAATCATCGGGAGGAGCTCAGGTTGTTTGTGCTGCTGGTTTTCACCTCTCCTGTTATCCTTGGCTACCCCTGGCTCTGATTACACAATCCTTCTATCGACTGGCGCTCGGGGAGCGTAGTTTCGTGGAGCTCATTCTGCCTCAGTGCCTGCCTTCAGTCTGCTGCTTGCTAGCCATCCATGCCCCTCGGTGTCCCCGTCACTCCCCCCCCCCCGATCTGTTCAAAATACCCCCGGAATATCACAACCTGGGGGCCGCTTTCAGTAAGACCCAAGCTCTATCTCTCCCCCCCCACCGCCCATACGATTGTGCCATCAACCTCCGGGCTGGAGCCCCGCTGCCGTCGAGTTGACTTTACAGCCTGTCAGCACCGGAGTGGGAGGCTAAGGAGACTTATATTAAGGAGTCATTAAACTCGGGCATAATCTGGCCTTTGTCCTAGGCGGTGGGGGCGGGCTTCTTCTTCATGGGCAAGAAAGACGGCTCGTTGAGGCCCTGCATTGACTTCCGGGAGCTTAATAATATCACTATCAAGTGTAACGGCAGCAGCTGTGTTTGTTTGATCCATGCGAGAAACATGGCAATTCTTGTGACTGTTGTAATTTCCCCACTATATATGTATGTCAACAGTGACATCCTTTCTAGTATTTGACCTTTGGTTGTACAGCAATGCCTCCCAAAGATTTGTTTTGGCAGGCATATATATTCACAGCCTGGCTCTGTGTGCCAGTCAAAAGTTGTTTACTTTGTGTCTGGGGGAACCCCCAACATGGAAATAACCTTTGACCTCTGGGGAATCCCTTGGGAATTCCCTACCTTTTTTTTATTTATTCCCTCCATATTTTCTTTTAAAAACCTAGGTTTGGAAATTTGTCCTTTGAGATTTAAAAATTATTGAAATAATTTGTCATCAAAAATACATGAGGTATAAGCATTATTCACAACAGGAAGTAGACGATTTGAGACTTCCTGCCCAGCAAAATATGACAACGGACGGATTGAGCATGGCTGGCTAAGACAAAGATCCAAAGCCATCCAGCTGCTTACCTCAGCCCAGGTAGGGTGAAACTGTCATAATGATGAAATAATCCCTCATATCCAATTATCTACCCGATATTTTGTAGGTTGTTTGAGGGATGATGATATTTTTGAAGTTTGTTGAAGTGTGACTAGACCATGTGACTGTCAGTGGTAATCCATGCCTATGTAACATTTCACCTAGTCTCCATGCATGTGCAAAAAACTGTAATAGTTGTGAAAAAGTAATTTTTGAAGCTTCATTCTGTGAATAGGGATGTATTTTTGACTTGAAGTAAATGCAGTATTATTCTGGTCAGTCACTGCTACAACTTCCGGCCTGCATTGCCTTGGTAGCTTTTAGAAGTGCAAATCTGGCAATCCTTCATTATTTACTGGATGCCTAGTTCTAGTCAATTTTATTGTTATGTTTTTGAATTGACATCTTGACTTTAAATTAGCTGGAATACCAATTTACAAGGTATTTATTCCGGGCTATTAATTGCAGACAAAATGTGAGAGCCTGCAAGGAATTTCTGCCCTCGGAAGGCTGCGACCCGGCAAAGTGGTTAGTGAAATGTTTAACTCTGTTGAAGTCTAATGATGGTTGTTTGAATATGCACATGTCCAAAGAATAGAAACTTTTGTGTGTGTTTCTAATATGAAAATCTGATGTGCACAAACCATACAATTTTAAATGTGGATTTGATAATCTGTTGTATTTGTTTACAGTAAATGCTGCATAATTTTGCTGGTAGCTTTCTTGCAACAACTCAGTAAACCCAAAAAAATCTATCAATTTGAGATCATAAATGTTTACATTTGTGTGTATGCAGTATGATTTAATTTCTGTAATACCAGAATTTTGTGTCCACAGCTAAAATAATGTTTCTTGTGTTTGATATGTTTCAGTCTTTACGGTGTTTGATGCATTAAAGTCAAAAGCAAGGACATTAAAGATGTGTCAAACATCAGTTATTGCACACCAAAATGCAGCTCATAATCCGGGGCCGGAACAGTAAAGACACTACCTCATACTCGTCTGTACCAAGTCATCGTGGACGAGCGTGGGTGTGCAAGCAAAGAACGCTGCAGATTCAAGAGGTTGGGTCGTGCCGTGTCATCGAGATCGTGATGGTGACATCCTGTCGGTACCACTCACCAGTGTGCTAGTGCTAGTATATGACAATTAAGTAAGAGACATTCACTTTTCTGCTACAGCCTGTAAGTGAAGGACATGTATCCAGTGATTGAACCTTGAGGACACATTTTAAGTCAAGTCAAGTCAAGTCAAGTTTGTGTTTCTCAAGTGCAAAGTCAAGTTTATTAGTCACTGAATACTGTGTTTATTTTGTGCTGATGTTGAGAGAAGTGTTTGCATTATTCTGTTTTCATTGTACATGTACTGCTTGTGCACATCCTGTTGCTAGCGTATTTCAATCAGTATTTTTGAACATCAATTTAAATCAGGCTAGTAAGATCAAGTAAGATCAAGGGCTGAGGTAAGGGCTGGTTGAGCTTCAATCCAATGATATAAGTATATTTCAAGATTCCTCAAATTTAATTCAATTTTGAATTAATCAAATCAAGTACAAGCTTAAAGTATTTAGGGAATCATATACCCCAAAGATAAGAATTCCCTAATTCAAGTATAGTTTCCATTCAGTTATTTTGAGTGGAAATTTCGAGGTAAACATAAAAAACACATTGTGTTTCAGGTTTGCATAATATTTTTTATCTCCAGGTTTTCACTCAAGAAATCTGGTTGGTGAAAATCCCAATTACCAAGTCTGGCTAGCATTGTCTGTCAGACCATCCAGATTTACTAAACATTTTTTTTACGGTCATTAGATTGCCAAACGACTGTCGGGTGGCATATGCTGTCACAAAGAGCTCACCAACTCACTGAAACAGTTGACAGTGTTTTTTTTTTGTTGTTTTTTTTTTTTTCTCTCTCGGCGCCACACGAGTAGGCTGCCTTTTGCAACAGCGGCTCGATTCCGAGTCTTTTTCCCTTCCTCTCTCTTTTGATCTGTCTTTTTTTTTCACCCCACTTGTATCACGGACACACAGATCGTCCCAAATGTCTCCTGAGCCGGTGGACGGAGCCACTGTTTATAGCAGGATACGATACAGCAGGGAAGAGCTGCTAGCATTCAACCGCCACCCGGTCCCATTGGAAAAACTCGACATACCGAGAGAACTGAGGCGAAAACGCCGCGGCTGCCGGGCTGGAGTAAGGCGGAGGACAAAAAATATAAGGTACAGACCCTCCCTTCCATCTGTTGTCATGGGAAATGTACGGTCGATACTGGGAAAGGTAGATGAGCTAGCGGCTATCTCCCGTTATGATAGCACATACCGGGAGTGCTCTCTCCTTTTGTTTACTGAGACGTGGCTAACTGAACTAGCAGCAGATGCTAACATTGAGCTGGAGGGTTTTCACATGATATGAGCTGACCGAACACCAGACAGTGGCAAAGCAAGGGGCGGTGGAGTGATAATGTATGTTAACAACAACTGGTGCAGACCGGGACATATCACTGTTAAACAACGACACTGCAGCAAAGACATTGAGTTGCTAGCTGTTAGCATGAAGCCTACATATCTCCCGAGAGAACACTCACACGTGATCTGCATTGTTGTTTATGCAAATCCGACGGCGAACGCTGGGACAGCGCGTGACGTCATCCATTCAGTAACCAGCAGGCTGCAGACAGAACACCCAGATGCTCTTCTCCTCATCTCAGGCGATTTCAACCATGTTTCACTATCTCCCATTCTACCCACGTTCACCCAGTATGTCACATGCCACACTAGAGACAATAAAACACTGGATTTATTCTACGCAAACACTAAGGAGGCGTACACCTCATCACAACTCCCCCCACTCGGGAGATCGGATCACAACTTGGTTCATCTCCGGCCGGTGTACAAACCCCTAGTGCACAGACAACCTCCGGCCATGCACACTGTGGAGTTATGGTCTGAGGAGACAATGGACACTCTAAAGGACTGTTTTGAAGCCACCGCCTGGAAGCAGCTCTGCGATCCACATGGTGAGGACATCGATGGCCTCATTCACACCTTCACGGGCTACCTCAGCTTCTGTGTGGACAAATCCGTTCCCACCAAGACCATACGGCGTCACTCAAACAACAGACCCTGGATCAACCCTGAGATAAAAACACTTCTGAGAGAGAAGAAGAGGATCTTCAGGTCGGGGAACAGGGAGATGCTGAAGTCCGTACAGAGGGAGCTGAGGAGAAAGATCAGAGAAGGCAAGGACAGCTTCAGGAAGAAGATGGAGGACAAGCTGCAACAGAGCGACATCAGCGGGGTCTGGAGAAACCTCAAAACCATCTCGGGGCTCCAGAATACCTTCCCCCAGGCCACGGGGGGCAGAGAGTGGGCGAACAACCTGAATCTGTTTTTCAATAGATTTGACCAACCGCCCTCCCCCCTGTCTGCACAACAACCACTGCTGCCTCTAAAGAAATCAAGTCCTGCTGCCCACTCCCCACTCCACCAACACCCCCCCACTCCCAACACACAGCCCCCCATCCTGACCCTGACCAGGACCCAGGTGAGGACGGAGCTGAGGAAGATCAAAGCGAGGAAGGCGCCGGGACCGGACGGCATCAGTGCAAAGCTCCTCAAGTCCTGTGCAGACCAGCTGTGTGGGATTGTGACATATATCTTCAACATGAGCCTGAAACTGGGGAGGGTACCACAGCTGTGGAAAACATCTTGTGTGGTACCTGTACCAAAAACTTCCCACCCCAAAGACCTGAACAGCTACAGACCGGTGGCCTTGACGTCCCACTTGATGAAGACCCTGGAGAGACTGCTCCTTGCTCACCTCCGCCCCCTGGTGGAACCAGCGATGGATCCACTCCAGTTCGCCTACCAGCATGGCATTGGGGTGGAGGATGCGGTGATCTTCCTCCTTCACCGTTCTCTGTCCCACCTGGAGAAGCCCGGGAATATGGTGAGGATCATGTTCTTTGACTTCTCCAGTGCTTTCAACACCATCCAACCGATGATCCTGAAGGACAAGCTGCTGCGCGCAGGGGTGGACCAGCACCTGTCATCATGGATCCTGGACTACCTCACGAACCGGCCTCAGTTTGTGAGAACCCGGGACTGTGTGTCCGACACGATCATCAGTAGCACGGGGGCCCCTCAGGGAACGGTGCTGGCTCCCTTCCTGTTCACTCTTTATACTGCGGACTTCTCACACAACACAACACACTGCCATCTACAGAAGTTCTCTGATGACTCTGCGATCGTTGGCCTCATCTCCAATGGAGATGAAGCTGAGTACAGAGGGCTTATCCAGGACTTCGTGGACTGGTGCCATCGGAACTGCCTCCAGATCAACGTGAGGAAAACTAAGGAGCTGGTGGTGGACTGCCGCAGGCATGGGCATCCCCTCACAGCACCAGTAAATATACAGGGAACAGACATCGAGATGGTGACATCCTATAAGTACCTGGGTGTTCATCTGAACAATAAACTAGACTGGTCACACAATACTGACGCACTCTACAAGAAGGGACAGCGCAGGCTGTTCCTGCTGAGGAGACTCAGGTCTTTTGGTGTACAAGGGGCGCTGCTGAAGTCATTCTATGACACGGTGGTGGCATCAGCCATCACTTTTGGAGTGGTCTGCTGGGGCAGTGGCATTACTGCAGCCGATAGGAAGAGACTGAACAAACTGATTAAGAAAGCTAGCTCTGTCCTGGGGCAGCGCCTTGATCCGATGGAGGAGATAGGAGAGAGAAGGACGGTGGCTAAACTGTCATCTCTGCTGGAGTCCGAGTTCCACCCTATGCAGGACATACTGGATGCACTGAGGAGCTCATTTAGCAGCAGACTACATCATCCCAGGTGCACAACCGAGAGGTTTCGTAGGTCCTTCCTACCAACGGCTGTCAGACTGTACAACCTAAGCAGGGCTGCTCGCAGAGATAGCAAAAAGACGTAACAAACTAATAGTTTTTTGAATGCAAAAGATGCAATAGACTTACACAATGGTCCCCTCCGGCATACAACTAGGAACATATCGGTCGCTATGGAGGGTGAGAATATGTATGGGCACATAATCATACCATGTAGGATAACTAAGTAGACGGTTATGCTGTTTCATCCCATCTAGCAACAATACTCTGCACTGTGTGTGTTTATATATTTACATATTTATTCCATCTAGCTACAATGCTCAGCACTGGGTGTGTTTATATTTATATATCTATATATTTATTCCATCTAGCTACAATGCTCCGCACTGTGTTTTTATATATCTACATATTATTCCATCTAGCTACATTGCTCTGCACTGTGTGTGTTTATATACTTGCATATTTATTCCACCTAGCTGCAATGCTCCGTACTGTGGGTGTTTATATATTTACATATTTATTCCATCTAGCTACAATGCTCTGCACTGTGTGTTCATATATTCATATAGTTATTCCATCCAGCTACAATGCTCTGCACTGTGTGTCTGTGTGTGTGTATATATATATTTTATAGTAATATGTACATATGTATATTAGCTGCTCTTGCTTGCTTGTTTTTTTTTTTTTTCTTGCCTTCTGATTGTTGCTCTGAGTGTTGCTATCCCTGTGCTGTTGCAATCCTAGAATTTCCCCGTTGTGGGACTAATAAAGGCTTATCTTATCTTATCTTATCTTAATACTGCCGGCAATCGAAACTCACTTTATTCAAAGAGGTAATATAAATTACCATTTCATTTTTGTCCCATTTCCTCACTATTTTCCATAAACACTGTACTGCAACAAAATGGCTGCAGCTGCCAAAAATGCAACTGAGCAAGAATTGCGAGAGCAGATCACAGCTGCCAAAGAGCAATTACAAGCCATAAATGCTGACTTGGCAGTTGAAACCTTGTCTGAGGAAGAGCGAGCTCAACTCAACACTGATGCAGAAACAGTACATGATGCAATAGAAACTCTTGAAATGGAGTTGGCTACAATCAGTGAACAAGAAAAGAATAATGGTGACAAGAAGCAACCAGAAGGAGAGAATGCGGTGGCTGGAGTCCAAGAAAAAGAAGATGCAAGTGATCCAGAAGATGGCGCCACTGGCAAGACTAACCAGAACACTGCACAAACAAAACTCAGGCATGTCTCACTTCATGAGCTGAAGCAAAGACGAGAGACATGCATGAAGAGACTGAAAGAAGTCAGGCGGTTAGTGAAAGCAAAGGGAGAGGATAAGTCTGTCTCACCAGAGATTTCTGCTGAATACGACAGCCTCAATGACAAAGTTGCGACTTTAGATGCTGTCATCAGTAAAAAGGAAGAACAAGAAGCACAGGTAGACAGAGCAAACAAAAGGTTTATGCGAACATACAGTAAAGTAAAGAAGGCTGTGTTCGCTCTTTTTTATGCATACAAAGATGAGGTCTTGGACACAACTGAAGATGACTTGGAAGACCTGATTCGCCTGGACAAAGAAATGACAGCTACATATGAAGCCTATCGAGATTTGTGCCCGCCAGACAACGAGATGCGGCGCAGAGTCGACAGCGCTAAGCAAATGTGCTCAGACATGGCGAAAACCTTGAAACAAATTGGAGAGAATCCAATGATGGCAGACAAGGAGAGTAAAAGCCTTCTCAAGACTACTTGGGGAATGAATTATTCCAGGTCTCTCTTTGGAAGCAAGTTAGACTATGAGTCTGATATTTCTGCCAAGTCTAAAGTCTCCATTCAGTCAAAGGTATCTGTAAGTGCACAGATTTCAGAATCTTCAACAGGCTCTTCAACAGGATCAAGTAATGCCTCAGAAAAGGCCAGGAAGCTGGCTGAATTGAGCGCTAAGCGAAAGTGTGCAGAACTTCACGCAAAGATAAGGAAATACAAGGTGGCCTTGGAAAGTTGTCATGAACAATTAGAAATAGCAGAAGAAGAGGAAAGAGTCCAAAGGTCAGATGACATCTCTTGTTGCAGTGACAAGCCTAGTAAAGGTTATCTGAATCCAGAGGCACCTGCTTTTTCTCCTGAGGCCAGATCACCAAGAGCTGAAGATTGCGCGAGCCAAGTAGAGTCACAGTTGGCCTTCATCGCCCAAACATTCTCAGATAGCATCAGCAAATCAAGGCTGCCTGTCCCCACACCTCCTGTGTTTGATGGTGACCCACTCAAGTTCATCAACTTTTGCAAAAGTTTTGTGACACTTGTTGAGAACAAGGGAATTCCACCATCAGACAAGCTGTATTATCTGCAGCAGTACCTTGCAGGAGAAGCCAGAGCGGCAGTAGAAGGTTGTTTTTTCGGAAGTGATGAAGCTGCCTACAACCGTGCATGGACCACGTTGGAAGAGCAGTTCGGACACCCCTTCACCATTCAACTCTCCTTGAGAAACAAGTTGAGAGACTGGCCCAAAGTAACAGGCAAAGATAAGAAAGGTCTTCAAGATTTCAGCGATTTCCTGAGCACCCTCAAAGAAGCCATCCCCTACGTGAAAGGTCTTGAAGTTTTGAACGATTGCGTCCAAATCCAGGAAACAGCAACCAAGTTACCCGAGTATTGTAACACTAGGTGGACACGGCGTGTTACAGAAGACATAGATGTTGGAAAGGGCTACCCTTCGTTTCAAGAATTTGTCGACTTCGTAGCCAGAGAAGCCAGAGTGGCTAACAACCCTATATGCGTGGTCGCTCAAAACCAAGACAAGTTGCCAACCGCGAATGGAGGAAACGAGTTTAGGGCAAAGACAAAACGAGCACCTGGCATTACTCATGCCACCAACACCAACACCAGTGCTGAAAAAGAAACCCCTAAAAGTGGAGCCCAAAATTCTCCAGTTTGCACCTACTGCGACAAAGATCACCTCATCTACAAGTGCAATGCTTTCAAAGAGTTGCCTTATGATGACAAAATACAAAGCATTCGAAGCAAGGCCCTTTGCTTCAAATGTCTCAGACGTGGCCACACATCAAAGAAGTGCCTAGTTAAAGTGTCCTGCAACACGTGCAAAGGCAAACACCAAACTCTGCTGCACTTAGACAAGAAGAAAGCAGACACAAAGCTTACAGAGTCAGAAGCCGACAAAGATGAAAACACATTTGAATCTATTTCAAACAAAACCAACCAAGATTACATGAAGAGTTATACTTCAATGATCGTACCTGTTTGGGTCAAGACAGGTCAAGCTGGCTCGCAAGAAGTATTGGTTTATGCACTGATTGATTCCCAAAGCGACAGCTCCTATATCACAGAGGATCTGGCAGCCAAACTGTGCGTGCCACATGAAACAACAAGAATGAAGATAACAACTATGACATCTTCATCGGTGGTCTATTGTAAGAAGTTCTCAGACATCAAACTGAGAGGATACGACTCGACTGTCGAAGTCCGAGTCAAGTCGTGCTACACAAGAGACCACATCCCCCACAACAGGGAGCACATTCCCTCAAAGGTAGCGGCAAGTATGATGCCTCATTTGGCTCGAATAGCCCCCTTCATTCCTCCTATTCAAGACTGTGAAGTGGGACTGCTCATTGGATACTCCTGCCCACAAGCACTCAGACCGGTGGAGATAGTCTCCGGAAATCCCGAAGAAGCCTTTGCTGTGAAAACAGACTTGGGATGGAGCATCATTGGAGGCCCTTGTTATGAACAAGGCAACAATGGTGTATGCCATAGGATTGTCGCCAAAGAATTGATAGTGCCACCACCCTGTGAGATCCTGAAGGTTCTCGACCAAGATTTCAGCGACACCAAAGATGAAGCGAAGGAGCTAATCTGCCAGGCCACTGAAATATGCAAAAAGGGCAAAGTTAGACTCCATAAGTTCCTGTCGAACAGCATAGACGTCCTGGAATCTATACCACCTTCTGAAAGAGCCACTACCGTCTCCGAAATAAACTTGGAACTGGAACCTCTCCCGGTTGAGCGCACACTTGGAACAAGATGGGATGTTCAAAATGACTGCTTCAGGTTCAAGATAACACTACAGGATAAACCCAACACAAGAAGAGGCATCCTCTCTACAGTCATGTCAGTCTATGACCCAAATGGATTTGTTAGCCCTGTGGTGTTGCAAGGGAAAAAGATCCTGCAAGAACTGTGCAAGCAAAAGAAATCCTGGGACGAACCTGTCGAGCCTGTCATAATTGAACGGTGGGAGAGCTGGAAAGCAGATATTCAGGAACTGGAGGAACAATGCTCTGCACTGTGTGTGTTTATATATTTGCATATTTATTCCATCTAGCTACAATGCTCAGCACTGGGTGTGTTTATATATTTATATATCTACATATTATTCCATCTAGCTACATTGCTCCGCACTGTGTGTGTTTATATACTTGCATATTTATTCCACCTAGCTACAATGCTCCGTACTGTGGGTGTTTATATATTTACATATTTATTCCATCTAGCTACAATGCTCTGCACTGTGTGTTCATATATTCATATATTTATTCCATCCAGCTACAATGCTCTGCACTGTGTGTCTGTGTGTGTGTGTATATATATATATTTTATAGTAATACGTACATATGTTTATTAGCTGCTCTTGCTTTCTTGTTTTTTTTCTTGCCTTCTGATTGTTGCTCTGAGTGTTGCTATCCCTGTGCTGTTGCAATCCTGGAATTTCCCCGTTGTGGGACTAATAAAGGCTTATCTTATCTTATCTTATCTGAAAATACCCAGATGTTTCAAGCCTGACAAGGAAGTGAAATCTTTCGAGTTGCATCATTTCAGTGATGCCAGCACTCAAGGTTATGGGCAGTGCTCGTATGTCAGAATGTGTGACCAAGATGGAAACATAGACTGCGCCTTGCTCATGAGCAAAGCGAGAGTGGCACCATCAAAAGTTGTCTCCATTCCTCGGCTTGAATTGACAGCAGCAACAACGTCAGTGAAAATCAGCAAGTTCCTCAGAAGAGAGCTCGAGATCCAGGTCACCAAGGAATATTTTTGGACAGACAGCAAGGTCGTGCTGGGATACATCGCCAACAGTGCAAAGCGGTTTCACGTGTTTGTCAGCAACCGTGTACAGTACATTCGGGAGAACAGTGAAGTGCAACAATGGCACCACGTACCGACCAAGTCGAATCCAGCCGATCTAGCTTCGAGAGGCGTGTCGGCCAAAGAACTGGGCACCTCTATGTGGCTGAAAGGCCCAGAATTTCTCTACAAAGCAGAGCTACCACTGACTTCGCCAGACGATACTCTCAACCTTGGCGACCCTGAAGTAAAAGCACAGTGTCTCGGGGCATCTAGCGTTGTTCTACCAACAGGACTGTTGGATGTACTACAAAGGATTTCGAAGTGGCAGACCATGATCAACATCTTGGGAACTATGATAAGAAGAGTGTCTTCGAAGACAAGCCGTCTACTCCAAGACAGAAAAGCACATAATCTAGCCATCAAGTGGTTACAAGCCAAAGAGTTTCCTGAAGAGATCACAACCCTGGGGAAGGTGGAAACATAGCAACGTCAAGCTGCTTGAAGACTCTAGATCCCATGTTGGATGAAGAAGGCCTGCTAAGGGTTGGGGGAAGAGCTCGTGAAGCAGAAGACATCACCAAGGAAGAATGTCACCCCATTATCCTTCCAAGAAAATCACATGTCACCGAGGCCATCATCAGGCATGTACATCAAAAGACCAATCATGGAGGTCGCAGCTCAACTTTGAATGAACTACGATCTCAAGGATATTACGTACAAAGAGGCTCCAAGACAGTGGCTCAAGTGATACGCAACTGTATCATGTGTCGCAAGCAAAGAAGACCAGCGGAGAGTCAGAAGATGGCTGACTTGCCACAAGAACGTACAGAAGCGCATCCTCCATTCTACAAGTCTGGAATGGATGTCTTTGGCCCGTATCTCATCAAACGCGGAAGATCAGAAATCAAGCGCTACGGACTGCTGTGCACGTGTCTGTACAGTCGTGCAATTCACCTGGAGCTTCTAGACGACCTCTCAACTGACTGTTTCATCAATGCCCTAAGATGCTTCTTGGCATTGCGAGGTGTGGTTAGAAGCATACTCTGCGATCAAGGTTCCAACTTCATCGGTGCTGACAATGAACTGAAACAAGCTCTCGCCGAATTGGATCATGACAAGCTGGAGACAGTTCTAGCAAACAAGCAAGTGGAGTTCAAGTTCAATGCTCCTCATGCTAGTGAGCAAGGTGGCGTATGGGAAAGACAGATCCGCACAGTGAGGAAGACGCTGAAGTCGGTGATAGACTTTGCGAACACACGACTAGACGACGCCTCCTTAAGAACACTGTTCTATGAGGCAGCATACATCGTGAACAGTCGTCCATTGTCTCCAACTTCTTTGAATGACCCACTCGCCGAACCTCCCATAACGCCAAGCGCTCTACTTCATGGCAAGCTTGAGGGAGTCTTACCTCCACCAGGAGCCTTCTGCGCCCAGGACGTTTATGCACGGAAACGCTGGAGGCGTGTTCAACACCTGAGTCAGCTCTTTCGAAGTAGATGGAAACAAGAATACTTACTGAATCTCCAACATTGCCAAAAGTGGTGCAAACCACAAAGAAACCTCCAAAAAGGAGACATTGTTCTCATGATGGATGAAGGGTTGGCGAGAAACCAGTGGCCACTTGGACTTGTGACGAGTGCAATGGCCGACAAGGACGGACTTGTCCGAAAAGTGAGGCTGAGAATTTCGAACGCCAGAAGTGTGGCTCGTGGGGAGAAGATTAAGCCAGTCTCTGAACTGGAAAGACCAGTGCAAAAGGTTGTGCTCTTGCTGCCGGTTGAAGATTAGGTGACATTGTGAAAATTTTATGTTGGCATGACTTTATAGTCTTCCATCATAAAGATTTTGGTGGGAGTGTAACGGCAGCAGCTGTGTTTGTTTGATCCATGCGAGAAACATGGCAATTCTTGTGACTGTTGTAATTTCCCCACTATATATGTCAACAGTGACATCCTTTCTAGTATTTGACCTTTGGTTGTACAGCAATGCCTCCCAAAGATTTGTTTTGGCAGGTATATATATTCACAGCCTGGCTCTGTGTGCCAGTCAAAAGTTGTTTACTTTGTGTCTGGGGGAACCCCCAACATGGAAATGACCTTTGACCTCTGGGGAATCCCTTGGGAATTCCCTACCTTTTTTTTATTTATTCCCTCCATATTTTCTTTTAAAAACTTAGGTTTGGAAATTTGTCCTTTGAGATTTAAAAATTATTGAAATAATTTGTCATCAAAAATACATGAGGTATAAGCATTATTCACAACAGGAAGTAGACGATTTGAGACTTCCTGCCCAGCAAAATATGACAACGGACGGATTGAGCATGGCTGGCTAAGACAAAGATCCAAAGCCATCCAGCTGCTTACCTCAGCCCAGGTAGGGTGAAACTGTCATAATGATGAAATAATCCCTCATATCCAATTATCTACCCGATATTTTGTAGGTTGTTTGAGGGATGATGATATTTTTGAAGTTTGTTGAAGTGTGACTAGACCATGTGACTGTCAGTGGTAATCCATGCCTATGTAACATTTCACCTAGTCTCCATGCATGTGCAAAAAACTGTAATAGTTGTGAAAAAGTAATTTTTGAAGCTTCATTCTGTGAATAGGGATGTATTTTTGACTTGAAGTAAATGCAGTATTATTCTGGTCAGTCACTGCTACAACTTCCGGCCTGCATGGCCTTGGTAGCTTTTAGAAGTGCAAATCTGGCAATCCTTCATTATTTACTGGATGCCTAGTTCTAGTCAATTTTATTGTTATGTTTTTGAATTGACATCTTGACTTTAAATTAGCTGGAATACCAATTTACAAGGTATTTATTCCAGGCTATTAATTGCAGACAAAATGTGAGAGCCTGCAAGGAATTTCTGCCCTCGGAAGGCTGCGACCCGGCAAAGTGGTTAGTGAAATGTTTAACTCTGTTGAAGTCTAATGATGGTTGTTTGAATATGCACATGTCCAAAGAATAGAAACTTTTGTGTGTGTTTCTAATATGAAAATCTGATGTGCACAAACCATACAATTTTAAATGTGGATTTGATAATCTGTTGTATTTGTTTACAGTAAATGCTGCATAATTTTGCTGGTAGCTTTCTTGCAACAACTCAGTAAACCTAAAAAATCTATCAATTTGAGATCATAAATGTTTACATTTGTGTGTATGCAGTATGATTTAATTTCTGTAATACCAGAATTTTGTGTCCACAGCTAAAATAATGTTTCTTGTGTTTGATATGTTTCAGTCTTTACGGTGTTTGATGCATTAAAGTCAAAAGCAAGGACATTAAAGATGTGTCAAACATCAGTTATTGCACACCAAAATGCAGCTCATAATCCGGGGCCGGAACATCAAGGACAAATACATGCTCCCCTTGATCAATATGGTGTTCGATTCCCTCCGGGGGGCCTCCTGGTTTACCAAACTTGACCTCCGTAACGCATACCATCTGTTGCGGATCCGGGAGGGCGACGAGTGGAAAACAGAGTTCCGGACCCCTAGCGGTCATTTTGAATATCTCGTTATGCCGTTCGGGCTGACCAATGCCCCCGCCGTATTCCAGCGCCTCATGAATGATGTGCTGAGGGACTTTTTGGGCTCATTCGTCTTTGTATATTTGGGTGATATTTTGATTTTTTTCTCGGTCCTTGGATGAGCATCGGGTGCATGTGAGGCGAGTCTTGCAGCGGCTCCTTGAGAACAAACTCTTTGTGAAGGCTGAGAAATGTGAATTCCATGCCTCCAAGACGTCATTCCTCAGGTTCGTCATTTCTCATAATGAGGTCATCGCGGACCCTGATAAGGTAAAAGTGGTGGTAGAGTGGCCAACTCCCTCCTCCAGGAAGCAACTTCAACAGTTTCTGGGATTCGCCAATTTCTACCACCACTTCATCAGAAAGTATAGTATCACTGCCCTCCCTCTGACCCACCTCACCTCCTCCAAGGTGCCCTTTCGGTGGACGGAGGAGGCTGAGGCGGCTTTTACTGACCAGAAATCTCAATTTTCCTCCTCTCCCATCCTGGCACAGGTGGATCCCACTCTATGATGCCTGGTAGAGGTGGACGTCTCGGACTCGGGCGTTGGAACCGTGCTGTCCCAGCGCTCTTCGATTGATGATAAGATCCGCCCCTGTGTGTTCTTCTCCCATCGTCTTTCCCCGGCGGAGAGGAATTATGACATTGGTGACAGGGAGCTCCTGGCGGTCAAGCTTGCACTGGAGAAGTGGCGCCATTGGCTGGAGGTGGCCTCCCAGCTGTTCGTCGTCTGGACGGACCACAAGAACCTGGAATACCTCAGGACGGGCAAGCGCCTGAACGCGTGCTAGGCCCGCTGGTCCCTGTTTTTTGGCTGCTTCAATTTCACCATTACCTACCATCCTGGGTCCAAAAACACCAAGCCTGATGCCTTGTCCAGACAGTTCGCCTCAGATGCAGTGGAGGTGTCGGAGCATCCCATCATCCCCCCATTGTGCATTGTGGGCGCCCTCTCGTGGGGCATCAAAGAGAAGGTCCTGAGAGCGCAGGAGACCGAGGCGGACCCGGGCAGTGGACCAGCGGGGAGGCTGTTTGTTCCATCTGCCATTTGGGGCGAGGTGATCAATTGGACCCACTCATCCAAGCTCTCGTGCCACCCTGGGATGGCACGCATGGTGGCGCTTACTGCAGAGGACGTTTTGGTGGCCTTCGCTCCAGAAGGACGTCGGGGAATACATCCGCGCCTGTCCCCAGTGCACCACCGGCAAGATGTCCTCCTCTCCTCCGGCCGGTCTTCTCCACCCTCTTCCTACCCCTGGAAGGCCCTGGTCCCACGTGGACCTGGACTTCATCACTGGTTTTCCACCTTCCAACCACCACACTGTCATCCTCACCATCATGGACAGGTTCTCGAAGGCAGCCCACTTCATCCCCCTACAGGAGCTGCCCACGGTGAAGGAGACGGCGGATCTATTCATCCTTCACGTGGTGAGGTTGCACGGCATCCCCCTGGACATCGTTTCCGACCGGGGGCCCCAGTTTGTTTCCCAGGTGTGGAGATCCTTTTGCAATGCCATTGGGGCTACGGTGAGCCTGTCATCGGGGTACCACCCGCAGAATAATGGACAGTGTGAACGGGTCAACCAGGAGTTGGAGCATGCGCTGAGCATGCGCATGCGCTGCGGTGCGTTGCCACCGCCAACCCAGCGTCTTGGAGCACCCACCGCTTGGATTGAGTATGCACACAACACCACCGTGTCATCAGCTATAGGCATGTCCCCTTTTGAGGCCTCTCTGGGCTACAATCCTCCATTATTTCCTGAGGAGGAGGGGGACATTGCTGTACCGTCCATCCGGGCCCACCTGAGGTGCTGTCGCCGGTGGTGGAGAGCTACCTGGACCACGCTGCGGTGCACGGCGGAACGCAACACCACGATCGCCAATCATCGCAGGACGCCAGCTCCCCCCTACTAGGCGGGCCAACAGGTATGGCTCTCGACTAAACACATCAACCTCAAGGCTGAGTTGAGGAAACTCTCTCAGCGGTTTATTGGGCCCTTTGCTATAACCCATATTGTTAACCCTGTGGCTGTGCACCTATCTCTCCCCCCCTCCCTCTGCATCTGTCCCACCTTTCATGTCTCTCAAGTCAAGCCATTCTATTCCAGCCCTCTGTGCCCTCCTCCCAAGACACCACCTCCACCAGTGGTGATCGATGGCGACCCAGCATGGAAGGTCAATGCCATCCTGGATGTCCATCGCTGGGGTTGCGGCCTGCAGTACCTGGTGGACTGGGAGGGTTACGGCCCTGAGTGGAGGTCCTGGGTGTGTCCCTCCTTCATGTTGGATCCTCAACTCATCAGGGACTTCCACCGGATGCACCTAGGTAGGCTGGATCGGTCGCAGAGAGGCGCCTCGTGGGGGGGGGGGATTCTCACCTCCACGACAAGTAAGCCATCTCTACTCTCATCATTTTCTACGCTCATCCCCTGTGCACAGGCGGAGATCCGTGGTGGCGGACCTCTCCCTCCTGGCGGCGGACCGAGCTACACCCCATCTCCACAAACACTTCCATCCTCTCCAGCAGCAACTGGGACAGCGGGCACTGTCTCCCTGGCTGGAGCCTTCGGGTTGAACCTGAGCGGTCCACCATCTCATTGAACAGTAAGCACTAGACATCCCTGTACATTCCCTCTGGGGTCAGACACTAATCCTCCCTATCTTTGCTCATCCATAGGGTTGTCAGGCTGCACGGTGCTCTGCTCGCCCCCGGCTGCTACATCTACACACACACACATGCACGCACACAGTCTGCACATAATAAAGATAATTGAGTATGCTTTTGAGTCTGTGTCTGCTCACTGGGTCCTAAAACCATGTCACAAAGAGTTCATGCAATCCAAAGGTGAAGACGTCTCACTACTGGACGACCCTGAGTGGATACTTGACCTTGCATTTTTAATGGACATCAGCGGGAAAGTAAGCCTTTTGATCTGTGAACTGCAAGGCAAGACTGTTGTTAACATAAGTGCTGTAAATGCATTTAAGATAAGATAAGATAAGCCTTTATTAGTTCCAGGATTGCAACAGCACAGGGATAGCAACACTCAGAGCAACAATCAGAAGGCAAGAAAAAAAAAAAAACAAGCAAGCAAGAGCAGCTAATATACATATGTACATATTACTATAAAATATATATATACACACCATTTAACACTAGAAGACCCAGAGAGGGGCCATTTGGCCTTTTTGGCTAGAAAACCCATAGGGGGACCATCAAGTGGCCACAAGAGGGCTAATGTCTGGGTCTTCTAGTGTTAAAGCCAAAATGAGCATTTTCTCTGTGCAGTTACAGAGAAAAGAAAGTGCTGCACTGTTTGTATCTGTTTCCTAGCTTGTTAAACCATTTTTAACAATTATTGTAGGAATTTATTAATGTGATCAGTGTCTTCACATAGATGAATATCAGTAATCATTAATAATAACAAATAAATTTAAATGGTGCAACTTTTTTTTTGCATAAGTGTGTATCAAACTGGTAGCCCTTCGTACTACTCGGTACTCTTGAAGTAGCTCTCAGTTTCAAAAAGGTTTGGTGACCTCTGCTGTAAGGCATCTGATCTGTTCTGTTTTGTGGGTCATGAGTGAGTATTTTGTTTTGGTCCCTCCTAGCTTGGTTTCCCCCATCGCCCTCCTAGGTTGGGTTATTATTCTATTCCTGTAGTTTTTTTGTTTTTTTTTTGTATTTTTCTTTTCTTTTTGATGTTACCTTGGGGTGTCTGGATTCCACCCCTTGGACGGGGGCTCTATCATGATGCGGAGCATGGTTGGGGAACCGTGCTCATGCTTCTTTGTTATTCTGCTAATTTTCTGTGTTTCCCCACTTCCGTTAAGCATTTAATCTGGTTGGTTCTGGTTGTGTCATGTTATTTGAGTTTGCCTTTTGTTTCTGTTCATGAGAGTTTCTGTTGTTAGTTTAGTCACTATTATTTTGTCTTTTACATTATGTGTCTCTGACCATCTAGTTTCATATTATAAATATTATCTGCCTTTTTGACATGAGTCTACCTTTGTCTTCGCCCTCACTTCTGTTCTCGTTTATTGGTGGTCTGTGATTGTTTTCTCCTTGTGAATTATTTGGTTTCAGTCCTGCTCTTGTAAATATTCTTCATTCATTATCAGTTATCTTTTGTCATTGTTCCTTCTGTGCTCTCATTTTAACAGCCTTTGTTTACTTCTACTGTAGCTCAAGTTTGCAGGCTGTCACACCTGTCATCTGTTTAGTCTGATTGCTCTCACTCATGGTACACCTGTTATCAGTTGTTATGATTCTTTTGCCTTCTTTAAAGGCCACTGCACCTCTCGGCGCAGCGTCCTTCTCTCTTTGTCCAGACGTGAGTCCCATGTCTATCTAATTCTAACCGGCGTGTGCTCCACGCCTCAGCCTAGGTCCTGGCTGTTCGTATTTTCCCAATTTGGCTATTCGGTTGTACCGGCGTGTATCCCACGCTTCAGCCTTTATTATTTCTCCGACATGTGTTCCACATCCCAGCTTAAGAGCTGTCTACTGCCTTGTATCCTGCCTGCTTCCAATCCTTGTAAATTTTTGTTGTAGTTTGGATTTTGTGTTTTTATTAAACGTTTGCAAACTCACAGCTCCTGCGTTTGGGTCTTCGTCCTGCCCCGAGGGGCGATTCATGACAGCTACTCTGCCTGGTCTGATGCCCCCGCGACCTGGGTCCCCAGAAAAGCAGTAGAAGATGGATAGATGGATGGTTTTCATCTGTGCTTTTTTAATTGGACTGTATATTAGAATAGTCACTTCACACCTCAATGGCAACCAAAACGATTTTTAAATTTGAAAACATAATATAACGGGAGAAGACAAATTATATTTTCACATATGACCAACAATCCTTCACAAAATAATAAATATCAGAATGAAAAATTACCAAAATATGAATCTGACAGACCTGATATCACTCACTGCAAAACCATCACTGTTCGTGCCAACCAAAAGCTATGGATGACAGCAGACGTCCACAGGCAACTGACGCCTCGGGATGCAGCCTTCAGGACCGGCGGCACTGCAGGACTAACAACAGCTAGGGCCAAACTGTCCCGTGGTATCAAGGAGGAAAAACAACAGCACAGCAAGAAAATATCCGGCCACTTCAGCAACACCAGAGATGCACGTTCCCTCTGGCATGGCATACAGACCCTCACTAACTACAGACCTCCACTTCAGACCTGTGCGAGTGACATCACACTGCTCAACAACCTAAATGACTTCTTTGGTCGCTTTGAAGCACAAAACAGTGCATCAGCACAGAAGACCACTCCTCCTCCAGACAAACAGGCCATGAGTCTAGATCTGGCTAGCGTGAAGAGGACCCTCTGCAGGATCAACCCACGCAAGGCAGCTGGACCAGACAACATACCAGGTTGCATCCTGAAGGACTGTGCAGAGGAGCTCAAGAATGTCCTGGCTGACATCTTCAACATCTCCCTGACTGAAGCTGTTGTCCCCACGTTTCAAAACTATCACCATAATACCAGAGCCAAAGAAGCCCGTCCCATCCAGCTACCACGATTACCGGCCTGTAGCACTGACCCCCATCTTAATGAAGTGCTTCAAGTGGCTGGTCATGCAGAACATCAAATCCATCCTCCCCTAACCCTCCCATGACCCATATCAGTTTGCATACAGGTCAAACAGATCCACAGAAGATGCCATCGTTGCTGCTCTCCATCTAGCCCTCACCCACCTGGACTCAAAGAACTCCTACATGCAAATGCTGTTCTTGGACTTCAGTTCAGCATTCAGCACAATCATCCCCCAGCACCTGATACAAAAACTCAGACACTTGGGACTCAAAACCTCTCTCTGTAACTGGGTGCTGGACTTTCTGACAGGGCGACCACAGAACATGCGGGTTGGCAGCAACACCTCCAAGACCATCACATTGAGCACAGGGGCCCCACAAGGGTGTGTGCTCATCCCGCTGCTCTTCACCCTGCTGACCCATGACTGTGTACCATCCTACAACACCAACCACATCATCAAGTTTGTGGATGACACGACGGTGGTGGGCCTCATCACCAACAACGAGGAGGCTAACTACAGAAATGAGGTGAGCCAACTGGTCCAGTGGTGTAAAGACAATAACCTATTCCTGAACGTGGGAAAAACCAAGGAGATTGTGGTCAACTTCAGGAGGGGACACACACAGCACCCCCCCTCTGATCATCGATGGTGCAGCTGTGGACAGGGTGAGCAGCACCAAGTTCCTGGGGGTGCACATCTCTGAGGACCTTTCCTGGTCCAACAACACCACATCACTGGCCAAAAAGGCTCAAACTCACCTCCATTTCCTCCAAAAACTGAGGACAGCGCGAGTCCCACCCCCCATCATGTGCTCATTCTACTGGGGCACCAATGAGAGCATGTTCACCAGCTGCATCACAGTGTGGTATGGAAGCTGCACCACCTCCTGCCAGAAGACACTACAACTCACAGTGAAAGCAGCCAGCAAGATCATCGGTGCCCCTCTGCCTCCCCCCCACCCCCGGACATCTACCTCACCCGCAGAGCCATCAACATTGCAGGCAACACCTCCCATCCCTCACTCTCTCTCTTCGGCCCCCTGCCCTTGGGGAAAAGGTACTGGAGCCTCTGGGCCCGCTCCACAAGATTGCTAAACAGCTTTGTTCATCAGGCCATCAGGACCTTGAACTCTGTCCACCCCCCCCACCCCCGGTTCATAACGCACTCAGTCGCACAATAAGTACTTCAACTATTGGCACAGAAAGACTGGCACACCAACAGTAATACAATTGCTGCTGTATGTCTCTGCACTTTACTGCAGCCATTTGCACAAATGTCGTATCTGCTGTCCATCAGTCTGTCATTGCAATACTGATCACGTGCAGTCCTATCTGTCACTGTCTGCACCTACACTACAGCATTGAACTTGCAACTACGGGTATTACATCTCTACTTTTCTGTATATAGGATTGCTGGGTTTCATCATCGTTAATCATTTATCTTTATTTGCACTATGGGAGGTCTGGGTCTATCTTTTGTCGCCATTTGCACTACGGGTTGCATTACTCTACATAGACTGCTGTTGTTGTTTTTCTAGCCTTCGTCCTTTTTCTTTTTTTTATAATGTGCACACCACTGAAGAGACAGAGAAACGCCATTTCAATTCTCCTGTATTTGCTGTACATACAGTAGTACTGACAAATAAAATCTTTGACTATTTCAATCTGATGGAGTACATATCTGAAGGAGTTGACAAAAACTTGAATTTGTGGTCATTTTGACTCCAAAATGTATTAAATCAATTGGTTACAACTTTAAAATGATCAATGAGTATGTTTATAAGGATTTTATTTAAGATTTACCTTATATATGACAAATGATTTATAGATTATAGTCACCGATATATCTGATAAGGTAAAATGATATTGTCAGATGTTTATTCTTCTTTTGATGTAAATTTTGATGAAAAAAGTAAAGTTTTCACTGTAAGAAGTAAGGATAATAAGATTATTGTTTGAGTATAAAGTGAATGTTTGGAGGAATTTTTTTTTTTTTTTTTGCCGTAGAAAAAGACCTAACTGGGTTAGGCGATTAGTGAATAAGTCCTTCTGGGAGGGCCACCAATAGGGTGTGTCCAAGACCTCACTTAAACATCAGGCCCATTCTGGGAACGGGGAAGAAAAGACAAGTTTTATTAATTTAAGCCGGTTTGGAACCATGGGACTACAGCTGGAGTTCGGACAGTAGTTGAAAAACGCTGCTTTGTACCAGTCAAGGGTCCCAATCTTTTCTTCCAGGACAGCAATTTTAGTGTTGTTAAACTAGGAAGACCAGTTGTGGACTGGCTGCTCTGGTATATACAGAGTAGACTTCCAGTAAATAAAAAAGAAGCAAAGTCTGCTCAGGGACCAGCCAGTTTAGATACTGTCACACTGGGTATGAGCTCTGTTGAGGTCAATCAAATAGTTAAATACTGACAAAACCTGCCTGGGGCAGGTTACTTTGGTAACTCTGAAGTAGGCCAACACTGTTCTCATTCTGTTTTTTAGTTTGCTTTTAACTTCTTATGTATTCCTTTTGCAACTTGCTGTAAAGCTTTAATGCAGGCCTATTCAATTAGCAGCCCGCGGGCCATATGCGGCCCAGAACCAACCTCCGAGTGGCCCAGGCCACCCCAAGAAAATATAAATTTAAGAAAAAAATATGAAGGAATGACGGTCTGCAAACATGCACATGAACAATGCGCATGACCATCATCCGCGCCGAGTTCAGAAGTGCACCGGCTACGTGTGTTCCAGTCAGCAGGCAGTGTCTCACTAGTGTCACCATCCAAGAGAACCATGAACTTATCAAAGTACTTTAAATGCATAAAAAAATTAGAAGAGATATGTAAGCAATGGAGGCATTTATGGTGGTTTTAACCCGCTGATAATGGGAACAATAATGATGAGTTACTTAGCTAACAGGTGTGGTTAGGATAGATAGATAGATAGATAGATAGATAGATAGATAGATAGATAGATAGATAGATAGATGTACTTTATTGATCCCAAACTGGGAAATTACAGTGTAACAGCAGCATGACAGTCGACATCCAAACAACAGAAACACATACATAACAGAACAAAGGGATTACCCATGGAAAGTAAAAACTAACATGACTATAAAACCTATATACATCATAGTGTGGGCGGTTCGGTTAACCCCCACAACAGATTAAGGACACTCAGCTCTCTTCTCTCGGTTTTTCCCGCTGCACTACTGAGATGTAATGTGCCATTCATGTATTGTGATGCAATGTGCCATGCATGTATTGTGATGCAATGTGCCATGCATGTATTGTGATGCAATGTGCCATTCATGTATTGTGATGTAATGTGCCATTCATGTATAGTGTTCATGCGTCCTGTCCTTACTGTGACCTAGAGACAGATCAATATGTAGATGTGCCTTGTAACCTCTTTGTCCTGCAAGCTGGAGCAGAGGACTGCATCTGCCTATTGTTATGTAGGTCTTACAAATGCAAATGTCTCATGCCTGTTCTGCAGTCCCTTTGATCGTACCAACTGCTGTGAATCTGCTTTGATGTATTGTCTGAGTTGGGTATAAATACTGCACAGGTTCTGTAACTCGCTCTCTCAATTCCACTTCCTCAACTGCTGCTGCTGGACACAGACATTGTGTCCTCCTTCTCTGAGAGCTGTGGGCTCACTCCCGGCGCGCATGGAGCGGAGCTCGTGACAGTGGTATGATTAATAAAACTTCACTTAAAACCTCAGCATCGCTGCTTATTTTTATCATCCGCCGCACTGGTGACCCCGAAGACACACACGCTTTGTGCGAAGCAACCTTCTGATCTGGACAGCTGCACTGGTGACCCGTTCTTCATGATGAGATCTGCACGTCTGAGATCTGCTCATCCATGCTGGACCGGCCGCGCTCGCAGCTCCTCCACACGAGAGCGCAGGCACCTCGTCCCTTCTCCACGATGGCAACCTCCAGGGCCGGCGGAGGACGCAGCGCGTAGACCTGAACGCACCACGGCCGAGCGGTGCCCAAGATCGTCTATTCCCTCCCACCGCTCCAACGCATCTGCACGAGCCTGATGGACAAAAGATCGTCTATTTCCTCCCACCGCTCCAACGCACCATGGCCAAGCTGCAGCCACAGCTCAAACCTGGATTTTATCGGCGCCATCTGCGCCGATCCCCACCAAGATTCTGCACCCTGGTTCTCCTCTCCAGTTGGCCCACTCACGCACGGAACCCCGGCACACGCACCGGGGAGTTACGAGGACGGTGCATCACGCACGGGACAAATAACGGCTCCAGAGACCGCCATCGTCCTCCGCCGCTGCTCACAGAACCTTCAGGGCTGCTCGTTCACCTGAAGCAAGCACGCAGCTCGCCACTGGATTTTCTAATGGTCTCAGCCACGGCACAAAGGGATTTCAGCTGTCAGCTGTTCCCGGGGGGCTTTGGGGTTGCTCCTGCACCTAAAGCCAACACGCCAGTCCCTCTGCTTTTGTTCCCTTTTTTTCTTACAGCCGCTACGCAGCCTCGCCGCTCCTGTTTTCTTCATGGCCACAAGAGGAGTCAGAGACTAATTTTTCTTCTTGTGGACCTCTGCACGTTCAACGGGACAGCCCTTCGACATCGCGGACCCACAAGCAATTTTTGCGCGGCTCGGACGAGTTCACCGTCCCCCTGCCGGCATTTACTACCCCCTCCTCCCAACCCCCTCCGCCTGCAGTGAGCTTCTCCCACAGCTCGCTCCCATAGAGGGATTATCGAGGTCTCGGCCCCCTGCCGTGCCCTCTGGGGGGGAGCGTGTGGGCGGTTCGGTTAACCCCCACAACAGATTAAGGACACTCCGTTCTCTTCTCTCAGTTTTTCCCGCTGCACTACTGAGATGTAATGTGCCATTCATGTATTGTGATGCAATGTGCCATGCATGTATTGTGATGCAATGTGCCATTCATGTATTGTGATGTAATGTGCCATTCATGTATAGTGTTCATGCGTCCTGTCCTTACTGTGACCTAGAGACAGATCAATATGTAGATGTGCCTTGTAACCTCTTTGTCCTGCAAGCTGGAGCAGAGGACTGCATCTGCCTATTGTTATGTAGGTCTTACAAATGCAAATGTCTCATGCCTGTTCTGCAGTCCCTTTGATCGTACCAACTGCTGTGAATCTGCTTTGATGTATTGTCTGAGTTGGGTATAAATACTGCACAGGTTCTGTAATTCGCTCTCTCAATTCCACTTCCTCAACTGCTGCTGCTGGACACAGACATTGTGTCCTCCTTCTCTGAGAGCTGTGGGCTCGCTCCCGGCGCGCATGCACGGCGCCGGGAGCGGAGCTCGTGACGGCGGCATGATTAATAAAACTTCACTTAAAACCTCAGCATCGCTGCTTATTTTTATCATCCGCCGCAATAGCTTAATATATGATGACCCATATAAACACATGAATCATCCCATTGCACAAAGAAGGACTATCAGGAGCAGAGTGAAAATGTGAGGTACCAGTTAGTCTGTAAGGTGCAGTGTGGCAACATAGCTATGACCAGAATACAACATCATAGTGAGTTATTGTACAGTGAAATTGCATGTGGCAGGAAAGATTTCCTGTACCTGGCCGTTCGACAACGAAGCTGTAGAAGTCTACTGGAGAAAGTGCTTCGCTGTCTATCTAGTGTGTGGTGGAGGGGGTGATCAAGATTGTCCATGATGGATCGCAGTTTACAGAGCCAGCCCTCTTGATAATCTTGTCAAGTCTGTTGGTATCTCTGACCCTGATACTGCTACCCCAACAGACAGCAGCAAAGAAGATGGCGCTGGCAACAACGGTCTGATAGAAAAGCTCCAGCATCCTGCTGCACACATTGAAGGATCTCAACTTTCTCAGGAAGTAGAGTCTGCTCATCTCCTTCTTGTGCACAGCATCGGTGTTGGATCTCCAGTCCAGCCTGCTGCTGATCCTGACATCCAGATATTTGTAGTCCTCAACCACTCCCACATCCTCTCCCCTAATCTGCAGTGGCTGAGAAGGAGTCTTCCTCTTCCTGAAGTCAATCACCATCTCTCTGGTCTTGCTGACATTCAACCTCAGGTGATTCTGCTCTGTCCACTCCACAAATATGTCTACCAGTGCCCTGTACTCCCCCTCCTCTCCTCCTCTTATACACCCCACAACAGCTGAGTCAGTCAACCCCCATCACCCGCAGCTTCTCACCCAGCAGCAGTGGCTGGATGGTGTTAAAGGCACTGGAGAAATCAAAAAAAGTGATTCTCACAGTATCTCCTCCACCATCCAGGTGCAGATGGGCTTGTTGCAGCAGGTAGATGACAGCATCTTCAACTCCTAAATTGGGCTGATATGCAAACTGCAGAGGGTCCAGCCACGTCTTCACCTGTGGCACTCAGGTGGGCTAAGACCAGTCTCTCCAGGACCTTCATCACATGAGATGTGAGGGCAACTGGTTGGTAGTCATTCAAATCCAATGGAGATGACTTCTTGGGGACAGGAACCAGGCAGGATGTCTTCCACAGCACCGGTACTCTCTCCAGACTCAGGCTCAGGTTGTACAGGTGTTTCAGTACTGGAGCTAGTTGGTTGGCACAGGTCCTCAGGGTCCTTGCGGAGATGCCATCAGGGCCCGAAGCCTTCCGCTGACGGAGTCTCTCCAGCTGTTTCTCCACCTGATCTGTAGTCACCGTGAAGTGAGGGAGGATCCTGGTGCCCCCTGAGGAGGAGGAGGGGGGAGATGGAGAAAGGTTCTGCACGGGAGCATCGGTGGGGAAGGGTGCGTGGGGGTCTGGTTGTGTTGCTTGGGTGACAGACTGTGATCTGTGGTTCTGTTGAACCACAATTCAAAAGCATTGTCTGATTTTCATTGGTTGATTTTCATAGAATTTTTATTTATTAACACTTTTGTCAGATTCAAGTTATTTCTGTGACCATTGTGGGGTTTTTTTTCATTAACAGAGGGGTACCAACAATTTTGTCCATGTGTGTAACTGCGTCTTTGGTCATTTAAGTTAATTTATTTCATTAAATACAATTTTATTAATATTTTTTCTTTGAAATCAGAGTTAAATTATTATTCTGTTCTGGCTCTGCAAAATTATGGTCACAAGTGTAAATTGTATAAGGAAAAAAAGTCAAAATTTTACCACAATCTGTTTCAAATTTATTAAAAAAACAGTAATTTTATTTTAAAAAAATAGACAAAAATTAGTCATAAAATAATCCATAAATTCATAACAAAGTCAAATATACAAGAAAAGTCAATTTTACAAGAGAAAATTACATATTTGAGGAAAATAGTTTCAAATTTAGATAAATTTACAGAGAAAAGTAGAAAACTATACGAAAATTGTTAAATTGTGGAGAAAATGCTCAAACCTTCAAGACTGAAGTTATTACTCAAGTTTTTAAGTGGGTGCTTTTTGAATCATTAACTGTACTAGAAATTTTTGGTTGACTGATATGTGTGTGTAATGGAATGTGCACTTATAAAAAAAGGTTCCTACTCACATGTGGTGATTTAAAACAAACCACAATAGTGGATGTGCAATGCTTGTTCATGTTATAAATCTTTCTTAAGGGGTTTATGCACTGAAATGTTTGACAGTTCATTTTTTTATTCAGCTAAATGCACTTTGTGATGTGCCAAGGTCAGTTATGACCAGGATCTAGTATATTTTCTTTCAAAAGGGAAACAAATGCTAATGCTACTAGTTTTTATGCAATTTGAGATATGCCTGAGTAAGATGTGACCAAAATGGTTATTTACAGAATTTTATTTTTTTTTTCATTCTATTCATTTAATTGTTGTTCAAGAGGAAAAATATTTCTGCTCTTCAAGTTCTGATCAACCCCAGCACTGTTACTGTGTTTTTATGCACTTTTGATGTACCTTTGTCACGTGCCAAGCACACATTTAAAACCAAGACAATGAATAAAAAGCGCATATTTTTCATCCTATTGATCTGTGTTGGTTTGAAATTTGTCATATTCAACAGATCGCTGAACATGTGCGGCCCAGTTACCTGTCTTGATTTCAAATTGTGGCCCAACTGATTTTGTAATTGAATAGCCCTGCTTTAATGTTATACGTAAAGCACTTTGAATTGTCCTGTACACAAAATGTGCTATACAAATAAACTTGCCTTGCCTTGGCTTTTCTGCCACTTCATCTTTCTTGGTAGTGTTCATAGGTGTCAGATTACAAAAGTAATTTTGGACTGTGCATTTGTTGTTCTTAAATAGTGACTGGTGATGTGACACTGACTTTTTAGACCAGAGGTTGCGTTAACTGAAAATGGTCTGTCATTGACAGATTTTTTTTGAGCAGTGACAGAAAAATCTGAAGGCTGTCTGTCATTTTGACAGATTACACTGAGCATGATCTATTGTACCTTTTACTTCTAACTTCCTCCTGTCCACTTTATTGTGCATATTGAATAGTGATTATCTAGTATTGTCTCTTCAGCCTCTGTTAATCAGTTCAACAAATAAATGCATAATTTGTATACTGTATCTTGTAGGCCCATGGTTACATGTAAACAACAAAAAACAAAAGCTATTCATCATCTTATATAGGGCTGGGTGATATGGCTTTTCACATGTATCACAATACATTTAGGGTTTTATTGCAATACACAATATTTATCACAATATTTTGAGTTCCCCTCTGAACCACTGTATAAATGTTCATTTAAAACCTTTGCATAAAATGACAACAGCACAATAGAAACACACCCTTGTATTGCATTTTTTTTCAACTGCATGTATGTTTATTCTTGTCTTCCGCTTCCTCTTCATCTTCTTTGTCTACTTTGACTTTGTATGCTGTGTTGGTAGCACCACCTCATGAATGGGATGTTTAATCTTGCGCGTGCGCAGTCAACGTGGTCAGGCGGCGGGCAGGCCACGCGGTCAGAAAATTTGGGCTGCACGCGGTCGTCCACAGAGGAGCACTGCGGACACTAGTGGACTGGAGGATATGACGTAAATTTCGTCACACAAGCCTTCCGTTTGTATGTACACGGACAACAGAGGTGCAGCATGAATCCAATTTTAGGCAGCCCCACTCATAAATTTGCAACAAGTGAGAATATATAATGGTAGGCCTTCCTAGTCACCTGATGAAGACAACAATAAAACCAAAAAAAAATTTAAAAAGGGACTCAAAACAATAAAAAGTGCATTAAGCAAAAATTCTAGAGAAAGATATTTCAAAACCATATAAATTAAAGTGCACTTTTTTTTCTGTTTGCGATAAGGTTCAAAACCAAGACCCAAACACAGACATGGATGCAAACAACAGGCAAGTGCAAACAATAATATTTATTTACAATAATTATGCAATGGTGCAAGGGGCGGGGATTTGGCAACCTGTGGGAAGAAGAGCAGAGACAGGGGTAAGCACATGTAAATTACTGTGGGGAGATTAATGATGAATTTTGGGCTTACAGGTTCCTCTGGTGAAGACAGCGAGGAGACAACCTATGACCACACGTGGAGAGGGAACCAGGTGCCAAGAAGGAATGCTTCAGTGAAGGTTAGTGGACTTGGGGGAAACAGGCTGGCCAGGCCTTTGTGCTGGGGAGAGGGTAGTTTAGGTGAAGAGGGTAACTGATGGTAAGTCAACTTAATTGGACACCGTCAGGGGATGTGCACAGTCCCGGGGCAAACAATCCAATCCAAGAGGCAGATACAGGGTCCAGAGCAGGCAGGGGTCAAATCAAAGCAGGAGGCACCAAGCAGGCAAACAAAATCCAAACAGGGGCAGGCTCAGGGTCTAAGTCAGGCAAAGGTCAGAGCTGAGCAAGACAAAATACAAGGTTAGTAGCTTTCACAAGGTGAGACAAGCTACTTGCTGGTTGAGAGTCAGACATGACCAGACAGAATGATAGGAGAGTGTCCCCTTTAAACCACCCACTGATTGGCTGCAAGTAGAGCTACCAGCTGTAGGAGAAAAAGAGCAATCAGTAGAGATAGAGTCAGCCAGATCTGACAGGAGTCCTTAACAGTACTCCCCTCAAAGGACACCTCCTGGCGTTACCTTAGGCTTGTCTGGGTGATGTCGACAAAAGTCCTTGACCAAGGTGTCATCCATAATAAACGATATAGGGATCCACGACTGTTCTTCAGGCCCATACCCCTTCCAATCCACCAGGAACTGGATCCCTCGCCCCCTGTTGCAGGCATCCAGGATGTGTGTAACAGCATATACCAATCCTCCAGAGACCATCTTCCGGGGAAGATGGGGGGCCATAGGGAGCTGGCCAAGATGGGCTTGATATTAGAAACATGGAAGGATGGGTGGACCCAGAGTGAGGCAGGTAGATCAAGCTGTACAGACACGGGATTGATGGTCTCCTTGATGGTAAAGGGGCCACGAAGGACAGCTGAGCTTTTTAGAGTCAGCTTTGAGTGGGAGGTTCTTGGTTGAAAGCCAGACCTTCTGGCTGACTGCATAGGCTAGGGCCAGGCATCTCTTTTTATTGGCCTACCTAGAATTTTCCTCAATTTTGTAGTGGATTTATGGGTTTATAGGTATTTTATTGTTGGTACAAGTATTAATGTAAATATGAATGTGAGTAGGAATGAAGATTTATTTTCATTAAACTCATATCCTCGTAGGGCACCAGTCCAGATAATGGACAATTTTATTAACAATTTGTTATTTGTACCAATTATGAATCAGTCTCAAAAAAACCCTTGTGAGTTCTTGTCTGCTGATAATCAAGAAGATAGACATGCACTCAAACAATAACTCCTATATGTCTTTCAATGGTTTAATAAGAAATGTCGGAATAGGTTAACACATTTGGATAACTTTAAAACAGAGAATTCAACATGTATCATGGGCACCATAGACTATTACTGAGTTACTTGTGAATCAAACATTTGTGGAACCAAATAAACCATAGTTTAACTTGGCGATATACTGGAAATTGGAATACCATAAAATAGCATTGGTCAAGAAAAGTGGATGCAATTTTATGAAGAAAATGATGAGTAAATTATTTAGAAAAATGGAAAATTGGTGTTACTCTGAAAAAGAACATAAATTAATGAAAGGACAAAATGCATTTTGAAATTCTGATGGGGGTTTGCATGAAATTAAGTTTAAAGAACTTATACCAGGAATATTCTGAAGAATTAAGTTTAAATTAAACAACAGACCATCAGCCAAGCAGAATCATTGCGTCCCAGTAGATAGCAGGAGGTCCACTGGATTCTGTTTCAACTGGACCAGTGTGAGTTCTGTTGGAAGACTGGCAGACAGGCTCCTTATCACAGTTATGGCCTACTCCCTAGATCACAATCGGGCTGTTCTTCAGCAAGCTGGGTGAGGTTGCCATATGCGTGCGCCTTTACACGGTGCACGAAGGGAAAGAGGAGAGCCCACGCGCTGGATGAAGTTGTGCGTTTTTATTAATAACAAAAGCAAACAGTTCCAAGAAAATACAAAAGGCAAACGATAAATGACAAAGCAGTGTGTCAGAGCAAAACCAAGCTCTGGAAAAACAACAGCGCTGCAGGTAACAGTTCCAAATTAACACAGCTGGTCAGATGAGAGAAATTACATATAATGCCTCAAAGCCGGATAGCGACTTCTGGAGGGGAAAACGGCATTATATGATCAGGACAACAAGAGGATTGAAAAAACTTACAAAACGTGCCTCGTAGCTGGACTGCAGCTCCGGAGAGGAAATCTGCACAATTGTAGTTTTAACAGGAGATTGACTAACACAGCGACAGGGAGTGAATGAACTGACAAAGTTAAATACAGAGTGAACTGATTACATGAATGGATTCAGGTGTGAGAGCTGGGCTGCAGGTAAGCTGATTTTGAGTTGTTTACAGCTGGGCCAATGAGCTGTGAACAGCAAGTGGGAGAGTCTGGAGAGAGAGAGGGGCAAAACAGGAACACAGATAAACCTAGACAAGAGCAGACAAAAACAGGGAAACAAAATTCAACAATAACCTGTGTCTGGGGTCTGGGATGACATTGGACCCCAGACACTTGACAGAGTCCCCCCCAAGGGGTGGATTCTAGACCCCCCCCAGTAACATCAGAAAAAAGCCCCCCCCCCCCAAAAAAAAGGAGAACAACAAACATCACCCAGGGAGGGAGGTGGGGGAAAACAGCTAGGAGGGAAAAAATAATCACCTCGAACACAACACCTGTGCCCCGGCAAACTCCTAAGTCCCCACAGTCCCAGGGCTCCAGGGTTTGGGCAGCTGGCCAAAATCCCAGTCCCAGCAGACGGCCTGCAGACTATAGTCAGGTGGCCTGCCGGAGAATATGGCCCACCTGACCCACTGACCCAGTCCTTCGGGTGGCCGGCCAGCATTGTTGAGCCACCAGGACCGGTGGATTGAACAAGGAGGCGGCTTTTCCACCGGGAGGCTCAAAGGCAGGAAGCCAGGCCGGAGGAGAGGAACCTCCATGGCAACTGGTGGTGGAGGATAGAGGACCCCCACGGTGCCCGGCGGAGGAGGAAGAGGCACCCCAAAGGCCTCTGGAAATGGAGAGAAGGCCTTGGCGTCCTCAAGCTGGCTGGCTGCACCCTCGGTGGTCCTGACTTGGGACTCGGCTGCACCCTTGGTGGTCCTGGCTTGGGACTCGGCTGCACCCTCGTTGGTCCTGGCTTGGGACTCAGTTCAATTCAATTCAATTCAGCTTTATTTATATAGTGCCATATCACAACAAAAGTCATCTCATAGCACTACCAAATGCAGGGAAAACCCCACAATTGCAGAAAGACCCAGCAATCAGATGATCCCCTGTGAGCAAGCACTTAGTGACGGTGGAGAGGAAAAACTCCCATTTAACAGGAAGAAACCTCTAGCAGAACCAGGCTCAAGGAGGGGCAGTCATCTGCTGCGACTGGCTGGGGGTGAGGGGATAGAGAGGATGAAGAAAACAGACATAAAGAACAGGAACAATGAGAAGCCAAGTACATTATTGGAGGTCACCCAGCAGTCTGAATCTATTAACAGCAAAACAAAAGGGGGGTTAAGAGACACAAGATCCCTCCCTAATCGTAGGCTATATTGAAAAGGAAGGATTTTACCCTGTTCTTAAAAACAGAGATCGAGTCTGACTCCTGGACCCAGAGTGGTAACTGGTTCCACAGAAAAGGAGCTTGATAGCAGAAGGCTCTGCCTCCCATTGTACTTTTGGAGATTCTGGGTATTACAAGTAATCCTGCATTTTGGGAGCATAGTGCTCTGTTAGGATGATAGGGTAATGTCAGATCTTTTATATATAAGGGGGCCTGATTATTAAGAGCTTTGTAAATGAGAAGAAGGATTTTAAACTTAATTCTAAACTCTATGGGAAGCCTATGAAGAGAGGCCAGAACCGGAGCGATATGATCTCTCTTTCTAGAACCAGTTAAAACTCTTGCAGCAGCATTTTGGTTCAACTGAAGGCTTTTTAAAGATATTTTAGGACAACCTGACAATAACGAGTTACAATAATCTAATCTAGAGCTGACAAAGGCGTGGATCAGTTTCTCAGCATCATTCAGAGACAAGATGCTCATAATCTTGGCAATATTGCGCAGATGATAGAAGGCAGACTTAGATACAAATTTAATATGTGAATTAAAGAACAGATCTTGATCAAAAATAACCCCAAGGTTCCTCACAGAACTATTCAGAGTGAGAGTAGTGGCATCCAAATTAAGAGTTTGATTTGGAAAGGAATTTCTAAGGTTTTTTTGGACCAACAAGAATGACTTCAGTCTTATCTAGGTTTAATAGCAGAAAATTACAAGTCATCTAGGCTTTGATTTCCTTAAGACAGGCATCTAACTTAGCTAATATATTACAATCATTGGGCTTCAGTGACAAGTATAATTGTGTGTCGTCTGCATAACAATGAAAATGTATACAGTGCTTTCTAATGATATTGCCTAACAGAAGCATATATAAACTAAAAACAGTAGGGCCTAACACAGATCCCTGTGGAACTCCGTGACTGAGCTTAGAGTTGGAAGAAAACTCATCATTGATGTGAACAAACTGAAGTCTATCAGACAAATAAGATCTAAACCAATGCAGCGAAGTTCCATTTAGTCCAACATAGTGTTCTAATCTATCAAGTAGAATGACATGATCGATAGTATCAAAGGCTGCACAAAGATCTAAAAAGACAAGTACAGAAACAAGTCCATTATCAGATGCGATAAGGAGGTCATTAGTGACCTTCACTAAGGCGGTTTCAGTGCTGAAACCAGACTGAAACTCTTCAAATAAACAATTTCCCTGCAAGTGGTCAAACAATTGCGCGGCAACAACTCTAAGATTTTTGAAATGAAAGACAGATTAGAGATTGGTCGATAGTTAGCCAAAACTCCTGGATCGAGCGTTGGCTTTTTGAGTAAGGGTTTAATTACAGCAATTTTAAAAGCCTGTGGTACATAACCCAAAGTTAAAGGAGAATTAATTATATGAACAATACAGCTACCAATAATTGGGGAGACTATTTTAAATAACCTGGTAGGAATAGGGTCTAAAAGACAAGATGAAGGCTTACATGAGGAGATTATTTTATCTAACTCTAAAAGGTCAATTGGAGTAAACTTATCTAAACAAATCAGTTGAAGGAGTTGTAGCAATTAATGTACTTAAGTTTACGGTGGGAAGAATCTGACTGATTTTATCTCTAATAGATAAAATTTTATGATTAAAAAAGTTCAAAAAGTCCTGACTAGAAAGCTCAAGGGGGATGCGAGGAATGACTGAGTCCTGACTCTTTGTCAGCCTAGCAATCAAATCAAATCAAATCAACTTTTATTGTCATGTTGCTGTACATACAACTGTAGTGCAGGCAAGATAAATTTACGTTTCTCTAGGCATCCATATAAGTAAAAAGAACATAATTTAAGACACACTCACACACCCCCTCACCTCCCACCCCAGCACAGCCATTCACACATCCCTGAGACACACTTGAAACTAACTAGAACTATATACATATAATATACATAATGTCCATAAGGTGCAGTAGTATGTATGAAAGATTCCGGATCAACTGTTCAGCATCCTAACAGCTTGTGGAAGGAAGCTGTTAATCAGTCTGGTGGTTCTGCTTCTGATGCTCCGGAATCGTTTGCCAGATGGCAGCAGTTCAAAGTGTTTATGCAGAGGGTGAGAGTGATCCTTGACAATGTTCAGTGCCCTGCTCCTACAATGGCTCTGAAAAAATTCTTGGACAGAGGGGAGGGAAACTCCAATTACCCTCTCAGCTGCCTTAACTATCCTCTGCAGGGCTTTTTCATCTGACATACTGCAGCTGGAGTACCATGCTGTAATGCAGTATGTCAGAACACTCTCCACCACACCTCTGTAGAAGGTCCTGAGGATGCAGATGGGGAGAGAGGCCTGTTTGTTTCCTCAAGAAGTGCAGCCTCTGCTGGGCCCGCTTCCTGATCCCCAAGGAATTCTTGCTCCAGGTCAGGTCCTGCGAGATCTGCACTCCGAGGAACTTGATGTTCTCCACTCTCTCCACCAAACGGCCTCTGATGCTGAGAGGGACGTGTTCAGGCCGTGACCGCCGGAAGTCGATAATCATCTTCATTTTGTCCACGTTGAGCACCAGATTGCTCTCCCTGCACCAGCCCTCCAGGTCTCTAACTTCTTCCCTGTACATTGATTCCTCATCCCTCTGAATAAGTCCCACCACTGTGGTGTCGTCCGCAAACTTAATAATCTGGTTCCCCTCGTGTCTGGATACACAGTCATGTGTTAGAAGTGTAAACAACAGTGGACTGAGTATGCAGCCTTGAGGGGATCCAGTGCTCAGCATGATAGAGTTGGAGATGTTGTTTCCAACACGGACAGACTGAGGTCTCTCGGTCAGGAAGTCCAGGATCCAGAGACATGTGGCGGTGTTCAGACCGAGAAGGAGTAATTTCTCCATCAGTCTCTGGGGAATAATGGTGTTGAATGCTGAACTGAAATCAATGTACAGGAGTCTGGCGTAGGTGTCTTTCTGATCCAGGTGGGTGATGACAGAGTGCAGGGTGGTGACTATAGCATCCTCTGTGGAGCGATTTGAACGATACGCAAACTGGAGCGGGTCATGTGATGCAGAGAGGCAGGCTGTGATATGTGGTTTGACAAGCCGTTCAAAACACTTCATCACAATTGGTGTCAGTGGGACAGGACGATAGTCATTCAGACAGGACACAACTGATTTCTTTGCCACTATGGCAGAGGTCTTAAAACATCTGGGAACGATGGCCTGACTCAGGGAGATGTTATAAATGTCAGTCAGGACATCTGCTGTAGTAATATTTTTCTTTAGGAGTCAAATAATCAGAAATAGTGAAATCAAAGGTTAACAGACAATGGTCTGACAGTACAGCATTATGAGGAGACACTACCAGATTTTCTATTTCTATACCATAAGTCAAAACAAGGTCCAATGTGTGGTGGAGATAATGGGTAGAATTTTCTACTTTCTGGGAAAATCCCATTGAGTCTAAAATTGAATTGAATGCCTTATTAAGACAGTCACCATCTACATCAACATGTATATTAAAATCCCCTACAATAATTCGTCGGCCTCCGTCGGTCTATGATGACCATGGAAGAGAATCCTAAATGTCTACTCTGCTGGAACAGCACCGCCTGTGGCTGAACAGGCCGATGCGCGAATGGCAGTCCCTGTCACACAGGTCGCACTTGTGGGTGGTCTCCGTGCTGCTGGAGCTGTGGCGGTTCTTCCTGCGGGTCCTTTTTTCATCTGTTGCAGCAGTCAGTCTCTCTTCACCCGCCTTGAGCTGTCTGGTCAGGGTGCCTCTCCATTTGGAGCGGTCCGTTGCAAGGTCCTCCCAGCGCTCTGTGTTGATCTCCAGGGCCTTCATGTCTCTCTTGCAGATATCTCTAAAGCGCAGCTGTGGGCGGCCAACGTCTCTCCTGCCAGTCACCAGTTCTCCGTAGAGGACGTCTTTGGGGATTCTGCCATCCTCCATACGGTGAACGTGGCCTAGTCAGCGGAGCCTGCGCTGCCTGAGTAGAGTGAACATGGAGGGAAGGCCGGCGTGGGACAGAACTTCTGTGTTGGGCACTTTGTCCTGCCAGGATATGTCCAGGATACGGCGAATGCAGCGCAAGTGGAAGGAGTTCAGTCTCTTTTCCTGCCGGGCGTATGTTGTCCACGTCTCACTCCCATAGAGCAGTGTGCTGATGACGCAGGCGTTGTACACTGCCATCTTCGTCTTGACAGAGAGTTTGGGATTCTCCCACACTCGTGTGGCGAGGCGAGCGAGTGTGGAGGCTGATTTTCCAATCCTCTTGTCAATCTCTGTATCAAGGGAGAGGTTGCTGCTGATCGTGGACCCCAGATACGTGAACTGATTCACGACCTCCAGCTCGTAGTCGTCAATGGTGATGGTTGGTGGTGCTTTCGTGCCTTGCGCCAAGACGTTAGTCTTCTTCAGGCTGATGGCAAGCCTGAAGTCCTTGCATGCCTGGGAGAAGCGGTCCATCAGGGTCTGAAGCTCCTGCTGTGTGTGGGTCGCGACTGCAGTGTCGTCTGCAAAAAGCATGTCTCTGATTAGAGCCTCGCGTACTTTAGTTCTGGCTTTCAGGCGGGCGAGGTTGAAAAGCCTGCCGTCAGATCTTGTGTGCAGGTAGATTCCCTCTGTTGCTGTGCTGAAGGCATGCCTCAGGAGCATAGCAAAGAAAATCCCAAAGAGGGTTGGTGCAAGTACACAGCCCTGTTTCACTCCGCTGCGTATGTTGAATGGCTCTGAGACGTTGCCGTCGTGCTGCACTATCCCCTGCATGTTGGTGTGAAACGATTCGATGAGGCTTTGCAACTTTGGTGGGCATCCTATCTTTGGCAGGATCTTGAAAAGGCCCTCTCTGCTGACCAGATCGAACGCTTTGGTGAGGTCAATGAAGGCGACGTACAGGGGCATGTTCTGTTCTCTGCATTTCTCCTGGAGTTGGCGGATGGAGAATATCATGTCTACCATCGATCGTTCAGCGCGGAAGCCACACTGAGACTCGGGGTAGACATGTTCAGCAAGCTTCTGTAGACGAATGAGAACAACTCATGCATAGACTTTGCCAACAACGCTGAGGAGGGAGATGCCCCTGTAGTTGTTGCAGTCGCTTCTCTCCCCTTTGTTTTTGTAGAGGGTGATGATCTTGGCGTCTCTCATGTCCTGTGGTACGGCACCTTCCTTCCAGCACTGGCAGAGGACGTCATGCAATGGCAGCAGTAGGGCGGTCTTGCAGTGCTTGATCAGGTCGGGGGGTATGCCGTCGTTGCCGGGTGCCTTGCCAGCGGCCAAGCTATCAATGGCCTTGCTGAGTTCGTCGATGGTTGGCTCGGCGTCAAGTTCGTCCATGGATGGCAGGCAATCGATGGCATCAAGGGCTGACGGTGTCACGGTGTTCTGTCTGGAGTAGAGGTCAGAGTAGTGCTCCACCCATCTCTCCATCTGCTTGTTCTTTTCTGTGATCATCTCCCCAGTGGAGGATTTGAGGGGGGCCGTCTTGCTCTCAGCCGAACCAAGTACTTTCTTGATGCCATCGTACATACCATGGATGTTCCCTGTTATGGCAGCGGTTTGAATGTCTTGGCTGAGCTGAGTTCAGTACTCGTTGGCACAGCGCCGAGCAGTCTGCCGAACTTTGCTTCTCGCAGCCCTGAGAATCTGGAGATTCTTCTCGTTTGGGTACTTCTTGTACTCGGCAAGAGCTGAGCGCTTGGCTTCAATGATGGGGGTCATCTCGGTCAACTTGGCATCAAACCAGTCCTGTGACTTCAAGGTCTTCCTCCCAAAGGTAGCCAAGGCTGTGCGGTGGATGGTGTTTCGCAGTTCTTCCCACTTCTGTTTTGCAGATTCTCCTTCTTGTGGTACACCAAGTTCCTTCTCAAAGGTGGAGGCAAACCGCTCAACAAGTTCTGGTTGGGCCATCTTGCTGGTGTCAATCCGTGCCTTCCCAGGGTGTCTAGCACGATGGAATTTCTTCAGCTGCAGCTTGACCTTGCAACACACCAATGAATGGTCTGTGTCACAATCTGCACTCTGGAACGAACGGGTGATTAGCACGTTCTTCAGTGAGGTGCGCCTGGTCAGGATCAAGTCCAGCTGGTGCCAGTGCTTTGAGCGCGGATGTCGCCAGGAAACCTTGTGTTGGGGCTTGGTCTTGAAGAACGAGCTTGTGATGCACAGATCGTGATAAGTGCAGAACTCAAGCAGCCGCTGTCCGTTGTCGTTCATTCTGCCCACGCCAAATGGTCCAAGACAGGAGGGCCAGGAGTCGTGGTCAGCACCCACTCTGGCATTGAAGTCTCCAAGGAGAATGAGTTGTTCAGAGTTGGGGATGATCCTGACAGTTGTTGCGAGATTCTCGTAGAACTCGTCTTTTGCCTCTGGTGTGGCTGTCTGTGTTGGGGCATACACACTGACGAGGGTGACTGGGCCTTGAGTGGTGTTGAGGCGGAGGGTGAGGAGTTGTGCAGAGCCATTGCTGGTCGGTTCCACCATCTTCAGCAAGGTGTTCTTCACTGCGAAGCCCACTCCGTGTTCCCTGTGTTCGTCACTGCTCTTTCCCTGCCAGTAGAACGTGTAGTCCTTCTCTCTCAGTGTGCCTGCGTCAGCCAACCATGTTTCCTGGAGAGTGGTGATATCCACTTCCAGTCTCTTCAGCTCATTATTGATGATGGCAGTCTTCCTGGTGTCGTTGATGTCCTTGAGGTTTGCAGCGAGTCCTGTCATCATACTGCGAACGTTCCAAGTTCCCAGTTTTAGAGTTGGTCTCTTGTTTTTTTGTCTTGCCTGGTGCGAAAGTTCTCAGCCTGCCGTTCGGACTTCTCCTCATCCCCATGCACCCAATGAGGAAAGCAGGCTGTGGCGGGACAACACCTTATTGGCTGAGAGCTGCCCAGCTTGAGGCGGGCGGTAGCTGTCCAGTGAGATCCGATGATCCCTCCCACCATCGGGAACAATCCCTGGTGCCACGCTCTACGCCAATTGAGCAGTGGCTTATAACCGGTAACTGTCATTCCCCGTGTTTTGTCTACGCCAAAGGCGAAGCTGGAGTGTCCTCTCCAGTGATCCGGTGTTCTACCTTCCAGCGTTGGGTGTTGGTAGGATTCAAGCCTGGGCAGGAAGATATGGAGGACAAGATGTTGCCCATGCAGCATGTCCCCCCTCTCCACGTCACTGATGAATCCAAAGGAACAGCAGGGCTGCTACAGTTTGGCACCAGCGCCGTCGCAGGAGCTGCCAGAACAATGTTGAGCACAACAAAGAACTGCCTTAGGGACTCCAACTCCGGATTTTTCTATCTGATTTCAGCACTAAATCAGCTAAAAATTCAGCAAATTCGGATAAAAACTCTGAGTAGGCCGAGGGAGGGCAGTAAACTATGGCAAAGAAAACTGGGTTCAAGCCAAGATAGCCAACATGCCCCACACTGAGGACCAGGCCCTCAAAGGAATTAAAACATGATTTTTGCTTTACAACAACTAGTAAATTAGAATGGAAAATTGCCGCTACTTCACCTCCACGACTAGAACTTCTGGGATTATGATAGTTTAGATAACCAGAGTGAGTTAATTCATTCAAACCAACATAATCTTCTTGCCCTAGCCAAGTCTCTGTGAGGGATATTAAATCGATCTGATGATCAAATAACAGACCGTGAACTAGTAGAGACTTGGGAGTTAGAGACCTAATATTTAATAAACCACATTTAATTTTTAAATTATGAGGAGGAACAGAGGCTAAATTAATAAATTTAGAAACTTGAGGTTTGATTTGAGTTTTACCAACATTTTGTTTAAACACTTTGGGATGTTTATGCATTATATTTTTATTAACTTTGGGAGGAGTAGACAAAGGTTCTCTCAGGGTGAAGACAGGGACAAAGTTGAGGGGTGGCAGATGAGGAAGAGCTGCAGAAAGACCTGTATTTATCAAGTTGTGTTGTATTTGTCTTGGGTTATAATATTTTGGGTAACGGAAGACAGACACAAGCTCTGTAGGGTTATAAATCGAAGACTGAACCAAACAGTGAGGATTATTTGGATTAATGGGATTAATATGAGAAGTGGAAACAAAAAAGGGCTGGTTGGCAGACCCAGGAACTTTGGAGTGAGTTAACGCATCAAATTCCAGTCACTGCATTAAAAAACGCTGAATAGAATAGAACAGATTGTCCCTTAAAACATGTGCACCAAGTCTATTCGGATGGATGCCATCAGGCCTCATAAGTGATGGGCAGTTCCAAAACAGGTTAAAATTTGTCAATAAAACCAATGTTAAAAGTAGGACATGTAAAACACAACCAGTATTAAGACTGAGAGTTCTGCTAAAATAATTGCAACCTCGTCTGAAAGGTGCCAAAGGCCCAGAGATAAACGCACATCTGCCACAGTTCATAAGAGTGGACGGAAGGCTCCTGAAGTCACTCTTTAAGATCTCTGACGCTTCATCTGGGATGTTGTTGCATCCATCATGCACTATGACAGTTTTAACATGGGGGAATTCATTTAATAGGTCAGGGGTAAGAGCCTCAATGTCAGACACTCTAGCCCCAGGAAAAAATTTAGCCACATAGTACCTGCTTTTGACGTTCCTCACAATCGAGTCACCAATTACCAACGTCATCTGGGGGGCTTTGTCGGTGGTTTCTGAGGTGGGGAACAATCTTGTCGAAGGTGTTGTTGTGATGGCGGGGTGATGCGCTTTCTTCTTTTTGGAGCTGGTGTGTAATTTGGCACACCTAAAGTAGTCTTAATCTGGGGTTTGCGGGTTTGAGCCGCCGCTGAAGGAGAAGGAGAGGGAGGAGGAGGGGTGGCCACAGGCGGGCAGCCAGCGTCCAGGTGGGGAAAATCCTCCAGAGAAAGGATGTCAAATCTACTTTCCAGTAGCAGGGGAAGAGAAGAGGCACGGCCCTGTCTGGTCGATCGACGATGATTGCCTACAGGTCTAACCAAGGTCTAGGACGCGCATTGAGGATGAGAAGAACCAACCGGGGCTTTGGGTTTAGCCCGAGTCTAAGCCAGTGTCTATTACTTTGGTCCTGGACATCAGAAGAAACCGGAGCAGGGGTGGAAGTAGGCGGAGATGCGTTGAACTCACCCAGGTAAGTAGCCGTCTCTGCCAGCTGCGAGTTGGTTGCCGGGGCCGTTGTTCGCCCGAGAATTATGGTGTCAAGATGGTCTTCGGCCTCCCGAATTTTATAGAGGTTGGAGAGTCTAACTTCCAACTCAGAAACCTACCTTAGGAGGGACACACAGCTGACACACGTCGAGGATGGAGCCATGATGTTTCAGGCAATAGGTGGATAGCCAGCCAGCCAAAAGCAGCTAAAGACAGGTTAGCTCAAAACAGTTAAAAAGGCTTAAAAACAGGTTAGCAGGTTAGCCTAGCCCGGTAAAACAGCCCAGCTGGGGGGTCCGACCCACCGGCGCGTCCGATCGGGCTTTTCTGCTAGGCCAAATCTAAGCTAACACCAAGCAAAAACTAATATCAACAAAAAGAGATAAAAATTAAAAATGAAATCAATTAAAACAAATAAAAACGGACAAGATGACGTGACGAGACATTAACAGACGCCAGCGTTAATCAACACAGGTGCTGCTTGTCAGCAATCAGTGGGAAGAAATTCAGTGAACCCTGGGTGAACCCTGGGTGTTCCCAGCTTGGGACTCGGCTGCACCCTCGGTGGTCCCGGCTTGGGACTCGGATGCACCCTCGACAGCTCGGGGTTGGAGCATTACAGCACCCGCGGTGGCTCTGGGCTGGAGCATTGCAGCACCCGCGGTGTCTCCGGGCTGGAGCTCAGCTGTGCCCACGATGGCTCCGGGCTGGAGCTCAGCTGCACCCACGGTGGCTGTGGGCTGGGGCTCAGCTGCACCCACAGTGACTTCCACAGCGAGGGAAGCTGGGCTCACAGCGACCTCGGGTGGCCAACCTGGATCTTTGGTGGCCTCAGGTGGAGTTGACTGCTCTCCAGCGACCCTGGGAGGAAGCTCAGAAACAGTAGAGAGAGAGACAGGGTCAGGGTCACTGGCAGTGACAGAGCCCGGCGAGGTGAGCCCAGGTGCAGCGGCAAGCTGCTCCTGGCTCTCCTCCCCAAGAGTCAGGCAAGATAGCTCTGAAACAGGCAGGAGAGAAACTGAAGAGCAATCTTGCCTGAACTCGGGCTCCACCACTACCCAGGACTTCAACAATCCAGGTAGTGGTGGCTCTTCAGGCTGGGAATGCGCTGCACCCACGGAGGTCCTGGGTTGAGACGGAACCCCTGCATCGACCTCCACCAGGGAAGCTGGACTTCCGTCATCATTGGTATGTTGGACCGGCTCCACAGAGACCCCTGGAGGTGGTGGATTCTCTCCTGTGACTCTAAGAGAAAGCTCAGGAGTGGTAGGAGAAGGAGAGTGGTTAGGGTCGCTGGCAGCAGCGGAGCCCGGCACCTTGACTCACCTCACCAAGAGCTAGACAAGATTGCTCCAACTCAGAAGAGAGAGAAACAAATGAGAGCACTTGTCTGGACTCAAGCTCCAGTCCAGATCTTCGTCGATCCCAAAGATGACGTCTTGGGCCCCATCTACTGGAGGTCCAGCTCTGGCTCTGACTCTGCTGTGGTGGCCTCTGCAGCAGGCAAGATGGTGGTTGCAGTCTCATGGCCCCCCAATGATGTACCCCATGCTGGTGCCTCATCCGGCATGGCGGCTGGGGGCTGCCTCACCGCCGACCCTGGGTATGGATCTTCCAGGGCCTCGGGCTCCTCCACCATCTGACAGCTTGGTTCAGGGGCTGGTGAACTCCCAAAAGCACATGGAGAGGACATGGAGAGGACTGGTGAGGGGTAATCATATGCCGCTGGTGCAGAGAACTCAGGGGACTGCAGACCCAGAGTCTCTTGGCCAGGGATCAGGCAAGAATGCTCATCAATAACAAAAATGGAATGACAAAGAACTTGCCTGTTCTCCTGGTCCACGATGTTTCCAGCGGCGTCTGGTGCACTTTCATCCCTCTCCGTGTCCATAGCAGGCCTGGGTTCCTCAGTAGGTAGCGGAGATGCCGCTTCAGCAGGCATGGAGGTGGATGGAGCCGGGGGGAAAATGGCCCTAACCACATTGACAGATGTAAGTGCTGAAATGGAGGAGGTGGCTGCCGGCGAGGCAGCTGGAGGAAAACGTGGCTTTGCAACAAAGCTTCCCTCCTCCGGTGAAAGAGAGATTGCTGGCAGAGAGGCAATTGTTTTTTTTCTTGCAAGACCTCCGGGAACGGTGGCGACGAGCAGGAGAAGGTGGCTTCGCAGTTTGAGCGCGCAAAACTTCAGGCATGGGCTCCGACTCATTCGGAGAAAGCTCCTCCATCGTCCAGAGACCTCCTTCCGGGATCAGTGGAGACTTAGGGAAGACGGGAGAGACCGATGGAGAAGCGGTAACGGCAGCTGACAATTCATCAGGAATCAGGCAAGCAGTTTCAGGAGAGAGTAAGAGTGATTGAATAAGAACTTGTCTGAATTCCTGGGAGGTGATGACGTCAGCTGTCATCCCGAGGTCGGACTCATCAAAGAGGTGAGGAGGCTTCGAGGTCGGCGCGCACTCGACTTCAGGCTGGGGCTCCGGTTCTCTCGGAGAATACTCCTCCAACTCCCAGACCAATTCCGGGAGGAGCCACATCTTCACCTCCAAGAGGAGGTCTGTTTCCGCCAGCAACACCTATCTGCATTCTTCCAACTCCTCCGCGGATGGAGCGGGCCAGGCTTCTGCAGAAGGAGGGGTGGAGCTGAAGTGGGTGAGGCTGGAGGCTTCTTGCAGCACACACTTCTCCTCTTTGTGAGTGACAGCTCTGGTATAGGGGCCTCCCCTGATGGCGCATCAAGCGGTAAAGAATACAGGGAGCGGAGTGAGTCCATCACGTCCGAGTGATTCCAAAGACCAGGGAATGCCTTCATTACCCATGCTGTGGAATCCCGACCTTCCCTGACCGCCTCAGGGGACACTGAAGCCTGTGCCCGTGCCACGATGTCTTCCAGGAGGACCACTGCCCGTTGCTCCACCTCGTGCGTCATGGCAAACGCTCCAATACAGGTGGGTGAAAAACACAGAAAAAGGTGAAAAAACAGTACACAAACTTCACAGCTGGGCTCTTACGGGTCGCTGTGTACTGTCATATACGCGCCTCTCCGAGCCGCAGAGGAAGAAAGGAGAGCCCACGCGCTGGATCAAGTTGTGCGTCTTTATTAATAACAAATGCAAACAGTTCCAAGGGAATACAAAAGGCAAACGATAAATAACCAAGCAGTGCGTCAGAGCGAAACCCGGCTTTGGAAAAACAACAGTGCTGCAGGTAACAGTTCCAAATTAACACAGCTGGTCAGACGAGAGAAATTACATATAATACCTCAGAGCCGGATAGCGGCTTCTGGAGGGGAAAACTGCATATATATGATCAGGACAACAAAATACAACAATAAGCTTTGTCTGGGGTCTGGGATGACATTGGACCCCAGACACATGACAGAGGTCTTCTCTTATGCACTGAAGAAGGAATTGGTTTATTGTACAAAATCCCACCAGAAATTCAATCTGAGGCAAAAACACATCACAAATCTGTTTCTTCCGATGTTGGTGGTTTAAATGAGTTGGTTCAAGCTTAGAAAAAAAAATCAAACAAAATCTTCTTGCACGGTGATTTAAAGGAAAGGATTAAAATAAGGAAAAAGTGAACTTTAAAGAAAATAAAATGACATTGGTCATTGAAGCCCATTGGTCAGTTCAAATTTCTGAGGTGGGGGTCTCCCACAGACAGAGGAGAGAAGGGAAAGAGACATTTGATATGAGAAGTGAGACACCCCCCCCCCCAAGACACATATGTTGCTGAATAAAGCATAAATTCCTTAAACTTTAGTGACTAAGATATTCTACTCAATAATAAGGGAACATGCAATGTCTCTACATCGTAACTGTAATTAATTTGTAATAGTAAACATGCAAAAATTAATTTCTTCCTGAAAATAAAGCAACACATATTAAATGATATCAATAAAAGCATTTGAAACTGCACTGTCCATCCCAAGAGTTCAACCATGTCTTCAGTAGTGGATACTTTCTTGAGAGAAAGGATATGAATTCATTTATTTGTCCATAATGCATAAATTCCACTGCAAAGAGAAAAAAAATTAAATATTCCTGATTCGTCCACCAGATGGCTCTATGAAACTGTCTGGTTGTTTACTGGAGAATCTTGACTCCCAAGTCTTGATTATATCAACCATAAACCTGTTGACTGAAACATTCCTTTGCCAAAGAGCAGAAATGGGAGAATGACCAAGTCCTGGAGAAGGGATTAACTTCCACTTTATGGCCAATGGATAGTGTTACAGCTCTGGTTCTTGGGTGACAGAAGCAGTTCATGACCAGACTTTTGAGTTGAAACAATTTTTCTTCAGCAAAGAATGATTTTATAGATTGGAACTCAAGGTCAACGCTATAATTGACCTAAGAAGGGCAGCCTTGGTTTTCCTCCAAGCGCGCCTGCACTTGGAGATGTGGGCAGCTACTGAGGGGACCAAAGACTCCTCTTCTGAGATGGAGAACAGGGGGGATTATACCCCAGTGAGGCCTCGAACGGAGAGACACCAGTGGCTGCAGATGTGGCAGAGTTGTGGGCGTACTCTACCCATGGCAAGACCATACTCCAAGATGACGGATCCTCGGCAGTCACACAGCAGAGCATAGCCTCAAGCTCCTAATTTGCCCACTTGCTCTGCCCGTTGCTCTGTGGATGGTAGCCGGATGAAAGACTGGCCATGGCCTCGATTGACTTGCAAAAGGCTTGCCATACCTTTGATATGAACTGGGGACCATGGTCAGACACAATGTCCATGGGGATGCTGTGCAACCAGACCACGTGAACAGACAGAAGATGTGCCATCTCCAGGGCAGATGGTAACTTTTTCAGGGACACAAAGTGCACAGCCTTGGAGAATCTGTCCACAATGGTCAGGATCACAGTGTGCCCATTTGAGAGAGATAGCCCTGTAATAAAGTTCAGGGTGATATTAGCCCAAGGGCGGTTAGGGACAGGAAGGGGCTGGAACAGGCCGACGGGGTGGGAGGTGGACGTCTTACCCATGGAGCACCGCGGGCAGGCTTTGATATATTCACGGACGTCCTTCTCCATCGCAGGCCACCAAAAGTAACGTCGAAGTGACGACAGGGTTCAAGCTACCCCTGGGTGGCAGGATAATTTAGCGGTATGGAGCCAGTAGATAACCTCCTCTTTGACTGCTGCAGGGACGAATAACTGACCTGGACCCCCCCCCCCCCCCAGGTCTGGGTCCATCCATTGTACGTCTGCGTCCTGGATCCGTTGTTCAATGCCCCACATGAGGGCCCACCACGACCCCCTTCAGAATGATCGTCTCCTCTGTAGAGACTAAGGGGTTACAAGAGAACTGGTGGGAAAGAGCGTCTGGTTTGGTATTTTTTGATCCTGACCTTTAGGTAATGCTGAGCCGGAACATTGCAAAAAAGAGAACCTATCTAGCCTGACGAGGGTTCAATCTTCTGGCCGACTGAATGTACTCAATGTTCTTATGGTCAGTCCATACTAAAATGGGCATGGCTGACCCCTCTAACCAGTGGTGCCATTCTTCCAGTGCCAGTTTCAGGGCCAGCAGCTCTCGATCGCTGCCATAATTCCTCTCGGCTGGTGACAGATGCCGAGAGAAATATGCGCATGGGTGCATCCTCTCATCAACTTTTGAGTGCTGTGACAACATCGCCCCTACCCCAATGTCCGAAACGTCAACTTCCACAATGAACTGGCGCCCAGGGTTCAGTTGAAGCAGCATGGGGGTCTCAGTACAGTGCCTCTTAAGGAGGGAGAATGCCTGCTGAGCCTCCTGAGTCCAGCAAAAGGGGGTCTTGGTAGAAGTCAGGGCGGTGAGTGGGTGGGCGATGGAACTGTATTTTCTTACAAAATGGCAGTAAAAATTAGCAAAGCTCAGAAACTGTTGAAGTTGCTTTCTCGACGAAGGAATGGGCCAATCAGTGACTGCTCTGACTTTTGCTGGATCTGGCTTGATGCAGTCGTGAGAAATGATGAACCTGAGGAAGGTGGTAGTGGTGATGTGGAATTTGCATTTTTCTGATTTGATTTACAACTGGTTCTCCAGGAGACGTTGGCGAACCATCCGAACGTGTACCTTGTGTTCCTCTAATGAGCGGGAGAAGAAGAGGATGTCATTGAGGTACACAAATACAAAGGTGTTTTTAAAAGTCTCGGAGCACATCATTGATGAGCTGTTGGAAAACTGCGGGGGCATTTGTGAGTCCAAACGGCATCACGCGGTACTCAAACTGGCCCAGGTGTGTGGAAAAAGTCATTTTCCATTCATCACCTTCTCTGATTCTAATGAGGTGGTAGGCATTCCTAAAGTCCAATTTGGAGAAGATGGTAGATCCCTGGAGCTGATCAAAGGCCGAGTTAATGAGGGGTAATGGGTGTTTGTCTCTGACGGTAATATTGTTCAGTTCCCGAAAGTCTATGCAGGGACACAGGGTGCTGTCTTTTTTACTCACAAAGAAAAAACCTGCACTTACAGCTGATGAGGAGTGGCGGATGAAACTATTACTCAGGGTTTCCTTGATATATTTTTCCATAACCAATTTCTTGGGCAATGATAGGTTATAGAACCGACTAGTGGCTAGCAGTGCCCCTGGGAGGAACTTGACAGCACAATCATAGGGGTGATGGGGAGAAAGAGACATGGCTTTAACTTTACAAAATACTGGGATTAAATCATGATAATCAGGGGGTACTTTGGACAAACTGGGGAGTTTGGGATGTGGGGCCTGAATGGGGATGGATGGAGAACAAGCGGCTGACTGGAGGCAGGCAGACATACAAAAGGTGCTCCATGAGCGAATGGCTCCCTTACTCCAGTCGATAACAGGATTGTGGGTTTGCAACCAGGGGTATCCTAAAACTATGGGGGAGGTACAGGCAGGGAGAACAAAAAAAGATAACTGCTCCCGATGATTTCCTGAGACGAGTAGGCAAACTGGGTCCCTACATCTCGTAACCTGACTGATGGACTGAGTGGCGAGGGCAATAATATTTTGGGGCCGAGGTAATGGGACACACAGGATTTTGAACTGGGTTGCCAAACCCTCAGAAATAAAGTTTTGTTCAGCCCCTGAGTCAATCAATACCAACCCCACAAACTTGGTGGACTGGAGCAACAAACAAACAGGCAACTCAATACGTGGGTGTGTGGGCTTGTTACTTTTGCCCGCCAGTCCCCCTACTTTGACTGATGGGCGTAATTGTTTGTTTTCTGGGGACATGAGGCTGCAATGTGGCCGGAATTGACACAGTAGAGGCACAGCCACCCCCCCACCGAGACGCCACAGCCATTCAGCTGGGAGTGATCTTAGACTGGTCCACAGCCATTGGCTCAGAAGAGGAGGAGGCCAGTGGGAGAGCAGGAAACTACGGAAGCGGAGTCGAGGAGTGGGACAAAGTACAGAAGCTGGGCCACCACTCTATAGTGCACTGGCGAAGCCTATTGTCGAGTTTGACGACTAAAGAAACAAACTCATCGAAAGACTCGGGCTCCTCACTGATGCGAGCAAGCTCATCGTGAAGGTTACCATTTAGGCCGTGTGTGAAGGCTGTGTGTGAAGGCCGAGTGTAGCGGTTCATCCCCCAGCCCACCTTAGTCACCAGAACTTGGAACTCGATGGCATACTCAGCTACGGTCCTAGAACCCTGACGAATGTTTATAAACTGGGTGGAAGCGCTCCCCTTGCGGTCAGAGTGATTGAACACCTGAGTGAACTCCCTGGTAAATCGATCAAAAGTGTACAGATGATAATCCCACCCCTGAATTATGGCCTGGGCCCAGGAGAGAGCGCGCCTGTCAAGAAGGCCCACCATAAAGCTAATTTGGCTTTGGTCTGTGGGATAATCATCAGGAATGGTATCGAACACCAATTGGCACTGAAGTAAAAACCCACTAGCCTCCCCCAATTTACCACTATAATGAGAAGGAGTTGGAATAAGTGGGGGGCTACTCGACCGGAATGAAACCAGCTGCTGGTGGAGGTGCAGGAGATGCTGCTCCTACGAGGCCTTGCATGGTTTCCTCCATTTTGCTGATTCATTCTGAAAGTTTAGCTAATTCATTTAATATTACTTGAATCTGCTGTATCGTTTGGTCAGCACGTTGCTCCAGCACACCCAGTCAGCTAAGTTAGTTTCTATCCTAGTGTTGCTGGGTCTACACTGCCTTTCGTATACTGATAAGGTTCAAGACCAAGACCCAAATGCAGACACAGATGCAAACAACAGCTAAGTGCAAAAAATAATCTTTATTTACAATAACTGTGCAATGGTGCAAGGGGAGAAGAGCAACCCTGTGGGGAGAAGAGCAGAGACAGGGGTAAGCACATGTAAATTACTGTGAGGAGATTAATGATGAATTTTGGGCTTACAGGTTCCTCTGATGAAGAGAGTGGGGAGACAACTGATGGACCACACGTGGAGAGGGAACCAGGTGCCAAGAAGGAATGCTTCAGTGAAGGTTAGTGGACTTGGGGGAAACAGGCTGGCCAGGCCTTTGTGCTGGGAAGAGGGTAATTTAGGTGAAGAGGGTAACTGATGGTAAGTCGACTTACTTGGACACTGTGGGGGAGGGATGTGCACAATCCCGAGGCAAGCAATCCAATCCAAGAGGCAGATACAGGGTCCAGAGCAGGCAGGGGTCAAAGCAAAGCAGGAAGCACCAAGCAGGCAGACAAAATCCAAACAGGGGCAGGCTCAGGGTCTAAGTCAGGCAAAGGTCAGAGCTGAGCAAGACAAAATACAAGGTTAGTAGCTTTCACAAGGTGAGACAAGATACTTGCTAGTTGAGGGTCAGATGCAACCAGACAGAATGTTGGAAGAGCGTCCCCTTTATACCATCCACTGATTAGCAGCAGGTGGAGCTACCAGCTGTAGAGGAAAAAGAGCAATCAGCTGAGAGAGAGGCAGACAGATATACAGGAGTCCTTAACAGTTTGGTAATGTTTTTAACAATGGGAGCCATGTCTTTGGCATTATAATTTGTGACTGCAGTTGTGATCTTTTTCCATTTGCACTTTTGTCATATGGGATAATTTTTTCAAAGGAAGAAGCCACAGTCATTTGCCTTGGAAATCCTTGGTTCCTTTAATGTTAGTTTTGTGGGGGTCCCTGGGATTTTGACAAGGGGATTTTAATGCATTCTTCATATTGTTGTGGATGACATCTCAAGTGGTGAAACAAATTAGTGGTACTGCCACCTTTAAAGACAACTGCCCCCGACAGACTGCTAAAGATGATGATGATGACTTTGCGACATATTTTGCAGAAAACTGTCTTTTGTTCAGTGTCTTCCTTCTGAATTCTGAACCACTGCCAAACAATGGAGCTGGTGCTTTTTCGCGCTCCCTGCGCTCTGCCAGTGTTGCCAGATTGTGTGTAAAAAAAACAAGCATCTCTGCTCCACAAAAACAGGACCAAAAGAAGCAGTTTCCAAAGGAAAAAATGAAGGAAAAAAACAGACCTGGCAATGACCCTAATGCAAAACACGACCACGTTGGGAGTCACTGAGCTGCAGGCTAGCTGTGTGAGAGAACTTCAAATGGAAAAATAAATGCTGACAGCTAACATTGCCGAAACAATTTATGCTCGATATCCGTGATAAAGGCATTTAAGGTAGCACGCATAGTAGAATATATCGATATAATAAATATATTTGGTGTATCACCCAGCCCTAATCTTCTGATATGAAAATTAAAATGACAGGTCATAACAGATGATGACTTGCAACCCTATCTGTCAAAATGATAGATTGTTATGATCTTATTTTTATTTTTATTTTATTTAACCTTCGTTTTACCAGGGATAAAACCAGTTGAGGTAAGGACCTCTTTTACAATGGTGCCCTGAGATCTGGTGTCTCAGTCGGGCAGGCAGAGACAGGATGGACTCAAATGCAGGGATGAGTTTCAGCAATTTATTAAACTAAAGGTGCAGCTCAAGGGCTGGAAAACACACAACTAAACTCAAATACAAAACAATAAACTAAAAATACAAACCATACAGGAGCGTGATGAAAAGCAAAGGAGTGACGATCATAACATGGGTTTATCTCTGGGTGGAGAACAAAGGAATGAGGGGAGCTAAATATAAACACTAATGAGGGTAGATAAGAAACAGCTGATGCAGGTAATGTAATAAAACATAAATAGTAAATAATGACAGCAAACCAGAAAGAGTACTAAAAAAATAAAGCTACAAGAAGTGAAACAGGAATGATTTCAAAATAAAACCAAACACAGGAACTAGGAATAACTAAGCAGAGAGAGTAATAATAATAATATATAAGATCCTAGTACTTATAGACGGAGAGGTGTTCAACTTTTCAGTATTATTACTGTGGAAGAACCAAATTATGATAAACCAATCATCCATAGTTGTAGGGCAAGATACCGAGGTGAACCTGTGTACCAAGTTTGGTGACCCTAGCTTTATTTGTTGTACAGTAATAAGGTATAGGGAATGTTAACCTTGGCCTTTGAACTTTTGACTCCAAACTCATAGTCTGAGGTCAGGATCCCAAGGTAAACCTGTGTACCAGGTTTGGTGACCTTAGCTGTACCCGTTTTATCATAATAGTGCAAATGGAATGTGAATCTTGACCTTTGATCTTTTGACCCCAACCCCATTGTCAGAGGTTAGGATCCCAATGTGAACCTGTATACCAGGTTTGGTGGCCCTAGGTTTACTCGTTTTATAGTAATAGTAAATTTAGCATTTACTATTTACCATAGTGCAAATGGAATGTTAACTTTGAACTTTGGACCCCAAACCCATAGTCAGGTTAGGGTGTAAGTCATCCAAGAAGCATCTTAGATACAACTACTGTATCGATTTGAAAAGCCTACATCATTTTGTTCAGTAGTGATTGCATTTACAAGATGTAGGGAAAATCTGACCTTTGACCTCAAGGTCATCCGATGAGGATCAAACTGCAATATGTGCATCATCAGAATATATCAAACAATGGTGCCAGGTTTCAAAACAATTGGAACAAAACTGTAGGAGGAGTTGATCTTACAAAAGTGGTCCGGACAGACAGACCCATAACATAATCCCACTTCCATCTTTGCCCAAAAGGCTCTGTGACCCCTTTGGGCTTTGAACGGTGGGGGATAAAAAGTAGAAGATGCTAATACTACATAATTAGTATGCAATCATTATTTGATAAAATAATAACATATTCCTTTATTTCATATAACTAAAATGTATCAAAAAACATGATGCATTCCCTGTAAATGTCAACTCCATCATTTGCCTGTCAGCTCCGTCAGACAGAAAATCTGAAGGAGTTAGCATCTGACAGAGTTGACAAAATAAGCATTTCTTTCAAAAATCTGTGTTCATAGTGTAACCATTTTATTTTTTAGCCTGATGCTAGATGCTAACATAACTTACTTTATGAGAATAAAATTATCTTAAGATTTCAAACAATTTTGTCAAAAACTGGATGACGGTGTTAACATGTCATGAGTGTGACATGTCAAATTTCAATATTCTGATTTAAAATACTCATAAAATATAAAATTTGCAAGAACTTTTCTGCTATGGATACACTTTACATAGAAGGAATTTTTGAAAAAAGGTCATTCAGAGTGACACCTGACCCCAAAATAGCCTGATTTTATTACTTTTTTTATAATTATCAGACAGTTTACATAAAGTTCAGATACACCTTTAAAACCTTGTAAAAAATTATATATTGATGAAAAACTATTTTGCTTTGATATGAGATATTATCCAATGTTTCTTTGATGAAACAGGCTCTTTTTAAATAACTGAAAACAATTTAAGCAGTTTAATTACACATGAAAGTTTAAACTTTTCTCTGAGGACAGGCTGTTTTAGAGGTAGTGGAAAGACAATAAGTGTCATACATTTAGTATAATAATAATTAAATGAAATTGAAAGGAATAATTGTATTAAATAAATTCTATAGTTAATCTCTCGTGACAGCTCCAGTTTTAAATATTTCAGGTTTTTTTTGTCCAATTGCAGCTACAACTGCTGGACGTGGTTTGTTCCATGTCTGAAGATCAGTGTAAAATATTACACTGTTACTATTATTGATATTAACACATTAAACAGAAGATTTAAAAAATCACTGTCTTTAAGTCTGCACAGCAAAGGACTGCTTGCTGAGATCTAGCCAGGAGTTGGACAAGACAAAGACTGGGATGGGAAATCACAATAATAATTATTAATTGATTATTGCAACAATCAGTGTATCGCAAGATCATGATAGTATCGCAATGTGGGCCAAGTATTGTGATAGTATTGTATTTTGCACTCTGGTAATTCCCACCCCCAAAATTCAGAAAGTTGAATTCAAAGAATACAAGAAAATATAACAATCTTGATTTTTATGGATGTGACAATTTTAAGACCAGTTCCATTCTTATGGATCATTAAGGCTTTAATTTTTCGTAGACAAACTGAACACATTTTAAAGATCTGTTAACACCCAGTATAAAGACTGGAGTATAATGGATTTCATTGCAATGACAAGAGAAGCACAATTACTTAGCAGCAAACCTCTTTTCAGCCTCCTTCTGGCGAGTTTGATCTGATCCTGAAGAATCTGAACCCAGTCACGTGGTCCGGGCAACTTCTCGATTCTGTGTTCTGTGCAGTATTTCTCTGTAAACACTTTAAAGACAAATCACACATCAGCACTTCATTAAAAATGCTGAATGAGCATTTTGTTACAGAAGGAATTTATAAAACCTTTTCTATATCTTTCTCTCCATTACCTTTAATGGCACCAACGATGTTTTGGTCCAGACCCTTGCGGTTATCATTGAGGCCTCGCTTTCTTTTACCGTTTGGTAGAGAATTAGCAAGGGTGGCATCATCAAAGAAGGCACAAACCTAAACAACCCACAACACCACTTTTGACCAAACATGAAATTCACATACTCAAACTGCATATAATTTCTGTGTTCATTATAAATGGAACTATATAATAAAATGAATACTCAGCAATCCTGATCAAACAGACATAGAATTTGATCATAACAATCATAGGTACACACCAGTTTCCGGAACAGCAGACTGCCAGAACGTGTATAGTTGACCAGTATGGAGTCTAACTGGGCCTTGGAGATGAACACATCATAATCCTCTGCAAGTCGGACCTCAGACTTTAAAGGCATTAAACAACAGAGATTGTTAACTGTGAAACATGATGGGAAAAATATCACTCGAAACACAATTTAGCTTTTGAAAGAAAAAGGAATACACAAACTTCATCAACCTGAGTTTAGACGTTATTGTAAACTAAAACATGGCAATAGTTACCCAACCTTAACAGGGAATGGGCGCATGAGGTCACTTGATGGAAAAACCACAAGGAATTGTGGGAAAAGTGGTCTGCCTGTCTTTGTTTAGTAGTGAGCGACGAAAGCTGTTAAGATGAAGTTTTCAAGAGTGTTGCTTCAGTGTGTTATTTTTCTTCATCTGAATACCACGCAACATTTGAATGGGGACGTTTTAGTGCATTATCAAATGCAACAACTGCTCTCACAATTGGCATGGAGAAAGATTGATAATGGAATACACTTTTTTTGACTTCCCAACTTGGAAGAAAAGTGGAGAGAATCGGGATTGCAGCAATCAGAAGGAAAGACATCAGCTTCAACAGTATTCCTGCACACATGGTCGTGTGTTTTAGGGCATTTTCACAAAGGTAAGTTGTGATTTAAGCATGCATAAAGATTAATTCAATCCATCCATCCATCCATCTTCTACCGCTTAATCCTTTTCGGTTCACGGGGGGGCTGGAGCCTATCCCAGCATCTTTGGGCAAAAGGCAGGGTACACCCTGGACAGATCACCAGTCCATCACAGGGCCAACACAGAGAGACAGACAACCATTCACTTTCACATTCATACCTAAGGACAATTTAGAATCCCCAGTTGATGCTATTTAACCTAACCTGCAGGTCTTTGACCTGTGGGAGGAAACCGGAGTGTTATGACGGAATTATGTCTGTAATGACGAGGCCAGGTGCACAGTTGAACTTCACTTTATTGAAAGGGTTGGTCACACACAATACAGCCACAATAATGGCACAAATACATTACACTACTCCCCCCCTGTAGAAAAGTACAAAAAAACACACACACAATTAAGACCCTCCCAAATTTAGGACCCGAATCACGCAGTAAGAAAACTGAAATTACTAATGGCCTAACACATTCACACAACTAACCTAAAATAGAGAGGATGGGTGGACTACCGTCCTGCCCCACACGGCAAAGTGGACTATTCTGCCACCTGTAAAACAAATAAAGTCCATAAATAACTTAAAAGCATTGCCATGTTTCTAAACTAAATAAAACACATCCAGAACAATAACAGTTTAAATGTCTTTTTCTTTTTAACACATACAAACATATGAACATTAGAACATTAGAACTCGATCTTTGTTTTTTTTTTTTTTTTCAAACTCACACTACTGTCCTTCTGGTGGAAAAGGGGGTAGAACTGGCTTGTGGGGGCCCAGGGCAGCCCCTCAGTAGACCTGCTGTTGGAGGCGGCATGCCCCCGGGGCTGCAGCTGATCTCAATGACGAGAGTGTGTCTTCTCTTTGCCATCGGTCACCTCTCTCGTCCGGACCCGCCATCCGAAGCCTCTTCCTGGGCACGCCGCAGCTCATTGGTGTGCCTCCACGAGCCGTCTGACAGCTGGAAGTAGGCTGCGACCCGCTTAGCCACAATGTGCAACCGCTCCTGGTGTTCCTCTGGCTGTCGTTTGGCCCACATCCACCATGGACGTCCCTCCTCTCAAGCCCAGACCAGGTCCATAACTCTCAGAAGAGCTCTGCTCGGCCTGCAGTGTTGCTGATCGGCACGCAGTCCCTCCGTGCCTGTCGGTCTGGCCCTGACTCCTTGCAAAGCTGCTGCAGTGGTTGCTGTTGTAGCTCCAGATACTCCAGCCCACTGTGGCCAAGATCCGGAGGAAACTGAGGCTAGCTCGTCGGTGTCACTTGCCAATGGAGGTGCCTCGCCGCCACACTTGGTACCCTCTCTTACCATACCCCAAGCGCCGGCACTGAGACCCTCTTGTGTCAAACCTGAGTTGAGGCTGGTCCTGCATGACCGCCATGGTGCCCGCTCCCACACAGCATCGTCCTCCACCACCGGAACCAGATGGTTCCGCTGGCCACAACCAGTCCACTCTTCCCCAGTGTCGTCTTTAATGGCAAACCCCAGTCCATAAAACAGGTCACAGCCCATGATGTTGTCGCCTAGGGCCATCACGTGGAACGTGAAGTCAGCTATCACTGCCAATTTGTACCGAACCGTTAACTCAAGTGTTCCAACCGTGCACAGCCTGCCACCTCCATAACTGTAGAGCGGCACTGGGTTACCTCTTATTCTGTAGTGGGTGAAAAATTTCTTCACCGTGGCCCAATTCAATAATGATCCCTCTGTCCCCGTGTCGACCAGCAGTGGCACCTCCTCACTATCCAGCATCACCTTGCAAAACGTGAACCCGTTGGGACTCGGGGACACCGTGCGGACAGCCGTCGGGGCAGGTGAAGTTGCTTTTCTCCGTGGGCTCTCCAACTCGGACACACAACACACCCTTGCATAATGGTTCAAGTGTCCACACTTACTACAGCGCTTCCCTCTAGCCGGGCAGTCCCTAGCCTTGTATTGGTGCTTCGTGGACCCACAACCCATACACAAGGGTTTTCTCGGGGCAGACCTTCGGCTGATAGCGTTGGTTTCCGTGTTGTCGTCGGTTGCGCTATCCTCGCTGTCTGGGTCCGCTTCTAATGCTGCGGTCGCAGGCCCCAGCTACTGTTGTGAATGGCGCCACTTTAGCTCCCAAGCTAGCTTGTCTGCGGTCTCCACTTGGAGAGCTAGCTCAGAGACAGCCTTGGATAACGTCAGGTCACTCGGCACCAAGAGTAGCCTAGCTTGTAAAGCACTGCTGGTTGTGTGCTCTGCCAGCTGGTCACATACCATCTCTTCCTCCAGTGGCCCAAAACAACACTCACTAGCTAGCTGCCTCAAGTCGGTGACAAACTGGTGGACATGTTCATCTGCCCTTTGGTGTCGCTGCTGAAACCTAATCCTCCAGATGGTCATGCTGTCCGGGGTGCTGAAATGGCGTGCTAGCAACTCAACCATGTCCTCATACGAGTCGGAAGCCCCTAATGTATGCAGAATACACTGGCCCTCAACCCCCAAATTATGCACCAGAAGCGCACGTCCCCTCAGTTTATCCAGCTTACCCAGGTTGAGCACCACAATGTAGTTTTGAAAGGCGGCAAACCATCTTGGCCAGGGCACAAGCGGCTCACCCAGGAGCTCCAGGAAGGGCCGAAGCAGTGAAACACACACCTCCATGTTTATTCTCGTCGCCAAAATATTATGTCGGAATTACCTCTGTAATGACGAGGCCAGGTGCACAGTTGAACTTCACTTTATTAAAAGGGTTGGTCACACACAATACAGCCACCAGGCAGGGGCATCAGCAAAGAGGCTGAACAGAGATGCCCGCTGGCATCTACAGGGTGGTGCAGTGGTGGAAAGAGGAAGTGGCCGCCACTACACCGCACTTCACAATAATGGCACAAATACAACATTACACGGAGTGCCCAGAGTAAACCCACACAGACACAGGGAGAACATGCAAACTCCATACAGAAGGGTCACCGATGGTCAGGGGGTGACTAATTCAATTCAGTTCAACTTTATTTGTATAGCACCTAGTCACAACAAAAGTCATATCAAGGTGCTAGATACATAAGCACAAATCATAAATAATTCAGAGAAAAGCCCCAACGATCAGATGATTCCCTATGAGCACGCACTAGGCAACAGCGGGAAGGAAAAACTCCCTTATAAGAAGAAACCTCCGGCAGAACCAGGCTCAGGAAGGGGCAATCTTCTGCCACGACTGGTTGGGGGTGAGGGGAGAAAGGAAAAAAAGAAAGAAGAGAGATACTATTCATAACATAATAACAACAACATACAGGTAGAACAACGTTAGGAACAGATATGACGTGCAAGTTCTATCAAAGCTAATTTGACCTAAAATTACAGCATTTTTATAGGCTTTTTCAGGCCTATTAAGCTAACTAAAGAATCTCATAGATACTACTGCTGGCAGACTCATCTGTAGCTGGGGCTAGTGGTGTAATTCCCAAACGCTATGTACAGTGAGCATAAACAGCAGGTTTTTTTTGTTTGTTTTTTGAGTGGACATAGTAGATACTAATAGTAAAATTTAAAACTATGACACACAAAATCCAGTCTACACTTGTGAATGATGTCCAGTTAAAACATGATATCACCATCTAGCTAGCAGCTGCCACATAGCTCATACACACAAACACATGTGCAGCGGGCCCCATTGATGCGGACTACAACACTACGCACACGTCTAGCAGTGGAACAGTATGCATAGTACCGTTACACTACTAGTTACATAACATATAACATGTGGAAAGTCTATTCAAAAGCTTTGTCTTTTCAATTGTGTCTTAAAGGCAAAGAGGGTGTCAGCTTCACGGACCCAGGCTGGTAATTGGTTCCATAGAAGAGGGGCCTGATAACTGAAAGCCCTACCCCCCATGGTACTTTTAGAGACTTTAGGGATTACTAGGAGTTCCGCATTCTGAGAGCGTAATAATCTATTAGGATAATAGGGTACGATCATTTCTTTAAAATAATTGGGGGATAGATTATGTATGGTTTTATATGTCAAGAGGAGGACTTTAAATTTGATTCTGGATTCAACAGGAAGCCAGTGGAGGGAAGTCATTATGGGAGAAATATGATCCCTCTTTTTAGTGCCCGCTAGCTGCCCGGTGTAGTGTTAACCCCTTTTGGTTCCAATTTATAGAATCATTCTTTGCTGAACAAAATTGTTTCAACTCAAAAGTCTGGTCATGAACTGCTTCTATCACCCAAGGACCAGAGCTGTAACACTATCCATCGGCTATAAAGTGGAAGTCAATCCCTTCTCCAGGACTTAGTCATTCTCCTTTTTCTGCTCTTTGGTAAAGGAATATTTCAAATGACAGATTTATGGTTGATATAATCCAGACTTGGGAGTCACGATTCCTCATTAACCAACCAGGCAGTTTTACAGTGCCATCTCGTGGACGACGCAGGAATATTTAATATTTTTTTCTCTCTCTGAAATGGAATCTCTGCAGTTGTGAACAATAAATTAATTCATAATCTTTCTCTCAAGGCAGCATCCACTACTGAATACATGGTTGAACTGTGGAATTGACAATTGTAGTTTCAAATGCTTTTATTGATATGATTTAATATGTGTTACTTTATTTTCAGGAAGAAATTAATTTTTGCATGCTTACTATCTCAAATTAATTACAGTTACGATGTAGAGACATTATATGTTCCCTTATTATTGAATAGAATATCTTAGTCACTACAGTTTAAGGAATTTATGCTTTATTCAGCAACATATGTGTCTTGGGGGGGAGGGGGGTCTCACTTCTCATATCAAATGTCTCTCCCCCTCCTCTCTCTGCTCTTTGGGAGACCATAGCTGGACTTTAACTGACCAATAGAGCTACAGGCTTCACTGCATCCCCTTTTTATTTCGAGTTTTTGACTTCTGTTGAACAAAACACCATGTAATTGGTTCAGCTCAGGTTTCATGAAAATCAGTGAAATTCTGCCACACCAGAAAAAAATCTTCCCTTTGTTCAGTTTTTGGGCGTTGATCAAGCTGTAAGGAGGAGCCTTCTCTGCTCTCCCATTTTTTTTTTATCTTCCAAGTAAGGCCCAGAGCCTGTCATGCTCTATGAATTTTTTTTTCTTTTCTTTAAAGTTCCCTTTTCCTTATTTTAATCATTTTCTTTAAATTACCATGTAAGATTTTGTTTGATTTTTTTAAGCTTAAACCAACTCATTCCAGCCACAATAAATCAGAAGAAATGGACCTGTGGCGTGTTCTTGTCCCAATTTGACTCTCTGATGGGACCTTGTACAATAAATAAATCCCTTCTTCAGTGCATAAGAGAAGACTGCAGCCAGCCTGCTGAAGAACTAACCACTTTGTGATCTTGGGAGTAGACCATAACCATGGTAAAGAGCCTGTCTACCAGTCTTCCAACGGAACCCACGCCGGTCCAGTTGAAACAGAATCCAATGGACCGCCTGCTACCCACTGGGACGCAATGATTCTGCGTGGCTGACGGTCTGTTGTTTAATTTAAACTTAATTCTTCAGAATATTCCTGGTATAAGGTCTTTAAACTTAATTTCATGCAAACCCTTATCAGAATTTCAAAATGCATTTTGTCCTTTCATTAATTTATGTTCTTTTCCAGAGTAACACCAATTTTCCATTTTTCTAGATAGTTTACTCAATATTTTCTTCAAAAAATTGCATCCACTTTGCTTGACCAGTGCTATTTTATGGTTTTCAATTTCCATTATACTGACAAGTTAAACTGCGGTTTATTCAGTTCCACAAATGTTTGATTCACAGGTTACACTCAGTAACTCAGTAACAGTCTATGATGCTCATAATACATGTTGAATTCCCTGTCTAAAGTTATCCGAACGTGTTAACCTATTCTGACATTTCTTATTAAACCATTGAAAGACATATGGGAGTTATTGTTTGATTTCATGTCCATCTTCTTTATTATCAGCAGACAAGAACTCACAAGGGGTTTTTTTTTTTAGACTGATTCATAATTGGTACAAATAAAGAACTGTTAATAAAACTGTCCTTTTGGACTGGTGCCCCAACCAGTTAATGTGCTGATAAATGAAAATAAATTTTCATCCCTACTTACATTCATATTTACATTAATACTTGTACCAACAATAAAACACCTATAAAACCCATAAATCCACAACACCGGTACTAACGGGCACAAGGGAGTACTAGAGTACTAGCTGCCCGTTAGTGCAGCTAGTACCCTAGCTGCAGTATTTTGAATTAATTGGAGAATTTTTAGAGAGTTTTTGGGACAACCTGACAATAGTGAATTACAGTAATTTAATCTAGAAGTGATAAAGGCATGGACTAGTTTCTCTGTGTCAGTTTGGGACAGGATGTTCCTGATTTAGCAATATTCCATAAGTGGTAGTAAGCAGTTTTAGAGATTTGTTTGATATGTGAATTAAAGGACAAATCCTGATCAAAGATGACTCCAAGATTCCTGGCAGTGGTGTTAGGGGTTACAGTAAAACCATCGAAGCTACAGTGGTGTGAAAAAAGTGTTTTCCCCCTTTCTGATTTCTCATTGTTTTGTATGTTTGTCACACTTAAATGTTTCAGATCATCAAACAAATTTAAATATTAGACAAAGATAACACAAGTAAAGTTTGCCCCCTGAACCTAATACAATCTGCAAAACAAATCTACCTACGGGTACAAATAAAGTAACCTGAACCTGAACCTGAACCTAATAGCTGGTTGGGCCACCCTTAGCATCAACAACTGCAATCAAGCATTTGCAGTAACTGGCAATGAGTCTTTTACAGAGCTGTAGAGGAATTTTGGCCCACTCATCTTTGCAGAATTATTGTAATTCACCCACATTGGAGGGTTTTAGAGCATGAATCGCCTTTTTAAGGTCATGCCACAACATCTCAATTGGATTCAGGTCAGGACTTTGACTAGGCCACTCCAAAGTCTTTATTTCGTTTTTCTTAAGCCATTCAGAAGTGGACTTGCTGGTACGTTTTGGATCATTGTCCCGCTGCAGAACCCGTGTGCTTCAGCATGAGGTCACAAACAGATGGCTGGACATTCTCCTTCAGGATTTTTTAGTAGACAGCAGAATTCATGGTTCCATTTACCACAGCAAGTCTCCAGGTCCTGAAGCAGCAAAACAGCCTCAGACCATTACACTACCACCACTATATTTTACTGATGGTATGATATTCTTTTTCTGAAATGCTGTGTTACTTTTACGCCAGATGTAATGGGACACACACCTTCCAAAAAGTTCAGCTTTTGTCTTGTCAGTCCACAGAGTATTTTCTCAAAAGTCTTGGGATCATCAAGATGTTTTCTGGCAAAACTGAGACAAGCCTTTATGTTGTTTTTGCTCAGCAGTGGTTTTCGTCTTGGAACTCTGCCATGCAGTTCATTTTTGCCCAGTCACTTTCTTATGGTGGAGTCATGAACACCGACCTTAACTGAGGCAAGTGAGGCCTGCAGTTCTTTGGATGTTGTTGTGGGGTCTTTTGTGACCTCTTCGATGAGTCGTCACTGTGCTCTTGGGGTAATTTTGGTCGGCGGGCCACTCCTGGGAAGGTTCACCACTGTTCCATGTTTTCGCCATTTGTGGATCCATGTCTGCGTGGGTTTACTCTGGGATTTCTCTGGTTTCCTCACACATCCCAAAAACATGCAAGTTAGGTTAATTGGCATCAAACTGGGGATTCTAAATTGTCCTTAGGCATGACTGTGAGAGTGAATGGTTGTGTGTCTCTCTGTGTTGGCCCTGCAATGGACTGGCGATCTGTCCAGGGTGTACCCTGCCTCTCGCCCAAAGATGCTGGGATAGGCTCCAGCCCGCCCCCCCCCCCCCCCCCCGCGACCCAAAAAGGATTAAGTGGAAGAAGATGGATGGATGGCTCTCACTTTGGTTCGCTGGAGTCCCAAAATTTTAGAAATGTCTTTATAACCTTTTCCAGACTGATAGATCTCAATTACTTTGTTTCTCATTTATTCCTGAATTTCTTTGGATCGCAGCATGATGTCTAGCTTTTGGGGATCTTTTGATCTACTTCACTTTGTCAGGCAGGTCCTATTTAAGTGATTTCTTGATTGAGAACAGGTGTGGAAGTAATCAGGCCTGGGTGTGGCTAGAGAAATTGAACTCAGCTTTCCAAAGATGTGATAAACCACAGTTAATTTATGTTTTAAGAGGGGGGGGGATCACTTTTTCACACAGGGCCATGTAGGTTTGGATTTTTTTCCCCTTAATAATAAACACTTTCATTTAAAAACTGCATTTTCTGTTTACTTGTGTTATCTCTGTCTAATATTTAAATTTGTTTGATGATCTGAAACATTTAAGTGGGACAAACATACAAAAAAATGAGAAATCAGGAAGGGGGCAAATATTTTTTTTTACACCACTATACATATTTGATCAGAGGCACAGTCTCTGATCTTGTTTGGGCCAATTACAATAACTTCAGCTTTGTCTGAGTTAAGTAGTCAAAAGTTGTGATTCATCCAGGTTCTAATGTCTTTGAGACATGCATGGAACCTTGTCAATTGTTTTTTGTCTTCTGGTTTCATTAACAGGTATAACTGTGTATCATCCGTATAACAGTGGAAACTTATGGCGTGTTTTCTGATAGTATCACCTAAGGGGAGCATATATATAATGAAGAGTATTGGTCCTTGCCCTGAGGGACTCCTTGACTGAGTTCTGTGAGTAGAGATGGCTCATCATGAACATGAACGAATTGATGTCTATCTGACAAATATGATTTAAACTACTGCAAAGGTGATCCTTTAAGCGTTAGAGAATGCTCCAGTCTATGGAATAGAATGTTATGGTTAATAGATTACTTGTATGCGCATGGAGTTGTTGCTAACTTTTAACAAGCTGGCTGGGAATTACCAGAGCGCACATTGGTGCCTTCATTACGCATGGATTTACAATCAGCTGGGGACTTTATACAGCGATTTCACAGCACTGGTAAAGAGGCTAAAAGGGAACATTTGTCTAATATTATTGTGTCCAACTGTCATAATTGATGTGCGTTACTGAAGACCATTGACTCTGTTCTTAAAGCCTCACCGACTGTCATTATGGAAGCATCCACTGAAACGTGCAATGACTTTTTACATTTTTTTTTATTGAAAAGGTCACCACCATTAGGGCTCTTATCCCAGCTCCTGCCTCTGACCCCTCTGTCTCTGTCCCTTTTATGTTTTTATAGCGGCTAATTATACAGACAATTTTTTTTGTGCGCCAGTGCAAGTGTTGGGTTTTTCACAATACTTGATTAGTATTTTATGTCCAGTTGTGTAATAATGTGTATATCTATCTATAAATGCACCAAATCTCTGTCTCTGTGTGTGTGTGTCTGTCTGTCTGTTCCTCAGATATCTACCAAACCGTTCATCAGACTGACCTCAGATTTTGTAAGTGCTTTGCTGAGGTTACGAGGGTGTGCATCCCCGAGTATGGAGTCGCTCAGTCAAAATATGTAATTTAATAAAAGTTTAGCCACCGCTCTGTCACTAATCTGTCTCTTCATGCCCTCACTTCAGGGAGTGTGGGCGGGGTTTTGGATTGACTCCGTGCTTATTGGATAATATGCGGCATCACGCCCATGCTGATTGGATAATATGCGGCATCACGGCCATGCTGACCGGATAATATGCAGCATCACGACCATGCTGATTGGATAATATATGGCATCACGACCATACTGATTGGATAATACATGGCATCACGACCTGTCAGTCACCACAGCATTTCGCAAACAAAAAAAGGGAGTGAAAAGCGACCAATTTGACAAGAAAGAGAGAATAGTGAAGATGTAATGCTTAAAAAATTATACTATAATGTTGCCGTGATTGTGTATGTCTAAAGGATAATTTGGGGAATGCCAGCGGAGACCCGGAGTCTGCCTAAAGAACACCGGTGTTGGAGAAACAGCGGGCGGAACGCGATCCTTCGCAGGGAAGCAAGCTCAGCCCGTCCGGTCAGTAGTAGACGGGAGTCCTTTTGTAGGACCACGACTTGCCATCGCTGATGACGCTCCTCTTGGTGTGTTTGTAAGGCTATCTAAAAATTACAAGTTAATAATAATACCACCATGATTGTGGAGCAGATTGCCCAGATCAACTGCATATCATATGCGGCCACATGCATGGTCTGACTAAACGACGACTGTCACCAAACTGGACACAAAAATGCCTAAATAATGAAATAAATCATTTTTATTTAAATATTTACTGACAAATGGGCAACACTGATGCAACAGTTGCAGCCAAACAGGTCATTCTGCTGTGTATAATAATGTTCGGTGTTTTGTACTAATAATATTCCTGAAATATAAAAGGATGCACTAGAATGGGTTTCAAATATTTGTAAACATGTCCTGTTATAGTACTGCATGAGTTTATTGATGATAGACTTTTAACTATACATATAAACTAAAACAATTATGATGATGACTGAACAACTCCCATTCCCCAAAGTGCAAAATACAACACCTATGAATGAGTCATAAAAGATCACATAAATTAGTGATCTGACAAAAAATAAACAAGGGTTCTTAAACGGTCGCTAATATTGGATGTCCCATTCATTTTCAATAATTCTTTAATTAATATTCACATAATCAAATAAATCTTAGTGCTGTTCAGTCCCTTTTATATTTGTCAAAGTCTAATGTGTGAGTGCCTACATATAGACTACACCTCTTTGTATTCCACTTTCAAACACAGCCTACATTTGGCCTGTAAAGCCTAATTGGGCTACCTGTTTTCAGACAAGAATATTTGCTTTCTATGGGCATGCACTAGTACTTATCAAGCTTTATATGACAACTTTGAACATAAATCCAACATTTCACTGCTGGGACTTTAGAAATGCCTGTAGTCGCAGAGACACGTACTACTGCAGAAAACTGTAGAAACAATGATTACTTACCTTTGTACAAACGATGGTTTTCTGGTCGTTCACCCGGAAGATTTGAGGCAGCTGGACCCATCCATTGGTGAACTGAACATGAGCCTCTAATGATTTATAGTTCTTAAATTGCTCATGGGTGTATGTCTTCACTCCACAAGCAAGTACGCAAACACATTTGACAGCGTGACTCGAGGCAGTTGGTTGAGATCCATGGTCCATTTCTTGTGCTCATATGGATCGATTCTGTTTATTTCTTTAATTTTTTGGAGGTAGTGCTCCTTTGCTTCCTTATTCAGCTTCTCTGAATAAGGAATTTTAATTTTCTGTTTGCTGCGTTCTACCGCACGTATGTCTGTCCCTGTTAGCAGTTGCTGTAGACTACAGGTAAACAAAGAAGCCAGACCACGATAATGGCTACGACGGCCCAGAATGTAGCGCGGCATGACGTCAATGCCCATTCTCTATATCACATCAAGTCAGTGTATAAATTATTAGAATATATAGCTTAAGCCCTGGATCACATAGATCTGTAAGCATGAATACACCTACTTAAGACGCTGGCAGTTGTTAGATTGGAGTGGGACTATCATGTTGATTCCCTTCTCTGTGTGACTACAGGATCAGTACCCTGCAACAGTCTCTCTGTTTCTGACCCCTGCTCCTTTGTAAAACTCTCTCTCCATGATTTTCAGGTTAATCTCTGCAACCGAGTTTCTCAGCACACTTATCCAGCCTCTTCCCTCCACCTGGCTGCCCTCGCTCAGTGTGGCTATTCACTCCAGGCTCCCCGATCACTCGACCACCAGGTACAAATTCTGAATCATATGATTATCACTAACTCCTGTGCTCCAGGTCCTCCTACTTCTCATGATCCCTTCTGTGGACTCCTTTTATTATATTCTCTGTCTCCCTGTGGGCCTCCTAAGTAAGAGGCCAAGGCAGTAACTCTGCCTCTGCATTATTCTCTGACTAACCCCCTGTGTCTTAGGATATCTTGCTACCACTCCCCATCTGGAATTGGACTTTCTTTCATCTCCCTCCCTGGACCCCTTTGCTGCCTGGAACTCTTACTCATGACCTTCCTATCCCCAAGTAATATTACTGATAAACCTAAACAAACTCTGCTCTCTGGACCCTCTGTGGCCAACTGGTTGAAGACCTCACTTGTTTCCCACCACCACCACTACCATCTACCTGGTTGTCTTCCCTGCTGTAAATAGGCCTCCTCCTTATCTATATCATATACTTACCGTGCATTTTCCAGTTACTCACCCATCTCTTTCTACTCACCCATCTCTTTCTATAGCAGTCTACAGTATATTCCCTGCTCGGGCAACAGTCAATGTTCATTTGTAAATGATCACTGTCTCTGTGTGCTGTGGCCTGTATTTGGGTCTAAACCTTGTGTAACCATGACAAATACTGTTTCCCTTTAACTGCCAACAAAGCACCTTTGAATTTGAACATGCACCCCCTGAAACATAAATTACAACAACAGATTAAGATAAATACTAACATGTAGATTACCTCTGAAATGTGAGGTTCCCTTTGTTGGATGAGGACAGGACTGTTTGTTTTGTTGAGTGTTACTGAATCATTCTGAGGTGGCAGCACAGAAGCATCAGTGGAGCTGGGATGAATGTTGGGGGTACATGAATCTTCGTTTTCACAGTCATTACCATTTCCAGATTCTATGGGTACAGCTTTCGGTGTTGAAGTAAGAACAGCTCTCCTAGTGACAGATACAGAAAGCGGAGCCACTCTGTAGATTGGCCTCCTCTTTCGGGGTCTATAGCGAATATTGGGCCCTGGACCTAGACGAGGCTGGCATGGTGAAGCTGCTTGTTCCTGCTTTTCCAAGGATGCTACAAAAATACAGATACACATTATTCTTCTGTCTCTTTGTTTCTCATATGGCTCTGTATGTTTTTGCTCAATTCACTGACCTTTTTGAGTCTGCATCAGCCTTCTCATGGCACGCAGTTCCTGCAAAAT